>OX467106.1:24990906-27390906 GCA_950106695.1 Biston stratarius
TGGGGAAACTCTTCAGATATTTTAAAAGTATTTAAAGCACAGAAAAAGTGTGTTCGAGCCATGTTCACTATGAAATGATCACAATCTTGTAAACCTGTTTTTAAATCACAAAATATTTTGACGATAACATGTATTTACATTTATGAAATGGCTATATTTGTTAGAAGCAACTCATCTTTGTTTCCTACTTATGATAACTTTAGTAAGAGATCTGGAACGCAAGTGCAAAAAAATATGCCTACAGTCTCGCTGGAATTGTTTAGAAACAACTGTGATTACATGGCGCCACTTATATATAATTCTATTCCTGCCAACATAATTGGATTGCCAAACAATACATTTTATGCAGAATTAAAGAAGTGGTTGGCGCAAGAAAGCTTCTATACAGTGAAGGATTTCCTTAATAAGGCATCGTGTCGGTTTTAACTATACCAAGGCAAATAGGCTTTTTAAAAATGACTTTATATTATATACAATTATGAAAATAAGTTTGACATCTATTTATTAAGTATGCTATTATAATCTTTTGACATTCCTATCTATTCTATATATTAAAGTCTTCTTTTCTTAACCTATTACTAACCTTGTCCAGTGTTACCAGCGATCAGCTTATATTCTCCATTCATCATGGCCTTAAATACATCTTCAAGCGTATACGCCCTATACCATTTCTTTTCTGAAGCATGTTCTATTTCCAACATTTTCGTGTTCATTACAAATGTGAAATCGTTAGGTTCTTTCTGTTTCGGGCATTTTTTGTGGCGACATGAAGTAACACATTTAACTCCACAAGGCTTGAGAATGCCAAGATCTTCAAGGTCTATGACTTTGTCCAAGAGGCTTTGATCGGCATCTATGGCAAAGCTCTTAAAAGCGTCTGCTATAGGCCTGTATCCGGTACATCTGCACATGTTGCCAGCGAAAGAGTTCTCGATCTCCTTCGAAGTCAGTTTCTTATTGTTAGATTTGTAGAGGCTAGAATAAAGGGTGGTCAAATTAGTTTAATAATAAGCAACTATTTTATTTGTAGCGATGAAAGCTCAGTGGTTAGCGCGATCGCTTCGCATGCCGAAGGGCGTGGGTTCAAACGCCAACAATGAGCTTGAGCTGCCAGTGAAGGAAAACATCGTGAGGAAACCATACCGTGGTGGTAGGGTACTTTCTAGTACTCGGCTGGCTAGCTACCACCCTCAAGTTGAAAATCTGCCGCCAAGCATATAACGGTATGTTCCGGCAGCCTCACTTGAGAGCCAGTTCCATTCTAGGTGTACTTTACCATCTTCGACAACACCGTCACTTAACATCACATGAGTTGTGGTCAAACAAGATGACAAGTTTTACTTGTAAGACAAAAACAAAATCGTTTTCGTTAGTGTGCATTTTATTTTATTCCTGTGCCAAATCAGAATACGAGTAGAAAACTAGATGAGTACTGGTTAGCTAGTCTGAATGAGCTATGAAGGGTACTGCAGCTAGCAAATTTACTGGGCTGTTGACTTATCTTTTCCAACGAAAGTCTTAAAGTAATTAGTGCCAAAGCAGCGATGTTTGGACTTTGTTTTGTTACTCAAAGTGTTGTGTGTTGCTGCAATGACGGGCATGCATTATCTCTTACCATCAAGAGAACGTATCGTTCGTCTTACTACTTTTTTTATCAGCCTCTGTAGTCCTACTGCTGGGCAAAGCCCCCTTTTCCTCCTTCCAAACTGCCTGGTCTTCGGCTTTGGTGGTCCAACGAGTATCAACCAAAAATGACTGACCAAAGTTGACATTAAAAAAAACCCAGCAGACAAATAATAATTTCATATCTTGCTAATAAATTGTGAAAACTTGGCGATCTAACCTTATACCAAATTCTTATGAGTAACCCGTGAGCCGTGTAGCGTTCAACGTGTTAAAGCTAACTGCGGCACAGAAGCGTGTAAAAGAGTCACACCTGTACATGTTCATGATCCAACCAGGAGTGCAGTACCCGCATTGGGTACCATTAAAGTTGGCTAACCGGGTCTGGATAGAATGGTACCCTATCGTTCGGTTACCAACTCCTTCTACAGTGGTCACTTCCCAACCGTGGCAGGACAGGACAGAAACCAGGCACTGGAAGCAAGAAACAAATTACCGACGTTTCCGTCGGCCGCGACTACACAATGTATCGTAAGCAATTGGGCTCAGGCGAACTCTTATTTTTCTTTGGTTTTGACATTGCATTTTGTAAATTTGCGAGTGGCAAGTATTTTAAGATTAGATAAGTCTAAATTACGATCATAATCATACAAAGTCGAGTCCGGTCATGTCCTAGTAAACTTACTACAAGCATCAACGGAGTTTTGGAAGCAACACAAAAACCCATGTCAAGTCCAGATTGTAAAACTTTCCTATAATTTATTGGAACATATTTCGTACTTTGTGAATACAGAACACAATCTTAATTTATAAATACTCAGAAATCAGAATATTTGATAATAAAAAGGCACAGGTTTTGAAAAATACATGTTTTTTTAATGGTTGACAGGCTAGATGTTTAACCACAGCTTACCTGATGTTTAGTGACAGTGTAGTCGAAGATGGTAAAGCACTCCTAACCTGGAATGGTACTGGCTCTGAAGTGAGGCTGTCGGAACACACTGTTAGATGCTTGGCGGCAGATTTTCATCTTGAGGGTGGTAGCTAGCCAGCTGAGTGCTAGAAAGTACCCTACCACTATACTATGGTTTCCTCAGCTGAACATTGCTCTCAATACTTAATACGAAAAGAACAATTCACCGGCAGCTCAAGCTCAGTGTTGAGGTTTGTACCCACGCCCTTCGGCATGCGAACCGACCGCGCTAACCACTGAGCTAACATCGCTACAAGTCACAACGCTACAACGAGATAGTTTTTTTCCACTTAGCTGTAGAATAATCCAACACATAGTTGTCTAACCCGTGTACTTTGAGCTCTGCCTGTCATGTTCAATAATTACTATAAAGTTACACGACTCTGAGCCACAAATGTAAGCTATACCTAACTGCTTTGAAAACTTAATACTGCAAAAAATCCATTAATTCTCTTTTACTATGCAATGTATTTAACAAGTAACACAAAAATATTAACTAGACGTCTCCCATTTCTTAATCTCTGGCATGTCATTGTTTTGTTGTATCCTATCAGTAATCATCATACTATCTGTCTTTGCTGTCGGGAGAGTTTCCCTTACATATAATCCCACAAATATTATAAATGTGAAAGTTTGGATGGATGGATGGATGGATGGATGGATGGATGGATGGATGGATGGATGGATGGATGGATGGATGGATGGATGGATGGATGGATGGATGGATAGATGGATGTTTGCTACTCAATCACGCCAGAACGGCTGAACGGATCTGGATGAAATTTTGCATGTAGATACTTTAGGCCCTGGAATAAAACATAAGATAATTTTTATCATCATCGTCATCCATCACCACGGGTAAAACTGCGGGGCGCAGCTAGTGTATATATAATTGAAGTCACGACAGGAAATGCAAATAAGCAGACTTATTTTTGACCTTACTTTGCAACGATTAGTGATGATAATTCTTAAAACAGTAGTTCTATTGTCCGACGATCTCATTACTTTCATGGCCCAGTCAAACAAACGTAATTCCGTGCAATTACTGTAATATTAAGTATGAATACTATATAATTTTCACGTTACGTTCAATGAGCATGGAATTATAATGTCATAGTTTTGTTTGCTAACGTAGGTAAGGCTGCCCTACACTGAAGTTAATAAAGCACTACTGGAGGCTGTGCCTGTATGAGCCCGGCTTCTTTGTTTGCTACCACGTCCATTACAATTCCTAACGGTTGTAGTCGGTTGCATGTTAGGCCGCTACCGTCATCGTAAGCCGCGTCGCCAAACTGCAAAGTCGAGACAAGAGGCGAGCGTATAAGTAACGTTTTTTTTTTTTTACAATGGACTATGCTTACGTTTGGCCACGATCTCACCTGATGGAAAGTGACGATGTGGCCGAAGATGGAGCACGCTTGCCTAGGAAATACCTATTCACATTTTTTTTAAGCAAACCCGGGTTGTACTTAGTTGGAAACACAAACGCTGGCAACGAGTTCCACACATCAGCAGTTCTTACAAGGAACGTGGTCTGGACACGTTTTGTACGTTTAAAGGAAATTTCTACGTTCCATGAGCGTCTGGTCGTTTTGTTGTAAAACGGCGATGGCAAGCACACTCACCGTGGTGAATACGATAAAAAACTGACAGACTAGCCACTTCATGCCGATGTGCTAGGCTCTGAAGCTTCAAATTCACCACCGAATTGTCATTTATATGCCTCTTAGCCCTCCTTTCAATGGAATCCAAAGCCTCAATCTGGTACTTGGCAGAAACGTGGGAAAGTCAACTCTACGCGGTATACAGTAAGTTGGAAATTATTTGAATGTATGTTGTGTTCCACTCCAACTTCTACCAAGGTATAGGTTTAAAAACTTAAGCCGCCTAATAACAAATACTTTCTTACGCCGCGTCTCACTTCTGAGTGTAATATAAATAAACCAAGTCATATTTTAAAGTCATTTTTTTTTTAATCTGGCTGTTCTTTTGATGATCAACATTTTTCTCAAAAACATTTTGAAATGCTAATTTAAGTTTAAAAGTCCGTCATTAGATTGACTGATTTAAAACAGTATGCTATATAACTAAACACAGTATGCGGAACGCGGTAAGAGACGTGTATTTATATGTGTACCCATTGTATATTTTTTCAAAACTAGTGTTTTTTCGAGTGTTTAATTGTTTATGTACAAAAATAGTGGTGTTTTATTCATAAAGTGCCCAATTACAAGCGCGACTGTGGGAAAGTGATATAATGTACTGAAACATGACTTATCGTGTTGATTCCAAAACTACATCGAAGCTTATAGTAAAGTCGCCACTACTTTGCTAAGGCATGACTTGATTTGACTGGCACGGAGTGGACTTGACCAAGACTGGACTTTGACTGTAAGAACCGAATACAAGACAGTATGGATTTACAGCTATAGCCTGCCCGATGGGGTAAGAAAAATAAAAAAAA
This sequence comes from Biston stratarius, assembly GCA_950106695.1. Classification (NCBI taxonomy): domain Eukaryota; kingdom Metazoa; phylum Arthropoda; class Insecta; order Lepidoptera; family Geometridae; genus Biston; species Biston stratarius. The sequence continues at coordinate 24,995,967 of OX467106.1, forward strand.
CCTATGTTCACTCTTTATATTTTCAAACTCTTCGGATAATTCTTACCGAGTTGACAGCGAGAGTTTTGACAGTGTGATCGGGCGGCAGTGGCGCCGTGACCGCGACTACGCACGCGCCGCAGCCACCCTCGTGGCACATTGCCTTCGTGCCGCGCAGGTCTGCCACGTTCCTTATGTAGTCGTTCAGCGAAACTTCCGGACCGAATCTACCGTCCACTGGAAATGTATTCTACGATTTGGCAACATATCTACGTGACCGCATCAGTGGCTTCAGAATTGGCCTGTTTTGCCACGAGCTCGGATGCACTTTGAACGTCACACAAATCGTGTCCTGTAGATGGAATCGGACCAATGATGATGATGACCTTTTTATCATACATTGGTCACGGCGTGAGGAATAACAATACCATATGAAAACATCGTGAGGAAACCATAGCGTGGTGGTAGGGTACTTTCTAGTACTTGGCTGGCTAGCTAGCACTTTCAAGCTTAAAATCTGCTGATAAGCTCCTAATGATGTGTTCCGGCAGCCTCACTTGATAGCCAGTTCCAGCAAACAAGTAATATAACAATAACCATAAAAAAAATCATCTACATGTAAACTCAATGATAATATAAACTATATAAAATTGAATTATCAATTATTATTTATTAACGTTATCCGCTTGAACCACGCGCTAGAATATTCTTTTTACATTACACACATCACATCATCAGCCATAGATCGTCCACTGCTGGACATAGGCCTCCTCCTGGGGGGTTTTGCCAATACTCGCCACGCTTGGCAGGCGGGTTGGTGAGCGCAGTTAGGTGTGATTGTTCAAGGAAGACGCTGCTGCCCATCTTCCGGATTACATCCCTTAGACGACTCTTAGGGAGAGATGGTGGGGTACAATTCTTACGCCGGCACCACCACGGCAAACATTTCACATTACATTTCTCTTATTCAGGATATCATATATTACTTCCACATATAGAATAACTTCCATATAGTAATCCTGTACATCCTCTAATAGCATTTATATTAAAATTTACCTTCATGTTTTGTCCCGTTAATATGAAATGTTATTTTCGACATTCTATTTATATTTCTAGTACCTGAAAGAAGAGGAAAACTATTTATATTCATCACTGATGTGGGAACACGACAGGAGATTATCACAAAGCGATGTAGGCCGGGATGTCGAAGTTAATTTATCAATAATTATTATATGTATTTTAGTGTAATCCTGCTAATATTACAAATGTAAAAGGTTAGCTGTTTATTACTCGACAGCCCTGTTGGCTCATTGGTGGCGTATTTGCATTAAAAGCTGTGTGGTGTGGGTTCGATTAACACCCACAGCAAACATTTTGTGATATAAACAAATGTTAGTTCTGGTCTGGGTGTTCTATATCTATTATAAGTATGTATTTACAAAAATAAAGTATTTAAGTATTCTGCGTAGTTCGCGATCAGATGGCGCCGAGTGAAAAAAAGAACTCAAAAACCAAAACCGGCTGAATGGATATGGATGAAATTTGGCACATATATAGTTTATTACCTGGATTAACATATATAATGTTAGGTTTCTGTGGGATTATCAAAAAAACTAACTGTAAGACGTATCCACATGAAATGTGGTTTAGATGATGTTTCACGGTACATTTTTTTGGAATAAAAGATATCCTTTATATTAATCTAGGTAATTAAGTAGCGCAAGTTTTATGATAAATTAAACTATTGCTCTTTTGTTACTTACACATATTTCATTTCTGTATGAACCTAATTCTTAAGTCAACTCGGACAAAGTCGCGAACGCAAAAACTTAATTCTTAAGTCAACTCGGACAAAGTCCCGGACGTACAATAAAAATGAAATTATAGTTACTAAAAAAAAAATTATCTATTGAAAAAAATAAGTACAAAAACATATAAAATGTACAGCAAAATTATCTTTATATGCCAAACAAAAATAAATAAAAATTATACGATTTTGTAAATCCAGCGCGCACATCCATAAAAATACAAAAAGAAACATCTAGATCAGGAAACCGCCCGTCTACGTAAATGATTCACAAAGTATTTACGTAAAATTTGGTCATAATAACTAAATATTGTTTTATTAATTTACAACGATTGATAGAATATGTACAATCTTGATATATAGAATGAAAATCTATAATTATATAACCTAATTGTACGAATTATAATCATAGATTTTCATTAAAACTTAAATCGTCAAGTTTACAAAATTAATTTATAAAAAAAACAGCAGTTATTTAAAAAAAATACAATACAATACAATAATTTATTGATAACTCCGTGGTTACATGTCCAAATTTAAATAAAAATTATCATTGTATAAAAATCAAATATAAAAATTACTTTACATTTAAACAATTATTGTATTGTATTGTATTGTATTGTAATAATTAAACCAATAAAAATAAATACACAGATCAGTTATCATAAATGCTATAAAGGGGTTCACATAATTATGTCAAACTAATCAAAGTTCACAGAAAAATACGTTTAAAATTGAGAACTTTCTTTTTCAATCGAGTAATAAATATAATATAAATAAATTTGAAAAGAAATTCAAGTTCTAGCATAAACAACTAACATACTGAATTTTTGCTATAATAGTGAACCAAGCTATGTTTTGTTCATTAATTAACGTGACGCACGTTTCATATGAGTTAGTGGTCTTGAACTTTTAGGTACAGAACTAAAAGCTTTCAGCTTAGAATATAACTTTGAGCATCTCAATTGAATGATCAAAGTAACGGAGTAATGTTTTGTAACTTTTAATTAGATAGCGCCTGCAAAGTCAAATTTTGGAAAAGGTGTACGAAAACTCTAGCGTCGAGTTTTCTCATAGTTTAACTCAGTAGTTAAAAAGGATAACTTACCCAGACTATGTGTGCGTGTCAGTAATATCTGTACATAGTTACACACTTCACGATTTGTTAGCTGTTATGCCTCTAATTTGATAATGAGGTACACGACTGTATTTGCACAAATGTGTTCGCATAATGATCAAATTCTGAAATAAGATAGATGTACCGCATGACTGTATGTTGTCATTAATATCTGAGGGTCAAGAGAGAAGAAGTAATTGTTAGCAACTGTGGTTCAGTATATGCAATATTACACTATTTGAAATAAGTTTTGCGTAATGAGTATGTAATGAGACGAACGAGACGCTCTCCTGATGGTAACACGTAACGTATGTCCATTACCATTGCAACGATATACAGAATTTTGAGTTGCAAAACGAAGTCTAGGGTATCGCTGCTTCAGCGTTCATTACTTTGAGACTTTTGATGATTAGTCTCAACAGCCCTGTAATGTCGTTAGCTGCAGTACCCTATAAACCAGGACACTAATGTTTACGCACTACTGCTTGGCGACAGTATATCTGGTACTGCATTGGTATTTACCTAGACAACCTGCTAAGGAGATCCACCAAGTAACACCACCACAAAGAAAGAAATGTGTAGACTTGTAGATAATGCCCAGGTTAGGAAACAGAGAATATTAATTGTATTATTTGAGAGGTGACCTTATCAAAGAGCAAGTTCTTTGTACATTTCTTTCAATTACTTTGCAATCTTTAAAAAAGTACCTGGATGACCGAGCTTTGCTCAATTTTTCATTGCCTGAAAACACGGATAAAACGACGTTTTCTAAATATGAAGCCTAGCTAGATCGAATTATCGCCCCCGAAACCCCCTGCATACTAAATTTAATGAAAATCGTTGGAGCCGTTTCCGAGATTCAGAATATATATATATATATATATATACATATATACAAGAATAGCTCGATTAAAGGTATTAGATTAAATATCGGCTATCATAAATTGGACAAGTAGTCAGACAGACAGCCGACAGACACATGGATAATGCTTTCCGTGTAAGGTTACTTAAAATCAATCTCTGTTTTGTTTTTAGATTAGAAAAGAGAAAGTTAATAGGTAAGTAGATTTTTTTTGTAGTTGACAGGCTAAGTGTTTGACCATAGCTCACCTGATGTTAAGTGACGGTGTGGTCGAAGATGGTAAACACAATTAGCCTGGAATGGAACTGGCTCTCAAGTGAGGCAGCCGGAACACATCGTTAGATGCTTGGCGGTAGATTTACAAGTTGAGGTCGAGTAAAAAAAAAGTACCTTACAACCTCGCTTTGGTTTCCTCACGATATTTGCCTTCACCGGTAGCTCAAGCATTCAAGCAAGCAACCACCGGCACCGGTAGCAAGCATTCATTGGTGGGGTTTGCACTCATGCCTTTCGGCGTGTGAACCGCACTAACCACTAGACTATCATCGCTACAAAGTGATTTAAACTATGGTTATAACAAAGGCCCTTAATATTTAACAGGTTCCTGTTGAATACATTTCAAATATGGAACCCTAAAAAGTCCCTTTAACCATATCCGTTTATTTTCCCATATGCCATTAAATTTTGATGGAAATTCAACCTTTTCTAGTTTTCGTGATGGGGTTTTAATAATACAGCATTTACTTAAATTATCAGGTATATAAATAGTATTGTCCACGACCGGAAATTGCATTAACATTAGTAAATGGATGCGAAATTAGGTGTCACCAAAATTACTACCCATTTTAGGCAATAAATATATGTAGTATATGCGTACATAAGATTACTTACTGTTTTGGAAAATGAAATATTTAACTTTTTTTAAATAATATTTTATAGTTGACAGGCTAGGTGTCTGAACACAGCTCACATGATTTAAGCGACAGTGTGGGCGAAGATGTAAACACTTTTAACCTGAAATGAAACTGGCTCTCAAGTGAGGCCGCTGTAACACTCACTTATGTATTGTATCTTAATAGCACAGGTCTGATTTAGTCGAAATTTGGTATTCTGACTGGTGTCGAGGATTGAAAAATGTTCAAATTATACATGTTCTTTTTTAACAGTGTTGTTAATTATATACAATGAAGAGTTCAACGTTTTTAAAAATCACGTCTCATATTTGATACCAAATTTCTCTAATTTTATTTACTGACAAATGATTAAAATTTCTTTTCTAAACGCAATTCCTGAAAAATCTTACGTAAACAACAACATAAATTGAAAATACTTTTAAAAATATCTGAACTTATTGATCACATGGTGTAACGGACCAAATTAATGTGAACAGAGTCGAAATTAATGTAAAAAAAAACTTGACACAAATTCACTGCGCTTGGTTAAACAAAATACTTGAATAACCTATTGCGTGATGTTTTTCGTCGAAGTATCTTCCTATACTGTAAGTAAGTATAAAATGGTTTGAATTGTAATTATAAATAATAACTTGCAATTTTTTTTAATGTACTAGGAATTTATCGCAGGTTTACCTACTCGATATTCCATATGAAATGAATCCAGGATTTGTTTTATGGTTGATTAGTTAGTCGTTTGAACACAGATCACCCGTTAAGTGTTAGGTGATGGTGTGGTCGAAGATGATAAAGCACACCTTGCCTGTAACGAAACAAGCTCTCAAATGAGGTTCTCATTACTGTGTTCCGGTTTGAAGGGTAGTGCAGCTAGCGAAATTACAAGGCTGTTGAGACATCGAAACTCTCACAGTAATCAGTGCCAAAGCAGCGATGCCCTGGACTTTGTTAAGTTTTGTGTATCGCTACAATGGTCATGGACAGGCGTTATCTCTTACCATCAGGAGAGCGTTCGTATCACTACTTTTACATTAAAAAAAACACAGCGTTAAGTGTTTGGCGGTAGATTTTCAAGCAGCAATTGCAATTGGTAGCAAGCCAGCCGAGTACTAGAAAATATCCTACTACCACGCAATTATTCCCATTGATAGAGGCCTTTTAGATTAGTTTATTTCTGTTGTTTGTTTGTATAATTCCTAAATTATGTGCTTATTGCCGCTAATTTCAAAAGGTCAAGGTCAATTTCGTAAGGAAACCTGCATATCGCATATCTACGAGTTCTTAAAGTTCTCGAAAAATTGTGACGTCTGTGCTAATCAGATTTCGTGTAAAAATGAAATATATCGATGAAGTAGATTAACAAGTACCTACAAACACACAACCTCTCACTACTTGTATGTTATAATATTATTTTGATGATGAAGACGACTTGTCATTAATCATGTTGCGGCTGAATGTTGGTTTTTGTAAAAAATATCAATGGATTATGTTTTTTGTAGTAAAGTCTTCACAGTTCGTCTAATTTTATTTAACTGTACATAGATTTTGTAGTTAAATAAAAACATAAGTGAACTTTGTAAAAAATTACTTCCTATACATAATTATGATTTGTAAACGAATTTGCAAAAACTGTGAAGTAAAAGTAATGTATGACGGAGCATGTATGTATGAAGTTAAGTTTAGCACTTATAATGTTATTTTAATAGTTACAAGCTTTTATGACATAAAATAATATTAATAATAATTTATTTATTTGAGAAAATATTAAATGAATTTTTTTTTTTTAGTTTTTTTTTTTAAATATATTTTACAGGTTTAGTGTTTGACCACAGCACATCTGAATTTAAGTGACGGTGTGGTCCAACATGCTAAACACACCTAGCCTGGAATGGAACCGGCTCTCAAGTAAGGCTGCCGGAACACATCGTTAGATGCTTGGCAGCAGTTTTCGACTTGAGGGTGGTGGCTAGCCAGCCGGGTACTAGAAAATACATGCTATGGTTACCTCACGATATTTTCCTTCACCAGCAGTTCAAGCTCATTCTTGAGATTTAAACCCACGCCCTTCGGCATGCGAACCGATTGCGCTAAACACTGAGCTATCATCGTTAAAAATGTTTAGAAGTTCGTCGATACTGAGCATTACCTTTTAGTATAGTGCAAAAATGTAATAACATTTTTAGGGTTCCGTACCTCAAAAGGAAAAAACGGTACCCTTATAGGATCACTTTGTTGTCCGTCTGTCTGTCAAGACCCTTTTTCTCTCGAACGCGTGGAGGTATCAAAATGAAATTCATATCAAATACTCAAGTCTACTGTCCCTTGAAGCTGTGAAAAAATCAAACTTCTAAGCCAACGCAATCAAAAGATTATGCCGTTTATGCTGTAAATGTTCGACACTCGCAAGGGAATGAAAACCTACAGGGTACTTCCCGTGAACTCAGAATCTTTAAATTTGGTACGAAACAACGTCTTATAGCACAGATAAAAGAAAAATTACAAAAAGCATAAATTATCATTAAAAAAAACACCATAACTATTATTTATATACCTACAGGTTTGTACGGAACCCTCGGTGACAACGACTCACACTTGGCGGTTTTTTTTAAATAAATCAGTTGTTTAAGACTTAGTCTTGAGCACGACATTTAAAAAGCGTACTTACAGACAAATTCTACGAATGAAAAAGTAATATGTACATTTATTCAAAAGCGAATATGATCATGGAACAGACAACTTGACCTTCTATTGCAAAATAAATTGATGTAGACGTGTTCTCGTAATCGGCAAACTAAGCGTTTGGCGCTCCAAGTATCGGTGGAGTGACGTAATACGTAAGACAATAACCAGTGATTAGAAACGAAAATCCGAAGATCGTGCTAGATAGCGTGCATTAGGAGGGATTTATATACAATAGTGAACTAGTCAGATGATGATTAATTATGCCTTACAATGACATTGAAAACAGTGGTCATAATTTTGTAATAGCGGGTCAATTACATCCTGTATGGCTGTATACTTACTTCTTCGGGTGCATAATCATACCGTTAATATTAATGTCTTCATTCTTCAAAGACATGACATATCTAATCTTATCTTTGACTTAATCGTTATATAATGTTGTCCTAACATCACTAATAGGTACAACACAATAAGATTCTGATTGACTTTAAAATAAATAATAAATAATTTTTGCGTTGTGGTAGAGTACTTTCTAGTACTCGGCTAGCTAGCTACCACCCTCAAGTTGAAAATCTACCGCCAAGCATCTAACGGTGTGTTCCGGCAGCCTCATTTGAGAGCCAGTTCCATTCCAGGCTAGGTGTGCTTTACCATCTTCGACCACACCGTCACTTAACATCAGGTGAGGTGTGGTCAAACACCAAGCCTGTATAACATAAAAAAATAAATAATAATAATTAAAATAAATTGAGTGCTACCCAATTTATTTTATTTGCACCAAAATTAGATTATCTAACGTTGCTAGTCTTGTTTTAAGTTTTTTTTTAATATAGTGGTATGTTATTTATTTATTTATAGCAGCGGTTCATAAACTTTTTTGGCGACGGAGAGCTCTTCCTGAAAATGAAGTAGCTGACGGAGCCCTTAAAGTAATCAAAAACTGTTTTATGTTTATTTTAACCGACTTCAAAAAAGGAGGAGGTACTCAATTCGACTGTTTTTTATTTGATATATCCTTTACTCCGAAACCTCGCTGTTTCATTGGAGCAGGGCGTTTAGTTGGCCTAAAGGTTATGGAGTCGGTTTTTTTACTGGTAAATTTATATTTACATACATAGTAATATATCAATAGTACTACATAATATATAGTTTCTGGCTTATTCCGTCGTCTTTTTTATTTTATTTCATGCTATGGTTGAAGAAAGCGCTTCTAGCGATAAGGCCGCCAATTGTGGCACTAGCTCTTAAAATATTGCCTATATTGTATTCTTCTGTTTTCATTTTAATTTCTGGTGTAGTATACACTAGTACTACCGAAGATTATCTATCTAAAAAGTAATTATACTAGAATTACTCGCGAACAAAATTTGGGCTTAGGTATAAAATGTTAGTTACTTTTACGACCATTACCTACTTTAGCACCTTTACGGGCACTGCACGCATAGACGCATATTAAAACCTTGATGTGATGTGGTTATTTGTGTAACGTAAGATTTTGACGTATACGTGCGTGCAATGTACGTATGACAAGCCATAATCATATAGGACCGAGGAGTCTAACGAAAAAAGGAGAACTAACCAATATCTATTCTACTTTATGGTCAGATCATAAAAAGTAAAAATATACTGAAAATCCAAAACATACCATTAAAATGTGGTGTATCCAAAAACACTACTATCTATTATTTTTTATTTTATATGTATTAATCACATAGACAATTTAAAGAATTGATAATAAGTATAAGTGGTTTTACACCGTTCTTATTATGTTAACAAAAAATCAATAAATTTATAATAAAGCACAATCAGAAATTAAAAAAATGTATGACAAAATCCACATAATTGTATAGCATAGTGTGTTGTCAAGATATAAATATTAAGTAAAAATATTACAAAGCATAAGGTAAGTAAACCGATAAATTTATCATGAATAGGCCATTGTATTTTATTGAGTCTGCACGCACTCGTATTTACTAACAATCTGCCCCGGCATGGACATAATAAAACTTCCGCAATAAATTATTTAAATGACAATGAAAACTGTATCAAAATTATTGCGTAGTTACGCAATGAAACGAAATGGTTTGGTAGAACTAAGCGAACAGTCAGATACGCGAAATGCGACTTTATTTTTAGACTATTTAGTGAAAAAAATATCTGTCTAATATAAGGCTAATAACTAAACATTTTACTTTGAAATTGATCTTGTTGCCATAATTAATGTACCTGGTAATATACTAGAGTTGCGCCTCAGGATTTTCGATAATCGTCATTTAAGTAACAGAATATATTTTTTCTCGAAAATAATTTCCGTCCTTCTTCTTTGCTATTACCGGGTTATATTGATTTTTTATTTTTATTTAAGGCTGTATTCTATCTTAAGATGTTTGTTACTACAGTCGATTATAAATAACTAGTCTAATGTCATATATAATAAGGTCACATTTAGAAGATTGGAAGTATTTTTTTATATTAATCATAAGCCTCAAAAATCAAACTTGATATTCATAGTTTGGCTTTACTAGATACGTCCCTATCGAACTCTTCATTGCTTAGTTTGGAGCTAGATGGCGCTGTGTGAAATATCCTATAATATTTATTTATTAAACTAATGAACGACTGTATTATAAGTACTCTGTCCTATCGAGCGAATCAATTCCGAGCAAATGTCAAAAAACTGCAACTCTCTAAACCGATTTATAAAATAACAGAATTTTTAAATAATGACTACAGAGATTACGAATTAAATATTAAACAATAAATATAATTAGTTTCGTGATTTGCTTATTATTATTTTTAGTTTTTAAAGACTAAGCTCATATACAGCTGACTCTTAAATAATTGTACAAACATTTTGACGAGTCTATTTATAGGAGCCTTCATAATATTTAATTTCATTATTTTTGATTGCTAATAAAGATATTCTACTCTATTCTATATTCGAATGTATTTCCTACAGCTTGCTTTATGGTTCCATGTATATTCAGATGTTTTGAGCACGTTTCTTACTACAGTCGATCGTGAATTCACTAATGTGTTGACTAAAGAAGTACATTGAATAGGAAAGGTATGTATTTGGTTTTATGATAAAAATATAACATTTAAAAATAACTTAAATTTTGATCGTTTTAATAATGCTCCTTCTCTCTTCTAATCGTTGGTGTGCCGACAAGGTCCATTTGTGACTGTGTACCATATACTACTTTGTATTTACAACATCTTATACTTATATCGGTGCTCTAACCTACTGAGCTAACGAGTCTACATTCGGCGAAGATACATTCCTCTTCCCATATTGTAAAAAAAAAAAATGTAATTCAAAGTTGACAAAGGTCACGGACCCCAGTGTCTGTGGAGAGTAATTTTAAATAATAAAAAAAATCTTATACTGTATGGAAGCAATAAATCTACTCTAACGTATCATCGTGTAATTGTACAAAACGGTGCAAGGAAATGTGAAGTTTTCTTTTATTTTTATGACGAATTGGCTTTTTGCGTTCATTGTTTGATCGCCATCGAACAATGAAAGGAGATTCAAATCGTTTCGTACGGGTTTTCAGAATGTCAACCATGTACCTTTTTCAAGCTTCTGGCCATCCGATAGAAAAATGGGCATGCAGATCCGAAGCACAAGTTGGAAGTATGGTATGGTTCACAAGTATATATAGCATATATATTTGACAAGGTTTTATAGACAAGGTATATATGTATATATTTGTTCTAAATGTATATGCTTATATTTTTTAAATACATTTAGTTATTTAGTTCCTATTGTAACTTTGCTTACTTTAGTGTTAAATCGCGGTTAGTGTAATTATTTAAAAAAAAAAAGTTTTTCTTTTTAACCAATACAGTGTCGGTAGCTATAACAAAAAATCGTATTAGAACATTTAATTCTATTCCTTGCTAATACTTTTGTTAAGAAATTATAGATATTAAATTTATAATCGTGATACTGTTATAATATCCAGTACTGGTGTATTAGAAATTATTCGAGTGATGCATGGCTATTTAAAGTTAATAGATCCAAAAAGGCTTTTGTTTTTATGCACATTATGCTCTGAGTTTCATTAGAATGAAATTAAGTGTGCGATACAACCTGGACAAACAAGTAATGAGAATCACCCGAACGGAACGAATTGGCGAGATAATATCACGATGGTTGTCACGGTGGGCCAGCATTGTAACTGTGGAGATGGTAGATAAATGAAGAAAAAAAAACAATTATTGACAATAAATCTTTGAAGAAATGACTTTTATATTTGTATACATAAGTCTAATTTATGTATTTGGTGATTATTGTATGCTCAAATGGGCGCAGCATGTTAAGACGTTTTATCATAAATAAGATCATATGCGACAATTGAAAAATGCCCTAGTTATTAACGAAAAACGTTTACTCCCTTAAAACCAAGATGGCGGCTAAAGTCGGAATCGAGGTTGGTCATTATTTTGAATTTAGACTCCCACTATTGTCGGGATGGTAATTAATGCAATTTGAAATTCTAACCCGACTGGGCTAATAGAATAATTTAATTATATACATATATATGGAGTTAACTAAAATGAAAGTTCCACCCTTATCAACTTGAAGTATATGTCGTAAACATGTTTTTATTAGCTATTTGACTTACAATTGCGAATTTAAAAAAACGTTATTCGTTCCTATAAACCAAAACAGACTTTATACAATCGGCATACAATATATACAAGAACCTCGTGAACGTTTTGATTTCGTTTTTTTTTTTTTGGAAAATTCGTTAAATAAAATCAATTTTTCTTAGTTTGTTAAATAATATTTCAATTCAATATAAAATCGGGGATAATAGAATAATAAAACGTGTGAAAATTGTATAATTTAGTATTATTCATTACTATTTCTCTACTGGGTATAAACAGCAAGTTATTGTGGTTAAACAACATAGTAGTCTGACTATATTATTGCTATGGCACCGATTCCTTTCCAGACATTTTACGAAATGTCTAGGAAAAATTCTATTGACAAGGCTGAATAGTGTTATAAGAAAAGTGCCAGAACGATTGTGTTCCTTCCTTCCTTCCTTTTCTTACTTTTTGGAAAAAAGAAAAACAAAATTCAGAAAAATTTGAAATTTCATTGAAACTTAAAAAAGTACACGCTATTACTAATGATACCTTGAAAACTCCAATAAAATGCTGTTCTTGTATATTCGTTTGCATTATTTATGTGTGTATCTTACTATCCATACATATTATGAAACTAAGTCTTCACGCCGTGTCTGTCTGTCTGTCTGAACGCGATAAACTCAAAAACCTCTGAACGGATTTTTATACGGCTTTCACCAATAAATAGAGTGATTCAAGAGAAAGGTTTAAGTGTTTAATTCATTAAGGGTTTGTGTAAATTGACTTAAATATGACAAAAAAGAGGCTTTAACCTACTCCTCTAAGTTCAACACCTGCACTGCAGTATTATTAAATGCTAAAAAATTCGCCTCGCAGCGTTAAGTTGGACACCTCCGTAAATTCCATAATTATGTTCTACACATTAAATGTAACATGCTATTATAATATTGAAATATTGCTCAAAAAGACAACATTATTTATTTGTATAGTCATGTAAATAGCCGGTACTAAAATATTATGAAACTAGCGTACAATAGTGAAATGAAGAGAAATGATTTCGCGTAAGTTTGTTATCCATATAATTTTTAATTGCTTTCTAGTTGTTTTTGGGGAATATTTTGTGAGGTAAATGGTCAAAGCTATTTCTTTTATGAATAATTATAACAGGCATATTTTCGTTCTACTTTTTTGCGTATGAGTCTGTCTTTGACCATCAACTCGTGTGATGGTAAGCGATAATGTAGTTGAAGATAAAGCACGCAGACTTAGACGATATCTATTCGCTATGTCCTTGAAAATAATTTATATGGGACTAGCTGCGTCCCGCCATTTGACCAGCTTTTACGGTATAGACATGTAAGTTATACGAGTATGTTTATTAATGTAGATTTCAAGCTATTTGTGATTCAAATTTCAACCAAATCCGTTACGTCGTGAAGAAATAACAAATAGATAAACCTTCGTTTTTATAATATTACTAGCTTACGAATGCGACTTCGTACGCTTAAAAAAAAAAACAAGTTGGAAATCTCCTCTTTTTTGAAGTCGGTTAAAAAGAGCTTATCTAGACTTTGATATTGACTTGTAACATTGGTGTTATCAATAAAATATTTGTATTTGTATTTATAGATTAATATAAAGGATACCTTTTATTCCGGAATAATGTCCTGTAAGACACATCTATACCAAATTTCAAGTGTCATTTAGTAGTTAGTTTTTTTAAATTATCTTACAGGAACCTAACACTTTACCTGCCCCGTTGGCTCATTGGTAGTATTTCCGCTTCAAGAGCCGTAGGGCGTGGGTTCGATTCCCACTCAGGACAAGCATTTTGTGGTGACGCAATTCACTCTAGGATTTTTAATCGGTAGGCAGTCATTAAGAATAAGAATAACTTTATTGACAAACACAAAGAAAAAATATACATAATGACTTATAAATAAAATTAATATAAAAGATGTTTACTGTCAAAGGGACAAAATCAGATTTGTGCTGTAAGAATCTAGTTCTTACAACGTTGGTTTACATTTTGCCCCTACTCGTGGCAAGCAGCTTAAGTAAAGAAATAAATATGTAGTTAGGCCGGAGAGTCCTACATAATTTGGTCGCCCTAGAGCTGGTGGTATCAATATCAAAACAAAAGGATATCCCTGGCAAAAAATAGTTGTAATGCTATTAATTTTTCTTTCAGGACAGTTCATAACGTTAATACTGATATATCACGTGCGAGCAGTCAGCCTGCACGCAATTAGCGCCGGGCGCGGGGATGGCGCCGGTTTTACCTTCCGCTCTATGCTGGAGGCCTTGATTCCTGGCGTCACACCCTTACTCAATGGCGAAACTAGCAGATGTAAGGAAATACATTAAACAAAAAAAATAAAAATTACGACCTTTCATTATAAAAGTTGGTTAAATTTAATTTATCTTTTTTTATGGCTTACGGTCTTGGTGTTTGACCACAACTCACCTGAAGTTAAGTAACGGTGTTGTCGAAGATGGTAAAGTATATCTAGCCTGGAATGGACCTGGCACTCAAGTGAGGCTGCCGGAACACACCGTTAGATGCTTGGCGGCAGATTTTCAACTTGAGGGTGGTAGCTAGCCCGTCGAGTACTAGAAAGTACCCTACCACCACGCTATGGTTTCTTCACGATGTTTTCCTTCACCGGCAGCTCAAGCTCATTGTTGGGGTTTGAACCCACGCCCTTCGGCATGCGAACCGATCGCGCTAACCACTGACCTATCATCGTTAACCTCTCAGTTTCACGCGTGTCAATTTACTTGATCGTATCTTGTATTCATCATTCGTTTTTCCTATTTTTAGCTCGGTTTATTTCGTTTAAATTTTCGTTTAACTTTAACTTTTCGTTTAATCACCCAAAAGTAGTCGAATTAGTAGTCTTATAGTAGCGTATCTAAAAAAATGTTTTATAGTATACAGACAATCTTGTTTTACTTATACGGGATTACTCATTTTTAATTATTTTGGAATGAGTACAATAGTATCAACCATATCCAGTGGCTTTCATCAAGGAGGCAAAGCACAACGCGCGCGCGGTCTCGTCTTGCTTTGCAAGCTTGCACTAAGGGCCACTGCGCGTTTCGCAAATTATACGAACAAGTTTTCTCTGTTTTACTTATATGACATTGCTCACGTTTAATTCCTTCCGATACTCCACTTCTAGCTTTGGCTAGATCCGGTGCCCTTCTTCACCATTTCAGGAGTCAAAGCAGAGTACAACGCGCTTGCGGCGTCTTCTTGCTTCGCACTTGAAGTAAGC
Organism: Biston stratarius; assembly: GCA_950106695.1. Classification (NCBI taxonomy): domain Eukaryota; kingdom Metazoa; phylum Arthropoda; class Insecta; order Lepidoptera; family Geometridae; genus Biston; species Biston stratarius. The sequence continues at coordinate 25,011,211 of OX467106.1, forward strand.
AGCAGCAACGAGGCCAAAGACTTTGTATTCGGCTTTGACTCCTTGAAAAAGATCACCTGTCAATCAAGTGAGTAATCAAGTAAAAGTAAAAAAAAAAAACGATTGTCACATTAATTTTCTTTGTTATAAAATATCAAGTTTATTTTAAATTTAATAAAAATATGTTTTCGTTAAATTCTTAATAAACCCTACAACCTTGCTTTTTGAATTTCAGGCGAAGCTTTTAAGAGTATATTCGGTATAACCTATCAACAAATGCTAGAGAGAAACGCTACGTCTTTTCTGGAACAGATAAATCTCGACTACATTACCAAAAATGAAACTGTCAAATATAATACGTCATCAGCGAAAAAACTTAATAAACTTGTCAAAGATGCTGAATCTATCGTGGTCTTCGTGCACGGGTTTATGGAGAGCTCAGACGGTATGATGGTACAGGCTTTGGTCCCAGAGTTCTTGAAGCAAAAGGGTGTAATGTTATTGGCCTTGGACGGAAAGAAGGTCATTTCATTGGAATATTTTAGATCGTCTACGTATGCGCGATTCATGGGTGAATTGCTTGGCACGGTGTTAGTCAATCTCATAGAAGGTAATTATGCTTTTTATATAAATTTTATCAAAATGTAATAAGCTGACTGGTCATCATCATCATCATCATTTCAGCCTTAGAACGTCCACTGCTGGACATAGGCCTCCCCCATTGACTTCCATAAAGACCGGTTGGAAGCGGCTCGCATCCAGCGTGTTCCTGCGGTCTTTATGAGGTCGTCTGTCCACCTTGTGGGTGGACGTCCTACGCTGCGCTTGCCGGTCCGTGGTCTCCATTCCAGAACTTTGCAGCCCCATCGGCCTTCAGTTTTGCGTGCTATGTGCCCTGCCCACTGCCACTTCAACTTGCTAATCCGTTATGCTATGTCGGTAACTTTGGTTCGTCTACGGATCTCCTCATTTCTGATTCGATTTCGTAGAGAAACTCCGAGCATAGCCCTCTCCATAGCTCCTTGTGCGACTTTGAGCTTATCAAGAAGGCACATAGTCAGAGACCACGTTTCAGCACCATAAGTCATCACCCGTAACACACACTGACTGACTGATTGGTACATTGTGATATTAGCAAAAATAACCTCATGTATCTTATAATATTTTCGACCATATTCTCAGCAGGCGAGTTGTTGAACAAACAAGGTATATTACTCATTAAAAAATTGTGGAAATTTCTGATACAGTTTTCATTTCCACAGGTGGACAAGATCCTTTAAAGATCCATCTAATCGGACACAGCTTGGGCAGTCATATCGTTGGCAGAGCTGGTAAATACGTGAAAGATACTTCTGGGAAAGTAATTGGAAGAATAACAGGTGACTTCTTACAAGCTTTTTAACTGACTTCAAAAAAGGAGGAGGTTCTCAATTCAATTCAATTCGGAATCTTTTTTATGATTACTCAAAGACGTCTGGACCAATTCGAGAAATATTATTTTTGTTTAAAAAACCATACTTTCCAGGTGGCTCCATTAGCACCCAGTCAGGATCTGATGATGCCCCATTATCAGATACTGGTTTGGTGCCCAGAATCGAAGGCAGCCCTCAAATTTTATTTTGTATAATGTTATATATAAAAACTATTCAAGTATTATTTTACCATGGAAACTGACGTGGTCTTGACATATTTTTGTTTCATTTATACGCGATTACTCACGTTTAATTTTATCGGAAACTCCGACTATAGTTTCGGCCACATCCGGTGACCTTCATCATGGGGACAAAGCTGAGACAACGCGCGCGCGGCCTCGTCTTGCTTTGCACAATAGCGAAGCAAGACGAGGCCGCGCGCGCGTTGTTCCATTATCCTGTATTTTCATTTGAGAGATTAGAGATGGAGCAAAAACTTAATGTAATACTGAAAAAAAGAAAATGTCAGTGAACTAATTAGCAATAAAATATCATTGAATTAAAAAAAAAAACTTTGTATCAAAATAGCTAAAAATGTAATAAAACGGTTGTATAAACGATACAGAAAACATATATTGAAATATAAGCTATTTCAGTATGGATATAAATTTAAAGTAACAAACAATTAAAGCAAAACCTAAACATAGAATAAAAATTCAAATTAATATACGTATCTAAGCAAAAAAAAAGCAACAAATACTGTACGATAAATAAGGTCTCTGATCCCTATGTCAGAGGGAATATTAAAATAAAATAGAACAAGAGGATGAACATAAATATTCCAAAACATGTCAATCACCTACATCTAAAGCCCCAAACTAAGTAATGCTTGTACTACGGGAAATAGATAACGGATACTTCTATACTTTTTTGTAAATACATACTTACAATACTTATTTTCTACCATTTGCAGCACAAACAGGACACGTTTCCATAGTTACTAACGAATTGATTTTGTTTTCCAGGTCTAGACCCAGCAGGACCTTGCTTCAGCACTGTTGGTCCTGAAGACAGACTGGACCAGACAGATGCGGTTTACGTAGATGTTATCCATTCTAACGCTGGCAGGCTGGGCGTGGAAGATCCTATCGGTAATACTGCGTGAGTTTCTTATGAACATCATACACTCACATTACATTAAACATTTCGTAGGACATTACACACAGCGCCATCTGACCCCAAATTAAGCAAAGCTTGTATGATGGAAGTCAGATAACTGATAGAATACTTAAATTCTTTTTTTTGTAAATACGTACTTATACTTATCTATTTATCTATCTAATATATAATACCTGAATCTCTGAAATGGCTCCAACGATTTTCATGAAATTTAGTGTGCAGGGGGTTTCGGGAGCGATAAATCGATCAAGCTAGGTTTCATTTTTAGAAAACGAAAAAAAAATCGAGCAAACCTCGGTCATCCAGGTACTATATATATTTTTTTTTTCTGAATCTCTGAAATGGCTCCAACGATTTTCATGAAATTTAGTATGCAGAGGGTTTCGGGGACGAAAATTCGATCTAGCTAGGTTTCATTTTTAGAAAACGTCGTTTTATCCGTGTTATCAGGCAATGAAAAACTGCTACAATATCATTAGAATACGAAGGTAAATTTCACCACAATCGACAAGGTAAATAATAGGTAGGATAATAGCTCAGATGGGAAATCGGGCGGTCCCGAATCCAGAAGACCCCGGTTAGAGTCCAGATGATTGTTTTCCCCCCTTTTTTGAGTTCTTTAAAAAATCCGAGCAAAGCTCGGTCATCCAGGTACTACTTATAATACATACAAAACACCCAGACACATAACAAAGATTTGTTTATACCATAAAATGTTACTCCAGGGCGGGAATCGAAGCCACGCCCTACAACTCTTAAGGCCAATGAGCCAACAGGGCTGTCGACAGTTACAGGTTAACTTAGTGGATTTCCTCGACCCAGTTCACAAGCTTTGCTTGGTTTGGAGCTAGATGACGGTGTATCTACCAATTTTTATTTCAGGACATAAAGATTTCTACCCAAATGGAGGGAAGTCCCAACCCGGTTGCTTTTTCTTCATCTGTGACCACAGCAGAGCGTGGGAGCTGCTAGCTGAGTCAATAAGCTCACCGAAAGCATTTCCTGGTAACACTAATTTTGTAATATTTTTTTTATTGTTAATAAGCCATATGTTTGACCACAGCTCACTTGATGTTAAATGACGGCGGGTTGAAGATGGTAAAGCACACCTTACCTGGAATGGGACTAGCTCTCAATATGTTTTTTCGTTTTCTAAAAATGAAACCTAGCTAGATCGATTTGTCGCCCCCGAAACCCCCTGCACACTAAGTTTCATAAAAATCGTTGGAGCCGTTTCCGAGATTCAGATTATATATATAAATTTATACAAGAATTGCTCGTTTAAAGGTATTAGATAGATATTATTGTTTGTTATCGGAATGAACCGTATAGTATTCCATTTAGCGCGTGTTCTCATTAAAATCCTTCCTTCTATACGATTAAACATCTGGAGATGTCGGAACTAGGTCGTCGGTATTGCTATTGAATGAATCCGCGCTCGTTAAGGCTGGTGGTGACTGGCGGAAACAATAAGACCAATTTTCAATGCTTTTAGTTGTCAGATCTGAACTTATTAAAATGTTGCTGTCTTTTTCATTACAAACAAACAGACAAAGACAGCAATAATTATAATAAAATTTTAAATAGATAGAAACTCTTTGTGTACACCGGAACTCTTAAAACCAGAAAAATTTAAAATATAACACATGCAAGAAACTTAAGAGCGAGTGCCACAAATGGCGCCCTTATCGCTATAAGCGATATCTTCCAGGCTATACCATCGTCATCAGCCTTTTGTAGTCCACTGCTGGACATAGGCCTCTCCCAAGACACGCCACTCAGCCCGATCCTCGGCTTTTCGCTACCATCCACTGTCAGCTGTTTTACGTATATAGTCACTCAATGGAGACTCAGGGCGTCCTACGCTACGTTTGCCAATTCGCGGTCTCCACTTTAGAACACGTCTACCCCAGCGGTTATCGGTCCTGCGACAGATATGTCCAGCCCATTGCCACTTCAGCTTGCTAATACGCTGAGCTGTCTGTGACTTTAGTTCTCTAGCGAATTACTTCATTCCGGATACGATTCCTTAGAGAAATGCCGAGAATAGCTCTTTCCATAGCTCGCTGAGTATTTAAGCCATTCTATGATTATAATATTATTTTTGGCTAAAAAATATCACATCACAGTAATATTATAAAGGCGAAAGTTTGTGAGTATGTAAGTGAGTTTGTATGTTTGTTACTTCTTCTCGCCTAAACGGCTGGACCAATATTGTTTAAATTTGGTATGAACGTAGCTGACATACTGGATTAACACATAGGTTACTTTTTATCCTAAAAAAATTTAGGGGGCGCAACTAGTGCTTTAATATTCATCAGATTGGATTTACTCTGCTGTCATGAACTCTGTGTTCTCTGTGAAGTCTGTGTCCTAATACGAGATGATAGATAATAATATAATTCAGTAGGTATACAGATAATACAGTAAGGGACTATTTAGCGGGAGCGTGAAACATCATGTAATGCGTTAAAACTGATTGATTGATTGATTGGCAGATTGATTGATTGATCGATTGATTGATTGATTGATTGATTGGTTGATTGATTGATTGATTGATTGACCGGTTGATTGATTGACCAATTGATAGATTGATTGCTTTATTGATGGCTTTATTGCTTAGTTGATTGATTGCTTAATTGATTGATTGTAATTCTTTATTGAAACTTGTGTTTTTTTAATGTTTATGATTAAAGATACTGGCGGTTAGTCATACGGTGCAGAATTATATCCATAAGTGTGGCTAGTGTAGCATGTGTTTTATATATCTAGTGAACAGAAATTACAGGGCTGCTGAAACTAACCATCGAAAGACTCAAAAATAATAAGCGATAAAGCAGCGATGCCCTTAAAGTATGTATTTACAAACAAAAAAAATTGTCTTGTTTTCGCTGTTATTTTTTTTATAGATTTTGTCTTTAATAATATATTTTTTTTAACACCGGTAGAATGTACAAAGTGCGATGCAAAAATAGAAAAAAAAAGCTGTCACAAAAGAGAAATATTTTACAAAACCAATACGTCTTTTGCGTATTGGTTGATGTTGGCGTACCAAAAAACTGTTTTCCGTTTCTCTTTGCTTACCTACATCAGCCCTTAGCTTGAGTAATTAATTCTTATGATCAATACTGGTTGCAATGGAAAATATTTTGTGCAAAGAAATTCGCGCTGTAAGCATTGTTCTACTACAATGAGGTAGATTGCACTAAGCTAAGGAAAGATTTCTGTGCAGTAGTTGGATGGTTACAAATAGTTTAATCTCAGTACTTTTATATTGAAATACTAAAATTTAACTTCTGTTTGTTTTTATCTATATAGAGCTATTGATAAAAGAAACATAAATAGGTTGTATCTGTTTTTTTTTCTTGGAAAATCATATTCATAACGTCTTAGTTCCACCTCGTTATAATATGTAAGTATTAGTGTTTGGTGTGTATGTATTATTAGCTTTTCTGAGAAAAAGAATATTACTTATTTTCATAGATTAGATAGACAGTATTTTTGTGCTCACCAGACAAAAAATAAAACAAATGTTACGAACTTTATAGTGTCAAATGGGGCGGCCTTATATAGCTTAAAGCTATCTCTTCCAGGCAATCATGCAATAAGTATAATATGGAGGGCATGTTTATTTTATATGATTGTACATATAATGTATATGTATTTATTTAGACGGTAACTTGCCAATCGCTGCAGACTAAAAAAAATTGTACGTAAGTAGTTCAAGCAAAATAAGAGCTAAATCAGTTTAAAAGTTGTGGTGATTTCGGGGTCGCGAGGTCAAAGTTCGAGGTAAACTAATTTAAGGACATCGCTTAAGACGTACGGAGCCCAATAATCAGATAAGACGGACACTATAATTAGATACTAAAGAAGACGTATTTAAAAAACAGACATTTTATTTTATTGGCACGAAAATATTTAAGATTGATTTATTTGTTGAATATAGCTTAGTGTTCATTTTTATAAAATAGCACACAGGTCTTATAATTATGGTATAGTCCACATATCCTTGCCCGCTGAGGAATACAAATAATCAATATACAAACTTTAAAATATCAAAATATCAATCGTAATCAAATAGTCAAATAATAATAACAGCAGTCAAGAAATAATATAAATATTCCAGTATAGACTACCTCGATCGTCCTAAAAGCCATTTCACTTTATAATAATTTTTTTTCATTAATAATAATTTTAATTTCTTTTTGAACATAACGTTATTTAATTCTCGAATTGCTTTAGATATTTCATTGAATATTATGGGTGCCATACAATATATTTATATATTTATTTGAATTTATGTCACAAAATTGCAACTTTGTTTTTAAGCGAGTTTAAATAGTTTAGATTTAGAAGAATAATAAATTGGTTTACAACGATTTTTTCCTTTAATTATAGCTACTTTATTCGCAGTCGGGTTATAGATTTTTTAAACTCTTCAGCTTGTTTTATGTCGAAATTTGTTTCAGCTCGAAAATGTGAAAACTGGACATCTTTCAAGGAAGGCAATTGCCGAAGACGCGAGATGGCACACTTGGGGTACCATTCTCAAGCCGGATCTCCTGGGACCTACTTCCTCACCACTCGTTCCTCACCACCTTACAGTTTAGGAGCCATTGGTAGTGGGTAATCTTTTAGCTCATTTGACTTGTGCTGCCGAAACGGTTAACCTCGTAAAATAGAAAATATTGATACAGACTGGCGTATTTCGAGAAAAAGAAAGAAAAGAAAGAAAGAAAATAATTTTATTTTGTACATAACACCAAAAAACATAAAACAAACAAACAAACAAAAGACTAACAGTTACATACAAAAGCTGTAGTCGATCGACATCGATACAGAAATGCACCCCCATGAGAATTCGAGAGTGCTAGAACAAGCTGACATGTGCTAACTTATGCAAAAGCACAAAGTACGAAACATAGATACAAGTTACAGTGACAACATGGATTTGTTTTGACACTGGCTTTCTCTCTATTGACCATTACTCAATATTTTATTGCAATATAAGTGCATACAAATGTTAAATAACACGTCATTGATGTAAGTAATACATAATTATTCTTTAATTATGGTACTTATGGCAGGACTATGAAGTGAAACACTGTTTTTGTTTATTATTTAAAAAAAACATCTGAATGTGTAACATAGTATTTAGCTTTATTTATAAAAGATTCCATATCATTTATATCTCTAACTCAGACAATGAGAAAATTTTCATTCTATTTTAGTTTGAATCATTTTACAGTCGTTGAGTCAGGGCTAGAAAAGGTTGGACTTCCATTCAATAAGTTTGTCTACGAGTATATTGTGACCTAAGTATATCGGCCACGGGCCACTATTTTTTTATAAGGATGTAAAAAAAAACGCGTTTTAATTTGCAGATTTCTAGTAGAGCTTTGGCGAGAACACGGAAAGGTTGTGTCGCCACATTGTATTATACCTTAATGTAACCGAAATTCTTAACAATTTGTAGCGATAATAGCTCAGTGGTTATGGCCATGCCGAAGGTCGTAAGTTCAACCTAAAAAATGAGCTTAAGCTGCCTGTGAAGGTAAACGTGAGGAACCCATAGCGTAGTGGTTGGGTATTTTATAGTAGTCGGTTCGCTAGCTATCACCCTCAAATCTGCCATCAAGCACCAAACAGTGTGTTCCGGCAGCCTCACTTGAGAGTCAGTTCCATTCTAGGTTAGGTTTTACTTGGTGGTGGGTCTCCTTAAAGCGATGCCCTAGACGTCTTACTACTCAAAGTTCTGAATATCGCTGCAATGGTCATGGGTAGCCGTTATCTCTTACCATCAAGAGAGCGTCCCGTTCGTCGCATTACTTTTACATAAAAAAGGTGTGCTTTACCATATTTGACCACACCGTCACTTAATGGGCGATAAGCTGTGGTCAACTAAAAAAACTTAAAGCGAATATACATAACTTGAAGTAGTTTTGGATACATTTCTAGTATAATTTTGAGTTTCTTTTGGAAGGTTTAAATGTCACATGCCAAGTCAAGGCAGATTGTTCGTATTACACCTATAAATCTTTACAACTTTGTATAAACAATAGTTAGTGTACATGCATGGAATCTAAAAATGATGAAATATTTCGAGTTTTTGAAAACTTAGTGATATGCGCCTAGCTATTCATGAATATGACGCCCCAGTAACTCGATACCCTGGCCTGTCCCCTGTAAAGGTACCAGTTATAAAATACTTTATCTTCAGTCTAGAAAAACTAAGTACATAAAATTTGGAAGGAGAAAAATTACAGTTATAATTCGTTTGTTTTTTATTGTCTTCTTTTACGGGCCATCAGACGTGGGTATCAAGTTTATTATAGTTATTTATTTTATTAATTAAAGTTAACTCAACACCGATAGGACTCCGCTCAAAACTTTACCTTACAACCTTTTCATAAAACACGAGGAAAATCGTAACTTCTTAAATTATGTTTTTTATTCTCCGTTTCTCATAATTTGTGAATTTAAGCTATTGTTAATTGAAATGTTTGCCAGGTCTCTCATTGTCCTTAATTAACGTGTTTTAGTGTAACGAAAAAAAAAACACTCGAAAGAATAGGTGTTTTCGGTCAACTTTTTATTCTCTTCAGTAGTCTTCCTTTGTATTTTTTCTTCGAAAATGTAGAGAGAATTATATTTAAATAATGGTAGCTGGAATATGCTAGTTTTCAGCTGTGCCGATACAAATATTGTATTGGTATAAATTTACAGGTTTTTTTTTCCATTTATATTTCAAAGCCAGCTGTTACCCACAGCAGCGCAGCGTAGGACGTCCACCCACAAGATGGACAGACGACCTCATAAAGACCGCAGGAACGCGCTGGATGCGAGCCGCTTCCAACCGGTCTTTATGGAAATCAATGGGGGAGGCCTCTGTCCAGCAGTGGACGTCCTACGGCTGATGATAATGATGATGATGAGCTGTTACTCGCGACTTCGTCCGCGTTTATTAATTTAACAAGTAAGTTTGTTTAGTTTGCAGTATAAAAAGTAATCCATAAGTTAATTCATCCCGCAAAGTCTCAAGATAAAAGTCTTTAAACAGTGCGTTCTACCTGTCATGACCTACGGAGCCGAAACGTAGACACTCACAGCGGGAATGGTCCGTAAGTTCAAAGTCGCTCAGCGAGCTATGGAAAGATCTATGCTCGGCATTACTGTAAGGGATCGTATCCGGAACGAAGTAATTCGCCAGAGAACTAAAGTCACAGACATAGCTCAGCGTATTAGCGAGATGAAGTGGCAACGGGCTGGACATATCTGTCGCAAAACCGATAACCACTGGGGTAGACGTGCTCTAGAGTGGAGACCGCGAATTGGCAAACGTAGCGTAGGACGCCCTGATACTCGATGGAGTGACGATATACGTAGGACAGCTGACGGTGCATGGAAGTTCCTACTTTCATCCAAATCCGTTTAGTTGTTTGCGTCCTTGCGTGACTGAGCAACAAACAACCATCCATCCATCTCCATAAACTTTCACATTTATAATATTAGTGAGATAGGATAACATCAAAAATATGAAAATCATAACATATGCCAATATATTATATTTTCAAATCTAGCTTCTGGGAAGGGTGTTTATTATAAGATTAGGTAAATATACTATAATAGACCGGTAATCCAAGGATAAAATTGTAGGTAGAGGTAACCGATTCCAAACGGCTGTTGTTTGAACTTATATAGAATAACAATAACAGTCTATGAATTATATTTCACATCTCTTTTGTGCGTAGGTTCAAACATTAATAGTGTGGGAGAAGGACAATACAGTTGGTTGGTGTACCTGTATTTTGCTGGAAAACCCACTGACGTCTACAGTGCTAAACATACATAGAAATAAACGCTAAAAATATTTCTATTTTAAAATATTATACTATGCTGAAATCGCGTGAAACTATAATGAAAGAAAAAAGACCTAACCAACCTAATTTCACCTTGCCTTTTTCTATTCACTATCAGACAGCAAGGAGCTCTAAAAATTGACATGACTTTATTGTCATTGTTACATAATAAAAGAATAGTTAAACCAAAACATTGGCTTTATTTAGCTTTAAAAGCACAATGCAGAATGACATTATCATTAATTGTCATCTAAACAAATAATGGATAACATAACAAAGGAGTTCAATCCTTGAAGCAAGGAGTTACACTACATTCACCTCTAATATTTTAAAATTAAGAGTCGTTGTTGTCACAAATATAATCATTAAGATATACGGGGGCTCGTCTCTCACGTGACGAACGACGTGGTGCCGTAATTTCATGCGCTTCAGTTGTAGTTACAGGTTCGGCTGGCTCAGAGGCCTGTCCTTCATTGATAGGCTCGTCAATGGCATCTTCGAAGTCATCTTCGTCTGGCAAAGGTGCCAAATGCCGATTAGATACAGTAGTTTCAGTCCCGTTACTAAGTCTTACGTGTGAATAGAGTGGGTTTGCCTCTATTAGTTCCGCTTCTTTCACTAGAGGGTCAAACTTGGAATTTCGCACATGTTTTTTTAATAAAACTGGTCCTGGTGACAAAAGCCAGGAAGGCACTGATTCGCCTGTTGGAGAACGTCTGGGATGATTAAACATCCGTTCATGTGGTGTTGTGTTAGTACTCGTGCACAATAGAGAACGGATGGAATGTAGTGCTAATGGCAGAACTTGTTCCCATTGAGTGACTGCCATGTCGTTTGAGTGTAAAAAAAGTTGTATTGTCTTCCATAGCGTTCCGTTTAATCGTTCGACTTGGCCATTACATTGCGGATTATATGGCGTCGTTCTGCTGCATGCAATGCCCAAAGGAACTAAAAAAATTCTGAGTTCATTTGACATGAATGATGTACCTCTATCTGAATGAATAAAATGTGGAGAGCCGAACATCACGAAAATTTCCTTTAAACATTTTATGACTGTATTTGCAGTCACGTCCTTACAAGGAAAAGCGAATGGAAATCTTGAAAATTCATCGATAATAGTCAAAATATATTTATTTGACGTATTCGTTGGTAGAGGCCCTTTGAAATCTATGTTCAAACGTTCAAAAGGCGCTATAGCCTTGATTAAATTGCCTTTTGTAGTTGCATAGCGAGGCTTGACTTCTGCACAGATTCTACAGTTCTCTGTCATCAGTTTTATATCATTAGTTAAGTATGGAAGATTTTTCATTCGAATCCAGTGAGTCATTCTTACAATCCCTGGATGACCAAGTGCATTATGCAATTCGTGCAATCTTTGCGGGTTTAGGTGCGCACATACGCGAGAAAGCGCATCTGCTACTGTATTTTATCGACCAGGTCTATATACAACATCGTATTTGTAGCAAGACAGTTCCAAGCGCCATCTTTCGATTTTCTCGTTTTTGATTTTGCTTGTATGTTTCTGACTAAACATGAACGAAACTGATTGTTGATCCGTAATAAGAATGAAGTGTCTACCGAGTAAAAAATGACGCCATTTTCGTAGAGCCTCTACGATTACAGCAGCTTCTTTTTCTATGGCAGGATGACGGCGTTCCGGATCAGTCAAAGTCCGTGAGAATAATGCCACAGGTCTTCCATTTTGTGACAGTGTAGCAGCCAGAGCATGATCTGAAGCATCTGTTTCGACTGTAAATGTAATATCCTCTAGAACTGACGTAAGAGCTGCTTTTGCAATATCTGACTTTAAAGATTGGAAACATGTCATGGCCTCATTATTCATAGGAATTGTTGATACACCTATGAGCGGATGAACTTTCTCTGAAAAATTCTTAATCCATTTTGAGTAGTGTGCAAACATTCCTAGCGATCTTTTCAAAGAAGGTGCATCAGTGGGTAAGGGTAGTTTCATCAGTGGGGCTAGGCGATCCTCATCTGGCCTTACCGTGTTATTTTCGATCGTATATCCTAAAAGATTTATTGATTCTTGACCAAAGACGCATCTGTCTTTGTTTAATGTAAGTTTGTATTTTTGTGCGGCTTCCATGAACTTTTCTAAGTTTTTAACTTTTTTAACTTTTCAATTCCAAAAACTCATACTAAACGGTTCGGTTCCACCTTCGTCGTACGAACCGCTAAATAATGGATTTTGCTGCTGAGTGAGTGTTCCCCGATAGATAAAATCAAAATAAAATCAAAATCAAAAAGTCATTTATTCAGTTTAGGCCCTGGTAAGGCACTTATGAACGTTAAGTTACATGTTTGAATATACTATACATTCGATATAATAACTTCGATACAATCTGGCCTTCAAGTCACGAGTGAATCGGTTTCTTCTAAGTATGCGTGCTCCATCGTAGACCACATCTTCGCTTAATATCAGGCGAGATAGCGGTCAAATGTAAGGCAATAAAAAAATATGTTGTATGTACCAAAAGTACCTATAACCGATTACTAGAAACAACAATTTTTTTGCTCAAACAAACGTTTTTGCTCGATATTCATAACAGCAACAGATAGACACTTTAAATATTCCTAGGTTATATACAAGTATGCACTTTAAAAATAAATAGTTAAATTAAAACAAAACAAATATTCAGTTCCTATACAACAAACGTGACTTTTTTTGCTCGTTTTTACTCGATATTGATAACGTCAACAGGTAGACGCTTGAAATATTCACAGAATATTGAGTTATATTATTCATTTTAATAAATAAAAAATTAATATTTACGGGGGCTCCGATACAACAGACATTTCTGATTTTTTTGCCGTTTTTATAGATAATAGTACGGAACCTTTCGTGCGCGAGTCCGACTCGTACTTGGCCGGTTTTTTATGAACCAGCAGATTTTTTATTTCGATTTCAGGGATTCTCTTTTTAAAATTTGTTCGTAATAACGAGTACAATAAGCTTCTTTCGACAAGCTTTCGTACCGCGTAGCCTTGTATATTGTGTAACGCGACCTTTTTGAAATTATGACCACGATTGTTAATAAAATATCATTAGCACTCTCGATCCCAATTAAAATGAGATCCTAGATCCAACTAAGCTAATAAAAATATTGTTTCAAAGACAAAGGTATTAAAAATGAAACCGCTACTCTTTATTAAAAATATTAAATAAAGAATATTAATAATTTAACTTTCCTTTGATAAAAAATATATTATAGTTACCTAGGGGTTTTAGCGGGGATATTGAAAAAAATTGTTTGTACAAAACTTGTTTGTAAAAAACAATTGTTTCTGTTTAAAAACAGTTGTTTTATTTGTCACGTGCCGAATTGCGAACTTTAATGTGGCAAAAATAATGTAATGTGGTAAAACTGGTAAAGACTTTTTCATGTAGCTACCAAAACTCCATCATAGCTTGTCATAAAGTTACCACTACTTCACTAGGAAATTACGGGACTTTACCATGATTTACTTTGTGTGACTTTGACTGTAATTTTATTTTATTTTTCAATATTTACGTAAAACATCATTGGCATTTACCAGTGAAATTGCCAACGTTAAACCCACCTGATTTTAAGGGTGCTACCAAACTACACTTGGCCAGCGTGGTGGGCTATGACTTAGCCTTCACAATGGGAAGAGACCCACGCCCACGGGTTATAAAAACAGGACTGATTAATCAAAATCAAAAAGTCATTTATTCAGTTTAGGCCCTGGTAAGGCACTTATGAAAGTTAAGTTACATGTTTGAATCTACCACCGGCTCGTAATTACACTTCAACTGAGAAGACTCCGGCAAGAAACTCAGCAAGGCATTTTTTTGTGGATCTTTCTTTTCATATTAGGGAACAGTTTACAGTTATAGATATTAATACATTATGCTTACTACAATTGTCACTTAGCCAGGGGGATGCAAGTGCAGAGAGAAGCTACTACAACCATGTATTTCTGTCTTCCACGTAATGAGCCTCCTTATAGTAGGCTTTGTCAATTAACGACGAAATAATGTCAATCATAAATATAATAAAAATTTTAGGACATTTCACACAGCGCCACTTAGCCCCAAACAAAGCAAAGTTTGTGCTGTGGGAACCAGATAACTGATAGAATACTCTATACATTTTTTTGTAAATACATACTTATAACACACCGAACACCCAGACACAGACACCCTAAATATTTATTGAATTGTTAGCTCATTTGATATATGTGCTTCAATAAGTGTAGGGTGTGGGTTCAATTCCAAGCAGGACAAACATATGTGACGATGAATTTTTGTTCGGTGTGTGGGTGTACTGTATGTATTTACGAAAATAAGTATGTAAGTATTCTGTTAGTTATTTGGTTCACATAGTACAAGCTTTGCTTAGTTTAAATTCCTTTTCTAGGTATACTGTCATAATGTTTTATTACAGCGAAAAGCCAATGGTATGAATTTTTAATAATCGTACATATGTATATTTCAAAGAAATCATCGGTACGGTTACGATTGTGAATTGCGAAGTTGTTGTCTGAGATCTGATACATTTCAAATATTCAATACGTCATTCTCTAATATTTCTATAAGCTTTCAATTTATTTTAATATCTTGCAAAAAATGTTATACGATATATTGTATTTAAACATATTTTCCCTAAATAAACCATAATCAGGATCGATGTAAAACAAAAACATGCCATTTTTCAAATCTTTTTCTGTCCATTGACAAACTAAAAATACGATTCGATACGATTTTGTAGCGATGATAGCTCAGTGATTAGCGCGGTCGGTTCGCATGCCGAAGGGCGTAGGTTCAAACCCAAACAATGAGCTTGAGCTGCCGGTGAAAGAAAACATCGTGAGGAAACCATAGCGTGGTGGTAGGATACTTTCTAGTACTCGGCTGGCTAGCTACCACTCTCAAGTTGAAAATAAGCCGCCAAGCATCTAACGGTGTGTTCCGGCAGCCTCAGTTGAGAGCTAGTTCCATTCCAAGCTAGGTGTTCTTTACCATCTTCGACCACACCATCACTTAACATCAGGTGAGTTGTGGTCAAGCACTTAGCTTGTTAGCCATTAAAAAAACGATAGAAATTCACCTCATACTTTTACTATTTAAAATAGTGTCTTTTTTGAAGCGTGCTTGCTCTTACAGTACTATATTTTAGCTTTAATAACGTGTAAGTGTTATATGTTAGATAATTATATTACCTTAATTATTATTACTATAATAAAAATTATGATATATTTTATCTTTGAAAACTTCATTAATCGTATGTCTGACCAACTCAACATTTTTTTAAATCTAAATTTGTTATTGTTCTGTTTCTTTAACCATTCTTGGGATTTTGTTACATAGTAGTATTTTATTTACAACAATCCTACAGATCTATGTATGTTTTGATGTTTGTTACTGAATTACACAGGAACGGATTTGTCTGAAATTTGGCACACACGTAGTTTTTGACCTGGATTAACATATAGGTTAGCCGTGTTAGCCGTGGTGGTGCCGGCGTAAGAATAGTACCCCACCCTCTCTACCCGTGGTTGCCGTAAGAGTCGGCTAAGGGATGTAATCCGGAAGATGGGCAGCAGCGTCTTCCTTGAACAATCACACCTAACTGCGCTCGTTAACCCGCCTGCCAAGCGTGGCGAGTATTGGCAAAACCCCCCCAGGAGGAGGCCTATGTCTAGCAGTGGACGTCCTATGACTGATGATGTGTGATGTGAACATATAGGTTAGGTTCCATTGCGATTACCAAAAATGTTCAAGGACACTACCACCGCCCACCACCAGATGTCGTCAAGTGACAATATTAATGACTATTCTACTTATAACTTGACCACAACTAGTTCCACGAACTGAACAAACTTTTTATTATATTCCACACTGAATAAGTCGCGGGTCAACAGCAAGTACTTTTATAATAAGGAGCTTTTCTGTATCTCCTTTCTCTCTAGCCCTTCATAATTTATGCTTCCATATATTTCCTTTTGTTTGTTAAATCAAATGTATGGGAGTACTGCGCTTCGTGTAAAATTTTAACCAAACAAAACTCTCTTGGAAGTGTTTACCTTTCATTGTTAAAGTCTTCACTGTTTAACTTGAGTTTAGACTTAGAAATAATAAATGTATCCATAACAAAGACCTCGATGAAGAGCTTGGTTACTGACTTACCTGTTTTAGTGTGATTTTATTCAGGATACAGTGGCTACTTGCTAGCGTTTTTTCATATTTTGTCATTAGATGATATTCTCTGTCAGGGTTTGTGAAGAGCAAATCATTTAATTCTTTTTTTTTTATTGCCCACAGTATGTACAAAAGAAGTCGAAAATCTGCCGCCAAGCACCTCACGGTGTGATCCAGCTGCCTCACTTGAGAGCCAGTTCCATTCTAGGCTAGGTGTGCTTTACCATACCACCGATCACACCGTCACTTAAGATCATGTGAGCTGCGGTCAAACACCCAGCTTGTCAAACATCAAATAGAATAAAAAATGATTTAATGCTAAAAATGTTGTGTTAATAGTATTAAATGCCTCCCCTCGTGTATAATTCCGTAGGTTAATAAATATCAAATAATAAATTGACGTGTTTTTCTTTTTGTATAATATTTTGACATTTATTTATTTTAATTTTATTTTATTATTTTAAATTGACTTGTAATTAATTGTTAGAATATTTGAATTTGACGTTGTATTTGGATCTGACTTTTAAATAAATTATTACTATGTAACATGCATCTGCTAAATAATAATAAATAATAATAATAAATTAATAAATAATACATATCAAAGCAATAAACACATCATGACAAATACACTTCTCGGTTTTTTGTCCCATTTCGTATCAAAACATGGGCTGGGATGTATTTTACGCAATGATACTTGCATTAGACAGTTATTGCGTGGGAGAAGACAGCTAAACACAGAGGCGGCTGGGGGCCGGGATTGTGGTTTAGAAAAACAGTTTTCGTAATGAAATCTTAACTCTTTTGTAATCTTATCAACAAAAACGGCTTTGTAACTGGACACTGTTAAGTTATTAAAGAAATGTGATGTAGTTTAAGTGCCTCGAACGTTCCTGGTCGCCATCGAAGGCACGTCCGTGAAGATAGCAACTAAACTGTCAGCGTCTCAAATTCATTGGCACCCAGCATAGTTCTAACAGTCCTTGATAAGTTTTAATAATACTTCTATTGATGTTTGAAACAGAATTTTGAAAAGGATCTCAATGCTTTCTTGTGGCAGCGTCGTGTGTCGGGTCGCTCACTTCCCTCAGATATGGTTGAGGAGGGCAACGCCTGGCCATTGTACCTCACAGTTTTAAAAATAAAAAATAAAATAAATATCATAGGACACATTACACACAGCGCCATCTGACCCCAAACTAAACAGAGCTTGTGTGATGGAAGTCAGATAACTGATGAGATACATAAATACTTTTTTTTTTGTAAATACCTACTTATAATACATACAGAACAACACCCAGACACAGAAAAATCATTTGTTTGTGCCATAAAATCCTTGCTGGAAATCGAACCCACGCCCTACAGCTCAGGCAGACACTACCAATAAGCCAGCAAGGCAGTCAGGGCTGTGTCAGGCAGTTTTAGCTGTAGATCTACAGTTTCTTGCCGTCTTAGTTATAAAAAGTATTTTGTTTTGCTCCTGATCTACAGTTTTATTTGTATTTTCATCAAAAACCGTTTTCTTAGAACTAATCTCCTGAATTAGTCACTTTCATTTGTGTTACGAACGTAAATGTTTGTTCTGTCTCAGGATGGTCTGTATATGTTGGGTATATATACTGTATTTACAATAAAATGTATATAAGTAATCTATAAGGTTTGCATAGCTTAGAACTAGATGTCGCTTTGTAAAAAAGGAATAACCTACAATATTTTTAATTGGTTTTATACGCAAGTGAGAACCCGACACTAAGACAAACCTCGGTGAGGTTCATTGGTGACCCTAACCCATTAAAAGTAAATGAAATATTGTGTAAATATATTAAAAAATCACGACTCATGGAGTGACGATATACGTAGGACAGCTGGCGGTAGATGAAAGCGAAAAGCCGTAGATCAGGCCGAGTGGCGTGTCTTGGCAGAGGCATATGGCCAGCTGTTAATTTCCGATAAGCTGATGATGATGATGGTGATAAATATATGACGATTTAGTTAAGGATAGCAGAAGGCTATTGTTTACAGTTTGGTGAGCTCTTAAAGCTCTTTTGTGGAGCTTATGACGTCGTCGCCCCGGTGTAATTAGCCTAACAACGGCACTGCATTGTAACATAAATAACAGATTATTAGCTTTCATTCAAATCCTTCCTTTGAATGTAATTTGTTCGGAAATTCTAACGATCTGACATTGTGTAAAATACTTTTCATATTAACACATTGTTGATGCTTTCTATAAATCATATCTAAAAACATTTCGATATAAAACATTAAGTCCATAATGTTAGAATTATGCTTAGTCTAAAAATCAGCCCAAAACTTAAGATCCCAGTCTTTTAATTTTAAATCTAATAAATAACGATTTCGGTTTCCATCATACCTTTGATCTTCTCTAATAATTAATGAGACAAACGAGACTGATGTTGATGTAAGACATAACGCTTGTCCATGACAATAATAATAATAATAATGTTGATTCGACGATCATTGTGTCGATAGTCGTCACGGTGAACTGTGTTATAGTGAAGAGTCTCGACCAACACCTTAATAAACGGTTGGGTCAAGGGTCAGATCCAAAAGACAGTGATCCTTGACACGGTGCGCATTGTTAGGCGGTTCCTCACTCTGCAGCCCTGACCACCGGCAGCTTGAGCCCTGCCCCGCTGCCGGCGGCACACTAGTTTTTAAGTTTTTTTATATTATTTATGTGTTTTATATATGTACTGCATGTAAAAAAATAAATTTAGTAATTTAATAAATAACTGAAATAATAATGTAATATAAAAATTCAAATATCATGAAATAACATTCGATATTTTTTATTTCATCTTATTCATATCTTATGCTAATAATATCATAATAGTTTTTTTTTTAATTTTCTGTCATTTAACGGTTCAGTTCACACAGTTCGCGGGTAACAGCTAGTAATATTATAAACTAGCCCGCGGTGTTACCCGCTGTTTCCACGTGAACACTACATTTTTCGTGTTAATTCAGGATGTTAGCTACCTGCATACCAAATTTCATCAAAATTGGCCCAGACGTTTGAGCATTAAGAATTAACAAACATACAAACACACATACACTCACAAGCTTTCGCCCTTATACTCGTATTATTACTGTGATTTTAACTCAAAACAGCATTCAAGATTTCCATGCAAACAAATTCTTTTTAGTGGAATATTTTCTAGTGAGAGCTTTGTCATGAAAAGTGTAGGAAGTAAGCCTTATTGTAATTTACTTATTTCAATATTTATTTTTACAGTTTTATGACACCATTACCTGTGAATCTGTACACAGCAGTAACTGAAACGCCTCGTATGGCTAAAATTGCCACTTTGTCATCGCAAACTGCTTCGCGTATGACCAATTTACATTTATTACGCTCTAATTTAGAAAAATTTCCATATTTATCACTTTTTGCTTATTGCGTAATTAATGACACAAGCTCGATACGGTGCACGTTTGTGGTGCTTATTAACTGATTAAAGTTGTATAAAACCAATTACTCAGGATTAATTGTAGAACTTGGCGATAGATTTCCTTAGCAGGAGGTCGTCGAAGAAGTTACCACCGCAGTACCAGATATTCTGCTGCCAAGCAGTAGTGTGTAAACATAACTGTTTTCCGGTCCGAGGATGCTGTAGCTGGCGAAATTACAAGGCTGTTGAGCCTAACCTCGAAAGTTTTTTTTATTGTTGTTAGGCTAGTTGACCACAGCTCATCTGATGTTAAGTGATGGTGCGGTTGAAGATGGTAAACTCACCTAGCCTGGAATGGAACTGGTTCTGGAGTGAAGCTGCCGGAATACTCCGTTAGGTTTTTGGCGGCAGATTTTCAACTTGAAGGTGTCAACCAAGTATTAGTAAGTACTCTACCACCGCGCTGTGGTTTCCTCAAGACGTTTTCCTTCACCGGGAGCTCAATGTTGGGGTTTGAACCTTGGCCCTTTGACGTGCGAACCCTCAAGTTGAAAGTTTGCTGCCAAACACCTAACGGTTCCGACAGCCTCACTTGAGAGCTAGTTCAATTCCAGTCTAGGTGTGCTTTACTATCTTCGACCAGACTGTCACTTGGCTTGTCAACCATCCAAAAAAAAACTACTCATTTCCTTGTTATGTTAGTTTCATGTACATATTTCAGTACTAACCAAGCACCACTATTTTTATAAAATGTAAAAATCTAATTAATATGGAAAATATTAAATACTAGCTGTGCCCCGCAGTTTCACCCGCGCTAGATGCTTACGTCATAGTAGCTTTTTGCATGCAAAGTCTCAGCCCGATCGGTTTAAAATTGACAAAGTTTCATACAAACTTTCATCCCCTATTTTATCCCTTTGGGGGTAGAATTAATCAAAATCCTTTTCTTAGCGAATGCCTACGTCATAACATCTACCTGCATGCCAAATTTCAGCCCGATCCGTCTAGTGGTTTGGGCTGTGCGTTGATAGATCACTATGTCAGTCAGTCAGTCAGTCACCTTTGAGTTATATATATTTAGATTGTGTTGAAATTTCCGCGTTCTATTCAGTACATTTCATTATTTCACCAAACTTGATTACTAAGTTACATAACACTCCTCCCGACAAAATGAATAATAAAATAACAACACAAGATTTCATTAAAATAGTAACAAAATACGGACCAGTTCTTCATTAGAGAAAGCTTCATTATCCTTATAAAAGTTTATATTTCTTCTTTGCATTGTTGTATTTAAGTGAAACCCGTATAGTGCGGAACAAAGAAATGGGCGCTAAAGCCACGATACCTTGGACCTTGTTTTGCTACTCAAAGTTCTTTGTATCGCTGTACGTATATACGTTATCACTTACCATCAGGAGAGCGTCTCGTTTGTCTCATAACTTTAAAAAAAGAAGTTAAACGCTACTAATACTACCTTTAAACGAGCAATTCTTGTATATTATATAATCCGAATCTTGGAAACGGCTCCAACGATTTTCATAAAATTTGCTATGCTGGGGGCTTCGGGGGAGATAAAGCGATCTAGCTAGGTTTCATTTTTAGAAAACTTCGTTAAAAAAATCGAGTAAAGCTCTGTCATCCAGGTACTGAATATCAATGAGCCTTAAAATTATAACAATTCAAATAAAAAATACCCTTAAATACAAAAATTCTGGGTACTTAACCCATAACTTTGAGTTGCAAAACAAAGTCCAGGCATCATTGCTGCTTTGGCGTTCATTACTTTGAGATTTTCGATAGGTAGTCTTCAAACTGGAACACAGTAATGTTTACGCATAACTGCTTCCGGTGGTACTTATTTACACGACCTCTTGCTAAGTAGATAGTAGCAGTAAGTAGTGATTGTTCAGTACTCCACAAAAATATAGTTTTATTTATTATGTCATGTTAAACACAATACGAAATCGATTTAGCCAAAGTTGTTTGTTCCCGATGATAAAAAAATGACAAAGTCATCTACGAACCAATCACGAAAATTAGTACATCACCATTCCAGGCTAGGTGTGCTTTACCATCTTCGACCACACCGTCACTTAACATCAGGTGAGTTATGGTCAAACACCTAGCCTGTCAGATAAAAAAAAAAAAGTAGGCCGCTTTTTAATTCTCTCACTTATTTATTTTGAAGTTATGTGTACAGATTTTGTTGTAAGACAAATTTTTTAAATATTCTTACTTCCCCCACAAATGTTTGTTCTTATTAGAATGGTCGACTTTTTCAAAACTTGTAAACGGTAATTCTTACAAATTGGATTTGTAATTTGCAGTTAACTTGCAAAGTTTAGATTAGGACGTGCTAATGTAGTTAATAGAATGGTTGTATTTTCAAGTCATACAAACGGGATCATGAGATATGTATAATCCGATATTATGCTACATGGAATCAAAATATACATTTATTAAGAGTATTAAAAAAAAAAAGTTTTACTTATGCGAGATTACTCACGTTTAATTTTATCGAAAACTCCGACTATAGTTTCGGATGTGGCCGAAACTATAGTTACTACAGTGAAACTATAATGTACTATAGTAGGGGGAGCTTGCTGGGCCGCCAGCCCACAACCACTACTGGTTGTGGGCACAAGTATACACACCGTCACTTCAAGTGACCTACCTTGATTTTTAGTATGTATGCAGGGGAGTGAATTTGTGTATGAGAGAGTGTGTATAAGTATGTGTTGTGTGTAGGTTTTATTTCATTATTTTTTTTACTTGTAAAAAAACATCGTAGAAAATACGATGGGAAAAAAAAATGTCTATATTTTATAACATCAGTGTCACTTGCGATACGACTGTCAATGTCTACAGGTGCTCGTCACCACAGAGTATGATTTTAGATTTAGATTTTTTTAAAGTAAATATTATTAGACGAACTATACGCTCTCCTGATGGTAAGAGATAACGCCTGTCAATGAGCATTCCAGCGATAAACAGAACTTTGAGTAGCAAAACAAAGTCCAGGGCATCGTTGCTTTGGTGCTCATTACTTTGAGACTTTCGTTGGTTAGTCTCAACAGTTCTGTCATTTTTCTAGCTGCAGTACCCTTCAAACCGGAACACGAACTATACGCATATAGTAATATTCGCACACTATTGCTTGGCGGCAGAATATCTGGAACTGCCGTGGTATTTCCCTAGACGACCTCCTGCTAAGGAAATCTAAAACCAAGTAAAACGTCAGAAAAAGATCAGTACCAAGTAAAAAATCAGTGATAATTATACAAAAATAGACAAAATATAAGTACCTATAAAGGTGCCGTAAGAATAGTACCCCACCTTCTCTACCCTTGGTTGCCGTAGGCGTCGGCTAAGGGATGTAATCCTGAAGATGGGCAGCAGCGTCTACCTTGAACAATCACACCTAACTGCGCTCGCCAGCCCCCCCCCCCCCAGGAGGAGGCCTATGTCCAGCAGTGGACATCCTATGGCTGTTGATGTGATGATGTGAGACAAAATATACTTATCAATAATTATTTATAGTCAAGTATCTTACAATATTAAGGTTTGGTTTGATTGTCTGTTTAATGTTTAATTGTATGGCTGCTTTGTTAAGAGTAAATGTTATTTCTTTCAAATTATTATGCTATCCTTTCATCAAGGTAAGATTGCGATTTACAGGAAAGATTTTTAAGATTACGAGAATACATAATAAAAATTTCCATATACCGAGCTGTGTGATCTTACGCTTAAGGAATAAATTAAGTGGCTGTGTGGGTGACTTGTGTATAGCTCCAATACCTACTAAAATACGTGACTTGGAATTAGCATCAATCAAATCACCTGATTACAAGTACCTTTACAGACGTGATTTCAAAATTATATAAGGTTATTAAGCTTTGGGTGTACTACACCAAAGGGGGTCAACGTAAATTGGACACACCATTATAAACAATTTTACTGTAGAAACAAAACGTTAGTTACTTGTTGGTAGATCTCCCTACCGGTGGGTTGTCTAGGTAGGTACCGCAGTACTATATAATATGCCGCCAAGCAGTAGTGTGGAAACATTACAGTGCTCTAGTTTGAAGGGAACTGCAGTTAGCGAAATTACAGGGCTGACTAACCATCGAAAGTCTCAAAGTAATGAGCGTCAAAGCAGCGATGCTCTGGACACAATGTTTTGGCACACGGAACTTTGAGTAAGTTCTGTGTGCATATCTCTTACCACCACAAGAGCGTCTCGTTCGTTTATATAAAAAGAGAAGTGGTCAATCGAAGTCTTTTCAATGTGTCTTAATAGCTTAGTAGGTAAAAAACCAATTGGTAATTGGTTGCTCATCGGATATAGACGCTCAAAACGGCACATTCTTTAAAAAATATATAAAAAAAGGTTATTTTTGCTATGCCGTGAGAGCAATAGTAAAAATATAAGCATCAAACTTTGTGTAACTATGAAGTACACTCATAGTATATTCTAAAAAAAGCTGAGGGCAATTTTGAGGTTTCAAAATATTCAAAAGGCCGTATCCTTACTTTTTCAATCTTTCCAGCAAACATAAAATGGTGTCGGTGTGTTCTGTTTGAGTGTTTACATTGGATTTAGTTTAAGTAACTTTGTCAAGTCTGTTACGCAAGATTCTGCCTCTCAGAAGCTTTACTTTATCGTCAATAGTCTTTTTAGTAATACCTATTTAGGTACATAGTCATATTTAGGCAGAGTGTCATCTTAAATCCACGAGGATTTTGCAAAGTACTGATGAGTCATTCACTAGAGTCATTTTCTAGAATTGGCTATTGTAGTATATTTAGATATGAGGGTACTTGGTTACCCTCACTATATTGAAAATAAACGTCAGTGTTTAACCAACTTACGTGTGTTTCACTTCATGGTGACAGCGGCGGGATTTATTTTTACGATAAAAACTAGTCGAACCTATAAAATATAGTTATAATCCGTGATATATATTTGAGTGTGTCTTAAATATATATTAATTATGGAACACGCGCATCCTCCGACGGAGTTATCACTCGAAGGCGGTCCGGCCGTGCGCTGCGAGGCGTGGCGCAAATGGCGGAAGCTGTTCGAGGTATTCCTTAAAGCGTCTGGAGTGAGCAAAGAGCCTAAGGAAGTACAGGCGAGTCTGTTGGTGAACCTCATTGGATCGGCGGGATACGAAGTTTTTACGACGTTTACTTTCGACTCGCTGTAGCGTTCCAACCCTCTGTTGTGTACGCTTCGACTAAAACAGCTATTTCGCCTATAACTTTGTAAGTGAATTACAAAAAAAAATTGCGATTATAAACTTACATTTTCCAATGTGGCAAATTCGTTGGCATGTAGGTTTTACTAAGTAGCAGCTGTTGTATTGCTTATACTATTCATGTCAATTTCATTTACTATCAAACTACTAAGAATATTGACTTAATATATTGAATATTGAATTTATTGAATTGTTCCTGCTATACCTGTTATTTATCCAATAAACGTAATGACTTGTAAATTGATCTTTTCGTATTAAGTATTGAGGGCAATGTTCAGCTGAGGGAACCATAGAATGGTGGTAGGGTACTTTCTAGTACACGGCCGACTAGCTACCACCCCCAACTTGAAAATATGCCGCCAAGCACCAAACGGTGTGTTCCGGCTGCCTCAATTCAGAGTCAGTTCCTTTCGAGGCTGAGTGTGTTTACCATCTTCGATCAAACAGTCACTTAACATCAGGTGAGCTGTGGTCAAACACCTAGCCTGTCAAATATTTAAAAAAGTTTTCGTAGTGAAAAAAAAATCATATATAAGCATCTACGGAACCCCGTCAGGCTCGATAGACTCGTCCTTGTCCGTCCCGGATTTAGTACCTACTTATATTGGATACTGGTTTTACGGAGTACGTAGAATAGCCTACGAGTAAGAAATGGAATGAAAGTAAAATTATGTAACCATATTTTCCTTTTCAAAATGTTATAACATTTCAGAATCAGTCTTGTTTCCTGAGATCTATAATGGGCCCATTAAATATGCAGAACAGACCTCTGACATAGTACTGTTATACAAGGTTTTTTACCTCGGAATAAAAGATAATACGCTAGTATATTCCTACCAATAGGCTATAAATATGTTTATACCAATTTATAGCTTATAATTGTTTTGGCGTTCCAAAGGTTTCAAAAGTCTAATAAGATTGCGTGTTTGCGTATTAAGTTATTCAAGGTCCAAAAGTCACAAGTAAAAGGTTTTTCGTAAATTACGTTTCCCTTTCAATGTTACAAGTCAAATTCCGTAATATAATTTGAAATAAATCATTAAAAATGTTTTAAAACACTGATTACATGTCACGAATAAAGTATGTCAATATAATAAAATGTCAAAAACAATCAAACAACATTTAGTTTAAATTATAGTTGCATGTATTTTAAAGCCTAAAACGAAAAAGAACGCCTTTTTTTAAATAGATCATATTTCCTTGCCTTAGTTTCATGATAAAATAAGTCTTAGTCATATAAAGTAAATCACAATCGAGTCAGTCCATGCCATAGTAAAGTAATGGTGATTTTAAGCATGTACTAGTTTTGGAAATGTCACGAAATGACATATTTCACCTTCTTATATTACTTGCTCACATTTGTGCGTATAATTCTAGCTAACCGAGTACAAGAAAGTACTACTACTACTACTAACGACACGACATTTACCACGCTCATTGTTAGGGTTCCAACCCGCCCCTCGGCGTGTGAACCGACCTCGCTAACCACTATCATCGCTTCGGCTATTATATAAGTATCCAATAATAGGAAGAATTAATAAAACACAATAACCTTATCGTTATCTTTCTTTATTTACAGATAAAATACGTATTGGTAACTAGTAGAGTAACTATGTTAACATACAAAAAAAAACTTTCATCGTATTTCAAATGCACACTCATTAATATAATAAAATATAACAGGAATACTGGCCAAAAGCAGAACAGACAGCATTTGTAATTGAAATACTTATTATACAAAAATTAAATTATTTATGAAGTATATATTCGACTCCCTGTTTTTTTTTATTTACCTATAAGGAAGTAACTTAGTCTTTAAATTTATTGTCCGTAATCTAAAAACGATTTTATAATATTACATACGGTGTCATAACGTCTGTGAGTAATTTCTGTACATATAAATAAACTTCTTTACTAAGGATTTTATAAAACCTAGTATGTTTTTTCTAAAAGCCGTGGCAGAGGACTGTGCCCAGCAACAGGAAAATAAAGAAAGAGCTGATCCGAAAGTCGATTAACAGAATATACAGAATAAAAAATATAAATCTTATTGGCTCACTTGAAATCCAATTCCATTCCAAGCTAGGTAAGCTTTACCATTTTCGACCACACTGTCACTTAACAACAGGTGAGATGTCGTCAAACACCTAGCTACCAACTATTAAAAAAAAATATAAAATTAATAAATCTATCAATAACAATGTATAGGTACCTAATTAATGATTAATTAATAATTAATTTTATATAAGTATGGACATCACTATTAACTAAGAAAGTGCCAAAATATAAAACTAACTACAATATTTACGATGAAAAAATATTATTTTAATTAAGATCACTGGTAATTTAGTTTCTAGTAAGTAAATATTAAATTGATTTTAAAACAATAATATATGTACTTAGACGACATTTAATTGACAATCTAGACAAATTACATAAATATCAATATCAAATTTATTATAGACGCGATCGCGATAAAAAAAACGTTGCTCGATAGATTAATATAGCTACTGATTCGACAGTCAATAAACATAAAACGTTATTCAATTGTCTATAGATCGTACAATCGAATGATAACATTTCTAACTAAAACTCACAATGCTTGTACAATATGTTGCATCTTTCAGGAAGCATACGTACATACACAATTACGCTTTTTTCTCACAGATATGCAGAAACAGTATATTTCCACTTGCTACAATCCTACATACACTCACACACAACACACTGTCAAAATATTCTTATATTAATCATGAGCTCGTGGATTATGATCAATGATCATGTCATCGTTAGATCGAACAAAAGTATACTTTATTGTTTTCATGGTATAATAAAACATTTAAGAGTATTTTTTCGCCACCGTTTACAGCGAGATTTATTTAATAGCTCTAGCAATTAAATCTTACTTAAAGCTTTGAATTAAATGACAAGTAATGTAATTTACGCTTGGTGACGTTTTTAGAAAGAAGCTTTATGTAAGGAAAATTTATAATATGCCTTCAATTTCACATTAGGAAAAAAATATGGCAACCATAATTAATAATTATGTAATATTTTAAAGTTTAATAAGAATTCACATTATGTAATATTATTAATTAGAATCAATGAATAAGATAATATAGATGTGTCTTTTTATATAAAAAGGCTTAAGGACCGTTGACGACGACATTACAAGACAATCTGCCTGCCCTGGACTGCCCTGTTGGCTCATTGGTGGTAAGTCTGCTTCAAGAGCCGCAGAGCGTGGGTTCGATTCTCACTCAGGACAAACATTTTGTGGTATAATCATAAATGTTTGTTCTGTGTCTGGGTGTTCTGTATATATTGAAAGTATGTAATTACAAACAAAGAAAAAAGTATTTTCGTTTTCTGAGTTCCATAGACATTCCATAGGGCCTAGTTTTTCGGTTTATTTTCAATTTTGTATATTACTTGTAAGCATGAGCGGCCGAGTAATTTATTTATTTTTTAACTTTTATTTCAATTTATATTTATGAGTAGGTAATTAAGACTGTGAACATATGTAATATTTATTAAGTCAAAATATGTTATCGCATAATTGACAGTAATGTCTTCAATGATAATAAAATTCTATAAACCTAAACCTATAGCACAAGCTTTGCTTAGTTTGGGGTCAGATGGCGCCGTGTGTAATTTTCTACGATATTTATTATTATTGTTAATAATAAAAAACTTTTGTGCGAATACAGTTGTGTTAATGAAATCTTATATTTTTATCCTAACAATTCCATTACGAGTACATTACTCGACACAAAAAATAATTAATTTGTGTATATCAAATCGATTGTTCTCAAGATTCTTAATTAATTTACATTTTTTTTATCATCCCAAAAATATTTTTCTTAATTTTTATCTTGGCACTCGTATGTTTATCACAGATCTTTGACTAAAACCGACGTTTCTCCCGAGTCCACAGACATGCAAAAAATTACATAATTCATTTATACGCTCGAGAAATGCACACAAACTGTGCACAAACTTACACGAAAAATTTCACATGGAATACATTAATATTTAAAATAACCTCACTGACTAATTGAATGTTAACTTAATTAATTGAAACACAATAAATAGAATGACTTCGCACGTATGTGCACTCGAGTTTGTAACGTCCTTACAATCATATGAAAGCACCTCTTTCCCTTTCGAAAAAGGATTAAACTGTACGTACAATCCATATTTTACGTTTCCATCTATTATACAATATTTAAACATTAATTTGAGATTGTTCCCTGATCGCAGTCCAAAGAGCAAAACTACAGTTTCTCCTCGTCGTTAGCTTTATCGTCACGGTTACACAAATAACTTTTTATGCCGTCTTTGTTCAGCTTAGTGTCGGGCTCGAAAAGCTTGCTGATAGTATCTTTAAAGAATCCCCTAGGCTGCATTACAGATTCTAATTTCGTTTCTACGGACATCTTTCGTTTTTTGCGGCTAGTGTCATGCGAGTACCGGCTGAGGTCTAAGGAGAAACTTTGCCGTATCACTTTTGGGTTTTTTAAGTTCGGATATTCTTTATTAGTTACAAAGTTATCTTTTCCAAACTCATCCGAGGGGTGACCCTCGTACCCATCGTTGCCCGTCCCGTATATGTTTTTGACGTCTTGATCATATTTAGATTTAGTGAACAGTAATTTTTCATTGTCCATGAAAGTGAGCACGGGCGATCGTTTATTGACAACTTTACAGGAAGCTCCGAAGAGCTCAAGTTTATTTTGGCTGCTAGAGTCATCGTTATAAATTGTTTCTCCAGATTTTTCGGTATCGGATGTCCTGTTTTCTTGTATAGTGTGAAGTTCAGGGTTCTTGGTGACAGTTCGTTGAACTTCGTTGTTGATTACCTCTGAGCCTTCATCTACGAGGACAAGTTTCTTGTCTTTTGCCTTGGCGTGTTGAGAGCTAGGAGTTTCAATCGAATTCATCCGAGTGTTGTTTAGACTAGACATTTTGTGAGCTGGTGACATAACGGTGTTGTTAAATTTTTCAGTTCTTGTTGAGTCTTTGCCTTTGGTATGAATACCGAAAATTCTTTTTATGGACTGACGAAACTGCAAACATAAAACGGTTTTGTCAATTGATGTTCAATAAAAATAAAATAATTATTTTCTTCGTATAATGTGTAACTGGCTGATTTTAATATGGGTGTGCGTTGACCGTGTCTTTGTTGATGTTTTTGTTTTTTGCGAACCCTTTTAGGGTATAAACCTTAAAAGAGATCGCATATTTTATCATTATTCACAAAATTAACATTCTATTATCTAAACAAACTGATATATGTAGGTAGGTGTGAAGAAAAAATAATTTAGGTTTAAGTGTACTACGATATTTTAAGACATCTACACCCATAGACCATCGAAAGAAACTTGCATACAAAAACAAAATAAAAATGTCACAAATTTATCTAAAAACTATATAAGTAGGTAATTATATAGTAAAATTTAGATTTACTTGCGAATTTTTAATTGACTTTCAGATTTTGGGATGGATCCGCCAAATCTGCGATGATTCCATTGTTCAAGCTAAATTACAAAGCCAATAACATCGTCGTAAAGTTGCTAGTTTATCGGTTTTTTATCGGATTCATTTCGGGAGTTTGCTTTAGAACTACATAGTCTAATTCCCCATGCCCATTTTTTTTATCGGATAGCCAGAAGCTCAAAAAAGCAACATCGTTTCATGATCAACGTTCCAAAAACTCGAACGAAACGATTTGATTCCACGTTCATTGTGCGGACTGCTACACACTGGAATGCGCTGCCCGAGTGGGTATTCCCCGATGGATATAATCTGGATGCCTTTAAATCGATAGTGAATCGGTATCTTCTAGGCAAGCGTGCTCCATCATAAACCGCATCGTCACTTAATTTCAGGTGAGATGGCGATCAAACGTAAGCCTACTTCTCATAAAATGCGCAAAAATACTTTTGAATCTGGTTTTTCAGTTATTGTGGTCCGAAGAGTTGGACTATAATAATCTTATCTATCCGATAAATAGAACCAACAGGAATAAAAATCTAATAATCCGACCAAGTTATAAGCAATAACGTGTTGACGGGTTTTCTACTCAATTAAAAACTAGAAAAGTATGTAGTACTGATTAACATGTTGTTGAGCTTTACTTACCTGCGTATTCATACCAACGTAGATGAGGGGATTGTAGCATATTGAACTCTTGGCAACCAGTGCTGGAATGACACTAGCTCCAGGCGTAACCTGTGTCAATAAAATAATAACTTTATTACGTGTACTTTAAGGTCTTCTACCCTTCGTACCCTTTAGCGTTTAAATAATAAGAAGTACCCATTGCCATGAAGTTAAAGGACAATTTTTTTAAACCTTTTTCATACAAGATGTAACACAAAGTATTTGAGAGCCTACATTTCAACGCTTCGAGCACTTTTGTTACTACAGTTAATAAACAGTCTACTGTTGTGTGAGATAGGATCTCATTTAGCGGAGAAAAAATATGGCGGTAACGGTAGTTTCATTATCTTCATCATCATCATCCACAGCCTTCTTTATCCCACTGCCGGGTATAGGCCTCTCTCTTGTTATGCCATCTGCCTCGGTCCTGTGCCAATCTGGTCCAGTCCACCCATCTTGCGGCTGGATGACCAACGCTTCGCTTAGCCCACTACTCTGTTGCAACCTTACTCTGGCAGTTTATGCGCATCAAACTATTTTTTTTAAAGATTATATATTATTTCGATTAGATATTAGGTAAACACAAGCACCATTGTATAGCACAGTTTAATACTTGATAATATCATAAAACGTAGCCTACGCCACAAAAACTTGAGACAATAAATACCAAACTTGTTCCTAAATCCCAAGTTAATCTTTCTATACGGATAGAGGAAGTAAGCTTCCTTATTATTTATTCACCATTCGACTGCTATTCGTCCTTTATTTCGCGATGAGCGGTCAAACCTCACTTGAAACATAATGCTGCTATATATCATCTTTATATCTATATATTTATTATATATATTTTAATTTTCAAAATTAAATGAAACCGTCTAAATTTTTCATAAGACAGCAAAAATTTTATACGAAACGGGTTTCTTTAAATCTAAAGTAAAATATTTTCTTCTAGGTCATACATCTTCCTAAACCACCTCATTGTTTAATATCAGTTCAGTCGTTGTCGAGTACAAACGTATTTGCATAAAAAAACAATAATTCGTAATTGAGATGCAGATTACTGCAAGTTATTTTTAAATAGAAGCTTTACTCCCACCACGCAACCTCAATTCAGGAACAAATTCAAGATATAAAATCTGCCATTACAATATACTGTGGGGTTTCTATATATTAGAAAATTAGGACGTATATACTAAGACGGGTCGACATACAATTAGAGCTTTACTCATAAGTATTGATTTAAATGCTTACAATAACTTGTCTAATTACATAAGTTCCACGCGCGACATTTCACGTCGCCGTCGGCGTAAAGTTGACAGAACATTTTTATGTAACGTTTTAGTTAAGGCACTTGTCAATATACATTAGCACAAATCTAGTGCTCAATGAAATACGTCCTCAAAGAAGTAAATCGATTTGAGAGGGGTGTTTTTCATTATATGAAATGATACGCGAGTTTAGTCGAGCAAAAAACGCACCGATCCGATTATTCATTTCTAATTTATCCTTTTTATCGAGTGTTTTATGTTTTATTTTAGTTATATATATATGTCCAGATCTGAAAATTGAATTTTGAATTGTAATTGAAATTAATATTATTGCATTCTGTTTTGTGTGTTATGAAATAAATAAATAAATAAAACAACCCATAACTTTACCCAAACGGATATCCTTATTCCGTATTCCTGCAATATCTATAATCTATATTATTAATAAATATAATTATATTAATTATTAATATAAATGGTTCGCGAAATAAGACTGTAAGTTTTGACCTTAAAGTTATTTTGAGATAGAGGCGGTTGGAAAGTCTCAAGATATTGCAGGAATACGAAATAAGGATATCCATTTGGGTAAAGTTATGAGTTGTTTTGGACGTATCTTAGAGTCTAGATTTGTAGGCTTTGTAAACTTTTATGAGAATTGCGTAGTAAACTTAGTACAGGCGTTGTCACACTTCAATATTTCCCGTATTTACAACAAGGTAGGATATTAATGTTGACTGAGTGAAATAAAATTTTGTTTGATATTGTTATACACAAAACTAGTTAAATATGAAATTATTCATCCACGAAAGATTATTTATAAAACGAAAAAATACAATCACAAAATAAGTTATTGAACAAAATATTATTATATATTGTGGTATTTTATATAGCGACAAGGCAATTTACAATTTGCCTTCGGCATATTTCAAAACTGCTAGTGTTTTTCGCCGTTTGTAAAAAGCGTAATCATACAAATTGCCAAGATAGATACAATGTTATTTTTTTTTTACTTACTATTCCTTCTGTGGCGAACTGTTCCATAAGCGCGAATAGTGAGTAAGGTGTCCAGGCGACGGTAAAGGAAATTATCATTATGAAAACCATGGCAGTAGCGCGGGCCTCCGCACGGCTCACGCGCCCCAGCCGCTGAGAATTCTGCACACAACAAAACAAATATAAATTATCAATTAAAAAAACCTCCAACACCAGTAACGGAATACCCATTTCAACTCAAATTCCATAAAACTTATAGTCTTCAATCCTTTCAAACAAAAAACTAAACCAAAATCGGTTCAGCCGTTTTTGTTTTACTTATGCGGGATTACTCGCGTTTAAACATATCGAATACTCCTACTATATTTTCGGCCACATCCGGTGGCCTTCATCATGGAGACAAAGCTGAGTACAAAGCGCGCGCGGCCTCGTCTTGCTTCGCAAAAATGTGTCGAACCCACGTCGGTTTTCATAGTAAAATCGGTTAAGCGATGTCACAGACAGATATGTTTGTTTCAGAGTTTAAAAATCATTAGCATCATTCTAAGCAGAGTAATTAGCATACTGCACTCCTCTTTACTAGTTTTCTAGGCTTCCTTTTTTAACAATAACTTTTATAAGATTTTCCACAAAAGTTCCACATCTACATAATTATGTTCTACATGAAATCAACGTGCTACGACGTAGACTGTACACCCGTAGCACTCGTAGCAAATAATTGAGAAACATTTTGCGTAAACTTAAATTGAAAACCATATTTCTTTACTCGTTATGACAGGCATGACTGGTATTATCGGAAAACGTTATACGTATCGGGCTTAGTACATTTTGAGCTAGATATCTAGACTCAATTATCTTTTCTGGCGATATTAATAAAAATTTATAAAATATAAAAACACTAGCCTGTTCCGCGGCTTTGCTTACATAGCCAATTCGGAAGGATTGTTTTTAACGTGGTGGTAGATCTTGTTAGCAGGCGATCGTTTAGGTAGGTACGACCGCAGTACCAGATATTCTGCCACCAAGCAGTAGTGTAAATTACTGTATTCCAGTTTGAAGGGTACTGCAGCAAGCGAAATTACAGGGCTGTTGAGACTAACCATCAAAGTCTCAAAGTTTTAAACGCTAAAGCTGCGATGCCCTGGTGTGTGTTTTACTACTCAAAGTTCTGAGTATCGCTGCAACGGGCATGGACAGGCGTTATGCATGGTTAGGCGTGTGTTGGTAGTAAATCTGCTTCTTCTTTTTTGGTGAGTTATACGGCGTGGGTTCGATTCCCACTAGGTATAAACAAGTGTATTTTCTGTATGTATTAGAAGTATGTATTTACATAAAAAAGTATCTACATATGTATTCTATCAGTTATTTGACTTTCATAGTACAAGCTTTGCTTAGTTTGGGGTCAGATGGCGTGTAATGTGTAATAATGCCTTACGATATTTATTTATTTTACCATCAGGAGAGCGTCTTATTCATCTTATTACATTTACGTAAAAATATCTTGATTTTTTTTTATACCGTTCTATGACTAGACCAGACCGACGAACAGATAAATAAGGAGGCTTAACAGGGCTCAACAGCTAGGCTTAGTCATAGGGACTTGTGGCCTTGAACGACTAATATTATCTCACGATAAAAAAGTCCTTGATAAAAAAAAGTATGTCCATC
Organism: Biston stratarius; assembly: GCA_950106695.1. Classification (NCBI taxonomy): domain Eukaryota; kingdom Metazoa; phylum Arthropoda; class Insecta; order Lepidoptera; family Geometridae; genus Biston; species Biston stratarius. Next base: position 25,046,601 of record OX467106.1, read on the forward strand.
CTAGAGAAACAAACTAATAATAAAATTATAACAATTAAAATTTATGTCAGATCCATTCAGTCGTTTAGTCTTGAAAACGTAGCAAATAGACAGAAAAATACTGTAATTGTTGTATTTATAAAATTGCTTAGTTAGGATTAGGATAGTAAGGATTGTGTTAATTAATATTACGGTAATAAGGATGTACCGACTGGTTGTTTTTAGTTGAGAGCTACAACGTGCGGATTTATTTTGAATACAAACATGTAGGTAGATGTAACAGGCTGGACCTATTAGAGATGGAAGCAGGTTTATCAGCATTTACTGCAGAGCAGCAACATTAAGACTGTCAGACAGTTAGCAAACTAACCGTGGAAGAAAGGAAAATACTGAATCTTATCTAAAACCTTTAAACGAGCAATTCTTTTATATATATATAATCTGAATCTGAAACGGCTCCAACGATTTTCATGAAATTTAGTATGCAGGGGGTTTTGGGAGCGATAAATCGATCAGCTAGGTTTCATTTTTAGAAAACCTCGTTTAATCCGTGTTTTCTGCCGATCGAAGCTCGGTCATCCAGGTACTGATATATAAAAAAGAACTTATATTGAATACTGGCACGGATATTAATACTGTTGAGATTGTTATGAGTTAATGACGTTCAGCATGTTTTTATTAAATGTGTCCGGGACAAGCACATGCGTCAGAGTTCTCTTTTTTTAGATGTCTATAATATGGGAATTTATAATAGTCTCTTAACATGGTTTTGCATCGAGAGAAGCCAAGAGTTGAGTACTACGATATTTGTTGTGTGTCTTTAAAGGGTTCGTTAGATTTTTTTATTTTATTTTAGATGGTGTAGCAGTAGTGGTGGTGTTTTAGTTTTGCATGGTGGTAGGGTACTTTCTAGTACTCGGCTGGCTAGCTACCACCCTCAAGATGAAAATCTGCCGCCAAGAATCTAACGGTGTGTTCCGGCAGCCTCACTTGAGAGCCAATTCTATTCCAGGCTAAGTGTGCTTTACCATCAACGACCACATCGTCACTTAAAATCATGTGAGTTGTGGCCAAACACATAGACTATCAGCAATGAAACAAAAAAATATATATATATATTAAGTATGTACTAGTAATAAAATAATAAGACAGTTATTCACTTACCTGTTTGAGCGTCCTGATGATGTTTACATAGCTGAAAGTGATGATCCCGAGCGGCACGATCTGACCCATGGCAAACAGGAACATTATGTACGTCAACGTGTTCATAGACTGCTCATGCCAGTTCACCGAACAGCTGGGGAAAAAACAAGCGGTCACGAATAGGATTCTTAAGCTTACTGTCCACATAGCATTACCACACACACACAGGCTTTCTGTACGCTTGTATTTTCATCATGTATAAAAACAAATGAATCTCTGTATACGGAGTGTCTTGCAATTAAGCAAATGCAACGTTGCCGTTCCGCCGACAGAGTGGCCACTAAACAAATGCGACGTTGCTGGTCCGTTGACAGAGTGGCCACTAAACAAACGCGACGTTGCCGTTCCGTCAAGAGAGCAGCCACTAAACAAATATGACATTGTCGCTCCGTCGACGTAAAGCAACCACTAAACAAACGCGACGTTGCCGATGTGCGATGTGGCCACTTAAAAAATGCAACGCTGCTGTTTCTTTGATAGAGTGACCACTAAGCAACTAAAACGTTACATATCCTCAACTTCTAATGCAATTTTATTTTGGAAACTGACGTGGTCTTGACACATTTTCGGGATTACTCGCGTTTAATTTTATCGGAAACTCCGACTATAGTTTCGATCACATCCGGTGGCCTTCATCATGGGGAAAAAGCTGAGACACGCGAGCGCGGTCTCCGCATCCGTGCATCAACCGCTATCTTCACGTGTGAGGCGCGCGGCGGCCCGCAGTGCGAAGCAAGACGAGGCAGCGCGCGCGTTATCTCAGCTTTTTCCCCATGATGAAGGCCACCGGATGTGGCCGAAACTATAGTCGGAGTTTCTAATGCAATAGTAAAAGTTGTTCGTGTTGATGTGTTCATCTATAACACATTCCTGAAATATCTTGTTTTTGTATTGACAGCTGTTATATAATCTCTGTCATTACTTAAACGTGCGAGTAAAGAGTTTAGCAGGGAGCTGAGAGCGTTAAGCTGGGAGTGTGGCTGGACGTCACGTCACTCGGTAACAACGTGTTTGAGTTCTCGTTTTATGTCAAGAAAACTTTACGATAAGAAACATCAGCACATATCGGAGACGTTAAGAGCATTATAAAAATGCCACAGATGTCTTGCACATTTTTATATTTCAAATACAAATGGTTTATTGATAACACCAATGTTACACGTGAATTCCGTAATATCATTTCAAATATATCATTGAAAGAGTTTTAAAACACTGATTACCTATAAGTCGATGAATAAAAAACAAAATGTCAAAATAAAGTATGTCAATATAAAAATACTAAAGCACGCTCTTCGGCATGCGAACCGACCGCGTTAACCACTGAGCTATCGCTACAGAAATACAATACTTCATATACGATTCTGTTAAAGAAATCGTCCCAGGTTTATTTTTTTCTCAATTCTAATTCGCGACCCTCATCTCCTGTATAATTTACAATACACCCCTGTCAGTTGTCAGCTGTCTCTATTGATCGTAAGCTGCGTGTTCAGCGCGTCGAGCGTATATTTTCATTAAACAAAACTCGGCACTCTGTTTCACTGGATTTTGTCCATTATTGTAGATATATAGCAGTACGCTATATAGTGCTAAAAGAGTATAAAATTCTTATAGATTTTTATCGGAATAATTTCGGTGAGTATGCTTCAGATCTACATGGTCTAATTTCCCTATGTCCATTTTTCTATGGCACAGCCAGAAGCACAAAAATGCGACATTATTTCATGGTCGACGTTCCAAAAACTCGAACGAAACGATTTGATTCCACGTTCATTGTGCGGACTGCTAGACAATGGAATGCGCTGCCTGAGTGGGTGTTCCCCGTTGGACATAATCTGGATGTTTTCAAGTCGAGCGTAAATCGGTATCTTTTAAGAAAGTGTGCTCCACCTTAGGCCGCATCATCACTTAACATCAGCTGAGATGGCGGTCAAACGAAAGTCTATTTTCTTATGTAAAAACACCGGCCAAGTGCGAGTCGGACTCGCGCTCGAAAGGTTCCGTACCATTATCTATAAAACGGCAAAAAAAATCATGTCTTTTGTATGAGCCCCCTTAAATATGAATTTTATTTTAATTTAATTATTTATTTTATTACTAATTTTTAAAGCGAATAATATAACTCAATATTCTGTGAATATTTCAAGCGTCTACCTGTTGCCGTTATCAATATCACACACATTGTCACATATTTAACTTGGCCTTAGCCACAGGTATCTATCCCTTGCAGTGGAAATTGACCAGGGTGACGCCTATTCCTAAAAGCTCTAACAAATTATCGGTTGAGGAATATAGACCAATAGCCATATTGTCCACACCGGTTAAGGTGTTTGAAAGAGCTATACACAAAGAGATCTATAGGCAGGTTGACCAGTACCTATGCAATGAGCAGCATGGTTTTAGGAAAAAGAGATCAGTTGACACAAATTTATTGGAGGCTGTTGATTTTATCTCGGGTTGTTTGGATCGTCAGGTTGACGTGCTTTATTTCGACTTTCGGAAAGCTTTTGACAGAGTCAACAATGACCACCTACTTAGGAAGTTAAGTGCTCTAGGATTTGCTCCAGGATTACTTAGTTTTATTGCCGATTATCTTAGAAATCGCCATCAGTTTGTCAGGTTGGGTATGTATGACTCTTGCCCTTATCACACTCCATCTGGTGTCAGTCAGGGGTCTATCATTGGCCCTCTTCTTTTTATCCTAATGATTAACGATCTTCCAGCTGCTATTAAGTTTGCAAAATGTCTTCTCTATGCAGATGACCTAAAATTAATGTTAGCAATCAACTCTGAGATGGATTGTTTGACCCTTCAGCAAGACGTGGACGCAATCCATGAATGGAGTGTAGTAAATAAGATGGATTTCAATCCATCGAAATGTCGCGTCATGTCTTTCACTAGAAGGATTCGCCCAATCGAATTTCAATACCAGTTGGATTCATATAAAATTGTTAGGTCCACCTCTATAAAAGACTTAGGTGTCACCTTCGACAGAAAGTTAACCTTTAATGACCATATTACTGCCGTAGCCAAAGAATCATATAGAAGACTTGGATTTGTCATTAGAAACTCCAAAGATTTTAAAGGAACGCACGTCATTAGATTGGTCTATGAGGCTCTCGTCCGGAGTAAACTTGAAGCCAGTTCATGTGTTTGGAACCCACATGAAAACGTTTATAGTGTTCTCCTGGAAAAAGTACAGAAAGCTTTTCTTCGGTTTTTATATAAGCGGTCATATGGTTTTTATCCTTATTTGTATCCGACCAACTTTCTCCTGGGTTGCTTGGGTTACAACTCTCTTGATGTTCGGCGAGGAAAAAATCAGATGACAGTTATGTGCAAGATTATTCGTGGTGAGTTTGATGCTCCCAACGTTTTTAGTGAACTTGTGCGCCTACGTGTTCCTGTTCAAGGCAGTTGTCCGCGTCGTGCAAATCATAGACTCTTCGCAGTCCCGCCTTGTCGAACTGTGGCGCGTGGTTTCTCTCCTATTCCATATGTTCTCACCGCCTTCAATTCTCTCCTGGCCAGGGTGCCTGATTGTGAACTGTTTGCGGGTGAATGGAGGAATGTCATGTCTGCGTGTCTGAAGTATTGTGAGATGAAGGCGTGCAAGGAGAAGGAGATGGATAATAGTGAATATGATCTATTTGATTGATTATCGTGATAAAATCATTTTTTAATGTTTTGAGTTTGTGTATTTATAATTTTATGATTTGTTCAATTAATTTATTTTAACATTTTTTTGACATTTTTATATTTTTTATTTTGACTTTGTTTAGACTCTTTGCTTATACAATTTTAATTTTAATTTGATATTTTTAAGGACTATTGTAATTGGCGCATTATGCCGTTTTAGTCAATAAACAATAATAAATAAATAAATATCGAGCAAAAACGAGCGAAAAAAGTTACGTTTGTTGAGGGAGCCCCCTAAATATTTATTCTATTCTGTTTTTTTTGGATTTGTTGTTATAGCGGCAACAAAAATACATAAAATTTCAACTGTCTAACTATCACGGTTCATGAGATACAGCCCGGTGACAGACGGACAGACTGACAGACGGACGGACAGCGAAGTCCTAGTAATAGTCCCGTTTTACCCTAAAAAAGTTTTAATTTTTTTTTATATTTGTTAAGCATGGTATAGGTAAGCTTCTATCGAGATATTCTCTCTACATTTCTCCTGCAAATAACCGGTAAACTAATTTAGCATATTATGTAAAAATTCTTCTAAGGTTTCGATACTTCAGGTCAAATAGGATTTGCATAACGATCTTGGTTGAATCGGCCTAGCAACAAGCTCGCGATTTTTTACTACAAATAGAAAGTATGTATATAACTACTATTTTCTGTTCTTATTTAAACCTTACATAATTACATACAATATTTCATATACTCACATATATTCTATATACTTAAGAATAAATATATATATATATATATATATATATATATATATATATATATATATATATATATTTATATTGGTTTCGAGTCTCTTGACTTCATAGAATTTCTATCTAACGCGATCTATCGATAATATAGATAGGTACATACTAAATCTTTATTGTGCTTTAGAAATATGTACAGAAAACAAAATAATCTTATGTGCTGCAGAAGTGGCAACCTTATCCCTAAAAGCGATCTCTTCCAGGCAACCGAGCATTGAAAATAAGTTACTGATTAAGAACAGATGGGAGACTATCACTATTAAGTTGTAAAAATTTAAACCAATAAAAATAAGTTAGTATGTTAAATATTAATGTATTTAAATAAAAATAACATAGGCAAAAAGGTATGTTTTTTTCCAATATTTACTACCATTCATAATAACATTATTAATCCATTTATAAATACAAATATTAATGTAATTACATAACTTATCTATATCATCATCAGCCATAGGACGTCCACTGCTCGACATAGGTCTCCTCCTGGGGGGGTTTTGCCAATACTCGCCACGCTTGGCAGGCGGGTTGGCGAGCGCAGTTAGGTGTGATTGTCCAAGAAAGACGCTGCTGCCCATCTTCCGGATTACATCCCTTAGCCGACTCTTACGGCAACCACGGGTAGAGTGGTAGTATTCCTACCCCAGCACCACCACGGCAGATATACAATAATATTATATTATTTTATCATAGCAATAATATTATATTATTTTATAAAATGTTTTCCCTGTAAATAAGACCTTCGAGATTTTTCATCGTAACTTAATCCACGACAAAGGTTTAAGGTTATTTCCTATCACGTTAGAGATAAGACGGTCACGCATCGCTACTAGGGTCAAGAGCTTAAAACTTAAATGTAACATAATTATGTTTCACTCAAGTTAGTCTCACTAACTTGATTACACCTAAAATGTTGATGGTTAATTAATGTCTATTTGGTTTGTCCTCCGCAGGTAACAAAGTTCACCGTTTTAATTTAGTTTAGAAATCGATACAACTATTCTATTTTATCTTTATCACTCAAAGACGTATCTTCGATCTACGTGTGAGCTGTAGCGTTGTAGAGTGCTATATTGCCATAAGATTATTATTTCTGGAAATATGAAATGTTTTTAGGATATTGGTCTTATGGGTACAATTCCATAGAACCACTTGTAATGGGCAAATTGTGTTGTGTGATACAATTTTCTTAAGAATATTTTCCCCCTGCCTAAAAAAGAAAATAGGAAATAGACATTTGGGAATATTTCCATTCGGTTGGTCTGATGTCTGATGGTCTGTTGTTCATGTTTGGCCTCGTTAACAAAAAAAAAATTTTTGACATAAATTTAAAAACAAACTATCATACCAAAGGCTCTGAAACTAGTTCTAAACTGTGTAGAAGTAAATGGCTTATCCCTACCTCATCATCATCTCAGGCGTAGGACGTCCACTGCTGGACATAGACCTCCCCCATTGAGTTCCATAAAGACCAGTCCAAGTTTAGATATCAAGAATACTTCACACAATTACCAAAAATAAACGCAGCATAACGATTAGCTAGCTAGCTAGCTAATCATCTAGCGATAGGAACAATATTTTACGACCTGTTCTCATACCTCTACCATACACATATGTATGTACATTAAAAAAATATAAAAATCGTTCGAGCCGTTTCGCAAGAGTGCGACCACAAATACCGTGACACGAGACTTTTACATATAGTTTTTTTATTTTTATTTAATAAACATATTTAATATTGTTAAAAAGTATATTATTATAATTAAAATGATAAATATAAAATAAATAATTTTTTTAAGTTTTACAGACTAGGTGTTTGACCACAGCTCATCTGATAAGTGATAGTGTGGTCGAAGATGGTAAAGCACACTTAGCCTGGAATGTTACTGGCTCTCAAGTGAAGCTGCGGGAACACACCGTTAGATGCTTGCCGGCAGATTTTCAACTTGAGGGTGGTAGCTAGCCAGCCGAGTACTAGAAAGTACTCTACCACCATGCTATGGTTTTCTTACGATGTTTTCCTTTACCGGCAGCTCAAGCCCAGTGTTGGGGTTTCAACCCACGCCCTTCGGCATGCGAACCGACCGCGCTAACCACTGATCTATCATCGCTACAAATATACTCTCATACATTTGTATATATTAACAGTCCCACTGTCATTATTACCTGAGTATGATATATAAACAAAATGTGTCAAGACCACGTCAGTTTCCATAATAAAATTAACTATACGTAATTCACGCTAAGTGACACGCTAGAGTTTTTAAACAAAATGTGTCAAGACCACGTCAGTTTCCATAATAAAATTAACTATACGTAATTCACGCTAAGTGACACGCTAGAGTTTTTAAACAAAATGTGTCAAGACCACGTCAGTTTCCATAATAAAATTAACTATACGTAATTCACGCTAAGTGACACGCTAGAGTTTTTAAACAAAATGTGTCAAGACCACGTCAGTTTCCAAAATAAAATTAACTATACGTAATTCACGCTAAGTGACACGCTAGAGTTTTTGATTGCATTGTTTAGTTTATTACCTGATATTGGCGGCTTCGTTGACGTAGTTCCCCCAGCCCATGAGTGGTGGCGTGGTGAGGGCCAGGGAGTACGACCAGATGAACATGATGGACAGCACAGCGCCCTTCGAGCTCAGGTGTCGGGAGCTCAGCGGCCGAGTCACCATCAAGTACCGTTCGAACGATATCACAGTCAGCGTTGTTATTGATGTTATGCCTGAAAAAAAAGTAGATTGTAGCGATGATTGCTTATTGGTTAACGCGGTAAGTTCACGCGCTGAAGGGTGTGTGTTCAAATCCTAATAATGAACTTGGAACGTGAAGGAAAACATCGCGAGGAAGCCATAGCATAAAAGCATTTGTATGGTAAAACGCGATTCAAAATATCAGTAAAACGAAAAATCGTATAATTCGAGATGTCACGCTGTCGTCGCAAGTGGACGATATGTTTTATTTTTTCTTTTCTGTAATCTTTATGTTAACAATAAAGAGTTATCTATCTATTTACTTCCATGAGTAGATTTTTAATAAATAGTATAAAAAAATATTGAAAACAAATTGAAATGTTTCTTGTTGGGAAAAGCATACTTCACAAGTAAGTATATTTGACAGATTTTTTTAAATTTAATTTTTACATTATTATTACTATTATATTTTTTAATTTTAAAATATTTTGTGACATTCATATTATGAACTTTTTTGACATTTACTTATTTTTGTGTTTTTGTTATTTTTATTGTAAGTAAGATCGTAATGGTGGTTGCTAGATGTTTGACCACAGCTCACCTGATGTTAAGTGACGGTATGGTCGAAGATGGTAAAGCACACCTAGCCTGGAATGGAACTGGCTCTCAAGTGAGGCTGCCGGAACACACCGTTAGACACCGTTAGCAGATTTTCAACTTGAGGGTGGTAGCTAGCCAGCCGAGTACTAGAAAGTACCCTACCAACACGCTATGATTTCCTTACGATGTTTTCCTTCACCGGCAGCTCAAGCTCATTGTTGGGGTTCGAACCCACGCCCTTCGGAATGTGAACCTACTGCGCTAACCACTGAGCCATCATCGCTACAGAAATGAAGAAAAATGTCAAGCTAAATAATTTTGCAAGCCAAAATTTGCATGTAGTCTGTGGTATACTTTGTTTACATCTGTACCATACGCATATCGCAAATAAACGGATTATTTATTTTAAAAAATTATAATGATAAAATTGTAATAAGAAATAAATCTTTCATTCACCCAATAAATATCTAGTTCATCTAGAATATTAATATCTTTCTCTTTCGTATTGTCTTAAATCTTAATTTATTGCTAAAGCAAAAATAAACTACAGCGTCAGCAGTAAATATGGGAATAATCCACGGCAGATACGACGAAACTCAAGCTTCCGGCAACCTTATTTATCGTGTTTACAATCTGAACGTGGCAAGGTGAGCGTATTTTCACCCCACACCTCTAAACGCTAAATAGGGGCCTACTATAAGTTCAAAAACAATCTTGCTGTAGTATTTTTAAGGTAGATTTATAGTGAGCTGTAGTCAACACCGAGCCTAGTTCAAAAAATCTTCAGTAAAAAAAACTAAGAATCAGTATCACGTATTACATTCGGTAGAGAATGTTCTCTGGATTTTCATTTCGTATTTCCCTTATTCATTTCATTCTATTTACGCGCACCATAAATACGCATGATTTTTTTACTTACGTTGTACAATCCCTACTGAGATTGCATTTTCAAAAGAAATATGGGTAAATGTATCTATTGTGTTTCTAATCTTTATAGGTAGGGTAGGTGTTTACAACTATGTATAGAGTACTTTGGGAATGTACAATTGTCTAGTGTAATTTTGAGAAAATAAAATTTTTTGGTCCGTATTTAGCCGTAATGGTAGATCTCCTTAGTAGAAGTCAAATCAAATCAAATCAAAAGTCATTTAATCAGTTAAGGCCCTGGTAAGGCACTTATGAACGTTAAGTTACATGTTTGAATCTACCACCAGCTCGTAATTACACTTCAACTGAGAAGACTCCGGCAAGAAATCAGCAAGGCATTTTTTTTGTGGATCTTTCTTTTCATATTAGTTACAGTTTATTGCCTGTATCAGTGTGTTTCAATGTGTATTATTGAAGATTGTCTATGTACTTACCAGGTACTCTGCCGCCAAGCAGTAGTGTAAACATTACTGTGCTCCGGTATGAAGGGTATTTAGCTAGCGAAATTACATGACTGTTGAAACTAACCATGGAACGTCTCAAAGTAATGAGTGCCAAAGCAGCAAAGAGAGTGTTACTCGAAGCTTTGAGTACCGCTTCAATAGTCATTAACAAGAGTTATTTCTTACCACCAGGAGAGCGTCTTGTTCGTTCTATTACTTTATCATTAAAAAAAAAACAACAAATATATGTAATATGCTTTATCTTACTAAATACTTTTAATAACCTCAAACCTCATTTTAATATTCATAGTTTATATTTTTTTACGCCCAGAGCTTCTTCCATAACTTAAAGTAATATTGTATAATTAATTATTTCGTTATTCGTGCAGAGTTAGACGCGCTTTAGGCACGCAAACTACTAAAACTTGTTTCGTAACTATTTTAATGTATAAAATTTACAAGCAAGGATAATGAAGTCAACTGAGGTTACAGCCGGACAGGGAAACTCTTGTGCCGGGGGTCCTTTGAAACAAAATGTTATACCTTAAATTTATTGACTAATAGTTGCGAACCAAACCACGAAAATCAAGTAGCGTCGCAGTATTGACTATAAAGGCTTATTCTGTAAGGGAGAAATTGGCTGCGATACATGTGTATAGACTTATTGTTTGACGTTGAACAATATATCAAACGATATTGCGCGACTTTTCTTGTCGCGTAGCGTGTTCAGTGGAATATTTAGTGCCTCTTTACATGGTGATATTCCCTACGTACGGACTAAATGCTTCGATTTCACATTGTTAATACGTACAGCGAGGATGTGGAACTCTCTACCGGCGTCCATTTTTCCCGCGAAGTACAACTTATACTAACTTTTAAAAAAACTTGGGTGTCTTCAAATCCAGAGTAACAGGTTTTTTCTAGGTAAGAGCAAGCGTGTTTTATCTTAGACTACATCCTGCTTAACATCAGGCAGGGCGTGGTCAAACGCAAACCTATTTATTATAGAAAAATATATATCGACTTAGTAATCAGAGAGAGCGGACAAAAAAAATAATTGAGTAAAAACCAATACTACATTGAAGTTAGAAGGCACTTAAATTATTGCTAGAAGGTTTATGTAGATAATCGATAGAATCAAGTGTTACTTTGCGTAAATACATTTTGAATATGTATGATGTATTTTATGTAGGCTTTCACGTGCATAGCGAAGGCAGTAAAGATCTTTTACATCTCTCATATTCGGTAAGTAGGTCCTTATTACCCCCAAATGGGGCTTATAGGTGACCAATTAGCTAGAAAAGCCGTAGGGCGGTAATTAAAAAAAAAAAAACTTCACTCTTTAAAAAAGTTCGCGTACATGTAACCATCATACTGGCAATAGACATCATGCATTCAGCCCAATGACAAAAGAGGTTGCTTCGCTATTCAGCCTTGTCTTCTTATGAGTATAATTCATCAATTTTAAATATCGAACGGCGAAGCTCAAATTCGTATTTGAAAAAAAATAATTTAAAAAAAGATGAAAAAAGGCGGGAATATAAAACTTTTACTTTAAATATTGTTTGTTTTTGGGTTTTTTTTTATAATTACGTGCATATTTCAAATTTTAACTAATAAAATGTTTTATTCTTGTAATGCCGGTTTTTTTCTACTTACCTCACAATCGAGATGTAAAGCAGAGTAGCCTCGAACTATAGGCGCCCTCGCTGCGCTCGTGCGCCTAAATATCTCGGGCTGCAATTGATGCCTTACAGCCTTTGGCTACTAATCTACTAATCTTATACTATAGGTGCTTACCGGCTAACTTCTACTAGCAGTGGACCCTGAATCTCACATTATGGAGTCCCGTGTTCAGTGATTCCCACCTTTATTGACAAAGTATTGTAAATTTAATTTCGTGTGTTTTCCTTAGTTAAAATACAAGATCTCCAGATAGTGGAAATGCCCTAAAAACGTATAAAACGTTTCCAGACCACATTCGTTGTAAGAACTGCTGATGTGTGGAACTCGTTGCCAGCGCTGTGTTTCCAACTAAGTATAACCCGAGGTTGTTCAATTAAAACATGAATAGGTATTTTATAGGCAAGCGTGCTCCATCTTCGGCCATATCGTCGCTTTCCATCAAGTGAGATCGAAGCCAAAAGCATGGCTATTCCGTCGTAAATAAAAAGGTGGAGCAGGATTAAAATGTATGTAAAGTCCAGGAGAAGAATAGTGTGCGTGTGGGAAGAGAAGACGTGTTACGACGTCGAACGCCATTGTATTACTTCGAGCGTTTTCTCTGGCTATATAATTATTATCTCATGGAACCTTTGTACTTATAAGGTTTAAGTAATAAAGTAGAAAATGTACAGGTTGTTTTATTCGACGCTATTGTTTCGAACGTACCTACAAGATCTTACGAACCTCGCGGCATTGTGAACATTTATGACTATGACTGTGTGAACTACGACCTGACTTTGACAGAATTTATTAGTAACATATTAAAATCTGAAGTGTTCGACATAATATTAGAATTTCCATCTGCGTAAGAGAAACAAGACTCTGAATTTTAATAACTTAAATCAAAAGAATACAGTTCCATTTTATAGTTTTTTTTTTAAATGCCAGATAAGTTTGTAGCCGCCTGAGCTTGGTACCAGCTATATTGTATTGTAAAAAAGTTGAGTTACGGATATATAAATCACAGTAATATTATAAATGCAAAAGCTTGTCAGTAAGTTTGTTGCTTCTTCACGCTAAAACGGTTGGACGGATTTACATGAAATTTGGAATGCATATAGTTTATACTCTGGATCAATATCTTCTTTATATGTATAATTCTTTTGTACGTGTTTTTGTCACTTAACTCTTCCCAACCAACTGGATTCATTTTGATGAAATTTTTGTTTGTGTTTGAGTGGGTCCCGGATGGTTCTAACTTCGGCTAGTATAACAAAAAAGTAACATTTTGGTACTGAAGCTAGGGAAGAGAAAGAAGAGAAATTGAGAGAGAAGAGAAATTAAAGAGAAGTTGAGACTAACCATCGAATTTCTCAATGTAATGTGCACCAAACAAGCGATGCCCTGAACTTTGTTTTGTTACTCAAAGTTACAGTACTGCTGTAATAATTATGGATATACATTTTGTTTACCATAAGTGAAATATTCTGAACGTATCACTACTTCTAAAATAAAAAAATACTCCACTTACTACATCTAAAACAAGCAAAAAAGTCTAGTTCTATATTTAGTTAAAGCAAACCGCAACTCGGCGGCGATAGCATTTCATGCCTATCTTGAGTGGATGGTGTGCAGCAAGCCTAAGATATTCAACACAATACAAGCCATTTAAAATCGAGCTACTTCAAAGCTAACGAAATATAGAAAACAATTTACATAAATAGCTTTTCCTTATAGCTGTTTTATGTAAAACGTGCGAAATTAATATCCGCCCCTTAGACGCGCTTGATACGGGGTTACGGTTATGGGAGGCTATGGAAGCCAGACACGGAAGTTATGGAGGTCTATGGAGCATTAACGCAATCGCGATCGCAGTACAGGCATCAGTAAAGCTACCTGCGGTTGATATCGCGAACAATATTACAGTACTACCCTTAAACCACTAGGAGGAATACAGTACATTTTATTTTATTGGGCGGTATATCTCCTGAACTGGAGGTCGTTTAGGTAGGTACCAACGCAGTACCGATATTCTGCCGCCAATCAAAATTGTGTAAGCATAACTGTGTTCCTGTTTGAAGGGTTCTGCAGCTAACGAAATTACAGGGCTGTTGAGACTAAACAACGAAACTCAAAATAATGAGCGCCAAAGCAGAGATCACTTTGATTTGCTACTCAAAATTATGTGTATCGCTGCAATGGTCGTGTACATGCGTTATCTCTTACTATCTATCAGGAGAGCAGCGTGTTCACCTCATTACTTTTAAATTAAAAAAATAATTACCAAAATGTTAAGATCCTACTATTAATCCCACTAATATATCCCATCCCACTAATATTATAAATGTGAAAGTTTGGATGGATGGATGGATGGATGGACGGACGGACGGACGGACAGACGGACGGACGGACGGATGGATGTTTGTTACTCACTCCAGAAGGGCTAAAGGCCCTGGAATAAAACATAGGATACTTTTCATCGTCATCATCATCCATCACTCCAATCCAATATTATAAACGTGAAGGTTTGGATGGATGGATGGATGGATGGATATTTGTTACTCAATCACGCCAAAACGCCTGAACGGATCTGGATGAAATTATGTATGTAGATACTTTAGGCTCTGGAATAAAACATAGGATACTTTTCATCGTCATCATCATCCATCACTCCAATCCAATATTATAAACGTGAAGGTTTGGATGGATGGATGGATGGATGGATATTTGTTACTCAATCACGCCAAAACGCCTGAACGGATCTGGATGAAATTTTGTATGTAGATACTTTAGGCTCTGGAATAAAACATAGGATACTTTTCATCGTCATCATCATCCATCACTCCAATCCAATATTATAAACGTGAAGGTTTGGATGGATGGATGGATGGATGGATATTTGTTACTCAATCACGCCAAAACGCCTGAACGGATCTGGATGAAATTTTGTATGTAGATACTTTAGGCTCTGGAATAAAACATAGGATACTTTTCATCGTCATCATCATCCATCACTCGAATCCAATATTATAAACGTGAAGGTTTGGATGGATGGATGGATGGATGGATATTTGTTACTCAATCACGCCAAAACGCCTGAACGGATCTGGATGAAATTTTGTATGTAGATACTTTAGGCTCTGGAATAAAACATAGGATACTTTTCATCATCATCACCACGCGGGTAAAAGCGCAGGGCGCAGCTAGTATTATAAATGTGCAAGTATGTTTCAATGTTTGTTGCTGAATCACGCAAAAACGGCTAAACGGATTTAGATGAAATTGGGCACACATATAGTTTATTACTTCGTTTAACATATTGGATACTTTTAATATCAGATATGTTAGATTCTTGTGGGATTATGCAAGTTCCACGACTATTACTTATTTCGCGAGGGCGTAAGCTCGTCATGAATAAAAGTTATACAGAACGGTGGTATAACACTGACATTTCAGCGTCAGGTTAGGTTATTGTACCCTTTGTTATGAACAGCTATCACTATGGGACCAACATAATAAAAAAACAATTGTTCCATACAATTCGTCGTGAATTGCAATTCTCTATATTTATTTAAAGTGTTTTTTTTTACAATCTAGGCGGTGTAGGCAAAATTTATATTATTGTCACAGACTATACCTATATACATTTTGGTTTAGATATTGCCCCAGACTATATATTATGTACATTTTGCTTTAGATATTGCCCCAGACTATTTAATATGTACATTTTGCTTTAGATTTTACTCCAGACTATATGTGTACATTTTGCTTTAGATTTACGTATCTAGCTGTTAATTTCCTTAATATTCATTCATCATCATCAGTCACAGGACGTCCACTGCTGGACATAGGCCTCCTCCTGGGGGGGTTTTGCCAATAGTCGCCACGCTTGGCAGGCGGGTTGGCAAGCGCAGTTAGGTGTGATTGTTCAAGGAAGACGCTGCTGCCCATCTTCCGGAGTACATCCCTTAGCCGACTCTTACGGCAACCACGGGTAGAGAGGCTGGGGTACTTTTCTTACGCCGGCAACACCACAGCAATGAAAAATTTATTAAATGAAATAAAATATTGCCTCAGACTATATGTTATGCATTTTTCTTTAGCTATTGTCTCAGACTATTTGTGCATTTTTCTTTATCTATTGCGTCTGAATATAGGTAATTTTTTTTAATCTTTTGTCTGAGATTACGTATATGTAAAAAATTTCTTTAGCTATTGTCGCAGATTTTATGGCTTTAAGTAAAAATTCAATTTTCTGTTTGTTAAATTTACGATTATGCTAATATGGTTTTCACTACAATTTCTACCGCAAGGTTTATGACATATGTTTGTTTAACTGGACCAGGTCGTTGGCAGGTATAAAATAAATAAATTTATTATTTTTGAACCGATCCTTTTATCGTGTATTTAGATTAGACTTGGTTTTATTTAACAAATAGGCTTGTTTATTTTTATTAAATTGAGATAAACCATATCAAACAAATAAAATTTGTTCCGTACCTTGTTATTACAAAGTACTTCAAAAACATTATACCCCACAGCATTCATCCATCCGTTCAAGCATAATTTATAAAATTAAATCTGATACTTTTCAGTAAAAACACGATATCTAAGCAATCTTCTTTCCTTAAATAATTATTTAATAATATTATTACAGCGAACCTAAAGAATGTAAATTTTAATCATTAGAATAAACATTTCAGGGATGGAAATAAATAGAGCAAGAGAACCCCAGACCTTCGTTATTTTATAAAAGCTGAAAGTTTGTCAGCGCATGCTCCCAACACAGGTAAGAACGATGGACCATTATGAAGTTTGGGTTACAGTGGCTTTAGCAGGTAAACGGTACTATAAAGCTGATTTTTATATATAATACTTAGGTAATAAGTAGATGATGTTTCCTCATTAGCCAGACATTTTTGATAATTACAACCCCTTGCCAGGCAAGCATGTAAATCTTAAGAAGTCATTCGTGATTAGAATGACTTATGTAAATAAACTTTTTGGTACAGATTTATATAACTAACTAGCTTTTGCCCGCGACTTCGTCCGCATAGTGGTCAGAAATCGTAGAGTATACCTATTTCTGGTATGGAGATAGCCGACACCCTGGATTAACATAGACTTTTTAACAGATTACTTTTATCCCGAAAAAAATTAGTGTTGATATGAAAGCGGCTGGTAACAAAGCGGGCGCAGTTAAAAATATTTGTTATATAAACGTATGTAGAATATGAATAATATTTAATAATTGCAATATAATTTTTTAAAGTAATATTTGCCTAATAATTACCAGTTTTACGAATGTGACTTTGGAAATAAAAAAGTTCTGAAACAAATTTTCTTCCCCGTTTTCACCCCTTTAAATTAACTCTAGCAAAAAGTATTATTGTGGCATAATTTTATTTTAAAAAGTCTATATAAATACCAATTTACATCACTATAGCTTCAAAAATAAATAACTTTCCATAGAAAGTTTCATTTTCATACCCTTAAGTCATCTCTTTCAAAAAAATATTGAACGCATTATTTTTATCTTTGAATGGACTATCCAAATACCAATTTTCAGAACTGTTAGTTTCTGAACTGTACTTTCATACAAACGTTTTCACCCATTTTTACTCCCTTAGGGGTTGAATTTCAAAAAATCCTTTCATAGTACACCCCTACGTATCAAGACAAATACACCCTCCAAATTTCAAGGATCTGCGTTTAGGCTGTGCGTTGTCTGTCAGTGAGTCAGGACTTTGATTCTTATATATGTTAGGATAAATCTATGTAAATTTTAAAAAACATCTTAAGAAAAGACTATCAAAGCTACAACTACATTAAATTGTAAAAAAAAATAATCTGTCAATAACAGGTTATAAAAAAAGAAAAGAAATAGAATAATACTCAAAAAAAAATTATAATAGATATTGATGCAGACTAGTCTTACTAATTCCGTCTCCGGGTCTCCGGATGAACTTGGATGAAGCCGAGGTCATGTTCAACGAGTACGTTGTTCCGAGACGGGTTGGTATAAATGGTTTCACTTAGACATTATTCAAAAAAAAATTACTTAGGGCAGACGCTCGAACTAGTTAAAAACAATTTTGAAAGTGAAACCAACAGAAGAAGAAGAATTCAGTTGGGTTGGGCAGCATTCGAAAAACTACGTCGAGTCTTCTCGTCATCTATCCCGCAAAGTCTCAAGACAAAAGTCTTTAATCAGTGCGTTCTACCTATCATGACCTACGGAGCCGAAACGTGGACACTCGCAGCGGGAATGGACCATAAGTTCAAAGTCGCTCAGCGAGCTATGGAAAGAGCTATGCTATGTTTTACTTTTAATATTCGCTCTTATATCTACATATGAACCAACGCGGCGGATGACTTTGTTTTATAATATGTAGTGATGATATAGATAAATGGAGTTGCATAGTAATTATTCTATTATATTTTATTTAAGTGTATAGATTATTATCCACGTAAAATAAGACCTAACCTGAATAAATTTAGGCAAGCTATTACTACTACTCACAAAACTATTACTTAAATATAACATCAGAATCTAACAAGGGAGGCGTCCCTTAACTAACCACGTTGGGAGATTACTGTTATGTTAGTTTAATTAATACCAACATCCTCTGGACCGTTCGACGTCGTGTTAGTTCTTCGGGCAAATATTTTACATATACTCAACTTGGATAATTAATGAGGCACAAATCTGTTAGCTTGGCTTTAACTAGTTTAACTCTGATCCTCTAAGTTACGTACTCCGAGTTGTTTTCAAACATAGAAAGTTTTAACTTGGAATTTAGTCTATGAATTTAGTTCACCCTATATCTAGAGGTATTTAATTTACTTGGTGACTAGTGATATAATAAAGTTTTTGTATAGTGGTAGGCTATTTACTAGCTACCATCCTCAAGTTGAAAATCAAACGTCAAGTACCTAACAGTGAGTTCCAGCAGACTTCCTAGGGACTCAGTTCCATTCAGGCAAGGAGAGTTTACCGTCTTCGATCACACTTAACATCATGTGAGTTGTGGTCAAACACCTTCATAACACACACATCATCAGCCATAGGACGTCCACTGCTGGACATAGGCCTCCTCCTGGAGGGGTTTGCCAATACTCGCCACGCTTGGCAGGCGGGTTGGCGAGCGCAGTTAGGTGTGATTGTTCAAGGAAGACGCTGCTGCCCATCTTCCGGATTACATCCCTTAGCCGACTCTTACGGCAACCACGGGTAGAGAGGGTGGGGTAGGTACTATTTTTACACCAGCACCACCACGGTAGCTTTTATGTTTATGTCATATTTTAATTTTACATATTAAGTAAAGTTTCGGATATTTTCTAAAATTGTTGTCAAATTAGTTTAATTTAAAACTTCATCACTGTTGTAACTGAAATGACTGTTAAGCGGAAATAAACTAGATATACCTTGAACACTTAAAATAAACTTCCGCAAAGTAACGCCTGAATCAACAATATTTTTGCTTAAATGTCATCATTTTAAATCAGGTTCTCCTGCATCGATTTTGATGAAGTAAACTAAAACATGCTCCGGATAATTTTCAATAATTTTCAAAAAATGCGCTTTGGTTTTTGCCTTTTTTCTGAGTTGAGAATCAGATTCACAATTAAGAACTTTCCTCTTTTTAAAGTCAATTAAAAATGGCTTATTTTCTACATATAATATTTATCACAACACCAGCTAAGCTTCTAAAATAACTTACCCAAAAGAGCCATGAAGAAGCCATAGAGGACACACATGGTGTGTCCGAAGATCCATCGATGGAAGAGTGCTGATATCAGTGTAAACGGATTCCCCAGCACGGAGACCGAGAAATCCGAACACACCAAATTGAACAGGATGATGTTCAGTGGAGTCCAGAGCTGGAAAAAATATCATTTTTTTTATGAAACTGTATTGAGACGAACGAGGCGCTCTCCTGGTGTTAAGAGACAACGCCTGTACATGGCCGTTGCAGAGATACACAGAACTTTGAGTAGCAAAACAAAGTTTAAGGCATCGCTGCCTTGGCGCTCATTACTTTGTTCTACCGGATGCACTTTGGAGAATGCGGTTCAGATTTGCATGTCCTAATTTCACCCTGCCCATTCTTTTATCAGACAATCGGGAGCTTTCAAAAGCGGCACCGGTTCATGGTAGACATTCCAAAAACTCAAACTAAACAGTTTGAATCTACTGTCGTTGTACAAACAGCAAAACAATGGAATTAGCTACCCGAGTGGGTTTTCCCTGATGGATACAATCCGGGTGCCTTTGCGAGTGAATCAGTTTCTTCCAGGCTAGCGTGCTCCACCATAGACCGCATCTTAGCTTAACATGAGGTGAGATGGCGGTCAAACGCAAGCCTATCTATAATTTAAAAAAATATAAGTGCTCGTATAAAAACTAAAGTCACAGACATAACTCAGCGAATTAGTGGCAGAAAACTGATCATATCTGTCGCAGAGCCGATAAACGGTGGGGTAGACGTGTTTAAGAGCGAAAACTTTGGATCGACAAACGTAGCGAAATCGCTTTTAGACTGGACGGAGTAAAGATACACGTAAGAAGGCTTGATATATGGTGTCTATGCTATGGAACTACTAAGCCAGCGGCCAAGAGCCTCGCTCCGATACATCAAGGAGCTGGGTTGGCTCGGGTAGATGCTGGTAGGGGGAAATGCACAAGACATCCCAAGTGGAACGTCAGTGCAGGACTTATCGCCCCCACTTTGAATAAGAATATGGTGTCTAGAAGCGAAAACCGAAGATTCGGTTGCGTGGCGTGTTTTGAGAGAAGCTATTGTCTAGAAAAAGACTATGATAAGTTCAGTTGGTGGTATATCTCACAATAAAAACGTTACATGGAATTGAGACAAAAAAATAAACACTCAAACAATATTTATAAATGTTGCTTAAAGTTCATCTTTTCTTAAAGTTCCATGTCTTATTTTCACGCGAAACCTTTTCTGCAGCGCGAAGCTGTTTATAAATATTGATTAAGTTTAAGCATTCATAAGTAAGGTACTTATAAACAGCCATAAATATAGATTCTAGTCACTTAACCTACCCTTAGTGGAGTGGTCCAATACAATATCATGAAAAATGAGAACAAAAGTTATTTCTTCCAAAGCCAATGAGTTTTGAAGTAAACTTTTTTGAGCTCTTCTTGACCTTTCCCGAGCAAGGCAATCAATAATATCGAGTGGGTCAAGTATTCCCCGATAAGCATCTATCTAGAGCTTTAGATACTTTCGTGAAGCACTGTGAGGTAGGTTTCTAATCTTCGAGACGAAAGTATCCACTGACACTTAACCGTGGTACGATAGGTATTTAAAAATGACATTACTTTTTTTATGTTGATAACCTAGGTTTTTAACCACATCCCACCTGATGTTAGGTGACGATGTGGTCGAATATGCTAAACACACTTAGCCTGGAATGGGACTGGCTTTCAAGTAAGTCTGTCGGGAGCTCAAGCTCATTGTTGGGGTTTGAACCCACGCCCTTCGGCATGCGAACCGACCGCGCTAACCACTGAGCTATCATCGCTACAAAGACTAACCAACGTAATGAGCGCCAAAGCAGCGACACCCTGGACTTTGCTTTGTTACTCAAAGTTCTGTGTATCGCTGCAATGATCTTGGGCATACATACATACGTTATCTTTTATCATCAGTAGAGTATCTAGTTTGTCTCATCACTTTTATATTAAAGAAAAAGTTTAACATTAACGTTTGTGTAATCATGATTTCTTTATTTTCGTTTACTGTTAAGAATATCTTAATAAACTAAAATATAACAGCTCCTACAAACATTTACTCAGGCATCATATTCAAATCCTAAATATACCTTTTTCATAAAGGTATCAAGACCTATGCAAACACTTTGGCTTAGTATGTTTATATATAGCTTGACCCTAACAAACAATTGCCTAATTGGCTAACTCAACAAACAGCGAGTTATTATTATGAATTTACAACTTAGGAGTGTGTGTTGAATTGTTGATATAATTATCTTGGTAAACGTCGGAGGTGTACATAACTAGCAACCCGCGGCTTTACTCATGTAGACTAGTGATTTGCGATTCAAAATAATTTATATGAAATACCTCTGAACGAACCTCTGGCCAGCAATTTGAACGTGAAGAACTAACAAACACAATCACAAACTTTCGCCTTTATAATATTGGTGTGATTGCGTATTTTCTCTTATCTTCGTCAAAACTTCACTATACCACAACCGATTTTTAAAGACTAAATATCACTAGACTCCACAAAACATAAAAAAAACTCATGTAAATCCATCACGCAGTCTCTGAGTGTATCGTTAACAGAAAGCTAAACACAAAAAAATAATTAAAAACCCTTACACTAAAAAAATTCTAAGTAAAAAAACGGATTCTCTATTAGCCAGCCCAGAATCCGAGGAGGACAAAATGCTTTGTGGGTTGACGGAAATTCGTCTGAAATAATAATCATCTTTAGTTAAATAATTGCCGTGGTGGTGCCGGCGTAAGAATAGTACCCCACCCTCTCTACGCGTGGTTGCCGTAAAAGTCGCCTAAGGGATGTAATCCGGAAGGTCGGCAGCAGCGTCTTCCTTGAACTTTCCTAACTGCGCTCGCCAACCCGCCTGCCAAGAGTGGCGAGTATTGGCAAAACCCCCCAGGAGGAGGCCTGTGTCCAGCAGTGGACGTCCTATGGCTGATGATGTGATGTGTGTTAAATAATTTATTTATTCATAGATTCTTTAAAAATATATAAAAAAATGTTCCGTTTCCATTTCAAAACTAACTATTGATGTTTTAAATTCTGTGTTGCTGTTCTACGAGTATATTAGTTAAAAAAAAACTAACTAAAATTGTATTTTTAGTAAATAAACTTTGTTCCCAAAATACAAAGTGGCTATTTGGCTGTTATATTCATAATCGTAAACAAGTTTTACTATTGGAAAACTCTGTAATCGGGAAAAAAATAGTGAAGAGAAATCAATGTACGAAAAAGTTTTAAAAATCGTGTTGAACCCTAACTCAAAGGCAGCTAAACAATCAAAATGTATAAGTTACTCTTTGAAAAACACAAAGAGAATATTGAAGTAGCAATAACACGGTAAGTTTTCTTTAGTTCATCGTAACTTGCGAGATAAAAGCGCTTTTACTGTTTCGGACCTAGATCGTAAAAATGGATATTGTTATTATCCCGGCTGATTTGGAAAGGCTGGAGTTGGCACGTTATTGTAAAAATAAATGGTTCGTGTCATAGATTTCCCAGAACATGGATAAGAAAAACAATATTTAAAGCTTTAGTTGCCAAATCTAAAGTTACTAACAAGCTCTGCCAATGTTTCGTGTTTCTGGCTTATCTCATCCACTTATAACCTGCGTTTGATAAGATCTGAATTCCTCGATCTGGATGTCTGAAGACGGAATAAAATGCCGATCAACTAATATAAATGATATACTATGCCTAATCTGGCAACATTGCACTACCATAAGAAGGAGTTCGAGAGTTTTGGCGGGAACGCGGTAAGACTCGTGTCGTCCCATTGTATTTTTTCCAAAACTAGTGTTTTTTCGAGTGTTTATGCATAAAAATAGTGGTGTTTATTCATAAAGTGTCTCGCGCTTATTGAATGTTTAACGCATTCAATAAGCGCGAGTGTGAGAAGATGATATAATGTGGTTAAACATGACTTTTCGTGTTGCTTCCAAAACTCCATCGAAGCTAAAAGTAAAGTCGCTACTACTTTACTGAGGCATGACTAGATTTGACTGGTACCGACTGGACTTGACCAAGACTGGACTTTGACTATAACTATAGATGTAAGACAAACATTGCAAAAACGGAAGACAAGTGTAGTGCTGTAATTCCAAATAAAGACATGGTTCAAAGGCCTCTATAGCCAGACCATAAACATAAAAAAGAAGGAGTTCGGCTGAAGAACTAGTATCCAAGGCCAAGAATAAATTTAAAAAAAACTTGAAGAAGTTTTGGCGGGAACGCGGAAAGAGTCGTGTCGCACCCTAGTATTTTATTCAACTTGTGTTTTTTTTCAAATGTTTATGTAGAAAATAGTGCTGTTTTATTCATAAAGTGCCGAATTACAAACGCGAATGAGGGAAAATGATATAATGAGGTGAAACATGACTTTTCGTATTGCGTCCAAAACTCCATCGAAACTAATAGTAAAGTCACCACTACTTCACTAAGGCATTACTGGACTGGGTTTGACCAAGACTGGACTTTTTAACTATACACTTTATTTATATATTAGACATAAATTGCGAAAATCGAAGTACATAAATGAGGATTAGGCATTAAGGAATCCTTAACAAATTGCCGATAAAAAAAAAGAAACACATAGAGAGAAACTGTTTGGCCTACACGTATTTGTGTAGAGGCAAAACACGTGTCGGCAACCGGTTACTACAACGATAATAGTGATATTATATAATTAAAACACAATTAATTAAGCAATTACCCACTGAGTCACCACTTGTCACCTAACTATTAATTATATCAATAAATCATCGTTGTTTCAGATTTGTTTTATCCTTGGCGTAACCAACACGACTTTTAGTGGAAATACACTACAGATCTATAGATTACCATAAAACGTATGTCTACTTTAGCAAATTTTATTTATAAGTTACTTGTTTAAGTTTCCTTTGAATCGATCACATTGGAGCAATGAACCGAAATCCACGATATTAAATATCTATGGTGAGTGACCACTTCTTTTAAATTACCAGAAATAATCAAATCCTGGCAACTTATATACTTGTTTTATCGATATCCTCACTCCCGCGTCTTTTATTTCAAAGATTCAGTGACCTCTTACTGGGTTCATGTTATGACACGTTTTATTGGGTTTCTCGGTCGAAAATAGATAAGTAATACACGATAAATTATAGGAAATAAGAAATTTTTTGTTTTACTTATGCGGGATTACTCACGTTTAATTTTATCAGAAACTCCGACTATAGACAAGGATTACTTTCTAGTACTTGGCTAGTTAGGTTCCATCCTCAAGTAAAAAATCTGCTTTCAAGCATTTAACGCAGCCATACTTGAAAGCCAGCTCCTTTCCTGGCTAGGTGTGCTTTATGATCATCGACCACACCGTCACTTAACATCAGGTGAGCTGTGATAAAAAACCATAAAAAAATACATATATAACGAAAGTACGAAGCAAAAACAAAGAAGAAGAGCCAAATTACCTGTCGGTCCTTAAACATAAGCAGGATGACCATTAGGTTCAGGAAGAAGCCGAAGAAGCCGATGAGGAATAGAACGAAGGCAGATACCACATAGCCCCACCGCGGCATCAGCAGCGGGAAACCTTCCTCGTAGGCCCGCACCACTGAAGCGTTGATGTGTTCAGAGTATGATGACGTCATGGTGACGTTACCGCTCTTTGTTCATCACCTCGTTCAAACAACACACGTACCTGAAACGAGGAACACGATATTGTACTTTATACTCTCCGTAATAGAATTTCGGATCAAGTTATTTTTTAGCCTGGCCAAATGCTGATGTTTATTTAGTTCAAATACTAAGCATTGTACTTTAAAATCTACCTTAAGCCAGCTTTCTTATTACTTTCTCCACTACAGTGGGGAATTTAGTTCACTTTTTGTATGTATATTGTATATATGTGGGATGTTTGATACACTTGTCCAGACCAATATACTGTTTTAATAACTTCTTTATAATTTTAATTTTCAAATAACAAACGTAGACATCTTTACTCTTTTTCTCACTTGACACTTCTCATTTTGACGCTTACTTCTGTTATACCAGTCACATAAAACTAAAATAAATACTCAATGTAAATTATTATTCGACATATATGTAGGTATATGTTATAATGTCTTTTTAAATACCATACAATTAGTTTTGTTTATTTATGTGTTCAAATCGCAGACAGTTATAAATTACATTTAAAAATAAATAATCGATTACATATGTAATATTTTATATTTATTACTTGTATATAGGTAGTTGTAAAAGTAGCATAAAATATGTATTATTCAAGTAATAGCTATCTGCATCCCATATTTCATCGAAATCCTATCAGCCGTAGACACACACACAAGCTTCCGCATTTATAATTATGTGTTATGTATGCGTTCAATAACACGCCTATTAATACCAGCCATTTTTTTATAACATATAGGCTTGCGTTTGACCGCCATCTCGCGCGAAGATGTGGTCTACGATGGAACACGCTTGCCTAGAAGAAACCGATTCGCTCGCGACTTGAAGGTACCCAGATTGTATTTATCGGGGAACACCCATTTGGGCAGCAAATTCCAATGTCTAGCTGTTCGTAAGAAGAAGGTGCGACCAAACCGCTTAGTTCGAGTTTTTGGAATATTTTCCAAGAAGCGGTGTCGTTTTTTAGAGCTCCTGGCTATCTGATAGTAGAATGGTTAGGGTGGAATTAGGTCATGCAGACCTGAAGCGCACTCTCTTAAGTGTATCTTATTGTATCTAAATATATATAACTCAAAGGTGACTGACTGACTGACATAGTGATCTATCAACGCACAGCCCAAACCACTGGACGGATCGGGCTAAAATTTGGCATGCAGGTAGATGTTATGACGTAGGCATCCGCTAAGAAAGGATTTTGATTACTTCTACCCCCAAGGTGATAAAATAGGGGATGAAAGTTTGTATGAAACTTTGTCAATTTTAAACCGATCGTGCTGAGACTTTGCATGCATAAAGCTACTATGACGTAGGCATCTATCGCGGGTGAAACCGCGGGGCACAGCTAGTATGAGTATAATCATTTTAAAAAAAACCTTGCTTTTATGATTTGTATAGTTTTACCCTAGGTAGCACAAGCTGGTCTGAATATAAAATCTATTGAACACGCGTCGAGAAAAAAAAAACAAAACACAAATAAGTAACGTGTCTGTAGTTAAAGACACAAACAGCATCACTGTCTGCGGTAAAGTTAATATAAGTGTTGTTCAAGTATCCTGCAAACACTAAAGAGTAATTAGAGAACAAACTTCGCAAATTGATTCTTCCAGAGATCGTGGATCTCAACAAACTGTACTCAAACACTTGATAAAGTGGCTCTCAATAATCCGCACCACGGCCAAACTTTCTTACAAACACAGACAGGAGATGGGCGACTAATCACTCACTATAAGTATTGATCAATAGTATACTAGCTGCACCCCACAGTTCACCCGTATCTTTTGAGACAAAAAGTAGCCTGTGTATTAATCCAGGGTTAAACTATCCGCATAAAAGAACGAGCGGCGGTAATGGATGTTTTTTTTTTTTTTTTTTTTTGTTATGTATTGTTTTGGTAAAATGTTTTTAATTTTTAATTTGTATTTTGCTTTACCTACAATGGCTCACCGGAAGCCCAGCGCTGATCAACTGGTCGTACCACTTAGTATGACCAGCATTGACCGTTTTGATTTTTGTTAAAAACAGGACATTTTGTGCTACGAAAATACTATAGGTAGGTACCTATAGTATTTGCTTGGTTTCATATAAGTATTGGAAAATTTCTACGGAGCGATTTTCCAAACATTTTGATTATTCCAGTCTGTCACTTATCCGCTAAGCTAAACACTACAGCCTTAATTGTCTTTTATGAATTTTGATATCAGTATTGAAATTTTTTGACTAATAACGGGACAATTTGGCATCTCGAAACTTTCTCTAGGGTCACGAGGATGGAGTAGCAGAAAATGGGATAATCCTGTTTAAATCGGGACGTATGGTCACGTGGAATGTGACCTTAGATTACTTTTAAAGGTTTATTCTCCAGGTGAAAAAAGACAAGTGAAACCCAGGATATCTTAGACGGAAATGGCTAGACGATATCAAGAAGTAGAGTTCACTGACTGACCAGTATCTAACAGCTACAGGTCCGATGATCGTAAGATTGCAAGATCGTATTGCCTACTGACCTCCAAACTTTAATGCACGGATGAAGATAAGTTATTGACCTGTAACATTGGTGTTAGCAATTTATTTTATTTATTTATTTAAGGTACGCCAACAGCATACATATTGCAAAATTTACCAACACATTGTAAGGCGTTATGTTCCGATACAGGCGCCAGTTATAGACATACATAGCTTGATAGACATATTGTATGCAGAATGAAGGTATTAAGGAAATAAAAGCGATGATAGCTCAGTGGTTAGCGCGGTCGGTTCGCATGCCGAAGGGCGTGGGTTCAAACCCCACAATGAGCTTGAACTGTCGGTGAAGGAAAACATCATGAGGAAACCATAGCGTGGTGGTTGGGTACTTTCTAGTACTCGGCTGGCTAGCTATGAAGTTGAAAATCTGCCGCCAAGCATCTAACGATGTGTTCCGGCAGCCCCACTTAAAAGCCTGTTCCATTCCAGGCTAGGTGTGCTTTACCATCTTCGACCACACCGTCACTTAACATCATGTGAGTTGTGGTCAATCACCTAGTCAGTGATATATTTAAAAAAATAGAGTTGATTATCTAAGATGATAATTTCCAATTCCATTTAAATCTGTTATGGCGTTACAGCGTGAAGATGTAACAATTCAATCCATTTGGGTGTTTCTCTGTAAACTGGGCAACTCGTTTAAAGGAAGTTGTCTAGACAACTTTTCGCTTAAATGTTTAAAAAAATGTATTCAGGGAATATAATAAATGAATATCCAGCTATTTAATGGTAAACAGTACCTGAACGAAAAACATGTTCAGTACTTTAAATATTAAGCATTTTCTCAAAAATCGACACAGAGGACTTTTCCCTATGCCAAAGGACTGTGTATTAAAATTAAAAATTCCATTTAAGTGTTAAAATTGAATCTTTTTTTGTCCGACTGCCAAGGAAGGGTTATGTTTTTCGCGCGTATCTTGCATATATGTTTGTAAATTTTTTATTACCTCGTTTCTTCCAAACCGTCGAATGGATTACGATAATTAGGGTATCATTAGATTTGTCTCAATAACCCAAGTTCTTAGAGTATGGTTTAAAAAAAAACAAGGTAGTGAATTTTTCGCGTAATAGTAAAACGTTAATTAAAAAAATAACCAAACCTATCAATTAGAGTATCTAAATAAAGGTAATTAAAAGAGGACGCTCGACCGATTTCCATAAAATTTTAGTGGGACCACCTGGGAAGTATAATACCCTTTCAAACAAAAAAAGAATTTTCTTAATCAGTTAAGGCGTCTTCGAGTGAACACCGACGAATACCGATCGACCGATTATGAAAAGATACCGACGAATTGAGAACCTCCTCTTTTTTGAAGTCGGTTTAAAAGTTACAGCCACTCGTATACGAGTATGCATAAGGTACGAGAAGTTTTTGATATGGTGTTTCAAACCACTAGCCCTTGCACAATTGCCAACCAATCCAGTGGGTTAATTTGCTAAATATACTTGCCAGATACAAGAGAAAATAAATTTTAATAAATGTATAAAATAATAAATAAATATTGTAGGACACATTTACACACAGCGCCATCTGACCCCAAACTAAGCAGAGCTTGTGTGATGGAAGTCAGATAACTGATAGAATACATAAATACTTTTTTTTTTGTAAATACACAATTACTATACATACAGAACACCCAGACACAGAACAAACATTTGTTTATATCAAACAAACATTTGTCCTTGGCGGGAATCGAACCCACGCCCTACAGCTCAGGCAGACATACTCCGAATGAGCCAACAGGGCTGACACGATATGACATGTATGTTCTTATTGTGAACCTAAATAATTTAGGTAATAATATATGTATGTATACGAGGGACACAAAGCGAAGAAATCCTCTCCTTACCTACCGGAAAATAACGTTATTTCCTATCGGAAGGGTCTTGCGGTCCTTAATTCTTCTTTGTTTTAATATATCTTTTCAATTCAGATATTTTGTGTGTTTAATCGAACGAAAACCGAGTACAATTCATCATTTCCGAAATGAAAAGCACAAAGACCTTTGAACCGCCGACAAGGTCCAATTTAATTTGTACATTGATTTGATTTATTTACCCAACGCATGCCGTACTGGTGGTCGCGGTGGTGCCGGCGTAAGAATAAAACCCTTTCCACCCGTGGTTGCCGTAAGTGTCGGCTAAGGGATGTAATCCGGAAAATGGGCAGCACCGTCTTCCTTGAACAATCAAACATAACTGCGCTCGCCAACCCGCCTGCCAAGCGTGGCGAGTATTGGCAAAACCCCCCAGGAGGAGGCCTATGTCCAGCAGTGGACGTCCTATGGTTGATGATGTGATTCCGTTGAAAACCTTGACTAAAGCTTTTTCCAAGACTCCAGAATGTATGGATATCGCGCAGCCTTACGCACCGGCTGGCGCAAGACATAACTAACATACTACCATTGCAAGCACAATCTACTTCCGTGGACTACGTAGCCTTTGTAATCTCTTGTCGATCCAGCGAGCTGGAGACCGAGAACGATGTCTCCTGCCTTCTGTATATATTATATATTCTATATATATTTGTGATTTGGGCCTTGAATAAATAATTCAGTACGCCATTCCTATACTGACATTACGGTATGTCTCAAAGGTCGTCATAATTTGACAGCTTAGACCTTTTCATCCCTTCATGAATACTATAATTACTGGGCGCGTTGAGCAAAGGTTAACTTATCATTTATAGACCTAGTGCACCTAGCCGACATCTGAGATAAATACACCACGAGCTTTTACCCTTGGCTTCGTTCGCATTTGATAGATTTTGTCAATCGATTTGAGTTGTCGGTCGCGATATAGGAAGCATTAACGTAAAAACGATTAACCTATTTAATTCAAGTTGCTAGTCAATATAAGTAGAAAAAAAAAAAAACTACACTATACATCAGGATTATGTGTAGGTGTAAAACAGAAAGAAAGAAGCCGTGGTGGTCCAGTGTAAGAATTGTACCCCACCCTCTCTACCCGTGATTGCCGTAAGAGTCGGCTAAGGGATGTAATCCGAAAGATGGGCAGCAGCGTCTTCTTAGAACAATCACATCTAACTGCGCTCGCCAACCCGCCTGCTAAGCGTGGCGAGTATTGGTAAAGATATTATTATTATATTATATATTTAGATATTTTCACGGATATCTTAAAAAATCAAGTTAAATAAGTCTAAGTCACATATTCACGGTCGAGTCTAGTCATGCCTTAGTAAAGAAGTGGCGACTTTACTACAAGCTTCGATGAAGTTTTGGACGCAACACGAAAAGTCATGCTTTACCACATTATATCATTTTCCTACACTAGCGATTATAATTCGAAATTTTACTAATGAAACCCCACTATTGTTATATATTAATACCCGAAAAAACACAAGTTTTGGAAAAATACAATAAGGTGACACGACGTTTTCCGCGATCCCGCCAAAACTCGACGACACATTCCAAATTATGGAACTTTTTTATTATTGCTCTAGTATTTCTTTTTAATCGCTATCATCTCGTTAGTATCTAAGATACTGCAGCACATAATAGATCAGGTAGTTTCACATATATGATAAGTTATAAAGAATGCGGAAGCAGAACAAGCGCTGCAAAAAATCCCTTGAGACGGCATATACGGTATACCCCTG
Organism: Biston stratarius; assembly: GCA_950106695.1. Taxonomy (NCBI): domain Eukaryota; kingdom Metazoa; phylum Arthropoda; class Insecta; order Lepidoptera; family Geometridae; genus Biston; species Biston stratarius. The sequence continues at coordinate 25,078,154 of OX467106.1, forward strand.
GGTATATGCCCTACTCAATCATCCACCGACATAAAATACTTATATACGTACTACCTATAATAACAAAACTGTTTGACAAAGTGGACCGTAGTAGGAAAGGACTTGAAGTCCCGAGGGAACATAATTTGATTGCAGCTCATATTTCTATAGTGATTTATACAATTTATCTTACAAGAAAAGTTATAGGAAGTTTTCCAATTTCTTTGTAAATATTTTATCGGGTAACTTTTGGATTCTTTGAAAAGAGATGTACATATGATGACATAGTTCTTAATATTGGACTAAAAATGTCAGTTAAAACCGTATCTAGGCTTGATCAATGTTTAAATCCTTGTGGGTAGTCAGATTTGAGGATCTGACTTTGTAGCGATGATAGCTCAGTGGTTAGCACGGTCGGTTCGCATGCCGAAGGGCGTGGGTTTAAGCCCCAACAATGAGCTTGAGCTGCCGGTGAAGAAAAAACATCGTGAGGAAACCATAGCGTGGTGGTAGGGTACATTTTAGTACTCGGCTGGCTAGCTACCACCCTCAAGTTGAAAATCTGCCGTCAAGGATCTAACGGTGTGTTCCGGCAGCCTCACTTGAGAGCCAGTTCCATTCCAGGCTAGGTGTGCTTTACCATCTTCGACCACACCTTTACTTAACATCAGGTGAGTTGTGGTCAAGCACATAGCCTGTCAGCGATAAAAAACAAAACTGACCTCCGATCTAAATGTGCCCAGGGAAGATAACAACAACCAGTACCATTTTAGTACAAATCTCTTAGTCCTCCGAAGACGGCAAATCTTCCGAGATTTGCCGTCTTCGTTCGCGCGGGAACGAAGTCGAAAGTAAAGTGCTTAAACGGTACCAGTGTATACCAGGTGCACTCCATTATGGCTACTGCAAGTGAAGACATGGAACTAATCATCAATACTAGCAAGACAAAATGTTGTGTGGTGTTGGAGACGCATGCTGAAAGTTCCCTGGACAGCGTTCCTCACCAACAACTCCATACTCAAAGAGCTTCATATACGCGACAGACTTTCGTTGTGCAATTGCGAATACTGTAGTTTTTTGGGCCTATCTCCAGAAATGAGGACTCAATTGAGAGACTTGTTGTGCAAGGCCGCATTGAAGATTTTCTCACGAAGTTTTCCTTCACCGTTTGATCAGGACTTTCAAATGGAGGCCAGACAATCTCCCAACAAGGTTGCAGAAACTTCTATTACTAAAACATATCTACTATGGATAATGCACTCTCCGTCACTACTGCCCTGAGGCAAGCCGTAGACAGGGTGGCGTGGAAGCAGCTAGTGAACGCCTCAAGGCAATTCAAGACGGGCACGACCTTCAGTAATAAGACACTACGAATTTTGTCGAAGTAGATGATCATCATATAAATAATAATTGTGTATTTAGGTTTGATTTTTATATAATGTTTTAATGGTTTAGTTAAGTTTAAGTATCGTACTTTTGGTTCTGAGTACCAATGCTGTGATCATGGGAGGCGTTATCTCTTACCATCAGGAGAGGGTCACGTTCATCTCGTTACTTTTACATGAAAAAAACTTACAAGTCGTCAAGAAATAATAGGTAAAGTACAAGCATATACTTATGTTAATTAATCTTTTTTTTTAATAAAGCTCCTTATTTTATTGTCACCCTTCATTAATATAGTATAGCTATTATTTCGATCACAAAAGATATATTCGTAGAGCCGGAAATTGCTGCGACAGTCGACCCTTTCCATAAATTTGTCACAGAGCTCTAATTTAACCAGCATTGTGACCATCAATTTGTAGTCGCTTCTCAAGAATAGATTGTACACATACGGGTAGTCATGCAACCTATTGTCCTGGGTGAGCGATGCTATGCGACAAGTTCATCTAAACTATGCAAACTATATGCTATACGTTGATCTTGGTTTATGAACTCAGTGGTTAGCGAGGTCGGGTCACATGCCAAAGGACGTAGGTTAAAATCCTAGCACTGAATTTGAGCTGCCGCTAAAGGAAGATCATTGTGAAGAAACCATAACGTGGTAGTAGGGTACTTATTAATCTGCCGCTAACACCTACAGTGTGTTCCGGCAGCCTCACTTGAGAGTCAGTTGCATTTCAGGTTAGTTGTGTTTACCTTCTTCGACTAAGCCGTCACTTCGGTCAAGAACCTAGTCTGTCAACTATAAAAAAAATATCTGCTACTTTTTAGGGTTTCCTGTCGAAGTGGTGTTAAAGTGAATCAATTCCTAAAATTTTGCTTGCCGTTCATGTGTTTCACTTGCACCGAAATCTTGCCTAAAAAACCTTATTTTATCTTTGCCTTTTTTAACTTGTGACTTTTGAGCCGTTATTGTTAAATAACTTAAAAAATATATAACATTAAGTTTTCGTACGTGCTGAAATTGTGGCGATTTGTTATAACGGTCTCGGTAATGTAGTGAAACGTTCCACACAAATATGACCACTGTATGACTACTGTATTGGGCAAATAGGTCACGCAAGCGTAAGGCAATGTTTAAAACCAAAATATCAGTTGCAATACTGAATCATCTTTACAGTTTACAGTAGTTACAGTTTACCATAGAATTTCTTAATTAAACTCAGTAATAAACACCAAAGCAGCGACAATTTGGACTTTATTTTTAATACTTAAAGTTTTGCATATCGCTGCACGGGTTAAGTAGAATTGCCATCAAAAGAGCGTTTCGTTCGTCTCATTACTTCTACATACAAAAAAGAGTGTATAATTTTTTTCTAGATGGACGTGCTCCGTCCTCGGCCGCACCGTCACTTTCCACCAGGCGAATCGGTGGCCAAACGTAGATCCATTCAATATAAAAAAGTAAAATATACTATTTTTTGCACTGTATCGCAAATCGCTACGTAAGACAAGGGTTTAAACGGTGCATACACTCGTAGCTATGTAACTGGATAGTGTGTTTCTATTCTGTGGTGTTATTGCGGTCTGCCCGAGTCTACTCGGGTTACAAATGGGGGTTATCGGACCAACACTTACAGCACACATCACTTACCACTATTTGTAGTTTGAGGCCTGTGAACTGTTATAACCATTGCTACAGTTACATTTATTTTATATCAAGGCGTTGCCGACGGGTCGGTCGCTAATTCTGAGATCCAGCTACATCGGTCATGAATCTAGCTCTTGAACAGTGCCTAGTCATTAAAGACAATCACAAAACGGCCCAACATTTCAACTATTATCAGATAAAATACCGACTACCTTACAATATACATACCTACATTTCAAATACTTGAAACTTTATTACAATAGGTATATGTATGTACAGATGCTTGAAGAACTAATAAAACATGTCAATTTTGAATCTAATGTTAGATAAAATACCGTTTATCTTACAATATACATTTTGTAGCGATGATAGTTCAGTGGTTGGCACGGTCGGATCGCATGCCGAAGGGCGTGGGTTCAAACGCCAACAGTGAGCTTGAGCTGCTGGTGAAGGAAAACATCGTGAGGAAACCATAGCATGGTGATAGGGTACTTTTTAGTACTCGCCTGGCTAGCTACCACCCTCAAGTTGAAAATCTGCCGCCAAGCAACTAACGGTGTGTTCCGGCAGCCTTACTTGAGAGCCAGTAGCATTCTAGGTTCTCTTCTTCTTCTTTATTGTTTTTAAGTAAATAAAATAACTACTATTAAGCTGGCAAAGGTCACGGATCCCAATGTATGTGGAGAGTAAACGACAAATGAAAAAAAAAATGTTTACACCCCCTTACAGATCGCTTACGGATCGATTTATAAGACTAATCAGTATTCTAAATCTGTAAGAGTAGATATATGCGCGTTGATGAATTCACAGTCTATAGACTTCATTCTTTGGTGACACAAGTTTCTTAAAAACATTTTCCTTCACGGAAAAGCGAATGATATGAATTTTAAACGCGTATCAAAATTCCACAGAACCGAAGTCCGGACCCAGACTCGATAGATAACCTCATGCCATAGACCTGTTTTTTTTAAGTTCACGGTAAAAAAGACTAACTTACCGTAGAAGCAATTACTAGTATAATTAATTCCGAAATAAATTAAATAAATAAATAGATAGAAACTCTTTATTATACAAACCAAAAACAGAAAGAAAAGTACAGAAAACAAAAGAATCTTATGAGCTACTGCCACAAGTGGCGGCCTTATCGCTAAGAGCGATCTCTTCCAGGCAACCAAGAATGGAAAACACGAATCAAACTAGACCTAAGAACTAGAATTAATTAAACTAGGTAACCTAACCAAGAACCTAAATGATTACTGATGGCTTTTCGCACAAATCTAGTCGCGTTCCAATAACTTCTCCTTAACTTCAGCTGACGTTTTAATTTAAGTGTCACGAAGGCAATACCGACTCGTTGCGACTAATTCAATTCGACTAGTGTATATAAATTCATTGGTTCAATTAGATAGGTCTCGGAAATTATTCAACTCATGCTCGTTGAATTACTAGTTTTACAAATACGTAAACGTTGAAACGGCTCCAACGAATTTCATAAAAATATTCAGGGGGTTTCGGGGGCCATAAATCGATCTAGCTAGGTTCATTTTTAGAAAACGTCGTTTTATCCGTGTTTTTGGGCAATGAAAAACCGAGCAAAGCTCGGTCATCCAGGTACTGATACCTTAATTGTCGTACCTACGTCGTAATTGTCCTTAAATGTATGTACCTTAAGGTAATTATAAGCAACTTATCTATAGATTTCACAGAAATTCAGAAAATAATTTATCAGAAATTGGTAACCGCGAAATTCCATACTAAATATAGCTTAAACCAAAAAGGCAATTTATGTATCTTTATTGTGTTTCCTCATAGCGTATGAATATGAAACATTCCTTCCTGTGGCCCGAAAGGGTGTCAAATGAAATACGTATTTATCGTAGTTTGAATAAAAATCGATCGGTTTACCCGACTACACCAAAACTCGCGTCCACACGCGACAGTGTTTGGCCTGGATTAACATATAGAATACTTTTTATACCGCAAACTTTTTGTTATATTCCACGCGGACAAAGTCGCAGGTATCAGCTAGTCAATTATAAAAAATCAAACACAATAAGGTTGTTTGCTTATCTTACCCGAGATCACAAGCGAAAGGTATAAAGTTATGTAATACTTAATCGATGAAGATATTTTTATTAACCAACAAAACTCTTTACAAAAAAGGTTGGAAAACTAAGACTTTCCGGTTACCTTACGTATAAAGGATACCCTAGGACGAATAAACGACGCACTCGTGCTATGTAAATATAAGCAGATTTACTTTAATAAGGGATATCATAAAATAATCGGACCTGAAACATAGACCGCAATAAATTTGGATTACAGAAACAAATCTGATTAGAAAGGTTCACCTACTTTAATGCGATATCTTAGTATATAGTAGCTGAACCTTAGTCCGGCCGTAGAACTTGCGCAGGCAGTAGATTCACCATAATACAAATACATTATTTATTGATATTACGAAAGTTACAAGTCGTATTCCAATATTACCTAAGTCAAAGTAAGGCCCATCGATAGCGGCCTTTTAGATTAGTTTATTTTATTTTAATTTATTAGTTCCTCTAGACCAGTAGTTTATATGTTAGGGTGTAATTTGTAGATAGTTTTTTTGTTCATGTTTAATTTTCCCTGCATATTGTTTAAATGGTCAAAGTAATATTTAAAATGTTAAAATAATATTAATGTTTGTAGGCAAGCGTATTCCATCACAGACCGCATCTCAGATGGTTGTCAAGCGTAGATTTGTACGGAGCTCGTTTTAGCGGAGGCAGAGATGCGGGGCTTGGTCTCCGCAGATACGGAGGTTAAAGAAGGTGAAAATGGAAGTAAGTAGATAAACAAAAAATATATCTAATATCTTTAAACGAGCAACAAACACGCTAAGACGGAGGTACGATTACTTGTGGATATTCCACATTTGCTGAGCTGGAGGCGACTTTCCGTTTCAACACTAATATATAATTATTATCTGTTAACAGCTCCCGCGGAGCCTTTACACACTATCGACACCTCGTTTACCAAAATCATGCAGTTGTAATAATGAAGCAAATACACTTTATACAGACTCATTATTTTGACTTCGAGCCAATCATTTCTGTAAATGCCTTTTATAATGGGTTACGAGTAATTTCGAAAATCAAAACCAGGAAATTTAAATAATGATTGGATGAAGATTATACCGTGGGTTAAATTAAATATTAATTGAAATGTCAATGTTGATAATGATGAAATATTTGATATTTTACGTGCGTGGTTGTTAAATTAAAACGTCTGATGAGCCTTCTATGTTAATTAATTATTTATTATTACGTATGTGATTGTAGAACGGTAATTTAACTAAGCAAATTAAAAAATTTCAATGTTGGAATTTAAATATCTCTGGTAAAGATTTAATATCCCATTGCTAGTTATACTTTCTTTGCTGTTGACAACTTATTGTTACTGTTGGGGGAGGCCTATGTCCAGCAGTGGATGTCCTACGGCTGAGATGATGATGACGACAGGTTAGGTGTTTGGCCATAGCTCTCCTGATGTTAAATGACGGTGAGTTTGAAGGACTGATTCTCAAGTGAGGCTGCCGGAACACACCGTTTCAACTTGACGTTGGTAGCTTGCCAGGCAAGCACTAGAAACTACCCTAGCACCATACTATGGTTTCCTTAACCGACAGTTTATGCTCATTGTTGGGGTTTGAGCCCACGCCATTAGGAATCCATCACCCTATCACGCTAACCATAAAGCTGTCATCGCTTCAAAACACTTGGCTTACTTGGCACATTAATTTCTTCACAACTATTTTCTTTACTAGAAAGATCGTGGTACAAGTTTTTAGAAATTAAAATAGAGTATAAATATAATTACGTTAATTCAACATACGAACATAAATCACTCACACATGCAGCAAGATACATTACACAGATGCATCAAGACGTAATTTGTGTAAGAAACATTTGCTTGAAACATTTTAAGGGCCAAAGAGTCTTCACTTACTTCTTACACGACATTCTGTGTTCGTTCTTCTAATCTGTGGTAATAGGGTTGCTGTGGTCGCGGCCTACCATCTATTCACGAACTTGGGTTACGTTTCCGTGTAAATAATTCCACAGGGATAATACGTATTCCGGGATAAAGAGGATACATTCCCAGCGTCCTCCTTCTCTGACGTCCCAATGGTAATTGTGCTCAAAGTATTTTATCTTTACAAACGTGCAATACTTGCTCCGTTTGACGTGAACGGATATTGTTTTTATGATCTTACCGAAATAGGTATCTGTTAAAATTCCTAAGTACTGTGTGTATTAATAATTCAATTTATGTAATAATATTCCAATTAGCGATGTTAGTTCTGTGGTTAGCGCGGGGTCACGACCCACGTCGGGTCGATGGTCAGGTTTTTTTTAATATAAATTTTAAAGGAGCAAAAATTTGATAGTTCCTTTTTTGTGTAAAATTTATTTTTTGTTTCTTTTTAGTTCCGGTGTACAAAGTAACAAGTTTCTATCTATCTATGGAGAAAATTGCTTTCGAAATAAGATTACGATATATTTCTTAATAGAAAAAAATCTTAAACGGCCCTCAAAAGAAAAACTAAGATACGTTTTTTTTGTGTTAATTTTATATCAAGATATATTAATTAATTTAGTGAAGTGTGCAATATTTTATTTAATGGTACTGTTATCTTTTTTTAATTGCATTACTTTTGATTTTGACCTGCATGACTACGGCAGCGGTTCTCAGAACTATAAGTAACAAAGTCCGGGGCATTCCTGTTTTGGTGCTTATTACTTTGAGATATTTCATGGATAATCTCTAGCTAGCTTAGCTGCAGTACCATTCAAACCGGAACACTGTAATGTTAACACACTTCTGCTTAGCAACAGAGTATCGGTACTGCGCTAGTACATACCTAGACGACCTCTCCTCTCTTCTCCCAGGGAAATCCTTGATGGATACCACCAGCTCCGGGGGAAGCTTGGTGGTTTAATGGGAATCTTCGCTAGAATAGCGGCCTACCCACTAAAAACCCTAGGGTGGTCTTTCTCCGCGCTTGCAGTTTGGGCCACGGAGGCGCTTGTGCACTCGTCCGCAGCTCCAGCTCTTGTCTTTATCAGACACCATCACGGAGAGACCTAGACGACCTCCTGCTAAAGAAATATACCACCAAAAAGATGCAATAAACGTTTCGTTTGTATTGTTATGCGGCTTCACCACAGAGAAGTAAAAGTGTCAACAACGAAACTTGGGAGTTGCGTGACCGAAACTTTATTACTTTCTTACGACTACCATTATTGTAATAAGCTACCCATAAATACTAACTTGATATGATTAACTTGCCGCAGCTTGTTTCAAAGTATACTGGCAGTCAACATAAAAGCAGTAATTAAAATTGATTTGCAAACATTGGATAATATATCTTTACATTGTCTACAATTTGGGATATTAATAATATATATTTTATTCAAATATTCCATTCCTTATCTATTGTTCTTTAAAAGCTCGACGTAACTGTTATAATGTTCCTAAATGGAATGAGAGGGCGAACGCGTATTGTAAATCGCTGTTTGTGACGTCTCACAGCGAGTGGTCGGTGGTACTGACTGTCCTGTTGTTAACTCGTTTTGTAGTGTTTGTGCTTCAGGATACATCTCCTGAAGCACAAATACTGAGTTCGTTTCCCACCCAGGAGAAATATTTATGCGACGAACTTAAATTATTTTCTGTGTTTGGATGTTCTGTATGTCTGGATTATAAGTATTACAATATAAATATAGCATAAGGGTTATTAACGTTACCTAGTTTATATTTCAAAGCTTTCCTTGGCTTAGGAATAGAAGGCGCTGAGTTAAACATCCTACAACATTAATTTGTTACTTTAATATTTATTGTTTGACTATAACTCATAAGTATATACTTATTTTTTTTAATCTCATTTCGTTCCGATAAATGTTTGACCCCAAAAAAAAAACTTACAAACATTCTTTAAAAAAAAAAACTCATTTGTTTAAAGCAATCTGTAAAACTATCACTGCAAACTCACTCTGTAAGCGTACATTTTACATAGTACGTTTTCCACGTACAAAAGCAAAATCATTAGATTATAGAGGCACTTATATAGTGTTTATGCCAATAAAATGTGTTCCAGTATAGTATATATATTTTGGCAATACGCCATCGGGTCGCCTGCGCTCGGCCAGATATCCGCCGACGGTAATACGCTCAAATAAGCTTGACTTATTGCTTAGCAATGCTGGAAAGATACAGCGTGTGGTGTGACGTGAATTTGGATATTTAACTGTGAGCTTTAGGGGTAAGACCTTTCGCAATTTTCGACAATTCCATGACCCATTTTTTTACATTCTTCTTCTTTTTTGTTTCTGGCATCACACTTTGTGCATTTGCCAGCGTCAAGTGTTCCATAAAAATCAAATTAGTTATGTCTAATAAATTTCTAAGTCACATTGAAAATTAAACAAAATGGTGGTAGAGTCCGGTCATGATTCGCTACTTTACTAAGCTTCGAATGTGTACAAGTTTTGGAAAAAAATACAATGGGGTGACATTATTATTTCCGCGTTAACTCTTTTTTGAGTCAAAGAGTGAGCATACACAATAAGTAATTAGTCAAATGTTGGCAGATGTGAATGATGCCACACAAATGATGTCACTCTTTTCGGCTTGACACATGTCAAAATTTTATAAAACAGACGACCTGTATGAGATATAAATACGGAAACGTTTCAAAATTTAAAGTCTGTCTTTACTAAAACCACCACTTTCGTTTAAAGAAGTTACAAAGAAAGTGATAAAAGGAGATAAACGATATTTGAAAAAGGGGTGTCTATCCTATTTCTTTGGTCACAGTCCTCATGTAATGATTACCTAAGCAGTTCAATATTTTTGGGAGTTACCAAATCAATTGTCAAACACATTTTACTTGAATACTCTGTTATAGACAGCTTTAACGCAAACATTCGATCAAAATTTGATGTGCTGTTTTTTAATAGTAACAAGAGCGAAGTGCTCGATGTTACTATTTAATTTACAAAAAAACCCAATAGTTACTTTACTATATTTTTTTGTAAAAATCAATATTTTTAACTGAATATCCCTAACATACATATTTAAATTTAAAAACTAAACATACACAAGAAAAATAAACTAAAATACTAATTTTAAAAAATCCAAAATATTACGAAATCAAAACTTTAGAAAATAGGTTCAATAAGAAAATAAATGTCACATAGATATTAAATTATATACTTTTGTAGTGTTTGTTGAAACACGAAATGAAAAGGCTATTTAATAAAATAAAATAAATTATTATGCTAATACGATTTTTTTCATTTTGATCCGTAGAAACAACTCGTCTATCATCAAAACAAAGCAAATTATAATCTCATTGCTTCCGTTATTTCACCTTAGTTGTGTCCACAGGCCAAACAAATAAATATTTCGCGTAATACGTAGCCCAAACGAGTGTTTCCTTTGTTAAATTTCCTTATAAATATAATCTGGTGTGTTGAACTATCGAGTGAATCGAAGCCAGATAAGCGTATCCCAACGTACCGCCCGCATTTTTGCCTAATAGTCAGTAACCTGGCACATAAAAAATAATACAGCTACGTCGTAAACGTTTGTCAGCAGATTTATCCGCAGATTGCGTGCTCCAGTGCAGTACTTACCTAAGCTCATCGACCTACTTTGTAATTTGTTGAACACGGCAAACTTTCCTTATTTGCACGCACACTTTAAACTAAGTAAATTAATTATTTGCTGTGACTTCCCTTACGTAAATAATAAGATCAATTTTAATGCTTTAGTTGAAATATTTAATCTTAATTGATTGATTCATGCGCTACTTTGCGGAAATTCATTTTGAGTGTTTTTTCAAGGTGTACATTTAATTATTTACTCAGTTTCGGCCAAGGGCTCGAAGGGTCAACACGTCCTGAGGATGCCTCGTGTAGAGGCGAAACACGTGTCGGCGAGTAGTTACTGCAGCGAGAAGAGGATATAAAGACTTGTGGTTATTATAATTAGTTTTTGTTTTAATTTGTTTTAACTTCTAAGTTTAATAATATGATTTTAGTTTTAGATATTAAGTAATGTTTCGGATGTTCTGTCGCTTATTTGTATTGTATATATCCTCTTTATACAAATATTTATTTTATATATAAATATTAATTTTATATATATTATTGTATTTTTAGTTATTCTAATTAATCTATGTAGTAGGATATATAATTATTAGAATGTAGATATGTCATAGTTTTGTATTCTCGTATATGAATATCCTCGTTATTGACACACCCCGTTTTTTTCTTTCTCTAATCCTTTCCATCCTAAGGTTGTCTGGAAGAGATCGCTTTAAGCGATAAGGTCGCCAGTTTTTACACCTATTAACTAGTTTATTTCTTCTGTATTATGTAATTTTAAGTGTGTACAATAAAGAGTTATTCATTCATTCATTTTTTTTTTTAATTTGTCAAGTTAGTTATCATAGTTAGATAGTTTAATTTAAATCTTCATCACAGTTGCAACTGAAACGACTGCTAAGCAAAAATAAACTAAATGTATACCTTGAACACTCAGATTTAATCTTATCAAAAATGTTGCAGCTCTCGTCAAGGTACTGTAATACTTTTATTAAACTGTGTATTCGACCTCACTGGAGAGCCAGTTCTAGTCCAGGCTACGTGTGCTTTAGTGTGATCAGATGAGCTGTGGTCAATCATAAAAAAAATGTTTCGTCTGTTTAGTGAAAAAGATCAAGGTTGAAGGTTAATGTCATTTTCTATGTAACAGCTCATTTTACAATCGCACAGTAATGCTATTTTTATAGGGAAGACAGGACTTCCAACCTGGAGATCCTGTGTTCGAATCCCACGGCACGCACCTCTGTCTTTTATCCTCTCTCTCATAAGTTATGTGCGTATTGCCGATAACATCAAACGGTGAAGGAAAAATTCATGAGGAATAATCCTATATGTCTTAGAGTACTTTTATATGGGTCTTGTTGTATGCCGTGGTGGTGCCAGCGTAAGAATAGTACCCCACCCTCTCTACCCGTGATTGCCGTAAGAGTCGGCTAAGGAATGTAATCCGGAAGATGGGCAGCAGCGTCTTCCTTGAACAATCAAACCTAACTGCGCTCGCCAACCCGCCTGCCAAGCGTGGCGAGTATTGGCAAAACCCTCCCAAGAGGAGGCCTATGTCCAGCAGTGGACGACCTATGGCTGATGATGTGTGTGTATGTGTGTGTCTGAGAGTACTACAAAAACCGGCCAAGTGCGAGTCGGACTTGCACACGAAGGGTTCCGTACCGTTATCTATAAAAACGGCAATAAATCATGTCTATGGAAGTACCACTTAAATATTTGTTTTATTTTAATTTAATTATGTATATTAAAGGTGAATATAGACTAACTAGTGAACTAGTACAGACTTGTGAGGAGAAAGAGCTAAAATACATTATTATTATTACTATGTAATTTTATTGATTTATTTTTACCAATTTTTATGTTTAATGTTCTATTTGACTTGTAACTTATGTTACCAAATTTGTGTTTTGTAGTGTATCTAATTGTAACATTCAATTATTATATGGGTCTTGTTGCCTGCAATAAATTTATATTATTTTATTTTTTATACCTAAATATTCTGTGAAAATTTCAAGCGTCTACCTGTTGCCGTTATCAATAGCGAGCAAAAACGAGCAAAAAAAAACATGTTTGTTGTATCGGAGCCCCCTTAAATATTTATTTTATTGTGTTTGTCGTTATAGCGGCAACAGAAATACATGATCTGTGAAATTTTCAACTGTCTAACTATCACGGTTCATGAGATACAGCCTGGTGACAGACGGACAGACAGACAGACAGATGTCCGTCCATCTGTCTGTCTCATGAACCGTGATAGTTAGACAGTAATAGGGTCCTGTTTTACCCTTTGGGTGCGGAACCCTGAAAACAGGGCTGATTCAGATGCACAGGTGATGGAGACCCCAGTTTCTAATTATCTGAGTTACACGAGTCAGTAAGTATAAAAGTAGCGACCTATTCTAAAAAAGTCATTTTGTAAAATAATCTCCATAAGAAGTTATTCAAAGTTGCTAATAAAATCTTATTAATATTTTGCTGGAGAAAATCCAATGGGGAAATTAAGATTTCCTAACATTTTCAGAGAGCATACCAATAAAATCTTCGTTAAATAGTTATCGATAAAAGTTACTCGTATATCAGTGTATAAATATCCATTTGAAGATATTAATTATGTAAGTAAATACTTATTTGATGACGGTCATTGTAGTTTTGTTTACTTAAAAATTTAGGTAAGTACACACCAAACGTAACCTTGTGAACTGAATAAGTAACAGATACGTGTACCTGGAGTTAGCAATTAATTGCTTTGAATCAATTGGACACAGGTAACACATCAAAGAGTGATTAGGCAATATGATCTGATACCGGTTGGCGGAATCACTTACGGTAAGAAATTTCTTCTCGAGATATTAATGCTGATTGATGATAAATGAACAATAAGTTCTTTGCGACCTAGTTCTACAATATTTACCTGCGTTCTGCGTAATCCCATAAAAGATACCCTCCATTTGTTTTTCTTTACCATAATGATGCTATCTGAATTCCACTAAAACATATCATAATAATTTTCGTAGAAAATATATTTAACTTAGCCAAACTGTGTGTTTACTTTCAATTTGAAACGGGTCTGTGTCTACAAGAAGAATACATTTTTGTTTTAATAACGATCCGAGAAAACTTAGCCATATCGGATTTATTACTGAAAATGAACTACCAAAAATTACGTGTTTTTTTTTTTAAATTTAAGATTAATACATAATATTATGTATTTTGGTATAAATACTTATACTATAAATAAATAAAGATACATAATAAAAAAAATAAGAAACCTCATTGGATACAATTTTTTTTTTTCAATGGCTTTCAGGCTAGTTGTTTGACCACAACTCACCTGATATTAAGTGACGGTGTGGTCGAAGATGGTAAAGCACACCTAGCCTGGAATAGAACTGGATCTCAAGTGAGGCTGCCGGAACACACCGTTAGATGCTTGGCGGCAGATTTTTAACTTAAGGGTGGTAGCTAGCCAGCCGAGTACTAGAAAGTACCCTACCACCACGCTATGTTTTCCTTCACCGGCAGCTCAAGCTCATTGTTGGGGTTTGAACCCACGCCCTTCGGCATGCGAACCGACCGCGCTAACCACTAAGCTTTCATCGCTAAAATTAAGTGATGCTAATTTTTATTAGATGATCCGGTGAATTTCGTGTCACCTAATATTAATTTAAAACGAAAAAAGTTTTTTGAATGTAATGGATTTCATATAACCGCACGGAATGAATAAAAGTTATTCATGACGCAGCTGTCAAATGATAGCTCCACTATGATCGCCTTTTATTGAATGTAATCTGAACCGGCAATACCCATACAAATTTTCAAATTCAATTTAAATTTTTCAATCACTATTCATTATTACTTACACGGTGAAACGATAGGTCGCTGCAAATACAAAGTAGTTTAATGATTGACTCATAATAAAAAAATACAGTCACAAGTTGTGTCAATTTAAAAAAAGAATTCTACCCACGCACCCTGATTTCACATTTCCGCAACTAACAAGAAACTCTTAGTAACTAGAACGGAAATAATTTGTCTGTGACCTTAATGTAGGAAATAGTTACAAATAAATTTAATTTATCTGCAATCTCCCGTCTCTTGTATTTCTTTATATCTCTCGATGCACTTTGCCGAGATTCTTTGAAATCCAATGAAGTAGGAAAGTTTGGTAAGAACAAGTAGAATGTCGAAGATATTGCATTTCAAGTCTTTGTTGGACTTTATATGGGAAAATTCTGTATGAACTCGCAGAACTTTGAAGTACTTAATTTAATTAAAGCCAATGATATCTATATACCTAGGTTGAGGACCTAGAAGTATGTGCAATAAAGCTAGAAACAGCGTGATCGTTCTATAAATAACTTCAAAATATATATTAATCAACTTCAAAAAAGGGGGTTTACAATTCGACGGAATCTTTTTTAAAAATATTTATTCCCCGTTTATTCGAAAACGCTTGAACCGATTCAAGACATTATCTAAGAGATAGGGGGCACAATCCATTTTCAGACCTTTACTAAACCCAACACATCTCGCTGGCCATCCAGCGAGGTAACGTGGCCAGCCTTATGGAAACATTTGGACGTGTGGGTGCGGAGCGCGACTGATCTCGCTTTTAGTTTAGTTTCTCCTGTGCGTGTTTTTATTTTATTTTATGATTTGATTTAAAGTATTTGTCGTGTGATTATAATAGGTATATTATGTATCTGACAACGCGATTGAGACATTATTGTTTTGTTTAAAACGGTATACTTCAATCCTCAAATTTTATAGAGCCGCATAATGTGTTTTATATATTTTTATTTAGCTTAAGCTCGAGCTTAGTAGCTTGGAGTTGGTTTAATAAATAATCGTAAATGTATACTTGTTTAAATTTACGATTAAAACGAAGATAAAGACGATCGTAATGATAAATCTAATATTCATTACCTATAACAATGTCGTAAACATGACGATACAATCTAGCTTCGAATTTAGCAATCATGTCAAGATACCATTCCACGCGGGCTTGCTTCTGAGAATCGGTGAAGTTGTGCAGCACCCAGCACATCTTCCTCACGCAAAGTTCTCGTAAATGTTTCCCGATTCAATCCACAGTATGTGCTGAATCTATTCATATGGAATTTGCCTATTCTCTTGAATGGAATTTTTCACTCCTAACACGTTTCCCTCCGTAACAACCGTCAAAAAGTGACCACATCTTTTGTCATCCCTTAAAGCTAGTCGACCGCTAAATTCGTTATACCAGCGGTAAACCATTGCCTTAGAAATGCCTTTATCCATAAATACCATTTAAAGTCTATCATACGTTTCGTCCGGCGTTAGACGACCATTAAAAGTCGTAAAAAAATCATTGCGCGAAAATGTTTCCCACGCAGATACATTTTTCAATGAAACAAGCTTTGATAAATTATATATAACTCCTCTAAGGAAACAAGATAGTGCAAATTGCCTCGTAAATATTGTGGAGCGAAATTTTAAAATTGGAATGTTAATATTTTTACTTGTACAATAATCGTGTTTTTTAAATAAATTGTAACTGGCCAGTATACATTTTTTTTTTCGCTAAACGTTCTTTGTTGCTTTCACTGTGTGGTTTAAGGCTGTCTTCACCTAATAAATTAATGATTTGTATGGAGTAATAAAAAAGGTGTATACACTGTTTTGTTATTGAGTTTAAAAAATGTATATTGGAATATGGTAAGGGTCTAAATACCCTTACCATATTCCAATATACATTTTTTATACATTCCAATAACTAGTTGTTATTAAACTACTTACTGTCTTCTTCCTTGTTATTGGCATGGCACTTTGTGTATTTACCAGTTTCAACTATTTCAATGTTTTAAGCATTTAGATAAATCAAGTCATAGTCACAAAGACACAAAGTATGTCAAGGACGTGTCGGGTCATAGTAAAGAAGTGGATAGCTTTGAAGGACGATGTATTACTGAGCTGTTAAGACTAACCATCTAATGTCTTAAAGTAATAAGCGCTAATGTAGCGATGCCTACATTAGCGCTTATTACCTAGACCTTGTTTTGTCACTCAAAGTTATGTGTATCGCTGCAATAGTAATAGACAGGCTTTAACTCTTACCATCAGGAGTGCGTCTCATTCGTCTCACTACTTTAACATTAAAAAATATGTGAAGCTTTAGAGTTGGCAACACAAATAGTCACTCTTTCACACCCACAGAGTTTTGGCGGGAACGCCGTAAGCGTCGTGTCACCCCATTGTATTTTTTCCAAAACTGATGTTTTTTCGAGTGTTTATGTATAAAAATAGTGGTGTTTTATTCATAGTGGTATTCATAATTACAAGCGCGAGTGTGAGAAAGTGATATAATGCGGTGAAACGTGACTTTTCGTGTTGCTTCCAAAACTCCATCGAAGCTAATAGTAAAGTCGCCACTACTTTACTGAGGCATGACTTGATTTGACTGACACGAACTGGACTTGACCAAGACTGGATTTTAACTAAATGTAAGACAAAAATTGCAAAAACGGAAGACAAGTGAAGTGCTGTAATTCCAAATAGGCCTCTGTAGACAGACAATAACCATTTTAAAAAAAACTCACACCCACACATGTAAATCTTTACTTATGAATAAACTACCACTATTGTTGAACATGAATACTCGAAAAAACACAAATTTTGCATATTATATATATAATACGGTGACATGACATTTCCGCGTTCCCGCCATAACTCTTACTGTCTCCCGTATAAGCTTCAACTTCATTCATTGGGAACGTCATCGACGACCTCATTGATACGCTTAACTTAACAAAAATTAGCGCGGAAACATTTACTCTGGCTATTATTTAATCAACACCCTTAATAAAATATCAACGTTTAGCGACAAAATGCCATAATTCATCAAGAATTTATTTGATTTACCCGTTCAAAGAGTTCGTTTACTCGCCTAATTGGGGATGGTGGAATCAAAGGGTTTTGTTACAAAGAAAGGCGGAAGATGAAATCTACTGATAAATCGGTGTCCTATATTTTACTAATTTGCGTACCTCGTGTAATTTGTTAGCATTCAACACGTTTTTGACTGCCCTGTCCGGCTATTTGGTAGTAGCTCTATTTATTGTAGAGCGTAGGTTCGATTCCCGCCTAGAAAGCCTAGACAAAGTAACATTCGTTCAGCGATAACGCTTATAAAAAATGACAAAAATATACATTGACATAAACTGTCTACTTGACGACATCTTATGTCAATCCCATACATTTTTGGATTTTCTGGCCACGCTGCTATGGACATGGACATGCGTTGTCTCTTACTATCAGGAGAGGGTTCCGTTCGTTATTACTTTAATATATTTTAAAGAACTGATAATGGCCCGGGTATTTCAGGTGTTCATAAGCGATGGTGACAACTTACCATCATATGGCCCGTCGCTTGTTTGCCACTTTTTCACATAAAAAAACTCTATGTACAATTTGCGTGTCTTTAATTCATAGTAAAAAGGTTTTTTTTTCTAAGTAAGCGTGTTCCATCATAGCCCGCATCACTGCTTAACACCAGGTTGAATGTGGTCAAAAGCAAACAAATTATAAATTTAAAAAAATGCTAAAATTAAAAATATCCTTAACTACGCCTCGCAAATTTAATCTGTGTTTTCCGAAACAAAAAATAAACATATGTTAATTCCGACTATAGGTAATCTTCTTTTTAATTTTCATCCCAATACGTCAAATTTACATAATCCTTGAATAGCCAAATTTTCCTGGTAAAGATCGATAATACCGACAATTGTTACACTGGTTTTAAGTTCTTTTTTTTATTGTATTAGATAAATAGAGTCTTTCGTGAGAATAATAAAGATTGTATCCATTTTTCTGTCTATAAGTCGGATCTACTGGCAGATGCCATAGCGTAGTAAAAACTCCCGTATGGGTACGACACTCGATAAGAACAACATACATACATCTCCTAAAATAATATCACAGCAGCTTTTCTGACCAAAATATTGTCCCTTCGGCTTAAGTTATAATTACGGGGGAGCCTTATCCATATTAGTGTGATAATATCAAAACAGATTACGCGTTTCCATCACGACCCCAAGACAACGTACCCGGCGTTTCTGACAGATATAATTTACAGTGTGTAAGAAATACGCTTCGTAAATCGAAACCAACGGCTTCTACGAAATTGTTTTAATGTGGATCTTTTCGAGAGCAATATGAATATACCTTCTTATGACGGATAACTTTGTTTTATAATATGTGGTTATGAATATATCTTCTAACGATGAATGACGTTTTATAATATGTAGTGTTCGCATACTGGCTAGTGATGATATAAACATTAATAAGTACACATGTCCTTGTCTAATATAGTGTAAAAATATAGCGATTACACACTGACAAATAAAGTCAGTGTATAATTACTATGTTTTTGTGTAAAGGGTAGCTCCGGCTATATAGAGTAAATGAGACCGTCAAATATTTCAAAGTAAATAGTACATTTGGGACTTGGACCTTGTTTTATTACTCATGTTATTTTATTGTTATATGTTAAGTCTTACTATTATGGGAGCGTCTCGACCGTTTTGTAATTTCCATAAAAAAGTAGTCTAAATTAATTACTACCCAACAGCAAGCTGTGATAATCAATTCCATGAACACGCTTATTAAGTCACGCTTCGAAGTGTTTCAACCACTTTCATCATTATTATCATCATCATCTCAGTGGTAGGACGTCCACTGCTGGGCATAGGCCTCCCCCATTGACTTCCATAAAGACCGGTTGAAAGCGGCAACCACTTTGCAAGACATAAAATAACAAATAATTATAATTACAATTATCTTTATTTAATGCTAGGTGCACCCCGCGGTGCCCGCTACATTTTTTCAGAATAAAAACTAGCCTAAATGTTTTTTTTTTTTAATATCTGACAGGCTTTGTGTTTGACCACAACTCACCCGATGTTAAGTGACGTTGTGGTCGAAGATGGTAAAGCACACCTAGCCTGGAATGGTATCCAAGGTGTCAGTTACCTCCATACTAAATTTCATCAAAATCGGTCTTGAGAGTGAAAAAGTAACAAACATAATTAGTATAATAGTGCACATTTTCAGAAAATCAACAGCAGAGAAACGAACTAAGTACTAAATGAAAGCTTGTATCGTAGGAAACAAGTTAACAATATAATAATATGTAGGTACACGTGAAATTATTATATGGACTGTCAAACATTCTCAATAAAAATAGGAAAAGCAGCATATTTTAAGAGAGAGAGTGTGTGTGTGTGTGTGTGCGTGAGTGTGTGTGCGTGTGTGAGTGTGTGTGTGTATGCGTGTGTGTAGTTTAACATCTATAAAGGGTGGTGATTTTTCTTGGTGCCATAACCTCGGCATAAGTTTGTTAATGAGAAAAATTTTGCGTGATGAATATGCAATGTACCTTTGTACATAAATTCCGAAAAAAATATTATTGACACTTGCTCAGAATCAAAATATAATAAAACGAAATATTTTATCTATTGCATGTCATTGTATTTTAGTTTTATTTCCATTCGTATTTTTACTACTATACCTATATTAATTTAAAAAAATAACTATTCCCAATTTAAGTACAAGGATGTATAATTATTAGACTGTATGTCTATATTACACTTATGTATGGTAACTTGATCATCTTTATTATTGGCACCCATTCTCTACGTGTTCCTGATTCCTTTTCATCCTAAGATTGCCTAGAAGAGATCGCTATTAGCGATAAGGCCGCCAATTATTGCACGAGATTTTATGTTCAAATTTTTCTATTATATTAGATAAACAGTCTTTGATGTCCACAATAATGAGTTTATCTCTCTGCATCTTTAATTGATCCCACGATTACGAAACACGCTAACTTCTACTCGTAATGCAAGACTTTCGTAATAATGTCAGAAAAAACTACATAATTCAACATTGTAATAATGCTGTTAAGAATATTAGATACGAAATCTTTTTTGTCGTAAAAATACCCAATGGCAAACTTTATAACTGATCAAAAACACTTACCACAACACAAAACTAATCCATCATCGAAAAGTCACTACACGTAACTTGCCAAAACATTGAAACTCGGAAACATCGTAACTATTACGTAGGTATTTTCGTAGGTCCTCGCACACGACTGTTCCCTTCGACCTCTGACACGACACTGAGCTCTCGTGAGATGATTTCCCTTTATATACACCGGGAATCTCTGCAACTACTTGTTGATTTTCCAGACGGCATCTACTCTTATTTTATTTTGGTCGCAAATTCTGAAATTAATTTTTAAGGAAGTCTTTGAAATTAAACGTAGAAAAGTTTTTTTTTTTTTTTTTTACTTTGACAACGTTGTTTCTTAACACACCGCGGCAAATTGGCTTAGAAAAAAATTAAAAGGAAAGTTTAAACAATGAAGGAAGTCTTTGAAATTCACAGTAAAAAGAACTTGTGGTTTAACTTCGGCTAGCATTGTGAAATTGCAAGAGTTTTAGTTAAAATATTATTTTGGTTTCGGAAATTCCAACATTTTTAGAGTTCCTTGGAAAACTAAAGAATTATGATTATCCCAGTAGATAGCTGTATTAGTTAACAGCGAAGTTAGTAGGTACTTAAACTATTACAAAAAGATTAGCAGGATTTCATACATGCCAAGGCATTTAAAATCTTATACTATAATTGCACACCGACTAACTTCTTCTCGCTGTTGACCCTGAATATCACACTAAGAAGTCCCGAGTCGTGAGGTTCAGTGTTTCCCACCTTCATTGATAAAGTTTAATTTTATGTTTTTCTGAGTAAAATACAAAATCACAAGATAAATAGTTCAAGGAGGATTAAAAATATGTAATTTGCATAGCTACGGAATTCTATCTGGAACTTGTCACTCCTTAGTCCTTACGGTATACAGGGCTATTTTCAAATTGTTTCATGGCTTTCGAAAAACGCGTACATTTTCTCAAAAAAAGAAATGTTAGGAATTTTTTGGCTCCTTTCCATTTGCAATCGCATATAGTCCTACGATGACATTTGTACTAGGAGATAAATAGTATTACTAAAAAACATGTAAACAATTTTTTTTTCATTCTTAATGTTAATGTTCCTTATAGCTCATCTGAGTGTTAAGTGTAGTATGGTGTAAAATAGTCAGCATACTTACCCTAGAATGGGAATTGGATCTCAAGTGAGACTGATCTTAGACGCTTGATGGCAGATTTTAACTTAACAATGGTAGCTACCCAGCCAAGTACCAGAAAGTACCCTACCACCATGATACCTCCCACCTACTACCTACCTACACCTACTACCTACCACCACTCACGATACTTTCTTTCACCGGCACCTCAAGCACGTTGTTGAAATTTGAACCCATATCTTTGGGTATACGATCTGACATCGCTAACCACTGAGTTGTTATAATTATTACCACAAGGTAATTACCATTAATCCTGTATAGCTCGTTTTTGACCACGATAAATTCTTTTATTTTAAATTTAGACGGAGTTGCGAAATAATTGTTTGGACATACATATAAATGTTGAAACTTTTCTTCTATTTAATGGGTAATATAAACAGAAAATAAAAAAGGGGTGTTCATAAGCAAGAAGACTCACAACTCACTTTGCAAAAAACTTTTGTAGTAAGCAAAAATAGCGCTGGAACCACCGCTATTAGAAATGGGTAAAATTGCCTAGTGTTTTTGTATGTATATGTGTATTTTTTTAATGTAAAATTAAATGAACGATACTCCTGACGGTAAGAAATAACACATGTCCATGACCATTGCAGCGATATATAGGACTTTGAGTAGCAAAACAAAGTTCAGGACATCGCTGCTTTGACGCTCACTTTCGATGGTTACTCTCAACAGCCCTGTAATTTCGCTAGCTGCAGTACCCTTCAAACCGAAACACAGTAATATTTACACACTACTGCTTGTCGGCAGAATGTGTACTTACTAAATTCAGCTGATCGGATCACGATAAAATTTAGTGTTGTTAGGAAAATATAATTAGTAAAGTAAGATATTATTAGATTAGATAATTTTTGATTCTAGAAAAATAAGTAGGTTGTACATAGATTTGTATTTTACTACCTTTCCGGATATGTAAAAATTTCAGAAGAAATTTTTGAAATTATTGCAGCAACTGTTACTAATCGAAATCCGTTGCATAGTCTAAAACAGGGGTCGGCAACCTTTTGACAGGAAGGGGCCACAAAGTGGCAAAATAAAGGAAATGCGGGCCTCAATTGCAATAATAATAGAAGCTTAATATACGTATAATTGGTCATATCGCATAGAATAGATAGAAAAAAATTGCTATTGTTTTTTTTTTTTAAATAAAGACAATATAATTCTTATACTTGTAATGTTTTCTATTTAGAATCTATAATATTTTAGATATTTATGACCAATTTACAAAACAATCACGGGCCGCAAGTAGGACTTTCGCGGGCCGCATGTGGTGGTGAAACATGCATACATAATTATCAAAAATTATATTTTTTTATAATTATGTATGCATGTTTGTTACTTCCGGCTCGTCTAATTTGTATAAAATGACGAACAGACAAAGTTTGTATCCCGAATTAACTTAAATTTATTTTTTACCGTGAAACTCGGGTGAAACTGCGGGGCAAAACTAGATCAAATAAAAGTCATCTTACCCATTATAGAATGTCTATACAATAGCAGACGAAACCGCAGACGTAGCAATTAAAATTAATGAAAACGTTGTTAAACGCTATTTCGGTGTTGCAAAAGAGTTTCCGACTAAAAGCCTAAAGGACCTGAAGTGGAAAGTATATTGTAAAAGATTCCTACAACGTGACCCTCGCTGCCATTGTTTTCGTCCAGCACGTTGCAATGTTTATTTTTCCGAGAAAAAAATATTTTGAAACAAATATTAATAAACAGAGAATTGGGCTTCACCACGTTTTTTACAAACGTGCGAAGACGAAAACCGCCACGAAACATTGAGGAAACTAACAACAAACCTGCCAACTGCTAGTTACTCTTAGGTATCCGGAGTTCCGTACCACTACACTATATTATTTAGAGTAATCGTATTTAGACTAAGAGTAGAAGGGTACTGCAGCTAGCGAAATTACAGGGCTATGGAGACTAACCATCGAAAGTCAAAATAATAATGAGCGCCAAAGCAGCGATGCCTTAGACTTAGTTTTGGTACTTAAAGTTCTATGTATCGCTGCAATGGTTATGGACATGCGTTATATCTTACCATCAGGAGAACGTCTCGTTTATCTAATTACTATACCAACATTAAAAAATGATTGTTTTTAAATAATCATGAAGCAATGCCGCTAACATGTTGGATACTTCTGCCATGTCTCTAACTTTGAAATCGAATCGATCTCCGACTTTTATTGTTTTACGTCAATCCCATTCTTTTGTTCATAAGAATAGCATATATTAGAGAAGTAGATGCGTTATTAATAACACAAAAGCAATAAAAAATCTTGATTTTCTACTGTTGACGTTAACGGAGTTAAATCTGAGCTATATACATTTGCACAAAAAATCCCCAAATATTTTGACAACATAATATCTGTTAAGCCAGTAATATAGTAGACGAAACTTCGTATCATTAAATGGGATCAATCTCATGGAAGGAACCCGTACAGTGCTTAGGAGCTATTACGTAAATGCCAATTTTCACTGCCCAGGTTCCCATCCCTGCCCAACCACATATGATATAATCCTACCAACACTGCTTTGGATACTTTTAGTAGATTTTAGAGACATTTTTTGGAATTCCTCCCGCTATTGCTTTAACTGCATATAAATTAATCATGAAACCGTTTAGTAATATCTATTTAGCTTTATCGTATGGACTTTAGGGATAATTGTTTCCGATGGTAAAATAAGTACTTTACGTGTGAGTTATCTTGTAAAGTAGTATGTTTGTAGCGATGATAGCTCAGTGGTTAGCGCGGTTGGTTCGCATGCCGAAGGGCGTGGGTTCAAACCCCAACAATGAGCTTGAGCTGCTGGTGAAGGAAAACATCGTGAGGAAACCATAGCGTGGTGGTAGAGTACTTTCTAGTACTCGGCTGGCTGGCTACCACCCTCAAGTTGAAAATCTGCCGCCAAGCATCTAACGGTGTGTTCCGGCAGCCTCACTTGAGAGCCAGTTCTATTCCAGGCTAGGCGTGCTTTACCATCTTCGACCACACCGTCACTTAACATCAAGTGAGTTGTGGTCAAACACGTAATCTGTTAGCGACAAAAAAAATAAAAAAATGTGGACGACGAAAGATCCAACTAAATTGTGTCAAACTATATATGATACAAAATAATCCGTCATTCCTCTGAGTGCCTTTTGTGTATAGGCCTTAATAATAGCTAAATGTTTTCCGTGACAAACGTAGGTAATCTTCTTGGGAACAATATAATACTTGTGGAGCCATTGAAAAATCTCCTTTCAAAGCCTAGCACAAAGGAACTTACGTAATAAGAATAAAGAAAAGTTAAATATTGAGCGTAATATTACGATTATGGCACAAAACAGGGGGAAGGTATTCTAGAGCTTAGAGAAACGCCTTTAGGTATTCATAACATGTATGAGAATACTTATATTTTATAAAAGCCGTAACATTATGAATGTGTCAAAAGTTTCTACGTCAAAAGTTTGACGTCAAAAATAAATGGCCAAGTGAAATCAGGTCTCGTTCACCTTGCTCGAGTCAGTCACAGCTAAATTCACATTATTATTGTCACCACACTCTTCCATTGTACTATTTTTCATTGAACTTTGGAAAACACCATCAAATTTGTCGTTTGCTGATGCCACATTGACAGCTTGGAAAGTTTCGGCGCTAGGCGGCTGAAAGTGGAACTAAATAGAAATGAACAGGCTAGGCAAGTAATGAAACGTCATCGATCCAAGTAATTTGCCTACATGTTTGATCAAATGGCTGTATATCGTTCAGGCCGCTAGTTGAACGGCGCTGTTTAGTAAAGAGGCTAGGCTGTTGATTGAACGGCTAATTAAGCTAGTTGGCTGCGACATATACGTGTTCACCCAATATTTTATTCCGTCTCCATATTTTCTCAATAAAATCTACTGATTAATATTTAGAGCCATAAAAAATCGAATATCTACACGATCTTGACTGTCTCCTAATTTTTATCATCTTTATTTGCGTTCTAAAGTAATCTCAAATTGAATTTCATCAATTGTAAAATCACAAAAGTCATTCAACGACAAAAAAAATATTATTAGCCCCAAGAAAGCAATTTGTCACGGTTACATTTTACATTGACACGCGAAAAGGTGTTAGCTGAATTATAACAGATTTTCCGGGCTTAGCATTTATTTTAGATATAAAAGAATCCAATAAAAAAAATATTTCTTCAACTAATAAATAAATAATTAGGTACACAATTTTCACACATAATTTGACCATTGCGTCAATTGCAGATGTTTTGGTTGATATTACAAATATAATACTACTTACACATCAAAGGAGGGAAATGTAGCCAGAATGCTGGCAGCATTGCCACGCTAGATGGTAATGCTAAGCTTTTGACCAAAGTAGATGCCAGCATTCTGGTCACCTGAATCCTCTTCTAAATGATTAGCCTAGTCCCTATATAGATCGTGAGCTGCCGGAATCCACGTACCTAGTTTCAACCCTGAACGGTACAAATAAGTACATTATTTTTTTTTATCTCCACGATATTTTCCATACTTCAACGTAAAAGTAGGCAATAACAAAACGACAATCCCTTCTGCGTCATTTTACGGATAAATATAATAATAATCTTTGAAAATATAAGAATAGTTTTCAATTAAGACGGGCTGCCTCTCGCAGACTCTGGACTGAATCGATCTCTTCGCAGAAAGACTCAACCCTAGACGTATTCAGTTCACATTGCGGTGGATTACAATAAGACATCCGTTTGAATCTAGATATTCTTGGACTAAGAAATTTTATTGAATGGGTAAGTAAATTACTAAGGACGTCTCTAATTAGAAACAGATTTGGAAATCGGCCTTTGGATGACATAAATATTTAGGATTTATATAGGTACTTTTGAAGCGATGATGGCTCAGTTGTTAGCGCGGACGGTTCACGCGCTAAAGAGCGCGGGTTTAAACTATAAACGAATGAGTTTGAGCTGCCGGTGAAGGAAAACCTCGTGAGGAAACCATAGCATGGCGATAAGGCTTTCTAGTGCTTGGTTGGCTATCTACCATCTTCAAGTGGAAAATCTGCCGCTAAGCACCTAACGATGTGTTTCGGCAGCCTCACTTGAGAGTCAGTTCCATTCCAGGTTGCGTATGCTTACCATCTTCGACCACACCGTCACTTAACATCAGGTGAGCTGTGGTCACACTCCTAGTCTGTCATAGAATCGAACACAAGAATCTTGATACAAATTAAAATCCTACTTAATATTATAAATGTGAAAGCTTGTATTTTTAAATGTTTGTTACTTAACCACGAAAAAACGGCTGAGCGGATTTAGATAAAATTTGGCACACTTAGTTTATTACCTGGTTTACATATATGATACTTTTACATCAGAAATATGTTAGGTTCCTGTGGTATTATCAAAAACGAACTATTGGACGTATCTACTTGAAATTTGGTATAGATGTGTCTTATGGAAAGTTATTCAGGGATTAAAGGTATCCTTTATCTTAATCTAATAATGAAATATCGCAAGTTTTAGGACTATTGCTTATTAGTCACTTACAGAACCTAATTCTAAAGTTAAACCAGTTGAAGTAGCGTAAGCGAGTTTTAAATAAATAACATTATTATTTCTCCAGATATAGTGACATGATTGTTTTTGTTTTTACAAACGGGAGATAAGTAATTCGATCTTATAATTAATAGTAGTCTGTATTAAGTGTACTAACACTACCGATGAATTTGTAAGTTATATGATGTTTTAATATCAAAGAATAAAATATTTTTGTGATAGAATTAGCGAAAAATGTCTTTGTAACAAATTTGAACACAGAATATTTATGCTCTAGTGTTGTTGTTGATTTAAAAATGTAAGGAAATGATTTAGAGACAGCAAAAGTGCTCAACTTCAAATCTGCAAGATAGAATATATTATTAACAATCTATTCCGTATTCCCGGGACTGCGTACCTACTCGCTGCGGTGGCTTTACCATTGGTTTCGCTTCTACGTCGTATCACGAACAGTTACGTCGTTCAAAGCCCAAACATGAAAATACATTTGCTTGGAAAAAATAGAGAGAAATATAAAGTATTAACTTTGTGCTTTTTATAATTAGGTACGTTAACGTTAACCTTATAAGCGGATTAAACCGGATTAAACCAGTTTCAACTGGAATTCCACATACAAAGGGTTTTACGTTATTATTGTCTGTCACAACGGAATTTATAAAAATCCTCTTTCGTCGTTAGCTTTGATCAAAAGCAAATTCGTTTAAAAACTTCAATAACAACAGTTAATTTTTCAGAATATAAGCGGATTCCAATTCCAATTTAAAACTAAAATGTTACATGTTGTGAATATTATAGGCTAGTTCTCAGTACTTTCCATTAAATTTCCAGTCTTCTGTGGGATTAAAAATAATATATTTTCGGAATAAAAGTGATTGCCTTTCTCGAAAATCATGATCCTTCGAAACTAATTACGGAACTCGGATTTTGAAGATAGTGGAACACACCAAAATACATTGAACATTTTTTATTTATTTAGAGGTAATGAGACGAACGATACGCACTCCTGATTGTAAGCGATAACGCATATGCATGCCAATTGCAGCGATATACAGAACTTCAAGTAGCGTAACAAAGTCCAGGGCAACGTTGCTTCAGCGCTCATTACTTTAAGACTTTCCATGGTTAGTCTTAAGAGCCCTGTAATTTCGCTAGCTCCAGTAGATACCTTTCAACCTTTCACTTTACTACTTGGCGACAGAATATCTGGTACTGCGGTGGGACCTACCTAGATAACCTACTGCTAAGTAAATATACCATCATCATCATCAATTCAGCCGTAGGATGTCCACTGCTGGACATAGACCTCCCCCATTAATACCGGTTGGAAGCGGCTCACATTCAGCGCGTTCCTGTGATCTTCATTAGGTCGTCTGTCTACAACCAAGTTAATAAACGTAAACTAAAGATCACTGTGCTTTTTGGACAATCAGAGGAAAATAACAGGCAAAAACCAGGATATTAACGCTTATAAATAGCGTCTATTTCATTCGCAACTCGAACGAAATCCAAGTTTTGCCTTGTTCATTATTAAATACCGTGCTACGAACTTGTTCGCCAACTTGAAATAGTCTTCCTTTGTAGGAAAGAGATCTTTTCAAAACTGAAACAAAACAACGTTTAGTATTTATTCGACCTATTTAGAAACTTTTAAATTACTTTGTCTTGCCGTGTCGGTCAATTCGTACTCAGTATCCTTAGTATATTGACTAGTATGACTTATATTTATGGTGACAATGGTGATTCAAATAAAAGTTACTAAATTAATGTGGTTTATGATACTGTTATCCCGAAACAACTTAATTAATTTAATGGAGAAATTAGTTAACATAACGTGTTTTATCTGACGATGTCCGACTCGTACGTTAGCCCTTGAGCTTTATGAATGCGCGATCTCGTGCCTCCCGTATAAAATTGGCCGAAAACGGTTTCCTTTTCTTCGTGCGTGCGCACTAAGAAAAGGGTGTTTGGGAGGGTGCTGGGTATTTGCGCTCTCTCGTACGTCCATTGGCTTCCTATGTGTGCAAAGCAAGTCCGAACTGATTTTTGTAAGCAGGCCATGGTGCTTCATTTCAAAAATATTTTCGTATAAGCAGCGATTACTTTAACTTTGATTTTTTACTTTAAGTTCTGGGTTCTCTGCAATAGTCAATTGGTCATAGGTAGACGTTTTGTACGATTATGTCATATTACTTATTACCATAAAATAAACTTTTAAAAAGAGAGCTATGTGGTTGGTACGAATTAGGATCAGTTTTCTTTGGATAAGTGATTTAATAGCGAAGATGGCTCAGTGATTAGAGCGGTCAGATTGCACGGGCGTGGGTTCAATGTAGTTATATTATATGTCTCAATAATCACCTTAAAAGCTGCTAGTAAACCAAAGCTTGATGGTAAGGTACTAGCACTCGGCCGGCTAGCTACCACCGTCAATCAAAAATTTGCTGCCAAGCGCCTTAAAGGTGTATTCTGGCAGCCTTACTTTAGAGTCGGTTCTATACCAGGCTATACGAGTATTTATTTAAAATCTTAAACCACACCCTCAACAACATAAAGTCAAACATTTAGCCTTTTACACATAAAAATAATAATACAATGGCAATACTTATCTCGCCCAGCTTCATAGATAAAGTAGGTCGTATAAAAAAACTTGTCACATTAGTTCTTTCACAATTTTCAGTCATACCTGTCACTTGACAGAAGACAAAGTATTTATTATTTTATATTAACGTATTTTTATCGTCTGGGCGCGATGAAAATTGAAATGAATGGCCTGGATGATTTACCCACGGTCAATTCATTCTTTGGGGTCGATTTAAGGACAGGGTCGTTGATTATAGCTGCCATTGGCATCGTAAGTACAGATAGTTTGGCCCTAGCGTTATTATCAATACCAGTGACCGTAAAATGGGTACTTAACGATAATTATCGTTATCGTATCCTAATAAGTTTAAGACAGCTTTCATACATCATTACTACTTTTACTGAGTTCCGGTTTGAAAGGTACTGCAGCTAGCGAAATTACAGGGCTGTTGAGATTAACCATCAAAAGTCTCAAAGCAATGAGCGCCAAAGCAGCGATGCCTTTTGTTTTGCTACTCAAAGTTCTATGTAACGCTGTAATTGGTCATGGCCATGCGTTAATTCTTACCATCAGGAGAGTGTCTGGATAAACAAAAATATCACATCACATCATCAGCCATAGAACGTCCACTGCTGGACATAGGCCTCCTCCTGGGGAGGTTTTGCAAATACTCGCCACGCTTGGCAGGCGGGTTTGCGAGCGCAGTTAGGTGTGATTGTTCAAGGAAGACGCTGCTGCCCATCTTCCAGATTACATCCCTTAGCCGACTCTTACGGCAACCACGGGTAGAGAGGGTGAGGTACTATTCTTACGCCGTCACCACCACGGCAAACAACAAAAATAACAAAAATATGACCAAAGTCAATGATGGAGTTTATTTATTTTAATTTAATGTAACTTTGAAAGAGTTACATGTAGTTTAAAATTAACAACAAACTTAAGGAGAGGTTAAACTCACGTAAATTGCAAAAGTTAGATATGTACCTACTGATATTTTGTCTCGTTTTTTTTAAATATATGGAGGCTTTAAGATGGGTGGTCTGCCGTGGTGGTGCCGGCGTAAGAATAGTATCCCACCCTCTCTACCCGTGGTTGCCGTAAGAGTCTGCTAAGGGATGTAATTTGGAAGATGGGAAGCAGCATCTTCCTTGAACAATCACACCTAACTGCGCTCGCCAGTCCGCCTGCCAAGCGTGGCGAGTATTGGCAAAACCCCCCCAGGAGGAGGCCTATATCCAGCAGTGGACGTCCTATGGCTGATGATGTCTGATGTGATGTGAAGATGGGACTAACACTAGAGTAATTAAGCGTCCGTTCATTTTTATAAAATGTATAATAAAAAAGTAATGGTTTAACTGCTTTACTTAATTAATAAAATACTCTAGCAGGTTTGATAACTTGTTGCTTTTGACCGCAAACAAATCACTGTCACACTTAATCTTGCACATTGCTAGTGCTTACTTTTCTGGCGCCAAATTGCTATTTCAAATGAAAATTAACTGCGATGAAATATAGGCTTTGATATTGATAATCTAGGACTCAAAATACATTGCAATTAATATGATTTATAATATTACTTTATCACGTTTCAGTATGATTAAATTAACTACGACATGCGGAGCAACACAAAGTTTTCGCATTTATTTTCGAAAAATTATTATAGTTGAAATAATATATAAAGAAATAATAATCTGTAACCTAATATGAAAAGAAATATCCACAAAAAAAATGCCTCGCTGAGTTTCTTGCCGGAGTCTTCTCAGTTGAAGTGTAATTACGAGCCGGTGGTAGATTCAAACATGTAACTTAACGTTCATAAGTGCCTTACCAGGGCCGCAACTGAATAAATGACTTTTTGATTTTGACTTTGAATACAACTATAGGATTTTTAAATTAGAAAACTACTTATACATATTATGCACCTA
The DNA here is from genome assembly GCA_950106695.1 of Biston stratarius. Classification (NCBI taxonomy): domain Eukaryota; kingdom Metazoa; phylum Arthropoda; class Insecta; order Lepidoptera; family Geometridae; genus Biston; species Biston stratarius. Next base: position 25,110,060 of record OX467106.1, read on the forward strand.
TAATATTTTGATAATGATATAATAAACAAAATAGTTGTTGTGTGTTTACATTAATATAGAAAATAATTTTGGGATTTTACAGTGTGCCAGTTACTTATTTATTATTTAATACTTTATTGCACACTTATATTTTTTTTTATGGCTGACATGCTAGGTTTTTGACCACAGCTCTCCTGATATGTTAAGTGACGGTATGGTCCAAGATTGTAAAGCACACCTAGCCTGGAATGGAACTGGCTCTCAAGTGAGGCTTCCGTAACACACTGTTAGATGCTTGGCGACATATTTTCTAGAAATTACCCTACCACCACGCTATGGTTTCCTCGCGATGTTTTCCTTCACCGACAGCTCAAGCTCATTGTTGGGGTTTCAACCCACGCCCTTCGGCATGCGAACCGACCGCGCTAACCACTGAGCCATCATCACTACAATATGTACAAAAGGAAGACTTAATGCTAAAGCATTTTCTGCAAGTCATCCCCACAGTGTATGAGATGGTTATAGGCGCGCTTCAAAATATAATATGTATACATAATGTATTAATAAAAATAAAAGTTAAGCAAACAAATAAATGTGATACTACTTAATATTAATATAGAAATAATGAACTATTTAAAATATACAAATAAATTTATACAGACAGTTACGAATAATCTTGTAGATTATTCGTAGAGCGTCTACGCCGTAGACCTTTATAGTATTTTGCCGAAAGACAATGTTTCATTAGTTGTTTTATGAGCGTCTAAAAATTACCTACGTGATTCATTTGTATGCTTATAAAAAATAACAATATTATTTTCTTGCTTTTGTATTTTTCAATTTCTCATCTAACCACCGTATCTCGGCTATAATTTAGATTTTGGACAAAAAACCCTAATTATCTTTAAAATTACAGATCCATCCCATGGCCTACGGGTGTTCTTTTTTTGTTCCTATGAGTTACCTACTCGTTACAATTTGGATATTGGTTGCTTTATATTTTGCGGCTAGCGTTGTTTTGTTCTGCGGCCTCGTTAAGGTAAAAACAATATTGCTCATTAATTAGAACAACATCTTCATTTTTATAATTATATTTTTTTATGTCGAATAATGTGTCGAACGAGACACTCTCGTCATGGTAATCTCTTACCTAAACATAAACATTTTTTACTTCAAAAATATTGCTTACTAGCTACGCCCCGCGGTTTTACCTGCGTGGTGATGGATGGTGATGATGATGATAAACTATCCTATATTTTATTCCAGGTCCTAAAATATCTACATGCAAAATTTTATCCAAATCCGTTTAGCCGTTCTGGCGTGATTGAGTTTCAAACATCCATCTATCCAAACATTCACATTTATAATATTAGTGGGATTATTTTGTTTCTAGGACGATGCTCTGCTCTGCACCATTTGGGTGTGGTACGCAGTAATGTTTGTGGTGGTGATGTTGATGATGATGATACTCCTGTCCCTTGTGTTCACCTCCAGGAATCAACGAAACAGGGTCTTCATAGTCATTATAGGCATGCTATGGTATATACGTACGTATCTTTTTTTATTTTGGTATATATCCGTTTTGTATTTGTTTAGTTTGGCACGTTCGATCATAGAATCATTATTTAGATAGATATAATTGTTTTAATAGACAGTGGTATATATTAATTTATTTAACCCGAATTCCACATTAGTTTGTCGTTGGTCGTCTAGGTATGTACCACCTAAGTACCAGATATTAAAAGCAGTAGTGTGTAAACATTACTGTGTTTCGGTTTGAAGGGTACTGCAGATAGCGTAATTACAGGGCTTTTGAGACTAACCATTAAGTCTCAAAATAATACGTGCCAAGCCAGCGATGTCCTGCACTTTGTTTAACCTCAAAGTTACGTGTATCGCTGCAATGGTCATGGACATGCGTTATTACAAGCTTTTATTGAACTTGCAATGTATGTAACAATGTTTGTTCGGGTGAAATATTGCAAGTTAAATTTGACCCACTTTCCGATGTCCGGTTGAACTCAAATTTGATGTACTGTGTCTTCGGTGACAATATAATGATATGATATAATGGAGCTGGTCTGATGATGGAGACGGAAGATGGTCATGAGAACTTCTGAACCAAACAAGATAAACCCATCGAGTTTGGGCTCGATTATTTCGTGTTGATGAGCACTTTATGCCTAGATGATATTCAGGGTCTGATGATGAAGCTAGAAAGTGGCCACGACATATATGTGATAAAACAACATAACCCCACTGAGTTTGCTCGAATAATTCGTCTTGAGGAGCAATCTCTAAAATACTTATCTACTAAAAAGTATAAAATAAATTAAAAGTATAATATTTTTAAAAACACTATTCATTACAAGTTACATTTTAGGTACTTACTATAATTCTGTGCCTCAAGACTTTAAGAATATAGGTAAGTACCTACTCGCCAAATACTTACTATAATTTATTTTTAAAATTTTAGTTCATTGTCTAAAAGCTTATTTCTAAATATATTTTCTTACTTTTAATTTTCTTTTACCATTAAAATAGCGTCTCGTTCATCTATGTAATTGCTAAAAAATAACATTTAATAGACGTTTGCTTATCATAGTTTAGCGTAATTAGGCATAAAATACTGACTCTAAAATTAGGTATATTAAATCCGAAACATTTTAGTCTTACGTTTTGTTTTATTAATCCACGTAGAAAGTTCTTGGCTGTGAGTCAGCATAATAATGCCCAGCATATAGCAGTGGAACTGTACAAGAACTAATTTCATCTGGTTTGAAGAATAGCTTAGGTATTTCTACGTCCTAGATTTTTGGTAAAAATTTGTTATAAAAATAATATTTAAATTCAGTTCGTTGATACGTGCATCGTTTGGGAACGTATGGAACAATTGGGTTTGAAACAAGACATTTTTTTAAGATATATATATATATATATATATATCTTTATAACACTAACATATATAAAATTAATATTATTTAAATATAAATGATATATATGTATAAAGAAAATGTATATACAAATAAGCGACAGATAACAGTATAAATATGCAGTGTTTTCTATGACACATTTACTAAAAATTTAGATGGAACAATGTTTGACGGGTCAGCAAGTTAGAAATTGTGATTGCTCAAACATCTAATCTATAAAAGTGTTCAACTGATTAAAACCTGAAAAATAAAGCGGCCCGAAAGGTGCAAAGAGTGATTGATGGATATCACCAAACGAGATTGTTTGTAACTTGAACCTTTTTCAAGAGAAGTGTAGATGAATAACTATATCGGTCATTCATCTGAGAGCAAAGAGCAAAGTGAAGGCATTGAAACTTTACTAGTCTCGGATAATATTACGTTTCAAACATGTCCCTTCTTGTACACAACTGCCCAAATAAATTTGTGTATGAGTATATGTATATGTATATATGTATGTATGTATGTATGTATGTATGTACATTAAATCCTTACATAATCCAGAGAGACAGTGCTCATAACTTTTTTGATTAAATGTCATTTAAATTTGTTTTTAATTTAAAAGTAAATAGACAAACGAGACGCTCTCATGATGGTAAGAGATAACGCATATCCATGTCCATTGAGGCGATACACAAAACTTTATATAACAAAACAAAGTCCTGGGCATCTCTTCCTTTGCGCTCATTGCTTTCAGATTTTTAACCGACTTTAAAAAAGGAGGACTTTCTCAATTCGACTGTACGTTTTTTTGTATATGTTACGCGATCATTCCGCCAATTATAAATCGATTTTGATGATTCTTTTTTTGTTTGGTTACATCCCACAGGGGAGGTCCTGTATAAACATTATAGACATTGATTTATTCTTTACTCAGAAAGCTCGCTGTTTCGCTGGAGCAGTGCGTTTAGTTGGCCTAAGACTCATAGAGTCGGTTTTTTTTAAATTGTAAATTTATATTCGTTTGATTTACATATTTAAATTTGTAGGTTTCCTATACATCATAAACCTTCCTAGGAAACCTACAAATTTAAATATAAAAATCAAAAGTCTCAAATCAATGAGCGCCATAGCTAATAAACTCAAACTAAACGGTTCGAAAGAATCCACGTTCTACCCACGGGTTCCGCACACCGAAGGGTGTTTAAAGTAAAAAAATAAATAAATAAGATAAAGCAATTCTAAATTACAATTTAGAATTACTTCACTTATCATAAAACACATTAAAATATGCAATACGATTTGTTTCGATGATAGCTCAGTGGTTAGCGCGGTCGGTTCACACGCCGAAGAGCGTGGGTTCAAACCCCAACAATGAGCTTGAGTTGCCGGTGAAGGAAAACGTGGTGAGGAAACCATAGCATAGTTGTAGGAGATTTTCTAGTACACGGCTGGCTAGCTACCTTCAAATTGGTAGATAATTTAAGGGTATATTCCGGCAGCCTCACTTAAGAGCCAGCTCTATTTTCGGCTAGGTGTGCTTTACCATCTTCGACCACACCGTCAGTTAATACCAAGTGAGCTGTATCATCATCATCATCATCATTTCAGCCGTAGGACGTCCACTGCTGGACATAGGCCTCCCCTATTGACCTCCATAAAGACCTGTTGGAAGCGGCTCGCATCCAGCGCGAACCTGCGAGCTGTATAGGAGAGAGCGAATCATTCGTTTCATTAAAATTACATTGAAAAAACGTAAGCCTATTTATTTATAATAAAAAAAAGGTAAGCATGCTTAATTCATTCATTTACTTTAATCACAGAAACTCTTCTTAGATGTCAAAGGTGACAATAAGTACAAATGTAACGATATGAGACTGAGTAGCTATTTATTCTGTATAGCAAACATTTTGTTTATTTCGTTGCCATCCCCATTCTTCGAACAATTACTTCTTGATCTTTCTCGGTTATTCGATTTTAGGCTAACCCTTGTTAGGCTGATGTTAGATAAGAGGGACGTAAAATAACTTTGAATTGTAGTACAAGGATACAAGCTGTTGACACCGCTATTAGTTACGTATTTGATCTGCTTTTCAACTTTGCAAAATGCTAGTTTTTTTTGGTCTTTAATATTTATCACACGCTTTTTGTAGAACTTTTATGCTAAGATGAATAATTTTTAAATTTTTCGCAATTGGAACCCAATATAATTGTTTTTTTTTTTTTGTGATTTATAGGATAGGTGTTTTGAGTATAACTCACGTGATGTTTAGTGACGGTGTGGTCGAGGACGGTAAACACACGTAGCCTAAAATGGCTCTCAAATGAAGCTCCCAGAACACACAGTATCTAATTATTTTTTGTAATTTTTTTATTATTTTTTGTGCGAAAATAAAGTTATGTTATCTTATCTAATGCTTGGCTGTAGATTTTCAACTTGAGGGTGATAGCTAGCCAGCCAAGTACTTGAGAGTACCCTACCACAATGTTATGGTTTCCCCGCGATGTTTTTCCTTCCCTAGCAGCTTCCTTTCCATCCTAAGGTTGCCTGGAAGAGATCGCTTTTAGCGATAAGGTTACCAGTTGTTACACCTGTTAACTAAATTTATTTCTTCTGTATTGTATAATTTTAAGTGTGTACAATAAAGAGTTAGTCAATCAATCAATCAATCATTTTTTCTCGCAAATTCCAATATGCAAAAAAAATATTGTGGCAGTTTTTATCTAATTACTCTTTCTTCAGTTTTATTATTAAATAAGAAATAACTTTTTTTCAAACCCAATAGTTCCATCCGTTCCCAAACGATGCACGTATCAACGAACTGAATTTAAATATAATCTTTATAACAAATTTTGAGCAAAAGTCTAGGACTTAGACCTATATTCCAAACCAGATGAAATTAATTCTTATAGTTTCACTGCTATGCTATACAGCTTAAGCTGGGGCTTGAACCGACCTCGCTAACCACTGAGCTATCATCGTTACAAAGATGTTCATAACAAAACTAATTCATAATATTTTGTGAGCGATTCATTCCCTGTGATAAACAATTTTCTGCTTAGATTCCTATTTCAGTATACAAAAGTTTATTGGAAAACAGAAATATGTCAAACAAATACATCACATTGCAATAGATGATATCTTGTATGCCTAAGTTTGGAGACACGAACAATTACGAACGAGTTTGCTATGAATTCCTTTTACTCTAATAGACCTTGTTCAATCTTAATTTGAAGACATCCATACCGTACTTTTCGGGCAACACAGACTCCGAGAAAGAGTTTGACATCCTCCCTTGCCGCCTGTATTAATATAAATGGTGTTAAAATATTGTTAATATTTTCAGTGACAATATACTTCATACTGGTGGTGAATAGTCACAGAAAATCGCTCCTTAGTACCCAAAAAAGAAACCTCAAATTGTCAATAGATGAAAAAATTGACGATAAAGCTACACTTATGTAAATTAAATTTTTACATTGTATCATCTTTTTATTTTTATTTTACAAATAACTATTTTTATGTATTACATATGTATAAATGCACATCACTCTAATATAATGAATGCAAAAGTAAGTTTTATTCTGTCTGTCTGTTAGCTATCTTTTGACTAATAAAATGTGAATATCTTCTTTGACATTGTTGTAACATAGGCTCTAAGATGCTGGGGGCTGACGTCCTTGATTCTTCATCTCTACCCAGAATCCATAACCAATCAGCACTCCGTAGAGGCAGATTACTGCGAACAATCAAAACAGTAATATGTGTCAAAAAGTCTGATTCGCACACCAGGGTTCCATACAATTTTTTTTTATTTCACACTGCGCCTTCTAGTTACCAAACTAAGCTAAGCTTGACTATGGAAACCAGATAGCTAGAATACTTGTATACTTCTTTTTAAACACACTTTTCATACTCACAGAAAATACTAAAAATAACCACTTAATACTAATTGAATTTAGCTCCAGTGTTCTTCACGCCAATCGCACATACTCACATAAACACGCACACACAAACACGCACACGCAAACACACACAAACACACACACAATCACACACATTCACACTATCACACACACACGCAAACACACACGCACAAGCACACGCACAAGCACACGCACACGCATACGCACATGCATTTTGATAGTTTCCTGCGATACAAGTTTCGCTTAGTTCAGGTCTCTGTTAATCCTATGTACTAGTACTGTATGTGTTATCCTAGACATACAACAAACATGTACCTATGTTCGCCACATACTCGTATAAGTTTGTCTTGGATGGGAATCGTAACCAAGCTCTCGAAGTAATATTATACTACCAAATGAGCTAACGGGGCAGTCACTCGATAGATAGGTCACGGAAATCGAATATTTAGGGCAGTCACTACCCTGCGTGGGTTCAAACCCCAACAATGAGCTTGAGCTGCCAGTGAAGGAAAACATCACGAGGAAACCATAGCGTGGTGGTAGGGTACTTTCTAGTACTCGGCTGGCTAACTACCACCCTCAAGTTGAAAATCTGCTGCCAAGCATCAGGTGTATTCCGGCAGCATCACTTGAGAGCCAGTTCCTTTCCAGGCTAGGTGTGCTTTACCATCTCCGACCACACCGCCACTTAACATCAGGTGAGCTGTAGTCAAACACCTAGCCTGTCAGCCAAAAAAAAACCTTTTTAGATTTTTTTTATGTTTTCCTTAACATGTGCTGTGAATTTTGCTGAAAACCCTAAAATAATTTTTATTTATTTTATTTGAGCTTTACGTACAGGCAGATAGCGAATTAGAATCACTTCAAAAGATCCCTTTTTTTACGAGGTGCAGAACCCTAAGCGTTTAATATTTTTGTGTTTATAAAGCACAAAGCAACTTTAATTTTGTCCTGCCAACTAATAGAAACGTAAATAAGTTGCAAATGCATCATAATAATTATAAAACGCCGGGTTATTATAAGATAATAATTATGATAAATATGTTATAATTACTTAATGTTGTTGAACATTGCGTTATATAAAGATATTTTTCTTTCAAAGACAAATAGCAAGATACATTTTAAATGGATTTCTTTCTCGACTCGTAAAAAGTTTTGTATGTAAACATGATTGATAATGACATATTGAAAAAAATATACTTTACAAAGTAGACACAATTTGTTGTTTACATTATTAATATTCTGCGACCAAAAATTTCCATAAAATATATGAATGATTCTAAGATATTGATCTTATAGTGTCCAATTATTTTTTTGTTATCTAGCTATTGTTATATTTTCCTATATCCAGTTCCTGAAACGTATTCTTTACTTATGACCTAATAAAATATAGTAAGATCAAATACACAAAGAATAGCTCTAGGTTAGGTCCACATTGTAAATAATAATAAAGTGAAAACAAATTGAGGGGTTTATTACGCTACATGTATCAAAGCAAACCCCTCACGTATACCTCCAACAAATAGAGGCCATATCCACAAGGCCGTAACATAACACTACTTCAAAGAATTTAATTGACCAGGCACACTAATCACTTGCCTGTGTCCTAGGTCTTATAATTTTTAAATTCCATTTTTAGAGGGTTCAAAGCAATCACGAAGCTTTAATCCACTTAAATCACTGAACAAAAACCAAACGCAAAAACCTAACCTACTAGGTTTTAGACATGTCACAGATTACGTAAAAGTTCCTTTTTAGGCAATGGATTAAGAAGAATTGTTAGAATTCGCCGTTCTAAGTACATAGAATCCGTTGGTCACTAATAAATACAAGATCCTGATCTGTTTCACACACTTTGCAGGGTTTTTTTTATTGTAAGAAAAACAATGCCATAGTCCAACGTGCTTACTAAGTACGGGTCGACCAACTTGCAGCATCAACAAGAGCATTAAGAATTCTCAGGTTTCTGCAGCATATTTTTCTATACATTTTCAAACAAGACGTACTTAGAGAAGAACTATCATAGGGTTTGAACTCAGGACCTCCAGATTGGCAGTCAGACAGTCACTCAACTATACAGTTAGTTAAAGGCAGAGTCAGAATAAAATCTGTCTTTTCTTTGCAGAATTTAAAAAATATAATTCTTAAGACTTTATCATCACATAATTATATCATGACGGTTTGCTTTTCATATATTTCTCTGCCTCTTTTAGTCACACTGGCAAGGCTTACAGTAACAACCATGGTGGCCGTGCCACTATTATAGTCACTACCACGGACAGTTTTTATGTAAAGCCTTAGGCCTAGTCACAAACTTAGCTGTTCACACTTCAGACTGCTACCCCACCAAGTCGAATCTATCTGTCGATTTTTTGTGTAATGTATTGAGACGAATACCTATGTATGACTCTCTGATATTAAGAGACAGCGAGATAGTCCATGACCATTGCAGCGATACATAGACATTTGAGTAACAAAACAAAGTCCATGGCGTCGCTGCTTTGGCGCTCATTGCTTTGAGACATTCGATGGTTAGTCTCAACAGCTCTGTTATTTCGCTAGCTGCAGTACCCTGAACACAATAATGTTTACACACAACTGTTTGGCGGCAGATTATCTGTTACTGCGGTGGTACCTACCCAGACAATCTCCTGCTAAGGAGATTTCACACACATCATCAGCCATAGAACATCCACTACTGGACTAGGCCTCCTCCTGGAGCGGTTTTGCCACGCCACGCTTGGCAAGCAGGTTGGCGAGCGCAGTTAATTGTGATTGTTCAAGGAAGACGCTGCTGCCCATCTTTTGGATTACATCCCTTAGCCGAATCTTACGGTAACCACGGGTAGAGAAGGTACTATTCTTACGCCAGCACCAACACGGCACCAAGGAGATTTACTACTAAGTAAATGTGGGTACTATGTAAAACAATTATACTTTTTATATTTATTTGTCCCGGCACGGTACGATGCAGACTCGGTGTAACATAAAACATTTCCAACTATAACTGAGTATCGACTAACACATCGTTAGCCCGAATAGCGTGAGCTTTGCTTTTGAAACAAAAGATTTTTTAGTTTAATAAAGCTTAAAAGTCATACCTTTTTGCTAGTTAGCTGGAAAAGCTTAACTTTTGCTGGCATCACATATAAAAGTGACCAGATTAAAAAGGATTTTTAGTAGGCTAGGCTGGGTGTTTGACCAAACTTAAAATGATGTTGACGTTATAGTCGAACACTATTAACACACCTTGCCTGGAATAGCATCCTCTCTTAATCGAGGCTACGGGAACACTCCGTTAGGTGCTAGGCAGGCATTTCTAAATTCAGGGTAGTAGCTAGTCTACGAAGTATTAGAAAGTACTCCACGATGCCATTGTTTCCTCACGTTGTTTTCCTTCACCAGCAATCTCAAGCTCAATGCTGGGGTTTGAACCGTCGCCCCTCGGTGTGTGATTGAATCACGCTAACCACTGAGTTATTATCGTAACAAGGAACTATTATGTACTACATTTTATATGACTGCATTTATTTGTATTAATATCAATATGTCATATCAATAATATTGTTTTTGGTAGTGTATCTGCTTCAATAGCTGTAGGGCGTGGGATCGAACCCCACAGGTCTTTCCAAAAAAAAAGTAAATGAGTATCAGTTATCTGGTTGCCATAGTACAAGCTTTGCTTAGCTTGGGGCTAGATGGCGTTGTGTGAAATATCCTAAAGATATTTATTATTTATGAATATTCTAGTAAATAAATTTACAAATCCACCGACAAATATAAATCAATTATTATATATTATTCTAAAAGAATTCTTTTTAATTTATATAGGTACTTTAAATTCAAAGATTTTGCCAATTCCTTCTCTAATTGGTATAAAATTCTGATAAGGAGTCGCGACTTAACTTCCTTTGTGTCTGTTTGCGAATAGCACTTTGGGCTGTTAAATAATCTAAAATAAAGGTGGAGTTAACGAAAACGGTCCGTAAATACGACAAAATCGCTTAGCATTAAGTAAAACACTCTGTCTTGGCTCCACTTTGAGTCGGTTTAACTTCAAATTTGTTTTCCTGTGTACATTTTCAGGATTCAAATCTGAAGCGGTGATGCGGTCTATATAATGGAACATACATCTATAGTCTTTACACTTGTAAATTTAAAATACTAGCAAAAAGCTGAGCTTTGTAGATATTCTAACGGGTAATAATTTTTAAGACAGTTGTTATTTTACAACCTGATTCTAGTGGTGTCATCTAGTATTAAGTAGATTAACTACGATGTATTTGAGTATTGAGTTTAGTTCTGTTGCAGCGATGTTAACTCTTTGGTTTTCTAACAGATGGCGTTAGTAGTAAATAACATTCTATAAAATGAATACAAAATTGTTAATGTTCATTTTTTATGGTTATATTTTTATGACAGATAACACATCTGGATATGAAGTTTAATTACTATGTTAAAGCACAAATCTATAGGCGTGATAGTTTTTCAGTAAAGCGTACCACAAAAAAGCTCAGGTCGTGGGATAGTGTTAGACACATCATCATCATCTTCATTTCACCTGTTGGACATCCACTGCTGGACATAGGCCTCCTCCATTGACTTCCATAAATACCGGTTGGAAGCGGCTCACATCCAGCGCGTTCCTGCGGTCTTTCCTCGTATTAGATCGTCTTTCCACCTTGTAGCGGACGTCCTACGCTGCGCTCGCCGGTCCGTGGTCTCTACTCCAGAACTTTGTAGCTTCATTAACCATCAGTTCTGCGTGCTAAGTGCCCTGCCTACTGCCACTTCATCTTGTTAAAATACTTAGATAGCAAAAAATATTGTACTTGTTAGTTATTCTCGACTGATCTGTTGGTTCATTTAATATTGCTATTCCCACTTAGGACTAATATTTGTATGACGAACAGAAGTTTGTTCTGTGTATTGTATTATAAGTATGTATTAAGAATATAAGTAAATAAGTTTTCTATCGCGCGCTAACCACTAACCTATCATCACTACAAAACAGGTACTATCTGGTATTGGTACCTACGTATATAATCTCCTGTTACTGTACTATTTATAGTAAAAAACATTACACTCCTTTTTTGGAGTAGTCGTGTAAAAATGTGTCTTTTTACATTTTTAAACTTCACATTACTTAGTAAGGTTTTCAAGTGTGGAATAGAAAAGTTGGCTGTTTATTTTATTGTCTCATAACAATTTAAAAACATATTCAAAATGTATTAACAGAATTAAAATAATAACATAAATATTTCTGGATTACTTTAAGGTTTGACTGTATCTATTCTCATTACATCACATCACATCATCAGCCATAGGACGTCCACTGCTGGACATAGGCCTCCTCCTGGGGAGGTTTTGCCAATACTTGCCACGCTTGGCAGGCGGGTTGACGAGCGCAGTTAGGTGTGGTTGTTCAAGGAAGACGCTGCTGCCCATCTTCCGGATTACATCCCTTAGCCGACTCTTACGGCAACCACGAGTAGAGAGGGTGGGGTACATTTTTTACGCCGTCACTACCACGGCAAACTCTTATTAAATTCAAATAAATATTTGATTAGAAGTTTCAGCAGCCTAGTTGGAAGACCGTCTGGCTTCCAATCTGGAGGTCTTGGGTTCAAATTGCACGGCACCTCTATATTTTTTAAGTTATTGCCGTTGACTTCAAACGGTGAAGAAAATCATCGTGAAGAAATCTACATGTCCGAGAGTTCATAAAAAAATACGAGTAGATCTCGAAGATGTGTGAAGTCTGCCAACCCGCACTTGGCCAGCGAGGTAGATTGCGGCCATACTTTTCTCACAATCAGAAGAGACCCGCGCCCGGCATTTAAACAGTTTATAAGTATATAAATTTAATAAAAAGTTGAGATCATCAAGAGTTGAGTTTGAAATTTTTGAATAGAACTTTACTGGTTTAAGATGTTCTGGTAATTTATTGTATTTTTTTATTACTTATAGGCTTGCGTTTGACCGCCAACTCGCGTGATTTTAAGCGAAGATGCGGCCTACGGTGGAGCACTCTCGGCTAGAAGAAACCGATACACTCGTGACTTAAAAGCACCCAGATTGTATCTATCAAGGAACACCCACTCGGGCAGCAAATTTCATTGTCTGACGGTTCGTACGATGAAGGCAGATTCGAACCGTTTAGTTCGAGTTTTATATCCCATTGGAATATCGAACTTTGCCGCTAAGCATCTAACGGTGGGTTCCGGCAGCCTCACTTGAGAGCCAGTTCCATTCCAGGCTAGGTGTGCTTTACCATCTTCGACCACACAGTCACTTAACATCAGGTGAGTTGTAGTCAAACACCAAGATCGCGTCACTGCTTAACAAATTAATCAAATATTAACCACCTTTTTTATTATTATTTGGAACGAAAATCGAGTACTGAACCCCCTGTATATGATATTGCTGATGTTCAAACTTTCACGGTGTATAATATAAGTATATATAATACAATACAAAAATAGTATACACGTTTATCTGGTGTCAATGCATGGTGGGATATTCCTTTTTTTATATATCTACAAAAAAGTCCGCGGTGGCATGGATATATCTGTCTTTTAAGGATATGAATGATGCGAATAATGATGATTGTGCTTATTGAATTCTATTAAAGATAGAAACGTCAATGTAATCAAACGGAGTAAATTTAAACAAAGCCCTTCGAGTGGCGCTTTTAATTCGCGAATAAATTGAATTGTACGAAAGTAAGTTGTTAGGGCGGCACGTCTACACCCGGATGTCACGTCGTTTGAATTAAGGCGCTATACATTGTAGTTGGCACTACGACTCTAATTCTGGGCTTCAAGGACACACGTACCTAGAAGAAACCAATTTTTTTTTGTTGTAGCGTTAGTAGCTCAATGGTTTGCACGGACCGTTCGCACGCCGAAGGGCGTGGGTTCAAACCTTAACAATGAGCTTGAGCTGCCAGTGAAGGAATACATTGTGAGGAAACCATAGCCAATAACCATGGCGGTAGGGTACTTTCTAGTACTCTGCTGGTTAGCGACCACCCTCAAGTTGAAAATCTGGCGCCAAGCACCTGACTGTTTACTCTGATTAAACAACCTGTTTACTCGTCATTTAAAGACACCCACTACTGGGCAAAGGCCTCCCTTTCCTTCTTTTAGACTGCCCAGGTCTTCGGCTTTAGTGGTCTAGTAACAATCGTGACGATTTAGTTGGTCATACCACCTTCGTCTGGGTCAACCATGAGGGTCCAAACTGTGATCTTTTTCCTTTCGTTCGACATGCGACAAACGTGGCCTGCCTAGTCCCACTTCAGTCGTCCGGCTTTGCGGCTGACATCAGCGATTTTGATTTTGGAGCGTAGTATCGTGTTCCATAAACGGTATATTAAGTTGACTCTCAAGATATTACGCTCCATCGCTCGCTGGCAAACTCCGAGTGCGGTCTTCTGATCTTTTGTGAAAAACCAAGTCTGTGCGCCGTTTCTGAAGATGCTAAGACTTCATACGTCTATAAGTTTACGTTTTAGGCATAGCGGAAGGTCGCCTTTCATGAACTCTTTCATGGCGTTATCGATTTATAAGGCAATTTATTTATTTTGTCTTGTCTGGAAGGCGATTATTTGTACCTCGGTAAATTATGTTATCTGTAAATATTTGTTTGTGTAAACATATATAAATAGGGTGTCGCTTACTAAAAGCAATGATGCCAAACACAAGGCACATGATCCAGGCTAGGAAGCTGGCGTGTGGGATGTAGAGACACAGCAGTACGATGGTGAGGATGGTGGTCTGCACTAGCCAGAGACCGTTCATGACCACCCACACTAGCACCACAGACGCTTTGTTCTGAAATATTTAGCAAGTTTAAATATTTAAAACATATAAAGTGGTTTTACTATCATTTTGAAACAGCAATTGCCAATAGTTCATTTAGTAGAATATCTCCTTCGACAGCTGTAGGGCGTGGATATGATTCCGGCCAGATATAGAGTAGTAGAGTATACTATATACTTATACCGTACACAGTACATCGTACATCGTACCTTGTGCACTTTGTGAGTGCTCCGCGAAAATGCTGGTTATAATGAAAAAAAAAACTAAAGAGGATACATCTAAATATTTGGAATATTAAATTTAAAAAAATAACTAAAAGTGTAAAATAGTGGAGTGGCTAATGAAAGCGCGACATTTTAGCCAGGAGCATAATCAACAGTTCAAAACTTACTCAACTCACAATAAAAAATACACATAAAACAGTTCTTGATTACTTTAGGGCGTCAAATCTTTCGCTTTCAGGAAAGGTTCTGACGTCATTAAAATTTCAGAATCGCTGAACTAACTTTACTAAAGCATGACTTGATTTGTTTGGCCCGGACTGGACTTGACCAAGACTTTGACTGTAAAGATAAAGAACCTGAAGACTGCACATACAATACAGAAACATTGAAACTGGCAGAATGCACAGAGTGCGATGCCAAGAAGAAAGAGAAAAAAAAGTATTATATCAGTTATCTAGTTGTCATAGTATAAGCTTTGCTAAGTTTGGGGCTAGATTTTTTTATGTACCAACATATTACATTCGATAGATTCATCGAGACGTTAGATTATATTTTGCCTGCTTGAATATAATTATTTCCTTACTTTTTTGATAGCCCAAAGAAACCACAAGTGCACGCCGACCATCACAGCAGAGTAAATGATGGTAATTATAGAGAACGCAAACGCGCTGCGTTTCACAGACTGGGAGTCTTCGCAGGGCGTGAATGACAGCATGTCCACTATGGCGGCGATGATGCAGGCGAGCATAACAAACTGGAAGAAAAATTCAATGTTATTCACTCAGCGGTCACATATACGGGGAGGGGAAGCTAAGGTTCGATTGGCCGCCTTTCCTCACCGTGAGGAACAATGCATTAGGTTGTCACTGTATGTTTGCGGATATGATATAACTTAACAGCAATGACTACTTGACTTGACCACGGCTCGACTGATGTTAAGGGGCGGTGTGGTCGAAAAAGCTAAACACATCTAGCCATGAATGGAACTGGCTCTCAATTGAGGCTGTTGGGATACACTGTTAGGTGCTTGGCGAAAAATTTTGAACTTGAGCTAGCTAGCCAGTGAAGTACTAGAAAATGCCCTACCACTATGCTATGGTTTTCTCACGACGTTTGTCTTGTCGGCATGCGGCAGCTCAAGCTCATTGTTGGAGTTTAAACCCACACCCCTTGTCTTGTGAACGCGCTAAACACTGAGCTATCATCTCTACAAATTAGACTTATAGGTTGTCATGTTGAGATATGTTGAATACATTACAAACTTTATTTATTTTAATATGTATATTGGCGCAACCCTTTATTGTCACAGCTAAACTGTGTTCCAGTCAGCAATAACAGAGCAAATATGAACGTTCGTGCCACGTAATAAGTCTTTATTTCGCGTGGAAGCCAATGACGTAACCTTGACTTTAGTTTGAGTGATCTCTCTGTACGGCCGTTTAACTTTCGAGAATAAATGGGATTTACAGACGATAGCTTTTCTGGCATGGTTTTGAAGCGTCCAGCCTAGGTTATTTTTTAATTTTTTGTTTTTTTTATTTTTATGTCTGACAGGCTACGTGTTTGACCACAACTCACCTAATGTTAAGTGATAGTGTGGTCGAAGATGGTAAAGCACACCTAGCCTGGAATAGAACTGGCTCTCAAGTGAGGCTGCCGGGACACACCGTTAGATGCTTGGCGGCAGATTTTCAACTTGAGGGTGGTAGCTAGCCAGCCGAGTACTAGAAAGTACCCTACCACCACGCAATTTTTTGCAATGCAATTTTATCACGACAGCTTTTTGAGGAACACAAAGTTTTAAAAAGCAATAATGACAGCCCTTTTGGCTCATTGGTAGTATATCTACTTTATGAGCGTGACGCGGGTTCGACACTAACCCAGGACAAATATTCTGTGGTATTAATATATTTGTTTTTTTTTTTTTTATAGCTTACAGGCTTGGTGTTTGACCACAACTCACCTGATGTTAAGGGACGGTGTGGTCGCAGATAGTAAAGCACACCTAGCCTGGAATAGAACTGGCTCTCAAGTGAGGCTACCGGAACACACCGTTAGATGCTTGGCGGCAGATTTTCAACTTGAGGGTGGTAGCTAGCCAGCCGAGTACTAGAAAGTACCCTACCACCACGCTATGGTTTCCTCACGATGTTTTCCTTCATCGGCAGCTCAAGCTCATTATTGGGGTTTGAACCCACGCCCTTCGGCATGCGAACCGACCGCGCTAACCACTGAGCTAGCATCGCTACAAAAGTATTCTGTCATGAAAAACCCTAGCTCAGGAAAAAGATACTTACAATCATGAGTATGCCATATGTATTTGCACCCAGCTTCAACGCATACCGACAGAGGAACTGTTTCGGCACAACATTCAGTGCCATCTTATCAGCAGCTACAAATAAACGAATAAATTAAAAGCAATACTCCAGAACCAGAGCAAACAAAGTCACGACCAACTAGATGAAGTTACCTGAAAAGTTGTCAACTGGCGAAACGGATTTTCGAAACATTGATTAAATTCGGTTCCAACTACGCATATTAAATAGATATTGAAAATGATAAATACATTTACTGAGTACTTTTTATCTGTAGCTCATAAATTTTAATACTTATATAAAAATCATTAGTAATACCTACCTATTATATTATAGTGACGATATAAAATATGGAGTGACGAACTTTAACTAAAATAGGGCTAGATAGCGCTACGCAAAATGCGCTACGATATAGTGTAGTGAAGATAGCTTAGTGGTTAGAGCTGCCGGTTAAGGAAAACATCGTGAGGAAACCATAAACCATCGTGGTGGTAGGGTACTTTCTAGTACTCGGCTGGCTAGCCACCACCTTCAACCCTCAATTTGAAAATCTGCCGCCAAGCATCTAACGGTGTGTTCCGGCAGCCTCAATTGAGAGCCAGTTCCATTCCAGGCTAGATGTGCTTTGTGATCTTCGACCACACCGTCACTTAACATCAGGTGATTAGTGGACAAACACTAGGCCAGACATATAAAAAGAAATGCTGGCATCTACTTTGGTCAAAAGCTTATCATTGCCATCCAGAGTGTCAATTTCTGACAGCATACGATATGCAGTCAAATTGCCAAATTTTAAAACCTCCACTTCTTCAGGCGTCTGAAACCGCTGACCAAGCAACTTATCCTTGATTTTGGGGAATTTGACAAAGTCGTTAGGGCTTAAGTCGGGGCTATATGGAGGATGGTCTAGTAGTTCGAGTTTTTCACCGTCCAGGTACTGAGTTATGTTCCGAGCGGTGTGAGGTCTGGTATTGTCGTGGTGAAGGATGATGCGGCGATTAGGGTTATTTTTTCGGAGTTCAACAAAGATACTCGGCAAACAAAAAGTTGTATACCAATCGGTATTGACAGTTCTACGATCTTCTAGAAGAATAGTAGTTACGTGACCCGATTTGGAGACAAACGTAGCCACCATCTTCTTGGTCGTGCTGCGAGAACGAATAACTTTTGTCGACTTGAGCTCGTCTTCGTAGACCCATACTCGAGGATGTTTTTTTTTTTTTTTATGGCTGACAGGCTAATTTTTTGACCACAACTCACCTGATGTTAAGTGACGGTGTGGTCGAAGATGGTAAAGCACACCTAGTCTGGAATGGAACTGGCTCTCAAGTGAGGCTGTCGGAACACACCGTTAGTTGCTTGGCGGCAGATTTTCAAAATGAGGGTTGAAGGTGGTAGCTAGCCTCATATGCATAATATCCACGTCTCGACGCCTGATACGACACTAAAAACTGCATTGGAGCTTCCTCCATTGAATTTATTTAAAGTTTTGCGTCACTAATTGACACGAGACGTTTTCTGCTCGTCAGTTAATAAGTGAGGGATCCAGCGGGAAATAACTTTGCACGTCTAATTCTTCCTGTAAAATTATCTGTATCTGACTCATTCCAATACCCAAATACACTTAAAGATTCCGATATCACATGTGTCAGCCTGTCAGTCAGTCAATCCATGTCTTCTTGTATCAGCTCACGCACAATGTTGATGTTTTCTTGCGTGACTGCCGATTTTGGTCGACCTTCACGCACGTCGTCCGTGAAGGACACACGGCCACGTTGAAATTCTGAATGCCACCTGTATATCGTCGTCTTTGAGGGTGCTTCATTATTAAAAGTAGCAATCATCCGATCTCCATAAAGTCGTAATAAATCTTGTTTCTATATCCTAAGAATAAATCATAGCTTTTAAATTTTTACGGGGCAATTCCATTTTCAACGGCAACTCAACGAATTCAAAAAACAATTGAAACCGAATTATTACTTTATATTTATATATGGCCAGTGTTTTAAGATAATGAAACTTTAGAGATTATAAAAAGGTTTAATACGTGTCAAAAATAAGTTTGTAAGTATTAGATTCCCGAAACTATCAGTTTCATACCTGGCCACATTTCCCTTCCCTGACGCACTTTTAAATTAAGTTGTTCTTATAAATTTGTAAATAGTGTACCTATGTAGTTTATGTTATTTTTTCAAGTTGTCATTAGTATTTTAAGTATATTAAGTATTAAATGTGTCCCAACTATGAACATTAAATTAAGTTGATAGCAATGGTCAGAAAATACAATCCTTTACCAATTCAAACCTGCGTTCTTAAAAATCTTTTATCACAAATGATAAATGTAAGATGTTAAACGGTTTTATAGGGATAGAGTTACTTAAGGTTATCGGTTCCATTAATTTCCTCGGTAACGGTTACGAGGATGTGTTTATCGAATAATCTGTGTAAGGTATATTAAGGCCCGTATCAGGTACATTTATTTTTTGAATAATAGGTAGATATAAAGAACCTATTTACTCAAAACTCAAAAACTCAAAGTGCTTTATTTCCTTTAGACCTTACAGGACTCTTGGACACGTCATATGTCACAAATTATAAACATACTTAAAACTAGGAAATAAAGTGATCACTTTGATCTTTCGTTCACTTAAATCTTTTTGAGGTAAAGTAAAGAAGCGAACAAGAAACCTTTACCTTGTTAGATTGTTAGTTTTCGAGTTCGAGTACTGTGCACACTAGAAACTAAAAATGTACAGATATCAAAATAACCTCTATGAAGCAGTGCCTCAAATGGTGGCCTTATCGCTAAAAGTCATAAAATAGAAGCAGAATACAGACTGGATATGATACAATTTCAATTGATATATCGATTATAAATAACATACATAGTAAGTAAGTGTAAAATATAAATTAATTTTACCCCGCTATTTGACCTATGTTTTAGGGATAAAACTAATTTATGTGTTAATCCAAGGTATAGGCTATCTGCAATCCCATCATCATCATCATCATCCACAGCCTTCTTTATCCCACTACTGGGTATAGGCCTCTCTCTTGTTATACCATCTGCTTCGGTCCTGTGCCAATCTGATCCAGGTTCGACCCGCGACGGTGACAATATCGTCGACCCATCTTGCGGCTGGACGACCAACCCTCCGCTTACCTTGCCTAGGCCACCACTCTGTAGCAACCTTACTCTACCTGTCATCACTTTGCCTAGCAACGTGTCCTGCCCAGCTCCACTTGAGGTTCATAACTGCGATACCGACGTCTCGAACTTTCGTTCTTCGCCGGATATCGGTATTACGAACTCGGTCTTGGAGTTTGATGCCGAGCATGGACCTCTCCATGGCTCTCTGTGTGACTCTAATTTTGTGCACAACCTCATGTGTGAGCGTCCACGTCTCGGCTCCATATCTCATAGTGGGCAGGACACACTGATTAAAGAGGCAATCCCAATTTCATCTAAATTATTTAATCAGTTACAGCGTAGAAGTAACAATATTCTCATAGACAAATATCCTCGTAGATCAATCCGTACTTTGTAGCGTAGCTTTGTGGCTACCCTCGTAGATTAATGCTTATATGGTAGCGTAGTTTTGTAGTTATACTAATACGTAACTAATACTAATACATTGCATATTTTTTAATTTATTCATTATGTATCAATGCGCACTTTCTAGCGTAACTTTGTAGCTATCCTCGTAGGTAAATGCGTACTTTGAAGAGTAGTTCTGTGATTATACTTGTATATCAATGCGCATTTTTAGCGTAACTGTGTAGCTACCCTCGTAGACTAACACGTAATTTGTAGTATAGTTTCGTAGTTATATTTCTATATAAATGCGCGCTTTCTAGCGTAGTTTTGTAGCTATCCTCGTAGGTTAATGCGTACTTTGTAGTGTAGTTTTGTGGTTATACTTGTACATCAATGCGCACTTTCTAGCGTAACTTTGTAGCTATCTTCGTAGGTTAATGCGTACTTTGTAGCGTAGTATTGTGGTTATACTTTAATATCAATGCGCACTTTGTAGCAGAGCTTTGTAGCTATCCTCGTAGGCTACCTCGCTTTGTAGTGTACTTTTGTGCTCATACTTGTCAGTATGAGTATTTATCAGTGCTCACTTTGTAGCAAAGCTTTGTAGCTATCCTTGTACATCATTGGAAACTTTGTGGCGTAGTTTAGTAGCTATCTTACTTATGGCTGTGAAACTTGGTCAACAACACTTCACCACAGAGAGAGGCTAATAAAATGCCAACGTGCCATGGAAAGAAGCATGCTAGGGTTAAAAATCAAAGACAGAGTCAGGAACGTAGACATGAGAACAAGAACAAAACTCACAGACATTCTTACCCGGATAGACGCCCAAAAATGGAGATGGGCTGGGCATTTGCTACGCCATCCCATTAACAAATGGAGCAAGCAAGTCACCCTCTGGCAACCAAGAGACGGCAAAAGAGGAAGGGGTCGTCAAGTCAGGAGATGGGAAGATGACTTGAAACAGACAGCGGGACCATTCTGGTTGAGAGTAGCAAGGGACAGGATCCATTGGAAGGAATTGGAGGAGGCCTATGCCAAAAGGCACACCGAACTTAGGGACCTCTTGTAACCCTATGTTTAGGAATAAAAGGCTATTATTATTATATTAGTAGCTATCCTTGTAGATCAATGCGCACTTTGTGATGCAGTTTTAAAGCTATTATTCTACAGAATACAGAAACCGTGACAAAAATCTTTTTACACCTGTCTAACTGTTTTTTCACAAGGGTCAAACCCGGGCATGCCCCAATAAAGTAGTGGTAACTTTACTGGAAGCTTTGCTTACTCGTAATTACGTATTACGTACTCTATAAATAAATACCTACCACAATTTTTATACTACTAAAAAACACAAGTTCTGGAATATAATACAATAAAAGGACATAATCTTTCCGCATTCCCGCTAAAACTCTCTGTCTGTCTGTTTTAACTATTTCAAATTGTTTTCTTTCGTTATCAGCGCCCCCGTTGGCCCAATTTATTAAAATTAAAATGCATTTTTTCAAAATTGTTTTTTTTTTAATGGTTTTTTATTAGTTATTGCTATGCGGTTATTAGTTAATGGTACACGTTAATGTAAAAACAGTAAAATTGTACTTAAGTGAGACCAATTTGAGTGAGGCTAAGACGTTTGTAAAGTGAGACCAATTAGAGTTAAGACGTTTGTCAGAAATAATCTGTTCAAAGTGAGTACCAAAAATCTCTCGATTCTTGAAATAGAAGCGCCGAATGCTTCAAAGTGCTTCACAAATGGTAAGTATGGGACCTTCAGCGGATGATTTAGAGGCAGACAATGGTATTGTCGTCAGCAACCTACCTGCGGCAACAATATGTATCATTATCCCTTCCCTTCTGAAAGATAAGTGCTTCCTCGATGTGAGCAATTTGCCTACTTTGGCTCGTTGATTTACTTGCTAGGTTTTCATTCGTAGCATCGATATTTTATAATACCTATTATTGGTATTTCGTGATCGTGGAATTCACCACTCAAGTATTGCCCGATAGATATAATCTGGATTCGCATCTGGACTAAATATATAGCGAGTGAATTATTTAGGCAAACATCTTTTGTCGTAAATATATCATACCTTGGATTTAGACGGCAGTTGAAAAAATGTTTGCTATCACATTTTTGTATCAACAGCGCGCACTTTTGTTATTCTAATTTAGTGTAAAATTGAATAAAATAATTTGGCTTTTGTATCTCTTTTATATATGTAATGTACATTCCTCCGTCTTTTATAAGTTCTAATTATTTATTAAAAAATTATAAATTAATCATGCCACAAACATAAATATACGTATTTGTGCAACTCAATGCAACAAACATAAATATGTATGTGCAAATGAACGCAATAGACAGAAATATGTCAGCACAAATATAAAAAGCAGACAGAAACAAGTTTGTGGAAATTACAGTAACAGAAAGAAACACGTTTGTGAATACCAAAAAGAAACACATTTAAACAAATAAATACGATAAACAAAAATTAATTAATTAATTAGTTCAAATAAATGCAACAGACAAAAAATATGCTAGTACAAATTAAAGCAAAAGACAAAAACACGTTTGTACAAATTGATGCAACAAACAGAAATATGTTTTATGTTACTAGGAAAGCATGCTTCATCTTGGACCGCACTACTACTTAATTGGCTTACCGGTTTTTCCACTGAATTTTGATCTACCTCGCTTTGCTTTAGGGTCCTTAAAGGTACGCAACGCACTGTCAATGCTCCGGGTATTAGGTGACCATAGGCGGCGGAGACCATTTACCATCAAATGGCCAGCAGCTTGTTTGCCACTTTTAACATAAAAAAAATAACATGGTGAGTCAATCTCGAGCCTATTCCGAGTATACAGAGTGTTAGAACATATCCGCCTTGAGCTTCCCATTGCTGCACAATCTAGCACAGGCCTACTGTCGAAGGGAAATCGGATGATACTCCAGCAAGCTTTGATGGGTAAAATCAAATCAATCAGTGTGGCTTGCAGATTCAAACACTTTAAAAAAAACTTCGGACATAAGCAGCTGGTATTATTACAATATTTTACTTCACCAAAAAGCCAGTGGTATCATTTTTATTTTATCTGTCAATACCTTTAAATGAGCAATTCTTGTGTATATGTATATAATATATATATAATCTGAATCTCGGAAAAGGTTCCAACGATTTTAATGAAATTTAGTATGCAGAGGGTTTCAGGGGCGATTAATCGATCTAGCTAGGTTGCATATTTAGAAAACGTCGTTTTATCCGTGTTTTCAGCCGAGCAAAGCTCGGTCATCCAGGTACTTATTTATATTATATGTTTCATGAAGATTTTAATCCAGTCCACCCTATCCCCAACAGTATTTATTCATTTTGTTTTACTCTATGGTTCGTATAGGAAAAGAAAAGTATCGTTTTCACAATTTTCCTTGCAATTTTTTCGTTTTTCTTTTCTAAAAGAACTTTCAAAATATTAAAAAAGTTAGCCGAGGTCGAGCCGTTCCCTAGTTTTGCGCTTAACAAGGCATTTGGCGATTCATTTTTATTTATAGAAGTACCTAGTTTTATATTATATGTTTCACGTAATTACTTTGTAGGTTTATTGTAGACATCCAAATGTGAGTAATTATTACGCACAGAGTCATGTCAAAGGTATTTGGGGAGGGATTGTTTCCGTGAGGCTGTTTTTACATGTAAACCTTTTTTTATCCGAACGAAATATTTTAATGTACTCACCATTCCACAGAGTTATAAATTATTAAATATGTAACTTGTAACAAAGGTGTTAGCAATGAAGAATTTAAATTAGAATTTGGGGTGTAGTTATAATGTGTCGCCTGTGTTAACTTTAAAATTAGGTTCAGAGAGAAATAAAACATGCTAAGCAATAGTCAGGCAATTTGCGCTATTTTATTATTAAGATTAAGATATCTTTATCTTTTGTCCCGGAATAATATTCCATAACATGCATCTATATCAAATTCTTCTAGTTAGTTTTTTGGTAAACCCACAAGAACTTAAATTTTTTCTGATATTAAAAGTATCAAAATCAAAATGTATTTATTTGCTAAGTAAAGGTTCCATTCCAGGCTAGGTGTGCTTTACCATCTTCGACCACAAAGTCACTTAACATCAGGTGAGCTGTGGTCAAAAACCTAGACTGTCATCCATAAAAAAGGTGTCAAAATCTTGGTACATAAATTAAAAAGCCGCTTAGACCGTACTTAACTCAGAATTGGGTGTGCAAAAATTGGATAAAATAGAATTACATTAAATAATGTAAATTTTTAGATTAATTGATTATGTCATGAGGTCAATTACAAGATGACAATCAGTTCAATTTATTTAAATGTCAATACTTATTAAATATTTTTTACCTTATCAACAATATATTCTTTTACGGAGTAATATGTCTTTCTGATTAAGAACGCTTTAAGTTTTCTTTTGAATATAAATAAAGAACTGGCTTCTTTTATTACTGTTAGCAATTCATTGTACAACTCAATACCCATACAAAAAATGATTTTATTATGAAGTTGAAGTTCTCGCTTTTTGACGACGTAGTTTGTTCTTGTGCCATATTGCTTGGAAGCGTCTTATTCTTGCCGATTTCAGACCTTACTTAGAGAGATACCTCAAGAATGTAGAGGAGAGGGAAACGTAAAAAATTTAAGGTTCTTGAAGTAAGGCTTACACGACTCTATTTGCTTTTTTGCATATGTTAATCCATGTAATAAATTATGTGTGTCAAATTTCATCCAAATCCATTCAGCCGATTTTGCTTGATTCGTTACAAACATCCAAACATCCAAATTGTCACATTTGTAATATTATTAGGATACCTTAGATCACTTATACCTGTCCCACAAAATCTATATCGAATAATAACAACTTGAAACAATTTTTCTAGACATCGTGGCGTGAATAGTATCTCCGTCTTAAATTAAAATATAGTGGCAGCAAACAATGCTTTACTAAAAAGAAACTAAGCTAAGTAAAAATCTTCAACTTTAGCTTCACTTAAAGAAAACAACTTTAGCTTCACTTAAAGAAAACAACTTTAGCTTTACTTGTTTTCTAACTTGAAAACTCATCTAAGCTCTTGACAGTCCTTTTTTCTTTGCGAGTAAGTACACAGTTTACTACGAATGGACACAGCAAATAGATTATTATTAAACATAAACTACAGTACTACCATATTTTAGTTTTTAACCGACTTCAAAAAAGGAGGAATTTCTGAATTCGACTGTATGTTTTTTTTAAATATGTTTGTTACGCGATCATTCCGCCAATTATGAATTGATTTTGATAATTGTTTTTTTTGTTTGGTAGACCATACTTCAGAGGTGATCCCATATAAAATTTATCGAAATTAATTTATCCTTTGCTCCGAAACCTCGCTGTTTCATTGGAGCAGTGCGTTTTGTTGGGTAGAATAGAATCACTTTGTTGTCCGTCTGTCTGTCTGTCAAGACCCTTTTTCTCAGGAACACGTGGAGACCGTATCAAGCTGAAATTCATATCAAATACTGTGAAAAAATAAAACTTCTAAGCCAACGCAATCAAAAGATACAGCCGTTTATGCTGCAAATAAATTTTCGACACTCGCAAGGGAATCAAACCTACAGGGTACTTCCCGTGAACTCAGACTCTTGAAATTTGGTACGAAGCAACGTCTTATAGCACAGATAAAGGAAAAATTGTCGTGTTCGCGTGGTGCGCCTGGCGCGACCCATGCTCTAATCGGCTCCTCGACAGCTCAGAACTGCATGCGGGGTGAGGAAGCCTCGATTGGGTGGGAGGACACAGTGTCCGTTCTATACGTAGTATTATCTGTTTTGTGACAGAAGGTTAAATTTGGGTTAAAGCAGCTTCCATTTTCTTTTGTTGTGCGATGTAAATCTCAGTAATTGATATGCCACTGAAACATGTTCCAAAAATAAATTATCAAGTATTATACTCGTACATACCTACTACATACAAATGAGTGTACATACTTTATGTACACTAACTTCGATCATTTAAACTGTAAAGCAGTGCAAACTTGTTCAGTGTTGCATAAAATGAAATTGCTTTTGTAACGATGTTAGCTCAGTGGTTTGCGCGGTCGATTCACACGCTGGAGGACGTGGGTTCAAATTCCAACTTGAGCTGTAGTAGAAAGCATCGTAAGAAAACCTTAGCATGGTGGTAGGACTCACCTAGTTGGCTACCATCTCAAGTTGAAAAATACACTTGTATTAAAAAATGTTCATGTTCCTATCAATATCAACTATTTTTATTATGAACAAACCGTTAAATCGCGTGGACCATAATCTAAACTTACTTCTAAATAGTATACGCCTATTTTTAAAACTATATTTCAAATCTCCGGTAGGTACCACCGCAGTAGCAGATAATCTGTCAACAAGCAGTAGTAAGCATTGCTGTGTTCCGGTTTGAAAGGTAGCGAAATTACAGGGCTGTTGAGACTAACCTTCAAAGGTCTCAAAGTAATAAGCGCCAAAGCAGCGATGCCCTGGACTTTATTTTTATACTCAAAGTTCTGTATATTGTTTCGATGGTCATGGACAGGCTTTCTTACCACCAGGAAAGAGTCTCGTTTGTCAAACTACATTTACATAATAAACAGCTGTCCTAATTTCCTCTTCCACATTTTTTTCAGACAGTTTTTCTGTTGTGTGTTTGTATAACCCCAAAATTGTGTGGTGCAAACACTTTATTTCCCAAACTTCCGCCGCGCGATAGCTTTTACCCTGGAGACGCTCCCTAATTTATTATTTTAACCTAAAGTCACCCCAGACCTGTGTTAACGAAGATATCAAATATTCATAGCACGTAATTTGTTTCCCTTCGCCTCTCTCAAAATATTTTGCTAACTAATACTTGTTACAAAAGCTACAAACTATTGAGCCTAGTTATTGTTCAGTTCGACTTACGAAGTTTAGAAAGAGGTTTGTATCAAAAAAGTGAGTAGAGCAACTAAATAATTTCAGAAACAAGATTTGAAACTAAATAGATAACAGAACAAAAGTGAAGTAACTGTAAAGTGTTGTCGAAGCTATTATAATAAGAAGAAACTTAAAGCGGACTCAGCGATAATCTGTCTTAATTTAATAAACAATAAAACTTTGAATTGATAAAAGCCAATTTATGACGATTGCTTTTGTAAAGTTATCTGGATAGATAAAAAGTTAATTGTTTTGTAAATAACGAGTATGATAGTAGTGAATTGATTGATTCAGGCGTTACCTTGCGGAAGTTCATTTTGAGTGTTCCAGGTTATAAATCCATGAAATTGCCATTGTGCAGTACTGGCAATTTCAAATCAAAATAATTTTATTTTATAAATTCTAATTTTAAATTTATTTTATTTTAAAAACATGGAATTATTTTTCTAAACATAGTCATTTGTTTATTGATTAGTGTTATATTTTCATCGTATTTGAATCTTTTTCGTAATCATGGATACGTTATAAATTCGAGTAATTATGGCATAATCATCAACGACGTTTACAGAGCTAACACTACAAACCAACGCACCGCCTGTTATCTTGGACTTGCATTATCTCTTACTATCAAAAGAGCGTATAATTCATCACATTACTCTTACATAAAAAAAAGACAACCCTACTCAATTAACTGTTTAGCGGTTTTCCGTCATTTTATTATCTTTTTAGAGTCCCTTACGCGCCTTATAGTTAATTTCCCATCAATGTCCGTCTGTCTGTGTTAACTAAATAATTCAAAACCTTTAAAGTATATCCAGTTGATCTTGAATAATTAAATTTATCAAGAAGCAAGGTGTTACAGAGAAGTAAAGAAATTTTTTCAGAAGTCGTTAGTTTGTCATTACTTACATATTTTTTTTTGCGATTGCAAGCTTTCGTTTTCATACGGCTAAATAACTATAACTTAACTTTTTTTTATATATTGTGTTTGTCCTTCAATCTGAATCTTCTCGTTAGAGCATTGTGGTTTTCAAAATAATCATCTAAGGGATCGATTCCAAGTTTGTACAGAACTCTTAACGTGCAAGTCAGGCTGATATTTTTCGTTTCTTGTCAATAAATATTTATAGATAGACAATAATATCGTGCTTGCAATAACCAATAAGTTTTTGGCACTAAGCTTACATATTTTTTCAGGAGAAAAAAAACAGCTATGATAATGAACGAAACCTTCAACGTAGCGACTCTATTCCATTGCTGGAATATTTCGCAATATAACAGTGACATCTACAACGACAACACTCTTTGGAAACAAACTGTTCTAGGGTGCAAGATATTACAGTTACTGCAGCAAGTCCACGAGTTCAAGTAAGTGAAATTAAAATGTAGTGTAATGATTTTATTACCTCTGAAACAGTTGAGTGTTTTTAATATAAAAGTAATGAGACAAAAGTGACGTTTTCCTGGTGGTAAAAGATCCATGACCATTGCAACGATACAGAGAACTTTGAGTATTAAAACAAAGTTCAAGGTATCGTTGCTTTGGCGTTCACAATTTTAAGACATTCATGTTTAGTTTCAACAGCCCTGTAATTTTGCTAGCTGCGGTACCCTTCAAAAACAGTAATGTATACGTATTAATTGCGTATTGGCGGCAGAATATCTAGTACTGAGGTCGTGTTAGTAACAACTAAGACGACCTGCTAAGGAAATTTACCACCAAGGTTAGAAACTAGATTGGACGTATTTCAGCGTAAACTATGTATACCAGCAGCAAGACTTCCAGCGGGATGTGACCACGGAGATCATGATGTACTACCGTAACACTACCGAGGTGGATATCTACGTAAGACCTATGAGCTTACGGGCCGACGTCCTGGCGCTCGCGAGGCCCGTCGGAGACATTTTCGATTGGGAGTATGTCATCAATTTGTTACCTAACATTTTATATCCTCGTTTAACACCTAGGCCACTTTTTATCCCGGAAAATATTAGATTCTCCTAAGATAGTGGATGAAACTGCGGGACGCTGCTTTTCTTGATTCATGTCGTGGGATGAAAAAACTGTGGATGATATTTGTGAAAGGAGTGAATGTATAGAAGTGAAGAGTGTGCTCGCCTAATGTGTAATTACTTTCTACTAAGTCGAAAGCCTCCTGTCTTCTGTTGAGAACCAGTTCCCCTTCCAGTAAAGTGCGCTTATTATCCTCGATCATACCGTCATTTCTCATCAGATAAGATGTGACCAAACTTAGCCAGTCAACTATTAAAAAAACATCAGACGAGACGGCGCTAAAAAGCAAGCCCAACACTAAAAAACACTATTTATCAGCTTAAGGTGTTGGAGGCCATTGAGAAATGTGTCAAGAAACTAATAAGCAATGACTCACTTGTTCGGAAAAGGCTCCAAAGCCTTGAACATCGACACAAAGTTGTATGTCTGTCAGTTTTCTAACGGATACACTTTGGAGAATGCGGCGGAATGCCTGATTCCACCATACCCATTCTTTTATCCGACAGCCAGAAGCTTTGAAAAGTGGCACCGCTTTATGGTAGGTATTTAAAAAACACAAACCTGCCTGACTGAGTGTTCCCTGATAGATACAATCTGGGTGCTTTCAAGTCGCGAGTGAATCGGTTTCTTCTAGGCGAGCGTGCTCCGCCGTAGACCGCATCTTCGCTTAACATCACGCAAGATGGCGGTCAAACGCAAGCCTATCTAGAATTTAAAAAAAAACTAATAGGAATTTTTATAACTGCAACATTATAAGCGGTTTGAAATATGAAAATTCTTTCAGTTTTGGCTTCACAATCACCCATCCTGATGTGGTCTACCGCAATTTCTACAGCAAACCTTTCTCCAGGCAACTGTGGAACGTTCTGTATGGCATGGCTCTATTCTGCAGCACGTTCTTCTACCTACTGAAACGCTGGGAGAACAAGCTTCAGAAGGAAGGCAGAAAATGGGAGTGTAGCTATGGCTATGAACTTCTTATGGTCGTTGGAGCATATTGCCAGCATAGTGAGTTACATTTTTAGCGATGATAGCTTAGTGGTTAGTGCAGTTGGTTCGCACGCCGAATGTCCTGGGTCAAACCTTAAGAATGAGCTTGAGCTCCCGGTGAAGGAAAACGTCATGAGGAAACCGTAGTATGGTGGTAGGATACTTTCTAGTACTCGACTGACTAGCTACCACTCTCAAGTTGATAATCTGTCACCAAGCACTAAACGGTATGCTCCGGCAACCTCATTTGACCACAGCTCGCCTGATGTTAAGAGACGGTGTGGTCGAAGATGGTAAAGCACACCTAGCCTGTAATGGAACTGGCTCTCAAGTGATGCTACCAGAACACACCGGTAGATGCTTGTCGGCAGATTTCCAACTTAAGGGTGGTAGCTGGCCAGCCTAGTACTAGAAAGTACCCTACCACCATGCTATGGTTTCCTCACTATGGGATTTGAACCCACGCCCTTCGGCATGCGAACCGACGCCGCTAACCACTGAGCTATCATCGCTACATATATTTATTTGTACATATAATAATATATGTATTTGTACATATGTATTTGTACATATGTATTTGTACATATATATGTTACAAACAAGTCAATGTATACCGGCAGCCTCACTTCAGAGCCAGTTCCATTACAGGCTAGGTGTGCTTTACCGTGGTTGTGCCGGCGTAAGAATAGTACTCCACCCTCTCTACCCGTGGTTGCCGTAAGAGTTGGCTAAGGATTGTAATACGGAAGATGGGCAGCAGCGTCTTCCTTGAACAATCACACCTAACTGCGCTCGCCAACCCGCCTGCCAAGCGTGGCGAGTATTGGCAAAACTCCCCCAGGAGGAGTCCTATGTCCAGCAGTGGACGTTCTATGGCTGATGATGTGTTGTGTGTGTGTGCTTTACCATCTTCGTCCACACTGTCACTTAACATCAGGTGAGCTGTGAAATACCTAACCTGTGAACAGAAACAAAACTAACGCCAAAATATAACTGACAAAAATAATTACTTCGTACATATTACATTTGTACGTTGCGAAACAAACATACGTCCATTGTTTCCAGTACCGCCCATAGAAGCGCGAATAATGTCCCGACGCACAGCTTATTTCGTCTTCTTCATATTCTCGTACATCGTATACACGTACTATACGTCAAACCTTCTCTCGCATCTCGTCAACGACTCGAACAATGCGATCAGCCTTCAAGAGTTGCTCGACAGTGATATAGAATGCGTCGTATTGAAGAATGTGAAGCCCATTCTAAATAATAACGTGAGTATATTCGAGCTTTGAAATCTGTTATTTAACATTTAATATTCGTATGTTATAACACGTGATAGATTCGTAAATAGATTGTCGATTTACCCGTATCAGTGGGAATCGATAGATTGCTGGCGTCATAATCTTTATATATAAAAATTTCGTGTCACGTTGTTTGTCCGCGATGAACTCCTCAACTACAGAACCGATTCTCTGTGTGCATTTTGACCCAACTAGAGAGATAGGATGGTTTATATCTCAATTTATAATCGCAATATTTTTTTATTGCAAATTATTTGTTTATTATACGACAAAGAGATATAATTATTTGTAAGTTCCATAAAATTCTAATAGATGGCAATGTAAGGTAATTTATTAACTGGATTGAGTAAGTATCCAATAGATGGCGCTACGTTAAAAGTCCAAAGTTTCATATGCGCTACAATTTATTTCAAGTTACACGCGTGTTCAATGTGGCCACAGCAACGCGTGGCCGGGTCTGCTAGCTATATATATTTATATATATATATTCATAGACATAATATTTAATAAGTATCGTGGATATCTTTAGTGTTCCGCCTATAAGTTTCACATAGCGCCATCTAGCCTCAAACTAAGCAAATCTTTTACTATGGGAACCAAATGACTGATAGACTACACTTCACACTACACTTACACTAATTTTTTTGTACATACATACAGAACACCCAGACACAAAACAAACATTTATCGTCACATAAATGTTTGTCCTAGTGGGAATCGAACCCATGTCCTACAGATATTCTACGAATGATAATGAGCTAACGGGGCAGTCATAGTCCAATACCATTAACCTTCCGCGGTATAATACCCAGTTCTGCGGGAACTTTTTTTTGATTTTTCAGAGCACGTCGTTACCTTCTGACCATTATTTTCAATACCTGTATTCAGAATATGCAAACAAAAACTTTTCTTTAAAATTGTTTTACGAAAAACCTAATAAAATTGCAGCTTTACACCTCACAGATTGCCAGTATCTACAGGGGTGATAAACTCGGCACCAACTATAAAAAGCTTCTCGAACTCAGGGCTGTATCGATGGAAGAAGGTCTGGAAGCGGTAAAAACTACCAAAACCGCTTTATTGACGGACTATGTCACTATAGCACCGTACATTCGCAAAGGTACGGAAACTCTGTACTCCTTTGTTTATGTAGGATGTTGCTTGGAGCAACATTTCCAGGATAATCTCAGAACATTTTCCAGAAATCAGTTTTGTTATTGTTTAGTCCGCAAGAGTAAGACTAAATAAGACTTATATGTAAGTGGGATAGTTTATAAATCTGAATATATAATTGCTTTAATTTTATGTTATTTATGGCTGACAAGCTAGGTATTTGACCACAGCTCATCCGATATTAAGTGACGGTGAGGTCGAAAATGATAAAGCACACTTAGCCTGGAATGGAACTGGCTCGTAAATGAGGCTGCCGGAACACACCGTTAGAAGCTTGGCGGCTGATTTTCAACTTGAGAATGGTAGCTAGCCAGCCGAGTATTATAAAGTACCATACCACCATGCTATGGTTTAATAGCGATGTTTTTCTTCACCAAAGCTCAAGCTCGTTGTTGGGGTTTGAACCCATGCCCTTCGGCGTGTGAACCGACCGCGCTAACCACTGACCTATCATCACAATGTTGACGCAATGTGAATACAATTGTTATTTTTTATCAGAATCGGAACAATTTAATGAATGCTAAAGGCAATTTTTTATTTTATTTGTAAATAGTATTAGTTTTAAGATATTTTGTTATTAGTTTTTATCAGGTAATACAGATTAGTTAAAAGTCTAAAAATTAAACTAAAGTTTAGTATACCGAATCTCTAGCCCACGGCTTTCGTGACAAAGACTATGACACTGACAGTTTGCTGTGCAACCGGAGCACGCGAGACATCGTTCATTTATTCATAAAGGAATGAATGAGTGAATGCTTTAGCGCAAACAGTATAACAAGGAAACCGATTTATAATGTAGTTTCTGTTCCAGTATTCTCCAACAATGAAATATGCAATCTCGCACAAATAGATGTGGTCGTGAACCTGAAGAAGTATTTATTTGTTTCTAGAACTTTCCCACTAAAGTACAGGGAACAATTCAAACTCAGGTAAATACTATCAAAGCCTTCAAACTCGTAAATTTTCACGCTTCACACTATTGTCACGAGTGGTATTATTTGAGTTCGCGGCAGGCCTTTAAAAAGAAATCTTGTTAAAAGACTTACTATTTTAGCCTTACTATTTTTTTTTTTCAATTTTGGTTTAACACTGAAAACATTAAAAATTAAGCATAGTAATTGATGGACACAGTTTGATGTTTGCTATACGTTAGATAGAGAGATAGAAACACTTTTTTGTACACACCAAAAATAGAAAAAAAAAAGATAATTTGGGGTCACTGCCCATCGCTCTGCGCTACTCAAACTATTAGGCCACTGATCCCCGCTCTGCGCTACTCAGCTCCGCGATTCTCAGCTCCGCGCAATTTAGCTCCGCGCTACTCAGCTCCGCGCTACTGAGATCCGCGCTACTCAAAACTAGTAACCATGACTTCGGGTATTGATACGGAAATTTTCAGGTCTATATACTATTAATCAAGCAATAGCAAGCAAGTATCCGTTTAATAGTATTAGATATATACAAAACAACAAATAACAATTGACAATTGAATAACAATTTGTTCTGTCATTAAAATTTGAAATTTCACCACATTTGTACTTCGGTTACCTATTTCATAGATTTTTTAAATCTCGATCCACCTTCGGCTGCGTTCTCACTTCAAGTAAGTTGTAGTGAGTCAACCCGAACACAAGAACAAAAAAAAATATCGTAAGAACAAACAAAATATCGTAAAAATACGGCGGATTATCTAACAACTATTTGTTCTAACATTGCTACAGTTACTGACTTGGGACTATTACGCTACTTTTTTATAGTAGACATATGTATTCTCACCAATATTATAAATGCGAAAGTTTTTAGTGCTTATATTAATTTCATGTTGAAACGGCTTAACTTATTTGAATGAACTTCAAAATACAGTTTTACCGTAGAATAACTGGATTAACACGTAAGTTACTTTTTACCCCAAAAAAAGTAGCTAAAACGGTGAGGGACTATACCTATAATACCAATAATATAAGACTAAGTTCTAGATAACTACAAGGCTAGAGTCTGTTAGTCCCTTCTTTAGTCAAATTGCCTTAGTTTCCTCAATTACGTAAGAAAGTTTGACCGGCCAAGTTTTTTCCAGGAAATAAAGGAACGGCTCCAATAAAATAGCCTAATTTGCCGTCTACTGTCCTTTTCTAAAGAAAAGAAATAGTACCCTTGTCTACTACCAAAGCGCTCCCATTGCAATGCGTAGGTATATTATAGCAGAAAAATAAAACGAAATACCCTCATAGAATTGTAATATAGTCCATTCGTTGTCGGATAATCATGATTTCAAAAACTGATTACACTTTTATATTTTTACGATTTGAACACTAATTACTTTTATCAATTGAACTATATCGTGCACTAGCTTCTCCAGTCAGCTCGTGAACCACGACTATGTCAACATGGCCGACACGTCGTGATAAATGTAAATAAAAAATTTAGAGTATTTGATGCGCAATTAAATCCCGGTAATAAACATAATTAAGCAAATACTTAATTTAAATGTACAGACAAACGTAAACGAGATTTTTTTTTGTGTTAAAAAGTGATTAGACTAACCTGATGTTTTCCTAGTGTTAGATATTTAGGTATTTATTAATAAACTAAAGTATTTTTTTTGTAATAAATAGGCTTACGTTTGACTGTCATTTTACCTATTGGTGGTAAAAGTAGCAGTAGATCATCTAGGTAGGTGCCACCGCAGTACCAGATATTCTGCCGTGAAGCAGTAGTGTGTAAACTTTACTGTGTTCTGGCGTTAGGTGGTAACGCCAGAATTTGTAATTAATCGTGGGAAATCTAAGTTCGTTGTAAATCGAATTCAAACGGCTTACGGTTTTTTTACCCGACTGCCAAGGAAGGGTTATGTTTTTCACACGTATCTTGTATGTAGTCGATATATCGAGTAGTCAAACTAAATTAAACATTTACTGCACCTTGGTCCGGCCCTGTATAACGTACGCGTGTCCAGTCTGGTGCAGCACCTGTCCCTCCAACTTAAGCAAACTACAAGTTGTTCAAAATAAAGCACTGAAATATTCATTCAATACTCCCTTATACACTAATCTCAACAAATTGCACTTAAATATAGGCCTGCCTAGCTTGACGGAATTTATCTTTAAATTATCTAAAAAGTTTTATTTGTACAAAAATCCCACGAATAAAAATACGTTAGTAAGAAACATTTGCAAAACCCGCAAATCCAATTTGAAATACATCGATAAATACAAACGCTATAAATTACCACATCACTGGTTTCTCGACAGCGAAGAATAATAACAGTGGCCCGCGCAGGCGTGCGCCTCTGCCGTCGCCGCCGTGCGCGCTAATCCCACCCGTATTATCTAGTGATATGCGGAGCGGAGTGGCGTGCGCGACTGCGTCCCGGACGGCGTGCGTTTGCGCGTCACACACCGCATGCTTCACTCACTTGTTGCTTGTTGTTATATCACCTATGTGCCTACCCTCATATAATTATTTATTTCACTTATTAAAAATATTTTACCATATACCTATTATTGTCTCAGAAAAAATTGTAATTCCTTCACTAAAGGTTACATGAAACATAAAATTCGTCCCATAAAATTGTTATACTCAAACTACCACTATAACTAACTAATATAACTATGTATCACTATTTAATCTCCAAAGCTATAAGTTTGTATAAGTCTGTGTTTAAACTTGAAAACGCTTCACTATCTCAAATTTTGTTAATCTAGGATGTTATGTACACTAGATATGTTCAATGTTACTATTTATATAATTAATAAAGAAATTTTGAAATTGAAAAAAAATTGAATTGACGTATCTTGTATGTATGTAAATTTCTTCAAAACCTCGTATCTTCCAAACGGCCAAATGAATTACGACAATTAGGGTATCGTTAGATTCGTCTCAATAAAACAAGTAGTAACAGTTTTTCTAAACGATCTAGTTTTCACTATCTCCCATCGTACATCGTTTTCTATTTTCATTAAAATAAAAAACACTTTATGACACTCTACTTTAGACATAAATTGGGCATTGGATACAAATTGTCTTTTCCTCTTCTCAAAGGCTGTAAAATGAAACTACCTTTTCGGGTTG
Organism: Biston stratarius; assembly: GCA_950106695.1. Lineage (NCBI taxonomy): Eukaryota > Metazoa > Arthropoda > Insecta > Lepidoptera > Geometridae > Biston > Biston stratarius. Next base: position 25,147,277 of record OX467106.1, read on the forward strand.
ATTTAGGTCTGAAATATTTTTGTTTTCTTACGTATGTAGGTGCTTGGGCAGAGATTGAAAAGCGATACAAAAGATTTGCTAAATAGAACATGCCAGAATTTCGTGTTTGATATTATTTTCTACTTTAGTATTTATTTTCTTTTTACAAAAGAACGCGAGTTTCGATATTGAATTCTTACTTGACAGGTACATATTTCGCTATTTATTGGTTACCATCTACATAATACAGTGAGACCTTAAACGTAAAACAAATAATGTAAAAATAACGTATATTGTACTAAGAAATGCTCGTAGAGCGCTTGCTTTTTGGCCCATTGGGCTGCGATTTAATTTTCTGGTAGTCAACTTTGTTTCTGGCATAGCATGCATGTGATTACTGGTCAAGTATATTCGATATTTTTAATTATTTTATGATAAAATAAGAGCTCGAAGTCTTAGTCATAGTCAAAGTCACAGTCACAGACAAAGTCCCAGTCACAGTCAGCCACACAAAGTAGATCAAGGTCGAGTCCGATCATGCCCTAATTATAGTAGTGAAAACTCAACAATAATCTTGCTACAAAAAGTTATGTTTCACTATAGTATAAAAGTTTTCTCATTGACCTAACTCCATGAGCACTATGTTCATGCTCATGGAGAAAGATGTTTACATTGATGGATATATTAGCACCCTTCAGTATTACTATAATATTTTTCAGAGACACTATATTTTTCTTCCAGCATTCTACGCGCAAAAGAGTCGGGTATACTCAATAGGCTAGTAGACCACTACTACAACGATGGTGCGAAAGAATGCACGCCACCACCGCACGTGCAAACTAAGTTCCTGCAGATACTGTACCCTCTGATGCTGTTGATGGGAGCTTATGTACTGTGCCTCATTATACTGGGTGCCGAGATATGGTACTTTAAAAGGTACAGAGTCTGGCCGTATGTGAACTAATAGTTCTAGATTTAATAATAATGTAACTCTTAATAAAATTGTTCTTATCAATTATAAGTTAATTGATTAACACTAGTTTAACAATTGGCGGCCTTGTCACTAATAGCGATTTCTTCCAGGCAACCTCAGTATGAAAAAGATTCTGCAGTTTAAGCATGGGGTAAGCTGTAAGAGGAAAATACATTCTAAACATAATATATAAGACATACATATTATAAAATATAATTACTAAAATAAATGACATTACTATACACATATGTACATATTGTACATATATTATTATATTAGGTATACATAAATATAATTATGAGAAGATATAGCGATTGACGAACTCTGAAAAGGAAGACTTACCGAAACACGGAGGTTGATTCTAGTTCAAAATTAACGAATGAAAAGTCTAGCTAAAGACTAAGGAATGAATGAAGCTTCTTCCGACTAGGGCTGCAGTGTGCGGAATCTTTGGTACGATAGCTCCGTGGATGGCGCGGTCGTTTAACACACCAGAGGATGTGAGTTCAAATCGCAAAAATGTTGCTTGAGCTGCCAATAAAGAAAACATCCCGAGGAAACCATAGCATGATGGTAGGTTATTTTCTACTACTCGGCTGGTTAGCTACCACCCTCAAATTGACAATCTACCGTTAAACACAGTATGTTCCGGCAGCCTCACTTAAAAGCAGGATCCATTCCATGCCAAATATATTTACCATCTTCGACCATACAGACTGTATGGTCGAACTACTCACATCAGGTGAACTGTGGTCAAACACCACAAAAAAACTGATCATGCGTGTGTGCCTTTTGGATCTGATCCTTGAGACAATTGGCCTCTTAAGCCTCTTAAAGTGTCGGTTGAGGATTTCACTATAAGGGCCATATCATATTGTTATTTTTAATGTCATAGGTGAGAGAAGAGAAGTGTGTCTACATACTACAGTGTATTTATATGTGTGTTTACCTAAATAAACTTACCAGTTGTTTCGTTTCGTAGCGTAAATGGTTACCTAAATGTTTTATACATTGTTTAATGAATACATAAGGTGTTTACTTATTTCACAACCAATATAAACCATTGAAGAAATGAACTTCCCCACATTTAGGGTGAAACACAAGCCGAACGGATACTGATCCCAAATAACAACCAAAAAAAAATAGAATTAAACCCTTTGTTTATATTTCTTTTGAAAACATCAGCCTGCTAGCGAACATGGCTGATAAAAATTCATTCAATTCCACAAAATGGACGCACGTTTTACCCATTCCTATCGAATTGAATTCGAGATCACAGAGCTCCTCAATTGAATTCGATTTCAGGCGGATGGTGTCTTTTATACTTAGTTAGGTATATATTGCCAACATGTAGAAAATATACACACGAAAATATTAAACATGAAAGTTTTTTTTAAATGTTTGGCAAGCTAGGTGTTTGACCACAGCTCACCTGATGTGACGGTGTAGCTGAACATGGTCAACGCATGTAGCCTGAAACACCCTTCGGTGTGTGAACCGTCCATTAGCTTTTTTTTTTAATTATGTAGTGAGACGAACGGGATGCTATTCTGATGGTATCAGATAACGTCTGTCCATGACCATTGCAGCGATACACAGAACTTTGAGTAACAAAACAAAGTCCAGGGCATCGCTGCTTTGGAGCTCATTACTTTGAGACTTTCGGTGGTTAGTGTAAGGGGGCAGAATATCTAGCACACATTAAAAAACCTCTATTTCTAATTTGTGTAAATGAAATGTTTTGGCTTTTATATTTATCATCATCATTATCATCAGCCGTAGGACGTCCACTGCCGGACATAGGCCCCCATTGACTTCCATAAAGACCGGTTGGAAGCGGCTCGCATCCAGCGCATTCCTGCGGTCTTTATGAGGTCGTCTGTCCACCTTATGGGTGGACGTCCTACGCTGCGCTTACGGGGCCGCGGTCTTCACTCAAAAACTTCGCAGCCCCATCGGCTATCAGTTCTGTGTGCTATGTGCCCTGCCCACTGCCACTTCAACTTGCTAATCCGCTGGGCTATGTCAGTTACTTTAGTTCGTCTACGGATCTCCTCATTTCTGATTCTATCTCGTAGGGAAACTCCGAGCATAGCCATCTCCATAGCTCGTTGTGCTACTTTAAGCTTACTAAGAAGGCACATAGAGACCACGGTTCAGCGCCATAAGTCATCACTGGTAACACACACTGATCGAAGACTTTCGACTTGAGGCACTGAGGTAATTCGGACGCGAAAACGCTGCGCAGTTTCCCGAACGCTGCCAAGCCGAGTTGGATTCGACGACTGACCTCTTTCCCGAAGTTGGACCTACCTAATTGGACTGCTTGTCCTAGGTAAATATACGAGTCAACAACTTCAAGAACCGAGTTCTCAACTGATTCTGGCTTTAATATTACCAATTGCTATTTATCCTATAATATTTAATAGCAACTGTTCGTTTACCATGTCATACCATAAAATAATCATAAGTACTCATACTGACATCTGATAAGTTTCAAATGCTTAGATATATCAAACCAACAAACCATTACGCACGTACGTCACGCTTTCATCCCTTCAGGTAGGTAATTCACACGTAGGTGTCGAAAGTTAGTACAAAACCTTTTCGTTTTCGGCTCTCATTTCTGTCGTAGGCAGCCATAAGAAATAAATATAAAATCATATCTGTGGGTTGCTGGTATCATAATAATTGTACATGTGTCGTGGTTACGAGTTTATGGCAATGATGGAGGTTGGAGGTAGATGAAAAGTAAACATTGGCGAGAAATCCTTTGCGAGTCATAAGTCAAACAGTTGCAGTCAAAAGGAAATTGTTAAATGAATGCCTTCTTAGTTTATTTGATAGTGTATCTGCCCTGGACTTTGTTTCACGCCGACATCGAGAAAATTGTAGTCATACTGAGCGAGCATGATAGATCTGACACACTGCGTCCGCGGACACTCCACTAGGACGTGATAGACACCCGCTAAGCGTCCACATATATCACAAGTGTCAGATTCTACAAGCTTCAATAAAAACTTTATTTACAGGCATATGCCCGGAACGGAATCTGTGAGCCATAACAATCCACGGCATTTTCATATTGCAGTTAAAAACTGATAAATCGCGGTGGACACTGGCTTGAAATCCAGATATATTGTACTTATCGTATTTCTACGCTACTTTTCCGATTCTTAATAAGCTAATAAGTATTGTGAAATATTTACTAACCAACCTACTAATCATTTATCAACATCCAAACGTACCCGAGACATATTTATCGTGTGTCACAAAGAAATAAAGTGTGTGCCTCAAGTCAAACGTTTTCGACCAGTGTGTGTTACCAGTGATGACTTATGGTGCTGAAACGTGGTCTCTGACTATGTGCCTTCTAGATAGGCTCAGAGTCGCACAACGTGCTATGGAGAGGGCTATGCTCGGAGTTTCCCTACGAGATCGAATCAGAAATGAGGAGATCCGTAGACGAACTAAGGTAGCCGACATAGCCCAGCGGATTAGCAAGTTGAAGTGGCAGTGGGCAGGGCACATAGCACGCAGAACTGATGGCCGATGGGGCTGCAAAGTTCTGGAGGGGAGACCACGGACCGGCAAGCGCAGCGTAGGACGTCTACCCACAAGGTGGACAGACGACCTCATAAAGACCGCAGGAACGCGCTGGATGCGAGCCGCTTCCAACCGGTTTTTATGGAAGTCAATGGGGGAGGCCTATGTCCAGCAGTGGAAATTGTGATTTTCGTAACACGATATACGACTTCCTCCAATGCAATGCCAGGGCTCTAGCAATCAATCAATCACTCGTCAATCGCAATGGCAGTCGCGACATATTATCTGCTCGTACTCGGCTTATACGAGACTAGTGACCCGCTCCGCCCGCGCAAAGGTTTACAGGGGCTTTTGATCTATCTCAAAGGGATTAGGCAGCGTTTTCGATGAAAGCTCCCAAGTGGCTTGATTTTTTCCGACACTTCCAACAGTTATCATCATATTTCAACCAATTTACACAAAACCTTGACAAATTATATACCTGAACCTTCCTCATAAATTACTCTATCTATTGGTGATACTCGCATGATAATCCGTTCAGTAGTAGTTTTTAAGTTTATCGCGAACAGACAGACAGAAAGGTAGACAGACAGACGCGGCGCACGACTTTGTTTCATAATATGTAGTGAAGATTGTCAGCATCCTGGGCAATAATCTAATCTTTCCAAATATATTGTGAAAACTTAACTGACCAGTGGGACCGATGCAATAACACCAATCCAGGCTCGGATGTCAAATTTGACATTTAATTATATATATTTTTTTTTCTCATGACATTTGTATTTTTTATATTTGACATTTTTATTTTATATTTGACATTGTTTTATTGTTGCTTTTCTTTTTAAAAATTTCTTATTGTATTTTAATTTTTATGTAATGTGAGTTTTTAATGTAATTGGCTAGACCGTTTTTTGACTCAATAAATAAAATTTAATTTAATTTAAATTTAATAATAGACCAGAATAACACAAAACCAAGACGATAACATAACAATGGAGAGCCATATACCAAATTATAAAAATCAAATGCAAAATGTACGACGGAATATCACTTGAGAACGGCTCAACAAATCTGGCTGATTTCATTGTGTTCGTAATTGGCAGAATGAAAGTTTTTTTTGAGAAATCCATAAAATAGACAGAAATTTTAGTGGTATCAAACCGTCGAAATAGTATATAATAGATTACTTGTCGAAGTCGTCGGGTAGTGAGTACCTATATATTTTTTTATGTTATAGTAATGAAACGAACGATACGCTCTCCCGATGGTAAGAGATAACGCCAGTCCATGACCACTGCAGCGATACTCCGTACTTTAAGTAACTAATCAAAGTCCAGGCGTCGCCAATTACTTTTAAGACTTTCGATGGTTAGTCTCAACTGCCCTGTAATTTCGCTAGCTGCAGTACCCTTCAGATCGGAACACTGATGAAAATCAATAGGTGTTCGTGGGTAAGCGCATAACTTTTTTGTAGCAATGATAGGTTATCAGTATCGCTTCACACTACAAAAGGCGTGGGTTTGAACCCCAACAATGAGCTTAAACTGCCTCGAAGGAAAACATCGTGTGGAAACCATAGCACGGTAGTAGGGTACTTTCTAGTACACAATTGGCTAGCACCCTCATTTTGAAAATCTGTCGCCAAGCACCTAAAGACCTTGCATTTAAGACTATGTACACCTTGTCATGCAAATAAAACTTTTGTGTTCAGGCAGCTTCACTTGAGATCCAGTTCAATTCGAGGCTAAGTGTGCTTACCATCTTCGAACACACTGTCACTTGACATCAGGTGAGATGTGGTCAAACACCAAGCCTGTCAACCATAAAAAAATCGAGCACTACCGCACCGGGTAGGAAGTACTGGATATTCAGCTATGATTGCACCTAACACGTCTACTGAGAGGGCGACGGGACCAAAAATAAAATTGGAAAGTATTATAATGTTCAGATTTTTATTTAAATAAGTCTATAGGTAATAATTATATTAATATACTATGAGCTTAAGCAATACTGAACAAAACAATAAACATTTACAAAATGGCAAAATTTCATACGATACCATTTTTTATATAAAAATTGTCCAAAAAAATTATCGCATTAAAATTGCCAAGGTAACAAATTTTGGCGGAAAACTAAAATTATTTATTTACATTAGAAAATAAAATAGTGTATAATTTAAGGGAGGGTGTTATATAAAATGTATATTCATCGAAAACCTTGAACTACTTACATGCAATATTCATGAATTACAAAAATCCAAAAGTTTGTATCAATTCCTATACTATAGTAAACAATATAGTAAACGTCGATAATATTACTCGGTACGGGCGCAAATTATCTTTTCCAGCGAGAAAAAGATACAAAAACCATCAAAACTGACAGACATACGTAATCTGTGAAATAATAGCTTTCCATGGTCATTCTCATATTTATTTTATAGTACGATAATATACACGCCCAAATAAATCTAGCTTTAAAATTCTGCCCAATTTTTGCCAATAGCATAGACAAAAACACTATCTATGCCAATAGTAATCCTTGACATAAGCGTGACAATCATAAGCAACAGAATTTCCTTCACGTCAAAGTTCAATCGCAATACTATATCAGTCCATTATAAATACCTCTAGAGCTTTTTTTTTTAAATTGATGATAGGTTTGCGTTTAACGCCATCTCGCCTTAAGCGAAGATGCGGTCTACGGTGGAGCACGCTCGCCTAGAAGAAACCGATTCACTCGCGACTTGAAGGCACCGTTTGTATCTATCTAGGAACACCCACTCGGGCAGCAAATTCCATTGTTTAGCTGTTCGTATAATTAAAGTAGATTCAAACCGTTTAGTTCGAGTTTTTGGAATAACTACCATGATGCGGTGCCGCTTTTTAAAGCTAGCTGTCCGAAAATAAAATGGGCAGGGTGGAATTATACTATTACTATTATTATGAATTATTATATTATATTAGAGAATATACCTTATGAGGCAGGAGAAACAAGGAGTGATTGCACGTGGATTGCAAAATGCCACATAAGCCTTTTGGTCAAAAAAACAGAGTTCAATACACCAGCGTTTAATATTACAATTTTGCGATTGAACTTGACAATTGTCATAACCTCTGCAGCGATTTCCCTACGTCCACTTTATATTTCCCATACATTCGTTCGAGTGGTGAAATTTTAATTTAATATTTTATAAATTAATGTTTCATTTGAGTTCAATTCGCCTAAAAAGGTACACGAGATATGTTAAACAATTATGCTTCATATTGCAATCAGTCATTAATAATCAACCAGAAACCATTATCGAGTCCCAAATATGCATGATAAAATATACAATATCAGTTTTTACGAAAAATAATATACGGTTAATCAAATCACACAGCTCTTATATTTAAAGTGTAAAATTAAAAAGAAATGTATGGAATAGTACGCAGTCTTTGACTATTCAGTCGGTTGTAGCAAAAACATGTGTTTATGGTACGGTTGTAGCAATTAGACACGGCGCAAACTGAAAACAGAAAACTAGCAGAGTAAGCGATTAATCGTTTTCGAGTTGCAATAACTGACCGTTTTTATTTAACTTTATCGTCATTATTGTCTGGTTAATAAGGTTCAATTACAAGTAATCTCAAAGTTAAGTTACGTTAGCTTTACTTGTCACACCTCACTGCGAGTTAGCTTATTTTTAGGCAATAAGCTTTTCGTAGTGCATTCGTTACTATTCTAATCTCCGGATTACTCATAGTTTATAAAACTGTAAGTGAATAAAGTTATTTTTTTTTAACTTATGCGGGATTACTCACGTTTATTTTATCCGAAACTCCACTATAGTTTCGGCCACATCATAACGCGCACGGCTTCGTCTTGCTTCATACTGAACTGCTAAGTTAAACGTGAGTAAACCCGCATAAGTAAAACGAAAATGTGTCAAAAGTACGTCAGATTCCATGGTGAATAAAGTCGATCAGTAAATTTTGCGCCGAGCCTAGATGCTTTATAATAATGCTAAATCAATATAAGGAAAATTAATCCAAGTTCAAAGTATACAAATTAGGCACCACGTTGTGAAGCACTTTGAAAAAATGGCCGAAATCTTCGTTGTTTTTTTGAAATTCTGGCTGGAAAATATTTTCCGTCTTCAAACATTTACAAAGAATTTTATATTTAAGCCGCGTAAGGCCAACTCAGATTTCACATTCAGTTTCTACAGATTCAATTTAAGCATGCGTTATTCTTTCTGTCTCTATCACACTTACGTCTATCTAAATAAGAGACGGATGACAGGAATAATGTCACTGGTTATATCTTTGGAATATTCCTGCTTATCTTGGCCCTGATTAAATATCCTCTTTTCTAATGCGACTTCAAGACAAATCGTCGCTGTCAAATGTATGAATTACTACTAGTTTGACAGCAATCAGATTATAACTGTTTGGTTATTTTTGAAAATTATATAGATAATATTGTACAGATAAAGACACTGATTTGCTGTCGTTTGGCCTTACGAGCATAATAGCCCTTATGCAACCATGACATTCGTACTGTTTTTGCCTAATAATATTTTTATATAAGTACTAATCTTCTAAACATGTCAAATCTCAACATTTGTGACTCGTATTGAGTATCACGGTATGACTAAAGTCTCTAAACGTTCAAAATATCACTTGTATACAATCACTCTACGCTTACAAACTTACGGTCCAGTAACTACCAAGTTATACATAAATATAGTCAGATACAACTATAGTAATATTTGCTATAATCCAACTATTTTTTTAACATGCAACATTGCCAATGTATGCCTACTTTTTGATGGCAAGTTATGTTACAATCAATAGGCCGATTTTTATTTTCGAATTTGTAAATTTTCGGCCTAATGTTTAGTAGTACGTAAGTAGGGCTTTTTTATGAAAAATAAATGCCCCAGAATTCAAATTATTAGAATAAAAATATACCATATTTTTAATTCCGTCATTTTTGTTTTCCATTACCAACAAATACTTATGTTATAACGTTCCTTTTTTAGACGTCTAACAATGAAAATAAAAATGGCATTATATTCGACCAATAAAAAGGTCTGATTCTCCACGCCAGTGATTATCATTGGCCTATCATATTTGTTTACATTGTGAGACATCTGAAAATAAAATAGACTTAAAGTACAAGGTAGTGACCTTATCAATAGCCTATATGACACACGTTTTATCTGCAATCCAGTACGAAACCACCAAAATATTAGGCATGTTTCTACTAACCAGCTCAATAATCCTCTAACATTTATTGTTTCCGCAACAAAGTTCAAAATCCAAGATCTTTACCAGATATCCAATCCTTTCTTCTTATATTACTTACAATAATGCTTAGATTCCCTCAAAAAAGATCGTCAACTTTTCATGTTTCCAGATCACTTTTACTGTAACTGTGTATAGTTACAGCCCTTACAATAAAGTTCAAAATCCTTCAAAATGATCACATTTAATTCTTCTGTCTTTCTCTCGAGTCTTCTCTACAAACACCTCGGGGCGGTGAATCGCGTCCTTTCACGTTGATCTTGGAAGTTTTTCGTGATCGTTTGAACTTGGCGACGTCATCACCAAATACGTCACCGGTTCTTAGAGCCGAAATGAGATCGTCGAACTCTCCTTTTTGTCCGTTGGTTAAGGTACCGTCCCGAGAGCTGTCAGATCCATTGTCGCCACCGTTTGATTTTCCGAGAGATTTGCCCACAGATGATAGAAGGCTCGATTGTTTACGTTCCATTGTACGCCGTTTTAACTGTGGGCACAAATATAATATACAGATCATGTAAATAAAAAAAAAAAATTACGGACCAGGTTTAAGGAAACTTTTTTTTTACTAGTGGCCGTTACGTTCTCGTTGCCTCTTTGACCAGGTTCCATCATCAAATTAGCGCGATGGTACCAAAAACGCTTACATATTGCTTGAAAAGTTTTTACAAAACAAACAAGTTTATAATTATCTTCCTAAATGACATCAATCAGTCACATTAACTACAAGAAAGCTAACACTATTGTTAGTATGTTACGACAACTTCGTCAACTGAGCAATTTCTAAAATAGTAAATTAGCTCCCTTCTCAACATGTGCTGATATGATCCGGTACAGTAAAAAGTCCACTGCACCGCAATAAAAGCTGTGTTATAACTAGAAAGGAAGGAGTACCTCCTGCTCATGCCTCGTCCGTCTCTCTTCCTCGTCCCTGCGTCGCCTGATGGCGTCACACTCTGCCCTCGCTTCTGCCAGTTGTGTGAGGAATGAGTCCATGGCACCGAAAAGTAATTCAGGCGAAGTGCTCGGCTCTTCGCCGAATGCGTGCGCACACGCTTCTAGCCGACTCTTCATGTCCTGTTGACATACAAGTTAAATGATAAGGAGACAGGAAAGGGCAACCAAATTAATTGAGAGCGACATTGGGTCATTCATTCATGATAAATAAATAATTGAAAGATTTTTCTAGACTAAATATATATTAAAAAGTATTACAGTTAAATGAAACGGTAGATAATGGAATAACTTATAATCGTTTTCCATGTTTATACAATATTTTTATAAAACTAATATTTTATTGTATTTATTGGTATATTTGCTGTCCTTTCATTTAGGAAGAGAACACCAAATCGGCGTGATTTTTCGCCATCAATACCTACATAAGTATAGATGGCAAAATATCACGCCGTTCGACGAATAACGAAGAATACATAATACATTCAAGAAAAATATTTAATAGGATAGCTACTCCTGCTAAGAGTTCTCAATAGACACTTCGGATTACCAATCAAATATCTAACATCCGCCAAAAAATTTATGAGCCATACTTGGAAGAGATCCTCGAGCTGCGTGAAGGTGCAGACAGCGTGTGCGTGGAACTCCCTCATCACCGGCAGGAAGGCGTCCTGGCTTTGCGGAGAGGGAAGAGCGGCGTGATAGTCCAGCTCCTTGGCCACCTCCTTGAGTCCTCCGCGGAGAGCCGTCACGTCCTTCTCTAGTTGTTCCACGCACACTTTCGCGGCAGCGCGGACGTGCGGTACATCTTCTTCTAATAGGAGGACGTCTTTGAACTGTAAAAATAGTTTTTTTAATTACTAAACAGATTTAAAAATATGTGCAGTTAGACTGCGGATAGAAATGAAAACTTAAACCACATCACATTAGCAAGTCGGTGAAGCGAACCTATAAGTTTTGCCCCAACCAAGAAATCCTCCACGCGGCTTAAGAAGTTTTCACTTCAGGAAATAGGAAAAAAAATGATACAATTGTATGATTAGGAAAAAAGCTTTCTTTTTTATTGTCTACTTATTGTGATAAATGTGTAAAGCAATGTCAGACGCTTTTAGTAGCATAGTAACTCTGTGTTTACTTAAGGCAGTGAGTGAACAGCTCGTAAAACTTGTGTATAAGAAAGAATCTACTATTTTCAATGGTTTTACACATAATATAATTGTAGATGTAAAGTCACGAGACATCATCCAATAAAATGTATATTTGAGTCGAACCTACGAATAACAGGGCTGGAATGACCAGGCGTTATCTCTCATCATCAGGTAAGCGTCTCGTTCGTCTTATCACTTCTTGCTAAAAAAACTTCCAGCGAAACGGCCTTAAAATAACGCTCCTGTTGGGAATCGCAAAAATGAAATAGGAGAGATGTATCCACTCATACGTATAGTTTCCATTGCAAAATCGTCAGGCTACATTGTTAGGATGGATTACAAGCGTCACATTACAAATGTTAGTAAAATTTGGGATTCATTTAAACCATAAACATTAACTATTTTACGTCCACTGTTAAATACAAGACTTCTATTGTTACCGACCCTGTTGTTTTATATAGTAAGAGTGTGACAAATAAGCAAGCGGGCCACCTGAAGGTAAATCGCCACCACCTATGATCATTTACAAGATGCGGTGCCGGGGCGTTACCCACACGTCAAGAGTTAGTTCTCATTTGATTCGAAGCGCCCTAGGTTTTAACTCATTGGCACGCGACAAAAGCAAACTATCTGAGACTTCCACGCTTCTATAATATGCAGATAAGCTCCCTCACGGCGACGGGCGGTTCTGTGGTACAATCGAGAGACACGTACGTAGTTAAAATGCTCATTAGAGCAATTGCCTATAAAATTCTACAAGGTTCAAGCCTTTAATTTATAGGCCATATCACAAAGTTTTTTTAAACTTTTCATTTGTTTTTTTAGTCTCTACCTGAGTCTCCAACATTTCGACGAGATAATGCAGCAGAGTTGTATTCCTCGTGACGCTTGATTTGGTGTCGGCGAGTTTGTTGAGAGACGACAGTCGGAAACCTGATGCGTTGCCGCGAGCTCCCCTGGAAATACAAGTGAAGTGACAGGTTTAGTACTGGAATCCGCGTTTTTCATACGGACAGCGAGGATGTAAAACTGCAGGAGTCTAGTACTTCCCGTTAAGTACGATTTTGATGTTTTCAAATTTAAAAAAAAAGTTTCTTCTAAGTAAACGAGTTTCGTAATCTTACATCACTACTTAACTTAGACAGCGTGTGGTAACCTTGAAAACGGTACATTTTTTGGCTCGATTTAGTTATGTTTTAAGAAGCGCAATCTGATTCAGGCCGCTTAAAGGACCAAGTTTAGGGTATTATTTCTAAACAACTGTATTAAAATGGTACAATTAAAGGCAGATTTATTACCTATTCATGTAGTTTCCAAGAGCTAAAACAATCTCCAACAGTGCTCGCAGTCGCCTTGATCGCGTCAAGTCTCTGGCGGCTCGGAGGACTACAGAAGCACGAGAAGTCGCTTCGGCGGCTGCCGCGCTGAATTTCTTCTTGAATAGTAGTGTGCGCACGCGCTGATGATAGTGAGGGATTCTGCGAACGTTTATAAAGTTTTTTATTTGTGCTTAAGTTTGTTAAGCTTCTTAGCATCAGACGTGAGTATCATTCGTCTCATTACTTTTAAAAAAAATGGATTATCTGCCCAGTCCCGTTGACCATTGAATAGTGCAAGAGAATTAACGTCAAATATAGCTTCTAAAATATAAGACATGTTTACTTGGATATTTCATATAGGAACCGGTCTGCTCTTGCCATGCTGTCCAGTTCATCTTGATGCTCTTCTAGAAGGGCCGCCTCTTCAGCGCTAGGGGTGAACTTGAGGAGCTGTTCCACCATATCGATAGGCAGCTGTTCTCCGCTGTCCATCCTGAGTATGGCACTGGAATTAAAAGTAAGAAAATTAGCATTGTTAGTAGCGTTAGTATTAGATATGAAGTAACTTTTGATGTTAAATTAAGTTTTAAGTTTAAGTTTTCTTATTATCGGATAGGCTTGCTTTTGACTCGATTTTTCATTAAACACTTGCACTGGCACACTTGGAATACACGAAGTGCGACACCAAAAACAATAAAGAAGAAGAATAAAAGTTGCTGAAGTTGAAAGAAAAAAGAATGCTGCTAGGCGATGATTATATACGATATATATATACGACGAACACAGTTTTATAACGCCTGATTACTACTTTCTAAATTCTACTTACCGGCAGATCTCTTCGTCACTCATTTTCAGTTTGGAAAGTAAGATAGTGCAGTTTTGCGCACGTCGGCCGTCGATCACCGACAGGATCTTAGTGCGAGGTTTCGCGCCCAGTTGTCGTAAGTCCTCAACTGAACCTTCATTCTGTAAACATTTACATCCCAACAATGAGCTTGAGCTGCCAATAATGATTTGAGGAAACCATAGCTTGGTAGTAGGGTACTTCCAACTACACGGATAGCTAGTTACCATCCACCTCACATTGAAAATCTGCCACCAAACACCTAACGTGTCACGGCAGAACCAGTTTAATTCCAAGGTAGTTTTTACCATCTTCAACCACAACTTTGAACATCAGGTGAGCTGTGGTCAAAAATTTTACCTTCCAATCATAAAAAAGTAAGAATTAAGTTTTTATAAACAGAAATGTTTGACTTCAGTTAAATCTAAAGTTAACCTAAAAGTTGTGTCTTATTCTCTAACTCACGTGACAGCCCTTGCCAAAACCGTGCATAACGTTTACAATGTGATTTCTTTGTAAAGTTTATTTTAAACGTTCAAAACGAGCGTGTATCTGATAGGTAACTAACCTGAACGCCATTCTTTTGATAAGCGCAGAACATTTTATCAATAGTATGAAGATCCATTGCATTATATAACTTCGTATCGTCCAACTCCTGCCATATCGTTCCGTGCAGCTTCGTGTCGGGCAGTTTGCTCCAGTTGAAACTCTTCAGAGGGTTCCCGGGAGTTGGGACGTTCTTCTTCTGTTTGGGAGCTGCTGGGGCCATAGGAGGTAGTGGGGCCAGAGGTGCTGGAGGTGGGGCAGGGGGAAGTGGAGCGGTGGGCAGAGGAGGGCAAAGCGCTGGTGGAGGGGGTGGTGGGGGTACGTTGGAAGTCTCGATAACGGCGCTTTTAAGGTTGCTGACCTAGAACAGACATCCTCTTTTGAGTATTGACAACTTCTTGATAGCAAGTTTGATAAAATAAACGAATTCAGGATATGCAAAAATATTTAATATCCTACATTTTCGTGGAGATGAGATAAAAAAATTACGGCATTTTTGATGAACGCCTATACATGAATACATACTCAAAGTTTTGTGTATCACTGCAATGGTCATGGTCAGGCGTTATCTCTTACCATCAGGAGAGCATCTCATCCGGCTCATTACTTTTACATTTAAAAACTTGTGAAATCAAAATCTATCCTGAAATTATGATACCTTGAAAATAAATAGATGTTTATACAATTTGTTGCTAATAAATTGTTTTTTATTGATTCAGGGTCTGTACCATAATAAAATTTCTTCATAATTATAAGTATAACGACCTCCTTTTGACTTATTACTACAGATACGCATAACTACGTACATAGTAAAAAAAACGCAAGACTACATGAAGATTTATCATCATCATTTATGAAAGTTAATATACCTTGGCATCGTCGGGTATGCTTCCTTCACTGACTAGTTTTTCGAACCTTGCTCTTTCTGCTCTCTCTTGGTTCAGCTGAAATTATAAATTTGAACGTTAATCAATTTCGACATTATAAGTGGTTCGTCATTAGTACTTACTTGGGAAAGTTGTGCCGCTTTCAGAACTGTTGATAATCGTTAAGTGTACCTCCACCAATATGACATGAGAATGGCCAAATCAACGTAGATCGTTTTATAAATGGCGTTTCTTGTAAAGCCGAGAAGCGTATAAAGGCTCGCTTCATGCATTCCGTGTGAGCTGCACTGTTATTCGATGAATTTGATCTTCAATGGCTAGATTTGAAATCTGCTTCTCAGTTTTCAGATGTCCTTCAAACGTTTTTGCCAAAGCACTCCACAGACATCTAGAGAAACTGGATAATTTTTACTAGTTAACCTTTATCTACGTTGTAAATATGTGGTCGCTTCTGGTATCTCATTTTCAAAACCTAAAATACTTAGATGATAGCAATTTGACAGCATCAAAATTTTCTCATTCAATTTGAATGTGCGAGCAGGATAGCACTAAAGTAATAATTAATTTAGTTTGGAAAATAGTACAATAGAATAAACACCCATGTTTTACAAAACACGGTGAAACACGCCTTGCTGTCAGGTCACATGTGGTTGCTCAAAATACTCGACAATTTTGCATATCCGCCATACAAACAAACACGCGCCGTTATCAATAGACAGCATCTTCACTTAACATTAGGCGAGTTGTCGGTCAAACGCAAGCCTATTTGTATGTTTTTTTTTTAAATATCGCTGTTATTGAAATGCACCTCCAACACTAAATAAGGTATTTAGTATTGGAGTATTTTATCAGTATTACATTACCATTAGGTAGAGCTCCTAGGTCTGTAATTATTGTATCCTAGAAACCTTGGACATTCGTAGACCTTGTTCTAGTTAATAATGACCTGCTGTTCAAGCTGATGCGCCCTGCAGGCAGAAGCTCGAGCCCGCTCCGTAGACTCCATATGCGCTGCCGTCTCTTTTTCAAGGCGATCTTTCAGGCGAGAGACGACTCCCTCCAATTCTTCGCGTTCTTGCGACTGCTGGTCCACTTGCTTCTCCTGTTAGTGGTTAGCGCATGCATGATATTAGGCCAGAAGCACGATACCCGGCCTATATGGCATGTTGGAAATGTTATGAAATCAAAGATTATTTGTGTTTGTATTTTTACTTTTGTTGACATACTGAAAACCTTTATCCATGTATGTATAATGGAAGTATTTTAATAAATTTCAAATCGGTGATAGCAGCATTTGTTGTTCTTATAGACATGCCAAAAAACCTTTCACCATGTACAAGTAAGTAGGTAATAATCATCGGATGTTTGACAATAATGAAACATGTTGAACGTTGTGGATATATGAACGATATAATTTGCCACTCTTGCCTGACCGCTACTTAATGGTTAAATGTATAGCAACTCAATGGTGAAGCTGTCCATTTCCAAAAAAAACTCAACAAAACTCAATTTTTCAACCCAATTTATAGTTGTTGATGTGTAAAAAAAACAAGTTGTCAAACAAAAACAGTTGTTGAAAAATCCAAAAACTTAATATAGCAAGTGATTCGATGACCTCACCACATGGCGGATTATAACCATAACCTTCATTAATTAGGCTGAATTTCTTACCTTTTTGGCCAGTTCTGTAGCCAAGTCTATGTTTTCTCGCTCCAGATTGTCAGCTTTAGTTCTGGCTGCAACTAGCTCTTCTTCTTTGGCCAAAAGGTGAACTATTTCTCCAACATTGATCTCGAGCGGAGCCACATCTGGGTCGAAGATTTGCTGAAAGATACAAAGTAATATGTTAGTTAAGAAGAAAAAACACTACTCGTAAAATTACCAAAAATTTCCACAATCAGATGCATAGCTTCAGTGGAGCTAACTCTACTTTCTCTGTATTTAAAATAAGTTTGCGTTTAACTCACAGATACAACTACGCTAAAAAAGAAGGATATTATATTAACATTTATGCATATTTGTTCCCTTGTACTTCCTAAAACTCTAATATTTTAACAAATGAGGAGTCTAACAACGAATCATAGTTCTACGTACATAACGTCACAGTAAAAACAATATAACGAATATTATAATCTAAAAAAACATTTTAGATAAACATGCCATGTTTGGAGATAAATAGAAGAGTTAAAGGAGCAGATTCCTAATATATGTATGTATATAACTCGTAAAAGAGTAAGTCTGACGTGACGTAAGTTACAGTCAAAAATATGGCGAGGCGAAAGGATGTAGGTAGGTTTTAGTTTTCAAACCTAATACTTATTGGTCGTTAACATAATTAAGAAAATCTTATAATTCGACATCGTGGGGTAAAATGGGCACAAATCAGAAATACTTGTTTTCTGTACCTTGGTAGTGGAGTCATTGGTAGAGCCACGCTCGCTGCCCTGCTCGCTGCCAGCACGCGAAGCAGCGCTCGGTTGCTGCAATACGACTTGCTGCAAAACTCGGTCCAGTAGCAGCCAGTGCTGGGCTTGAGGATTGTACTCCACTGATACACACAGATAGTATTATATTAGTATAACATTTTCAAATACAAAAATTGGTATTACGGTAAATCGAACCATTATTCGGGCTAATTTCTAGGGTCACGTGAGAGGTCACTGAAAACTGAATCTATAATTTAAAATGGGGCACGTTCGGTAAGGGCTCTGCGCGTGGTGGATTTTTTGGTCAGAAAAGTATTGCTTATTATTTTGACTTTAATAATAAACATTTTATAACGGACATTTATATTCTATTGATATTTGTTAAATACTTAAGTAGTTATGATTAATTAATATTGACATATTTATTATTCACATTAAAGATTATTTGAATTATAAATTTGATATGTTTAGCCATTTAGATAAGCTGCTGCAACTAGAAGAGCGTCTCGTTCGTCTCATTATCATCTCTAAAAAATGTACCTGAGAGAATACTCACACGGCAGAAGAAGAAGATGTTGTAACATAGACAGCAGATGAGGGTAGGCGGCAGTATGGCTCAGCTTCCTTCTCAGCAGCTCAAACATGGAGTTGGCACTCTTGGTGTCCACATGTTCTTTGTCGAAGCGACGCGCCAGCTCACGCTCGTCTTCGTTGCGGACCATCTCGAAGAATTCGATGTGCCGGTCAAGCGTTTCGTTCTCGTATTTACGTAGTTTCTCGATCACTGAAAAGAAGAAAAAAATTAGAAGATAGTTTTAAACTATTTTAAATTAATATACAATATTTACATTAGCAATAAAATACATATGAGAATATTGTGATTGAATTATACAACTCATTAAGTTATCTTAACTTATTAAGTATCAATGTTTTATTTTTATATGGTTGTCAAGCTAGGTGTTTGACCACAGCTCACCTTATGGTAATTGACGGTGTGGTCGAAGATGGTAAATTACACCTAGCCTGGAATGGGACTGGGTCCCGTATTGCTTGAAACGTCAAAAAGAACATTGACCACCAATACCACCGTCAAAAAGAATCGCTGGATGTATTCTCAAGCCCCATCGAACATTTTTATGTGGCTTAGATTATTTGAAAAATTAGAGCTGATAATTCATACATCAGTATCCATAGACTTAGCTATATATATATATATATATATATATATATATATATATTTATGTACCTGGTTGTATTCCCAACATCAACAGCTCATATCTCAAATGTAGCCTGAACTCCAAACTCTCCTCGCCTGGTCCGTAGTTGAGCACAGCGTTGACGAAGGACATGATAGCAGTCTTTAGGCCCAGGTCGTCGCGGTAGGCACCAGTGCTTCGGTCTAGCTCGTTCACGATGCTTTGGAAGCGGGTGCGCTCGCCGGAGTACTTTTGGAAATGAATCATCGCTTCCAGCACCTGAAATATTGATATAGAAGATGTAAGATATAATAGGCACATTCTTTTCGCTCGTTCTTGCCATTCTCGAAATCATGTTAAAAACTGGACTAAGCTGATAATTATGGTTAAACATGATTTGACGAGCGTCTTGTTTATTTCATTAGTTACATTAATAATGAGCTATATTTTTTTTATTTTTTTAAAGCCATTGTTGACTAAAAACATCTGCGTTCATTTTTGCATTGTCTCTTAAAATGTGATGTTAGGAACAACACGTCAAGCTCATGTCACAGCTCATATAGTTTTGCAGTAAGTATTCTATATCCGAATTTATGGAGTTACAAAATAAGTGTATGATGTATATTATTATATTCTTAAATTTATCCGCTACAGCAATTAGAATTCTATAAATATCATCAATCCACTGTCCACTACTGGACATATATTATTACACTGCAACAGCTTTACACTACCGAAACCTTTACCATCAAATTTTGCACTATAGATTATAAATAGATAATAGAGATTATAGATACATCCACCCACACTACCTTACTTGTTACCAACCTTTTTATGTCCTCCCGGAACCAAGCACACAGCACCAAGTATCTCCAAAGCAGCTACTTTGGTTTTCACGTTTTCAGTGTCAAGTGACTGTGCTATCAAGTCGATGCTAGTTGGGTGGGCTAGGACGTGCGCTCGACCAGTCTGGAAAGAAGATTGTACTAAGCTAAGCTTACGATAGTACTCTACAAGTAAAAAGCTATAGATTTGATAAACAGAAGAAACCACACTAACATGCTGACGTAGGACCCAGTACCCGCTACACCATTAAAGATCCAATATACCATATTCTACAAATGTTCCGGCAGAGTGTTTTTATAAATATTGACAGTAGACCGCGAACGGTTGATCCAGCAACCCTAACAAATTTAAAGAAAATGAGACTTGAGCTATGTGTAAACTTTACTCGTGGCAAAAAAAGTTGGTAGACCACAACCTAACATTGTTATTTTTGTTTTATTTTCTTTTGAAAAAAATTGGGTATCGTTCCGAAGTTGCGTTGGTTCTTCACTTCGGAATAGTTGCTTAAGTTCGTTCGTGCATTGAGTAATGTTCGCGTCTTTGAGATAGATCCGCCAACTACCAGCTAGAGGTGTAAGAATCTGTTGAGAAACGTGCCAATAGGCTCATCTACAACGATTCCTTAGTTCAAGCCGAACTACATAGCTTTGAACATAGTTGCAAAGTTACTAGATTAATGATTTTTTATCGGATTAATTTCAGAGAGTGTGCTTCATATCTACGTAAACTAATTACTTATTTCCTATTTTTCTACTGGACAGCCAAAAGCTCGAAAAAGCGGCAACATTTCATGATTTAATTTTTTGTCGTTAAAAATACTCAAACGGAACCATTTGATTCCACTTTCATTGTGTGATCAGCTACAAAGTGGAATGCGCTTCCTGGGTGAGTTTTTCTCGATAAATAAAATTTGAGTATATAGGTATCTTCTAAGCATTCGTTCTCCATTATGGACTGCACCTTCACTTATAAACGCAACGCAACGCGATAAAACGCAAATATTAATTATTATTAAAAAACTCTGTCCGTGCTTTCTCACACTAGTGGAAAGAGCGTGAAAATATGGTATTATAAGAGTATCTGCTAGAAAAGTTTGGTTCATATTATCAGTAATACGTAAGTTAATGAATATTGGATCCTACTAAATGTGACCACCGACAATGAAACGGCGGCGTCCAAACTTAAACAATTTCTTTCTGTCTACATCGTCTTTATCACTTGGTATACTAAGTTGTAGTGTTTTGTTTCAATTGTATTTATACATGCTTCCCTAACGACTTACTGAATTATTCATGAGCGCCTTGATGCCAGCTATGAGGTTGTGCCTGGTGAGTGCATCGTCCCTAGGAGCCCGTTGTAACGCATCTAGCAATGCGCCCAACCCGCCTTGTTTGATAAATTTAATTACGAAGCTGTGAGCCCGCGTCCGGAGAGCAGTCTTGAGACCATCGACTAGTGCGCACGCTTCTGCTGGTGGGATGCCTTCAGATGATGCGAATGCCTGTAACATGGACAAATCATTTTGAGTTTTAACATTTTTCTTTTTATGAAATCTCTCGGTAAGTAGAATTCCCTGTATGGGTGAGTATTGATTATACCCCTGGATATAACAGGAATAACGTGATGTTTATACTGGTTAAGTATTTTAAATGTATGTATTATTAATAAATTATTGCCATTATTTCGCCATCATTTATTTATTGCCAAATTAAAAAAAAAAAGTTTTTACCGGCACTCTCCATTTCTCCGGGTCATCATTATTGACAGCTTATTCTACCCAACACTGAGCACAAGCCTCTTTACCTATCTTTTTTGACATACACCAAAAAATAAAAGCTTGTGACACAGCCTCTGTCTTAGCATTAAAACAGAGCAAAATTTCGCTTTGGTCTTATATGAATTTTGTCCAGTTTAATCTCGCCATTAATCACTATGTTTGCCTTACTACGCCCATATCCTGTCATCTTCTTGTTGTATACCAACCGATTTGATATAGTCAATAGTGTGCAAACCTACCTTAGCGATCTCAAAGAACGCTTAATGTACTGCTTCACATGCGAAACAGTCGTAAGTAGCAGTCCATCCCAGCGGCGTCATTTGTACCGCCTCGGTGGGTGCTTCCAATAAATTTATTTCTAGGCGGCTAGCAAGTTCATTATTACTCTGTTCTTCTATGACAGGTTCAGCCTGTTCTTAAAGTTTAGCAATCTATAATCTATCTAGTAGACACTTACATCAGCGATTTCGTTGAGTGCCTTGATGTACTCTTCCACCTGCGGAGCAGTCGCGAGCGGCATCACCTGCCCCGGCGGCGGCCTCCTGCTGCAGTAAATTTGCCATTTTTTTGATGCTGGGAGATTCATCATGGCCGCTTTGTTTACCGCCGATAGGTCCAGCTCTTCCTATAACCAAAAGAAATAACGATTTAAGCATATCTCGAGAATTTGAGGCACGGATTACTTGACTATGTTTATCATCGGGTCTTATTTCATAGTATTTTGTGCGCGGTTAAGACCCGGTGATAAAAATAATTATGTGTTCAAGTAAAATTAAAAAAAAATCTTGAGCATGTATAATAGCATACCTAATAACGTATATATTCATAAAAATATGATAAAGATTGCAGCAATGATAGCTCGGCTATTAGCAAAATTAAAACAAATTTAATTAATTTCACGAGAAAACTCTAAATAATGATCAGTATTATCAGTTAAGCACTTGATTTCGTTCTATGCGCCACCATTCCTGTCTCTAGTTTATAACTTATCTTCAAACATTTCTAATGAAGTTTATAAATAGACATTTTCGATAAAATAATTTTGACGGTACTTTTGTGATGCCATATTTCAAATGTTTCAAATAATTTAAGTTGATTGTACGTAGTATTCTAACAGCAGAATTTCAGCAAATAAATATACAATACAATGATTAATTGATCATTCTGAAAAGGAAACTACAAATGGACCACTAAATCTAGGCAAGTTTCCTAATAAGCTAAATTCAAACAGACAATTTTAAAACATGAATCCATTTCAAGACAGGTATTTATGTGAGCATGTGGAATATCCTAAAACGACTTTGCTAAAAATCTAGGTTTGGCAGTTACAAGAAAAATATGCGCATTAGTCAAAAAAGGTTTTATTATTAGACCATTTTAAAGAAGTAGATATCGTAACTTCCTCTCAGAACCTATTGTTGTTTTTATATTATACTATGAATATATATACACATAAAACATTGTATATTAACACAAGATCGAAGCCGATGATGTCAAAAGATAAAGGGTGTTTCTATACAATGGAGACTGTAGAATGTAGATGATAAACAATTATTATAAATAGGCAACTATTTATTGTTCACACCAAAATTACATTTTTTTTTTTTTTTTTATAACGAATAGGCTTGCGTTTGACCGCCATCTCGCCTGATGATAAGCGAATACATACATACATCAAATAAAACAATTGAACATTAGTTCCACAACTGCCAGTCTTATGCCTAAAACCTAACTCTATTAGGCAACCTTAAATAATGATGATGATGACTCTGATCTGAACAAAAGAACTGAAAACTGCCTTGCCAAGCAGGTCTCTTAAATAATAAAAAAAAACTTATAATAATAAGTTTTTTATATAATAAGTACGCGTAAAAAAATCCACATAAACGCCTAAAGCGCACAATTATATAGAAGAACAAGTGCCTTAGAATAACGAAACAATTTAGTTTGTGCCGCATAATTTTCACACAGGTCTTAGAATCAGATATAATCGCCTTTTCCTTCTAAACAAGCCGAGCTTCGCCTCGGGCAGAAAGCTATGCACATAAAATTTCTCTACTTCAAAGTTATGGGTACTTCAAATTAAAACTGGACAGAAGATAATTGACAGGATGAGTGACGAACCAGCAAATATGGCAACTATTAGCTATAACGATTTATTGAAAGTTCAACAGCTATGGATTTACCGAAGAAAGGTGATCAATCTCAGGAATTTATGAACTATTGACAGAGAAACGTAAGAACACAATACTCTGCAGGCTTTCTCTATTCAAATTTATATGATTCTTAACAATTTGTTTGGAATCCTTGATCCTGATGCTGAATCGTAGTTTTTGACAGCCCTGTTGGCTCATTAGTAGTATGTCTGCTTCAAGAGCTGACCCCTTTTACTGTAGATGTGGATGAAATGCAACAAATATCCATAACCATAATTTAGCTTATTTCTCTTATATCATGAACATAGTTATGGAAAGGGTTACTGGTAAGTCCATGACTTCTATGAATGAAGTTTCGAAGAAGTGAACTTATCTAACCAAATGAATATGTTGCTACTTTTAAAGATCACTTTCACCCTAAAAATCATCACGTAACAAATTAATTCTCCTGTAAAAATGCAAGTAAGTAATAGATATCATAATTGCTATTACGACGCCCAAGGCAAAGCCAGACATGCTATTGCCGTGGTATGTGGTAACGCCTACCATTGTTGGCGGAAGTGGCGACTGTGATTATCAAAACATTTAAGCTGTTAAATTATGAATGGAACGTGGTCTTGACTCCCGATATTGGATTAGATGATTGATATGAATGATTTGTTATGTTCATTGACGATTATCTAGTAAACGGTTGAATTACGTGCCTGACGAAGTTGAAATGTAACGCTAAACAATAAGGTCAAGAAACGTTCGTGAGGAAACCATAGCATGGTGGTAGAGTACTTTCTAGTGCTGGGCTGGCTAGCTACCACCCTCAAGTTGAAGATTTGCCCCCGACACCTAACGGTGTCTTCTAGCTGCGTCACTTGAAAGCCAGTTCTATTCCAGACTAGGTGTGCTTCGACCACACCGTCACTTAACATCAGGTGAGATATTCTCAAATAACTAGCTTGTCAAGCAAAAAAAAAGTTTTCTGTAACTCCTCCACTTTTTACTCGAGTTCATCGCATCATCGTAACGAAAAACAAGAATAGTTCAGTTGATTTAAAATTTCCGTAAGAGACATAAGCAAACGTTTAAAAACACATTAAGCCAGTTTTAAATCTACCAAATCAACAGTCCAGTGAGCATGACAAAGAAAGGCAAACAGACAGCAACGATGATAAATATCATCATGTTGAAGGAACATGTGTAGGGCTTCTTTTGTTCCGACACCGGTTATGGAGTAGTACATGTAAACAACTTTCTAATAAACTCGCTTGGGCTCATTAGAAGCCTTAGTAAACAGATAATGAGGAATATGAATGCTATGAAGAAAGGCTATTTATAAAGCCTAATGGATGGGAAGAGTACCTATATGAAAGCTGGCACGCAAGGCCTAAACAGGCTGGTAGATAACCATCTTGCCAACAGTATGATAAGAGGTAAATATTAATAAAGTTAAATTGATACTTGTACGTCCATGTATGGCATTTAAGTTGGAATTTATGTATATTGTTGTAGATGACGTGTTATCTGTATATTGTAAGCTTTGTTAGCGGTATATGGTAAGCTTGTAATTTAAGCATTAACCACAGAAAAATAAGTATTTTAAGACTGTCAGAATAGATGAGAGACAAAAACAAGATGAGCTATCTAATAAAAAATAATGGTATAGTCTAACACAATATAAAATAAATAAATGTCAGGACTTTTCACACAGCGCCATCTAGCCCCAAACTAAGCAAAGCTTGTTCTATGGGAACCAGATAACTAATAGAATACTTTTTGTTTTACTTATGCGGGATGACTCACGTTTAATTATACCGAAAACTCCGACTATAGTTTCGGCCACATCCGGAGGCCTTCATCATGGAGACAAAGCTGAGTCCAAACGCGCACGCGGCTTCGTCTTGATTCTTACTTCTTGTGTGCAAATGTAGCCGCAACTATAGTCAGAGTTTCCGATATAATTAAACGTGAGTAATTTAAAAATTTGACAATACCACGTGAGTTTCCATAATAAGATAAAATACATATATGTAATGTACATAAGTACATATACCTTCTTTTTTCTTTTTGTAAATAGATACTTAAAATTCATACAAAACGCCGACACAGAAAAAAAAAACATTTTTCTATTTATCATCTCATAAATTTTTGTTCTGGTGGAAATCGAACCCACGCCAGCTCTTGAAGCAGATATTCTACCAAATGGCCTAACAGGGCAGTCAATATGAATGAAAACTAACTCACACGAAAAAAAAACACTTAGGTATAGATGTAAACACAAAACACTGTCAAGATTTATATTTGAGGGCAAACTTCAAAGCTCAGAGAGTAATGCAGCTAATAAGCTGCATTACCCTCAGCAGTTTAATAAGCGTGTTTATTATAATCATAATCTTGATTACCTACTTATTTAACAGAGACTCTACTATTTCTTAGGTGGTCGTTATGAGAAACATATTTTAGATTTTAGGGCACCAATTAAACGAATACTCGGTGCACCTTTAGTGCATACAAGAACAGCATTTATAGAAAATTGCCATGATTAAGTGTGGACTATCATTAGAGATCTTCCGAGTCGTTCACCTTAAAACACAGTTTCACTGTGAACTCATACAAACAAGATTATATAGTACTCGTATGAACATTTTACATTAAAAATGGGTCTCTTATCATTTTAAACAGGCTTTAGTTGAAACTAACCAAGTGTCATTTGGCAAATTGTATGGAACTAAAACTGAATTTTTGTCCACAATTTCATTATACGTATAGTACTAGCGACCAGCCCCGGCCTCGTACGGGTAGTAAGAATGGGTATATAGTTAAGATATCCTTAAAAGGTATATATAAATATATATAGGACTTTTTTGAAGATCTATAAAAAAGGAATATCTCACCATGCATTATTTTGTTATATCTCAAAGGAATTAAGTTTCGATAAAAGCTCCCAGGTGGCTTGACTTTTTCCGACACTTCCAACAATTAACATCATATTCCAACCAATTTACACAAAATCTTGACGAATTCTATGCCTAAACCTTAGTCTTGAATCACTCTATCTATTGGTGAAACTCGCATTATAAATTGTTCAATAGTTCTTACGTTTATCGCGAACAGGCAGAGAGACAGACCGACGCGACGGACGACTTTTCTTATTTTATATTATGTAGTGGTTGGGACCAAATGTTTCTTTTTACAATAGAAAATTATTATATTTTGACTTATATCAATAATTATTTCTCAACTTATACACCCGAAATATTTCTACTCGAGTACATGCACATAGATACTCAAGTAGCCGTAACATTGTTCGTAACTAACCTCTTTGTAATACAAGTCGTAAAATCATAATGAGAGAGATTAATGGAGAAAAGTCGTGACGTGAAATGCCGTAACGAATATTAACAAAAGAATAATGATGTTAAACGAGATGTTAATGCTAATCATTATGAGGAAAAGGCCTTTGCTCTTTCCTATATGAAAGTGTCTACCGTATAAAATCCTACCAAGATGGATGACATAACACCAGTAGACGAAACCTATCTTGATATTCTTTGTTACTTGAAATCAAAAGGCTATAGTTCAATAATACTAGGATTAGTTTTGATTGTAATTACTACATATTATAAAACAAAGTCGTCCGACGCGTCTGTCTATCTGTTCGAGATAAACTTAAAAACTACGGAACGGATTATCATGCGAGTTTTACCAATAGACAGAGTGATTCATGAGGAAGGTTAAGGTATATAATCTGTCAAGGTTTTGTGTAAATTGGTTGAAATATGATGATAATCGTTGGAAAGTCAAGTCAAGTCACCCGGGAGCTTTCATCAAACAGTACATAAATGCAAAAAAAATATATAAAAATAATAGTTTAATTTATAAATGTTGCTTAAACTTAATCAATGCCATATATAATGCCATAACATTCTATGCCAGTTTATCGCTGACGTGATAATGAGACAGCCTAGTTTAAGCATAGATAAACTTCAAGTAACGTTTTTAAGTGAGACCATAAATCATAATAGATAAAACCGTTTACAAAAACAAACAGCCCGATGGTATAATAATACCCAGTTATGTAAGGTTAATCAAATACAGATGAAATACCAAGGAACAGACGATGACATCAGTATGACCGTATCTACCATAATGAAAACTAGATGACCTTTATATATCTTTGAAAGTGAACGCAAAACAGAGCTGATCATGACAAAGATGCAAGCGGATCACAAAGCATTTTTTCCATTCAACGACGACTATTGGTTATTGACGTCAAACTTCAGATCGTATCAACTTATAGACTAAAATTAAAGTCTATATTATTTTTGTTTTGCTCACGTTTGATTATATCGTGAGAAGTTCTATGTACCAAGGAAAGTCCGGGAGGCCATAGAGATTAGAAAAAAAAAGTAAGCGTCCTAATTTTAACAAAGATGGAGGGTGGAATCTGCCTCCGACTTGGAGACCTTGTCTTCATGAAGCTCTTGAAGGTGGTCGCGGATCTGAAGACGCCACGGTGAACTCTGAGTGTTGGAATATTCCTGACACCCTTGCAGGGTTCCAGAGCACACCGGCTCATCTCGGTACACTACCCGCTCCCACCCCTGCGCC
The DNA here is from genome assembly GCA_950106695.1 of Biston stratarius. NCBI lineage: Eukaryota > Metazoa > Arthropoda > Insecta > Lepidoptera > Geometridae > Biston > Biston stratarius. Next base: position 25,175,761 of record OX467106.1, read on the forward strand.
CGCGCATCAACCGCTATCTTCACGTGCGAAGCGCGCAGCGGCCCGCAGTGCGAAGCAAAACGAAGCCACGCGCGCGTTGTATTCAACTTTGTCGCCATGATGAAGGCCACCAGATGTGGCCGAAACTATAGTCAGAGTATCCGATATAATTAAACGTGAGTAATCCTGCATAAGTAAAACAAAAATGTGTCAAACCACGTCAGTTTCCATGACTATATTATTACTACTATCAGTAGATACGATCTGATATGTATATGAATAAAAGAAATACATTTTTGAAGACGTGTTGTATCAGTAATGATAATCTCTATCAAATGTTACACTCCACAGTTCTTTATCATCATCATCAACCAAAGCGCGAATCACTTTCTAGTACTCAGCTGGCTTGATACCACCCTCAAGTTGAAAATCTGCCGCCAAGCGCCTAACAGTGTGTTCCGGTAGCCTCACTGGAGATCCAATTAAATTCCAAGCTAAGTGTGCTTTACCATCTTCAACCACACCGTCACTTAACATCTGCTGAGCTGTGGTCAAACACTTAGCTTTTCAACCATAAAAATAACCGATAGCAATCAACTCCTGGGAATAGATCTCTCCCAAGACAAGCCAATCAGTCTGATCCTCAGCTTTTCGCTTCCAGCTACTGCCTGCTGTCTTACATATATTGTCACTACATCGAGTGTCGGGGCGTTTTACACTACGTTAACCAGTAATGTTAAAAAGTATCCAAAGTTTTACCAAGTCATGAATCTTTAAAGCATATAAAAACGAATGTTTGAAGCATTAATGTCGGTGGCTATTTCGCATCAGTACACTGTAATAATCCCATTAACGAATTCTAAAGCACAGCAATTTTAACCTAAACCTGTCATTTAGCGTCTACAGTTATTTGAATGTTTAGTAAAGTTTGCAAGCGTTTAACTAACTCGGTCAATGATAGCGAGATCTTGGTCGTTTGCCAATAATGAGAATCATTTTATTATTTGTATAAAATCATGTAGTATAATTATGCCATTAATTGGTTATATATATTTTACTGTGCTGATTTTATTAGTGTCATTGTATTGTGTAAGGCACACGAGCACATTTAGATCTGGTTCCATGTCCTTTCGACTTATTCATTTGCACGATGCGCTTATTATAAAAACGTAGTTATGACAAACATGTCATAACTAAGGTTTGTTCAGAGTTTAGTTTCATGTTAACACGACTACCTAAAAAAGCAGTGTAAAGTTTTTTTTTTTAATTCTACCATTTTATTTATTGTTGACAGGTGTTTGACCACAGCTCACCTGATGTTAAGTGACGGTGTTGTCGAAAATGGTAAAACACACACAGCCTGGAATGGAACTAGCTCTCAAATGAAGCTGTCGGAACACACCTTTGAATTCTTAGCGGCAGATTTTCAACATAAGGCAGCCGAGCGAGTACTAGAAAAATCCCTACCACCATGGTATGGTTTCCTCATGATGTTTTCCTTCACCGACAACTCAAACTCATTGTTGGTTACCCACCATTATAAAACATTCAGTATGATTGTTTTTATTTATGCTAGCTGCATTGTGTCGTTACCTTTTTTAGTATAGTTACGTTGTTTGTCGTGTATTTACTACTTACATATTGATAATATAACTTATATATACATACGTGTTGCTGAGATTATTATCGGTATGTCATGTTTTTTTTTTTCTTTTTCCTTTTGTATTTTCCATTTATCTATAATAAGCGTTACAACATCGCTTCTTTCACTCTTTGTGTTGTAACACGAAATAGCAAAGTCATAGAGACCATGCGTAGGTTTCCAGTATAATGAATGACAAACTTCAACTAGCCAGACAAGAAGCAAGCAATTTGTTGTTTTAACAAAACTCTATGTTTGTAATCAAACAAAATTCTGGGCAATTTAATACGCAATTTCTGCTTCAATTTCTACGCCGCGATTGTCGACTCTCTCAACAAGTTGGAATGAATAGGTGCAAATCGGTGAATATTTCAATCTCCCTAGCTCGGTGGAAAGCGCAAAGTTATCTACTAGATACATACAAATGAATGTGATTTCCGATTCATATAAAAGAGAGTAAGGGTGCGCCGGCGTCATTGTGACGGCGCTGTATAAAACAGTGAACCATGTTACTCTCCTCTTATTATATAATCTTGGATTTTTACACCCCAACCAGGACGACAGTACAGGACTTATCGCACCCATTTCAGAAAAAAATAAGGATAAGACCAAACTTCTACTTAAGTGTGTCATTCGTAGTTTGTAAAAAGTATCTTGACTCTGTGATGCAGCATTTGTTTTCCTAGAAATAATAAATATCATAAGACATTTCACACAATCTGACCCCAAACTAAGCAAAGCTTGTAGCAAACTATGGATATCAAATAACGGACAGAATACGTAGATTAAAAAAAAAATACAAAAAAAAACATTGGTAGTTACAGAATTCTAAATTTGTTTTTTCTACTGCTTATATTCTCTTAATTTTTCAGCTACTGAGTTTTTTTTGTAATATTTAAAGAGCGCTTTGTGAAAATTCTGTTAAATTGCCAAAACTACGCAGCACAATTAAATCTAGGTATATAATTGTATAGTCATCATGATGAGTTTCAGCACTAGATAATAGGTTTTTATTGTTTGTCTGACTAATAGGCATAATCATTACAGTTGATCTACTGGCCAATAATAATCTACGTCAGCATAAGATGGTGAGAGCAGATTTCCATAACCTTTCGTCAGATTAACTCCAAGTGTCAGGTTTGGCGCACAAGCAAATGAACTTCAAATGAAAACGATTATGCACACACGACGGTGAAAATATGCGCAATTGTAACTAGAAGCTGTATACCTAATGACTTGCATCTACGAGTTGTAAGGTAAATTAGTGTTATGAGAAACTATGGTGGAAAGTTTTCATCTCATTTAAGGATGTCTACACAAATAAGTATTTAAATTAAAGTTCGTAATTTTGATTATTTTATAGGGGGTAATTTTCTGGAAATTATTTTAAGAAAGTATACTATTAACAAATCTTTATTTACACATAAAAGACAGTAAATTGATATTTGTTTTTTTACTGAAAGAAAATTTTATTTTAAAGTGATTTGGACTACAAATACTTTGTATACAATGCAGACGAAATTAAGTTAAAATAAATAAGCTGTGATAATTATTCATAGTTCTTTTGCGTATACGCATGCTGCTCATTGAAACTAATCTGACACGTCAGTTTAACAGACCAGCTGACAGACGCGAACGCACACGCGCTGATTGGCGAAGACAGCCACACGCCACCGAACTTTGACACCTCGTCGAATGAAAAGTTCACGCGCACGATGTCAAGCCATATCGTTTGAGAAGTTCACTCCCAAAGCAACCTTGACTTAAAAAACTTCGTAGTTGTTGTATGCGAATGAATATAGTAAAATTTACGTACGGATTTATAAACTTTATTTTCTATTTTATGAAAGAAACCATGGCGAGGATATCTCCATAACTATATAAAATAAGCGAATCCTAGTTAACAAATACGATATTCCGCGCTTCCGTGCTTCCGTCTAAATGTGCTTCTAATGCAAACCTGCCCTGCCCTGCCCTGCCTACAGGCATGCCCAGCAGTGGGATGTTAATAACTGATGTAGTAATATAAATGAATTAGTCAAAGCAATAAAAGAAGAAATAAATTCATTTGTCAAAAAGAAATGACAGACAAATCTAAACAAAAGATGTAACACTAACACGCTTTCTAAAATATTTTAACAAACTTTTAATTTAACTTCTTAATCATTAGTTCCTTTGATGTTAACACAACAACAACGGTCTTCACAATTGTTTATGCGTAGGCAGTTATAGAATTAGAGAAACAAGTAACAATAGAAAAAAAAAACAGAAATAGAGAAAAGTACATAATGAAATAAAATAAAATAAACGATCACGATCATCGATCACGATCATCAATCACGATAGTTTAAAAAAACTACATGAATTAAAATATGTTAGGCTAGATCCCACAGTTAACATGATTCTAACATGTGTTGGGATGAACAATTAATTTAAATTCTACATCATGTAGTTTAAAAGTCTAGATACACCGTGACAAAAGGATCGCGATCTCTCGTGACTCGACGAAGGCTATTCAGAAATTAATTCACGATAACCACTCGATAATGCGCTAGAAAATAATATAAACTCGTTCACGAAGCGGTATTCAAAGCTGAATGCAAATACTTCGTCTGAACCTTTGTGTGTGCAAAGAAACTTGTTTGAAAAGTGACCGCCTGTCAGGGTCAATCTAGATATCTACGCATCGAAGCTCGCAGATTAAAAGGTTCAAAACGTAATAATAGGTAAGAAATAATTAATATTGTTTTATAGATAACTCAAAATTCAAGATCGTGCTATAATACACTTACTCTGCCTGAAATAAATTGCCCATCTGTTAATAAATCGAAAAAAAAAACTTTCCGAATCCTAATTTTGCTATTTCGTCCCTTATTAACATACTTGCTGATCAACATTACAAAACGTTTCAATACGTCATTTACTCAGAGTACCAAAGCATTTATAATTATGTTTACTAGATGGTAGATTGTAGAGATGCCAATCATGGTCCATGGAACCAGCAGGGGTCGGGAGAAAGTGCGTATGGTCAGTTCTGTTGTCCAGTTAATTCAAGACTTGCTGACTCATACGTGTGAATTGAGACATCGTCGGTATCCATCATATGATCAATATGATCAGAAATACAATCGAGGTATTTGCCAACACCAAAGTATAAATACATTTAGAAATCACGAAAAAGATCATTTCAATACAAATGGATGAGAATGCATTATCAACAAGAAAGAATGAAGTAATTTGAGTAATTCCTTCGAATATTTCTGTTTGCTTGTGCAGTACAAGCATACAGAAATATTCGAAGGAATTCTTGTGTTTTAATGTCAAAGTAATGGGTTTATATTTGAATTGGATAAATAGTGCTTCACTTCACAATATACTATTAGGAATATGTTCTTTTTCTTTATACTTTCTTTATCCCAGTAAACATTGAAAACGTTTTTTATCTTCTAAAATCTATTTTAATATGCTACACAGCTAGATCAAAGACTCGTCGAAATTTACAAAACTTAGTTGAGTCTGTATAGAAATTGAAGCCAATAGACTGACCCAGATAATCTGCCATTCTGTGCATTCTGTGATCATATCAAGCTGTAATGGCTGTCATCCGGAGCCGGAGCCATCTTCATCGGGCGGGATCGGTTCACATCTGTCATCTGACATGAGAGGTGAAAGTCACCGTGTTGCGTCTACTTCTTCCCGTCTGTAATTCTGTTAGGTAATCTGATGGTTTGTTATGGCACATCTAAATGAAAATAACAATTCACATTTTGTGAAATTAAAAAATAAAACTAACGAAGATAAATCTTGAGAACATTTTACTAATAAGAGTTCCCATCGTTCACAGAATCAATCAAGTTAAAAACTAACTTTTACTTCCGTTTACCGAGGTGTAGTACGAGATTAAACTGTAATGAGTAATTTGTACACAGAAGAAAAAGTACTTCAATTACGTGAATTTGTTTCCAGTATTACGGCCATGATACAATACGAAGCCGACTCCACACCGGTTGCGTCCCAAGTGAAAATTCTTTGAGTAACTTTAAGTTAAAGAGCAATAAAACGATTAATTGAATGTAGTATCTTCGATGGCCACTTGAATTTTTACGAACTGGTAATTTAATAACTTAATCGAATGAAATCGATAGCAAATAAGATTAAGTGGGCACTACATTAAACACACGAAGCACTCCCTCTGGCTATAACAGTGATGACCCATGAGTATGCGGAAAGGAAGCCAGTTTTGATTTAAGTATATGTTCTCATACGTACCAATTATTAAATTACTATCTACATAAATCTAAATAATATTTGATAATAAGTCAGCTTTACACATGTGACAGTAACAAATAGTTTGACTTTTATAACTTCCGGAGAAAATTATAAATTTGACGCAAAATTCCTCATAGCACATAATATGTATTTATGTTTATTTACATGCATGAAAATATATTAGCTTTAATCTTCCAATCTCCATAATGTTGATGCAAATACAACATACGAGTATATTTATGAAATGAGACACATACTTTCATTCATATTAACACGTTTTATGATAACAGACATTCATATAGGTAATTTAAACACTAAATACAGACAACATCTATAATAATCTATTTAAACAAGGTTCTGCAGCTCGATGAAAGTCCAATGAACACCAGACAACATTCATATTATATAACGGGTAAAATATAAAACGAAGCAATTTGCGGGCACTGAGCCTGTGTCAGTATGCTTAGTGCGAGTTTTTTTAACTACTCGATCGCGTTAAAGTTAACTCCAATTTGTATGGAATTGGATCAGCGCCACCTAGCGTCACGTTCGTAAAACATATTTTGTGAGTGCGAGATTGATTGTTAACTTTACGATCGTGACCATCGACTAACTTTACCGACGTGAGCACGTTAACGAGCTTGTATGATGTTTTTGCGAGTGCGAGTTGCAACGTTAGTCTATTTTGACAGTTAGATTGTAAACTTCTTCACTTCCGAGCAAGTTAACTTTGTCACGAAGCTTTTGGTAGTGAAACCGATACAATACGAATATCTTTTTAGAAAATAATTATTTTGTTTTGTTTTAATTGGAGAAAAAAATGGCAGGTTGTAACTTTATTGCTTGGAGAATGTTGTCGACGGCAAAAAGCAAGCACAGCAAGTCCTCAACCGATAATAAACTCTAATAAAATGATGTATGGTGATGATGATGTATATCGTTTTAACCTTTTTCCACTACTCTCTGGATTTTGTATCACTACTGCCATCACTATTGAGCAGTGATATAAGGTCCTCCTAATGGTGGTGGGTCCACCACCACCACCACCGCCACCGTTGGGATATAGGCATTGGTTATAGGCTTACTAAGATCTCCATGACTAGAAAATAAAAGTACAAAATAGGTATATTACAATACAAGTTAAATTCAACAACTCGTATTAAATAGGTTTTGTAAAGATCTTGTTCTTATTCTTATTAGATATTTACTCATCCATAAAAGTTACTAACAAGTCAAATTGATGCTGGCTTGTTTTCATTTTTCCTTTTATTTTAAATCGAGTTTTAAAGAATAATTTAAATTTGACTCATAAAGATACACACACAGTTTGTTTACATAATAAAATTCAATGTGACGCCAAGTGTAACACGACTATTTTTGATAGTACAACGCCTCCATACAAATAGCGTTAGAAATTCATTGTATTTAATTTGGTCGGCTTATCACATAAAAGCCACACGCTACCAACATACGAAATAAAATAAACGCTGTACTCGGTGACCAAACGTCATTCGAATCGAATAACTAGTTTGTCACTCGCACTCAGACTTACTCACTTTACGACGTGACCAACGGATGCTCGATTTACGCTGTAGTTAAGTAATTCGATTTGTTTAGGAAACTCGCACTAAGCATACAGCTAGTAAATCAAATTAAACTCCACCTACAAAAGCAAGTATTTGTTAGTATCGCTTGTGCTTTAGGGATAGCTAAAAATGGAAAAAAATAGGATGAAATTCAAAAATTGGTTTTATTAGAAAGTATGAAATGTCGAACATGAATTTTATAGGCACGTAGAAGGAAAACTATAAAGCGCTTGCAGTATGTAACAAATTAATTTTATTTATTACTATCAAACTATATTATCATGCTCATGAATAAATGTTTAAAGAACATAAGATCTTGCTGAACCTTTAATATTTTTAGGTATAAATTCTAAAAAAAACAATGGTATTTTTCTGAATTATGCACAATTATAATTTATCAGTACACTCAGCCCTAAATATCTAAGCAATTTGTGAAAGTAGTCCGATGGTGCAGGCGTCCACAGTAACTACGTCTCATCTGTCTCAACAACACCTACAGACGCTGATTTATTGCTAGATTTATGGGAAACCATTATTGTAATGCTAAATTTTATAGCTTCCAAGGGCCGTTATAAAAACGATTTAAGGCTAAAACTTTAAACGAAGCACAATAGGTAGTAGGTGTGAGAGCGGAAGAAACAGAACCGGACATAGTAGATCACCCTTTAGGAGCACAATAAATAGTATAGGAACAGTGTAGTAAGCCCTCATTAAATCCAATTGTCAAAAATATCATTGTTCCGTAACTTAATTTCATTTTTCTGACTATTGTTAAACTATTATCGTAATAAATGTGTATAATGCTCAAAATGTATCTACTGCTCGTAAATATATCAATTTAAAAAAGCAGTAATATTGTGTACTATATAATAACAGATTTACATTCTGTGAAATTTAGCTTTTGTAGCTTAAGAATGATGGTTTGTAAAAAATCGCAGTCCATAAAAATTAAGCACAACAAAGTACCTAATTACATGGATCCCAAATGTTACTACGATGTATTTCTCAAGTGGGTAATAAGATACTCAAAATAAGCAAATCCCAACAAAAACCGAAAAAAAAGATTGTAACGTATGTTGACAGGCTATTCCCAGAGAAATCTCAATCGAGTACACCAATGATGATGAATTATGAAATTTATTCGATGCGTTTTCTTGACAACAAAATCTCCAAGTTGACGAACTGCCTGGGATAATGACAGAGATAGTTATTGCATAAGTTGATGTAGCTCTACGCTCTAGTCTTACAATGATGAAATTAGGCACAGAATGATGGGAACGTTTCTAGCGAACGAGACCACGGTATATTATGAAAACTCTCCATAATATTGTTATACGCCGTATTAAAATTCTTTCGAGCGCTAAAGTAATTAAAATTATTGTTTGCTGTTACTGTAATTAATGAGGTAACAACGCGCCAGTATTCAAATTAAACTTTTACACATTATTAAAAATTTGATTACAGTAACTACGGTCTAGAGTAACATAATAGATACATTCATGTATCGAAATGATTAAACAAGCTCTAAAGGATAAAAACGCCCACATTTGCCATCTACAAGATCTATCATTCGTCCTGTTTCAAATGACCACATTACATCTTTAAATCAAGTCAACAAGAAACAACTAATACTAAATTCAACTTTATCTCACTCGCACTCGAGAAACTTTGATTTGATACCTAAATGCCTTTTCCAGCGATGAATAATTTCATTTAATTAGGCTACATTTTAATTAAATTAAGGGGCAATTTTGAAAATAATATCTTTAGTAAAGAAAAGGTTGTTTGAGTGTCGGATAATAATTCATTGATTTAATTAAATCCTCATCCTTTTTGTAACCAAAACGACTTATAAGTGGAAATACACCAAATATTGCTAGATTCTTGTCTATTAGTTCGTTGAGCATATGATATAACGATAACAACGTATGTATGTAGCTGTGTACTCACCACCAGTTCTGCAAACTTGGCATCGAGCTCGTGAAGCGGAGGCATGGGATGCGTGGGAGTGACGGCCTGCAACGCCAGTCCCCCCTCGCCTCCCACCACGCAGTACGTGATCTCGGGGGGTTCATCATTCTGAAAAATAAAATAAGGAAAATTTAAATTTGAGAATGAATTTATCATAACGGACATGTAAGGACTTGTGACTAAATAAAAGCAAGTCCTTGAGTATGTGCAAGGAAACGTTACGATTCTGTACCAACTTGCTTAGATGGGGCGAAATCGAAAGAAGTATAGATATTGATAACATCAAGACACATTCTTGCACAATATCTATAAAGAAAAGATTAAAAATGTGTAATAATGCTTTCACAGAATATATTCATTGCAAAGGGTATTTCTTCCATTCAGATCCCATAACTTTCATTTCAGTCATCCATCTTGCCCATATAACGAAGAATGAATATAATGAAGAAATAAAAATATGTAAATAATTCTCAGTAAATACGACGTCGTTTACATTCTGTTTGTATTAAACTGTCAAGGGTTTTTGTTGAATACATTGACCATCCAGAGAACATACTCTCTTAATGTAATACAAACGGAAAGATGACTCGAGAAAAACTTACAAATACGGACAGTAAAGCAATTTATGACTTATGCAATATGCATGCACATAGTAGTATAGTGCGAGTCGATAAACACTGACGCAGACTGACTGACACGGAATGAAATGAATTAACGGAATTTTACTTTTTTATTATAATTTTAGTTGGTGGTAGATCTCCTTAGCAGGAGGTCGTCTAGATAGAAACCACCGCAGTACTTGAGTACTTGATATTGTGCCGCCAAGCAGTAGTGTGTAAACATTACTGTGTTCCTTTAACAGTCCTTTCAACATCGATATCTTCGTTACTATTTGTAGTAGAAAAATGATAATATAATTATTAGGTAGGTCCATCGAATATTTTTTTTTCTTTTTTTTTTCTTTCCTTTATAAATAAATGACTATGTGAATTCTAATGCTATTATTGTTTTAATGCTATTATAGTAGGTTAATGCTATATATTAATTTGCCATAGGTAATGAAATTAATCATTATATTGACATATGTTATGATTTTAACATTTTAATGTAGAGACATGAATATTTCAAATAAACACTAAGAGGAAAATTAAACTATTTACAAATTATAGTCTACCTATCATAAAATACAAACTACAGAAAAAGCAATTTAAAATAAACTAATCTAAAAGGCCGCTATCAATGAGAATAGTTCCCAAAACGCCGGCACCATTGCCGCGTTGTATAGCCGTACTCAAACGTTGGGCGTTGAATTAAATTAATTTTAATTTTTAAAGTAAATACATACGAAATAAGTTTGTTTTATTCACCATAATATTATAATTGTAAAACAAAAAAGAAGAAATTAAACTACTGCATATTACATTACAATAGTGATTTAAATTGTAAACGAAATGAGGAAGGCATTGATTACCTTCCATAAAGGGACGCGGAAACGGACAGATAGAGGAAACCTCGTAAAGTAGCAAATGACGGCTATTTTACGCGAAGTGAAGATAATTGAAATGTAATTTGCAATTACGAATAGAATGGCAGTGCTTAGCGGGTAAGTTGAAGCGAATGTTCCAAATATACTGCTTCTGATTATTCCGCCCGCATTAATCTATAAATAAATAGGAAGGCAAACGGTACTAAATGATTTAAAATACGAAGTTTAAAAAAAATATTAAATGAGACGAGCGAGACCCGTCATGGTATGAGATAACGTATGTGGTATGGGTGTTGCAGCATTACACAGAACTTTGAGTACCAAAACGAAGGCCAGGGCATCGCTGCTTTGGCGCTTGTTACTTTAAGACTTTCGATGGTTAGTCTCAACATCCCTGTAATTACGATAGCTGCAGTACCCTTCAACCAAAACACAGTAATGTTTAGACACTATTTCTTGGCGACAGAATATCTGGTACTGCAGTGGTGCCTACTTAGACGATCTCCTACTAAAGAGATCTACCACCAACTAAAAGGTGTAAAAGGTGACAGGTGTTTCATAAATAAAGAAAAACACACAGAAATCATGAACGTGACCGAAGCAGATTATACAGTAAGAGTGACATAAACCCAGCATAACGATAAAGAAAGCTATACTATTAAAATTATTCAAAGAAAACATTCTTAATCGACAAATTACAAAGTAAAATACATTGCATTGCTTTAAATTTAATGTTTTTGATTGAAGAACATTTTACACATTAAGAATTCGTTTATCTTTCTCCCTTCCATGCATTTCACTTAAACGGCACTTACTCGTATGAGTTTGAATTGTATGAGTCACGCTGACCTTTGCTGGCGCCTGCGATGTGCTTCGCGAACTGTTACCAATGTCTTGCGAATCCATTCGATATAGGGTTGATGGATTTACAAAGGATTCCAGGAATCTTCTATCTTATATAAACTGCTATGGCATTCTGATAGTAATTCTTATGCTTTTATTTGGTGGTAGATTTCCGTAGCAGGAAATCGTCTAGGTAGGTACAACCGCAGTACCAGATAGTATGCCGCCAAGCAGTAGTGTGTAAACGTAACTGTGTTCCGGTTTGAAAGGTACTGCAGCTAGCGAAATTACCGGGCTGTTGAGACTAACCTTCAAAAGTCTCTAAAGTAATGAGCGTCAATGCCCTGGACTTTGTTTTGCTACACAAAGTTCTATGTATTGCTGCAATGGTCATGGACATGCATTAGGAGAGCGTATCGTTCGTCTCATTACTTTTACATTAAAAAAATATTCTATAAAAACTCTTTTTTTTTTCAAACACGCTCAGAGACATTTATATTAGCACAAGCTGAAGTAAAAAAAACGTAGATAAATTTGTGATTGAATAGAGAATATCGGCATCATCTGCAGCCTTATTTATTCCACTGCTGTGTACAAACCTCTCTTCCATCTTATTTTTTTTAATGAAAATAAATGAGACGGTGGTGACGTTCTCTTAATGATAAGACAAAACGCTTGTCCATGACTATTGCAGCGATACACAGAACATTGAATAGCAAAACATAGACCAAGGCGTCGCTGCTTTGGCGCTAATTACTTCGGGACTTTCGATGGTTAGTCTCAACAGCCCTGTAATTTCACTAGCTGCTGTACTTTTTCATTGCTAATCAAGTCGACTTTAACAATACCTGACCCGTACACTGATCATTGCGTTAGTTAAAAATAATATGATTATTCAAACAAGCTACGTCCCGCGTTTTCTGAGAATCCAGTTCCGCCTTTGTGTTAATCCAGAGTATAAACTTCCTACATCCAAATTATATCCAAATCTTTTGAACCTTACCAGCGTGAAGAAGTTTCACTATAAAAAACACACATTCATACATAATAACATATAGGTAAAATGTAAATCGCTGGCGTATCCATCATAATAAAATATTTATTAGAAAGCGACAGAACTAATACGCAGGAACAAACAAATCTTTATCAAGTGTAATATGAAAGCAAATAACGGAATGAGGTCACGAGCAGTGCAACAAATATTTACCCTAGACAAAGAAACAATGGAATTTTAATGCTCGATTATGAAAATAAACCGCATAAAGTTATACTAGATACTTTCAACAAAAAAATTGCTATAATAATAATGCTATAGCATTTACGCACTGGTAACTTTATGCACTATATAATTCTAAGCGATTATTTCTTTTCAAGCAAACGCAACTGCGAATGATGGCTGGTGATAGTTTAATTAGAAAATTATTTCTAAAACTTTAGTTTTAAATTTATTTATATAAATTTTATTATTCTATAATAAAAAGACTTGTATTTTACTCTTGACATTTGGTACGCTTTTATAATTTTTACCCGACTTCAAAAAAGGAGGAGGTTCTATGTTCGACTGTATGTATTTTTTTATGTATTTTTACCGATTTCTTTAACGCTCTAGTCATCTTAAATTTTATAACACTTAGAATCCAATACTAATTAAAACCGTTAAAAACATCTTATTTCTTGAATATTTTAACGATTTACAAGTGGCAGCCCTAAGGCGACAAGATGCCCCAATATTCTCGACGATGACTTCACCAGTCCGTTCCAGACAAATGAACAAACTTATTGGACAAAGACTGCTTTATGAGAATTTATCGATTCTAAGCAAACTGTTAAGCTTGAAAATACATAATATAATTTTGGCTAAGATAACGAAAACTCGGCGAAACAGAAAACAACATCATAAACCTATCAGTGGTACCGTGGTCGTGTCTGAAAGATGAATTTGAATAAAATATGAGGTGACTATAACCGTCTTTACAAAACCAGTGTTTTAAATGAATTCAAAATATATATAAAACTATTTAAACAACCTTAAACGACTTAACTTTTCTTTTAATTTAAGAAATAAACCCGTCAATTTGTTGCACATCTGCCAGTATAAAACCCTACCATAACAGTGTCATAATGTAGGTAGTATTCTATTAATCACTTAGATATAACAGAATTAAGCAGATATAGCATATATAGATTATTATAGATATAGATTTTTAGATATAGCAGATATTAGCTGATTTAACTTAACAGAATATAAGGCCTTCGTGCGGCACATTAACTCTGACACTAGGGTTAGGTACTCAATCGAAATTAATTTAGTTACCTAACTCAACGTTGTATCTGTAAAAGGCGACGCACGGCTTAACTCTACCATCGGTCATATTATCACCGTTACCATTTTCGGTAAGATCAACAGATACTATTTGTTCGCTAACTATTCTTTTAGCACTTACATTTTTCTCAGCAGTTACGTTTGCTTTACCACTTACATTGGATTTCGCAATCACCAAACTTTTCTTGCGAAGTGAGAATGTAAAACGCTTCTCTTTGTTTGATTTCGGCATTTCTAAAATCACACGTGTAGTTTAAAATCTTCACTTTGTTCATAAAATTTAACTTTAACCTCAGTCCGCTGTTACTGATATCACATCATGCCAAACTACATAATGCATTTTATTAATTTATTTTTCTAAATATTTAATAACGACTATGAAAGACAATACTCGATAAAGGCAATGAACTTTAGTAATTTCAATTATCACTATAAATTCTTAAGACACAATCACAATAAACAATAAGACACAATACCATTCCGAGACAAACGGACTCAGAAATGACGTCCATGTAGACAAATCACCTACTTCCCGTGTTATCTCAAATACTGTCTCGCTCTAATTGCATTCGATTAATCGATAGTTAATTGTGAACAATGAGTCTCTCGGTAGCTTCTGACCTCGACAATGCGTTGCCTTCAGCGATCTTTATGGGTAAACTTATTATGTTGTGATATTAATTTATTTAAAGAGTAAACAATGTTTTTCGGATGTGTGTCATTTAAATTAGTAGTTCTTTACGTTTGTTTGTTCCCATGTGGTTTTCTATAGCCTAAACAACTTGATCGATTTTTATGTAGGAGATTTGACTCTACTGTTGTTGATCTATAATCTACGTATCGGAAATAATGTCAAAATTTGACATTATTTCAAATAGATACGCCAATCACAGGTAGCACTATATAGACGTGTTTTTTAATACTATTAGATAACAAAACCAAAAGAAATACTAGTTTTACTAACCTATCTTATTTCATTGGTGGGCAAAAACATTAATATTTTGTGTTCAGGCTTCCCTTTTGTTATGTGGGCCAATATTTTTACCTTTAATAAACATTGAGCATATGTTTCTTTTTAAGCCAAAACAAACTACTTTTGGCCCTTTCGGAGCATAAGGATCTTCGGTACTTAGCAAACCTGACCATTTCAGTAAAACTTTATGGATTTTTGAATCAAACTCTGGATTATGAAGCACTTACCTGTATTTCTAATGCGGTATATTTCACTACTCGTTCATCAACATTATAAAAAGAAAAATTTAACAACGAAATGTTGGTAAATGTAATCTCTCTAAAACGGGTACCGAACTGATTTTGAAATAATGTAAAGGTAGAACGTTATAATATAACGAAATGGCATGTGCTTATAGCTCACATTGCGAGTGAAGCCGCAAAAATGTTGACATTAAATAAATCAGGATCGATATGAAAAAGACTTATAGAATTTTTCAAGGCAGTATCATCTCTATATCATTGCTGTTGTCGACCTACAAACCATACAAACATCAAAATGACATGACCTTTTCTAGAATATAGACCCTAATCAGTTCAGAGTTGCATAAACAGTTTCGAAATGTTTTCAAATGTACGTAAGTGTTCTCTTCTCATTGTTAAATTGACAGAAGGCTCACGTCGATTCATTCAATTAGATACAAATATAACTCCAAGTCAACTCTTGAACTTGGCATAACTGGCATCGCTCAGTTCAATGAATTTGGATTGTTCTATATGATCGTTACAGTTCGATTGTGTTCAATTCAAAAAGATCATTACTGTTACGCAAGTCGAAATAGCTGTCATATTCAGGGTACATTGATGACATTCACGGTCATCGCGATTGGAAGAATCAAGATGACCAAAACGAATTTTGGATCAGCTGTTTTAGCTGCTTATTGAATGCATGAAATATGCCGTGAGACGTTAATTAATTTTTCTCTTTAGAGTTATTTTAATTTTTATATAATTGCATATATAATGCATATATAAATACCAATAATGTCAAAAATGTTATAAAGAATTTAAGTGGACGTTATAAAATGGCGCACTTTACGCCACTATCAGTCTTATAAAATTATAAGTTTTTCATAATAATGTTTTTGTTGATAGTCCACGCAGTAGCTAATTTAAAATATGTTAAGCTATTACAATTGCATATAAAAATAACCAAGTCTTTATACATATATTTTGATAGATTTACATCATAATTTTATTACAAATAGGCATTCAAATCTAATAAAACTAAATCACGCAAGATATTATGTGAAAGCCGTTAAAGAACTAATAAAGGAGTCAAATATATCTATAAAGAAACTAATTTCATAAATCTATCTTACGTTACAGAATACAAACGGTACTAAATAGCAAACTATAGATGCTAATGTGAAATAAATAAATAACCTATGAACTGACCTATCGTGAAAGAAACGTAGGATGCGTAAGGACATTCCCATTTGTATAAATTAAAATAGATTTGAATGAAACACATGTGGCACACACGGATCTTGATGAAATCAACACTTTTCTCTTTTGAAATCTAAATTTGTTACAATCATGACGTTTCGGGTCAGAGTTTACTTTAATTATGCATGTGTGATTTCAAGACAGTCAAATGCTACTAAAACGGTGTGCGCAGTAGCGATGTCTTCGTGAATTATTCATGCAAGAGATGATGCCATTTCTAATGGTGACAAAATTACTACTGACACTATCGAAGTGAGAACTGTGTTAGGAGTTTTAAAACTGTTGATTTACATAATTTGCATAATTATGTACCATGTCATGCTTGGCTTAATAAACAAAATAACAAGATCCAAGGTAAAGACTCAGGCTATTTTAAAAAGACATTATAAATAACTGATTATTTAGAGAATAGTTCGGACATATCAATCTTAATGTATTTTATGAAGATCAGAAAATCGATAAAACTACTTGCTGACACAACAAAAGGAAAAACTCGAAGTTTACAGTAACAAATCGTCGTTTCGTTTTATGTTGAAGGATAACATGAATATCGTTGATTCAAAAGATGCGACACCCAATCATTACAAATGTATTGTGATAAGTTCGAAATGTAACCTTTACAACTCCTTGAAAGTAATTTTACTCACACTCAAGTTTAAAATTGTGTTTTTATAAACTATATGACTAACTTTATGAATATCGATTAACTTTAGGCGAGTTATCGTCGTTTAATTAGCGCCAATTTAATCGTTCTTTAGACTCTTTAATCTTTGTTTATTTGTCTCTTTTACATAGAACACCTTATTCGCTTCATATCATCAAGATCTTGTGTATTGTGTTTTGACTTTTTGTTTTCATTGACATGTAATTAATATTTCGTCATTTTTAATGTGATATTTGAAATTATATTACAGAATACGATTTTAACTTTCGTGTTATGAATAAAATACTTGTAATAGAATAAGTCCAAGTCTAAGATAAGGCCAATTTTGGTTGACAGATATAAGCTTCCAAAAAAAAAATTCACTGACAATTAGGAGTTTTACTTTTGACTGCCCTGTCAGTTCATTTGGTAGTAGCTCTGCTTCCTGACCTGTGGGGCGTAGGTTCGATTCCCACATAGGACAAACACTTGTGTGACGAACATACAGATGTTTGTTCTGTGTTTGGGTGTTCCTTATCCATTATAAGTATTAATTTACAAAAAAAAAGTAAATTTGAATTATATCAGTTATGTGATTCTCATAGTACAACACTGCTATATTTTTTTGGAAAATCTGGCAACTGCAGCCTACATAATTAATGTAATTAACAGTTTGTGAAACGGAACAGGAACCTTCAGTCCTTGATATATTATAGCATAACGGTGAAAGTAACACAAATCTACCCTGCAAACCATTACAAAACCCGATACCTCGGGTATTAGATTACAAATCTAGATTCAACTCTCGATCTTGCCAACTGATACGTTCCGCAACAATTCTCAAAGAATATGTTCTTACATGTAATTACTCTGTTTTTTATTTTTATTTTACGTATTATACACGTCCACTGCCACTAATGCGGACGAGGTTTTCATCAAATGGTAGAACGATATGATAGATTGTAGATTACGTAGGACAATTTTTAATGAATTATTATTGTAATTAAGATTGGTACGAGTAAATGCAATAGTAAAGTTGTAAATCCTCATCATTCTGATAATAAATACTAACGATGAATCGCATCTCGTGCATATAGTAACTTATTAATTAGTGTGCGTACTATTTGATACAAGACTCAACGGCAAGTAGCGAGAAATCTGATATCTTACAAACGCTACAATACATCAGCTAAATAGTAAACAGCCAAAACTTAAAAAACCGCACAAAGAATTTCGTAGAGAATTCATACTCTTAAGAAAGCTAATACAGAACCCTTTGTGCACTTTGTGGTCAACTCGCGACTCGATTTTTATAGCGATTATAGATCACTGGTTAGCGCGGTCCATTTACACGCTAAAGGGCGTGGGTTGAAACCCCAACAATGAGCTTGAGCTGCCGGTGAAGGAAAACATCGTGAGAAAACCATAGCATAGTGATAGGGTTCGGCTGGATAGCTACCACCACGCTTAAGTTGAAAATTTTCTGCCAAGCTCCTTACCGTGTGTTCCAGGCTAGGTGTGCATTACCGTCTTCGACCACACCGTCACTTAAAATCCGGTGAGATGTGGTCAAACATCTAGCTTATCAACCATAATTAAACTCTCATTCGATCAATTTTATTTTAGATAACATTCGCACTTGTCCAAAAAAAAAACACTACGATAAAGCATAGATTAGAAAGAGCACAAGACAATGTTGCGTTGAAAATGAGTGAAGACTCCTTGGCCCTACAATGTTTGAACTGCAACGCACACAAAGGCCCAGCGACAACGGCGGCGACGGATTCTATCGGACTGGTGGTGTACAAGTGACAAGAAAAAAGAAAGATGGCGTCCAAGTAGAATGGGAAACCCCATTGATTGTTAAATGATATAGCAGATAAAAACAGTATAAGTTAAATAACAGCATAATATGAAAAAAATAGCATAAGCAATCAGGTTTCTGCTATTAGTGTTTATTAAATTAGTGAATTTACACGTCTGCGATTAGCGCAGAAAGTAACGTCTCAATGTAAATAGCAGAAAATACTCTTGGCTATCTAAGCGAAACACCAACACGGGGCTATCGAACACACATTCAAGGTAAAAACGAACCTTACATTCTTGTAAAAACCTTGACAATCAAGTATATGTTTACGGACATATTTTATTATGTTTCAGAATAAACTAAACGTAGCAGTAAGAAAAAATAACAGTACAGCAGTAAAATAGCAGAATTCTATTGTTTTTTTGATGCGTTACACTTAAGTTGCGATCTTACAGCAGTTATGGTGTATTCTTCAATTTAACATAGTGTTGCAATTTACAACGTGTTTTTGGTTAATAGAAGCTTTGAACACACATGCTTTCTCATTGTTAATAGGAAAATATAAAGCATAATACGAAATAAATTAAAGCAAATGACGCCTAAACGCCTTGTCTAAATCACTGAAATCACGACTTTATTTCCGAGGTAGGGGATCTGATACTTTACCTGTAGACAAGGGCACAACGGCCACCGGCGGCGCAGTGCGTGCGGCATCTTCTTCCGCGGCGGGTCGGGCTCCGGTGGGGGCTCGCCGCACGCCCAGCGGACGAGCCGCGCGCGCGCCGCCTGCGCGGCCTCCAGCCCGCGCGACCACGCCGGCAAGCCCTGCGGAAACAGAAACATCAGTTTAGAAACTTCGACGAACATAAAATTAATGGACGAGGTTATTGCATTGCTTTGTAAAAACGAACTTGTCTTTCATATCTAAGACATCGACATCTAATTACAACTAGATATGTATGTTACTTATAACTAGACTAGCGACCCGTCCTGGCTTCGCACGGGTGCAATGTAGACGCTAATATGAAGCATATGCATGTATTATACATAGTACCTGGATGACCGAGCTTAGCTCGGTTTTTCATTGCCTGAAAACAAGGATAAAACGACGTTTTCTAAAAATGATACCTGGCTAGATCGATTTATCACCCCCGAAATATTTATACAAGAATTGTTCGATTAAAAGTATTAGATAAACCTTCCTCTTGAATCACTCTGTCTATTTATGGAGACCGCATTAAAATCCGTTACGTAGTTTAAAAGATCTAAGCGCACAGACAGCAAAAAGCGACGGGGTATATATAGTAAGCTATCCTTTAAAGGTAGATATATTCCACCGCCTATATTTTTATAGATCTATAAAAGAGAAATTTATATCCCATTATGCATTGTTTTGTTATATCTCAAATGAATTGGGTTTCGATAATAGCTCCCAGGTGGCTTGACTTTTTCCGACAATTATCATCATATTTCAACCAATTTAAACAAAACCTTCACAAATTCTATACCTAAACCTTCTTCATGATTCATTCTATCTATGGGTGAAACTTGCATGATAATTCGTTCAGTAGTTTTTAAGTTTATCGCGAACAGGCAGACAGACAGAGAGACGCGGCGGACGATTCTGTTTTATAATATGTAGTGATATGTCTATAAAGTTTCGGCTGCCTGAGTTGGAGACCATCTAGCTTCCAATCTGGAGGTCCTGTGTTCGAATCCACGGCATGGACCTCTGTATTTTCTAAGTTTTGTGCATATTACCGATGACTTCAAATAGTGAAGAAAACATCGTAAGGTCTACAGTAGAACAACGAACAAAACTAAACTCTTAATTAGTTCTCTGTTTCCCTAAGTTAATTCTACAGTAGGTTAATCTAACAGGTGAGTAATCCGTAACAGATCGAATTCCATGTCAAAACAAAAGCAGTAAACACAACATGCAACCGGTAACCGTAAAATGTAATTCAGTCAAGGACGTGGCATCTTCTGATACCTAATGCCCGCATCACGCAACCGTGTAACGATGGATGTCGGTGCTCTCTCATCTCGGAGGCAGCGAGAGTGAAATTATGTATGCATGTACTGTTACCAACAGAACCACTTTAACGTAATCATCATTGTCTATGTAAAAAATTGAATCCTTAGTTATTAGAGTCCAGCGTAATTTTCATGAATTTTGCACCCGCATAGCAAACTGTACGTATATTCTTCAAAATAAAGAGTTACGTTAATCGAACATACGAGTATAAATACAAATAATTTTATTTTTTATTTATTGATAACGCCAATGTTTCAAGTCAATTCCGTAACATCATTTCAAATATATCATCAAAAAATACTGTCAATATAATATTTTAAAAAAAAACATAAATGACTTACTAGTAATTTAATAATAATCTTTTAGTTTGAAATACTCGTCAATGTCATAAAACAAGTAGGTATATGGGTATTTCTACATTAAATGTTATACAGAGGTTTAGGTTCCAAGAGATAGTGTGAATAAATGTAGCACACAGCCCTACTGGCTCATTGGTAGTATATTTGCTTTAACAGCCGTAGGGCGTGGGTTCCATTCCCACCCAGGACAAACATTATGTGGTATAAGCAAATAGTTGTTCTGTCTGTGCGTTCTGTATGTATTTAACAATAAAAAGTATTTAAGTATTCTATCAGTTATATGACTTTCCATAGTATAAGCTTTGCTTTTAAATCTTTTGAAGACCGCATTGAAGGGTACTGCAGCTAGCGAAATTGCAGAGTCGTTGAGACTAACCATCGAAAGTCTCAAAGTAATGCGCCAAAGCAGCGACGCCCTGGACTTTTTTTTACTAGTCAAAGCTCTGTGTATCGTTGCTATGGACAAGCGTTATCCCTTACCATAAAAAGAGCGCCTCGTTCGACTCAACCTTACCAACAACCCTAAAAACCAACACTCCACCTTCCAAACTTATTACAATCCTTTTTGTAGTAGGTATAGCAGTTTATTTGTATGTAGAAAGAAGCGGATTCACTAACGGACAATGCAATGTAATGCTGACGGATTAATTGCTAAAAGATATGATAGGTAAAAGCCAAAATAATGCGTACTTAAGTTTTGACATAATCATCAGTTTTAATGTCAACGAAAGTGTTTGCAAACAAATATATATTTTTAATACTACGGCAGACACCGATGTGATTAGCCTTCTAATTTTTTTTGTGAAATGCATGAGTTTGTAGATAAATTTATATAATGGTTTTATTTAAGAATAGCTTTCACCCGTGACTTCATCCACGTTGACTTTAGAATTGGATTCTAAGAGAAATTAAACATGTGTAGGTTACAAAAGAGCCATAGTTTTATTCATCATAAAACACAGGGCTGAATTTGTCTGGAGGCCCTAGGGCAACGAACGAACGGAGGTCACTAATTTTTTACCGAATAAAAATTGTTTAAATAATGACGTAATTAGTAATAATGCCGTGGTGGTGCCGGCGTAAGAATAGTACCCCGCCCTCTCTACCCGTGGTTGCTGTAAGAGTCGGCTAAGGGATGTAATCTGGAAGATGGGCAGCAGGGTCTTCCTTGAACAATCACACCTAACTGCGCTCGCCAACCCGCCTGACAAGCGTGACGAATATTGGCAAAAACCCCCAGAAGGAGGCCTATGTCCAGCAGTGGACGATCTATGGCTGATGATGATGATGGTGATGATGATGATGATGATGATAAATTTAAATTTCGTTAGTTAATATCGACGTACAAATGAAAATTTCTTCCGGAAACGATGACGCAACACTTCGTTCGGAAATGTCGGTGCTTACTGCTTATCCAATAAGAATTCTTAGATGGGTAAAAACTTGATTGAATACTATAAATATTCATGTAGTGAATAGCTTATTATTTTATGATACAACGCGTGTAATTATATAAAATATATCCGAAAGCACTTTTTTTTCTTAAGTTGTCCCACTGCTGGGCGTGAGTCTCTTCTCTTTGTGAGAAGGGTAAGAAGGCACGCATGATAATTCGTTCCGTAGTTTTTAAGATTATCGCAAGACAGACAGACAGACGCGGCGGACGACTTTGTTTTATAATATGTAATAAACACGTCGAAACAACACAAATTAAAAAAAAATAAGGACAAAGCGATCTGTTAATACAAATATTATTATTTCGTTTCACAACTGGTAATGAATACAAGAACAATTCTAAATCGTGATTTCATTGCATAAACTTCGATTCCATTAGTTAACCTTTTAACACTATTACTCTCTTACTAATTACCTTGACGTAAATTAATGTAATTAACTTCTCACTTATTTCTGACATGTGATGAGAATTAGCTGTCATACACAAAAATATACACAGTTACACAGACTGTATACAGTTTTAGTATTTGCTTTGACGCTTTCTCGTACGTAGACGGTTGTGAAATGTCATGGACAACTTTGAATTGATTAGATTAATTATGTTTCGAGAGCCCAGTTGGAGAACGTCTGGCTTCTAATCTGGAGGTCCTGAATTTACGGGATTTGATGCTTGAGGAACCGAAGGCAGTTGCGGGATCCCGCAGTTCCTAAAAAAATGCTGGATCCCGCTAGATTGCGGGATCTCACTTTGCTAGATAGCAATCCTTATTTCTAATAAATCCTATAAAAGCTTACATAAACAATGTAGGGATCGTAAACATTCAGATTTATATCGCAGACGACATTTAGGGGCTGTTCTCATGCATTCCGGCTGTGAGAAATAGGATAATAACAGTCAACTGCGCTACAGTTCTATTAGGATAATGAACGGCCAATAATTCAATACATAATGCATGTAATAAGGCAATGTACACGATTTCGTCGCCGATGTTTTTATTAAATGTATAATTTTTTATTATTCCAGTTTAATTAAGAGACTTTTGTGACAGCCACATGACAGCCCCACTATATTTTCTATAATGTTTTTAAAAATAAAATAATTTGTAAGTACCTACTTTTTTCTACTTATTGACGGAAACCGCAATAAAATCCGTTGAGTAGTTTAAAAGATCTAAAAATACAGAAAGCGACTTTGTTATAAAATAAAGTTGCTTCCCGCCGTCTTTACTTCTTTATTTGTTTGTTCGCCTTCACGCGCAAACTACTCAACGGATCTAAGTGAAATTTTGCATGTAGGCTTACTTATACTTTAGGCCCTGGAAAAAGACATAGGATGCTTTCCATCATTATCATCATCCATCACCACGCGGGTGAAACCGCGGAGCGCAACTAATAAAATTATATTTCTTAGTTGACCAAATTTTATTTTACCATCGTTCTTTTTTAACTTTAATCGATTATTATGCCATAATCGAAAAATAACACCATCGATATACCAACATCACTAGCAAGATGATGTAACACAACAATAAATATAGTACCGCATCCGGCTGCCGTTTCCGATTTATCTGACCCGGTCTCAGACCGGTGCGGCGTACTCGCATAGTTTACACAGTCGGAGTGGTAACTCGATTTGTTTAATGCATTTAATGTTACGTACTTGCTAATAGGTATGGTAAACTGTTGTGACCTATGACTCTATGACATAATTGTGTTGACCTACTTTGTCGTATGCAACAGTAATATGACTCTTTAGATCTTAACTGTTAGAGTTAAATTAAGACAAAATATTTATCGTTAAAAAAACACTCATATGTGACGAAAACTTCAGCATCCATCGTATTGCCGAGACAGCTCCTAGGTTTTGCGACCCAAGCACAGAACATTGTAATACTAGGCATAGAACGGATACTGTTTCCTCCCACCCAATCGAGGCTTGTGTTGTGTTATGTGTTTTCCTTCACCGGCAGCTCAAGCTCATTGGTGAAGTTTGAACCCACGGTCTTCGGCATGTGATTTGACTATATTGATTATAGTAAATCTTTGCTGTCTAAATTATTCCATAAACTCATATTATATCCATGATTCATTCATGTAATGGTATGTTCTAGAAAATATTATCTGCATAACTTAGCACAGATTTTGACATGGCACAGGGTTCAAAACCTAATTACGAAATGAAAGAGGCTTACGACTTACGGCACACACTATTAATTTATGTCTGGCTTATTTTAACGTAGACTGCATAACTTATATATTTGAAATAGTTGTCTTATCCGACGAGATCAAATCTAGCTTGAACAAAAAATATGGTATCATTTTCCTATGAAATTGAAAGTTCAAGGTTTGTTGTGAAATCAAGACAACAATCTTCATAATCTTTATTATTCACGAATACCGTCGAGTTCGATTGGAAAAAATAATGTATCAATGTTCACTTTAACTTCTATTGCCGCTACAAGAAATTAGTCTGTAAATAATGAGGCATGTAGCAATAATAGCTCAGAGGTTAGTGCGACAGGTTCACACGCCGGCGGGCGTGGGTTCAAGCCCCAACAATGAGCTTAAGCTGCCGGTAAAGGAAAACATTGTGAGGAAACGATATCATGATGGTAGGTTTCTAGTGTTCGGCTCGCTACTACCCTTAAGTTAAAAATTTAACTTCAAGCACCTAAAGGTGTGTTTCAGCAGCCTCACTTGACATCCAGTTCCAATTCAGGCTAGGAGTGTTTACCATCTTCGACCGCACCGCCATTCAACATTAGGTGAGCTGTGGTCAAATGTTAAGGTTGTCAAACATCAAAAAGACAGTCATGGGGACTATCCAAAGAAATAATAACTTAAAATACGTCACATTATTATGTCGGTGACGTGAACCTATATATAGGTAAGTTTAGCTCCTACCGAAAAATCGCTCAATGCGGCTAAAGAAGTCATTACTTCAAAAAAAAAATATTGATTACACACGTTTAATTTGGTGCACTGTTTGTCTGTTTGTGGCGTGAATAATTTACTTGGTGGTAGATCTCCTTAGCAGGAAGTCGTCTAGGTAGGTACCACCGCAGTACCGCTACATTTTAATTAGTTTTTGTAAAAAAAAAATACTATCTAATAAGCAATATATATATATATATATATTTAAATGATGTCAAGGAAATTATATATATATATGTGTGATATAATTAAATATCATTGATATTCACTTATAAATTTGTTATAAAATTTTAAATAGTTTTTATTACTTCAGATTAAATTTTCGGTCAAATTCTATGTTATATAATATTTCCTTGACATCATTGTTGAATTCTTGCATCTTGTTGCTCTCGATTTCTGTTATATAAATAGTTATATTAATTATATGGCCGTAAAATTTTACTATATTGCCCTAGTTTATTACGTATATTCATTTCAAAATACGTAGGGAACGAGTAAATGCACTACAAACTGTAATTATGAATAATAATAAATATCGTAGGGCATTTCACAGAGCGCCATCAAGCCCCAACTAAACAAAATTTGTACCAAAGTACACAGAGAAAAGTAGTTCATCTTAGGCCGGTCGGCGAAATAATAGCCTACTCTTGCGTTGACGCTTAGGGTTGTCATTTTTGTTTTTAGTTAAATATTATATGCGTATTTTGAACAGCACTATAAAAGTGCGCTATATAAAATGGCCGGTAAAGTGTTAATAATAAAGTGGTCGGTAAGAGCAGGCGAATGCGTGCGGGCGTGCAGCGTATTGGACCAAACTCACGGCTAGGCCTAGACTACCGGCACCCGAGTCTTCCCGAGATTATGCTAATGTGTGCATGGAAGTGTGTACGTACACGGCGCCCGGTACGCACGCAGACATTCAAACCGGCAGCGGCCAATTTCTATGAAGACCTACAGACTGCTCTTAGTGGAGTATGGGAACCAGATAACTGATAGAATACTTTTATACTTTTTTTTTTCTAAGTGCAAGCTTCAAATAAATATTGAACACTCAATCAACCCTAAACGGCACAAAACAACAGTACATTCTATTTAAATAACTATTTTGAGACGTTTGAGGTTTTCGGCTTTAGATAGGGCAGCACCTAAAAGCAAAAAACACCAAAACAAAACACCAACAAAAAGCACCTAAAGCTTGAGTTTACGATTACATAGAAAATTACATAATCATGAACTAAGATATAGATTATAAGTATTTGCATAGATATATATGCAAGTAAAAATAAAATATATGAACTTATAGAATCTTGAACCCAATTTGCATCTAATCAAGTAATTGGATTGGCGTATGAGCATGATTAACGCATAAATTCAAAGAGGGTACGCTATTAGCAGTTCCTAATGTTTTTGCTTGTTACTTTCGGAATTCGATGTCAAGATGTCAAGGCTACAATGTATAAGGTTGAGGATAATCAAAACCAATTTGCTAATTGTTTTACAAGTATAGCTTTGTTTCCGACTCGAGTGAAAACAATGGTTTTTGGTAAGGTTCGAAGGCCAGCAGACATTTAAATCTTATCTTCAAAGTTGCATACAATCAAGTGGCATGAAAGAAACGAAAACTAGATTTGGAACTCTGATTTCGTAGAAATGCATCTCGTCTACATTCTGTGGAAAAAAATCTATAAAAAGAACTAGACAGTGAAAACGAGAGCTTGTTTGCATTCAGGGCCACCTGCTATGAATTTTTGTTCCGGTAACCGTTGAACATGTTCGGGATTTACGTAGCCTCGTAGAGCTTCTAGCAACTCGATGTACAACACCGTGTCTAGTTCTAATAAAGGTTAAATGGTTTGAAGTGCTCGATTCTTCTACTTTAAACAGTTGTAATAAAGATGAAATTTGTTTCGCATTTAAAGTGGTTGACGGTACCTGTTCACTTTCACCGGTACATCCTCGTCGACCGTCACCTAAGGCTGCCTTTACGTGACCATCATTACAATGGTGCCCTCTTGACACACTGACGGCCACTACGTTCACGGTCGCACGAAAGTTTACAATAGGTACCTTACCTATTGTGGTTGATACACTTTATGGTTTCCCCTTCTCTACATTATGTTACTTTATTGTAAGTGCGATGATACATGAAAAAAAATCAGCCTTGTTTTTAGGGTTCCGTACCTCAAAAGAAAAAAACGGAACCCTTATAGGATCACTTTGTTGTCCGTCTGTCTGTCAAGACCCTTATTTCTCAGGAACGCGTGGAGGTATCAAGTTGAAATTCATATCAAATACTCAGGTCTACTGTCCCTTGGAGCTGTGAAAAAAATCAAACTTCTAAGCCAACGCAATCAAAAGAAACAGCCGTTTACGCTGCAAATTTTCGACACTCGCAAGGGAATCAAAACCTACCTCAGAATTTTGAAATTTGGTATTTTGTGTGTTTCATATTTAACCTTATTTAATTCCGTAAAAGCTGCAAGTTTGGCTGTAGGGATTAGATTTATTTTAAATAGAATAAGTAGAATGTCTTGTCTAAACACGTGGGCTACTTCCGTCACTGTTTCTACAAGGTACCTTGCGAAGCTCTCTCTCTCTCTCTCTCTCATGGACTCAGTGAACTCATTTGTCAAAATATAATAAGTAGTTTAAAAGTTATGAGGGAACAGATGAACATACATACATATAATACACACATACCGGTCAAAAACAACCCTCAATCCTGCATCGCCGTAGTTGAGTAAAAACAACAAAAAATTTGTAGACGCTCTAAACCAGTCTTTCTCAAAGTGGGCGATAACGCCCCCTTGTGAACGCTGGAGGCCTAGGCTTAACACTCTAAAAATTAATTTAAGTAATTAATGTCATTGTGGTTTTTAGCATGTGGTAAAGTAAAAAAAATTGGGAGCTCTGAAAAATAATCGATTTTCAAAGTGGACGGTAGATGAAATAAATTTGAGAACCTCTGCTCTAAACAGAGACACAGTATCTTGCGAAAATATAATCTTGATACAGTAACGAATATTAATATTAGCAGTTTAACTGTGCCATAATTGAAACTGGGAAGTCCTTGGCCATTAATCAATTTCTTAGGTATAAATCCATTCCCGCTCCAAATAGTTACGCTATTGAAATTCGTCGAAGTACTTATTAAATGTGATAGCAGTTTCGCCACACGGAGTATTGTTCGCGTGAACTTTGCATGCGGCATTTAGAGGCATTGCAGCCCATCCGAGGTCTGATAAACTGATGCTGCTGTGTGCGTGGATTGTCGGGACTAAACCTCTTCTCCCACACACATGTATATTCTTATACATAGATAGAGTACAAAATTTAGTGTTAGTTTCTAGTACTCGGCAGGCTAAACAAATCAAGTTGATTTGATCAACTTATAACGTTCTTAAGGTTTTCTTGCACATAAACCATTAATCATTAACTACCTGATTAAACAGGCAATTTTATCGCAAACCTATAAAGTTTCAGTGCGAAGACTACGAAAAGGTCAAGTGTTTGACCACTGACCGTTTTGCCTACTGACTGACATTCAATGCGTCAACGGAAGTTCCTGAATGGGCATGACCTGACAGGGCTCTCACAAAACGCTTTTCATGGTTCGACGAAAGCTCAACTTCTGTCAACACTTTGTCATCATTCAAAACAATGGTAACAACGGTATAGTAAAGTAGCTCACGAGGCTTTAAGACTTTAACTGCATTTAATCTATTACAGGCTAGGTGGCCCCCCCGTGGGTTCCCACCTTGTCGTGGCGGGGGGGCTGAGTAACCGTGCCTGGTCACCACGGTGAAGCCAAGCGGAACCCGTGGTGGGGCTGCTTCTCCGGGCTTCCCCCGGGCCTGGCTGAAGCGGCCAATGTAGGTTGCGGTATTGTATGGGCGGTACCGCAACAGAGGCGGGCTGCGGTGTCTTATGGGAGATACCGCGGCTGAGGGCTGGAGGCCGCGGCGGGAGAGGACTGTCGGTGTGTCGTTGCCGCTTTCCCTACCTTCCGCAGGCTTGACGGGGCCGCCACCGTTTGATGGCGGACGCGGTGGGGCTGCAGGGGAAGAGGAGTGTCGGTGTTGCGTTGTGCCGCTCTCCCTGTCCTCTGCAGCCGTGGTGGCAGGCGGCGGGGCCACTTACCTGACCCGTCGCATGGGGACCGCTGGCGTCAGACATGGGGTTGTCTGACGCTAGTTGCTTTCTGGTCCCCGAGGTGGGTCGTGACACGTCATGATGTGTGACGACGTGAGGGCTCTCCACGTGTCCCTCTGAGGAGCTGAGGGCACAGTGGAAGAGCTGAGTGGGAGGGGGCTGCGGGTTGGGAGGAGTGCCGGTCTGGCGATCCCCATCTCAGCGGCCAAAGTGGCAGGCGACGGGGCCACTAATCTGACCCGTCGCACGGAGACCGCGGGCGTCTGGACGTGGGGCCGTCCGACGCCCATTTGCCGGTTAGGTCTCCGAGGTGGATCACGATGTGTCCGGTGTTCTGACACATCGTAATCGTGGCGGGGTGAGCTTGGGCTCCCCGAGGCGGGTCCGCGAGGACAAGCGCTGTCGAGGCCGCGGAAGAGTGCGAAAGCGTGCCCGTAGCCTCGACACAAGCGCCGAGGTGGAACACTCCAGGGTTTTTAGTGGGTAGGCCGTCATTAGGACGGAGAGTCCCACATAACTACTGTGCCCGCCCCAGGGCCGGTGGTATATTTCCCTGGACAAAAAAAAAAAAAAAAAAAGGTGGTTTACACAACTTACCTGAGTTAAGTTACAAGGTTGTTGAGACTAACCATCTGATGTCTCAAAGTAATGGGCGTCAAAGCAGCGATGCCCTAGAGCTTATTTTGTCAATTCTGTGTTTCGCTGCAATAGTCATGGACAAGCGTTATCTCTAACCATCAGGAGAGCGTTACGATCGTCTCATTACTCAATAACACATTTTAAAAAAGTGGCGGTATTGTCGAATAATTAAGCCTAGCCTGGAATGGGAATTGGCTGTGAAAAGAAGTGGTCGTAACAAACAGTAAGTGTTTGATGACAGATTTTTAAACTAAGGGTGGTAGCCAGTCAATACCATAGTAGAAAGTACCGCTACGTTGTTTCCGTCACCGACAGCTCAAGCTTAATGTTAAAATTTGAACCCACGCCTTGCAGAGTGCAAAAGGGTGGCGGTAACCACTGAGCTATCGTTGTTACACTGGCGTGTACAATCAAGCATTGATTGAACAAAGCGCATTGAAAACGATGCTGCAAAATAAGCTACCAAAAAAAAAAGCATCATTCAATTTACTTATTCAAATGTAATAACTCCGTGGGCACTATCTTACTGCGCCCACATCCTATATGGACACTTGACCTTTCATCGGTTTTCCTTCCGAACAAACACGCGCCAATAATTGGGCAAACAAGATTGACCTCAGTATTGTATTGACAAACCGCTTTGACCTGAGCTCGTCCTTCTATCAAATTGAATTACAAGTTGTAATTTGTTACATCTGTTTACAGCTCGATTATTGTTGGTTGTTGGATTAGAGACTGCATGATTTGTTGTGACATCGATTATTTTATTCCATTGATTGATTCATTTACAAGTGTAACGAAGCTTTTTTAGATTAGAAGCTATTTTAAATAAATAATAATCTTTGAATTAATATCAATATCACTGAGGAGTTCTTTTTCTTTCGGTTCGTTCGGTATAGTAAACGCAGCATTGAGGCCAGCGTTTTGGGAACTATTCTCTTTGATAGCGATCTTTTAAATAAGTTTATTTAAAATTATTTTTATATAGTCTGTATGATATTTATATTCATTTCATTTTAATTTATGACACTTTCATTTTTAGTAAAATATCATCTCGTATGTAGTCAATAATAGTTGGACACGGATCTTTTTTGGAATATTGATCTACTTCGCTAACAATGCCCCGGATATTGTAGGTGTCCATAGAGGGCGGTGACGACTTATCATCAGGTGGCCCGTCGATTGGTTGTACACAGAAATAAAAATCTGAGAAAAAATATTTCATTTCATTTGATAATACCAAAGCTGCATGTCTAACAAATGCTAAGTACTATGATGTAAATACAATGGCGATAAGTTTCAGTGCCAAGAGTTTCTAGGAAAAAGCTTCGCATTGAAAATCAATGTGGTCATCAAGTCAATAATTCAAGTGGATTCATTGCTCATGCAGTCCTATCATTACTGCATACAAACAATGCCACGAATACCAAATAAGATGAAAAAAACAGATGGGGATGATGTAAGACTGCATAACTGACAAAGTTGAACTGGTATTAACATACAGACTATTGTAATGAACTTGAATCCAACCAACGTCTCTCAAATACCTTCTCTTTCTTTAAACACAGCCTCGATTTTACAAGTAGAACACCTTGTACTAATGTTAAGTGAAGATGTGGTCTACGATGAAGAAAGTACCGATTCACTCTGAAATTGAAAGATAGCCACTTGGCCATAAAAAAAATCAAATAATATAAATAATAAAAATAAATATCGTAGGACATTACACACAGCGCCATCTGACCCCAAAACTAAGCAAAGCTTGCACTATAGAAGTCAGATAACTAATAGAATACTTAAATATCTTTTTTTTTAAATACATACTTATAATACATACAGAACACCCAGACACAAAACAAACATTTGTCCAACCACTAAATGTTTGTCCTGAGTGGGAATCGAACCCACGCCTTACGGCTCTTAAAGCAAATATACTACCAATGAGCCAACAGAGATGTCATCATATTTGTAACCTATCGTGATTCTCTTGACCCCTAATCAAGTATAGCACCTACAAATTACGACAAGTACTTTGGTAAAATTAACTAATTAGTAAGCTGAAATGGCAGAGAGCATGGTACATAGCACGCAGAATTGATGGCCGATGGGGCTACAAAGTTCTGGAATGGAGATCACGGACCGGCTAGCGCAGCGTAAGACATCCAAGGTGGACAGACGACTTCATAAAGACCGCAGGAATGCGCTGGATGCGAGCCGCTTCTAACCGGTCTTTATGGGGGCCTATGTC
The DNA here is from genome assembly GCA_950106695.1 of Biston stratarius. Lineage (NCBI taxonomy): Eukaryota > Metazoa > Arthropoda > Insecta > Lepidoptera > Geometridae > Biston > Biston stratarius. The sequence goes on from OX467106.1 coordinate 25,208,595, forward strand.
CATGACGTCCTACGGCTGAAATGATGATGATGATAAGTAATATTTACCTAGAAATTCATTTTTCCACGCAGCCCTTGAAAACTTAACTGACTGCTTCGTAACAAGACCGCGCAGCCGATTTCGAAATTTTAAATTGAATTATAAGACATTTTGTAATTGCAATAAAGAAATTCTGTGTACACTATTGTATTCTACGAATAAAACGAATTGTTGTGATTGATTGTTGCAAATTGACAATAAACATTGGACATCACCAGTGAAATAGAAAGTAACATGTAATGGGTAGTCCGGTGCATTATCGAATTTGCGATTACCCGTACCTAACGAATAGAAAATATTGTTATTGTGTGTAGAATTTGCAGATTTCACGTAAAATCTGTTACGGGTTCATCAAGATTACATAAGTTTTAATTGTTCGTTCATTATTTATTTTGTTCATTCTTCAAAAGCATTAATTTCTTCGTTACTAGTGACGAAAAAAATAATGGAGCATCATCTCATGTCCAGGGATGTCTGAAGGGCTTTTTAGGTTGCAGCCTTAGGCCCCGTGGATATAAAGGTAGCTATTTATAGCGATGATAGCTCAGTGGTTAGCGCGGTCGGTTCGCATGCCGAAGGGCGTGGGTCCAAACCCCAACAATGAGCTTGAGCTGTCGTTGAAGGAAAACATCGTGAGGAAACCATAGCGTGGTGGTAAAGTACTTTCTAGTGCTTGGCTAGCTAGCTACCACCCTGAAGTTGAAAATCGCCAAGCATCTAACCGGCAGTCTCACTTGAGAGCCAGTTCCATTCCAGGCTAGGTGTGCTTTACTATCTTCGACCACACTGTCACTTAACATCAGGTGAGATGTAGTCAAACACCAAGCCTGTCAGCTATAAAAAAGGGTCCTTTGAAAACAAAATACAGTGAATTTTTATGCTAATTTAAGAAAAGAAAATGTTTTCTCTAATTACTATACTATCTTAAAATGTTTTTAACGTTGCCACTACCTGTGAAGCGCAGCGTTCTTTCTCTAGGATATCGTATATAGAAAACAAACAATAGACAATGTCAAACTATTCACTCAATCATTCATCAGTTCTTTCCGTAAATTGTGAACGAACAAAGAACTTACAATGTGATGAACAAATAAAGGAATTTGCGACGCAATAATGTAGAAATATTGCTTTATAATAATTAATGTAAGAAATGTAACTAAACATAAGCTATTGATTTAAGCTGCGATAAAATCTCTCAATTGCTGTTTGTATGACTAAGGCATACTAAATAAATAACTATTTGATTGCATTATTTTTTTCCTAAGCCGTTTAGTACACAGTCATTATCGATAGCAGATTTTTGATAAAATAACAATTGTTTGATTATATAGGCAGGCCCCTAAGTAGTATCAGCCGAGGGCCCCACAAACTCCTGGTCCGCCCCTGGTCATATCATATCTTTTTAATACAATGTACCCAAATACCATACGTGTACCCCGTTTGGTGTTTGGGTACATTAGTTTGAGTAAATTAGAAGGTAAGCAATTAATTTGCTTGCACTATGATTATTTGATTAGCTCGTGCGGTGAAGTTTCAAAATGTATCGCATTGCAGTAACTGTGTCAACTTTGTATGCGTGTTGGCAACTTGCGGTTTTGCATGTCGATAATGAAATCACACGGGTGGGTGATTTCAGCGGCTGAAAACAACGCATTTGGCTATTACTAAACCTACACAAATTTATAGCTTAATTGCGATTTTTCGTCGACCAATATGTAGGTAGCTAGTGTATTGTAATGTATCATTTCCCATACAAAAAACATTACTTAAATTGCGGCAAAACTCCTTAAATCAATGTCGATGTTTTTAAAAAGTTAGTAAGTTTACAATTAAAAAAACCTACTCCAAACACGGCTAGGTAGATAGATAGATAGAAACTTTACAGTGCACACCAGTTTTTTTTTAAATAGAAAATGTAAGACACTTATAAGGTAGTGCCACAAGTGGCGGCCTTAGCGCTAAAAGCGATCTCTTCCAGGCAACCAAGAATGGGAAAACACGTTAATGATTAAGAACAGAAGGAAGATGTAACACTAATCAGTTCTAAAAATTTAAATTAATAAAAATAACGATAATAAGACTGGCGATGTTGTCTTCCAGACAACCTTTGGATGGATAGTAACAACAACAGCTACTAAGCTTAGCGTAAAAAAAAATACAGAAAGGAATAAAAATTTGAATAAAATTTAGGTTTTAAAAAGTGAATTTAGGTATTTTGTAAACTACTAATACATGAAATTTCTACGGAACCAATATGAAAGTAAAATATACTTTTTCTTTTGTAAATACCTACTAGCGACCCACCCCGGCTTCGCACGGTTAGTAAGAATAGGTATAGTAAGCTATCATTAAAAGGTAGACATATACCACCGCGGACTTTTTTGTAGACCTATAAAAGAGAAATATCCCACTATGCATTGTTCTGTTATATCTCAAAGGGATTAGGCAGCGTTTTCGATGAAAGCTCCCAGGTGACTTGACTTTTTCCGATACTTCCAACAATTATCATCATATTTCAACCAATTTACACAAAACCTTTACAAGTTATATAGGTACTTAACCTTCCTTATGAATCACTCTATCCATTAGTGAAACTCGCATGATAATCCGTTCAGTAGTTTTTAAGTTATCGCGAACAAACAGACGCGGCCGACGACTTTGTTTTATAAATATGTAGTGATGTAGTGATAATTATAATACATGAGCACCCAGACACAAATCAAATTGTTTGTTGCATAAATGGTTGTCCGGGTTGAGGATGGGAATGAAGCGGATCAACAACCAAACAAGTTACCAGTCATTTTCATCTATGCAACATGGTCAAAAATAAAAATACATAAATCTCAGACCATCGTTCAAACAGAAAGCAATCAGTAAGTTACAAAATACAACCTTGCAAGCTACTTAACGCACTTAGCGCCGAAATAAACAAACTTAAACAGATACCAGCATTAGACGCGAGGTTGCATTAACCTCTGGTTAACGGAGCATAATTAAACCATCGATCACTGGTGAGGTCGTTTACACTATGTTGGCTTTTCGACGGAAATCAATTTATTAGACTACTCAATAGAAAACAACATATAAAACTATTACTCATACTATAATAGAATTTAACCAATTTTAAATTGTCAATCAAGTACTTTGTAGCGACGATAGATATATATATATTTTAAACTTTAACACTTGTTTTAGGTCATGTAACCGCAATTATAATACCTTTAGTTTACAAGTATTCTCCAACAACACATCTTATTATAACCCTATTGTCAGAATGAGCCGCCAATACAATGAAGTCCTCGTCCTAGTACTCGGCAGGCTAGCTACCACCCTTAAGTTGAAAAGCTGCCGCAAGCACCTAACGGTGTATTCCAGCAGTTCCGTTCCAGGCTAGGTATGTTTACCATCTGCGACTACACCGTCACTAAATATCAGGTGAGCTGTGGTAAAACACCCAGCCTGCCAACAATAAAATAAAAAAAGACTGAGATTACATATTTAGCAATGCGCTGGTAAAAGCATTCAATGTCACAGGAAGCTAGATAATCAACAGTTAGGCAATCAAAAAGTTAGTAATATTCCAACAAAGAATTGCACAATAGGCAATTTTTCGAATGCGCTTTCCCTTGCGAGAAAATCAGTTCGCAATCTTTACGTCAGCCTTCCGCGTTCCTGGCCCAATAAAAATAATAACAAAGTTATGAAAACTGGCGTAACATATTTTCTTTTTTTTAAATTAATCTATCGGCAACTGAAATAAGCGTTTAATGCCTAGTCTTTACTAGGAATTTGACGTGTTTTTTACACATTTTCCTTTTTACTTACATGATAATGACTACGTCTAGGACTACGAGACTAGTAAGAATCAAAATAATAATATGCAAAACAATATTCAAATCAGTATTTCTATTGCTATTTTAAACACCAACACGTGACAACACACGTAATAAACAAACTTCAGCCATTAACCAGATTAACCATATAATGACCATTTACCAACAACATTTTCATTTGGTATCCAAGACAATGCTGTGAGTAACAGCTATCGCCTCAATCGATTTACATGACAATCATCGACTCTGATATCGGTAACACACCCGCGAAGTATGGAGAGAATTCCTTCACGACTATTCAAGCACGTGTTCATTAAAGTGCCAACAAGTCTTTTGTTTAATAGAATTAGTTTCGTGATCGGGCAAAAATACGATGGAACAAAAAACTTCTAAGACATTAATCAAGCCTAAATAAGTACTTAACTCGATAGAGAAAACTATGCAAACGATTTCAATCCTTGTCAAGCTGAGAGCAAAGAATTTAGAAATTATTCAGAATTGCAAGAAAGTTTACAAGGTGCGACCAAATCAGCCCTGTTTTTTTCATAAGCTGTCCCACTGCTGGACGCGTGAGGCTTAACTCATTGTGAGAAGAGGATTGGCCAAGTGAGGGTTAACAGACTTCACACATCTTTGAGAATTATTTCTCTTAAGAACTCTTAGACATGTAGGTTTCCTTTGCCGTTTGAAGTCATCCACAATCCGCACATAACTTAGAAAGTACAGAGGTTCGACCTTGGGATTTGAACCCAGGACCTCCAGATTTGAAGCCAGACTGTCTCCCAACTAGGCTCCCGAAACTTCAATCAGCGATCATCTATAAAAGTATAAACGTATGCCACATGTAATTTCACCCAGTAAACTGCGAGACATACTCCCAAAATCGAAAATCTGAAGAAACCATCTACTAATTGGTAGTAGCCATTGAATTCGTTGACATCAATACGAATGTGGCAAGAGAGACACTCGAAACAAATTAATGATGATTACGGCATGAAATCGAGAAATCAATCAAAACACGCATATTTATTCGATTCTAAATTGAGTTCACGCGAAAGCTATTAACAGGCCTATGAATAAAAAATAAAGAAAGACCACAAATAAAAACGGCCTTCATATTCAGGTATATTTGTCAGAATTTAGAATTTTTATTAACACGCATCGAAGTTTTAGATTGATTAGTCAAACTACAACGCTTTATTAATATTCCAACTATCAATTATACATGGAGAATCTAAACCGGTACCAGGAATAAATCGTTGACATTTTAACACAATAAATATTAATTGCAACAATAAAAACCTAAACCTATTTACCATATTAGAAACCTAAAATGAATATAAATGAAGCAACACACATCGCTAAACGATTTGAAGTAAAACGAAAAGTGTAAGAATTGTAAATCTCAATAATAGAATAATAGATATCTGATACCAGAAGAAAGCATCGAACAAAACCGTTGACACCAATACTACGACAGCCAAACGGAAGCTAGAGGCAATCGAAGAGGCAATTATTACCGAACGCAATACCCACACGACAATGAAGAGTGGCGCCGTCTCGCACGAATGCGCTTGCACAGAACTGTTTACTTTGTGCCTTTTTTGAATGCAAGTCTTCGTGACACGTATAATTTATTGAAAGAATATTATAAATAACCAAGTATCTACAGTACTGCATTTTAGTGTACTCGTCGGCAGCAAGCCAAAAAAGTATAGCGTAGAAAGTACAAAAACCGTCATCTAGTTTTTGACAAATGGATCTGCCCCTCGGCAATCGTAAACGGAAACTTAAACTAGCGTCAAGTGCTGTCATACTGATTGGTATTGAAAACTCGATTTTATTTTCGCAAATTGTCATGCAAGAACCATAACTTAGACATTTTTAAAATACGCTCCATGAAAGCATTTATAACGAATACATTTTTAGGTTACTTAAAATACATTAGTATGTAACATCTCAGGGTCATGAGTGCAGGGCATTAGCACAGAAGGTTTTTAACTCTTCAAGTTGAAAATTCTAGGAGGCACTGAACTATGGAAAAGTGGGACGCTCGTCCTGTAACTCAGTTGCACTAGAAATAGACAGTTGAATTGTACCTAATTGCATTTATTCCTTCAAGTTCAGGAAAAATATTTGCGCTTGATTTTCTATGTTTACACATAGATAACTCTGAGAACAAAGAACGGAACGGAGGTGATGATATTACATGAGAAACTGATAACGTAACTGATGAGATTACGCAAGATAAAGGGAATGTAAAAAATACATAAACGATATATAAAAATATTGATCATGTTTTATCGTTATTGATAAGAGTGTTCCGGCAACAGCATCTTGCGTATATTGTATTACGCAGATTGGATACAAAAAATTTAAGTAACGGCTGAAAAGATTTAAAGTAGTTCAGTAGAGTTTAGTGTAATTCCTCATAAGTAAAATAGAAATGTGTCAAATCCACGTCAGTTGCCATAGTGAAAACATTTTAATCACGAGCAATTGTAGCAAGTTGAGTCAAAGGTATGTACGTCTTGCTGAGGTAAAAAGGTATTTGAAAGCCGGTACCGAGATAAACAAGAGTTATGTAAAAGCGTGACCGCGGAATGTGCGGGGTGAACCGCAAAGGTCGTGACGATGTGCAGGAGCCGTTGTTGTTCATAAAGTATAGTTAACAAGTAGGCTGGAATTATTAATTAAACCAAACTACACCCACGGCGAACAGTTTCTACAAGGAATATGTCTACTACACAAACTATAGCTGTATTGGTTGTGATATCTATATAGTTATAATTTGTTACATGGATTTAATTTAATCTAAAATTTAATTAGCGATCCGCTCCAGTTTCGCACGGGAGTACTGTAGAAAAAACAAAAAAGAGATTGTTCCTCCGATCGCTTCTAAACTTTACAAGATCATCCGCTGGACTAAACTAAAGGTTGCTTAAAATTTTTATCAAAATCGGTGACGCTATTTTGAAGTCCATAGGGAACACTAGATCAGTAGGTTGTCTAGGTAGGTACCACCGCAGTACCAGATATCTGCCGCCAAGCAGTAGTGTGTTATCATAACTGTATTCCAGTTTGATAGGTACTGCAGCTAGCGAAATTACAAGGCATTCGATTCGAGACTAACCATCGAAAATCTCAAAGTAATGAGCGTCAAAGCATCGATGCCCAAGACTTTGTTATGTTACTCAAAGTTCTATGTACCGCTGCAATGGTCATGGATATGCGTTATCCCTTACTATCTATCTATATCCCTGGAGTGCGTCTCTTTAGTCTCATTTTTTTATACACAAAAAACATCGATTTGCATATATACATTCATATAAAGATGTATGTATGTTCAACATTAAAGCGAATAAGCGAAAATACACTAAAGATATACCTACCTAACTCCTGAATATCACAGATGACGATGATAAAATACTCCTGCCACCTTGTAAACTCATGGCACCCAACACTTTTTTCCCTGGCACACCTATCCTAAATGAAGTAAAAGTTTGCAAGTGATACTTTGGAAAATAATAAGAAAACAAATCAATCATACCAAAACATAACATTAATATTCTTAGCACGAGATATTTCACAACTAATTTTACCAAGAATGGTCTCCTGTGAAGCAGTTAAAATTAGATCTCTTATCTTTCTTATCGAAATTCGAAACATGTGAATTTCGAAATCTCAAGTGCCAAGTTTACTGTAAGGTTTATAATGGCGTGGATATTATCTACATCAATTTTATTCACCTGTACAATGCTTTGGTCATTTATATTGATAATACAGCCACTGGCTATGTGCACTATATCAGTTGGTGTCAGATTTCAATTATTATGATTTCGAATGTCCAATTTTAGTCGCAATAATAGTGATTTACCGTTCAGAATTAAGCTTAATAATAAACCATGTATTTGCATAAATCGTAACAATTGAACAAATTCAATATGTTTGGTGTTAAATGTAAACATTACACTAAGAACAATGGTAGAAAAAATACTTTTACACCGCCCGCGGCGGAAGGTAGCAAATCTATCAATTTTATACAGGATTAATTTCGAATAATGTGCTACTGAGCTGTACGATCTTGTACTTTCATCCCTATTTTACTATAGGACAACTAGAAAGCCCGATACGACATATAACCCACACATAGTGGAATTTCCTTGAATATGTACCAAACGTTTTGTCCCACCATTTCTCATCCATTCAGCTAAGGAATGAAACAAGCATCCGGCTTCCTAGTTTTTAGTTATAAGCCGGATCTTTTAAGGTCAGAGTAAATAGGTATCACCTAAGTCTACATGCTTCATCTTCGACTATTTCTTCGTTGGCGCTCAAACATGGACTTGACGTTAAAAAAATTATCTCTCTCATTATATACATTCTTATGATAAATAGTAATCATGTCATTATGCCCTTATATTATTCTCGCTGTATATGTTTTTATATGTAAAACTAATGAGGCGAACGAGCCCCTCTCCTGATGGTAAGAAATAACGCCTGTCTATAACCATTGCAACGACACACTAAGTTTTGAGTAGCAAAACAAAGTCCAGGGCATCGGTGCGCATATTACATTGAGACTTCCGATGGTTAGTCTCAACAGCACTATAATTTCTCTATCTGCAGTATCCTTTAAGCCGGTATACAGTTATGTTAACACAAGTTAACTTCAACTTTACATATTACGCCATTTCGTACATTTTTCCGCTACGTTCAATTGTTCGCTCAATTGTTGGATTTCTGCTCTACTTAGACCCGTAACTCCATGTCATAACTGCATTACAATCGGGGTGAATTAGTAATGCGAGTACTTTGCCTTAGACTGACTCAATCCTAACACTATAACTAATTTATTACGCGTAGATTAGTTCTTATTATTTACGGTATATACGCCTGATGTTAAGATATAGATGCGGTCTATAATGGAGCACACAGTTCATGGGCAGACCGGAAATATCCCGTAAATTAGGGTTGTTCAAACCAAATACACACCCGAGCCAATTCAAATTATACAAACATACATGTATAATTACACAACTATACATCATTCTTAAGATAATTTTAACTCACATCACATCATCAGCCATAGGACGTCCACTGCTGGACATAGGCCTCCTCCTGGGGGGGTTTTACCAATACTCGCCACGCTTGGCAGGCGGGTTGGCGAGCGCAGTTAGGTGTGATTGTTCATGGAAGACGCTGCTGCCCATCTTTCGGATTACATCCCTTAGCCGACTCTTACGGCAACCACGGGTAGAGAGGGTGGGATACTATTCTTACGCCGGCACCACCACGGCAAACTATTGTACAAATATAAAATTAAAAATTATGTCAATATGATTAAATTGAATATAAAATATGTCCTAACCTAACCTGTCACCAATAAAAAAAAATAACCAGTTAACATCGACATCGACCTTTTAACACTACCACAAGCAGCAATTTAAAATACATACGAGTTCGAGACCTTTCAAATTCATACCGTCGATTTACCAATCATCATAAAATTATTATTGACATAGCATATTAATAACGATATTGTTTCATTGACCATTCAGATTTGAAACAACCATCCAATATCAAATATCAAACATTTGCCATGGAAATTAAAACAACGAACATGTACATATAGCTTTAAAATCAAATCAATCAAAATGCTTACGCATTGGTTTCCATTGTTAAAATAACACTTGAGCCGATCTTCGTTAGAACCATGATAAAACTATTCAATTAATAATTAAAATAATTTTTATTTTTAATTAAAGTCTTTCATTTGACACTCGACGTAATTAATATCATTGATGATTTCGATATCGATGAATGCAAGTATTTGGATTTTTCGGACGTTGCCTTAATGTTAATGTATTCTTTTAATGCAGTTAACCTTGAAAACCAATAAGCAAAACCGCAAACAAACTTGTTCTATAACCAATCTTTGTTTTGTGTATGTATACATATATGTATATTGTCAGCCCTGTTCGTTCATTGGTAGTATATCTGCTTTAAGAGCTGTAGGGAGTGGGTTCGATTCCCACCAAGGACAAACATTATGTGGTATAAAACAAATGTTTGTTTTATGTCTTAATCTTCTGTATGTATTATAAGTATGTATGTATTTACAAAAAAGTATTTATGTATTCTACATATCAGTTATGACTTCCATAGTACAAGCTTTGCTAAGTATGGGGTCAGATGGCGCTGTGTATCTTACGATATTTATTATTGTCTTTACATATCGTAATTACGTTTCTTTTTTAAATGAAAATGATTGACATTTGTTGTATTTATCTATGGTTCATGTAGGTATGTGTGTACGTGAGTTTCTTTATTGCATCACAACTTTCAAATGCCTATACAGATAAAAATTTGAAGTGTCATTAGAATCCTCACATAATCTCGAATGACGCCGATTATAATTAACATTAATAAAGTGATTTCGTGTTTCATTTAATTATCTTAACTAAGCTTGCTATATAGAGATTTAATTATATATTAAAAAAAAACCATAGCTGCAGGAGCAAAGATTACAGCCTTCCCATCTATCTCTATTCTGGCTTTAAAACTTTGACTGGCTATGGATTAGGTCGCGGATCACAAATAAAATAAAATAAATGTCGTAGGACATTTCACACAGCGCCATCTAGCTCCAAATTAAGCAACCCTTGTACTATGGGATCCAGATAACTGATAGAATACTTACATACTTTTTTTTGTAAGTACATCCTTATAATACATACAAAGAGACGATTTTCTGTTTACTTACGAGTAAAGTCCGCTCGAGAATTTTTGAGGCGATAACTCTTGAGAAATTTGTCTTTAGTCGAGACAAGAAAAAAATCTTAACGCTTTGAGAACTCGAGAAATCAATTCCATGTGAGCTAATAAAAACTAAAAAAAATACGCAAAAAATACATACTATGCTCAAATTGAAATTATAGTATTAATAGAAATAGTATTGAAAGTTAATTATAATTAATTGTTTAATATAAAGACGGTAATGTTATTAAAATAATTGTTTATAAATGTAAGAGGCATTTTTAGTTGAAGTTGATAGCAAAATGTTTGTTTTGTTAAACAAATTTTTATAGTTATCCCAATATGTACTAGTAATTTTGTTGATTTTATTTTACCAATTATTTTTTATTTAATTAAAGATTCTTATACATTTAGGAACTAGTATGAACCCAATAATTATAAAAAAATTAAGTACTACCCTATTTTTTACTTTTAATATAGACCTGCCAAGTACAGTTTATTTAATTTATTATTGAATTGTTAATTATTAAGTGCAATTTATGGTGACTAAAAATTTACCATTTGATTTAATTGATCTTACCTATGTTTAATTTGTAATAAATTTAAAAAATGTGAAAATAACGTGCATTATTAAAAAAAAAACTCTAGATACTGAAGAAACTCGAGAAATTCTGGTGGAGAATTTCGTGCCTCGAGAAATAAAAAAGGTTGAGAAACCAGAAACCGTACTTACGAGTAACGAGGACCAAAAACGTGGCTTATGTTTTATTATGCGTGGCTTATCAGCACAAAAGTCTCCACAATGTGGTCACAAGAAAAATATGCTTGTTATTGATTACAAGTTACGAGATTTGGTTTAAGGAAGTTTTATTATTCCCATTGTCTTTCGCATAAACATTTTCCTTCCCCCCAAAAACAATGGATTCTCATTCTTCAATGTAATGTATTTGTATAAGCCTTGGTACTAACCTTCGTGTCATCGGTTGTAATGATGAATCTCCGATTGTTCATTTCTTTGATTTAGCGTTGCTTAATATTGAGTAATTACTAATTGTCGAATTACTGAATTCCTTTCACGGAAAATCTACAATATTGTCACCCGACTGCTAAGGAAGGGTTATGTTTTTTGCGCGTATCTTGTATGTAGATATGTATGTAAATTTATTTAAGTTCAAATTTAGGTTTATGCAAAATAATCTAGCCGAGCTATTATTATAATCACATAACTAAATATAAAAATTTAAGCAAAAACAAAAACAAAGAATACGATATTTTACGGAAACAAACTTAAAAGAATAAATTAACATTTTGGTGATATTCCAAAAGTATAATAAAACAATGCAGCATGCACCAACACTTGTGCAAACAGGAAGACAAATTTAAATACGTAACCCTCAATACGAATATGAATACAAATAACACAAACAAGTTGTTCTATCGTGTATGTTCTATACTCGTCATCGAAATGTTCACGAGTCACACTATTCATCTCTACATAGTATAAAACAAAGTTGCTTCCCGCCGTCTGTACGTTTAGATCTTTTAAACTACGCAAAGGATTGTAATGCGGTTTCCATCAATAGACAAAGTGATTGAAGAGGTTATCTATCTATCTATCTAATACCTTTAAACGAGCAATTCTTGTATATACCTATATCTGTATATATACTTTTTCTGAATCTCGGAAACGGCTCTAACGATTTTCATGAAATTTAGTATACAAAGGGTTTCGGGGGCGATTAATCGATCTAGCTAGGTTTCATTTTTAGAAAACGAAAAAAAAATTGAGCAAAGCTCGATCATCCAGGTGCTATGTATGAAACATGCATATGCACTACATTTGTATCTACATTGCTCCCGTGCGAAGCCGGGCCGGGTCGCTAGTGTTATCTATAATAATTAACTACATATCGCAAAAGTCGCACAACGAGCTGTGGAGAGGGCTATGCTCGGAGTTTCCCTACTAGATTGAATCAGAAATTAGGAGATCCGTAGACGAACTAAAGTAACCGACATAGCCCAGCGGATTAGCAAGTTGAAGTGGCAGTGGGCAGGGCACATAGCACGCAGAACTGATGGCCGATGGGGCTGCAAAGTTCTGGAGTGGAGACCACGGACCGACAAGCGCAGCGTAGGACGTCCACCCAGAAGGTGGACTAATAAAGAGCCGCTTTCAACCGATCTTTATAGAAGTCAATGGGGTAGGACTATGTCCAGCAATGGACGTCCTACGGCTGAGATGATGATGATGAACTGCATAACACTTACAAAGTTATATACTTCAGGCACGTCATTAAGAATTGCGAACACAAAATAACTCTAGTTACAGCATTCAAATATAAATGTCAGAGAAAAAAAGTAGCAACTTTAACTTTAGTAGGACATGGTATTGCTGGTTGAAAAGCTTACGCATAAGAATAAGGTTCGACTGTAGCTCGACCTGATCTCGCTTCTCAGTCTTTTTTCAATTCAATTCCAAAATTTCTTAACTTATTAGAATCTGTCCATACTGAGGTTGCCTGGAAGAGATTGCTCTTAGCAATACGGCCACCAATTGTAGCACTAGTGTTAAGTATTTATTTTGTTACTATTGTTTTAATTGGTGTAAACAATAAAATTTATTATAAAATAAGAATTGCCCCAATGATGACCAACCGATGAAAAGAACTTTCTGAAGACGTGAAATCTATCAACATCAACAGAGTGTTATCATTATTAAACAAAAATAAATCCAACCTGATATGGGTGGAATATTTCCATAAGCATCGACATTTTACGTGATGTAGTTAGTCCACCTCCATTATATTTAACCTTCACAACAAAATGTCAAATCATTTAGCATTTTTATGTAGGTAATTAAACTTTGAACTTACCACATTGATCTTCCCGAGGATATGATTGATTTGATCCTTGCTGCACATTTTGCTGATAGGTACTACGGCTGGCACTAATTGCTATTCACATTTTCCGAGTCACTTTTACTTAGCACTTTAACATTGTTAGAGTCATCAGCTGGAAGAGAAATGACGATAGAGAATTCCTTTTAGAGGCGGACCATGGGGTTAAATATTTGATGAGACAATGCAATACAATACAATAATTTATTGATAACTCCGTAGTTACATGTCATAAATTATATAAAATATCCTAGTATGCTGTTGTTGTTGTTATTGTTGTAATGTACGTGATTAAATAATTGTTTCTTTCTTTCTTAGTAGCAACACTGTTAAAAAAAATTGTACATCGAAATATCTAGATTACTAAAGTGTCCTTTCAGTCTACAGTGATCTAGACCGTATAAAATATATCGTCAAAGTATATTCATAATGTGAATAACATTAATAAATCAATATAGCAATATTGGCATTTCAGATGTTGTTGAGCAAGTAATAAACTTAACTAGATATTTATTTTCACTCTTCCAATATAATAAATAACACAAACAATCCAAGAAGAAATGATATGAATAATGACGTATTTACTGTATATGACATAAGTTTCCATTTTTTTTATTGATCTACAACCATGTGTGTTGGAGATGTAAAGTTATTTATTAATATTTTGTTTTTTTGTAGCAATGATGACTATTAGCGTGGTCCGATCATACGCCGAAGAGTGCGAGCGTTTTACTTGGTGGTAAGATCTCCTTAGCAGTATGTCGTCTGATAGATACCACCGCAGTACCATATATTCTGCCGCCAAGCAGTATTGTGTAAACATTACTGTGTTCCAGTTTTAAGGTTACTGCAGCTACAAAATTACTAGGCTGTTGAGATTAACCCTCGAAAGTCTCAAATGAGCACCAAAGCAGCGATGCCCTGGACTTTGTTTTGCTACTCAAAGTTATATGTATCGCTGAGATAGTTATATCTTACTATTCGAGACACGTTCGTCTCATTACTCTTACATATAAAAAAAATCAAATCCAACAATAAGCTTAAGCGGCAGTTGAAGTAAAAACATCGTGATGTAACCATGAGATGGTGTTAAGGTACTTTCTAGTACTCGACTGACTATTGCCACCTTCAAGTTGAAAATCCGCCTCCAAGCACCTAACGGTGTGTTCCGACAGCCTCCCTTGAGACCCAGTTCCATCACACCGTCACTTATAAAAAATCGTTTCATAATCATATCAAATTCTACTATAATGAAATTACTTTTTCGCATAATCATAAACATAGTAAGTCTACTTAACGTATTGATAATTCACCTAAATTATTATTAGCCGTATCCTTCACAGTAATAATAGACATACATGCACTATTAACGTCGATTACAATCGAATAACTAGATCGATAGGAACATAATTACGACTAATAATGAAATTTTCGAAACAACATTGCAGTAATACAGTGTGTAGTCCGGTAGGTATCAATAGTTGTTATTGATCGATCTGTAATGAGACAATTTAATTTTTGTCGGATTGCTAATTAAAAAACGTAAAACATGTTTGATATACATCTAAAAATTTATAATGCATTAAGAATTAATTTGTAATTCAAAATAGAATTTAAGAACAATCGAATCAAAATAAAATACTTTTCACCTCCATGTCGTTCAAAATCATTCATATTCATGGCAATGACGTTCATATTTTGTTGTGCTTTGTTAATATATGCGAGAATTTGGTGAAATTATTTGAAAAATGACGATTTCACTGTTGCGCCGTCTCAGAGATTAACGAGTTAATTGTATGATATGCAAAACTCTTTGTTCTCTTTGTGTTTATTAGTCGGATTCTTTCGGAAGCAAACTATACATATACTGTAGTGATATATTTATATATGTTTTATGACACTATCGCCCTTAAGTTGAAAATCTATCTCCAAGTACTAATGATGTATACCGGCAACCTCACTAGAGAGCTAGTCTACGACCACAGCGTCAGTTAACATCAGGTGAGCTGTGATCAAACACCTAGCTTGATCTTAGCAATGGCTCGCTTGTTCGGAAAAGACTATTGAAAAAAAATTAAGTATATTTTTATTTATTACGTAACAATGTGTTGTGAATCGATCTTTTGCTACTGGACAAACATTAATGTATCATTAATAGTTTAGTTTATAGTTTATAAGTATATATCTATAAATGTTTATCCACGAGTCAGATAAGATTTTCGTAACCACATTTGTAAAATTACAGAACATGACATGCATGACAGGCTAAAAATAAAATTTTAACCCAGCACTGGCAATTTTTTTTTATGGTTTACTTGTTAGGTGTTATATCACAGCTCACCTGATGTTAAGTGACGGTGTGGTCGAAGATGGTAAACACACCTAGCCTGGAATGGAACTGGCTCTCCAGTGAGGCTGTCGGTCCTTAGCAGTAGATTTTCTTCTTGAGGGTGATAGCTAGCCAGCTGAATACTAAAAAGTACTCCATGCTATGGCTTCCGCACAATGTTTTCCTTCACCAGCAGCTCAAGCTCATTGTTGGGGTTTGAACCCACGCCCACCGTGCGAACCGTCCACGCTAACCACAGAGCTATCATCGCTACAAAAAAAAAAAATGACAAATGCAACACCTTCACACCATTTCTAGAAAAACCCCAATTTATCAAAATCGTTGAGCGTAATGGTGATTGCACAATGTCGGAATTAAGTATCGTTTTTTGTACGCAGATGTTACGCTAATATTCGGCACAGACCGGTCTAAGTTCTTTTGCGCTTTTTGGTTCGCATTCCGATGAAACCGAGAGTAGTGTATTGACCATTAAGAGGATCGAACCTGTAATCTACTATTCATGGCTCTTACATCATGCATTTTACTAAAATCTAATAAAATTGGTTTTAAAATGACATGACCAAAAATCTGAACTTGAAAGCATTGCAAAACCACGACACAATGTTTCCCTCAAGATGGCAAACGACTGGACGGCCAAAACAGAGATGGAGGGACGAGATTGACTCCTGTTTGAAAGTTGATTCAGCTTGCAAAAGATAGAGAAAGATAAGAGAGAATGGAGGCCTTTGTCCTGTAGTGGGGAGTACAGGTTGATAATAATAAATGATTTTGTCAATGAAAATTCAAATCAACTATGCCAAAACTCAGAAAAAAAACACCACTGAATAAATACACCAAAAACTCAATGTAACATCACAATATACGTCCAGCTAAGGACAATTAATAGAATGAAATGTCGGTAGTTAGAAATATGAAGGAAGCATCATTAACATTCAAAATAAGTCAAAAAGATATTAATGGTTACCATAAATTAACGAAGTATCACGTCGGTCGAATATAACACGGGCCGGAACCTTATCGAAAGTAAAAGTTATCTTTACGAATTCAAATATTTTTGTGACAGCCCACAAACGGTTTTCTATTCATGGCAAAGCTTGTCTCAAATTAGATACGACATAGGCCCTGCGACATAACGTAAAAGAAATACTAAACAAATTCTAACTTTGTAAAGAACTTAATGACAGTCATGAAATTAATAAAACAAATATGAGAATGAATAGATTATAGGTATTTACTTAATTGTAATAGAATATATATTAGGAATAGAAACAATGATAAACAAATTAATTGTAAATGAAATAAAAATAACATTTCTTTGTATGCTCCAAGACATGGATAGTTTATTGATTTTTAAGCTTTAATACTTTTGAATGTAAATTGGCTGCGGTACATACAATATTTTGCTTACTCGTTCATTATAAGTATTTTTTGTTACCTTCATACATATATCACACAAAACATACTTCACTAAAAAAAGTATACCAAAACTTTGAAGACGAGCAGGTTCTAGTTTGCGACAACGTCTACAAACAGTATGTGCGGAACAAGCAAACATACGGTTGTTATGTTAAACGAAATGTTAGAGATCACTTTCACTAACATACTAATGGGTCTGGGGACTGACGCTTTTCTCATAGATTGGGCATTGGGCAGTTTTAAATTTTGTAGCAGTTACACGCTTGGCAGGCGGGTTGGCGAGCGCAGTTAGGTGTGATTGTTCAAGGAAGACGCTGCTGCCCATCTTCCGGATGACATCTCTTAGCCGACTCTTACGGCAACCACGGGTAGAGAGGGTGGGGTACTATTCTTACGCCGGCACCACCACGGCAGATCATATAGGTATCTAATAATGGATTTAAATAAAATTTAAGACAAAGTAATAGTGGATTTTATTATGTTTTACACATGTACGAAGAAATTTGGTAGATTCGACAAAACTAGCGTAGAAAACTATGCAACTCGCTGAAGTCACGATTAAAGACAGCGAAGTGACAGAAAGCAAAAAGCCGAAAATCGGATGAACCTTCAATGTAATCAAGACAAAGTTTGGGAACCTCGGTACGGTAGAATAAAAAATCTCTGGTGCGTGAATACAGCTGTCGTATAATTGAAGTTTACAATAAGCCACGGCGAAATGTCGAAAAGCAACCGCAGCCCGCAGGCATGTCAAAATTGACTGGCTTTTCGTATAGCAGTTTCGAAATGTTTAAGTTGGGTTAAAGAACTTTCGGAACTAAATATGTCTACGGTTTTGTCTCAGATATCTTGAGAAAAACTGAAAAAAAAACAATGGGTTGTAAACGATTTTAAGAGTTCATTGCCGTTCAATTAGCTTTATCTTCAGTCAAAATGTTATTTATAAAACGTCTGTTTTTTTATGCTTGACAGGCGAGGTGTTTGACCACAGCTCATCTGATGTTAAGTGACGAAGTTGTCGAAGATGGTATTTTCAACATGAGTGTAAAAAAAATTATAAATCTCTTCATATATATATATATATTTTTTGGTTGACATGCTGCCTACAAGCACTTAACGGTGTGTTCCGGCAGCCTCACTTGAAAGCCAGTTCAATTTCAGGTGTGCTTTACCATATTCGACCACACCGTCACTTAACATCAGGCAAGCTGTGATCAACCATAAAAAAAAATTAAACATACTTTTACGTTGCATTTCTGCGGAACTAAAACGAACTTGATATAATCTGAGTGTCTTCAAATCGAGAGTGGATCGGTATCTTCTAGGCAAGCGTATGGAGCACGCTTAGACCGCATCATCACTTAACATCAGGTGAGATGGCGGTCAAACGTAAGCCAATTTCTTATAAAAAAAAACTAATAGGTATGTTGCACATTATCCGAGTATTTGAATACGTGTACCTATTTTGAATACTCGTCGTCCTAACCATGTGCAAATGATGACACGGCTAGGGCCATCACAATAAGTGGTGTTTCGTGTAAATTACCCCACTTGCGTATGTCAAAGTTGCAGAGGGAATGGCGCAACGCCTTTGTCGAAAGGTTAAGGTGTTTAGTACTGAACCTAATGTCTTGCTGTCAGATACGATGTGAGAAATGGACAAACCCCGAACCAATTATCGGAATCATGTAAATCTTATTATTTTTACAAGTTCTCGTAATTTATTGAAGTAGATATTTGTGTGAACAAAGTAATGGACTTTTTTATCTATTTATCTACGGGAATAGTTCCAAATACGTTAGTCCCATTGCCACGTTGTATATCCACTACTATATATATAATCACGCTAATAATATAAAGAAGAACACTTACAAACGTAAGTGTATTTAAGTGTGTTTGTAACTTCTTCACTCTCAAACGGCTGGAATAATTTTTGAGAAAGTTAAGGACCCTGTACCAAATGTAACGGATAACACCGCGGGGCGCAGCTAGTATTAATTATAAATGTGAAAGTTTATATGTTTCGATCTTTATTACTCATTCACGCAAAAACGGCTGAACAGATTCGAATGAAATTTTATTACCTAGATTAAACCGGAAAATAATTGGTTACAAAATATAAAAGTATTTTTGCGAGGATTACAGAATGATTAACTTTTCGTTCATTCTGCGAACTGAACAAACATTTTTTCATTAAATTCCACGCGGACGAAGTTGCGTTTCACAGCTAGTAAATAAAATCAATATCAAATGGCATTTAACACAACACCATCTAGCCCCAAAGCAAAACCTGTTGTATGGAAATCAAGAATACTTATAAATATGTACAGAACACCCAGACACAGAACAGATATCTTACTATCAATAGCTCTCAATGAATAGGCAAAAATATAGGCCAGCGTTTTGATCACGTGTGGTGACGACCAGACGTGATGATATATTATTGATTTTTTTGCGCTCGTTCCCCATAATCCCAGTTCTCAAAGTCCTAACCCCAAAAGGTTCAAAGATATATCTACTATCCAAGGTTCTATCACGGCTGAATGCTTTAAGAAATGGGTATACAAAATTTTGTAGTAAAAATATACGTAAAGTCGAATGTTAAATCGAATTTGAGTGTGATCTATCTCCGAGACCGTTTCTTGTCAATAAGTTGATGAAAAGGCACACGTTGTTTATTTGAAAAACATTCAGTAGCAACCGTGTAATTAAGTATTCGAAATGCATTAGTTTCGCTATAGATGATAAAGATGCAAATGGGTCACGGATAGTTTAAAATTAAAATAACTTCAATTCTAAACTTATCGCTTGGCAAATACATTCTATGCCAGCACTTATTTTAATTATGCAGACACATTATACTGGTTTTAGTAAAGGCGTTATTTATCTACAAAAAAGGAAAACAGCTACTAATTAAGCGATACGTATTCTGAACTAACTGATACATATAAACTAGTACTCGTAAGTAGATCCGTAGATTTTTTCCAAAATCGTAGAATAATTTTCCAAAATCATAGAATAATTTTCCAAAACAGTAGAATATTTTTCCAAAATAGTAGAATAATTTTCCAGACTAGTAGAATTTTATTTATATTTTTCTCAGCATATATATTAGTATGAAATGAAAAATTGTAACTGTCAATAAACAATAAACAATTTTACGAATAGAGATCACGCAGCGTCATCTAATTCAAACTTTTATATAAATATCTACATAATGTAAGGATAATTCAAATTTCAGTGTATAATAAAAGCGAAATGAATCTATCCACAAACAACACGGTAACCGCATGAAAGATGTCAAAGATGTCATTTTATGCAGATTTATAGGCGAAGACTGTATAACGTGACATTTAACATGTCATTGAAATACTTGTTTTTAATGCGTATGCTAATATTATTCCATAATAATATTATTTGTATCTTTGTTTCAAGTGTTGCTAACTGTTAGTAACGCTGATGCTATTGTCTGACAATATTATTCAAATTAGTTATAGAACTGCATTCATATACATTTATTTACAAA
Organism: Biston stratarius; assembly: GCA_950106695.1. Classification (NCBI taxonomy): domain Eukaryota; kingdom Metazoa; phylum Arthropoda; class Insecta; order Lepidoptera; family Geometridae; genus Biston; species Biston stratarius. Next base: position 25,229,415 of record OX467106.1, read on the forward strand.
AAATAACACATACGTATATAAATAGCTAAATAACTGACTCGCCAATTTTTATGTCATAGTAAATATTCTGCCTAAAAATACTCAGATATGCATTGCCGATTGTTATTGCTCTATTTTGTTATTCACTTAAATATAAATTGCCAAAAGTACCATTAAAATATAGCTTTCATTTTTACCATACCATTCTCAAAAAATAAACATCCCAATAGCACCAGCCTCAAAAAGGAAAACTCGCACTAAAAAATTCACTTTCAACACTAGCAGTCCATCAAAGTAAAAACACGAAAAAAGTTCGAATAAAAAGAAATATTGTTAAATTAAATTGAAAAAGGAACTCGAATATTCGATGTTTCGCGTGTACGTTTTATTTATCGAATTGAACGCACGGCGAAGGCGGCATATCGCGGGCGTGCTGCAGTGGAGGTGTGCTGCAGGTGACTGGGCGAATCGACCGCCGACATCGGCGCGCAGAATCGTGCACTGAACCGCACTAGTTGAATAGTGATGCGCTTTATCGAACGATACCTGTATGGCTTCTGTAGACGAAAAATGTTTTGATGCCCTCTTATTGAGGTTGGATTTGAAATGTGAAAAAGGAATCGGAAGACTTTCTATGTTTCAGTCAAGTCCAGCTTTCATGACTCGCATTTCAAACTTGTAACATTTCTATTTTATTTTCAAATGCACGCGATTTTCAATTTTATATGTTTAGATTAGAGTTTTATATTTCTATGATTTAACATTTTCTTCATCCGCGTCATTAACGTAAGCCAAGAGCGCATATTTATGACTGTTTCGACTCAGTAGCAAAGTCTACGAAAACAACATGAAAATCAAAACACGGCGTTGTTATTTCAATTTCAGCATACTGAACAATAGTTTTACGGCCTTCCCAGACAAAAGTTACGCTACTATCTCACGAGAGTCACGAATAAATGTTTCTGAAAAGCATTGACTGTTTCGCTCCAGCTGAATGCTCGTCTAACGTACGCTATCGGTCAGTCCCAAAGTAGGTAGCGATGTCACCAGAGAAAATAGAAAACAGTGATCACTTACCGGGCCTTAGACGTCTGCGACAATCTATTTTTATTTGCGTACGTGAGGCGAATGGTTACGGGGTACCTGCTATACGCTGCTTACCTGTAACAATGAGACAAATCGGTCACTTGTGAAATTATAGTAATGCAACGTTTACGGTTATAGAAACTGTTACCATTTTGGGACGTTTATATACTAAACAATGAACGATCGTATCTATCTCTCTAAAGCGACTCACCAAAAAATCAAGACGACTCTTTTGTAACTCCGTCTAGATGAAGATTCTTGTATTAATATTTTTATTTTATTTACATAGAAAATACCAACAGTACACGTATTTTTATGAAACGTACGTTATTTATGTACGTATTTTTCGTATGGTGCTGAAACGTGGTCTCTGACTATGTGCCTTCTTAGTAAGCTTAAAGTAGCACAACGAGCTATGGAGAGGGCTATGCTCGGAGTTTCCCTACGAGATCGAATCAGAAATGAGGAGATCCGTAGACGAACTTAAGTAACCGACATATCCCAGCGGATTAGCAAGTTGAAGTGGCAGTGGCCAGGGCACATAGCACGTAGAACTGATAGCCGATGGGGCTGCAAAGTTCTGGAGGGGAGACCACGGACCGGGAAGCACAGCGTGGGACGTCCACCCACAAGGTGGACAGACGACTTAATAAAGACTGCAGGAACGTGCTGGACGCGAGCCGCTTCCAATCGGCCTTTATGGAAATCAATGGGGGAATGTCCAGCAGTGGACGTCATACGGCTGATGATGATGATGAAACGTATTTATTACAGCAAGAGTGGCAGTCAAGCAGACGGTTAGCCCGATGGTGAGCTCATGGATAACAACATTAGAAACGTTGTCGATGCGTTGCCAACCCTGAGAGATGTTTCTAGACGCCCTTAAAATGCTTCATTTTGTAATAAAACTAACCATCATGTCTACTTGAAATTTGGTATAGATGTGTCTTGTGGAACATTATTTATTATTAATAAACTGTATCCTTTATATTAATCTATACAATTAAGTAGCGCAAGTTTTATGATAACTATTGCTCTTTTGTTTCTAGCGGACGATATCGCGGTCGCAAGCTAATATATGTATAATTGCCACTTATGTAGTGTGGTTTCTTTTTAATCCAAAAATATTAAGTCGCACACGTAAAATAAGTAAAAGTTATTTACAAGAACGATGTACGAAGAACAAGTAATACAGCCGGCTTGTACCATAAAACTGGTTCATAAAGTTAGAAATTCGCAAACCGATCATAAAACAATTATGGAAAAGTCTTAAAAGAAAGGTGAGAACAGTTAGGCACAAGATCGCATAGATTATGTTTTATATTGGATGCCTATAGGCGCGTGACCTTAATTCATTTATACACATGTTGCATCTACCTACAAATCTATATAGACTTACTTGGTAAGTATTTGACACGACATTGATAAAGCAACGTTTATGGGTAACATTTTAACCCATAGTTAGATAAAGTCTTTTTGTTCACACTAGTAGTGATGATAGCCTAATGGTTAGCGCGGTGGGTTCACACGCTGAAGGGCGTGGGTTCACCCCAACAATGAGCTTGAGCTGCCGGTGAAGGATAACATCGCGAGGAAACCATAGCGTGGTGGTAGGGTACTTTCTAGTACTCGGCTGGCTAGCTACTACCCTCAAGTTGAAAATCTGCCGCCATGCTTCTAATGGTGTGTTACAACAGCCTCACTTGAGAGCCAGTTCCATTCCAGGATAAGTGTGGTTTACCATCTTCGACACCGTCATTTAACATCAGGTGAGCTGTGGTCAACACATAGCCTGTCAACCATTAAAAAAACGCGTCAAAGATTTTTGGAAACAGCTGACTGACGATTTGTTACTTTCATTTCGACCTTACACTCAAGAGTGTATTCAAACAGTTTAGATAAGACGGAAGAGGGACTTTCAATCAAGATAGCCAGATAACAGTGTGTTCTCACGTCAGATGATTGCGATAGCGATCATGGTCACGAATCATGCGAATTGTGACGAAGCGAGCCAGAAGATGTTTTTATTGTTGATATCCTCTGTAATATTCATCTCAACTATTTGTCGTATTATTTACCCAACCAAATGTACCGGTCGAACGGTATTTTTTTATTTGCCCCATCGGGCAGACTAAAGTTTTATTAAAAGCTTTAATGTAATAATTTTCATTCGTGTTTTTTAAATTTTCTTAATTATTCTTGTTTTTTTTTTGTTATCAGTTGGCATCGTTATATTAGCTTATTTGATCTTTATTGATTAAATTACTCATGCGGCTACATTAAGGAATTAAATTTTTTTTTCTTAAATACGTAGGTACTTATAATACACATACATTTTGAACACCAAAGAACAAACATCTGTTATTGTATACAAATGTTGTTCTTGGTGAAAAAGGTACCCATGCTTTTCATGTGCACTAATTTTTAGAAGCAGAGTTAATACTTTATCATCTAACATGGCAATCAACAATCATACCTAGTTAGTTCGTCATTGAGTATTGCACTAAAGTGTTCTAGTGAGAACAAAATGTGACTGCACTATGAAAATTTAGTTTTTCAAATTGAACAGTGCCGATATCTGAAATATTTGATACTGATCTAGCCTCCTTTGTCTCCGTCACTCCCGTCAGATCGATCCGAGATTAACCAATTTGTTACCACAAAACTCTTTACTTATCTATTATTAAGTCCATTGAAACTTCCGACAAGGCAATAATATAAACGAAGCATATTACTTCATTGACTCAAATTACAGGGTTGCGGCTGCCAGAGAAAAAAAAAACAATTTGTTAGCGGATACGGGCTGTCGGTAGTGCTGTTTAGTATAAAATATTTCAATTCCATTGAGTGATTGATTGAATTAACATATTAATTTGCGATTGATCTGTGTTTGTGCGTTATCTGGCTTGAGTTGTGGTCTAAGATAAAACCGTTTTGAATCTTTTTCTCCTTAGAGTAGGTATTCATAACCACAGCTACATCTGATTATGTATACTCTACACTCTACAAACAACTAGCTGACAGGCTAGTTGTTTTGACTACAGCTCACCTGATGTTAAGTGACGGTGTGGTCGAAGATGGTAAACACACCTAGCCTGGAATGGAACTAGCTCTCAAGTGAGACTGCCGGAACACACCGTTAGATGCTTGGCGACAAATTTTCAACTTGAGAGTGGTAGCTAGCCAGCCGAGTACTAGAAAGTACCCTACTACCACGCTATGGTTTTGGCCACACGATGTTTTCCTTCACGGACAGCTCAAGCTCATTGTTGGGGTTTGAACTCACACCCTTCGGCGTGCGAACCGACCGCGTTAACCACTGAGCTATCATCGCTACGTATTTTCAAGTATCACATTAATATTATAAAGGCGAAACTTTGTGTGTGTTTGTTACTTCTTGACGCTCAAACAGCTTGACCAATTTTGATGAAATTTGGTATGGAGGTAGCTGACACCCTGGATTAACACAAAGGCTATATACATTTATTTCGAAAGAAAAAAACAGCGGGTAACACCGCGAGGCACAGTTAGTTTTATAATAAATCACGTTATAGAATTACACAATTATTATTACATAGTTCACAAACTCAATAAACTCCACAAAATCCATTATTCTTTAAATTAAAAATAACAAAACCCAAACGCTAACGGCTAATATCAATTGTCAAATCACTCATTAAGAACTTAAGGGAGGACCTAGCGTCCTTTAAAGTTAAGGGCTCATTAAGCTTACTAACGAACGATTAACTGACTCTGAGATGTAACTTTTTAGTAATGACTTAAAGTAGCATTAAACGTCTCTGAGTGCGGCTGTAATTAGTCACACAAAGATAGTTAAAGTGGTGTCTGGTCATGCCTTAGCAAAGTAATGTTGACTACTAAGCGTTTCATTCAACAGATGAACACTTTAAAAAACAGAAGTTTTGAAAAAGAATACAAATTCGGCGTCATATTTTTTTCCACGTTCCCGCCAAATTTCTGTTTGAATCATTAATTAATGGTTAACGCTTTACTTGTCACGGATTACATGGTCACTTAACTTGTACCGCGACACCACCGTCCGTAATTTTTCTATAGTAGAATATGTAGGTATTAATACCGATCAACAAAGACTGCAATGCTAACAATACTTTTACTTGGTGGTAGCTTTCCTTAGCAGGAGGTCGTCTAGGTAGGTACCACCGCAGTACCAGATATTCTGCCGCCAAGCAATAGTGTGTAAACAAACTGTGTTCTGGCATGAAGGATACTGCAGCTAGCGAAATTACAGGGCTATTGAGACTAACAATCTAGTCTCAAAGTAATGAGCGCCAAAGCAGCGATGCCCTGGACTTTGTTTTATTACTTAAACTCCTATGTATCGCTGCGTTTCATTCGTCTCAGTACTTGTACATTTACATATATTTAATATACTGTAGTTTCGCCCGTGTTATTGAAGATAAAAAGTAAACTACATGGACAGGCATCTCATTACATTTACATTTTAAAAATCGAGGTCTGAAGATACATACACACAAATTCACACATACACACACGTATTCTCCAGACCTAGAACATTTGCTTTCATTAACAAACTTCCAGATGTATTTAGTAGTAACACATGACTTAGTAAGAGCTACCAATAAGTTCGTTTAAAATCTTTAAAAGCTTCTTAACAGTTATTGCAAAATAAACTGTGATTTCAAACTAATATTACGGAGATATAAACCGAAGTGTCTCTCGAAGCTTAAACGTTTTAATGGCCTACAGAAGAGAGATGAAAAATCCTTCCGATAATTTATTAGCTTTTTATTTTCAAAGGGAAATCTTAATTACTTGAAATGTGTTAGAAAATAAATTTTCATTTTAAAAATATCAAATCTTAAATCAAGAAGCGTTTCTTTGATAAATATAATGAAGAATCACGTTTTAATGTTCAGAATTTCAGATGTTTCTCGTCTTTAGAATTCTCCGAGTCAACGTTGATTAATTTTGTTATATGAATAAATTCTACAATTTATTTATTCACAAGTCAACCAACTACTTGGTTTAACATGTTTTTCTAAATAAAGATCAAGACTGGAGACAAGTGTCAGTTAGAATCGCGCGCCGAGGGTTCCGTGCAAACTTCTATGTAGATAAGTCACCCACTACGAAAGCCGAGTCTCCAAGATGTTTACTATTAAAGCCCTTGAACATTGCTGTAAAGAAAAGATTAGTCGGATTTAAAAAAAAACTTTACGTTGAAGTTGCAAAGAATTATCTTACATAAATCAATCATGATAAAGTTTGTAATCGCAATATTTTTTTATATTGCTTAATTAGAAATTAATGCATTTCGATTTTTGTCACTTGCACTGTAAGATCTTATTCGTACTAGCAGCGATGATAGTATGTTTAGTAGCGATGATAGCTCAGTGGTTAACGCGGTCGGTTCACACGCCGAGGGTTCAAACCCCAACAATGAGCTTGAGCTGCTGGTGAAGTAAAACATCGTGTGGAAACCATAGCGTGGTGGTAGAGTATTTTCTAGTATTCAGTTGGCTAGCTACCACCCTCAACTTGAAAATCTGCGGCAGTTCCATTCCAGGCTAGGTGCGCTTTACTATCATCGACTACATCCTCACTTAATATCAGGTGAGCTGTGATCAAACACCAAGCTGTCTCTCTGTCAAACATTTAAAAAAAAAACTAAACTTCACGGTTCTAGGTTAACGGAAATACTCTATACATAGGTTTTGATTTATTTGTTTTCGACAGAGAGAGATGGACTACGAAGGGATCCTATAAGGGTTTCTTTATTCTTTTGGATATAAGGAACCACAAAAAACAGGAGTCAAAATAAACAATACAAGATTGATGTCAAAAACAAACAACCTGTCTACATCGTCTAGCCCGAGACAATAGACCTCGTGAAACAGATGCGGTACGTTGAAGAAATCCGTGAGCACACAATACAAGTACAACAGCGGTAGTAGAGTAAATGAAGCTTTCGAAATGTGGAGACGTAGGCTTGGGTTGTTGGTTTTTCTGAACCGATTGTTCCACGGAGAATTACCGTACAAATGTCTTTATTAATTAATTTTTGAACTGAAAAAACTCCAGACATCATATATTTTGCAAAACCAATTAAATTATCATTCAATCTAGATGTGAATAGCAAATGACCTAACCGATCGACGATTCCGTTAGAGTTTTCTAACCTCAGCAGTTCTTTCCAGACCTCTCATAGAATCAGCAACATTCAACTGCATTGGATACATCGCCGTTTTGTCTCAAGACAAGATTGATTTTTTTGTTTTTTCGCTAATTTGTTGTTTTCACTCTAGGACACATTTAACGACGAAATAAGTCTTACAGCATAGCATAAAATTTTCATAAAACAGCTGTGTTGTAACTAAGTCCTCGGTTTATAAAATATTGGACGTGACCGGCACAAGAATAGAACAAGTGTAAAAAAATTGGAAATTGCTTTGTAAAATAAAAGTACTAAATACAACAATCAGACATTCTCTGCAACTACTAATTAGCGCAACTCCCAAACCATCATGCGTACCAATAACATACACCACGTAACGTATTCGAATAATGATTATTATCGATAACTTTCTCACAGCTATCCCATTATCGATATCGACATCTTATCGATTTTTTTGAAATTATGTCTTCAAACGTATCAAAGACAATTCGAATCGTGTGGTATCATAAAATCGATTTGAAATAAAACACCATTACAAATATGATGTATCTACTCAGTTGTTTTTTTTTTATTGGCATTATTTTTATATTGTTTTTTTTTTTTATATTGACATGTTTGCATATATATACTTGATTATGACAAAACTCTTTTAATGGTATATTTGACATGATATTACGGAATTGACTTGTAACATTGGTGTTATTAATAACATATTTGTATTTTGTGTTTGTTGTTAAAAAATATTTTCTCCAAATATGTGGATGTGTGATAAACTAAACGAAAACAATATCTAAATACTCCGCTCCAGAATCAACTCGTAAAGATTAGAATTATAAATATAAACACTCCCTTTGGCTCAGTAAGCTCTGAGATTGGTCACATTAACATGCCTGTTCTAATCCTAACAACTTTACAAATCGGTTGACCGAATCCCCACAAAGTCTACAAACACATCAAAGGTTTGGAAATACTTCCGTGTTCTATTTTAACCACGGAATAGCTTTTTCAATATGGAGACAGCTGCTTTACCCCAAAACAAAACATGGCGGAGTATTAAGTCTGTGATTATGGGAAGGAATTTAAAAATCTGTTTTACTACGTCACGGTAAAATTTATCAATTTTTACCTGTTAGCTCATTTGGTAGAATATCTGCTTCAAGAACTGTGTGACTTTTGTGTTTTTATTGTTGACAGGTTTAGTGTTTGACCACAACTCACCTGATGTTAAGTGACGGTGTGGTCGGCGATGGTAAACACACCTAGCCTGAAATAGAACTGGCTCTCAAGTGAGGCTGCCGGATCACACAGATTTTCAACTTAAGGATGGTAGCCAGTCAAAAGTACCCTACCACCACGCTATGGTTTCCTGATGATGTTATCCTTCACCGGCAGCTCAAACTCATTGTTGAGGTTTGAACCCATGCTCTTCGGCGTGTGAACCAAAAACATTTTTGTTTCTTTGTTTTGTTAAATCGCGAAAGTTAAAAGAATTACACAGTTTTATATTTCGCGATCACAGAACTTTTCATTATCAATTTAGACCCCTTTATCGGCTTAGACCCTAAACTTTTAACCTTGTACAAAATTTCACCGATAGCTGGTTCCTTAGAAAATTGTACCGTTAAAAATAGTATAAAATAACTGTTGGTTAGACTTAGTATAATGACAGTGGTGAAAGATCTCTAAGACAAGTTGAGTGATTGAACAGAAGTCATCAAGGAAATTGGGATGTTGAAAGCCTAAGATTAATGTAAATAAGGAAAACTCATTTTGGATCTGTTAGAAAATTTCAAAAGCTAATTATAATTACAGCCCTGTTGGTTCATTAATAGTGTATCTGCTTTAAAAGCTGTGGGTTCGATTGCCACACAGGACAAACAAAACTTGTTAACAAAATTGGTATAAACAAATGTTTGTTCTGTGCCTGGATTTTCTGTATGTATTTACAAACAAAAAGAACCTATTTAAGTATTCTATAAGTTATTTGACTTTTATGATACAAGCTTTGCTTAGTTTGGGGTCAGATGGCGCTGTGTGAATTGTCTTATGATATTTATAAATCGTAGTCAATAAAAATCCAAAAAAATATGTTTCTTTAATTGAAATTTCAACTCTTTCACTTGGTGGTAGATTTCCTTAGCAGAAAATCGTCTCGTTAGGTACCAGCTATTCTGCCGCCAAGCAGTAGTGTGTAAACACTACTGTGTTCCCGTTTGAAGAGTACTGCAGCTAGCGAAATTACAGGGCTGTTGAGACTAAATATCGAAAGTCTTCAAAGTAATTAAGGCCAAAGCAGCGATGCCCCGGACTTTGTTTTGCTACTCAAAGTTCTGTGTATTGTTGCAATGGTCATGGACAAGCGTTGTATCTTAAATATAGAGATTTAAAAAAAAACAAGTAGATTGATACATAAAAATTCCATTACACACGTGATAATGTTGAGAATTGAATGTAAAGCTTTATTATATTATAATATAATCAATTATATAATTATATTGCAGTGAAGTGTTTTCTTAAAAAACTGGCTCATCAAATAAGAAGCCACTTATCAACACTTTTATGCCTCACACGTAACATAGAATTTTTAATTTTATTGTTCAATAAACTTTATTTACACTCCCTTCGCCGTAAAAGGTTTTTTTACCCGGAAGTAGTAGTAAAGGAATGTCAATTACAAATAATATGTGAATATATTAGCAAGGAAAAGGTTATATTATACAATATCTGGGCATTAAGTCGTTAGCATACGAATTTAAGTATACCGATGTGAATGAAGTTTCGATGCTGACGACGACTTTTGTATCCTTGTTTTACTCAGAAATAGTATCTAAATGCTAATACAGTAGAACTACTTTAAGTTGAACCTCGATAAGTCGAAAAGTACCTATGCCTTCATTGTGCGAACCGCTAGACAATGGAATTTGCTGCGCGAATGGGTGTTCCCTGATGGTTACAATCTGGGTGCCTTCAAATCGCGAGTGAATTGGTTTTTTCTAGGCGAGCGTGCTCCACCGCAGACCGCATCTTCGCTTAACATCAAGCGAGAGGTCAAACCCAAAACTATTAGTAAAAAAAAAACCTAAACTCGAAAAAAAGTTGTGTTCGCTTCCCTTGAAGCCCCAAAACCTCCGTTACTCGAAATCTGAACCCTCTATAAGGCGAAATAATTAGTGAGTCCCTAAAAACGAAATTCAGTACTTATTTTCCTTCTATAACTCGAAAAAATAAATTGGACCTCTATATCTTGCAATATTGGATTTTACAACCTTTACAACTCGATTATTTCAATAACCGACTTTAAGAATATGTGTGTGTAATGTCCAACGATATTTATTTATTTATCCTACGATTCTAAGAAATGATAAAATAATTTATGACTGACATTGACACGTGCACTCAATAAGTCGAAAATTTTATAACTAGAATTTTTTGGTGTCTCCCTTCAAGTTCGGCTTAAAAAGGTTCTACTGTATTTTACAAATAAAACAAATTCAGTAATATGCGTAAAATTAATCTTAAAAAAATAATTAACAAAGATGCACCTCCTAAATATGGGTGTGTTGTGATGACTTCATACTTTAATATTCTACGCTCACTTGCAAATAAAATGGGATCGAATACGAAAGTTGAATATATTTATTTTGCTATCATCGATTGAACCTTTTTATACACTTTCTTCGTTTAAAATGAGCTTATTGTTGGGTGTTTTGTGAAAGTTCATTCGGAGTTTGGAAAGCATTAAAATGTTGAATTTCTATTCACCCAATATAAGTAAGTAAAACATAAAGGTCCCAATTGCATAACATATGAGGAAAACTCAAACCATTTATTGAGATGTAAAATAATTGATTAATTGCAGGAAACGAGGAAATGTATTTTTATTCTTTTAACAAGCTGAAAAGTTTACAAAATCCGACTGTGAACAAAATAGGAAAATGAAAGGAAAAATCTTTTTAAACCAATTTATTATTCCTAATTAAATTTAAACATGTAACTTATATACTAGTATATTTTTGTAACCCCCTTTTATGTTTCTTTATTTTGATGCTCTACTCGATAGGTTTGGTTAATTTTTTCTTATTAACGTACTACTATTTCGCGCCAAAAATACGTCATTTTTTTCAATCAAAAACCTGTCTAAAGACATTAGGGTTTTTAAGACAAATATAACGATACCTTAACTGTCGAAATCCATGCAGCCGTTTGGAACATACGAGGTAGTAAATAAATTTATAAATATACATAAATACAAGATACGTGTAAAAAACATAACCCTTCCTTGGCAATTAGGTAATAAAAAGCCGGCCAAGTGCAAGTCGGACTCGCGCACTAAGGGTTCCGTACTATCTACAAAACCGGCAAAAAAATCATATCTGTTGTATGTAAAATATTTGTTTTATGTTAATTTATTTTAAAAGTGAATATATAATTACATATTCTGTGAATATTTCAAGCGTCTACCTGTTGCTGTTATCAATATCAAGCCAATACGAGCAAAAAATCACGTTTGTTGTATAGGAGCCCCCTTAAATATTTATTTTATTCTGTTTTTTAGTATTTATTGTTATAGCGGCAACAGAAATACATCATCTATGAAAATTTCAACTATCTATCACGGTCCATGAGATACAGCCTGGTGACAGACGGACAGACAGACAGACGGACGGACAGCGAAGTCTTAGTAATAGAGTCCCGTTTTACCCTTTGGGTACGGAACCCTAAAAACGTGATACTTACTCAATACGTCTTCATTTCAGTTTCATTGATAAATGGATCAAAATAGTGACACTGTACAACCACCTTAAAGGTCATATTAAACATTATTATGAAAAATATTAATAGGTGGGGTCACAATACAATACAATGCAATGTAATGCAATGCAATGCAATACAATGCAATACATTACAATACAATACAACTTTATTATACATCAAACATATTATAACATACAAAACAAAAAAGAGAAAGAAAATAACAAAACACAAACAACATAGAAAAACAAATAAATGGTGTACAAGGGCAGCCTAGAGCTTATATTTTTATGACTGTTAGCTCACTTGGTAGAACATCTACTTAAAGAGCTGTAGGGCGTGGTTTCGGTTCCCACCAGAACAAACATTTAAATATGTGATGATAAATGTTTGTTCTGTGTCTGGGTGGTTATGTAACTAAATACAAAAATATAAATATTATTAAATACGATATATATAAATTAAAAAAATTATATATTATTGATATGATGTTTATTTCCGATAGGTATTCAAACTTATGCAAACTTGCGGGGGCGTCTTGGAAAGTTTACTATGCATTTCAGTTGCTATATTTGGGAGAAAATCCATTAGATTTGGTATTCATGCATTCGATCTAAATTTCATCGTGTAGAGATGAAAGCGATAGTAACCTTTGAATATTTACTCTAGATTAAGAATTAATCTCTGTTACAAATTTCTCGAAGTGACAAAAATAATCATCATTACATTTTATAAAACAAAGTCAACCGCCGCGTCTGTTTGTCTGTTCGCGATTAACTTAATAACTACTGAACAGATTATCATGTGAGTTTTACCAATAGATAGGGCGATTTACGAGGAAGATTTAGGTATATATTTCGTCAAGGTTTTGTGCACATTGGTTGATATATGATGATAATTGTTGGAAGTGTCGGAAAAGCTTTCAACGAAAACACTGCCTAACCACATCAGTATCTAAATTGCACCTGTGCAAAGCCTGGGCGGGTCGCTAGTTTTATATAACGCATGAAGGCTTTCACTAGCAAACTCAAAGGTAGGACACGGGGAAAGCTGATTTAGCAGTCAATTAATAGCTTCTATACGACTGACTAACGAGCATTTCTGAACATATCTTGTAGGTTTCGATGGGAGAAAATAATGAGGTTTAGTGCTATAAAGCTAGGCTGGCCTAATGATGCTACGTAGAATAGTACGCTTGAAGTTTTGAACACAACATAATAGTATTCGTATTATGTATATTGACGGTGTTATGAGAACATTTCACGCAAGAAAATATCTATTACTGATATCTTATTGCGTTTTGTATACTTTCAGAACACAATTCACACGGGCCGGCCAAATTCCCAAGCAGAACAAAATTTTAAAAAGGTTTGTAAAAAAAGTGCAATTGTGAGTTTTTTTTAGAGTAGTTTTTTTTAAGAGTAAACAGGTAGGTGGCTCACCTGATGGTAGGCTCACTGTCACCTATGGATACCTAAAACATTATGGATGGTTTGTCAGAAATATTTACTTTTTTTTTAACGCTCGATCCCGTTCCTCGCTTCCTCATAATAATTCTACATTGTTCACACCATAAAACATAAAATAATGATAACAGAAACAGTTTTTTTATGTCTTTTTATTTAACGACATCAGTAACTTCGTTTATTTTGTAAACATGATCCTTGGCAAAACATGAAGAAAATTTCGTAACAACTGTTAATCATGTATTTATGCAAATAAGTGTATCTTTATCTTTATATTGTTAACGACTTAAAGGACGCCCACATTAAAATAGATTATTCAAATTAAACCGCGATGCGTTTACTGGTAAATGTCAATTATATTCATTAAGCATGATTTAGCGTCTAATATATGCGCGTTAGTTATCTTGTGAGCTTGTAACACGTGTCCGGAGCCGTGTCAGTTAATTATTTTCAAATTATTATGAAAAAGAGTACAGGCGATGACAAAAAATCTTGAACAGAATTTAACCTGGTCTCTATGACAGGCTAAAAGGGTTGTGTCTATAGGTTAGATCGTAAGACATTTTTTTAAATCTTCATGTTTGTATAGTCAAACATGACCATGACCATGTCACTCTTACAATTGTATGTTATTATTCACTCCTTCTAAATCACGCAATGGATTTTGAGACGGTTCTCACTGTCATTTAGAGATTTTTATCAGTTTTTATTTTTGTTGTTTTTGGCATTCTTATTTTTTAATTTACATAATAAAACTATCCACAAATTATATCCTTACTAATAAATAAAATAAACTAACATAAAAGGCCGCTATTAATGGGAATAGTTCCCAACACGTTGGCTCCTTTGCCGCGTTGTATAGCAATACCCAAACGATAGGCAAAATGATGACAACTCTTTAAATATTTAAAAAATATTCTAAGAAACTTTAGTGTAAGTACAGAAAGTCAGTATTTTTTTTTTTTTTCTATGATGAGACGATCGAGGCGCTCTCCTAATGGTAAGAGATAACGTCTGTCCATGACCGTTGCAGCGATACACAGAACTTTGAGTAGCAAAACAAAGTCCAGGGCATCGCTGCTTTGGCTCTCATTACTTTGAGACTTTCGATGGTTAGTCTCAACAGCCCCTTAATTTCGCTAGCTACTGTGCCCTTCAAACCGAAATACAGTAATGTTTAAACACTACTGTTTGGCAGCAGAATATCTTGTACTTCGGTGGTACCTACCTAGACCTCTTGCTAAGGAGATCTACCACCAAGTAACATGTACTGTAAGTTTTCGTGAAAAATCTGCAGTAGGTACATGTTTTGTATCTTTTATAAGTAAAACTAAGGACTAAAATGAAATAAAGAACAAGTACCCTGGATTTTGCACTAGGCAAACCTGTGTCGCAGAATCCGGTGTCTTCCATTCCTCACTAGCAATTTCTGTGCGTTTTTTTTTTAAATTAGGAAATTAAAATACCTTTCATAATCGGTCGTATTATCTATAGATAGGTAAAAACTATTTACTGTGTATACCAAAATAGAAGAAAAAAAAACATATGAGCTAGTACCACAAGTGGCGGCCTTATCGCTCCAACCAACTATTACATGTGTAAAATTTTAGTATTATCAACATGCCTGTACCTTGTATATAATCGAGTGATTTATCGGACGCAGCCTTGATTATCGTATTTGGATAATTGGTTTTAAATTATGATACTTAGTAAATATTTATTTATATACCATTTGATCAAGCTCAAGTGCAATATTGAGAAGATTGATACGATCGATTAGTACCAGTTTAGCCACATTGCTGGGTGTTAGAATAATGAGGAAAAGGCTCGGGACTCAAGGTGTGACCTATATTATGGTCGGTACAGTAAACAGGTATAATTAATAAAGAACTTAAAAAAACTGATTATTTTGTTTTGTTTTTATGTTAACATCATCAGCCATAGGACGTCCACTGCTGGACATAGGCCTTCTCCTGGGGAGGGGTTTTGTATAATACTCGCCACGCTTGGGGCAGGCGGGTTGGCGAGCGCAGTTAGGTGTGATTGTTCAAGAAAGACGCTGCTGCCCATCTTCCGGATGACATCCCTTAGCCGACTCTTACGGCAACCACGGGTAGAGAGGGTGGGGTACTATTCTTACGCCGGCACCACCACGGCAACGGCTTTATGTTAACGTAATGCGATAATTTAATCGAGACACTATCCTGATTGTAAGAGATAACGCCTGTCCATGACTATTGCAGCGATACACAGAACTTTGAGAAGCAAAACAAAGTCCAGGGCATCGTTGCTTTGGCGCTCATTACTTTGAGAGATTCGATGGTTAGTCTCAACAGCGCTGTAATTTCGCTAGCTGCAGTACCCTTCAAACCGGAACACAGTAATGTTTACACACTACTGTTTGGTAGCAGAATATCTAATTTATACAATTTAAATCAGTTAAAAAATTGATAATCCTCTATAGTTGATCCATAATGTTTCAGCAGCCTTTAGCCAAACCGTCTGGCTTCCATCTCTGCATGCACCTCTGTCTTTTCTAAGTCATGTGTGTATTGTCGCTGACTTCAAACGGTGAAGAAAAGCATCGTGAGGAAATCTACATGGCTCAGAGTACTTAAAAAAAAGAAAGTTCTAAAAGCTGTGCGAAGTCCAACCCGCACTTGAACCGCGAAGAAACTCAACAATGAAATAGTTTATGAAAGCAGGACTGATTCGTAATTATTATCTGAGGATCTCTTTTTTTTCTAATCTGTTACTCAGTTATGGGTACCTCTGCAATGATAATGGGCAGGAGTTTTCTCTTAACATAAAGAGAGTGTTTTGTTCGTCTTACTTTTGTTCCTGAGGTACTTATTGTAGCCGTGGGTAAAAACGCAGGGCGCATTTAGTAATATGATAATAATAATTTATTGCACGAAAGCTTATACATAATACATATTAATTAACTAAAATTTCTTTACTCTTTAAATAAACAGGTACAGTTCCTTCCGCTGAACTAGGTTATAACACCAGTATTTCAGCGTCAGTGCCCTCCCCAAAGTTCCTAGTAATCAAGCAACTAAAGATTTTATAAACAGTAATAATGTGTGGTATTTTTTTATATATACTTATATTAGCGACATAGCTCAGCGTATTGGCATGCTGAAGTAGCGGTGATCTAGCCATATCTATCGCAGAACCGATAACCGCTGGGATAGACATGTTCTAGAGCGGAGACCGCGAATTGGCAAACGTAGTTTAGGACGCCATGAAACTCGATGGAGTGACGATATACGTAGTGGCTGGAAATGAAAAGCCGAAGATCGGGCTGAATAGCGATTTTTGGGAGAGGCCTATGTTCAGCAGTGGACTTTGATAGACTGACGGTGATTATTATTTATATTCTAAAAAGATTCGCGTTTGACCACTTCTTATCTGATGTTACACAATGATCCACATCATTGTGTAACATCAGATACACAATGATGTGGATCACTTGCCTAGTAAGCATTAAAAAAGTTAAGTATGCGTTCACTACACTATTCATAGTACGTGAATTCGTAACAGTGCAGTCATACTATTTTGGCAAATCAGAACACGATCTTTTCCTTCTAAAGTAGGTACTTTCTTTTTAAAACATTACATTGTCACCTGGATACTCAGCACATGCTTAGTCACAGTCCACAGTGTAACAAACCGTTCATCAAATGGCTCATCAATATCACATGTCCGCAATTTGAAAACATTTCCTTGTTTTGGAGTGGCTATGGCAAACAGATAATGACGTCATAAAGGAATAAGGGTCATAGTCTACGCTTTTAATCTATTGTTATCTATTATTGAACTGCCCCGTTAACTCATTTGATAGTAGTTCTTCTTCGAGAGCGTGGGTTCAATTCCTCTTTAGGACTAATTTTTGTGTGACAAATATACTTAGATGTTTGTTTTGTTTAATTGTGTATGTATTGTATATTTTTTTTATGGTTGACAAGCTAGGTGTTTAACTACAGCTCACCTGATGTTAAGTGACGCTGTGGTCGAAGATGGTAAAACACATAGCCTAGAATGGAACTGGTTCTCAAGAGAGGCTGCCGGAACACAGCGTGTTCCGAGTACTAGAAAATACCCTACCACCATGCTATGGTTTCCTTACGATGTATTCCTTCACCGGTAGCTCAAGCTCATTGTTGGTGTTTGGACCCACGCCCTTCGGCGTGTGATCCGACCGCGATAACCACTGAGGTAACATCGTTACGAAATTACATTCATTATTAAACTACAACTGTTCATTATTAAACTACAACTGTTCATTATTAAACTACAACTGTTCATTTTATTAAACTACAACTGTTCATTATTAAACTAGTCCTGTTGATCACTATTGATCATTGATCTCAACATCAAATCATAAAAAAAAAACTAAAATAGCAATTTAATGTCTAATAAATAGAATATGATTGAATCGGAAAGACGGCTTATCTAGTACAATTTTACTCCATTCAACGACCACATCAACTAGGCTTGGCTTGAGGAAATTATTAATATTTATAGGTCCATCACTACACTGCGTGTGTGGTAATATTCCGTTTTCATTGCATGTAGGAAGTCTTGTCGCATAATACAGTCAATAACACTTCAGCAGGCGCTTGTCATGTAAATCGAATGATGGTAACATCAAATTGGATTAGCATACTTGATTTTTTATTGGAGTTTGACAGGCTAGGCGAAACAGCTATCCTGTTTAGTACATAATCATCGACTGACTAGGATAGGTAAGTTACAAATGTGAAGGCCCATATACTCCTCCACTACTCCTCAATTACCAAACGTAGTCCAGCCTACTCTCTGCCGTGCGCTTACAATAATATTAGTAAGAAAATCTCCCAAAACTCATATCACATCAATTTCGTCTTTAGGAGAAACGTCAGAGACTGGTTACTTACGTTGAATTACAACGAGACTGAATGAACTTCGTCTTTGGTGGTCCAGTGACTATCGTGGCTGTTTAGTTCGTCACACCACCTTCGACCCTACGACTTTTCGATCCTGAGGTCGCTTACATTCTAGCGCCCAAGCTGTGGCGGCCTTTGCCCAGCGCTCGTTTGACATGCGAAAAACGTGGAAATACAACAGAAAAAATTTAAAGAGGCTGCTAAAACTGCCCCTTTTTTCGCAATTGGTTAAGTACATGACCCAACGTTGCAACTGTTACTGACAATATAAAAACTAAGAAATTACTTACAAATCAACTCAGACGTAACTAACATCACCGATCTTCCGATCTAACACTTAAAATTACATAAGTGATATACATTATCTATAACAGCAAAGGCACTCGACAACCTTTCACAACAATCTCCATCAAGAAACGGATTAGGTTAACAGAGACAAGTGACGTTTAGAAAATAATAGCAGCGAACATGCAAAGCAACTAATTTATTTATGCAGTTGGCCAAATGATGGAACTATTTTTTTTAACAAGATTACGAGGAAAACATGTGTGTGGCTCGCAGATCAAGTTTGTCATACAACTCGCACTGTACTAATCAATTGAAAGTAAATCTCGACGAGACACTGTCACAGCTTAATTTTATCAGACCGGTGCTGTATCTGGACTGACTGGTTCGCAAGTCGTGCTTAAATTATGTCATTAGTCTGTGGCTGCGCTGTGGCATAGGTTCCGTGTTGAATACTAATTTAAATTGCCAAGGTACTAGCAAGATCTTTTAGTACAGTGGACGAAACATTCTAAAGACATTAGGTAATACATAAATAGAAGGTTCATGCATGGACCTGGAGACAAATCTATTTTGTAATAAACTAGCCTTGTTTTTTTTATAAATTGGTCCACTGCTGGGCGCGGGCCTCTTGTCATTGTGAGAAGGATAAGGCCTTAATCCACCACGGCTAAGTGCGGATTTGGCAGACTTCACACATCTTCCAGATAATTTTTTTACGAACCCTCAGATATGTAACTTTCGAACCAACTTTATTATTATTATTATACTAGCGTAACTTTACTCGTTACTGGGCGAAGACCTATCTTCCCCATATTTCTCCACAATTATCTGATGTGATTCATTCCATATTTCTCTGATGTGTATGTACCTACTATCGTTGACCATGACATATAAAAAAAATATATATATAGTAAGCGACTGAACCGTTTTTCTCCACGCATGTGTGCTCTTGGAAAGCATCTTCGCTTAACATATATTTTTCATTAAGGCTTGCGTTTGACTGCCATCTCGCCAGATGTAAAGCGAAGGTCTATGGTGGAGTATGATTGCCTAGAAAAATCAAACCTTTCGCGGCTAGAACACACTTAGTTATATCGAGAAACTTACTTGGTGGTACCTTAGCAGGACGTTATTTAGATAGTTACCACCCCAGTACTAGACTGTTGTCGAACAGTAGTGTATAAACATTACTGTGTTCTAGTTATACGAAATTATAGGGCTATTGCGACTAACCATCGACTAGTCTCAAAGTAACGAGCGCCATAGCAGTAATGCCCTAGGCTTTGTTTTGTTACTCAGTGCTAGGTACCGATATAATGGTCATGGACAGGCGTTGTATCTTACCATGAGGAGAGCGTGTCATTACTTTTATACACAAAATAAGGAACTCTGGCGGCGCATTCCTCTGTTTGCAGAATGTATGAAGCGCTTTCTCTGTTGACATTTTAGGGTGTGTTTTTGCACAGTCCATATGTCCACATTACATCATCAATTGGTACTACTGGACAATATTTTGCAACGACATGAGTTTTTATCTGGCAAAGAATATTTTTCTCTTTTTGGTTATCTTTTAGTCATAGCTTTACGGCATTACGATTTTGGTAATCGCTTCTTTTTGACTGGTCAAAATCTTACTCTCTTCAGTGGGTCGAGGAATACTTTCATTTTTCAGATGGTTTTTAAAAGTATTTCGTAGCATATTCTTATTACACATTTCCTAAATAAAAAAATCACTTATGTATCATTCTCAACCTGTACATACATTTATTTAGGTATGTTACATTTAGCAATAGATTATTTTGGGTGTTACCTATTATAGCAATTTAGTTTCACCAATTTCGCTTAACACCTGTATTACTGCAGACAGTTCACAAAATACTTCAATAAAAAAAGAATGATGTCTAGTTAGCGTCATTTATGACAAAATGTTTTGTATATCATTATTTGGTACTTAATACAGTAATATGCTTTAATTTCAAAAGAGAATAAATAATTTTAATTAATTGAAAAAAGAAAAAAATAACCCAACCAAATACAACAAACGAAGATGTATATTGAGATTCAGATTCAAGCCGAAGTTTAGATTATAATAAAATTATTTTTCTTCTTTCTATTTGTATAATTCTAATATAATTATTTTTAATTTTGACATTCACATTAATTTTATAAGTACAAACCGTTCCAAATCCTTATACAAAAGCCATGTAGCTGTTACCGTCACATGGCAAAGCCTAAGTGTTCTTACATGTTCCCCCATTAACGGGGAAAGGAAAACTATGGGTAAACAGTGGAACATATTCATAGGTACCTATATATTTAAGTTTAACTACCAAAGGTTCATGTTCGTAGGTGTATATTTAAGTTTACCTACCAAAGGTTTTACCAAACCAAAAATAATATAAAAATCTTGCAGCGAAAGTAAAATAATTAACTAACTAACAACGAATAACCACCAACCATAGCTATAATGTAATGTATGATATTAGCCAAGATGTTATTTTATTATTTCATACATTGATGTACTATAACTAACTATATCTACTTAGATTTAAATATAAAAACTAGAAAAGATTTATGATATTTACTGATCTAATGAAAACTTATTATGAAATAAAATCTCGAATAAACATAATATCACTTTTTAATTAATTATAGAGAGCAAGGTTTGACAACTGATCTAGTCAGACATAACTTTCAGTATAAACAAATTACTAAAATTAATCAATTAGCCACATTAAATTGGCAAAAATACGGGAAGTTCATTATATAAAAATTATATTGCGAGTACTATCGTAAATCAAGCCTTACAAGTCATTATAAAGGACTTAGTAACCGAATTATAAAACAATCTTCAACGCAAGCCACAAACACTAAGATACTATTAGGGATATTAGTCAAACGAGGATCCTGGTTATATTAGGTTAATAAGCAAGCGGGTCCGCGAGGACAAGCGCTGTCGAGGCCGCGGAAGAGTGCGAAAGCGTGCCCGTAGCCTCGACACAAGCGCCGAGGTGGAACACTCCAGGGTTTTTAGTGGGTAGGCCGTCATTAGGACGGAGAGACCCACATAACTGCTGTGCCCGCCCTAGGGCCGGTGTTTTTAAGTAATTTCCCTGGACAGAAAAAAAAAGAAAGTTAATAAGCACCTGATTTCAAGTTTTAACCTATTTTGAGTCAAATATACAAATATAAATATTTTATTGATAACACCAAAGTTACAGGTTCTTTTTCCTTTCGTATTTAAAAATATCATTAAAAACGTCAAAATCATAACATATGCCATGTAATATGTAAAATTAAAATGTTAATATAATATGTCAAATATAAAATACGTTAATATAATAAAAAGTCAATAAAATAATATAATTACTAATAATTCAATAATCTCTCATATTTAAATAACAATACAAATATTTTATTTAAAATTCAATTAAGTTTTCATTCAGTCAGTTATCCATTCATAATAATAACATTAATAATCGCCAAAGACATAAAACAAGGAATATATTTTATATCACTGCAAATCGTAATCGACTATAACCTAACCTAATGTCGGTATTTATACGAACACTAAGACAAGAGCATGTTCTTTTACCGGTTTCGGTCCTCGTCTTAAATGTGTAGAAGTTTTAAGAAAACTACAACACGATCATAAAAACTACTTAGTAGAAAATATTTGCGTACTGCAAAAAAGAAAACAACTTTAATGAATTACATAATGAGGTTTTACACGCCATAAACCAAACTAACAATGTAACGAACATAACTTATTCCAATTAATAACCGAACATATTTATTGCCTATTTAAATCAGTTCATAATCTGCATTAGGAATGTCGGCTGTTAATTATTACAAAATGGCTGAACAAAATATGGCCAAATTATCCAGGTAAGAAAACATTAATTATTGTCTATTACCGCCATACTCAAAGTGTGCACCACGGAACCCCAGGGGGAGTTGGGGGACCCGCGAAAACACATGTGATAAAGAAAAGAAAAATTATATAAATATTCCAACCTAAAATAATTAAAAGTGTAAAAGGGTAGTAGTGGAATGCGTAATATGAGAGCGCGACATTTTAGCCAGGAGCATAAGCAACACTGACTCAACTGAGAATAAAAAATACACATAAAACAGTCAAATATTTAGATTTCAAGAAAGGCTCCGCGGTCTCCAAAAATGTTTGAGAATCACTGGTCTATAAGTTTGATCGCTATTCGCGACCCGATTATAGTGCGCCAATGTAAGAAATAATTAGGCTAGATCCGGCCCAATCGGTGTTTAGTTTGAAATTATCAAAACCTTGCTAAACGACAGCAAAGATAATAGAGAAGATTTTTTTTAATAACGAATTTTCGTGTACTCCTGAATGTCCGCGGAAAATGCTAGGAGTTCTGTGCCGACGTGAATTCAAGAAAAAAAATACATACATATTATGTTGGTTATTAATTATTTCGGTTTACAGGAATCGTTTTATTTTCTTTTCTGAATAAAAAGCATTAAATATTATAAAAAATTATAATCTACAGTAATGAGTAACGATTGTTATTTAGTGGCCATAAATAACTAAAAATATTACATGCAAATGCAATATATTAAAATTGTATTTTTTTAAATTAGGTATGTTTTTCAAGGTTTAAAACTGGCTTAATGTGTTTTTAAACGTTTGCTTATGTCTCTTACGGAAATTTTAAATCAACTGAACTATTCTTGTTTTCCGATACGATGATGCGATGAACTCGAGTAAAAAGTGGAGGAGTTACAGAAAACTTTTTTTTTGCTTGACAAGCTATGTGTTTGAGATTATCTCACCTGATGCTAAGTGACAGTGTGGTCGAAGATGGTAAAGCATACCTAGCCCGGAAAGGAACTAGCTCTCTAGTACTAGTCTCAAGTGAGGCTGCCGGAACACACTGTTAAATGCTTGGAGGTAAATTTTCAACCTGACGGTGATGGTGGTCACCGTCACTTTCTTCTCTTTCGTCACTTTCTTCTTCTTTCGTCGACAATTTCTATGGATTCCTCACGATGTTTTCCTTCACCGCCAGCTCAAGGTCATTGTTGTGCTTTGAACCCACGCCCTTCTGCGTGTGAACCGACCGCGCTAACCACTGAGCTATCATCGCTACAAGTTGTTGAATCGTTGTTGAATGAAGTTAATAACAATACTAAATTTAAGATGACCGTTATTTTTATTATACGCATGAAAAAATATCATCAAAGATCACTTTCTTAACTGCTGTAAAAGAGGAACATACAAACACTTAAGTATGATAACAGATTGTCTTAGTTATCCATAAATTACTAAAACATACAATTAATATTCCCTCTGCATAATAATTACCAGCCATTAATTACTAAGGGCATGTTCATTCACGTAGGTGGTCGAGGGCGAGGTGTGGTCGACTGCATTTTATGGCTATTCTATTGCTAGACGAATTACTATTTGGTGATATATTGGTATAATTATTATATCTGTCGCCTACTCACATTGTTAAAATCAAATATCAAATATCTTAGTCACAGTAAAATAGAGGCAATATAGGATGTGGACGTGATCGTAAATTCAGCCGGTTACGTCAACATTGACGATGTAATACTTTTAAACCAACTTCAAAAAAGGAGAAGATTCTTAATTCGGTTGCAGTTTTTTTTAAATGTTTGTTACCTCAGAATTCCGTCATTCATGAACCGATTAAATATTTTTTTTTTCTATTTAAAAAGATATACCTACTTTCAGATTGATCCCAATGAAATTTTATGAAAATCGGTTCAGTAGTTTAATTTTTAAACAAAAATACCTAAAACAGGCTTGTTTGGGCTTCAGGGGCATGGCGTCAGTATTTTTTATCGTAAATTTCATATACTTTGGGGATGTCTGGCAGAAAATGCTTTAGCATTAAGTCCTCCTTTTGTACATATTCTAAGTAAGGAATTAAAATAAATAAATAAAATGTATATTAGTTATTTGAAAGAAAAAAATGACACAAAAAGGACTAAGGATAAGGTAAGCGTATCAATTGACGCTAGCAAACGCTAACTACCTTATTTCAATTTCATAAAGTACAAAATAGTTTAATAAATATGCATACCAAAATCTCTTGATAAAGAATTAACTATCGTCTTCTATAGAAGCATTTCCTTCCTCTATACTATATTTACGACACTTGATTGATCTCTTGTCGATAGAAAAGCGCATATTATGTCAACACTAATTAAAACAAAATGAAAATGCAGTTCTATTTTAGTCAATAGCGCGTATCGAAATCATATTGGAAGAGTGAGAGAACCAGTAGCGTATTTTTAAACAAAGTGGACAGATTCCCTTTCAAAATCCTTAAAGCTAATTAGTTCTTATATTTGGCCACATGTACAGAAAAGTGTTGTCGTTCTCAAATTATTTAGGGACGGGTGGGTGTGCTACCGGGATGCCATTCAAATCGGAGTTAGGTACCACAAGGCAAACCAGTGCTCACAAAAAATAAATAGTTTATTTAAACAAAAATATGTGCGAGTCACACTCGCCCACCGAGGGTTCTGTACAAAATAGTAAAATATGATAAATAGTTCAAGAATCGAGTGTTGAAGTTTATGGTTTTGACACTATCGGGGTGCCGTACCTCAAAAGGAAAAACGGAACCCTTATAGGTTCACTTTGTTGTCTGTCAAGGCCCTTATTCTCAGGAACGCATGGAGGTATCAAGCTGAAATATATATCAAATACTCAGGTCTACTGTCCCTTGGAGCTGTGAAAAAATCAAACTACTAAGCCAACGCAATCAAAAGATACAGCCGTTTATGCTGGTAATTTTAGTCACTCGCAATCAAAACCTACAGGGTACTTCGCGTGAACTCAGAATCTTAAAATTTGGTACAAAGCAACGTCTTATAAAAATTGCGAAAAGTATAAATTACTATTTAAAAAAAATACCATAACTTTTACTTACATATATATACCTACAGGTTTGTACGGAACCCTCGGTGGGCGAGACCGACTCGCACTTGGCCGGTTTTTTGTTTGTTTGATTAAATTAAAAATGTACAGTTTTCTGATTTGTTCTTTATGTGTACTGTAAGGCAATGCTTCTTGCCACATAGTTCTAAGTCAACGGGTCATTCTGTAGGTTATTGGTCCCTTGTTGAAATATGCGGTTTTTTGCGACATAAGCGACTGAAACTTTTTTTACGACAACTGAGAAGTTTTATTATTGCACCTGCAAGGGACTACAAATCTGCGTATCACACACCCACATCACACATCATCAGCCATAGGACGTCCACTGCTGGACAGAGGCCTCCTCCTAGGGGGGTTTTGCCAATGCTCGCCACGCTTGGCAGGCGGGTTGGCGAGCGCAGTCAGGTGATTGTTCAAGGAAGACGCTGCTGCCCATCTCTTCCGGATGACATCCCTTAGCCGACTCTTACGGCAACCACGGGTAGAGAGGGTGGGGTACCATTCTTACGCCGACACCACCACGGCAAATCTGCGTATAAGGTTTTAATTTCAACTCGATACCTTCACGTGTTCCCGAGATAGAAGGTCTTGACAGACGGACAGACGGACAACAAAGTAATCCTAAAAAGGTGGCGTTTTTTTCTTTTCTTTTTGTGGTTCTCACCCCTAAAAAGAACATCGTGATACAATCTCCTGTCTAATCGCACCATCTACAATACAACTTGGGACAATTTGTCGCTTGGTTACCTCCGACTATAT
This sequence comes from Biston stratarius, assembly GCA_950106695.1. Taxonomy (NCBI): domain Eukaryota; kingdom Metazoa; phylum Arthropoda; class Insecta; order Lepidoptera; family Geometridae; genus Biston; species Biston stratarius. The sequence goes on from OX467106.1 coordinate 25,255,809, forward strand.
TAACATTACATGGGAGTCATTTACATAATAATGTGTCAAGACTCAAGATAATAAGGAAACGTTCAACGAAGACAAAATTGTTTGAAACGGCTCAGTAACTTGGTCAAGTCTATAAATCAATTTGCTTATGTAAGAGTTAGAAATGCAACCAGTTTTATGCACACACGTTTGAAGTAATTAATTACTCTTTCTAGTTTAGGTCAGGTGTTGAACGTTTTTAGCAGCATTTTTTGTATAGGCAACTCTCTATTTAATATCTAGTGTTTGCTAGTAACAATAGTAGGCTTTGTCCTAATCTAGGGCATGAATTATCTGTATTATAAGTTGCATCCAAAATCGTTAAGGCATTATAGCATGAAGAAGTAAGAAACATATATACAAACAAACTGTCGCTTTTATAATATTAGTTTACATTTCAAAGATTGGACTTAGGTTGCAAAAGTTTGAGAAAGATGGAAGTAGGGAAGGGATGCATTTGCCCTGCAGTGAAGCATAACAGGTTCATAATAATAAATAACACCAATTACACTAATGATAAATATAAAATTACCAATACATGTACAAAAAAAGTACTCGTTGATATGTGAAGTCTGCCAACTCGCACTTGGCCAGCGTGGTGGACTACGTCCTGACCCTTCTCACAATAACAAAAAGCCCAGGCCCAGCAGTGGGACAGTTGATAAAAAAAGATAATTCAAAAATATGAAATTAAATGTAGCTAAAAATAAAAATAAATGTTACCTAATTTTAACACATTATCATAAATAATCATAATCATTACTCACGTTTTTTTAATTTTTTTTCTAAAAGTATTGAGACGATACGGGACTCTCTCCTGATGGTAAGAGATAATGTGTCCATGACGATTACAGGGATACTTTGAGTAGTAAAACAAAGTTCAGGGCATCGCTGCTTTGGCGCTCATTACTTTGAGACTTTCGATGGTTAGTCTCAACAGCCCTACAATTTCGATAGCTGCAATACCCTTCAAACCAGAACACAGAAGTAGTTGTACACACTTTGATGACATGGTAGCTGTTTAACCACAGCTCACCTTATGTTAAGTGACGGTGTGGTCGAAGATGGTAAAGCACACATAGCTTGGAATGGAACTGGCTCTCAAGTAAGGCTGTCGGAACACACCGTTAGATGCTTGGCTGCAGATTTTCAACTTGAGGGTGGTAGATAGCCAGCTGAGTACTAGAAAGTATCTACAACACTATGGTTTCCTAACGATGATTTCCTTCACCGGAAGCTCAAGCTGATTACCATATCAAATGGTACAATCGTGTACCCAATTCACATTCCTTAAAATTATAACTTGAATAAGATCCCATTAGGTATTAATTTAACTTCAACTTAACTTCACTGGCCTGTATTTATGACATCGTGATCGGGCCCACGTTGTTTTCATAATTCATTGTGTCAGCCTTGCATACTCTTAATGAATATATTAGTAGGTGCTATTAACCCTTACTCGCCTTAGCCAACTGTAGTTAGCAAGAATTCTCCTGCTTTCTGCTTTTATTGTCATGTTTTGTTTTGTTTTTTTAAATAGTAATATTTGATTGATCACACCAATGTTACAAGTCCAATTCCGTAATATCATTTCAAATATATCATTAAAAAAGTTTTAAAACACTGATTACATGTCAATGAATAAAAATATTGGCAATATCATCATCAGCCATAGGACGTCCACTGCTGGACATAGGCCTCCTCCTGGGGAGGTTTTGCCAATACTCGCCACGCTTGGCAAGCGGGTTGGCGAGCGCAGTTATGTGTGATTGTTCAAGGAAGACGCTGCTGCCCATCTTCCGGATTACATTACTTAGCCGACTCTTACGGCAACCACGGGTAGAGAGGGTGGAGTACTATTCTTACGCCGGCACCACCACGTCAATATAAAAATATGCCAATATACAAAATATTGTCAGAAAAAAATCATAATTACTTACCTACTTATATATTATTATTTATATTATACTAATTATACTTATAAAAAATCATAATATACCTACTAGTAATTTATTTATCTTGTAGATTAAAATATCAATGTCATAAAACAAGGTATGGTAAGGTATACCAACTCATGATCATGAGTTGGTTCAAACCCCTATTTTGTAACTGACCCTGATGTTTCTGGGTTACTTTTTTTTGTCTGTTATTACAAAATTAAACGGTTACCATATAGTAAGTAGGCATAGCGACAAGAGTAGACATGTAAGAATGTAGAAGATAAATGTATGTACATATTCAGATCATTACAATTTTACTCTTTCGCCGCGTCCTCGCAAGCGCCCGAGTAATGCCTACAAATGCTCTGTTATCTTTCCTACTAATATTATAAATGTAAAAGTTTGTATGTTTGGATGTTTGTTACTCAATCACGCAAAAACGGTTCAACGTATTAAGATGAAATTTGATACACATATAGTTCATGACCTGGATTTACATATAGGATACTTTTTATATTAGAAAAATGTTAAATTCCTGTGGGATTACCAAAATTGTTCTAAGGCAATACCACTACTCACCGCCAGATGTAATCAAATGTCACAAAACACAATAGTAATGGCTATTCTACTTATGACTTTCTGGTTCTGCGAACTGAACAAACTTTTAACAGCTAGTAGAACATAGATCTAATCTAACAGCCAAGACCAGAAGCCCTGCCCTACACGGAGCATCATGTCATCTGATAAGAATATTAAACGTTGAGGTAAAACGCCAAAATTTCTCATACAAACTGGAATGTGAACTGTGACAAGAATTCTGATCGAAAATAAAGATGCGTGTGCATACGAATAAAAGTTATCAGATTCAAAGGAATTGAGCGAAAGCGATAGAAGATATAAACAACTGTGGATGTACACGGAAAATGAGTAAAATTACTCAATTTCGCCGAAAGCTACAAATAAAACGAATACAGCGAGAGCACAAGAGTAAGTCGTGAATAAAAAATATCAAACATTAATCAAAAGTTAACGTCGAATTTTATCAGAGTTTATTATATCTCACTGACCACGAAATACTAAAAATGTTTCTTGACTTTTAAACTATTTTAATCATTACATACTTCCTATGCACGGTTAAGTCAAGGATAACGTCTCACACATGCGTTGGAAAACCTATAGTTAAGACTATATATACGAGTATATTCATTTATAGTTTACTAGGTTACTGTAACAGTATAATGATCACCCGCTATTAAACCACCACTAACTGGATTTACACGATTTTTCCTCACACCTATACTAATCCACGCCTACTCTTGGGTACTACAGTAGTTGACACTGAATATAATCTGTGTTATTGTAGTCATTGATTCTCAAGTAGTAAACGATGGGTATTTACCCTACGTCTACATTCTACTTCCTACTATCCTTACTAATATATAAATGCGAATGTGAGTTTGTTTGTTTGTTACGCCTTCACGCGTAAACTACTCAAAACACCTGCGTGAAATTTTGCATGCAGGTACGTACTTTAGGCCCTGGAATAAGACATAGGATACTTTTCATTATCATCCATCACCACGCGGGTAAAACCGCGGGGCGCAGATAGTTTATTACAGATATATTGAAATATAGGATAATTATTAAATCAGAAAAATTTTAGGTTCCTGTGAAATAACCAAAAATTTTCAAGGGCACTACTACTATCCACCACCAGATGTCGTCAAGTTTAACAATACACAATAATAATGACTATTACGATATCTGATGGTGGTGACTACTATTGTTAAATTCCACGCGAACGAAGTAGCAGGTAACAGGAAGACCAGGAAGACCTAAACTAAACTCTATAAAATAAGTTTTCTTTTTTATACTAAATAGGTTTACGTTTGACCACGACCTGTCTGATGTTAAGCAGGATGCAGTCTACGATGAAGCACGCTTACCTAGAAAAAACCTGATTACTCTGGATTTAAAGACACCCAAGTTGTACTTAGCAGGAAAAACCGACGCCGGCAGAGAGTTCCACATCCTCGCTGTACGTATTAAGAATGTGGAATCTAAGCGTTTAGTCCGTACCGACGTGGGGAATATGTACAAATACTAATATTTTATTGATAACACCAATGTTACAAGTCAATGTACCATGTAAGGATGGCGCTTTGGCCAAGAAAGCGGCTGGTTTGGTTTTTTTTGCTTTGGCTTTAAGATTTTAAGACATCCGACCGTAATGACCCTTGCTATGTTCTCATCAGTAGAAAAACTAATGAAGTTGAAAATGAAACCTTATATCTACATCCTAGCAAACCAAGAGTCCCATTAAATAGTAGTTCAAACTATAATGGTAAAATTATAATTTTACAATATAATCACGGGCTTTGATGTAATTTTGAATGTAAACAACAAAGAAGATGTAGATGAAAAAAAGTCAAGGAAAACTAAAACGCAAGCCACAACAGACTTGTAAATTCAACCCTCATAATAGAACGTCAAGGACTATTGTAGCATATTTTATTCTATTTCAACAGTAATTACCTTCCTGTAAAGTGATAATAATGATATCTACGTAATAACGTCACTATGGGTGCTAAATAAGTATTAATTAGTTAACAGGAAAATAATAAACAAAGCGAAGTATACATACGTATTGGTTAGAATATAAATTAAACTGTATTAATCATACATTGAATTATATTTTTAATGTAAAAAAAATTAAATTGACAATTTTTACAAACGTTAACAACAATTTAAAAAGCTTGACGATAATTAAAAAACCTATCCGGAACTTTACTGAATATCTAAAACTAAATTTGACATAAACTTAAACAAAACACTAATTAAAATAAAAACAATAACCACAAGTATTAATATCCTCTTCTCGCTGCAGTAACCACTCGCCGACACGTGTTTCGCCTCTACACGAGGCATCCTCAGGACGTGTTGACTCTCCGAGCGCTTGACTGAGATTGAGTTTTAAAAAAATATTTTCAAGTGTTTTAAATTTTTATCAAGTGTTTTTAATTTAGGTAGCTGTAACTACTGTTAAGCGGAAATAAACTAAATATATACCTAGAACACTCTAACCACCGAAAGTCTCAAATAATGAGCGCCAAAACAGCATTCTCCTGGACTTTGTTTTGCTACTCAAAGTTCCTTGTATCGCTGCAATGGTCATGGACAGGCGTTATCTCTTATCATCAGGAGAACGTCTCATTCGTCTCATTACTTTTACATAAAATAAGCTAAGAATACTCAATCAAAATACAATGAACTACCTAGACATACAGATACAAATCTGCGTCTTAGGGTAGTTATAAGTTTAACCCTGCAGAAACTTATAACTACCCTCTTTTTGTATAGCAAGCAAAAAAATAAAAACATATACCATGTAAAGGATCAGATCCCAACCTCAGCAATAGAAACAAGATTTAGTTGATTTTAAAAGATTTATTCTCGAGACTTATTTCTCCATCAACAATTTTTAGTCGAAGTGTCAAGTTAACCTCCTTCTCATCTGACATTACAATCGGGGTTGCCAAATAAATGCTACTTTATGGTTATTACAATAATCGAGTTAAGTATTATCTATGCCTAAATAATATTGATACAAAATCAATATTAATATACATACGCATTTATAATTGACAATAATATTGTAATGACACGGGATTAATCAGTAATCTACTGAATGTATATGATAACATGGTGATAGGTCTAACAACTCGGCCATCCTCTAAGGGTGAGTCCTCTCACAGATTTAAACTATAGTTACATTAATACATTATTTTACCAATCATATGGGTAGTAAATTATAGTCTACATGGATAATTCTTGACATCAAAGCAGAGAACAAATGTAGTACAAAAACAGCAAAGGAAATAAGAACAATAGATAATTATTATCTAATATAAATCTATTAAACGTTACAAACATCTTATGCATAATCATGCGACGCTTGTCGGAGATTTTCGACCATCTATTAATCTATCTTATTTTGATATAACAACACATTGGTCACTCACAACAAACGCTGCTCTTATTCTTATCTCTAATCTAGTTCGCAATCTCAGTCTTGCATAGTCTCATAGCCTATGCTCGTATCATAATTATTAAGTCTAAATAATCTGGAATAAATAGTGTATTAGTTCAAATAATCACAGTCGCAATCTCAGTCTTGCATAGTTTATGCTCTCATCATATTAATTCTAAATTATCTGAAATAAAGAGCGTATTAGTTCACAATCGCAATCGCAATCTCAGTCTTGCATAGTCTCATAGTCTATGCTCTCATCATATTAAATCTAAATTATCTGAAATAAAGAGCTTATTAGTTCTCAATCGCAATCATCGTTTTGCATAATAACGTAATTATCTACGTCAAATACACACAAAATTATCAGGTCAACCTCAATAATCATTCTTCGCCCATCGATTCGGAGCTATTGTTATCTCTATCACTTCCACCGTCTTCACTATCACATCTATTAAAATTAAGCCACGGATGGATTTTGTCTATTGCCACAATATTTTCGTACTTTTTGTTACCTTTCCTACTGAGAGGCGTGTCTTCTACAAGGAACCTATCATTTGGTAGGATTTTCGTGATGCGATACGGACCATGGAATTTAGCAAGTAACTTTTTAGATTTACCTGCATGATATGTATCGGTGATGGTTCGCTCAATCCTAACAAGGTCACCTTCATTATAGGAGGTAGGCTTTTTTCGATGTTTATCAAAGTGTCTTTTTGACACTTTGATTTTGTGGCCCGCATCCGTTCTAAGTCGCATCAAATCATCGCCGGTTATACGTTCGGTTGTTTCAGTGAGAATATCACTTAACACATTTTCTGACGGACTGATTAGTTTACATCCAAACAGTAATTCAGAGGGGCTCTTGCCAGTCGTTTTATTTACAGTTGTATTTATACCGAGCTGAATATCACCTACATACGTATCCCAGGTATTATCATTTTTACCATGACACTTTGTACTTAATGCGTCTGAGATGGTACGGTTGAAGCGCTCTACCTGTCCATTAGCTCTCGGTGTAGCGACAGCATTTAATATGTGTTTGATACTTAAACTATCAGTAAATTCCTTAAACTTTCCGCTCGTGAAACAGGACCCTCGGTCTGTAATCAACCGTGATGGTACCCCAAAATAACAGAAGTGTTCTCTGAAACCTTTAACTGCGGTCGTAGTTTTTGTGTCGCGTACTGCACGAATATTTACATATTTTGTAAACGCATCTATAATAACAAGTATGTACATATTCCCCTTTTTGGAGCGAACAAACGGCCCTAAATGATCTGCGTGCAGTGTGTGAAATGGGGTCTCAATCTTAGGAATGGGATGCAGCATCCCTTCTTTTGGTCCTCCAGGCGCTTTATGATGTGCACACTCTAAGCAAGCGGCAACATATTTTTTAGTAAAACGACGCATCCTGGGAAACCAATAAGTACCCTGTAAACGGCTCAGCGTCTTCTCGAAACCGAAATGGCCTACATCGTCGTGGTTCATCCGCAACACCTGCCATCTCACACCACGAGGGACTACCCATCGCAACCCTTTGTCTAATTGCCGGTAGACGTGTTCGCCCTTGAGTTGATAATTGTTCCGAACATCAGCGACGTGCTTAGTATCTGGATCTAACAAAATTTGTTTTATACGTTTGATTTCATCGTCGTTCTCTTGTACTGTCGCGATCCAATCCTTCATGTTAATACTTAGCACGTCGATAACATGGGTGTCGTTTTGCTGAATGGGCTCAGTTACAGGATTTCGACTTAAGGCGTCAACATGCGCCATTCGCGTACCAGGTCTATATTCAATTTCACAATCGTATTCCTGAAACTGAACCCACCACCGTGAAATTCGTGGTATTAAATCTCTTTTCGTGAGTGTGGTCCGTAGTGCATTACAGTCGGTAACTATTTTAAATTTTAACCCCAACAAATATACACGGAAACGATTTAACGACGCTATAACAGCGAGAGTCTCTAATTCAAAAGAATGAAGTTTTTGTTCATCATTCGTTGTCTTCCGACTGTAATATGCGACGGGTCTAAGTAAAGAGTCTTCACCGTGCTGCATTAAGATGCCAGCTATACCGAGCTTTGAAGCATCCGTATGCAATTCAGTTTTTAATTTGGGGTTGTACAGAGCTAGTATAGGGCGTTCAGTTAGTCGTTCTTTTAAGGTGTTAAATGCTTCGGTATGCTCATTGGTCCAATTCCATTCAAATTTTGTACTAAGCAAGTCAGTTAAGGGACGTGCTATAAGGGCAAAATTTTTAACAAACCTCCGGAAAAAGCTAGCAAGGCCTATGAAGCGCCTAACATCGTGTACGTTTTTAGGTCTCGGGAAATGAGTTACAGCTGAGATCTTTCTAGAGCCTGGTTTTATTCCATCGCCGCTTACAGAGAAGCCAAGAAAATCAATTTCTGTCTCGAAAAAGAAACACTTCTTCAATTTTAGAGTTAAGTTGGCCTCCATCAATAAACTGAGCACTTCATGTAACCTAATCAATCCTTCATTGAATGAGTGTGCTGGAATGAGCACATCATCCATATATATAATTATATATGACAGCTTACCCAGTACCTTGTTCATCGCACGCTGGAATATCGATGGCGCGTTTGCTAATCCGAAGGGCATGCGTTTGAACTGGTACTGACCGTCAGGTGTCACAAAGGAGGTTTTATCCTGAGAGTGATCTGCTATTGGTAGCTGATAATAGCCAGATGCAAGGTCTAAGCTAATAAATAAGCTGTGACCAGCTAGTCTATCTAATTGATCGTCGATCAATGGTAAAGGATAATGTTCCTTTCTTGTCTTATTATTTAAAGCCCTATAATCTACGCAAAGTCTTTTCTCGCCTGTTTTTTTCTTAACAAGCAAGATTGGACTCGCGTATGCTGAATTTGATTCGCATACAATATCAGCATCGATCATTTCTTTTACCATTGATCGCACTAGTTCGCGTTCGGGGTATGGCAACCTATATGGGCGGTACACAACTGGCTGTGTATCGTTAAGCTCAATATCCATTTGAACTACATTTGTGAAGCCAAGATCCAACAAATTTTCGGAAAAACATATTTCAAATGACTTCAACAGGGCCTTCAATTGTTCTACCTGATCTTCCGTCAAGTCCGCCCCGAAATTCAGGTCTAAGTTTGTATTGGCATCATTGAAGTCGAGAAGATTTATGTCGACACATTTGTCGATGGCTGTGGATCGTGTTAGTAAATTCCCCTTTTGAAGGGTTATTGAATCTGGACTTATATTTTGCACTAAAATTCCACTATGCCCATTATTAAGACTATATTCTCCCGCCAAGAGATAAAGTTCACTTCCTGGTTTTCCTCTTAGTGAGCCCTTTATATAAACTGTTCCTGAGAAATCGCTATTGCAAGAAACGGGTACTATCGTCATTTGCTGTGGAAGAAGCGTAAGGTTCTGCCGCAGAATAAGATCAAGTTTCACAGGGTGACTTCGAGTAAATTTTAAGGATTTGCTATCTTTTACTATGACTATTCCAGGTTTTTCCGTAAAGGTATGCCCGATGAGTACTGGATATTTGATAACGTTGTCTTCAACAATGAAGACATCAACCTTTTCTACGATTTCTTGTACTCTTATTTCTACCCTTGCAACACCCATAGGCAGGACAATATTGCCACCTAACCCTCTCATTGCTGGCAAATTGTCTCTAGTCCAATTAACACCCAATTTAACCGCTTCACTTTGTCTTAGCAACGTGCATTGACTGCCCAAATCAACGTAACCCTCCAACATCGAGCCATTTAGTCATAAGCTAACCAAATATTTTTCATTCGTATTTTCAGTATCTAATTGCAGAACAGATTTTTCTGTGTTATGAGCTGTACTATTTTTGGAGTCGTTAGGTAGCTTTGGACAGTTAATAGTCATATGGCCTAATTTGTTGCAAACGTTGCATTTTAATATCTTTTTAGGGCACTTAAAGCTAAAATGACCAGCTTCATCGCAATTATAGCACTTTCCAGGTACACTAGTAGGTGGCCTATTAGATGGAAACAATTTTGAACCACCAACGCCACTATAAGACTTAAAATTAGAATTGAAATTTCCCGGCATGTTATTGTTAGATTTCCTGTCTTGGGATAATTTATTGGACCTCTCAGCATCGTGCGGTTGTCGTTTTGTTGATTGAAAGTATTTCAAAACTAGTTCCGGCTCTTCGCATTTTGCGGCTTTAGCCCCCAACCGTAATGAACGATCGTCTATTCCGTATAGTAAACAGTCCACCGCACGTTTGCCATATATTTCGCAGCGATTTAATAGGTTGATTTTGTCGTAGTAATACAGCTCGAGAGGTTCGTTGTATTTAACCCGTTTCGACAGCATTTCGGTAAGTAACTCAGCATAATCATCACTACTAGGGAAGGATTCAATAAGCTTAAGTTTCCATTCTTGCCATGAAAACGACATAGAAGGCAACGCCTGGTACCATGACCTGGCAACACCGGTCAGTTTGGGCAATGCATAGTGAATAATCTGGGCATCGCCCCAACTGTAAAGTTTTGCGCATTCTTCAACCTTACCTAACCACATGTGAATGGTCTGACCTTTGATCATCGGGTCAAACTCTGGAATTACGTTACCTAACATTGGAAACTTATTCCCTTCTGACCGGTTACTATTTAAGGTTTTGGCTAGTTCAATAAGAAATGATTGCGTATTCACATTAAGATTACTCACGTGTTGCGAATTAGGTGCATTAGACATACTACCGTGACGTTCCTTACTGCGGTTCTGCCGGCGGTTACGACTGCGCTCGTGGCTGCGAATGGGCGCATGGCCGCGGTTGTGCCCGTGGCCGTGACTGCGCCCCTGTTTGCAGCTGCGTCCATGGCCGCGCCTCTGACTACGGCTGCGCCCCCGATCGCGGCTGCACAAGCGGCTGCGGCTGCGCCTCTGGATGCGACTGCACTCTTGGCTGCAGCTGCGTCCCCGGCTGCGGCTCCACCCTTGGCTGCGGCTGCGTCCGTGACTGCGGCTGCTGCTGTACTCGCGGCTGGAACACTCCAGGCTGATGCTCAATTCGCGGCTACAAGTTCTCTCCTGGTTGCGTCTCTGCTTATGGCTGGAACTCGCCCTCGCGCTGCGACGCCGCTTGCGACTGGATTGATGCATACGCTCGCGGCTTAATCTCCTACTCCTATGGCGTGAATGCTCTCGTGATTGTTTCGGTCTGCCTCTGGGTCTTGACGATTTCAAAAGCATCGTGTGTAATGGCTTCCTTCGTGAAGATCGCATTCTAAGCCTACGATGGCTGTTTCCTCTTCTTTGGCTCGAACTACTCCTCGTCCGTTTTCTACTTTGACGGTTCATGTTGTCTTCAATGCGAGGTACCTCCGATGAAGATTTTAGTGCCACAATTACTGATCGCGGACGGGATGGTGTTCTACAGCTTCTAGATTTGCTTCTATGGCACTTAGAATTTTGTTTTTCCATAACAATATTGTTTCACCACAATTAACCACAAAAACAATTTTTCGTTGAAAACAAGTAAATAGTGGGCTTATTTGTCTTATCCCACTTCTGAGATAAAGGATCAGATCCCAACCTCAGCAATAGAAACAAGATTTAGTTGATTTTAAAAGATTTATTCTCGAGACTTATTTCTCCATCAACAATTTTTAGTCGAAGTGTCAAGTTAACCTCCTTCTCATCTGACATTACAATCGGGGTTGCCAAATAAATGCTACTTTATGGTTATTACAATAATCGAGTTAAGTATTATCTATGCCTAAATAATATTGATACAAAATCAATATTAATATACATACGCATTTATAATTGACAATAATATTGTAATGACACGGGATTAATCAGTAATCTACTGAATGTATATGATAACATGGTGATAGGTCTAACACATGTTACTATACGGTCGTACGTAACGAACGTGAAAGTGGGAAGAACATTTCCGTCGCAGACGTTCATTAATCTCTTCATTTCCCCTCGTGTTATCAAAGGGTCCCCAACCCTCGACCCTTGGCAAGCAGACATGCTTTAGACACGAAAGCGTTCGTATACCTATACAAGTTAGATATTTCGAAGGGTAAGGTGAATGCCAAGTCGATAGAAAAAGGTGTGATATAGCCACATACAGTAGATAGGCAAGTAATGTGTTCAAAAAAGTTCAAAAGAAGTGTTAACTTTACAATTAAAACTCATAGGATATATTTCCAGTACAAAACCCTACTAAATGAGTTCAGTAAGAATCGTGAAAAATAATGGACGAGCAGATAAATACAGATCGTAGGACATGACACAAAACGCCATCTGACCCCAAACTAAGCAAAGCTCCTATGAAAGTCAGATAACTGATACAATACTTAAATGCTATGTTTTTGTAAATATATACCTACTTATAATACATACAGAAAACTCATACATTTGTTTATACCACAAAATGGTATGGTGGGTATGGTGGTGGTGTTTTGTCCTTGGTGGGAATCGAACCCACATCCTACAGCTGTTAAAGCAGATATACTACCAATGAGCCAATAGTATTGTCAGGGATGGCTATAGTGACACCATGCATATAATAATAAATAATAATAATAAATATTGTAGGACACATTACACACAGCGCCATCTGACCCCAAACTAAGCAGCGCTTGTGTGATGGAAGTCAGATAACTGATAGAATACATAAATACTTTTTTTTTTGTAAATACATACTTATAATACATACAGAACACCCAGACACAGAACAAAGACTGTAGATTATTTAACTATTTAATTGTAGACTATTTAACAAACCTATTACCTCATTCTATAGTAGCTCTGCTTAGTGATCTGTAGGGCGTGGATTTGATTCCCATTCAGAAAAAAACATTTACGTGATAAATGAATCTTTAAATAAAAAACGAGTATAAATTGAGAATTGAAAAAGAAACCCCCACCACCAGTAAATTAATAACTAGAGACTGGATTACATACAACATAAAAATCTTGAAATATACATACCACCGAAGTAACAGTTCTCCAAATTTCAAATCAATCGGATCTGTTAAAGTTAGTAAGACCATTATGTCATGTAGAAAATGAGCTGATGATCATCAAACGCATGAACAGATCTTCATAAGTTATAGCTACGAACCATTTCATCAAAACAAACAAATTTCATTCATTCAAACAAAAAAAACCGCATCAAAATCGGTCTATACGTTTGGGAACTACGCTGCCACACACAGACACGTCAAACTTATAACACCCCCCCCCCTTTTTCGGGGGTTAAAAGCAAAGTCGCTGTTCGCGTCTGTGTGATTCTACGCTCACTTCTAAACCACGCAACGGGTTTTGATACAATTTTCACGGTATTTTGGAGATTTTTTTCCGGAAGGTTTGTACATTTTTTATTAGTAGAAAGATTCGAAGTCATATGTCATCATCATCATCATCATCAGCCATAGGTCGTACACTGCTGGACATAGGCCTCCTCCTGGGGGGGTTTTGCGAATACTCGCCACGCTTGGCAGGCGGGTTGGCGAGCGCAGTTAAGTGTGTGTGACGCTGCTGCCCATCTTCCGGATTACATCCCTTAGCCGACTCTTACGGCAACCACGGGTAGAGACGGTGGGGTACAATTCTTACGCCGGCACCACCACGGCAAATCAAAACTAAAACTCGGATTATTGACGTCACTTAAAAAGCTGCCATGCTAAAGTGAGACTGGGCCAGACACGTCTGCCAAGTGCCAGCGGAGCTATTGGGGAGAACCATCATCGACCTGGACGAAAAATGAGCTCGATGCGCATGAAAAGGATTGGACCTCAATAGCAACGAACAGAAATGGCATGACAAAGAGGACGAGAGGAATTTGCTAAGCAGTGGGACAAGATGGGCTAAAAAAACAAAAATATAATTAAATCGCCAAAAAGCCTGTAAAATAAATTGCATTAGCACGAAGCGGGTGCGGATCGCTAATGTAACCTTAGTTACCTTTTTTAAAAGAAGCTAGAACTGTAACACGTTCCTTTCTGCACCAAAAACCGCGTAAATAAATCATAACCCGTAATGCATGAACATGTTTGGTGACAACAACAATTTTGCAACTTCACACTTGACACCTTTTATAGACAGGGAGGCGTAACATATCACGAAATGATATAAAATGGAAGTATTGATATCACTGGTCCAAGTGAAAAGAGATTACCACCAATCCATCTCAAAAAATAAAGCAGCATAAAGCTGGTTTTGTCCCTATTAGCAAACATCTCTTTTGTTGTTTTTATATTTTTTTGTTTATTTTTTAATTACTTTCTTCATTTATTTTCTTTTCTTAAAACTTGTAACATGTTAGGTTGTAAGTTTTGAGATGATAGAATAAAACAACGCATCGGATTTTGATGCGGTTTTCACTATCACATAATATTTTCCAGAAAATTATTTATTTTGAAAAGGTTATAAGCTAGAAGTTACCACACCCAAAAGCTTATAGCCCTGTGTATCCGTGCGAAGCCGGGGCGATCTGTTATAAAAAGATTATAAAATAAACTTCTTCTGGGTAATCTAGGTATCAAAGCAGGAAGTCGTCTAGGTAGGTACCAGATATTTTGCCGCTAAGCAGTAGTGTGTAAAAACTACTGCGTTCCGGTTTGAAGATACTGCAGTTGGCAAAATTACAGGGCTGTTGAGACTAACCATCTAATGTCTCAAAGTAATAAGCGCCCGAACAGAGATGTCCTGGACTTTGATTTGCTACTCAAAGTTCTGAGTATAGTTGCCATAATCATGGACAGACGATGTCTCTTGCCAGGAGGGCGCTTCGTTCGTCTTATTAATACTTTTACAATAAAAACAATGATCAGCACCTACTAGTTTTATCAATATGTCGCTAATTTTCCCTACTATACACCAACCAATCCATCAGTATGTGGGTGTCGTAATGACCTTGGTGCACCAATACCTCACAATACCCTCAATAGCCATTGTTTCTGGCTAGACAGCATAGCGATTCGTAACATTGAGGGTGATGAAAACAATATTAAATCAGTATGAGAAATATTGACTAGACTTAGAAAGTATTTTTTGTATATTCATTTCATTGCTGCAAGACTGGTTGCAAAAGTGAAAAGTACTTAAGTATTTTTTTAATTCAGACAGATTGTAAAACTGCCATTCATTTCATGCAATTTGTTCACACTTTCATGCGGTCAGTTGAGAATTTTTCTTATAAAGAACAATCCTAACTCAATACGCCAATGCCAAAAATATAATACTCATTTTTAATAATATTTTTTTTATATTTACAATAGACAATAAACTTCAAAGCGCCAAATGAACAGATAGGATTAGAGATCATTGCTTGCTGAGATTGCTTGCATGACAACGGATATCAAAGTCAATAACATCAGAACTTTCAAATCGATCAACTTACACTGAGGGTATTGTTCTATCCATCAATCATATTACTTTTTTATCTATTCTGATAGTAAAAGCCAGTTTGATAATACCAAAAGGAAAGAAAAAGAATAATAAGAACTATAGATAATCGCCATGATTCCATATAAGTTATTTTTATCCTTGACGTCTTTGTAATATACAAGCAAACATACAGTCGTAGGTATAATAATTGAATATTGGAAATATAATTGTAGAAGCGTTCTTTTACTTAGGCATTTAGTTGTAAATAATTAGTTTCTATAAAATAAAATTAAAGTAATGAGATGTACGAAACGCTCCCCTGATGGTAAGAGATAACGCATGCCCATAACCTCTGCAGCGACACGCAGAATTTTGAGTAGCAAAACAAATTCCAGGGCATCGCAGCTTATGAGACTTTGTATGGTTAGTCTCAACAACACTGTAGTTTTGCTAAAAGCAGGCAGCAGCAGGCTGACTGAATGACTGAATAAATGATTTTTTCTGTGAAACTTAGTAACTTGGTCCGCTATTTTCTATCCTGGAGGGGTTTCCAGCCAAATAGTATGTTAGATATATTTCTATTGTATTTATTAACAAATGTTGTTAAATGTCAAAGTGGTTATAAATCTGTATCTGTATCTGTATTATCTGTTTGTAGCGATGATGGTTCAGGGGTTAGCGCGGTAGGTTCGCATGCCGAAGGGCGTGGGTTCATACCCCAACAATGAGCATGAACTGCCGGTGAAGGAAAACATCGTGAGAAAACCATAACGTGGTGGTAGGGTACTTTCTAGTACTCGGCTGGCTAGCTACCACCCTTAAGTTGAAAATCTGCCGCCAAGCATCTAACGGTGTTTTCCGGCATCCTCACTTGAGAGCCAGTTCCAGACCACACCGTCACTTAACATCAGGTGAGCTGTGGTCAAACACCTAGCCTGTCAGCACTAAAAAAAAACATTAATTTACTAGTGTCAGTTGAGAGGTGTGCTTCAAGTAGGTAATGTCACTTTGGTCAGGTCTCGGCTGCGAAGTCTTAAACATCGACGTAAGGTTTCCTGTCTATCGGCGTTCTACCGGATACATTTCGGGGATTGTACCTTGGAAATGCACGACTTGGTGCCCCCCGCCCCTTTTTATTACCAGACGGCCAGACAAACGCGACGAAAGCGTCACCCGTAGGTAGGTGATGGTTCCCCATGTGCGCACTAAGCGCTTCGAATCCACATTCTTTATTCGCACAGCGATGGTGTGTAACTCTTTGCCGGAGTCTGTGTTTCCCTAAAAGTACAATATGGTTGTCTTCAAATCTAGAGGAAACTGGTTTCTTCTAGGTAACCGTGTTCCATTCTACACCACATCGTTGCTTAACATCAGGCATGATGTGGTGAATTAATAAATACGTATTTAAAAAAAAAACATTATACGAATTTTCAGTTAATTCTAGACTTGTTGTAAAATATTAGGTCTTTCTCCCCCTTCCGACATACAATTTTTTTAATTAGGTACCTATTAATGTTTTAGTTCAATAAGGATGCCACATCCGATTCGAAACATCACTACCTTTCACAATCTAAACACTCGTATTGACATGATCAATGAAACGCATTATGTGCGTACTTCAATGCTCAACGCATTGCCAATTTCGTCTGTAAAAGGGCCCACTTCATTCAGTCTTACAACGTGCCAATAACTGCAAGTAGTGGGTACTTATTGAATGGAGGTTGGTGCTAGAACTTTCTATTATTCCCCGACTTCGCCCGGGGCCGTCACGTGTTATTTTCACTGCATTGTACCTATTAGTTCCACATTATAGGTCGTTTAACACCGTACATTTGCGGTTACCTGATTAGGTTCAGTTACGCTTTAGTGACAAAAATCGATATGAACCCAGTTAGTATTTTAGCTTTGCAGTTAGGGTTAATGAGGTTTAAATTTCACAATAAGGTTTTTTTTTTAAGCTTCTCGTTTAATTTTCAGACCCGTGGATTTTGTTCGTGCCGACTTCGGTCAACTACCTGACTATCTAATTAACACTGAGAAACAGAGAAAACAAATTTCCCTTTATTTTGTTCTTGTTGGTTCGCCATCGGATAGGGAACGCCTTAATACTTATAATATACACGATCTAAATAAACCTTATTGAATCACGCAATTCTAGGTTAACAACTAAAAAGTAAATGCACAACATTATATTTGATTTCGATAAGAAATGTTGTCTCTTTCGAAATGCATTTCGCTGAATTCAAAACACGTATTTATCCAACAAAAATTTCGGATAAATCTTGTGCTTTCTCCAATTGTTTTCAAAAACGAGGAATCTTCAAATCTTAGAGAAAGGAGACCACCGATGCGTGCCCGTGGAATAATAATCGATTTTATATCCTCGTACGATATACCAATACGAAAACACTTTTGTGATAGTGAAGTGCTAGTGATCGATATATCGATGTTATGTTATCGATATGTTTAATATTAATTAGTATAATCAGTATGATAAGATTAAAAGTTATCAATGTTGTGTTTATTTACAGGTAACTACGCCCCGCGGTCTTACTACATTAAGAACAAAAAAGGTTACATTATAAAATGTAACCTGTGTCAATACAGGGTATAATCGTGCGAGGCCGCGTCCTGTACTCGGCTTTGTCTCCATGATGAAGGCCACCGAATGTGGCCAAAACTATAGACAGAGTTTCCGATAAAATTAAACGTGAGTAATCCCGCATAATTAAAACAAAAATGTGTCAAAACCACGTCAGTTTCCATAGTAAAAAGGGTATAAGCTAACTTCGTTCCAAAAATTCATATCTAGCCGTCCAGCTGTTTTAGCGTGAAAAAATTACAAATATACAAACTTTTGCATTTAAGACATTAGTGTGATACCAAGTGCAATAAATAAATTGACCAATTCAAAATTTTACGTACAAAGGTAACTAATAAAAATGAGCCCTAAATTTTAAGAATGCGACGATTTACGTACATAGTTGTGCCTGTGTTGCATAGGTTATCCTTTGAGTGGAATACACTCAAGATTATAAGTTAACTAAATATTATTTTACACATGATTTAAATTAAACAAAAACCACAAAAGTATATTTAAAAAAGTTGTTGATACCAAACTATTGTAATAAGAACCGCAATTAATATCAAACGTCTTTAGATACCGCATCGACAAGCTCTGTCGACAGTGATCGACAGACGACTAACTCACAAAATAAAGTAAGCGCAAAAGGGTCAAATTCTTTTCGTATATGGCAAGGATGTGTATGTACCAAATGATAGCAACACTTGCAATTACGTTCGCATATTTACGGAATTAATTGATTATAACAGAAGTTTATCGATAAGTATCGACAGGCTGTCCCGTCACTAGTGAAGTAATGACCGTCGGTCGCACGCTGACTGCAGAAATGCAGGCGCGAAGGCCACGCGTGCTTGTCGTATAGGGGTCAGATACAGAGGCGGACGACCAAGCTTGAGCACAGAATAATTAATAGTACCACGTGGATGCGGATATAGCTGTGTTGGTGCCGCTTCGTCTATCAATTCAATAACTTACACCTATTTCAAATTTGTATATCTACTAATTTCTACTGCAACCTTACCATATTTTAAATCCATAATCATCTATACATTTATACTACATTTACACAACCCTATAAATCCCTTTAGCTGATTTGCAGTTGAATTTATGGTGGAATTTTTCAATGGCTGACAAACTAGGTGTTTGACTACAGCTTATCTGATGTTAAGTGACTGTGTGATTGAAGATGGTAAAGCACACCTAGCCTGGAAGGAAAGCTATAAGTATTGCTTTTAGATTGAGATATTCGATAATTAATATTAATAGCCCTGTAATTCTTACTGCGGCGAAACAAAAAAAAAAAAGAGGGAACTGTGTTTGACCTGCTTATGTATGTATGTCAGATTGTCCGTCCCTATGTTTCCTCGTAACTACTAAACGGCAGAACCGATTTTAATGAATCTTTAGAATTGTCTTTGTTGCGCGAATGTCACTAAGTATATGAAATTAATAAGAACAAAATGACGAATTTGGCGGCATATTTTTTCCGTAGTCCGGTCATAGTTTTTTAAACTTCCTATAATGCGGCTGCTATAGGAAAAGAGATGATATTCGTTAAGATTACGTCACCAAGAAATCAAGTTATTGCCCTTTTTCAACTAACCACTGACCTGATTAATTCAGACTAAATAGTAATACGGTATGGTGTAACTGAAACTAACTGACCCAAATAGCTTTCTGACATTGTGTCATTAAATAAAACAAATATGTCAGTCTGCGTATGCAAGGTAAACCTCTTAAAATTCAACCGAGTTGACGCCAAATGCTGACCTTTGACTTCCTCTGTAAACCTACTCCAAAGGTTAGCAACGTGTATTGCATTAAGTTTATGGGACGAGATCATATTTATGTATAAAATCTGTTTACAATTTTTCAGAACCAACTTTATGAAATATTTGATATTTCATAAAGTTTCAAATATCACTGGAACAGCTGCTTCACTTGTAATGTACAGTTCCTGGATGACCGAGCTTTGCTCGTTTTACTACTACGTTTTTTAAAAATGAATTTATGTGAATGTGATGAATCGATTTATTGCCCCCAAAACCCCCTGGATACTAAATTTCATGAAAATCTTTGAAGCCGTTTCCGAGATCCAGATTATATATATATATATATAGAAGAAAAGAAAATTAATCAAGAATAGCTCGTTTAAAGGTATAAGATGCAGAGCACAATTCCGGTCGTGTGTGGAGTACTTCTGCCACCTTGTTGTTAGAGAAGATTATAATTAACACAGATAAACATTAAAGTAATATTTGTTCGTTAAAATTACCAAATAATGATATTTGCTATTGTTTTTGTATTTTTTATTAATAAATAAGTAAAAATAATAAGTCAATTAGGTGAAGTGAGATATTATTGATTTTTGTAATTTAATAATGCCATACCATCCCATATTTTACTTGGTGGTAGATTACCGCAGTACCAGATATTCTGCCGCCAAGCAGTAGTGTGTAAACATTACTGTGTTCCGGTTTGAAGGGTACTGCAGCTAGCGAAATTACAGGGCTATTAGACTAACCATCTAGTCTCAAAGTAATGAGCGCTAAGGCAGCGATGCTCTGGACTTTGTTTTACTACTCAGAGTTCTGTGTATCGCTGCAATGGTTATGGACAGGCTTTATCCCTTAACATCAGGAGAGCGTCTCATTCGTCTCATTACTGTAATATTAAAAAAAAAACTTGATTTAAATTTCGAAAAAAGTTATAACCTTTGCAGGATTCCGCGGGATCCCGCTGATTAACAAACAGTGCCGGATTGCAATCCCTAGTACTAATACACAGCAGTGAATGGAAAAGGATTGATAAAAATTAATCAAAATCTTTGTTAGTAACAGAACAATATTGTATATAGATTTACACACCAATATTCAAAGGCAACGCTCACCTAAACGCTCGTGTGAGTAACAGTTATGAAAGTCTGGATATCCGCTTACCGGAACAATAGGTAATAACGACCTGTCAATAATTAATAGATATAATCACCAGTAATTAAGCTCACTTGTGGTTATGCAATCTGTTGTATAACAAGATTAATAGGAAGCCAACATTCGTGGTAAGGAGTCGAATCAAAGATCAAAGTCGTAAGGCCAAAATATAAGCTTAAGGTACAGAAGAAGAAAAAATACGTGAGCCAATAAAAATTGCTTGTTTTTTCTAGACTTATATAATACACACTGACTTTTACGGCCAAAAGTTAAAGTAGTTATTACAATAACGATACGCCTAACCTATTAAAGAGGTACCTATTATGAGAACAGAATTTACGATTTTTTTATAAATGTTTAGAAGATAAAAATGTAAAGGCAATAAAAAGCTTCATTTTTGAGTTATGATATTTTAAATATACTTTGGAATATTGGATCTTTGGAATACATACATAGAATAGAATAGAATACAATATATATATAATTATATATATATATGTACATGTACAATATATGTATATGTACATTAAAACATACAAAACTTAAAAAAGAAATATAGAAAATAAGGAAACAAAAACGACATAGACTAATAAATATGTGTCGTGCAACGGCGGCGTGTTCGCCTAGAGCGATTTCTTCCAGGCAACCTATGTAACAGAAAAACTGCTTACAACATACACATAAGCACATTTAGGTATATATTTAGTCATTTTGATGTTGGATTATGTATTTAACATCACACGGATTTATTGGTAAATCAATTTGTCTTGTAAATTAAATCCGATTAAATCTCCAACATTGACATGACTGTAACCTAAATGCAACCTCCAATAATTTATGTTGTTTTAGAAAAGGAAAGCCTTGTGTACTAAAATATCTTTTGTTTTAGGAAACGGTAGAGTAGTCAGCAGTACCAGTTCAAATTAACATTCGCTTTTTGTTTCGAAGCAGTATCTGTAAGCTAAGCCTGCAAAGAAACGCCTGTCACTTTTCTTACTACATCGTCGTACGAAGATAAAACGGCAGGCGCTAAGACAAATTTTAGTTCTCATTAGTATTGGGACTTTACAACACAACACAAACTTACAATTTGTGAGAACATTTTTATACTATTTCTCAGAAAAATATATAGGAAACATGAATCATATTATTCGCGCATAGCCGCCGCAGTGTAATACGCTCAGTAATAATGTAGAAAGTGACTTATTATCTTTTATATAAAAACTAGCGACCCGCCCCGGCTTCGCACGAGTTGTAAGAATGGGTATAGTAAGCTATCCTTAAAAGGTTGATATATGCCACCGCGGACTTTTTTGAAGATCTATAAATGAGGAATATCCCACTATGCATTGTTTTGTTATATCTCAAAGGGATTAAGGCAGAGTTTTCGATGAAAACTCCCAGGTGACTAGACTTTTTCCGACACTTCCAACAATTACCGTCATATTTCAACCAATTTCTGCAATACCTTAACAAATTATATACCTAAACCTTCCTCATGAATCACTATCTATTAGTGAAACTCACATGATAATCCGTTTAGTAGTTTTTAAGTTTATCGCAAACAGACAGACGCGGCAGACGACTTTGTTTTATAATATGTAGGTAGTTATACTTTGACAGTAGGTAGACCGGATTGACGGACCCAAATGATCAGCAAGTTAGATCATCGGAGATGAACTCTCATTACTATATGACCTCCCAACCTCTCACGTTAAATATAATCTCGTTGGTGTTCGAAAAGAATGTATTGGCGATCAGGCTAGAAAGTATGTAATAACTGACCTTTACGTTACCACCATAAATTAGATTACGCCACTTGGACTGATAGTTTTTGACTTCTTAAAAATATTTGTAGGAAAGTTGTCTAGAAGCAATACACGGATATAAAATTAATAATATTAGTTGTATTATGCAAAAATAGTTCGTACTTATAACAAATAAATAATTAATGACGCCAATAATAATCGTGTTAACGATAATAATACATCGTCAAGCTGCAAGCTATAATGCTGTTATCCAACAAATGGTCGATATTAACTTTTTGATCACCACACCTATTCAGAAATAAAAAATATTTAATACTAGCTGCGCCCCGCGGTTTTACCCGCTTGGTGATAGATGATAATGATGATGAAAAGTATCCTATGTTTTATTCCAGGGCCTAAAGTATGTACATGTAAAATTTCATCCAGATCCTTTCAGCCGTTCTGGCGTGATTGAGTAACAAACATCCATCCATCTATCCATCCAAACTTTCACATTTATAATATTAATGTAATATTATTACTAAATATTTAGTTATATATCAATTCACACAGCCACAAACCATTCGTATGAGTTTTAACACAATTTTCCAGCAGTGACTGATAGAGTAGATATTGATTTTGGATCAATTAAAATAGGATAGTTTTAATTTTTTCATTAGCATTATTATCTATCTTTACACCTCAATAGAATCTCAAAATCTTACTAAAGAAAATAAAATGAGCGATGAGTGCATCTCGGACGTCCGTCTGTAGCGAGCTTCCTGCCGATACCAATACAAAACCACCCAGACGATAGCGCCACGCAAGACTTCCTGAGTCATTCGCGAGCGCAAGCCCTACTCAGAAAGAGAAGCTCGCTTGATTATCGCAAACGTTATCTCATCATCAACATCGATTTAACAGCAGAGAGAAGACTGCATGCTATGGTCAGTGCTCCTCGATTTTTGCCTCGAGATAGTGCCAATTTAACCCATTAACTGCTGAGGTATTTTTTGTAATACAGTAATATGCTTTTTGAATAAAATAATTAATTCTTATATACGAGGCTATCAGGCTAGAGGTTAATTAATTCCACAAAATCAAAAAATCTAAATCAAAAAGTCATTTATTCAGTTTAGGCCCTGGTAAGGCACTTATGAACGTTAAGTTACATTTTTGAATCTACCACCGGCACCGGCTCGTAATTACACTTCAACTGAGAAGACTCCGGCAAGAAACTCAGCAAGGCATTTATTTTTTTTTGTGAATCCTTCTTTTCGTATTAGGTTACAGTTTATACAGTTTACAATTATAGTAATACATTATGCTTACTACAATTGTCACTTAGCCAGGGGGATGCATGTGCAGAGAGAAGCTACTACAGCCATATATTCCTGTCTTCTACGTACGTAGCCACCTTATAGTAGGCTTTGTCAATATTTTTCTACTAGTCAATTTAGGTTTTTTTTAATGTTAAGGCAATGAGACCAACGCGGCTTTCCGGATGGTAAAAGATAACGCCTGTTTATGACCATTGGAGTGATACACAGAGTTTTGAGTAGCAAAACAAATGCCAGGGCATCGCTGCTTTGGCAGTCATTACTTTGAGACTTTCGATGATTAGCCTCAACAGCCCTGTAATTTCGCAACCTTCAGTACCCTTAGAACCGGAACACAGTACTGTTTACACACTACCGCTTAGCGACAGAATATCTGGTACAGCGGTGGTGATTATAGGTTCGCGTTTGACTACATCCTGCCCGATATCAAGCAATACCACGGTCAAAAGTAGAGCACGTTTACTCCCATTTACTCTGAATTTGAAGATACCCGTAGACATGTTTTAAAATCTGATTTCTGATATCCATTTTCTACCTCCGCATCTATCAAATCACACATCATCCGCAAGTTAAAAAGAGGGTTGATTTTTGGAAATAAAATGCGAAACAAACCTATTTCTAATACCGCGTCACAAAACTTTTTATTACAAGTCTGTACAATTAAATACAATAGCTTAAGCAATAGTGGTTACGTAACGTTGATCGAACAGAAATTCATGGAGGAGCATGCTACACCGAGTCCATTAAAGACTAGACACGACCTTCAGCAATGAAGATGCCGACTAAGAAGAAGAAGAAGAACGTTGATCGACTACAGCAATAAACATACTCAAATTAGAAGTCTTTATATTGTGGATCTGTTTACGCCGACAACGGTGAATCTATCAAGAGAATTGAAAAAAAAGTTACTGACTTTTGCTCTCGCTGGCCCGCTGTGGTGCGGTGCAGCGATAAAGAATGCGATAACAGCTTCTTCAGTAGCCCCGATGGCGCTAAACTTTCCACAATCACAAAGTCATATGTCATCGTCTCTTAACGCTAAATCCAACTCTACCACTACAACATAAAGAGCATTCTCGAATTAAATAAATTATCGAAACAATGATTCATACAGATGAATGTAGCTATTACTGCAAAAGGAATAAGGTCTGCTATCGAGACCAGTTTGGTTGCTATCGGCACGTGTTCAAGCAACAATCGAAGGGAACTTCTTCCTCACTTCAGATATAGCACGTACGAGCAATTCACGTGTTCTCGGATGCTTTAGACTAGTTTTATTTATATGCAAAGTATAAACAGAGGGGTAAGCTCATGTGAAATCATCGCTTCATTCTCGATGCATTACGAATATGGCACAGAAACAAGTAAAAGAGGATAAGCTTGAACTTGCGAGCTTAGTTTAGGATCTGTGAGTAAGTATGAGTCATGTTTACAATTTAATATGAACTAAAATAACTAGTTTTGTTTAAGGTGAAGTCCAGACTAGAAAGAGACGCTATTCGGTCCTAAAATTGGGCGATCTACAATAATAGAGGCGACAATGGTAGTCTGATCTGACTAAACTGCCCCCGTACTTTATACTACTTATGCCTGTTAGGTACCACGCGATCACATATCGCAAAAAGATTCCCAGTCGCATAACTTTTTATATCGCAATAAGAAGTTCAGAGTACAGGGGCATGCCTCTCTTTCAAAAAGAAGACCCCATATAACAAAGAAAATAAAGGTTCGTCTCATAACAGGTTTGACAGCTCTATTGGTTCATTGGTAGTATATCTGCTTTAAAAGCTTTAGGGCGTGGGTTCGATTCCCACCCACGGCAAACATTTACAAAAAAAAAATATATATTCTATCAGTTATCTGACATCCATAGTACAAGCTTTGCTTAGTTTGGGGTGTGTGTAATGTCAAAAAAAGTGCCTCATTTTGCTGTTATTTTATGGTTTCACTAACCGTGACCAAATCTTGAACAAGTCAAAGACTTAAACGAAATTATTTGTTTCCACTTTTATTGTGCAAGTAAAAGTACAGTATAATGTATTGTCTGAGTGAGTGCTTCCCGATGGATACAATCCATATGTCTTCAGGTTGAAAGTTAATAGATATCTTTTAAACAAGCGTGCTCCATCATAAACCAGGGTCATCAAGTAAGAAATTGTTGGATTTCCTTTGAGAACGCTACGCCGAAGTATGTAGGTATATCCATTTCTACCAAAAGGTCAATGTAGTACAATACGGCAACCTCTTGCTAGAAATGGAGTGCCAAATCTAAGAACGGTAGATAACAGTCAGGAAAGGTTTCAGTCTAATCAAAACCATTCTAGCAAGATTGGAAAAGAACAAAAGAAAGTCAAGAAAACAAAATACTAAAATCAAACCTATGTCATCACTCCCCAATTGGATTTGTATTCCACTACTTCCCGCCGTATATGTAAAAGAAAGTATATCAACTATGACGTAAGGTCCCATAACCCACTTCGGAATGTTTATGCAGTCTATTCAGAATGGCACAAACATATTGATCCGTGGCAACTGCAACCATAGCAGCTGCATTAGCACAATGGGATTGATATCGAGACTGTTCCTTGTAATGTTTTGATCAAATAATGTATCAAATCAAATCCAACAATTAGTACACATGTACCAAATGAAACCCAAAGATGCGCGCATTGGCAAAATTTTGGATAACACACGCCGGAAATTACAACAGGACGCGCAGCAGACGTGAATAGATTGAAAAATTTGAATGAAATCATTCATATCCCTAGGCCTAGGCCATAAGATGCCACAAAATACAATAGAGCCGAAATAAGAGGTTGATTTTAAAACTGGATTGAAAGTACGATGATATTGGTTATAAAGCAATATTCTATAAAACAATTGATATAAAGAGTTAAATTGATATCGGTCTTGTGTTATTTTTAATAGCTACGTATGTAGATAGATCAACAATGATAGGTATTTCGATCCGTCTGTTTATGGTGCAAGGAGACACTATCACATGTTTTTGAATCCCCAATTTTAGAAAACCACGCTTAATGGTGATAGACAATACGTCCTCCATACTCCTACATGGTTTCTAACAATCTCTCAAGCATCATTGTGTCTGTGTGTGCATTGCTTTTACAATACAGACCACCCTTACCTTAAAGACAGAGACATCTGCCATGAAAGCTTTCATAGTATGTTTACCTGAATATTCAGCCACATAGGTGTCCCATATCGTCATCAACAAAGCTGCATACAATAGTAATCGTGGAAGTGAGAGCCTAATTAAAGCTGAATCCTAAAAAAAAGCCTTATTAATTATTAATAACTTCACAATAGACTTAACCTTTTATTTTTAAAATAAAGTAGTAGTAGTTTGTTATGAACATTGAATTCGTCTAAATAGATGCATTCGATATAATTAGGCCTAAAATGTAATGTAATACCTACCATCAGTTCATACATTTTAACTCCGCACGAGAAGCATTATCACGTTAAAAATCCCGCGACCAGCAAATCGTGTAAAAAGTTAATCAAATCGAATCCCAACACAAACATTCTATACAATAGCCCAAGAAAGATGTTTTCTACAAAAATAAGACCACGCGGAATTTGAACGAAAGCGTAGTAATGGGCAACGATTTATGGAGCCAATTCCATTAATGGCTCTTAAATTCAAAATGAGTTTACACTTGCCTTAGACTAAAAAAAATATTTTTAATTTATCATAGTAACGGATGAGAAACATAGACTGTCTGCGTACCCGAAATAATTAAACGATTGTAATCCCACATTTTACTTATTTACTTACAAAAATATACCAAAAGAGTTAAATTGTCTTTTGTAAAATAAATAGCGAAAAACAAAGCAAGGCGATAATAGCAGCAACAACAACAACAGCCCCCAACCCTGACAAAATCAGACCAAACACGTGCAAACTAGCAAATTCATAGTTTTAACCAAACATCCGCCACCCTGAGACCAAATGTGCAGTTCTAAATATAGAGAGTTAAACATCCGAGGGGAATTTGGAGGTTCAAAGACCTCGCGAACCGGCTCGTGCCGATAAAGTATTTCATTTTTATGGGGGAACGCGCCGCACCGGAGTGAAGTTCACGGGCGTGTGGTTCCTATCGATAATACAGATAACTATTTAGGTTACAGGGATATACAGCCAAATATGTTCCGATTGAGCGTTGTAGATTATGACTTAGATTTAGATTCATTAGGAAATGAATTTTATAAGCGAAAGGTTTCAAATACAAAAACTATTATGAACACAGGTGTCGCAAAGTGTGGGAATTGATTAGATACGTTTTGAAAGTAATGCTCTAATTATAAATGAATTAAATTGAAAATACTCTGTTTTTCTAGATGCAATATGACAACTCATATTGTCAATACCAGACCTCTAAGTTTGTACAGCAAGAGCACATGTGTCGCAGTAATATAAGCTAAATTAACCACCTTTAAAGGAAAATAATATTAAATATCTCAATGTTTGTTTGTTGTTTTATCTAATCAAAAACTCTGTGCATATTCATAATTGGACTGTCAGAAGAAATGATTCAATGTTTGGAAAATGTGGAACAAATCTTGACTTACTCATTCCACCGCTGAGTCATTTAACGATTTTTCAGAAACTCCTTCGTAAAACAGTAATCGTTTTTAAGATTCTTTAACTCATGTCTAACTAATAAGCCCGCTGAGAACGTCACGCTTAGACACTTATGTAAGCTCTTGTGCGTATTGGCATTCGGCCAGGCCTATAAACGTACTGTGCCGTTTAATCTCCTTGCAACTTCCTTATAGAGCTATACCACTTCCAGAATTAAGATTTAAGTCTTTATTTTTATCGTTGCATATTCTCAAGACTCAATTATTTCAAGAGTTAACGAACGTAACAAAGTTCAAGGTTAGAAGTCAATTAACCCTATTTAAAATGACGTTGTATTCAAATTATCTACGAATGAACAGAATCTATGTAGCGGAGATAAGCATTTATTAGCACCGCATAATATAGATAGAATCTGCTTTAGAAGGGATAATCGTTATAATCTTATATGACCCTCTTACTTCCCGCAAACCTGTTTTGGATGTCCTAAATTTGGACAAGTTGTCGTGATAACAATCTCGTCACGGGATGACGTAAGATTTGCTATTGGACCGTTGGGCAGAACAACTTGGCAATTCATATTCCTACAAATCTAGTTTACATTACACTGGCATCGCTATCGAAGTCACTGACCTTTTTCTTCTTATATGTATTTCTAAATTCGGCGAGCGCGTGATTGCTAAAACAGATAAGAGTATCTGGGAAAGGTCTGAATGGGTATTTTTTTTTAGGAGGATCCCAAAAAGTTGGAGTAAATAGGATGTTAATCTATGTTTAACTCTTTTGTAAGTGAATAAAATACTCATTTAAATAATCTTTAAAGCATTCCCGAAGAGTAACAGAAAAAATATATAAACACGCTTACATCTAGAAATATATTAATTAGCAAGTTTACAATAACATGCACTCGAAGACAATGAAGGTAGACCACCCACAGTTATAAATAATGTTGGTTGTACGTAGCAAGTCACGGGAAACCATTCATTTGTAAATTTGTGTAATGGAGGCTAAAGGAATTGTATCTCGACTGAAGACGATTTTTACCCACGACCGACGTGCGTGCGCGACGGGATGTAGATTGGTCTTTTAATATTCGCCTTGGTGTTGGAAGTTACATTAAAAAAAAGCGAACAAGTGCGAGTGTAACTCGCACGCCGAGGGATCCGTACAAAATTACAAGTAGATAGATTATGCATCACGGGAATCAAGTGTGAATCAAGGATAACTGTGTTTGAAGAACAATTTATATACATCGATATACGTGATGGTCGTACAATTCACTAACTGTAAATGTAAGTTTGTGATCGCAAAATTGTTTTTTTTTTTCATTCAATACATATAGTTACTAATTAATGATCGTCAGATTTTTCTTTTACTTCTGCTTAATAAGACAATTTTTTGCCAAATTTCCAAATTTAAGTTTTTTTTTAAATTTTTATTTTAAAACTCAATCCAATTGAAGTAGT
Source organism: Biston stratarius (assembly GCA_950106695.1). Classification (NCBI taxonomy): domain Eukaryota; kingdom Metazoa; phylum Arthropoda; class Insecta; order Lepidoptera; family Geometridae; genus Biston; species Biston stratarius. The sequence continues at coordinate 25,285,864 of OX467106.1, forward strand.
CCTGAATCATGTTTGATGCAAATCAATCGTTGTATTCAAAAAAGTACAATTTGCTGTCTGGTATATCTGGAGACCATCGTGCATAGTTTGCTGATATTAAATTTAGTGTATCTGAATTGTAAATGTCATTGTTTAAATTCATTACAAATACCACGGTGTCAATTGTTATTAAAGTCTACCTTTTGTATTAGTTTAGCTCTTTGCTGTGTAATGGAAATATGAATGTGCAATTGGAGTCGACGCTATTCAATTGGATATTAGGTTAGTAGGTGACGGTAGTATTTGCATTAATAAATTAGCAACATAATATTCTAGTAATGTATGCATAATGTATGCGTATTTCAATTTTATCGCGGTTAAGATGTTAACCTTAACAATAGTATTTTATGAAATTTCAGCTATAATACTTAAAAAATAAAAATAAAACTCGTTACTGGAAGAGCTGTGTTTATGAGGAACGAGATATACCTAGCCCACAAACAAAATGTTCATCAATATCAACTGCATAACTGGAAACAAAGGTTGAATATAGCTATTGCGTGTGAAAGATTATTTAAGTCAAATCTTTGGGTCACGTAGAAGAAGAATGTAAAAACATTACTGTGCTGTTGAGAAATTACAGGGCTGTTGAGACTAACCACTTAATGTCTCAAAGTAATGAGCACCAAATTAGCGATGTCCTGGACTTTGTTTTGTTACTCGAAGTTCTGTGTATCGCTGCAATGGTCATGGACAAGCGTTATCTCTTACCATCAGGAGGGCGCCTCGTTCGTCTCATTACTTTTACATTTAAAAAAAAACCGGATAAACGACAAGAACATCTATCTTGTGTTTTAGTACCTAGACGACAGAGCGAGCCACACGGCATACCTAATATGAATGTATCCTTGACTTATCAAAAGCGTTCGATTTGGTTTGTGATGATATCTTGTAATAAAAACTTAATAGACTTGTCTTTGCCTGTAGACCTAGTTAAAGTGCTGGTACTTCAACCAGTTCCACGTGGTTCGGTGGTCAAATGCACTATCGTAACCTTACAGGTTGAAGTGCGGTGTGAGGTAGGAGTCGTCGCGTCTTTTACACCATTATGAGAAAACGGTGTACATGAGCTCATCTCTGGGTCGCAGGATTCAGATCAACACCAACAGCATCCTAAATGGCGAATAGTTTGACTATCGGTACATGGTAGGTTTTGTAGCGATGATAGCTCAGTGGTTAGCGCGGTCGGTTCGCATGCCGAAGGGCGTGGGTTCAAACCCCAACAATGAGCTTGAGCTGCCGGTGAAGGAAAACATCGTGAGGAAACCATAGCGTGGTGGTAGGGTACTTTCTAGTACTCGGCTGGCTAGCTGGTATTTTCAAGTTGAAAATCTACCGCCAAGCATCTAACGGTGTATTCCGGCAGCCTCACTTGAGAGCCAGTTCCATTCCAGGCTAGGTGTGCTTTACCATCTTCGACCACACCGTCACTTAACATCAGGTGAGGTGTGGTCAAACACCAAGCCTGTATAAAATAAAAATAAATAAAAAAAATGAATCATTATAAAAAGTCCATTGTTAATGTCTAATACAATGAAATCCTCGTCTCTAACAGAAACATCGATATCCCTAAAACTATATCAGTTTCGAAGACAGATTAAGATTATTTTTCTTATGTTTGTATTTATTTCGGGGGAGACCTATGTCCAGCAATTGACACCCTACAGCTGAGATGATGATGATGATTAGGCTACTTGATTTATGTTTCTTTATTTTTACTAGTGTTGGTCGAAATAAATGAAATTTAAAATACACACATAGTGGTCAACTATGTACCCGCATTACCAGATCAGACAAAAAACTGTCACACCTCCCGCCTGATCCATTTACCTGAGAACCTGAAATAGGCTCTATAGTATTTGTATTCAATTAGAATAGACGCCTCAGCATAACTTTTAATTATTCTGTGGCTATTGTATGCGTGTCTCATCTCAGCTGTAGGTAGATTATTCTTCAGCTGAGACACTCTGATTGAAACACGACTAGAATAACGTTAGGGAAGCTTACGTAGGTAGATGCTTATAACTGATTCAAATTATTTGAGCAGTAGATACTGTCGCTAACAGCAGTCAAGAGTCTAGACAATGTAATATTCGATTAACGATAACGTTAATATTAACGTCAGAAATGTACGGGATTGACATAAGCTGTCAATATGTCACGTGGTCAGAATATGTCGATCCCGTACATTTTTGGACTTTTCTAATAGCGTCATTGTTTATTTTTTTAATTGTCCTTTATATATATTTAATCATCAGTATAGGTAAGGTCTCTGAAAAAACGTCGCTAGTCTGTATCCCATGAAAACAGCTACATGAATCGAATAGGATTATACGAAACTCATTGCTTTATATCCGTTACAAACTTATTATAATCGTCAGCGCCAAAACAGTCATTGCTCAGTCATTAGTTTTAGAGTTTTCTTTTAATGCGGTGTGTTTTCCTGAAATAAGATCATTTTATTGATTTATTTATTACAATGATCATGTTAGCAAAGGAATTTCGTTATTACCGTAACTTGCCTTCTTATGAACAAATAATGTAATCGATAATATACAGTGATCAATGAGCCATGAGATTACTTGCTTAAAACACGTACCTATGGCGTTATAACGTTACGCCAATGAGTTATAGTAAACTCATTGCGTTACGCTTATAAAGTTTAGTTATAACATACGCCGAAGGGCGTGGATTCAAATCCCAACAATGAGCTTGAGCTGCTGGTAAGAAAAACATCGTGAGGAAACCATAACATGTTGATAGAGTACTTTCTAGTACTCTGCTGGCTATCTACCACACTCAAGTTAAATATTATATCAGCCGCCAACAATCTAACGGTTTGTTCCGGCATCCTCTATTAAGAGCCAGTTCCATTTCAGACTAGGTGTGTTTACCATCTTCGACCACACCGTCATTTAACATCAGGTAAACTGTAGTTAAATACCTAGCCTGTCAAACATATATATAATTTTTTTTATATGTTTGACACATCGCGTCACCTTTTTTTTTCTAATTTAGCAATTACGAAGAGAATACAATTCTACGTAAAATAACCCGAAGTCCGCAGCGTTACGTGTCCATGTACGCTTAGGTGGGTAAATACAATAACGGGCGGGTTACCTATGATTCAAATAGTCGATTACTGAATAATTTTCGCGATGACAGGATACTCTACCTGTGATGACTTATGGCGCTGAAACGTGGTCTCTGACTATGTGCCTTCTTGATAAGCTCAAAGTAGCACAACAAGCTATGGAGAGGGCTATGCTCGGAGTTTCCCTACGAGATCGAATCAGAAATGAGGAGATCCGTAGACGAACCAAAGTTACCCACATAGCCCGACGGATTAGCAAGTTGAAGTAGCAGTGGGCAGAGCACATAGCACGCAGAACTGATGGCCGATGGGAATGCAAAATACTGGAGTTGAGACCACGGACCGGCAAGCGCAGCGTAGGACGTCCACCCAGAAGGTGGACAGACGACCTCATAAAGACCGCAAGAACACGCTGGATTTCGCGAGCTGCTTACAACCGGCCTTTATGGAAGTTAATGGCGCTATGTACAGCAGTGGACGTCTTACGGCTGAGATAATGATGGGTATCTAGCTGAAGGTGGATAAATATACTTAATTATGTGTAATAAGTCAATAAGCAGGAATATCTACTCCGTTTCTCAATAACTACTTAATAGGTATACACGATATATTTATAGGAAAAACGAAGGAGAAAACCTATACCTACCTATATTTAGTTAGGTTATGTTATTAGTTATTATCTGTACGATACCGAATAGGTATGTGTTTTAAATATTTTAATAGGTTTGTTGTCAAATATGTCACAATGTCGGGCCTTATAACTGTATAAAGTACAGATATTATTATTATTTTGTTATTATTATTTAATCCCAATAATTTTTATTATAATTTGTTTAATTAATTTCAATTCATTTAGCTAACTTTTAATTATATATATGTATATATATACATATATATATATATATATTAATTATGTTTAAATTTTGCGTATACTGTGTAATTGCATGAGGTTTATACCTATAATTGAGGCAGCGCTTAATTTCATAATAATAAATATCAACTGTGTTAGTGGCTGCTTTGTTGGTATGACAATAAAATAAAATAAATATAAGGCCTGACATTGTGACATAATTATAATATGACTTTCAATTATTTTTGATCGAATGATAATACAGAGGTTTTAACGTAGCAATTTACGAAAAAAATTACAAGCTTCCAGTGGTAAATGTTTGAAAAACCAGGCCCCCTAGCGCTTACAATTAATAAAAAATTAAAACTAACGTAGGTACATAGACTAGGTACCTATGTACCTAGTCTACCTATGAAAATGTAAGTACCTGTGCTTACAATTTCGTTAAATTTAGCATCGAAAAATTGTTTTTTTTTTTTTTGCAAATTGCCACTATATATGTAGGTAGGTAGATACTAAATAACAAAAAAAAATTACCCAAATGTAATGTACTGTGTACCCACTTGAATAGCCAGTACTAACATAGCTTATAAGGGCCTATGAGAAAGATAATCATTAATATATTTTTAAATGCAGGTAATTTAATCTGACTTATAATTAAAATCTAAACATATTAAAAGAACATTAATGAAACATATATAGACCCCAAACGAAACGTCGCCACCCGAGTTCTCGAATCGAAAACACAATCGAGAAGCGAAGCGATCAAAAACAAAATCATTTGTTATTGTTTCGCACATACCTTGTAGAAACAGTCGTGTCGTGCCGAACGCCGGTATTCCGTAAACACTCACTAAATTCACTGTTGCACTCTGATAATACACAAGCACTCGCACGGTAAAATGTTGTAATTTTGTGTGATTGTAATACCAGCTGGCGGGGTTGTCAGGGGCGTCCTTGGGGAACGCACGCCATTGTAGGAGGACGGGCGCGTGGCGACTGCGCGAGTGCGCGCGCAACGCATCACACACGCACCCGCGGGCCGCCACCCGCCCTTGCGCGGCGCATTGCATCGTGAGTCACCCTCTTAACCCAAAGCCCTTATATTTCGAAGTCACACGAGACGGCCTTTACCTTCCTTCCTACTTTACTAGTAAATACAACAAAATATAGAATAAAACTATGACGAGAAATTACACTGTTCTATATAGGACATTAATTTATATGAATCGGCGAGGTCAGTTTAAACGTTAGAAATATTTATAGATAGTGGAACAGCGCCGTGGTGTTCCACTATGTGCTGGCGTAAGAAAGTACCCCACCATCTCTACCCGTGGTTGCCGTAAGAGTCGGCTAAGGGATGTAATCCGGAAGATGGGCAGCAGCGTCTTCCTTGAACAATCACACCTAACTGCGCTCGCCAACCCGCCTGCGAATATTGGCAAAACCCCCCCAGGAGGAGGCCTATGTCCAGCAGTGGACGCCCTATGTCTGATGATGTATGTATGATGGAACAGCACCCCTGGTGAAAGTAAATGGAATCTGCTTTTTTCGAACATTATCGTTTATATTGACTTACTCTCGCAAATTAATTATTTTAGAGCTATATTTATCATGAAGTTGTAGATCAAAAAATTTGTTAGGAACATGGTTCGTGGCTAAAAATTCACCGTACGTCCGTATGTTACCATATAAATTAATTCTAGAGGTCTCTGGAAGAGATCGCATTTATCGATACAGTCGCCTTTATGCTTATCAATAGTGTACCTACTCTTATATATTTCGTTGATAATTTCCTTCTTGTTTTATCATCACTATCATCATTACATAGTATAAAACAAAGTCGCTTTCTCTGTCCCTATATCCCTGTGTATGCTTAAATCTTTAAAACTACGCAACGGATTTTAATGCAGTTTTTTTTATAGATAGAGTGATTTAAGAGGAAGGTGTATATGTATAATACATGTATATGCACCACATTAGTATCTACATTGCACCTGTGCGAAGCCGGGGCGGGTCGCTAGTTGTCAATAAAGTATTGTATTAATATGAAGAGTTGAACTAACTGTTGTGATACACAAATCAAGTGTTACAACCACATAGGGTCGCATCATAGGATGCATTAAACTGAAAGGCAGTGCCGGACAAAGCAAGCCACATGTTTTGCCGCCAAGCAGTAATTAAGTGTACTAACACCATCCACAGATATCACCAATCACCTATATTTCGGTTTGACTTTAAATGGTTACTAACTAGCGAAATTGAAGAACAGAACAAAGTAAATAGATAGGTAGACATTGTTAAAGAGCATACCAGAACACTTGAAATAAATAAAAAAAAAATAACAAACAAAACTAAAGAAACTTAAGAGCTAGTGCCACAAATAGCGGCCTTATCGCTTAACGCGATCTCTTCCAGGTAACCATAGAATGAAATGAACCTAAAAAAATATGACGGGAGATACCAAAAGCCCAAAACACTGATAATCACAAATATATGTGCATAGGTATAATTATTATATGTACATATATTTATGATATTATTATATTATAATATATATTATTTTGGCGACAATTTCTCTATTTATACAAAAGTCGATTTTCAAGTCACTCTTTATACACTATTGTCACTATTTCTAAAGCATATAATAATAAAACCCCGTTAAAACTAAATGGTATTTTCAAGGCACCACTTATACGTACTATAGGTAATACCTTCCGTTATTTATTTTTTATATAAATGACAATGAAAACCGTATCAAAATCCATAGTGTAACTTAATAGTAGTAGCTAGTAGTAAGCGGACATACAAACAGATGCGGAAAGTGATTTAGTTTGAAACTATTTAAAGCAAATTACACGTATTTGCAGTCCAAATAGACATTTCTCAAATCAAATCAAATCAATTTATTTGTTAGCTTGTGTAGCATAGGATCTTATAATATAAGCATAAAACATGACGCATAAAACATAAAGCATTTCTCCCAAGAAATGTCTTTAATAAATATAATTTAGTACTTAATACCCACTTATGACAGCATTTACAGCGTAGACTTGTGCTAGCATATAAATTTTCGAGATTTTCTTAATACATAAACGACATAAATATTTATGAAGAATGGGACAGCGTCTTTAGTGTACTACGTAATTCTCGTGAATAAATATGCTAGAGCCACTAGACATTAGTGAATTAAAATTATTTAAATGCTAGCTATCTAAGGGCACCTGTACAAAACATTTGAGCAAAACTTACTCCTGTGTACGCTAAGTACGATAATTTTAGTACATACATTTTATTCGATATACCTATGTATATGTATAGAACTTAATGTTTTTTTTTGCCATGGCATATTCGTGCATTGTGCATTTGCAATTCTCATGTTTTTCTTCATTATTTTATTCGGTTTAGTAAAAGAAACCGTTATTAGTTTTAAAAAACCTAAAAACATAAATATTTTTTAAACAAATACACAAATAAGTTTCAAAATATTCATATTTCAATTTGTTTGGGTGTAAGAATTATGAATTACTGCGAGGTTAATTTTTTTTCTTTTTTCTTCGATTTACTGAGAGTACGAAAACCCATTGATTTTATTTGATTATTAAAGAGAATTATAATCGAAAGTTTAAATTATCAAGAGTCGACTGAATTTGAAAATATTATAATACTTAGCACTGGCAAATGTACAATGTGTGACACAAACTCAGATCAAACACTACGACACAAAGAAGAGTAAAGTCAAAAACTGTCAGACGTTAGTTGTCATTGTCAGTCAACTGATACGCGAAACGTGGTGGGTGTGGAATGTGGATCCATTCATCCATTGTGCAAACGTATTTTTCGATTCGATTGTTACGTATTTTTCGGTTTAATTTTATTGTGATTTACCTACATCACTTCATTTTTGTTTACTTACAGAGAAAGATAATCAGTAATTATCTACTACGAAATCACTACATTTTATTTCGACTACTGACAGCAAGTGACAATCTTAGCTAGAATAAAAATTCAATCAACAAAAAATTATATACAATGATAATGAAAAATCAAAAATTTTTAGACCATTATTATGGTGAGTTGATTGACGATGTCGATTTCGTGGAAAAATGTGAGAATTTCCAAGAGAAGCTGACGAGCGTACAGAGAGTACTAAATAAGTTGCTGCCGTTGAGAGCTCATTACGAAGAGTTGCCTATTGATCACAAAATAGAGCTCGATTTGCTTTTAGTTTACATGCTTAATTCGTTAAATTGGATGAATTTGCGTCTTCAAGGAATAGATTTATCAAAGCACCCAATCAAATATGAGTTTAATCGAATAAAAGCAGCTATGCTTCGATGGAAGGAAGTGAAAGAGAGGAACAAGAGGCCCAAAGTTAACATCGCAGTAGCCAACAGATTCGTCCGGAATGGTCTTTATGATCACGAACAGAATAAAAGAGATAAGCCACCAAACAAAAAAATTAAATTTGATGACTAACTTAGAAAAGTAAATCATATCACATTTCTTTGTTATTTTGTATTGCAAGTTAATCCACCATTGTGCCTGTTTAGTTGTGTATTTAGAATAATTATTTGAGCAAGTGAACTGATTGATTGAGAGATTAAAAAATGTTTACATAAACAACACAGTGGATTTCACACACATCTTCAGCCATAGGAAGTCCACCGCTGGACATAGGCCTCCTCCTGGGGAGGGGTTTTGCCAGTACTCACCACGCGTGGCAGGCGGGTTGGCGAGCGCAGTTAGGTGTGATTGTTCAAGGAAGACGCTGCTGCCCATCTTCCGTATTACATCCCTTAGCCTACTCTTACGGCAACCACGGCTAGAGAAGGTGGGGTACAGTTCTTACGCCGGCACCACACGGCCACAGTGGATTTCTGTTACAACAATGATGAAGGGACTACTATTATTCCATCATTATATCCCGAAGTCATTATATATATATATATATAGGTTTTGACTGTTGAACCATACTAGAAGAGCACTTTCAACATCTTTATTAGTAGGTTTACAGTTTGAAATAAGAGTTTTTATTAAAAACACTCATAATTTTAGAGCAGTTTTTAGAGAGTAGAAAGTGAAACTTTGAATTCTTTCTAGGACTCTAGGAACTTTTTACAGATTATTCATTAAAACTTGTCACTATTTCTGAAATCTGTGTTATACCCAAATCACTAAAGCCAAATTATTTTCCTCTAAAAGTATACTTTAAATTCATGGACTTAAGTGTAAATCCACTGTGTTCAGTTGTTAAGTACCATAGTTATGATGTCCTTAAAACATCCTAAAAATAATACATTAAAATTCAGTGATCTTAATATTGCAGGCTTCATTTTTGTATGAGTAATTAAATATGAGTGTGAAAGATGACTGTTAAATTAAGCAATGTTTTTAAGTAAGCAGGCTCCTTGCCAATCAAATACAGATATGTAAGCAAGTATGTTATAGATATTTAGTGCCAATCAATTTTCATTTCTAATTACCTTAATTTGGAATGTAGAAAATGTCAATTTTATTGATCATATTTGTAAAATCGATAGAGTTACACAGATTAAACAAAGCTGAAACAGATTGTATACATCATTATGAACAACTTTTATGGTGCTATGGGACCAACACTGAAGTCGCAAAAGAAAAAAACCTGTTAAAAGAAATAGCAAAAAGGTTAGTCGACATCACAGGAGACCGAAGAGCTGGCAGCTACCTCGGACAAAGAATTAGTCTAGCTATTCAAAGGGGGAACGCTGCCAGTATCTTCGGAACCTTGCCTAAAGGGACTCCTTTTAATAATATATTTTAGTTATTTTATATTTATCATTTTAATTATAATAATATGTTTAAATTTAATTAGGAATAAATTTATTGAATTTATATTTAAAAAAACCTGTTCTACAGAAAAATGTCTTTGACCTTTGACAAAATGTTAAGTCATATGATATTTTTCTTGCTATTTTAGGGTTGGTCCAACAGTTAGTTGTCATAATTATGAGGATGATTAGCTTGCTTTGGCTGAGGCAGCTCTGAATAACCCTACATACTAAACACAAATATGTTTTTTAATAGCCTTGCTATCAAAAAACATGTTTGATGTTATAACAAACTTGCTCTTATGTAATATCACACAGAAAGCAAATAGTTTCTTTAATGTAAATTATCTGATAAGTTATGTCATATTCGACTAGCATACCAGATTTAGTTCTACGAACTTCAGCTATTACAGAATTAAATGAAGTTGCATGTTGACCTGACCTTAATAATTTATAGTGCAATGATGATGTGAGGGTCAAATTATTCAAAAAAAAATCAACAAGTGATTGTAACACTTTTCATTCAAGAAAAAAAAAAGTTCTGTAATGCTGTTCGAAAAAAATACAGTTTAAAGTCTTAACAGAAAAGTCATTCCAGTCACTGTATGAGCAAAATAGAGTAAAATATGTAGGTACATTCTTTCATTGCTCGGATTGTTGTCTACTGTGACCAACTCAAAATGAATCTTTGGGTCTGTAAATGGTATTATACCATAAGAAAACACATCACTATTTTTGTTGAAATGTCAAATCTAATCAAAATACATTTATTTGCCAAGTATAGGTGTCGAGAAGTTGGTACATAAATTAATAAGTCACTTTGACCATACTTAACCCAGAACTGGGTGTGCAAAACTGGATGAAATGCAATTATTACATACTTGTTAAAGAATGTCATTAGATTAATTAATAGATTTAGATAAGTCATAAGGTCATTATACAGTGAAAATTAAATTTTTAAATCATAATTTTTAATTATCTTAAATCTTGGTACATGACTTCGTTTTTTTTTAATAATAAAAGTGTCTTAGTACCAAATATCTTTCTTTTGCTTATGTAGGTTTTCTTTAAAACATTTTTTTTTTTATACCAGTAACTCAGTGTTGAATTGTAGATAGAATATCCTGATATTATGATCATAGGTATATGATGGATCAAACAGATGATATACATTATATGAACATGAATAACAATTTAATTTTATTGATGAAACAAAATAACTGAAGATTGACTGTGACAGGATTTTTTCCGGAATATTTAAAGTTTTCTGCTAGACAAAAAATTTCAGATCTATATATATCTTAACTAGCTGTCGCCCGTAAATGTGTGATTAAATAATGCTGATTATGATAATAAATGTCCATCTCAGGAGCTCTGCTATTTCACATTTCATCAAGATCCGTTTAGTCATTCAGTCGTGGATAGCTGACGCCTAAAGTATTTTATTAATTGGGGTAATAGCATTTCACAGCATTCGCACTAACGTTACATCAGTCAAATAAATTGTTTTGTCGGTATAATAACTTTCGCACTAACGTTACATTAGGGAAATTAAGCTTAGTATTACAGTTGAGCTGTCGATGGACAGTGTTCGCATAAAAATAAATCGAACGTTATGATTTCACGAACAGAACCCGTTCGTCCCTGTAAACCAGAGCACAGAATAGACTACTAGAGTTTGTTCATCCGAGCTTGTAGTTTCGACTTTTTATTAGAAGGCGCCTATTCTGCATCTGCCTGTAGCATTTACTCCACACGTCGCGTCGTGCGGCATGCTCGCCCTTTTTTGAAGTGAAAACTTCCTATAAAATAGTACTATATAAATTAGTAGCGCGTAGTATCCCCCACCCACAGAGCTGCTCAAACATAATCGGTTTTCTTTTAAATAACCTGTGCGTATCGGTTTTTGAAAAGTAAATCTATATCTTTAAACGAGCAATTCTTGTATATATATATATATTCTAAATCTGTGAAACGGCTCCAACGATTTTCAAGAAATTTTGTATCCAGGGGGTTTCGGGGGCGAAAAATCGATCTAGCTAGGTTTCATTTTCAGAAAACGTCGTTTTATCCATGTTTTCAGCCGAGCAATGCTCGCTCAACCAGGTACTATTTTCTTATAAAAGAATTCCTAAAACCTGTTGACCAATGTGACCAGATTTAGTAGATTTCTACTTTTTTGATAGATTTTTGAATTTCGTGGTAAGCAACATTTTTCCTTCGTTTTATCTCTCGTTCTCGTTTGTGAACGGGGATTCCCGTTCACAAACGAGAACGAGACGTTCACGTTGCACGTTTTACCACGAGTAAAGCCCGCCGCTCTTTGTTGTTTGTTATACTGTATTCAGGTTGTTCTTATTCGTTCGCTTAAACAATTAAAATATATAAATATTATTAAAAAACGTAACCAGTTTACTCCATGGAAAAGAAGGGCTGCGACAGAATGATCGTGGCTGCATTGATTTTGTACCAGATAAAGGAATGATAAAATTAATGGATTCCAAAAATTTGTATAATGGAGCAGGAGATAATAGTGATTCGGAGTAGGCAATGCTCTACAATAATAATTAATAATGTTGATAATTTTTACTGTTTGTTTGTTAATTAATAATGTTGATCATTTTCACTCTGTATCAGTTAAAATAAGTACTGAATTGTCCATTTAATGTTGTAAATTATTACATTAAGTAATTGTATAAAGTTATTATGTATTTTTATTTCAATTCTTACAAATTTGAATATGTGTAGACAATTTAGTAGATTGCTGCATATCGGTTAGTAGATTTTGTCCATACCGTGAGTAGATTCATCAAATTAAATCTGGTCACGGTGCTGTTGACATCACTCACTAGCTTACTATCTACTGTCAATTTGCTTTTGTTATAAGTCATATTTGTTTTCAATTAATTGTTTTTGGTTTTTGCTGAAAACTGGACTTTTTCCTACAACAATCAAAATTAACAATCCATATATAAGTAAATTAGACACAAACATGCCTGATGATTCCAAGAAAACCCAGTAAGTAAATTAGTGTGATTTACCTACAAATAAATTGTTTTAACCAGCAACAGTATAACCTAGTTTTGGACTTGCCGTATGTTTTTAGAGACAAGAAAAAAAATGATCCAAAAGAGCAAAGAAAACCTCGAAACGCCCGAAATCAGGCTACCAAAGTAGATAATAGATCTGAGAAAGTTGGAGATTCTAGATCTGTCCCAAAAGGTAAGATAAAAAGGCTATTTATTTAGAGATTATTTTGTAAGTGATAGTGTAATTATAATTATTATGGAATCAATTTAAAGCTACTCATCATCCACCGTCTCCAAGGGACACATTACCAACTAGTACCATTAAAAAGGTATTATTCATTCAAATTTTTGTATTACTTTGAGATTGAGATCAAATAACTGCAGATGGATCAATAAAACTTACTTTACTTGATGGTAGATCTTTTTAACTAGAGGTCATCTAGAGGTCCAGGTACCACCACAGACCCAGATATTCTTCTGCTAAACATAACTGTATTCTGGTTTGCAGGGAACTGCAGCTAGCAAAATTATTGAACTATTGAGACTAACCACTATAAGCCACAAGTAATAAGCGTCAAAACAGTGATGTCCTGGACTTTGTTTTGCTACTCAAAGTTATGTATGTCACTGCAATGGTCATGGACAATTGGACATGCATTTCTTACCCTTTTTCATTCCTCTTATTAGTTTTGAATTAAAACAAATGACCTATTTAAGTTACTAAGTAGGTACTAATTATCAAACTATTTTTACAAGTACCTTAGTTTATAATCTATTTTCCCAACCTTTAGTATTACATACCTAGAATGGAGCTCACTCAGTTGTTTTTCTGTCAAGATGAAATAATTCAAATCCTATGAGATACACCTATTTTTCATTAATCTAAAACCATAAAATTAGATGCACCCTTACTATCCATTTAAAAAAAAAAAAACAAGACGGAAGAAACTTAAAAACATATAAATAACTATCTGCGCCACACGGTTTTATCCGCGTGGTGATGGATGATGATGATAAGTATCCTATGTTTTATTCCAGGGCTTAAAGTATCTATATGCAAAATTTCATCCAGATCCGTTCAGCCGTGATTGAGTAATAACCATCCATCCATCCAAACTTTTACATTTATAATATTAGTGGGATTAATCTTACAGTGCCACAAAAGCCACCAGTTTATGAAGACCCAGGACCTGAATTCTATAAAAACTTGAAAAGGGAAACGGAGGAGATTCTTAAAATTACTGAAGAGGAAAACTCCAAGTACAAGAAAAAAGAGATCCAAAGCAATTGGTCTAAGTATGAGATGCCAATAGAGAGTTATGATGACATTGAAGAACATGATGTTGGAGCAGATTATGAGGTTTGTAAATCTTAATTTTTATATGGGACGATATATCTTAACTAGTATTATATTGTATAATGTATATGGTTGTATACTTACATTGTATTTATTGTACCTTTTGCTCATCCAGATTTAATCAGATACATATAAAATTACATCAAAAAGGTTCTTTGTCATAAAAAGTTGAGTAAAATAAAAAATCCATGTGTTACTTGGCACATTCCAACATGACTTAAACTTTTCTCGAGTCATACTTCAACTACACAGTAACTGGTGATTGCTGAACAATACTGTCTCTGGAAGTAAGAGCTAGTAGCTGTACAGATGGTTTCCGAAGCTGTGCCTTTCAAACAGGAGCACTATCATCTAAATAATATAGTAAGACTATAATACCATTTTTTACCCTTTCCTTCTTCTCTAACTTACCTTTTCGATATGTGACCACAGGATCTCAACACAAAGAAACTAAAATTTCAAAGATTTTTCGAAATGCCATATATTGATAAAAATTTATTACTCCTATGAAGTGGCCAACATAAAGCTAAAATAGGTATCTCAAATTACGTAGAGAGTGGCGATAACGTGAATCTTCTGCCCCATGACATTAGAAATTAAAGCTTAATATCCTTCCTAAAATAACTTTAATATCTCGTTGCTGAATATAGTATTGATATATCCTACCTGCGTCTGGCAATTTTACCCGCGGGTAAGTAAGTGGTTATTAAACAAACTGCTATAGCAAACAGAGAGCGCAAAAAGGAACACAAAATTTGATCATAGCTTCAGCTTGATGATCTAGGACCACTTTAGCTGCCTAGCAGACTGCCCTTAAGCAAAAAATTATCTGTTTTGAACAGCTTGAGATTCGCAATATCGAAGAAATATTATGTAGTATAATGTATGTATAGACCGCATCTTCGCTTAACATTAGGCGAGTAGGCGATCAAACGCGAGCCTATCTTAGATTTTTAAAAAACACTGCCATACATAATCTTCATGTAATTCTAACAGTTTAGGTAGCATAGGCCAAGATAGCTCTCAGATGACAAAATTTTGCCATAATTTTTGCTCATAACACAATTATTAAAGCAATCAATTATATTATTCTTATTTCCATTTCAGAAACTCATTCAAGCACCACTATCAATAGGTGGTTATTTCCAATTCAAGCATGAAAAATCATGGGACGTCAACACGGGACCATCACTGTATGACAAATATTTTGAAATTAACATGGATAATATATCTCTTGCAGTATCCACTATTCCATTCTATGAAAGAAATAGTGTTGACAAATACTTGTTCAGTGAAACTGATATGCTGAGTATGGATAACAGGGCTACTAAGTATAAACAGAAATATTATAATGATAAATCATATTCTACCCCTGAAACAGAAGCTCAAGATAGAATATTAAATAGTTTAAAAGAGAGCTTGAGCAAAAATAATGTAAATAATGATAAGATGGAAGAAGTGGAAGCTGATACAGTGGAAAAAGTAGTGGAAGTTCCAAGTAATGTGGAAAATGATAGATCTGTAGCAAAAGATGATATTGACTTAGATTTTACATTTACTAAGACTGATAGTATTTCTACTCCTGTACATGAAATTGAAAAGAATAATTTAAAATCTTTAGAAAGCAATGTATCAGGTGCCAAATCAATAGAAGATATTGATGATGTCATAATAGACAACTCACCTATAAAAGAAGTGTTTATTGAGAAAGTCATTGAGCCACTAATAGTTATAATGGAAGAAGAATCTACTAAGAAAAGTAATGAGTCTACAAAAATTTCAACTGCATCAAAAAGTACTGATACTACAGTAAAAGGTGGGTATATTAATAGTAGAAAAAAAAACACATTAGACTTCCGGAAGGGGTGGTTGAGGAAAAGTTGGTACAGCTTGACCAATGTGTTCATATTTCTACTCTTTTTACCTGACTATACAAGAAGTATAATATTATAGTGGCATAAACTGCTTCACGAGAATTCAGCCCTTCCCCTATAAGAAAATGGTCATTTTTGTAAAATTAATGTCACATTTTTTGCAAAACTTAAATTAAGACAATAGCTTTATTGATAATTGTGACATTACAAAGCTCAAGACTCGCTTCTTACATGATGCTATATTTTATTAGCCCCCTTAACATGCAAGGCAATTTATAAAAGAACATGTTTGTTATCAAAAGAAAAGGACCAATGCTCAGTGATCTCTTGTGTTCTTTCATTTTTTATTTCTTCACATTATAAATATGTAGAACTAGAAACACCCATGGTTTGACCTATGGAACCATTATTATTATACCCGACGATGTATAAGGAGTATGAATAAAACCGTTTTTACTATAGTTAACTTATTTATTGTTCCTTTTAATTTCAGATATTCCAGTTGAAACAATGAAGAATCCAGTAATTGAATCGCCCGAAGATCTAGAGAAATGGCTTGATGACTTCCTCGATGGTTGAAAGGCTGATACATTTTAAATTAGAATGCCGGCGACAGATGTTAACATCGCAGATATGAGAAGGCTGAACGAATATTATTTCAGATTCATTCCTTTATAATTAACTTTTTTTTTTTTTTTTTTTTTTTTTATACTAAATAGGTTTGCGTTTGACCACGCCCTGCCTGATGTTAAGCAGGATTCAGTCTACGATGAAGCACGCTTACCTAGAAAAAACCTGTTTACTCTAGATTTAAAGACACCCAAGTTGTACTTAGCAGGAAAAACAGACGCCGGCAGAGAGTTCCACATCCTCGCTGTACGTATTAAGAATGTGGAATCGAAGCGTTTAGTCCGTACGTGGGGAATATCCACCATGTAAGGATGGCGCTTTGGCCGTGTCTGCCTCGCCGTTCGGTAATAAAAAGGGGCAGGTGGAACCAAATTATGTAAGTCTAAGGCACACTCTCCGAAATGTATCCGATAGAAGACAGACATACCAGCGACTTTGCGACGATGCTCAAGGCTTTGCAACTGAGACGTGGCCAGAGTATCGTCACCTATAAGCCTCCTAGCACGCCTCTCGATGGACTCCAGAGCTTCAAGTTGATACTTAGCAGAGCCATCCCATAGGTGAGAGCAGTACTCCATACACGACCTTACTTGCGCTTTGTACAAACTAAGCAGCTGATCTGGTGTGAAGTACCGCCTCACCCTAGAGAGGATGCCAAGCTTTTTAGCTGCCATTTGAGCTTTAGTCTCTATATACGAGCCAAAATTTAGAGTCGCTGAGAGAGAGACGCCAAGAAGCTGGAGGCTATCAGTAATCGGCACGGATACATTTCGGAAAGAGGGAGACAATAAAAACGGCCTTTTTTTGGCGGAAAATAAACACGCCTGAGTCTTAGAAGCATTGAACTTGACCAGGTTGGCATCGCCCCATTCGGAGACTGCCTTAAGGGTCAAGTTCAAGCGTTCGACCATGGCCTCTCTGTGTGACTGGATCTGTGTCCCGCTGGCTCGTGCGTCGGATGTATAACTCTCCACAACCGTGCTGTCATCTGCGTACCCAAAAATACCGGGCTTCAGCAGATCGTTGATGTGCAGCAGAAACAAAGTTGCAGAGAGTACGGACCCCTGAGGAACACCGGCGTTAATAGCCATTTGATCGGACGAGCAGCCATCGACGACCACTCGCAACGATCTTTCCTTCAGGAAGTCTGAGATCCACGCACATAAACCAGCAGGCAGCCCATACGCAGGTAGCTTGCTAATAAGGCTATCATGCCAAACCCTGTCAAAGGCCTTCGAGACATCTAGGGAAACGGCAAGTGCCTCCCCATGCTTTTCAATGGCCTCACTCCAGATATGAGTGACGTACGCTAGAAGGTCACCAGTCGACCGGTTTCGGCGGAATCCGTATTGACGGTCACTGATGAGGTCATTGGCTTCTAGGTACGTCAGGAGCCTATTATTGAGCACACGCTCCATACTCTTACAAAGTATGGAGGTGACCGAGATGGGCCTATAGTTGGCAGGGTCGGCACGACTTCCTTTTTTGGGCACGGGCTGCACGTTAGCAAGCTTCCAGGATTTAGGCACTAGACCGGTCTTAAGAGAGAGGCGAAAAAGACGCGTCAACACGGGAGACAACTCAGGCGCACAATTCCTCAGAACAATTGCTGAAATACCGCCAGGACCACTGGCCTTGTTCACATCCAGATTGCGTAGTGTTCGACGAACCTCCTTTTGACGGACCAGTATGTCACTCATAACCGACTTGCTACTCGGTAAAGTTGGAGGTGTCACACTACCAGCATCTAGACGTGAAGACTCCGCGAAGAGGGAAGCAAATAGGTTTGCTTTCTCTTCTGCGGTGTGAGCCAGCGTTCCGTCTGACTTCAGCAGTGGTGGCAGTGAGGAACGGCAGAAGTTCGCCTCTACCGATTTAGCTAGGGACCAAAATGCTTTGCTACCAGTAGGGTAAGAAGCAAGTTTGTTCCCTATTCGACTAATATGATCGAAACGAGCCTTCTGCAGCGCCCTTTTACACGACTTGGCAGCCCGATTAAAGGCTCTCTTCTTTTGGTGTATGTCCCTTGCCTTGCGGTTTCGAGCACCGACCCAAGCTAAGTATGCCTGATGCTTTAACGCCTCAGCGCGTCCACAATCAGGCCCAAACCAAGGGCGAGCTTTACCGGACATCGGTACATCAGAGAATGGGATATAATATTCCATCCCCAAACGCAACACGTCTGTCACGGCTTCCGCGCAGGTTGAAGGATCACCAGAAGAGAAGCAAACAGGCTGCCAAGGATAAGATGCGAAGAAAGAACGCATCCCATCCCAATCTGCTGACTTGTATCGCCACAACCGCCGGGTACCTGTATGGCTAGGGTCAGGCGGATGGTAGACGGATACAGATTTCACCAGACAATGGTCGGACCTACCTAGTGGTGAGGATACCGACACTGAGTAGCGGTCTGGATCAGTTGTCAACAGAAGGTCAAGGCAATAGGCTGTGTGCGACTCAACATCGGGTACCCGTGTGGCACCTTGGACCAACTGGGTGAGATCTAACGCCAAAGCAAACTTGCGTATCTCAATCCCAGCATGGTCAGTGTCCCGGTATGGGTATAGCCACTCTTTATGGTGGCCATTAAAATCCCCCAGAAACACTAATTGGGCCGAGGGGTAATTCAGCTGAACCGCGTCCGCTACCTCACTGAGATATTCAGTGAGCCTGGTTGTCTCCCGGTCTCCACTGTGCGACCGGTAGACACAAGCATAGATAATTTTCTCTATACCTGTGTCCACAAGAGCCCAAAGCACGGAGAAGGTGGGGTCTTCAAATTGACGGAGACGCAGAAAGCAGATGTCGTCCCGGGCATAAACACATACACCCGCACGTGGTATGAAATTGTGCTCCAGGGTGTACCCTGGGTATGAAAGGTACGACACGTCGGACGGACAACCAATCTGCGTCTCCGAGAGAAACAAGAGGTGGGGTTTTTCGGTCTCAAGATGGTAGTGGACCGGAACGATATTGGAGTGCAACCCTCTGATGTTTGAAAGGTGCACTTTAAGCGAGAGGGAGTGCAACCGCTGTGGAACCTTACACTTTTTGTTGTTTCTCATCATTGTTATTAGAGTAAAAAAGGTTGAAAGTCGGCAGTAGAACGAGGCATCGCGCTACGTAGACCATGTGACGCACACCATAAGAAACACACATTGTTGGAAACTAGCCTGGAGCCTGCGGGGACGCCCGAGCCCCCCCAGCAGTGTCCATTGGGCCCTCTCATCCGGCCGCCAACCGGCACAATGGCGCATTCCCGGGATTTTTCGTCAGTTGGCGGGGCAGCCTTTCATGAGTGGCTAGCTCACTACTTGGGCCCCCTACTACCTGCGGTCGGCCAGCGGTGCACCGTGCCTCGGATCCCGCTACCCTCCGCGACTAGTCACCCAATGTTGTTACTGGTTGTGCATCAGAGCAGGTCCATAATAGGGACACAACTGCTCTGACCCGACTTTCATAACGGTGACACCGAACCACACGCCGGAACACGACTAGGTCGTTTGGCGGCGTGACTTAGTCCGGTGGGTGGTAACTAACCACGGCCAAAGCCTACCACCAGTGAATTGTTACCTGTTAGGCACCACCCGAGGACCACGTGTGGGGTTACTGTATAAGGGTGCTCTCCCACGGACGAAGGTGACTCAGTCCTCAAACTAACTTGTTTCGACAATTCTATATTTGTTTTACCGATATAAAGAGTAGCATATAATCATGTATAAATGTATATTGATGTTATAAATCACGATTCATCATCATTAGTTATACGAGTATTATTAAAATGATATACACATTCTGTCATCGGTATTCATATTTAGTTAAAATATAAAATATTAATACATTCAACATTTGACCGAAAAACAGTGAATGAACATGTTTAAAGACGAAATGAGCGTACGCACTAAATTCGTCTGTCGGGTCTGGCCATTTGAAGTATGACGCATACAGGGTCCGTAAAATCACATTGTTTTGGTCAAAATATTAAACATGTTCCAATAATTGCTTAAACCGTTAACATCATTATAACTGTTTTATACCATAGCTTACGTGTTATTATTTACAAGTTTGTAATTATTATAATATTCAATTATTTATTAATAATAATAATATAATAATAATATTTATTTATGCGCAAAAAACATAGGAACTTAACTACTAAATTATGCAATCTAAAGTTAAATAACATAAAATTAGAACATTTACTCTATTTATTTATTTATTACTCTTAGCTAAGTATTACATGATATTATAGCATTTTATAATTTGTTGACTGCAATTAATTTTTTTGTATTTATTCACGTCCGTTCTGAACCACTAATCAGTAGGTTCAAGGTCATTTCCTGCAATCTGTTGAATTATGTAAATTTGTGGGTAGTGTGACCTGTCCCAACAGTTAACCACTCGTAGACAATCAACCATGCCCATTGGCAAATGTGACGTCACTATTCCGTGCAACCGCGCGATTTTGATATCATAACGGGCCCTCTTCCCTATTCCCAGTTTGCAGCGAGCTTGCGCGGCCGTCAGTTGTGTGATATCAAATTTTGTGTTTTTTAATGAAAAAAGTTAAAAAATACGTGAGTACTTTTTCTCTTAACTTCATTTAGTTTCATTGTAGGTACAATAATCATTATTTGTCAGCTGTGTAGACTGACTAAACTTGCTTTATTTGGTATAGGTATTATGTGTGTAGTGACGCTTATTTCAAAATTGAGGTTCAAAAGCCGTTGAACTGGATTTGGGAGCAAGGTGGTCTACAATTAACCAAATGCAGATGGTACACATTTAACCATCGTTGACTGTGTACCAACTGCGGTTAATTGTATTTTGTCATTTTATATATATGTACTTAATTCTGTTTGTTTGTAAACTCTTTAATGTGTTGCGCTATGAAGAAGGCTATTGAATTAGTGCAAGGTGGGATGAGCATAAGAAAGACTAGTAAAGAATGACAACTTAGTTACCCAACAGATAGACTGTACGTGAAAAATTCCAACGAAAATGGTGGTCACGTTTAACACCACACTTACGAAGTCATCAAAGTTTTTTCATCAGAAGATGATTTAGTAAAATATATTGAACAGTGTGCTGAACTATTTTACAGCCTCACTGCTAAAGATTGCATTGCATACCAAATGGCTAAATTAAACATCCGCAATAATAGTTAGATTCAGAAACAGCTGGATGTGAGTGGATTTGTGCATTAAAAAAAAGACATCCTGAAATTTCCCTGAGAAAACTAGAGGCTTGTAGCTTGGCCAGGGCCACCCTGACATTATTTCAATTTTATTTCACATACAAGTAAGTTTGTACCTACAAATACAATCAGTACAGGAAGATTCCGGTACGGCAGAATTCGAGAACGCGCCGGCGCAGCACGACACTACTCACTTTCCCGCTGTCGTTACGTGCGAGGAAAGCAGCGGACTGCAGCGCGTAGCAAGACTAGGCGTGAAAAGTGTCCTTGAAAAAGGTCACCAGATATGTTCGAAACTATACTCGAAGTAGCCAACACGAGTAATTTCATATAAGTAAAATGAAAATAAATCTTTTTAGCAATTTGGTAGGAATTAAAAACAAAACACGATACGTGCGCTTACGCCAGTCGTCAATATCATTGAAACTGCATCGCGACATAGACATAGGCCTTACAAACATTGCTTAAACTGGACGTTAAAAACGTCCAGGCAACTCGCTGACGCGATACGCGTCTGACCACATTATGCATTGATTAAATTTGACAATCGTTCGTAAGTAACGCCGTGTATCACTAAATATTTGCGTACTGTAATGTTCGCTTTGACACACCATTATTGCAATGTTCGAAACTCCACTGCTACATGCGAATGTGACCGGGAGTGACAATATTTATACAAAAGCTGGTTATTTGGTTTTCTAGGTTTATAATATAAGTAGGTACAATCTGACCAGAACATAATGGCGGCTGTGCAAAATTTGCGCACACACATCAGTTTCTACTGTAGCGTAATTTCACAGCCGCCATAAAGACAATATATATATCAGCATAGAATACAGAATAATGTACGAGCTATCTAATAGTTCACTAGTATTTAACAATGGACAATAGGTAAGTTACAGAAATCTGGCCGAGATTTCAGCCAATAGGTACCTGCCCCTCTAGCACGCGCCGAGGGCAAATTTGCGCGGAAAATATGTGACAAAGCTAGAATGGGTTTTTTGAGAGTGGAAAGACTTGACATAGATCGCATGCTAGGCGGTGCAGGTTTCACAAGAATTTTATACAGATCTGAATTCTATTGTGTTTAGATTTTCAATGATGCTTATAGTTTATGGAATGACACGACAACATTTTAAGTATAAAATATTATTCTATTCTTATCTAAATTTTGTACAAGTCCAATTGCAGCCCGGTTGACGTTTTCAGGATTGTAGCTGCAGGTTATCTTGATCCTTGTGTAGCAGAAGACCTGTTTCTCCATCCCATGTTCGGTAAACACCATCCCTTGTTCATTATATAGGTAATTAAATAAAAATTAAACGAGATGTTTTTCATCCCATTTTATTCACAAATATGTGAAATCTTACATAACCAATACATGATGACAATATCTTATCTCTGTCAAAAATTACACAAATAGGTATCAATTATAATTTTACTTCTACTAATAAATGACAATACTTTCAATCAAATTAATAACGGTAGTTATTGTAATTTTGATATTGTTGACTGCCTCTGCCATCATATTCGTAGCCACTAGAAGGATTTCTCTGGTATGGGTTGGAACCTGGGAAGTCTGTCTGCTTGAGTGTTTTAGCGCGAGCTGCTAGTTGTGACACCAACTGCGCCGGCGTGAGATGAGCGATGGACATCTGGGCTCCTTCACTGACACTTCCACTTGGGTTGAACACAGACTTAGAATTCATCAGATCCTGCTCCATGACTTGTGTGTGAACCGTGGCACAGAAATGATCTGGATCGATGGAAGTAGATGCCTCATGGAACTGCGTATTCTCCCTAATTTCACAAACATCACAATACGGCTTGGAAGTCTGCACTGCTGCATCCTTCATGTTTTTTAGTGCCTTCTTGGGTCGGGTGATGACCTTCTGCAGTTCTGGTAGATTCGCGACGATGCTATCCACAAGGTGCTTGTTTTGTTGAGCCGTTGCAGACATGTTGGCCTTTGTGAAGAGGAACTCAATAGGTGCCTGTCTCTTCAGCGGCGAGCAGAACTTAGGAGCGATAAACTTAGTGTCTCCTTGTCCACCCATCAAGTTGTTCATCACCAAATGACTGGGCAGATGCAGCTCATGCAATTTAACCATGGCTGTATTGCATCGCTTCAGAACTGCAAACACAAAATTACACAGTCACAAATAAGTAAGTAACTTAGTCTAAATCCAGATCCAGTCGTAACCATACCACTTCACAAATATATCACTTCTATGCACTTTGATTTTGTCAATCAATGTCAATGGTTAAATGTATTAATAAATATAAAGCACTAATGAAAAGTGTTCAAATCCAATTAAAAAATACCCACCCAAAACCCTTTGGTTGTTATCTGCAGCATTACTTGCACCTGGAGAAAACAATGGTTTTGTTATAAGTTTTAAACTGATTTTTATTATCATGATGTGAGTATTGTCATAACATTATTCTAACAGCATTCATTTAGATACCTAGATTCATACCAGATAACAAACAAATTGAAATATAAAAAAAAGGGAGTTACAAAAATAAGTGTAGTCATGAATTTAAATGTCATATACCTTTGTTAGGCGCCAGCTTCAAGTAGTCAGCTTGTGAAATTTTCCCTTCGGCAACTAACTGAAACATTGTAAGTAAATTGTGACAAACATTGATTAGCAAAAATAAAGTAAGTAATATAATGAGAAACAATAATTACTTTTGCCAATGCATCATAAGGAGTCTTAGTATCAACAAGATGTGTTGGTAAATTAGGTAAATTTGGTGATACCAAATTTGGGGCAGGGACCATAACAGGGGCAGGGACTGGATTTGGTGTCATTGGGATATGGGGAATGGGAACTGGATGTGATCCAGGTGCTGAAGGCCGAGGGCCCACACCTAATGCAACAGGAGGCATGCTAACAGATGGTAAGGGTAGGTTACCATAATCATATGAATTGTTACTATTGTAACTATAACCTGGTCCATATACATAACTAGGACCACCTGCATCAGCAGATGCAGGGACTGGGCCAGGGTATGGATTAGGTGGAATATATGGTGCGCCTGTCGGGCCAAGACTATAGCTCAAAGATAGATCGGAATCTGAAGGATAAAGAAATCTGTCTGCATTCTTTTTCGGCAATGGTGATCTTGATCTTGAATGTCGAGTCCGCTTGTAGGGCGACCTTGAGCGACTACGGCGCAAACGGCGAGGGCTCTTCCGTGGGCTGCGACGTGGGCTCTTACGAGGGCTGCGTCGAGGACTCGTGCGTCGTGGGCTGAAGCGGCGAGGACTACGACGGTTAGGACTAAATCTTCGGTGCAAATTTCCCGACCTAAAGACCTGAGGGCTGTGAGGTCGCCACTGCTGCTGATAAGGGCGTCGAAACGGGCTACGACGTGTCGGGCTGAAACGACGTGGACTGCGTCTCGGGCTACGTCGGGGACTCCACTGTCGCGGCCTATATAAAGTTTTCAATGGCGAATCTCGCACACGAGACTGTTTTACTGGCAAATCTCTAAAGTGACGCTCGCGTGACCGGGACCGAAACTGAGAATCGCTTTCACTTTCTTTGACTGGCGTCCTGTCTTTTTTCGGAGGTTTACTATCATCGAAGTATCCATCGAGCTCAGTGCCGGGCGGTCGCAAGTCGTCAGACGACTCTAAAGATTTCGCCAAGTACTCTTTCAGTTTTACTTCTTTGTCTTTCTTGATAGCTTCATTCGTTTTAGAGGGATCCCGCCTGCTACCGGGCTTGATAAACTCGTCGAGTTGGCTGCTCGGAGATCGCGGATATTCTGCCTTATTCTCTCGTTCATTTATACTATCACCAGCACCCATAACATCGTCAGGGTTCATAGCACTTTTCGAACTTTTTGGTACGCGTTCACTATCAGGAATTCCGTCGACCCAGCTATCAATAATGCTAAGGCCTTCTATGAATTCCTCTTTATTAAACTCATCAAAAAAATCACTAGGTATATCTTCTATTTCGGTACCGCCACTGTCCGGTACTTCAGGCTCATGTTGCGGCTCTAACGCCTCCAAGGAGTCCATGGCAATTATGAAACTTATAAAGCTACAAACTGGTAAAAAAAATCCCAAAATAAAATAATTATGGTTTGGTATATTGGCTAGCTTTACAAGCTACAGCAATGATTAAACACAATTGTCAGCTTCAACACAACACAAAACTTTGACAATATCGTTGAATTACAATAAAATCAAACAAAATAAAAGATTACAATTTGCATTTAGATAGGTTTTGGTTTCGGTTTGGAAAGATTAAGTAATGGCTTAGCTTATGGCCTAATGGCACCATGTCATTCGAAATCATATTTGTCAACACGATAATGTGACAGATAATAATTGATGTACCTACTGCAAGTACCTCAGGCAAGCACAGACCTATGTCAAAAAAGGGCAGTAGCCAAAAAGAAAAAAAAGGATAGATCGGCCTGCCGGGGTCGCATGTTTACTTCGAGTAGATTTATCCGAGTGTGTTCGTATGAGCTAATGGTCAAAGTGATTTTGGGCCTCTAGAATCCTGAAATGCAGAAAAATCTTATGCCTTAAGAAAGTTATTACCGAAAATATCAATCTTGTAAGCGTAATTAAAATTATACAAGTATATAAGAGTAGAGTACACGAAGTCTTAGACAAAATTGTGGTAGCAGCTAGAAGAATAAATAGATTAATGAGCAACAAAACCAGTGAAGCAGTTTTCCCTAGAAGGGCCTTGTATCAAAATTTGTCGAGGGACTTTCATTTCATAGCTTCATGGGGGTCGTGTCTATTATTTCACAAACTTGTTAACGAACATGACTGTAATCGTACAAAGTCTAACCTTGAAGAGGGTTTCGAGTATTTGCCTACACGGGCCCCTGTATCACGGGGGCTAAAAAATAAACTTAAAGTCAAGTCTAGCCATGTTCATCACATTATATCACTTTTCTTATAATTCGGCATTATATATTCGACTATAAACAAAACACCACGATTCTTATACATACACACTTTAAAATCCACAAGTTTCGATTAACGAATATTATAATGCGACGACATGACCATTCAGCGTTCCCTCCAAAAGTCCAGGCTGAGTCTCTTCTACATAGATGACAAGAGACTGACAAAGATTGATTTTCTGGATTATAATTATTTTCAGACCCAAGAAAATATTAAATTTATACTTGACGCTGTAGAGCAGGGTTAGATTTCGTACTATAATTATACTACTTGTTTGTACTACTATTTCATGCTCCGTACTAGTTACCAACCATATCTAACGATAGTACGGAAAATACTATAATTTCGTTACTTCACTTATAAAATACCAAAATAGGTAAATATGACATCCGTTCATTGCCAAACCATGTGTAAAAAATAGTTAATTGGGTTTTTTCTTTTTCTTCTTGGCATCGCACTCTGTGCATTCTGCCAATTCCAATGTTTCCGTATTTTGTGTGGAGTCTACGGTTTTTATTTTCTTTATCTTTATAGTCAAAGTCCAATCTGGGTCAAGTCCAGTCCGTGCCAGTCAAATCTAGTCATGCTTTTGTAAAGTAGTGGCGACTTTACTATAAGCTTCGATGGAATTTTGGAAGTAACACAAAAAGTCATCTCACATCACATTATATCACTTTCCCACACTCGCGCTTGTAATTCGGCACTTTATGAATAAAACACCAACATTTGTATACATAAACACCCGAAAAAACACTAGTTTTGAAAAAAAAAAAGAATTGGGCGACACGACTCTTTTCGCATTCCCGCCAAAACTCACAGAAGGCATGTTGTTAAGATTAGTTGCTAAGGATGAAGAAAATAATATTCAAGAACTGATTAATTTAGAAGAGTAGTAGTAAATTTTGCATAAGCGTGTTGATTCGACGAATTAATCATTATTTATTAATGATTTAGATTTACAAAAAAATTATGTACTATCGGAGTACTATAATTTTTAAAATTTTGTACTATAATATAATTTACTACTTTTTTTTTATTTACTATAATTTTCAACCTACCTAAATCCAGCCCTGCAGTAGAGGACACCAAGTGCGATGCCAAAGATAAAAAAAAAAAAAAACGCGGTAGCCAGTAGTGGTTGATAAACAAATACATACTTTAAATATTATCTAATGCTTGAGAATGGAGTGCACGCAACGTTTAGAATGCACACAAGAGTTTAACAACACCCAAAGTATAAGAATATGTCCGGAGCAGGTGAGAAACTTTAACTTATTATCGTGTTTTTTGAGAAATAAATGATAAGTTTTATCTGCTTCATGTCATAATTACTAGCCGTCAATTACAGATTTCTATATTATTTGACCATTAAGCATACATACATACATAATTCTAGCCTGGGTCTGATTAAGAGTATCTAAAGCGAAATTGTTTACTTTGTTTATGCACATTAAACCTAATTAAAGTATTTTTTATGAAACCTTGCATAATTCGCATACAAATTTTCATTGCCCAGTATATTCATTGATTCCTATTTCGTATATTTCTTAAAGCTGGGAAATATCTTCAGGTTATCTAAAGCTAATAAGTCTTTTCTCGGGAATTGCGTTAGATTCTATAATAAAATCCCACTTGAGGTAACTAAAATGTCCTATAATAAATTCAAAGATTTTATAAAGCAGAGGTTAATTGACAAAGCCTACTATAAGGTGGCTCATTACGTGGAAGACAGGAATATATGGTTGTTGTAGCTTCTCTCTGCACTTGCATCCCCCTGGCTAAGTGACAATTGTAGTAAGCATACATAATGTA
The DNA here is from genome assembly GCA_950106695.1 of Biston stratarius. NCBI lineage: Eukaryota > Metazoa > Arthropoda > Insecta > Lepidoptera > Geometridae > Biston > Biston stratarius. The sequence goes on from OX467106.1 coordinate 25,314,504, forward strand.
TGTATTAATATTTATTACTGTAAATTGTAACCTAATATGAAAAGAAAGATCCACAAAAAAAATGCCTTGCTGAGTTTCTTGCCGGAGTCTTCTCAGTTGAAGTGTAATTACGAGCCGGTGGTAGATTCAAACATGTAACTTAACGTTCATAAGTGCCTTACCAGGGCCTAAACTGAATAAATGAATTTTGATTTTGATTGTATAAATAATTTATTCAGGTAAATTAAAATTTGAAGTAACCTTAGTCTTACCACTAACTATGAAAACTTTAAATCTCTTAGACTTTTGAATGGAGTGTACATATTTATAGGAACATTTTTTAATATAGACCTTCTTGTTGCTGAAGTTATCAACATTATCCTCTATAATCTTCTTTTTTTCACTCCTCTCTGTTGCTATGCCATCTGCCTTGGTCCTGTTCCAATCTGGTCCAGGTTCAACCCGAGATGGTGACTATATCATTGATCCATCTTGCAGGCAGATGACCAAAGTTTGCCTAGGCAAACACTCACAATATTATTCCACCTATCATGACTTTACCTAGCTATGTGTCCATTTTTTTTAGTAATTTTTATATTTATTTTTTGTGCAATAATAATAAACAATGAATAACTCATAGTTTTAATAACCAACATTTTTCTTTCAGATTGGATTTTTAGGAATATGTGGTAATAAATATCCTGTAAAGAAAGGCCCTAATAAAATTGGGAGAGACCCGGCAATATGCAATATTGTTATAAATTCAGTGGTAAGTTTCATAATTTTTTATATACCTATCTATACTATAACCTTGAATAGTAACTCTAGCATAAAATACAATATTTAAATTCATTTATGATATGAATTTAACATGAACACTTATTACATACAATCCATCGGACTCCAGAAGAAATTCTTATCCTGGAGCCGATCCCTTCATTTACAAAATCATCATCTTCATTTCATCTACAAAATGTTGACTCCAACAATTAAACACTAAAATAAACAATAAAAGTATACTTAAATAAGCAGTAAACATGCGTAAAAATACAGTTGACAGGCGATAGACTGACAATGGTGATTGTGACATAACTTTAAAATTCTGTTGGTAAACACATAAATTTATAATAAGAAGAAAATTAATCATACAATTAATTTAGGATACCAAAACAAACTATGTTTATGGAAGTTAGATAAGTATCACAATTATAGGTACAGAATGCACATTTAATAAAGTACCTACATAGATCAGATTTCTACTTAGTAAAACACTTCTATTCACTTCTATTTAGTAAAATAGAAAATTAAACTTGCTATCTGCAAATAACAGACCAAAATAAGAAAGCCAACCATTTTACTCAACTACACAAATGAACATTTATGACCTTCTAAGAATAACATATAAGAAAGTAAGCATGCATTTATATATGTGGTGTGTAAGTATTTATTTTATTTATTTGGATCACCAACAAACAAAAAGGAAGAAAGAATTAAAACATTTAAAAAAGTCATCAACATAAAAAAAAGGAAAATTAGATGTTATAGCAATTACAATTGATGACTACATGCATAAAATTATAAAGTTAACAATTATTATTAAAAATTTGGAATTGCCAATATTACATAATTGATAAGTAAATATGTCAAGTTTATTTTTAAGTCAAACCCAATTATATTAAATTAAAATTAAGTTTGGTAATGTTACATATATTATAAGTACATATATATTAGTGTAAATTGTATGGACATCATCAAGAAATCATCATCATTAGAATCAGCGAAAATCTGAATATATGTATACATATAAAAGAAATTAGGTGTTTAGTTATAAACTTCTTTGTTATAGATTGAGATTAATTACAGATGATGAAAGTGACATAAACATTTATAATATTAGCATATTAACATAAAGTATCAAGAGAATCGGTAACTAGTTTGGTTTTCTCTCTATTTCAGAATATTTCGAGACAACATGCCGTTATAAATGTTTTGAACAAACATAATTTCATGCTTATGGATTTGGACTCTGCAAACCAAACAAAGTTATCAGGAGTGAGTGGACTATATTTCTTCTAATTGTAACTCTTCTAATTAAACACAATTATACTTTTTTTTTTTGAATTTAAGCAGTCAATATCAAGTTAGAAGACTGCCTTATTTTTAATCTGGAGGTATATAAAAATAGGGCTAATCTGAACACCTTTTCAACGTTATTATGTAATGTTCATTTATATTGTTTCAGCGAACTTTGCAGCCTTACATACCACAGCCCCTTCACAACGGAGATATGGTGCAGTTTGGAGATTTATTCGGCATTTTCAGGCTACTAGAGGAAGAAGTTGACCTACCGATGACACAGGCTATAGACATTCCAGACACACCAGTTCCTTTAAAGCATGTATCTAGGTTAAATGCCATTACAACTGTACCTGAATCACCAGACATCAGTGATAAGGTAGATAGTTTTGTAGCAATGCTAGCTGTAACACTACAGTAACACAAACTGTCCTTTGAAAACCACATACTAAATAAATCTTGCCTAAATGTTATTTCATCTTCTTTTAAAATTATAACAAAATCTACAGGATCCTTCAGTGTGGAGCAGTAATAATTAATTTTTCAATAACGCTTTAGTGTCTAGTGTTTAGATGTTATTTGTCCCAAGCCATACTTAAAGTATATATTAAGATATTCTCCAGACAAAGGACTTTATGTAATAGAATGACATATGTTTTTGCCATAACATGTAATAAGATGGACAATATTATGATCTTGTGATCCAAGGCCTGTCCCATGGCCATTGCAATAGTGCTCATAACTTTGAGAATTATGTTATGCATGATAATTGAGGTGCTGAATAACATTCACATACTTTTTTATATTACAGAACACATGTGCCCTTGATTTTTCTATGTAGCCTTACATTTAATCATAAGAAAGTAAGCCTTATCACAGTTAGCGCAGTTATAAATTTAGCAACCTCCATGTCTCATAATTATTATCTCTGCTTATCTGGCATATATTTATTAATTAAAAGTAAATAAAAAAAGGAATTTAACTTTTCAGGATGAATCCTTCATTATTCCATCACAGCCAAAAGACCCTCAGTCTCGAAGCTCGAACACACGGAACTTCATAAAACCTGTTAAAACAATATCCATACAACCAGTTGGCACCAACAAAATTGATAACATATACTGGAATTCATCCAAAAAATCAACTTCTTTGAATCTTGATGATTCTACCGCAAGTCTTGATGATTCAATATCATCTGTGAAGTCAGATGACCAAAAAAAGATAATCTCCAATGATATACACGAATTAGAAACACAGATGTTTCGAGCTCCAAAATTGGAAGATGATATGGATTCCATAAACACTGCTAATACACAGTTACCTAAATATGATAGTCCAGCATTGATTCACACACTGAATACTCAAATACCAAAACTTAAAGACAATTCTCCTTCTAAACATAGTTTGAATACACAAATACCTTGTGAGAATAGTCCATCAATACACAGTGTAAATACTCAATTGCCTGATCCTTTTGGATCGCCATCAGTTCATAGTTTAGATACACAAATATCAGTTGAAAATTTGCCTGGAGTTTGCAAAATAACCAAACAGCAAGACATGCAATTTGATTTATTTGCCAACAAGCCTGATTGTAGTATCTACAATGCTGATACACAACTATACCCAGCAGGAAAAGAAAATGTCCCAGTCAATTCACGCAACAATGATTCGCCTTCAAGTATCAAATCAAATAAACTTAGTTCATTAAACGACGAGGTTTTGTTTGATGAGGTAAATGAAGAAGAAGAGATTTTTACTGGATTTGAATCCCAAGGAATATTGACAGACGATATCGATTTACCGATAAATAGATTAGTTGAACCAGATTTTGAACCATTATCCCAAATTGTAATGCCCAAATCTGCCAAGAGAAAAATGCGACTTGATTCTAATGAATTAGAATCTGAACCTGTGTCCCAAATCGTTAATCTTACATCAGCCAAGAGAGATATGAGAATCCAATCTGATGACTCAACTGACTGTGAGGATGACGATATTTTACAGACACAAAAGACTCCTGAAAGAAAAGTCAGTAACAATGTAATTGATTGTAAAGATAATATGATTGAATTAAAAACAGGGACAACAAATACAGTTATTGTAACAGATAATTTTGAAGATATGCTAACACAAGTGATTGTTAACGATGAGGTACCACCAGAAGTAAATAAGGACGTAGATTTTGAAGATATGCCTACTCAGGTTCTTAACATTGACGTTGTTGAAAAGGACCTAGTAATTAAAAAAGGCAACACAAACACTGATCTTGATATCGAAGATTTACCGACGCAAGTATTAGATGAAGATATGCCACTCAACAACCAACCAACACTCACTAAACAAGTAACTATGCAAAAGCAAAACAGCCCCTTTAAGGTCCCGTCTAACTCTGCTTTAAAAGCCAAAAAGAAAGAAGGTTCTAAAACACCTAAAATTAGACCTATTCCATTTATTGCTAAAACCCATCCAAAAGACGAAGACAATAAATACTACCAAGATACACAAGACATTTACAACGACCTATGTTCACAAAAACCAGAAGATCCAGTAGAAATAAAATCTGTTCACAAAGTTAGCATTGACAATGAAAAATCAAGGAATATATTCAAACCACACAAATCAGTTATTAATGTTGATTCCGAAGATAGGAGTGAAAATCAAGAAGCATTTGGTACTGAAAAACAGGTAGCTCTGGTTTCGAAAGTGTCTAGTGAGGGGTCTAACGCGTCCGATGCAGAATATACACCAAAAAAACGACCCTTAAAATGTATGGACATAGATTTACCAGACAGTCAAGAAATAAAAACCAGTGTGTCTTTGAATACAAGAGCAATCGTAGCTGAAACATCAAGTGAATCGGATATAGAAAACGATTCAGAAGATCACTGTACACCTGTTGTATTTCGTAATATAAAGAAGACAAAACCTAATGCTAAATTAGATTTTGTGAAAAAGTTAGACTTGGAAGCTCTACCCTCAAGAGTTCAAACAAGGGTTAGAAAACCAACAGCAAAAATACAAGATAATAAAAATAACAAGAAGATCTGCAATATGTTAAAGTCGAAATTTATATCGGAACAAGACTGCGAAATCGATAAAGATATAATAACAGAAAATATAACACGGTTAAAGAGTAAAAATGATAAAACGAAAAGCAAAGAATTTCCAGAAGCTGAAGTCGTAGAAGCAGATAAAAACATGCGTAGCTGTAGAAAAAAAGAAAAAGAAATTGCCACAGTGAAATCAGAAGAAAAACTCAACAAATCAAAGGATTATATTAATGATACAAAGAGTAAAGATGTAAAAAAACGAGAACCCCGACAAAACAAAAAAGTTCTTTTGGACTCCAAAAACCAATCGTCCATACCCTATAAAAGTACAAACCAATCTATTCCTACAGTCGAATCAAAGGACAAGGCAGATATAAATAAAAGTAAAGTGGAAAGTCGCACCTTGAAGAATTCACCAGTCGAAATAAAAAGAAGTACACGCACCAGAAATCCTAAAGCAAAAACTGACGAAAAATCCCCTTCTCCAGAAAGAGACAGCCAAAAAGAGAGACCCAAACGCAAATATACTCGAAAAGCGATAAAATCTGAGGCCAAAAAAGAAAAAGAGCCTTCACCAGAAAAAGAAATACGTAGAAGTAAACGGCAAAGGCCTGTTAAAGAAGAAGTTAAAGTGAAACCTGTAAAATCGATATTAAAAAAGAGTGTTACAAAGTTGTTTGAGGAAAGTGCAGTATACAATATGTCGTCAAATACTAATTCTGATGGTAATCGTAGTAAAAGGCCGTCTTTAGACGAAAGCGAGGCTCCCAGTGCTAAACGGACGAGGTCGGTTCCTTATAAAAACAGCACATCAAAGGCAATATCGGCAATGACATCAATGTGCACTCAATATGTGCTATTTACAGCATTCCCATGTGAAGCTGTGAAGATCAAGTTGGAAAATATGGGTAAGCATGATTGTATTGTAGTGAAAGCTAATCCTAATGAGAGAGTACAAAAAGGTATAAGTTCAGTATTACGCTATATTATCAAAGCTTATTTTCTAGTTTTTATTTGAATTACTGGTGGTTTGCCACGAACTGTGACGCAACCTCCAAATATTTCTATAAACTAGTATGTCGCGTGGTTGCACGGGCCGCAAGCGGCCCGCGGAAGGGTCCCGGGAGCCAGGAGGGTTAATAGCTTTAGGTTCGAGTCGGCAACTTTAAAAAAAAAGAAGCAGTAGGATAAATGGGTAAAAAACGGCAATCGGTTGGGTATAGGCTGATTATGATGATGATTTTGACTTTTCTTTGAGCGGAACTGCAATACAGTTAAAATTTGGCTGATGATTATTATGACTTATTTATGACCGGAACCCAAAGACAGTCGAAGAAATAAACTCGTCAAGTCCAATTAAAAAAATTTAATACTTACAAATTACAAATAACTTTGTAAAATTTTGCACATGATACAGATTAGTAGTGTTGTTAACAAAACCTCTATACTTTATTAGATGAAATTAAACAAAATTACTCGCTAAATAGGTACCTAAGTTTCGGCAGCAACAAGACTGATTCGGACCCTATACATAAATAACTTATAAGTAAATACTCATTAAACTCTTAATATCGCTCAAAATACTATTATGTGAAAAAAGTTTTGTTTATTTACTCGACAGTTCGACCATGTTGCATTAGCCGTGTTCCTATGATGTGTCCAAGTCGCGAAAGTTTAAAAATTAGATATGCACTTATTACATCGATCTTTAAAACACGAAAAGTAATTGAAATTGAATAACACTCACGTACTACTGAAAATCACTGTAAACAATAATTTAATCACACATTCATGTTAAAAGAAGTAAGTAGATACATTTTTCAAAAAACACTGCTCACGTGTCAAAAGTCCTTGAGCGAGTAAATAACGGACACAAGATTAGTGCATCAAAGGAAGAATATTATAGACATAAAAACTAACTTTTAAAAACCCACCTTACTCGCAGGTAATAAGGGACACAAATTAGTACGTCATAGAAACAATAGACAAAACGAACCGTTGAATAATAAGAGACCTTACTATGCAGATAATAAAGTGCAATAGCCAACCTTATTTCGCAGTTCCCTCACGATGCAGTTTATTGCAGTAAATTTTTTTGTTAATTGCGTTCGTAGTTCCTGTGCCATGTGTGTGTTTCTTCGTGAGCGCTCACGAAAAAGCTATGCGATTGCGAACCTTATTTCCCAGACATACGATATGTCGACGCGATCTGTTATTGAAATGTATGGGAGCGATGTTAAAAAAAATAGTAATCGAAAAAGTAATTTCAGATTCGGGTTCAGGGACCTTAAAAACCCCCGAAGCCAAAAATTGAGCGCCGTAAAACCACTTGTATACCGATGACCCCTGATGACCATGGCGATGACCACCACCCAAATGTGCTGGACGTTCCCTATTATATTTGTTCGATCCCCGCCTATCTCAAACCGTTTCGGAGATATTAGAGGTTAAATTTTGTATGGAGGTCACGTTTTTTTGTATGAGACCTATATTTTTTTTATCTCGTCTGAAAGGTCCCAGGGTATAGAGAAGATTTAGTTCGAGAGCCACCCTGATAAAGTTTACCGTTTCTGAGATATCATGGGATCACCATCTCGAGGAGTCGACCTTCCGAAGGTCATGCACTTTTTTAAAAACCACCGAAGCATTCTCTACACGAAAGTATACATTTAAAAAAAACAACATGAAAGTATACATTTATAAAGTGTACATTTCTCCCATCACTTTCCTTTATATGTAGGGCATCGAAACTCGGCTCAATTTTGAAAACCCGGGTTTTCGGGTCTAAGAGTAATCAAAACCCGGGTAGACCGGTTCTTTCGAGGTTTTTTTTATTTTATTGTAATTTTTTTGAATACACTAATCTGCGTTTATGTAACGATTTCCTACAATGAGTACAAAATATAAAGGATGAGGAAGAATTTAAATAAATGAAACAGTACTTTACAAATTACAAAAACAGTTTTAATGTTTAAAAAAGTGATAAAGATTTATTTTTTCTATTAGGGCGACGAGCTTCGCTACACTCTCCCCTCTCCACTGCTCCACACTTCACCCCATTCATGTCCTGAGATGGACGCGCGCGTGCCATTTAATTTGCATGGCTTGTTTTATTGGTACGAACGTAGCAACGAAGCTACTTTTTACGTAATAAATAATCATATATCAAATCGTGTTTTTATTCCATTTACTTATTATTGCATTCGAAGTAGCTTAAACTTAATGAATAACAAAAACAAAAGTATTAAAAAAAAAACGAAAAACCCGAGTTTTAAAAATCAAACCCGGTTTTTTTGTAATCCTCAGAACCGGGAAAACCCGGGTTTTTTCGGTCCGGGTAAACCCGGGCTCGATGCCCTATTTATATGAGATTATTCGAGGGCCGACTCGAAAATAAAAATATTTGACAGCCATATTAAATAATAATAATTTCGAAAAACAAATTTCATATTCGGACTCGGGGACCTCGAAAACCCCCGGAGCCAAAAATTCAGCGCCAAAAATTTCGGTAATATTTAGTTCAAGTACAATACTAATAATGTTTCTAGTTTCCGAGATCCGTTGGGGTACCTTCAGGCGCTGACCTTCCGAAGGTTTGGCATTTTTCCCGGGCCCTCTGAACAATTCTCTATACGAATCTGTAATTGGTTTTTTTCTACGACCCCTCCTTATATGAGTTCTATTTTTCTAAGTCAGTCAGTCAGTCAGTGGTAATTCAGCTTTATATTATATGAACTAGTATGTCGCGTGGTTGCGCGGGCCGCAAGCGGCCCGCGGGGAGGTCCCGAGGGCGAAGAGGGTCAGGCATTTAGGTTCAGTTAAGTTCAACTTTAAAAAAAGAAGAAGCAGTTGGATAAATAGGTAGAGAACGGTGATGGGTTGGGTATAGGCTGATTATGATGATGATTTTGACATTTCCGTGGATGAAATTTTCAATGCTTAGTAAAAGTTTCAAAACGAAATTCATATCGAACGATAGGTAAGGAAACTGCGTACGGTTAAATATCGGCTGATTATGATGATGATGACGACTGTGTGCCTCGAGATTCGCCGCTCTTCTCGGCCTTCGGCCTCGAAGTGCGGGGCGAGGCCTGCGGCCTCGCTGGAATGTTTTCTGTTCTGGCAAAATATCGCATGTAGCGAGTTGCCGCACTCCTCGGCCTTCGGCCTCGGAGTGCGGGGCGAGGCCGTCGGCCTCGCCTTCGCTCGCTCGGCCTGCGGCCTCGCGAGCGACCGGCGAGGCCTCCGGCCTCGCGGGGACGCCTCCGGGACCGTCCAAGTGCCGACCCGAAAAAAGCAATGTACGGCAGCTATATTAAAAAAAAAAAAGTTCCAAAAAATTTTTTCATATTCGGAATCGGGAGGCCCAAAAACCCCTGGAGCCAAAATTTCAGACCTCTACGACCGTTTTGAAATTTTGGAGGTCCACGAAGGCCTCCGGAGGCCTCCTAGACCTCTTCCAGCAGTTGAGTCTCGGAGTCCCCTATGACATTTGGTCGAACACCCCCGGTCTATCTCTGACCGCTTTCGAGGAATAAGAGGCCAAAGTTTGTATGGGGAGCGCGTTTTTTTCTTCGGGAGGGGTGTTTTTTTTCGCCCCCCCTGAAAGTTACCAGGGTTTTGGGAAGATTTTGTTCGAGACCGACCCCCCTAGATATCACCGTTTCGGAGATCCCATGGGGTCCCACATCGAAGACCTGGTCTTCTGGAGATTTCGTATTTTTCCTGGGCCCTCTGAACCCATCCCTATACGGTGGTATACTCGAATCTTTTCCACCATACCCCCGTATATGACTTCTATTTATGTAAGTGAGTCAGTGAGTGGTAATTTAACTTTATATAATATAACTAGTATGTCGCGTGGTTGCGCGGGCCGCAAGCGGCCCGCGGGGAGGTCCCGAGGGCGAAGAGGGTCAGGCATTTAGGTTCAGTTTGGTTCAACTTTAAAAAAAGAAGAAGCAGTAGGGTAAATAGGTAAAAAATGGTGATTGGTTGGGTATAGGCTGATTATGATGATGATTTTGACATTTCCGTGGATGAAATTTTCAATGCTTAGTAAAAGTTTCAAAACGAAATTCATATCGAACGATAGGTAAGGAAACTGCGTACGGTTGAATATCGGCTGATTATGATGATGATGACGACTGTGTGCCTCGAGATTCGCCGCACTTCTCGGCCTTCGGCCTCGAAGTGCGGGGCGAGGCCTGCGGCCTCGCTGGAATGTTTTCTGTTCTGGCAAAATATCGCATGTAGCGAGTTGCCGCACTCCTCGGCCTTCGGCCTCGGAGTGCGGGGCGAGGCCGTCGGCCTCGCCTTCGCTCGCTCGGCCTGCGGCCTCGCGAGCGACCGGCGAGGCCTCCGGCCTCGCGGGGACGCCTCCGGGACCGTCCAAGTGCCGACCCGAAAAAAGCAATGTACGGCAGCTATATTAAAAAAAAAAAAGTTCCAAAAATTTTTTTCATATTCGGAATCGGGAGGCCCAAAAACCCCCGGAACCAAAATTTCAGACCTCTACGACCGTTTTGAAATTTTGGAGGTCCACGAAGGCCTCCGGAGGCCCTCGGGGCCACCCTACCGAGGAAGATCTCGACGTCCCCTATGACATTCGGTCGAGCACCCCCCGTCCATCTCTGACCGCTTTCGAGAAATAAGAGGCCAAAGTTTGTATGGAGCTTTCGTTTTTTCCTATGGGGGGTGCATTTTTTTTCGCCCCCCCTGAAAGTTACCAGGGTTTTAGGCCGAAATAGCTCATTTGCGACAGTAAAAATGTTTACCGTTTCCGAGATCCCATGGGGTCCCACATCGAAGACCTGGTCTTCTGGAGATTTCGTATTTTTCCTGGGCCCTCTGAACTCATCCCTACACGATGGTATACTCGGATCTGTTCCACCATACCCCCGTATATGACTTCTATTTATGTAAGTCAGTCAGTCAGTCAGTCAGTGGTAATTTAACTTTATATAATATAATGAATGAATGTCTTGTCTTGTCTCTAATATTGAACATAATATGAGAAAATTATATTACATATTTTGATCTAAATACTTGTTGCCTATAATATTTGAAATAAGTCCTCGTAAAGTATACAAGCATTTGTAGAGGTGTAGTAAACAATGCTGAACCGTTGATTTAATTTAGCTATTACGGAGTTGTTCACATTAAAGGATAGATCGAAAATCGCAAAATTAAATCAGTTAATAAATCTAAAACAAAAACCATCCAGTCCAGCGTGGCAATGCTCCCAGCATTTTGGCCACATATCCCTCCTCTGACGGACTTTTAGATTAAGTTATTTTTATAAATTTGTAAATAGTATTAATTTAAGATATTTTATTATTAGTTTTTATAAGATTAAAGTGTATATTTACGCATGATTAAGAAAAACTGATTAACTTTTAACGTCATGTTTGAAACAGCTTATTTGTTTTGTGACTTCAAGGTTAGATAATATTAAACGTTATTCACATAGATAGGTAGATCAGAACCTTTCAGTATGTATAAGTGTATTTTTACACAACTGCCCAAAAAATTAGTAATGATGGGGGTATCGTTAGAATCGTTACATCATCCCGAGTGAACCTGGTTTATTAGTGGGCATTCGTTTGTTTTAATTTTCTTAATTTTGTTAGTAGTACATTTATCCGAAACTCCCTGTACGTGTACATACAAATGCTGATTTATCCTAGTAATTTCGATGACGTAAGCTTCCCTTGCTATATTCAAAACTAAGTTCGTCCACGAGACAGATCAATTATTTAAGTCGATCAACAATTTTTTTTTTTTATCATGTTGATTTGCGAAGCTCTGGATATCAACTATTTATTCTTAAGTACGTCTGCGAGGCTCAGCTGATCAACTATTCCAGGCGCAGTGGTAGTCACTGACGTGATGCTATGCACGGTGCTGCTCACACAACAAATAAAGCGGACATTCAAGTTGCTATGCGCCATCGGACTGGGCAAGCCGATCGTCGGACCGGACTGGGTGCAGGCTTGCGCTGATAGTAACACCATTGTCGGTATGTCATGATTGAGCAGGATATCTGTAACTTTGATGTTATCAATAAAATATTTGTATAAGATCTGAAGACAGTGTGACAAAAAAAAACACTAATTCATTTTCCACAAGTTTTAAATTTTAAATAACAAAAGAAATGAAAAATGTATCAAAGCTCTTCGAGTAACTGGCAATTTTTACTTAAAATAATTACACGAACGAAACGCTGTATGGTAAGAGATAATGCATGTTTATGATGATTGCAGCGGTACCCAAAATTTTGAGTAACCAAGTTTAAGGCATTCAAGTTCACAAGTGTAATCCAGTGACATGTTGAAATATTCTTTGAAATAAAACATTTTTCAAATCAGTTTATTGAGATAACAAACGTAAAAAAAACGAAAGCATTGACAGATTGGCAACTAATGTATTAATCTTAATCATTTGTTCCTCTCAGTGTTTCGCTGCTTTTGTGTGTGATGTACACAATTCTTCTGCATATAATGTGTATTAGTTATAATTATTTTTGAATGACGCAGATCCTTGGAAATACCTGATAAAAGATGACGTGGTAGAGGAACGGTTCCGATTCAATTTGGAGCGGACGTTGAAGGGAAAACGCCAATTCTTGAAGGGGTACAATATATCATCGACGCCCAGTGTTACGCCTGACGCTCGGGAGATGAAATGTGAGTTCACCAATAACATATTATTTTTATCGCGCATTGTAGTTTTTAACTTATGGTTCCCCACTGCTCAATCCCAAATTGTGTAGTTATCTCTTAACTGCTATTTTAAATTAGTTAAATAGAAACAAAGGTACTGTTTATTTAAAAATTTTGGCTTTTTTTTATAAAACATCGCACTTTGTGCCAGTATCAAGCGTTTTTTTTTAATAGCTGACAGGCTTGGTGTTTGACCACAACTCACCCGATGTTAAGTGACGGTGTGGTCGAAGAGCAGCGCTGGTCATACCACCTAGTATGACCACACCAGCCTGGAATGGAACTGGCTCTCAAGTGAGGCAGCCGGAACACACCGTTAGATGCTTGGCGGCAGATTTTCAACTTGAGGGTGGTAGCTAGCCAGCCGAGTACTAGAAAGTACTCTACCACCACGCTATGGTTTCCTCACGATGTTTTCCTTCACCGACAGCTCAAGCTCATTGTTGGAGTTTGAACCCACGCCCTTCAGCATGTGAACCGACCACGCTAAACACTGATCATAGCTATAAATCATATCATAATATAGTCGTCTATATTTTCAAGTGAACCAAGTAAAATATGCCTCAGTCACATAAAGCTAGTCACGGTTAAGCACAGTTCGTGCCCTAGTAAAGTAATGGTGTCTTTACTAAGCGTTTGTATCTACGGAGGTACAGAGTTTTGTAAACAATACGAAAAGACATATCACTTCCATTCCAGGATAGGTGTGTATACCATCTTTGACCACACCGTCACTTAACGTCAAGTGAACTGTGGTCAATAACTAACCTGTCAACCATTTAAAAAAAACTGCTCGTCACGCGTAAAATTTAGCACTTTGTGATTGAAATAACACTATTTTTAAACATACTAAATACATATATTGTACAATTAATTATCAAAAAAAAACATTTCAGAAATAACAATGCAGCGACATGAGTTCCTCCAATACTCCCAGAAAAATGCTAATTTTAACGCATTTTTGCTTTATTCTCAAAAAAGACCGAATATGGCGTTACTTAGTTCAAGTGAAAAAAACATACATAATATACACAGATTCGTCAAATTTATTTATTTTTGAACTTCATGGTCCTTACTAAAGCAACTAAAACGCATTGTATTTTGGGCTGAAGTTTGCAGCTAGTGCAACACTTGACGAAATATGACATGTGTAGTAATTGTAAAGACAAGCAGGAAAAAAGTGGATGCGAGTCTTAATACATTTTCCAGACAATTTTCCGCATAAGGAATCGTGATTTTAAGACTTTTTATGTTTATCTCGGCAGCAATTGTGGAATGCTCGGGCGGCACGTGGCAGGAAGGCGGAGAACAATGGATATGCGTGTCAGTTTACGAAGATGCCGCGCTATGGCCGGCGCTTCACTGCCGTGGCGCTACTGTCGTCTCCACAGAATTCATACTCGGCGGTGTGCTACGACAACGTGTCGATATACAACCAAACAGACTCAAATGAAACCAACTTACTAACCAAACAGGTTTAAATGATACCAAATTACTCACCAAACAGGTTCAAATGATACCAACTTACCAAACAGGTTCAAATGATACCAACTTACTAACCGAACAGATTCAAATAGCACCAATTTACACACCAAACAGGTTCAAATAATACCATTTTACTTATTGAACTGATTCAAACAATACCATCTTACTCACCTAGCATATGATACCAAAACAGATTCAAATGATTTTGGTACATTACGATTTGGTGGTATTTTGTCGTGAGGTTTGAGACTATTTTATTAGGTGTATAGAAGAGTTCATCTAAATTTTAATGATTTTTCGCATTGTTACGATGTATCAGATTAAGCTGAAAGGAACTAATTATAGTTATTAATATTTTTTTAATTAGATAACGTTTTTGTATGAAAAAAAACTGTAATAAGAGAGTGAATAAATGAGGTAAATGGATCTCTGTGTTAGAACGCTAGAGTTGATTTTTGAGCAAAAATAAGTGCCTCTAAGTAATTGTATGGATTTGCGTGTTGTTACTGTACCTGCATTTGTTGTCGTTTTAAGTTTGTTGATTACATTTTATGGTTTGCGCAGACGAGACACTTGTGCGCGAATTTTGCTCCGACTAAACCGAACGGTGTCCCAAACATTGAACTGTGTGATCATTATTGCCATGTCTATTAAAAAAAAAAGTTTTTAAATGTATATATTATTATTGCCTATCTTAATATTTTATTTGTTGAAAGAATATTTGGTGTAGATTGAAAAACTAAATCAAATATGATCATTATTACCATGGCTGTTGATAAAAAAAGCTTTTGTTTTTTTTTGTTTGATTGATTTGACCGATTGAAAAAATAAATCAAATATTATACAGGGTTAACACTTTTACTACGGAACTGACCCTGATATTGCAAAAAGAGAACTTTGCCCTAGGTCAATATACATATATATATTTTCTTATAGACGCTCTTTCCGAAAATATACATACTTTTGCAGTCAGCAGATGGAACGGTAAATTTTGGTAGACATCTACAAACTTACTCTTTGTTTTTTAGTCACCTATTACTTTTATAGAGCTTATGATATTGGAGCTTTTTGTATCACCGGAGATAACATATGGTGTCTTATAGCTTGTGTCTCGCGAGCGTCAGTCATCGTTTTTTTTAAAATATTTTTATAATAGTTTTAACAGTTGTTGTAGGCGAAGTACGAAATCTATTGAAAAAGCAATTCGTAATTTGTTATAAATTATAGTTATTAAAATTGTAATGATTACTTTATTGATAAACTTATTTGGAGATGGGGGAGGCCTATGTCCAGCAGTGGACGTCCTACGGCTGAGATGATGATGATGATGATGGATCTTATTTAGTCCCGTGTTGGGGTTTGCTAATAGTTCGAGGGAATAAATAAGTCTTAGCTTAAACACTGTGCTTTTCATTACGAATACAAGGAAAGTAAAAATAAAAACATAAAAGCTAAAGAAACAAAAAAAAAAACAAATGAAGACCGGATTGCCGCTTTCCCGCCTATTTTTTTTTCTGTGGCCGGCCTGCTATTCTGCCATTATTTTTCATTTTCATCATTGTTAAAATAGTAAATATTTTGCCCAAATCTATGTTATTTTAAACAAATAGTAAATTATAATAAAGTCATTAAAAATATATTCTTTAATTCATACTAAACTTTATGTAATTTCATTTTATTTAATTTAAAAGTTGTCAGTTGAAAACGATTCTCCCTAGGGCTGAAAAGTATTACTTTCAACCCACTCCTCAATTCCGAGTATGAGTAATTAAAAGTATTTTAAATTGATTATATTTTATTAATAAGATATTGAGTTTTATTATAATTTCCTTACATTTTTAACCTTTTTAATCATATCAACTAACTTTTGAAGGGTAACTGTATCGTAGGTACTTCCTTATTATGGGCGCGAAAGCTTCATAATCATTAACTGATAACATTCAGTATTTTTAAATCACGAAGTAGAAAAACGACATTATGTCTCCGGTTCTATAGACATTCCTAGAAGTGGTACGCATTGATAAGATGTGAGATCTTGTCACAAGATGTAGTTTTTGTATTGCTAAAGAATGAAACTCCTCCTAACTTCATTGTTTTTTTATAACTGCAATCCAAGCGCGAGAGATTAGATTTATTTTAACGCATTCCATTGTAAGCTATCGATACCATCGCAAGCTATAGCTACAATCGCTTGCCATAATATCGAAAATGTTGCAGCCCTTTTCTAACAGACTGCAATGAAAAAGACGGCGTCATATAATTAAGTTTAGATCAACTAAAATCTTCAGTATTGGCCTTTATGACATTTCTAATGGTAATATCATATTTATGAGTAATAAAAACTTTTCTGTGAATGAGAACCGTAAGTTTGTTGGCAGATCTATACGTCATTTGTTGTGCGACCATCGTGTAGGAATAGTGAAATCTTATTTTTATGTAAATAAATATATCATTGATATATCTAGTATTTTAATTTTATCTAGTATTTTAATTTTTCTCAATAACCTATTAGTATAAATAAGTATTATTACATTACATATGAACATTGTAACCTGCAGCCAGGTCGTGAGACGACCTGCTTAAAGAGTTGAGCAAAAACTGGATGCAGAAAGCTACTGACCGATCTCTATGGTGGCGTAGGTACATTAAGATAGGCCTACATTCAGCAATGGAGCACGAAGCTAACAATAATAAAAACGTTACTAAAAAACTTTTAGAGTTCCCTTGTGTTTTATCTTCTATCAAGTATTACACTGTGTAAGACTATTTTTCTAAGGCATAGGCTTAATTTTATGGGCGCTAGTACCTACTAAATATGGTCCTATTTCTTGGTGCTTTAGCGTTTCAGTGACGTTAACTTGACTCGTGTTTTTTCGCATAGGTAGGTAGTGAAATTTTATTCATAAATCATAGTGTCAAATTATGTCCACGAGTACCTATAAGAAAGTGATAAATATGGTGATATATTCATACACGACTTCCTGTTGCTTTCAAAACTCCGTCGGAGCTTAATAAAGTTGCCACTACCATGACATGACTGAAGTTTGAATTAGGTCAATTCAGACTTACGTCACTTGACTTTTCAACAAATACAAGTATCGACATATTTGACACTGGCAAAATGCACAAATTGTGACGCCAATAACAAAGTAAATAAGATTAGCGCTAGCGCACTTAGCTAATAGCTTGGCGTACTTAGCGAACTACCTCCCATATTTGCCACGCTTTGTACGCTAACGACGTCAATACCCTAGCTCTAGACCTAGACCGAATAGAAGTTTTAGTCCAAGGTCAATATTTAATAAAAAACAATTAGGATATGGTTATTAATACATATAATTATTGAATACTGAATTTTAAATTTTTGTTACGAGGTGAACACGTCTTTAATTTGCTTGCATAGTGGGAGGCAATTCAGAAAACTGATGATTAAAAAAATCAGGGTATAAAATTAAGACAATTAGTGTCGTAGCTACAATGTTATTACACCACTTAATAGCTAAAGGATCAAAGAATTCGTTATGATGAGTGAAAAATTGAAATCCGATGGACTTGTGAACTCAAGTAACTTATGTTTGAGGTGTAAAAAAATACTAGTTATTTTAATAATCAGCTGTATTTACAATTTAATACAATAGTAACGTAAACTTAATAAATATTTTAAAATATTATGTGGAACAAAAAAATAACCATCTTAATTGACATTTAACTTAATGGCTGAACTGAGTGTGGTTAAAAATACTTAAGTGTATACTCGGTTAACTTTGGTGTAAAAATCTTCCATGTATAAAGTTTTGAACTTTACCAAGTTACTAACTATGCATTATTCTTTATTAGTATATGTACATACACATATTAAGGAATATTATGTAGAAAATTAGTAAAGATTCCTTGGTCCTACTATTTTTGTTTGCCTTACACACACAAATATGCTAAGGCATAAACACACATGCCTCAAGGTATTTGTGTATGTGCAGTTCACGTAAGACAAGCAAAAATTTTATGGCTCTACAATTCTTCACTAAACTTTTCACCAATTTTCTATGCCATATTTCATTTGTTCTATTTTCTATTCTGTAGTTACATAGCATTGTTGTGGAATGTGAATAATTGTAAATTATACATAGCTACTTACTGGCCTGTAAAATATAACAAAATTATTAAAATAAATACATGTTTTTGATGTTAAAATAATATAAATATCTAAAACATTTCTCTATTATAATAACCTATTAAAATATTACACTGTTTATCACTTAAATAGTTACCATTACAAAATAACAATTTCTAACAAAACATTTCAACGAGATACTTCTGTTTATTAAGCAATTGCTTACAATGAATGCGTCTGCAATCTTTGCACACTACTGCTTTACAGTAGTGTATATATATCACGACAAATTCAGAAATACTTTCATATGTAAATATCAAGCAAACATATACTAAATTTGTATAGGCTGAGAAGCTAGTCCTAGTGCCAGATTTAATATGCAGCCTAAAGGCCTCTAACATGACTTAGAGGTTATTATAAAAATATATAACAAACAACTGGGGCTACAGTGTAACATGCCATCTTCCTCTCAATAAAGCTCAGAAAAAAATGCCACTCATAAGAATACCAACCGGATCGTCCATTGCTTAATATCAATAATAATTTAGTAATGGATACAAATTATTTGCACATATGAAGTAGTACACACTGGTATTTTTTGTCTTCAAACTTTCATCTTGACTTGCGTTGCGTTGGTCATGGAATTAAGTCCAAAAAAGTATTCTCAAGTTTTGTTAGAGAGCAAAGCAGTATTCTTAAATTAATTGACTGTCTCCCTATGGAAGTGTATTCCAGAACAATAACAGATTTGTGCAAGTAATTTCATATAAATTCACATGTCTGCTGTTTATGACTAACTTAATATATTTTAGTCACGTTAAGGCTAAAATAAATATACCTAAATGTATTGTGTAATACTATAAAAAATATTAATTGTGTGCCTTTTTATGTTGTCTAATCTATTGTATATAAGTAGCGAGCTGTGTTTTCAACCAGTCGCTTACCAACAGTCGAGTTGGGAGGTCAAACGCTGAGACCAGAATTTTAACTATAATAATGTTAGTAATCAGAACTTGGAATTCCTGAGAAATTATATAGCGTTCCTAGCAGTCTTCTTCACAGCCAAGTTTTCTGAAATTAAAAATAAAGAAAATTTTGAACACTACTATGCACTATAGAGGGTTGTAAGCTGAAAGGAGGTGATTATACTTATCATTATAAAGAACTATTGCTACTCAATCCAGAAATCGTTAAAAAATTTGTTGCCCATTAAAAGTTTGTAGACTCTGGACCTGAAATGTATGGGGTCGCTGTTTTTCTAGTTATGTCCCCATTTCGGCTCAGAACGCCCCAATCTATATAATTTATGTGAAAGCAATGAAAACGATCAAGACGGTATCCTGATGGTAAGAGATAACGCCTGTCCATGACCATTGCAACGATACACAGAACTTTGACTAACAAAGTCCAAGGCATCGCTGTTTTGGCGCTCATTACTTCTAGATGGTTAGGCTCAACAGCCCTTTCGCTAGCTGCAGTACTCTTTGAACCGGAATACAGTATGGACTAGCGTTATCTTTACGATCAGTAGTGCGTCTCGTTCGTCTCAATAACTTTACATTTAAAAAAAAAAAATGACTTAAGACTAAGACTTGTTTCGCTTGACTTTTTTTAAATGAAAGACTTGACACTGGCAAATGCACAAAGTGCGATGTCAAAAATGAAGAAGAAGCAGACTTCAATCATAGCACAAGCACTTTTAATCTATGGTTACTGTATTTTTTAGATATCTGTTAAATTTTCTTGAACGCCAAACGTTATATGATGTTAGTAACATTTGAAAAAAAAAACATGCTTTCATAGTAATTTGCGTAAAAAGGGATGTACCTAACGTAGTGTTTGATCTGAGTACCTAACGATAGAAAACTGTTTATTTTTTACGACGGTTTTGTTTTTTGGCTTTTGTGTAATCACTTATCACGTATTTATTTATTAATTAGCAGTTGTTCGTTTTCCATGTACTTGATTGTACAAAATAAAATGAAGTGATGATAATATTTGGCTCATTATGAACTTTTACTACAACTCTGATATCGCGAAAATCAGTGGTCTCTTTCGACTTAGTACTACCTATGCGCGTAGCCCTGTATGAGCAGTATAACATAAAATCCATCACCAGTTTATCTTTCGTAGGGTTAAAACGTTTATACATTTGAGTTCTTTTAAATTTTAAGTGGTTTTTACCTACTTAAATAGAGGAAGGAATTTAATTGGTTTTGTTTACGATTTTTCCCATTTTTGCGAATTCATCTATGTGCTTTTTTGTAATAGTAATAAGTTAGGATCAATTTAAAACTAAGCAGAAACTTAAAACAACTAAAGATAATAACTAAAATTTGTAAAAAAAACGATTTTATGAAAAATAATTAACAAATTGATTCTTTCGTCAATTTTAAGCCAAAAAACAAAAGTTGTTAGCTTGCTTTGTTTACGTAACTCTCAATGACAAATTATTAAAAAAAATGTTTAGCTTTGATTTAGTACCGTTGCAATCGACAAATATCAATTCGGGAATCTACCAAATAGGTCTTATTAAAGATTCGAAGCGAATTAAAACTCTGCCACCATGCTCACAGGCCATGCTTACATCTTATTCTTAGTTACCTATAGACCTACGCCTCAGGGTTCTTCTGCATGAGCTGAATGTCTGATTCGACCATGTCTACTACCAACTCCTGGAAAGTCACTTTAGGAGTCCATCCCAGCTTTTCTTTGGCCTTGGTTGCGTCACCCAGTAACAGGTCCTGAAATAGTATAGTTATGAAAGCATAATAAATAGGCAGTAAAACGACAGCTTTCTGGTCACACACGAGTTTGTATTAATTTTAAATAACAAATTATTGTAGAGAAGCGTCTAAAATGACAAAGCTTAGTTTGCGCCGGGACATTGGTTCGCTCAGTTTGTTCTGCAATTATTATAATGGGGAATGTTCTGATTAACTTTTTGATCTAATCCTTCCAACACGGTTCTGTCGAACCTGTTGTCATCGCTACAAATGCCACCCACATTTTATAGATGGGCCTCGTACGATTTAATCGTCTGTTTCTTCCGCATGACTTTTGTGCCATGGCTTACCATCCTCGGTTTTTCTACCGAATTATATTCTGCTTCGCTTCAAACATAGTAGCGATGATAGCTCAGTGGTTAGCGCGGTCGGTTCGCACGCCGAAGGGCGTGGGTTCAAACCCCAACAATGAGCTTGAGCTGCCGGTGAAAGTAAACATCGTGAGGAAACCACAGCATGGTGGTAGGGTGCTTTCTAGTACTCGGCTGGGTAGCTACCACCCTCAAGTTGAAAATCTGCCGCCAAGCATCTAACGGTGTGTTCCGGCAACCTCACTTGAGAGACTGTACCATTCTAGGCTACGTATGCTTTACCATCTTCGACCACATCGTCACTTAACATCAGGTGAGCTGTGGTCAAACACCTAGCCTGTCAAACATTAAAAAAAAACATGGGGCGAATCGTGTCCTCAAAGGTTGACAATTCCCCGGGTATTGTAGATGTCCATGAGCGGTTACCATCACGTGACACGCCGCTTGATTGAGACAAAAAACATTTAACGCTCTTCTAGCATATACCGGAAACGAACCTCAAATTGAAATTTATTTATTTAAATTCTTCTTTTTATTCTCACCACTTCAGTCTGCCTAAAGAACTTGGGGTTGACTTTGACTAATAGCTGATCAGTCTTGGAATCGTGGCCGGTTTCTTCGACGCCGGAGCCCCGCCACACTATGGAGCGACCGACGCAAGCGAACGCCTTTTCTACGAATTCTCTGACGCTGTGGGTTTCTCCCGTCGCAACTACAAAGTCTTCGGGCGTGTCTTGTTGCAGCATTAGCCACATTGCCTAAGAGAAAAGAACATTTAATAAAATAGGTTTTACTAAGGAAACTGACGTGGTTTTGACTCGTTTTTGTTTTACTTATCGCGGATATACCGACTATAGTTTTGGCTACAACCGGTGGCCTTCTTCATGGAGACAAAGCTGAGTACAACGCACTTGAGTACGAAGCAAGACGAGGCTGTGCGCGCATTGTACCCAGCTTAACGTAAGTAATTCCGCATAAGTAAAACAAACAAGTAAAATTTTATCAAAAATTGTTAATTCTTTTTTTATTTGAAAGCTGGTGCTTCCCGTGTGGTCTCATTTCAACTTGGTCCAGTTCTGACAATGGAATCCATGAGAAAATCATACGAAGTCGGTTTTTTAACCGACTTAAAAAGGAGGAGGTTATCAATTCGACAGTTTTTTTAATGTTTGTTACCTAGGAACTTTCGACTGAGTGATTCGACCGATTTTGATGATTGTTTTTTTGTTTGAAAGCTGATCCAGTTCTGACAATGACATCCATGAGAAAACAATATGAAGTCGGTTTTTTTGTTAAAATTTTACTTGTACACACTACTTTGACAGCTTTGTTGGCTCATTGGTAGTATATCTGCTTCAAGAGTTATAGAGCGTCGGTTCGATTCCCACCCAGGACAAACATTTTGTGGTATGTATAAATAAATGTTTGTTCTGTGTCTGTAAGTATATTATAAGTAAGTATTTACAAAAAAAAGTATGTATTCTATCAGTTATCTGACTTCCATCACAAAAGCTCTGCTTAGTTTGGGGTCAGATGGCGCTGTGTGTAGTGTCCTACGGAATTTATTTATTTTACATGCTATTAATTTAGTTTTGTTAAGGATATTTAGCTACAATAAATGTACAAATTAGTTATACTCCATTTCTATGGTTCTTCATAACAATGTAAATAATAGTAAAACGACAGTAGTGTTGGCCTTGTATAGTATACCCACGCTAGTATGGTATACCCACATTACTATATAGTACATACAAATATGTACAACTCCAGTTTTACGATTGCTTTACTATTATAATGCTTTTACGTTGTTTACACAACAATTTGTGTCACGAAACTTGAGCCATGTGTAATGACAGTTTGTTCAGTTAATCTAAGTAGTACGTGTTGACACTTCATATTTATAAGCTCTTATGATGGACGCCTATGGACGCGTATGAAAAACATATAACCCTCATTTTTAGGGTCCCGTTTTACATTTTGGGTACGAAACCCTAAAAATGAGGCGTAAAAATAATTAGGTGAGTTTAAGATTTTCAACCTATATCTTGTTACACACATATCTTAATAACTAAGTCAAAATGACGGTAACATAAAATTACAAATAACATACGCATCCATCTAACACTGTAACCTAATATGAAAAGAAAGATCCACAAAAAAAAAAAATGCCTTGCTGAGTTTCTTGCCGGAGTCTTCTTAGTTGAAGTGTAATTACGAGCCGGTGGTAGATTCAAACATGTAACTTAACGTTCATAAGTGCCTTACCAGGGCCTAAACTGAATAAATGACTTTTTGATTTTGATTTTTTGACTCAAAGTAAGGAGCGCCAAAGCAGTGATACCCTGGACTATAATTTGTTACTCAAAGTTCTATGTATCGCTGCAATGGTCATGGCCAATGGTTATCTCTTACCATCAGTAGAGCGTCTCGTTCGTTTCATTACGTTTCCATAAAAAGAAGAAAAAAACTATTAAACGAACAAAATTTGGGTGTATGTATATATTAATAACCGGAAATGGCTCTTACGATTTCGATGAAATTTGCTATATTTATGTTTAATTTTGATAGCGAAACATCGATATACGGATCGATATATCGATATTCCGAGTTTTTATTAGACAATCAATTTTGTATACACCGAACAAAGCACGTCCGTCCAGGTACGTACCAACATAACTTTTTTAATATACAAATTTTCTGAATTTTGCTTGACCACGGACAACAATATAATGATTTTCAGCAATTATTATACTCCCAAATAAAATACTCTTTTGCGTAGTCGACTAAAATTACTCACTTCAACATAATCTTTGGCGTGTCCCCAGTCTCTTTTACTATCGAGGTTTCCCAGTTCAATGTGAGACATCAGGCCGAGCGTGATCTTGGCGACTCCTCGGGTTATCTTCCTCGTGACGAAGTTCTCCCCTCTGCGAGGACTCTCGTGATTAAATAACAGTCCGTTGCAAGCAAACATGCCATATGCTTCGCGGTAATTTATTACTATCCAGTATCCATAGAGTTTTGCACACGCTAGAATGGAGAAAGGATGCGGTCAAATTGGCATTAAAGCTAACTCTCAACCAATGTTACCAGATGCACTGTAATTACAGTAGATCTACTTTATTTCCCCCCGATCTACTGTACAATGTATTAATAGAAATACAGTGTATATTTTTGAAAAACACAATTGATAGTAATTTTTAAACACTAAAAGTTAAAATCAATCAGATTTTTGCTACGAAAAACTAATGGAACGCGAATTGCTAAAAGTTCTGCCACTTTAGTAGTTAGACGGACGAAACGCATCTATAGATTTGTGTGTTTGTTGTTTTATAATAAGTAAAAAAATACTTAATTCCGAGATATATATGAAAGAGGGCTATTGATATATATGACATAGTGACTAAAATCTACCTAATTACTAAGAAAATAAAGGTTTTTTAATCACTGTATTTTTATTTCAAGTTTCGCTGTATTTTTAATTTGACAACACTGTATTTTCATGACAACCATCTGGTAACACTGCTCTCTACAGAGAGATAAATTATGACTGCCCTGTTATCGTGCTTCTTGAGCTGAACGATGTGGGTTCAATTTCCTTCCACGATAAACATTTATATAACATGGATGTTTGTTTTGTGTCTTATTGTTCTAAATTAATGTATGATGTTTTAAGTTTGTCTTTAAAAATTATATCTAATGCAATTAATCGAATAATATTTGTATATAATATTTGTACATACATTATAACTATTTAGAATAGGTTTTGGGAGACGAAAAATTGATCTAGCGAGATCTCATTATGGGGAAAACACGTTTTTCTGAATTTTTCTTGCACATCGTGTTTTCCACACAATTTTGCATACCTACGCTGAGCAAAGTTCGGTACCCAGGTACTTATATCACAATCTGCAACATTTACTTTTTTTATGTATAGAGGCTAGGTGTTTGACCACAGCTCATCTGATGTTAAGTAACGGTGTCGTCCAAGATGGGAAACACAACTAGCTTGGAATGGAACTGGCTTTCAAGTGAGGCTGCCGGATTACACCGTTAGATATTTGGTGGTAGATTTTCAACTTGAACTTGAACTTTTTGAACTTGGTAGTTAGCCAGCCGAGTACCTACTAGGAAGTACCCTACCACCACGCTATGGTTTCGTCACGATGTTTTCCTTCACCAGCAGCTCAAGCTCATTGTTGGGTTTTTTTTTATTTATTTAGAAAATTACACTCCACGGACACCGGGGTCTGTGACCTTTATTAACTTGGATTTATACAATATATATACATATATATATATTCATTGTTGGGGTTTGAACCCACGCCCTTCGGCATGCGAACCGACCGCACTAACAACTGCGCTATCATCGCTACAAAATGCAATTAACATTTTATTTTACGACTTCGAGTAGTTTCCATTCGTTCGATTCCATTCGAGAGTTTTTGCATAATGTTCAGTAGTACAATGAATCCTGTTCACGTATTATACAGCGCGTTCCGTGTAATTTTGTTTATAAATAATTCTGCCATTCTTGCAAATTCCTTTTTTTACACACAAAAAACATAGTACTTAAAAAAACAAAGAACACAAAATCAGACAAAAAGTTTGATCTTTTTTTAAATTTGTACAACTGTTTTACACTGTTTAGGAAAGGTTTAAAAAGGTTTAAAGTTAATGCTCACCATAAGGCGATCTGGGATAAAACGGTGTCTTCTCAGTTTGGGGCACTTCAACCACTTTCCCGTATAACTCCGAGGTGGAAGCCTGGTAGATCTTAGTTTCCTTCTCCAAGCCCACTACCCTGATTGCCTCCAAAAGTCGCAATGTACCTAGAGCGTCCACTTGGGCCGTATATTCGCTCAATTCGAACGATATTTTAACGTGAGATTGTGCTCCTAGATTATAAATCTCTTTAGGACGTACCTGCAAAAAAAAAGTTTCTTTTTTATGTAAAAGTAATGAGACGAACGTATAGACTCCTGATGGTAAGAAAGTAACACATGTCCATGATAATTGCAGCAAATACATATAGGTAACTTTGAGTAATAAAACAAAATCCAAGGCATCGCTGCTTTGGCGTTCAATACTTTGAGTATTTCGATGGTTAGTCTCAACAGCCTAGTAATTTCGCTAGTTGCAGTACCTTTCTAACAGTAATTTTACACACTACTGCTTGGCGGCATAATATCTGGTACTGCGGTGGTATCTGGTACTACCTAGACGACCCGCTAAGGAGATCTACCACCAAGTGAGCTGTCTGGAAGTGATTAATAGTATACTATAGTATGTGCTCTGCAAGCACAGGAAATCATAAGTGTTATTAATAGAGCCTATTTGACTGCCCTTTTAGCAGGAGCGTAGCAACCGCCGTATCAATAATACGGGGGCCCCAACAAAAGAATAATAGACATGCCTTACGTGGAGCTATGAAATGAAAGACGGGTAGAAAGGCTTCCCGACAAGTTTTCATACAGTATACAAGCATAGCTGAGTTTGAGGCTAGATTGCGCCATGTGAAAATGTTCTAAAATATCTATTATTATTTATTAATAACACCAAAGTAATATTCCAATTCATGTCAACAACAAAATTGAAAAAACTAGTTAATATAATATTATGTCAGCGGATATATCAGTATTGCATAGTATATATTTATGGAAAGTTATATTATGCAAAAGAACAGGTCATCAAAAACATTTCTCAAAGAAGTGCCTTCGTGAAAAACTCCCAAATTCCCTGAAGAATAAATAACCTACTCTGAAGAAGCACATAATTTCTCTCATGAAAAATCTGTACCAGGGTACTTAGCGTGGTGTATTGCGACAGTTATAATATTCATGATTAACTAATTACTCTGAACAAATAGGTTATCTGATCAATTAAAATTTTATCAAAGTGGGTATCAAATGGTTGGTTTTCCGACAATTTGCGTTTATCTGTAAGACCAGTTTGATAATCTCTAGTTGCTAAGTGAATTTTCGTAATATTTATCTATTCTAGATTAAATTTCTAAGTTATGGCTCATCATATTCATTAGCATCACATTATCAGCCTTAGGATGCCCACTGCTGGAGATAGGCCTCCTCCTGGGGGAGTTTTGCCAATGCTCGCCACACTTGGCAGGCGGGTTGGCGAGTGCAGTTAGGTGTGATTGTTAAAGGAAGACACTGCTGCCCATCTTCCGGATTACATCCCTTAGCCGACTCTTACGGCATCCACGGGTAGAGAGGGGGTACTATTCTTAAGCCGGCACCACCACAGCACATTAGCATATTCGAGCAACACTTTTTCTGCGATTCTATTCTGGACAAGTGTACGGGATTGTGTTATAATAGGGATTTAAATATGAAATTACCATATTAACACACTGGCCACTTTGATTAAAAATTAACCTCACATGCTGTCAAACTAACGGCACTGGCCACTTTGAATAAAACCTAAACTGCTGTCAGATTTAACATTACACATTTTCATACGAAAATTAGAACATTAAAATTTGAAAATATAAACATACTTTAAATTCAATATGTTAAGTCTATACTGTCTATCGATGTCTTTGCTTTAATGGCTATTAGACTATGAAACATAAATAAAGCTGTAAAAATGACTAATATTTTCATGATTAGTTAGTACACACACAGCTGTTGGAATAGGCATTGGCAAACAATTAGATTGGATTTCCAAACCATGTAAATGTTAGCATTCTTTAATGATTACACAATGTAACAACACAAAAATTTTAATTTTACAGATGAAGAGTTATAATTAAATAATTTTTTTTATTTTATTATATCACTACTTAGCATCTTCTAAGTATAATACTAAATAGTAATAATTCAGTGATAAGATGATATTAGGCTTATTGAATAAATAACACTTCTTTATTAACCTTCGATGCAAACAGAGGGTTGTTATAAGTTGAATGTGTGTGTCTTGATCCCAAACCATTGAACTGATTTGATTTAGTTTTTTTGTTTGTTAGATCGAGAGTGTTCTTAGAAATGATTCAAAGATTATTTTCTTGATTTTTCATGTTAGTATATTTCAGAAAGAATATTAACTCTGACCCAGCATTGGGGCAAGACCGACTCATAATAACAACCCATTCAAATAATGATCTTTAGATATCTTACCCTGCTTATAATACTGATAAGACATGTAGTATCTGTGAGATCTCCATAATGCAGGTGCATGTGGCCCCCGCTGTGTGTTGTTGGCTCTCCATACAAGTGTTGAATGCGGCCTGTATTGAAGGATGACGACCGTCTGATAATACCGTGCACTTCATAACCTTTTTCAATGAGGAACTCTGCAAGGTATGATCCATCCTAAAAACCAGGTGCTTCATATGTATAAGATGAACTTAACAAGTCAATTATTTTGGGTCACAATTTCTTGAAGGAAAGTCAATTTTCTGTTTGGCCCGTTTATGGGATCTATATTTTTTTGGTATCACAAAATTTGAATGGAGTTCATTTACATTTTACAATTTTAACAAAGAAATCATATGCCTGTGTATACAATTTTCAGAGAGTATTGGTTGGATATAATTTACCAGAGACACAAGAGAAATCAGGAAGATACATATACAGAATAATCCCAGCTTTTATTTCAACTAGATTTTTATTTAAGTATTATTATTTAATTTGACTCTTGATTTACTGATATTTTTCCATATAAAATGTATCTCTGAGCTGACCTGAAATAGTTTACAGATGAATAAAACCTTAATACATATATCATTTTACTATTGCTGTGATTAACATTTTAGTCAAATAGTTTGGAAGCATATGATAACATCTATGGTGCTATCAAGGCCAGGCAGCAAAAGTACAATAAAATTTACCAGGAAATTATTTGGAAACAGACGATAAAATTTGATTGTGGAAATCATGAATACTTATTTATAACCGATGAACACAACATACCTGGCCAGTAATGCCTGTGATGAGAGCAGTCTTCGCGTTTTGCGTAGGTCCTGCAGTAGATCCTTCTCCAGACA
The DNA here is from genome assembly GCA_950106695.1 of Biston stratarius. NCBI lineage: Eukaryota > Metazoa > Arthropoda > Insecta > Lepidoptera > Geometridae > Biston > Biston stratarius. The sequence continues at coordinate 25,344,031 of OX467106.1, forward strand.
TGACTTACTAGTTTTCCACAATAACTATAGCAAAGTTTACGTGTAACGTTAAATAAACACGTCTTCAACAGAAGCCGGTTGGCGTTGGTACTGTCACTGATAAGCTTATCATTACAACAGCACACATTCGAACTATCGCTCAAGTGTGAAGTAACTGTTACGATAACAATTACGTGGTGGGTAATATATGGTTTTAACTATTTTATGGATCGATGTACGTTCACTTTATTTTTTCAAGCAAGAACTTTTAAGCTAAACAAGATAGATCCATGAATCTAACACATCAAGGGACAGTGGCTGGACTGGACAAGTGGACACAAACAAAACGCCACAGACTTCTCTTTACAATATTATGCCGAATAATATGCCAGCCCTGTCCTGAGATTTCTTAGGAAATAAAAACCAGTTTCTCCACACCAAGTTCTGGATTTAACTTTCATCAAGAATGTTGCTGGACAAAATTATTCAGAATCACAGATTAATTTTAGGGAACACTTGTTTTGAATTAACATTCGTAACATAACATTCGTCTGATTTCTTTCTTTAAATCCAAAAAAGTGCTAAGCCAAAAAAAGAGATGTTATTTTTTTTTACTACTATGCCTTGAGTGGCCAGTAGCGATGGCGTTAAGTGTAGTCCACCTAACGCCATCGCCATCTAGACGTGGGTGAAGTAGCGAGGCCGGCTGGCCAGCTATTTCTTACACCATGAGAAACTCTCAAATTCAATTATTCAATTCAATTCTTAATGCAATTTAGTTTTGTCATTGACCTCTATGGTAGTTTAAATTTTATTTTAAATTGGCGCTTAAATAATTTAAATTGAAAAAAGTGCTGCCAATCGTATATTGGTTATCAATGTCAAGACTAAGAAGTTAATGCCGTCAATGTCAAAATTGTCAATCGGTATTCGGCTCATGGATCGTTCTTTTTTGTAAGTGCGTTGTTTGCTTATCAAAAATTAAAAATAAAGTACGGTAATTCACGAAAGAAAGAGTTATCTGCGATTTTCTTTAATACTTGGAATTTGGAATAACTTTCTGCTACGATATGCATTAAGCTTGAATGTACAATTTGCGCCTGAAATACCCTTCTTTGATGTCAAGTTTTGTACGAGTGTAGTTTTATCAGCTTACAATGCCAGATATAAAGATTACGCCGTTGGGCGCGGGGCAAGATGTGGGTCGGAGCTGCATTCTCCTGTCGATGGGCGGCAAAAATATCATGCTGGACTGTGGTATGCACATGGGTTACAATGACGAGCGCCGCTTTCCCGACTTCACTTACATCGTACCCGAAGGACCGATCACGAGTCAAATCGACTGCGTAATTATATCGCACTTTCATCTTGATCATTGCGGAGCTTTGCCTTACATGTCCGAAATGGTTGGTTACACGGGCCCTATTTATATGACTCATCCTACAAAAGCCATTGCACCTATCCTCTTAGAAGACATGAGAAAAGTGGCGGTCGAAAGAAAAGGTGAGGCAAACTTTTTTACTTCACAGATGATAAAAGATTGCATGAAGAAAGTTACTGCAGTCACTCTGCACCAATCTGTGATGGTTGATAATGATTTAGAAATCAAAGCGTACTATGCAGGTCATGTGCTTGGAGCGGCCATGTTTTGGATAAGAGTAGGGTCGCAATCTGTTGTCTACACGGGTGACTACAACATGACTCCTGATAGGCATCTTGGAGCGGCTTGGATAGATAAATGCAGACCAGATTTACTCATCACAGAGTCTACTTATGCCACCACCATCAGGGACTCGAAACGTTGCCGTGAACGCGACTTCCTCAAGAAAGTTCATGAATGTGTTGAGAAAGGTGGAAAAGTCCTTATACCAGTGTTTGCATTAGGAAGAGCACAAGAACTTTGCATTTTACTGGAAACTTACTGGGAGAGAATGAATTTGAAATGCCCTGTCTACTTTGCCCTCGGTTTGACTGAAAAAGCTAATAATTATTATAAAATGTTCATCACTTGGACCAATCAGAAGATTAGGAAGACATTTGTTCAGAGGAATATGTTTGACTTTAAGCATATTAAGCCATTTGATAAATCATACATTGATAATCCAGGAGCAATGGTCGTCTTTGCTACACCGGGGATGTTGCATGCTGGTTTGTCACTGAATATATTCAAGAAGTGGGCACCATATGAGCAGAACATGGTCATAATGCCAGGCTTCTGTGTTCAGGGCACGGTGGGTCACAAAATCCTGAATGGTGCTAAGAAAGTAGAATTTGAGAACCGTCAAGTGGTTGATGTGAAAATGGCTGTAGAATACATGTCATTCTCTGCTCATGCTGATGCCAAAGGTATCATGCAACTGATACAGTACTGTGAGCCAAAGAATGTGTTGTTAGTCCATGGGGAAGCACAAAAAATGGAGTTTTTAAAAGACAAAATTGAGAAGGAGTTCAAAATCAGTTGCTTCATGCCAGCTAATGGTGAAACATGTACAATCAATACACCGATAAAGATTCCTATTGATGTATCGTTGAGGCTACTGAAAGCCGAGGCAGTAAGGTACAATGCCCTGCCACCAGACCCAAAGAGGCGTAGAGTTGTCAATGGCATACTCTGTGTGAGAGACAATCGATTATCCTTACTTGACATTGATGAAGTTTGTGATGAAATAGGTATAAACAGACATGTGATTCGTTTCACTAGTACAGTCCGCTTTGAGGACCCTGGACCATCTGTTAAAACTGCTGAAAAGTTGAAAACTTTATTAGCAGAAAAATTAGAAGGCTGGACCATTACAATATCTGATGGCAATATATCTGTAGAATCTGTACTTATTAAGGTAGAAGGTGATGATGACGGCACCAAAAATATTTACGTGTCATGGACTAATCAGGATGAAGATTTAGGAAGCTACATTCTAGGTCTTCTCCAATCAATGGTGCAATAGTTTCCTTAAATTTTTGCGAATCACAAAAACATGTTTGAAGGTCAAACTTGTTAGCTTTACCATAGAATGAGTAATATGAATGGTACAAACAAAAAAAAAAATCTGTTACATACTCTTAATAACTATTTCATCAGATACTTTAAATCACTATCAAGGGCATTCCTATAAAAGTGTTAGTTTAAGAAAATTGTTGAATTTTTAAACAAATATTTTTAATAATAAATTAGTTTAAGTACTAAAACTCTTTTTATTATGTGCACCATGTTATGTCTAAATTGCACTTTCCTTGGTACCATAAATACTGTAATCTGTCATACGCTGACAAGCTCTTCAGTTCTTCTTGCTCAGGTTGAGATCCTTTTGTCTGAAAATAACAAAATGTTAGTACTTTGTGAATCAATCTTAGATTAGATTGGTGCAATGATTCAAAATCATTCTAGAAGTTGTGAGAAATGGTAGCATATTACTTTCTGATCTCTTCTTAATTTGCTTTCATGTATCCAAATCGTTTCTACTGATTCATAGAAAAGAATAATCTTCACAAGCCCATCTAGCTCCATACTAAGCAAAGCTTGTTCTATAGATACCAGATAACTTTTATAGATAGAATTCTCATATACCTACTTCTGTCCTACATACTGGACATAGAACAAATGTCTATTGTTGGCCACATTTATAAATTTGTCTATTAAAAAATCAAATTGTAGGTCACAGCGCCATCTGACCCGAAACAAAGTATAGTTTGTACTATGTAAGTTAAATAACTGGTATAATACGTAAACACACTTTGTAAATACATATTCATAACACATACAGTACACAGGAAAAACATGGGAATCGAACCCACACGCTAAAGCTCACGAAGCTATGGTACGACTAACAGAGCTAAAGGGCCTAAAAATTAAAAAAAAAAAATGTGTATGAAAAATCTATTTTTAGATATACTTTGTATTTTTTTTGTTTGTCTAATGATTTTTTGGTTATCTGTTTAATTATTTATTATTTTTAATTGATATCGATAGCATTGATTACAGCCAGTTTCTCATAAATACATTACATTCACATATAGTTACATTGATATAGCCCATTCTCATAATCAACCTATTTTTAATGTAAGTTAGCCTAACAAGCCCAAAATCGTAAGGCTAAAGTTGATTATCACGATCTTTTGCTTTATTCATTCAATTGCCGTCTTTCGCGATTTTAGTTCTAAGCACAAACAAGTACATTAAATAAAAAACGCAAAAATAAATCAGGATGTTCCATATTGTCACGTTTGAATAACATGTTTCTACGGAACAGTTGATTTTGTTTTTCGATTTCAGGGTTGATTCTATACTTGGCAAAGTTGTTTAGTTGTTAACTTTTACCCTGTGACCCTGTATATCGGGTGGTTTAATATATTCAAAACTATTAAAATGTGCAAAATAAAGGCGAGCTGTTTTACTCGCTTAGCAACTGGACAATACTATACTAATCCATAATATGTAAATAGGTAGATATATCAAACCACGCCTATAAAAAACAAACATTAAAGGGCTAGCGCACAAAGCCTAGATTCTAAATGGTAGTATGTTAGAGTTATTGAACTTCCGTGAGTCACGGTTGTGGTGACTGCGAGCGACATTAACCATTCCATGCGAGCGGCGCGCGCATACTGGCGCGCGCTGGCCCTCGCTAGTATATTTATAGTCGTGCGAGCGAGACGGAGCGACAAGCCGTTTCACTCGCACCATCATCATCATTCGCAGTAACGAATTGACTGCATGAACCTACCACTAAGCTTGCGAGTTATAAATATTTATAAGACGAGAAATAAATTGACTATGAAGTATTACGACAGTTCGAGTTTTCACTTAACCTCCTGATAGCAGCCCTACAAAATGGTGACCCCGACTACACAAGAAGCAAAACGCGACCTCGAAGCAAGACTCGACGCACTCGGAGCCGCTTGCGACATTACTCACGTGTCCATACAATCCCGGATACTACCGTTCTGGAGGGAATATCCGAGATTATGGTTCGCGCAGTTTGAAGCACTCGTCGACCCTTCGAAAGTCAACGAAGATGCGAAGTTTCGATACGTATTGGGCGTGCTACAACAGACCGACGTGCAACAAATTAGCGATATATTATTAGACCCACCGAAGACAGGAAAATATAAAGCTTTGAAGGAACGCTTACTTTCCGTGTATCAAGAATCTGAAGCGAAACAACTACAGAAACTCCTGAGCGGACAAGAACTGGGAGATCAGAAGCCAAGCCAGCTGTTACGACGAATGCGAGACCTCGGCGGAACTTTGGTTCAAGACGACGCCCTAAAGGTCCTGTGGCTCAACCAGTTGCCCACGTCAGTGCGAGCCGTCATATCAATCAACGACGAGTCTACACTGGAAACGCTCGCAGCGATGGCAGACAAGATGATGCAGCACCTAGAACCACAAGTCGCAGCCATATTTACCCCGAAAACTTCAGCTGAAGACTCAAAAATAGACTTGTTGTCGAAGCAAATCGAAAAGCTCACACTGGAAGTAGCCGAGTTAAGAGGGAGACAACCATATCGCTGTCCTCCTAAAACACGTAACCGATCGAGATCGAGATCGACTAACGGCAAGTCAAGAAAACCCGGCGACGCGGACTGGTTGTGTCGTTACCACTTCCGATTCCAGAGCCGAGCTAGAAAATGTGAAGATCCGTGCGCCTGGAAGAATAAACATCAGACGGCGGAAAACTAAAACAGACATCGGTTTCGGCGGGCACCGGTGTCGACGCCATACATAGCAACCGCCTCAGCGTTACCGATCGCCAAAGCGGTGAACGTTACTTAATAGATACCGGCGCTGAAATTTCCGTGCAAACAGTGAAGCCGAAACAGCGACACTCTCCAAGCGACTACAAGTTGTACGCAGCGAACGGCAGTACAATACAAACTTACGGCGAGCAGTCACATCAACTGAATTTGGGCCTACGACGCAACTTTTCGTGGACTTTCGTGATTGCTGACGTCAGAAGATCGATTATAGGAGCTGATTTTCTACGACATCACAACATCCTGGTAGACCTGAAAGGACAGAGACTGATTGACGGGCTGACCAAGCTCTCAGTCAGTGCACTTTCAACGCGCAGCGATGACTCATCCATTCACGTCATCAATATGAAGCACCCGTACAGCGACATACTGAAGCAGTATCCAGACATTCAGAGACCCATGTCGCTCAAGAAACCACCACCGCACGACGTCACGCATCACTTAGAAACAACCGGACCACCAGTGTTTGTCCGGCCGCGACCGCTAACGCCTGAAAAATATATAGAGGCAAAGAAGGAGTTCGAGCACTTAATGGACATCGGTGTGTGCCGCCCTTCAAACAGTTCCTGGGCCAATCCTATGCACATTGTCAGGAAGAAGGATGGACAGCTACGCATTTGCGGTGACTATCGTTTACTCAACGCTATAACCACACCAGATCGTTACTCGATTCCAAGAATACAAGATTTCACATTTAGACTGCACGGCATGAAGATATTCACAAAGATTGATATTACGAAGGCCTATTATTGGATTCCCATGGCAAGCAAAGAAGATTCGCAGAAAACAGCCGTCACTACACCATTCGGGCTGTTCGAATTCACTTCAATGACGTTCGGACTACGCAACGCAGCACAAACGTTCCAGCGTTTCATGCATCAAGTCCTAAAAGGCTTAGACTTCGCCTTTTGTTACATTGATGACGTCATCGTCTATTCGCCAGATGAAGAGAGTCATAAGCGCCATTTACATCAATTACTCAAGCGCCTGACGGAATATGGACTCACAATTAACACCGAAAAATGCGAGTTCGGGAAGGAAGAACTAGATTTCCTTGGCTACCACGTTTCAGCAGACGGCATTAAGCCACCCGAGGAGAAGACAGAAGCCATCTCATCATTTCCCAAACCAAAGACAATCGACGAGTTGAGAAGATTTTTGGGAATGATCAACTTTTACCGAGACGCACTGCCACATCAAGCTAATAAACAGTTAGAACTCAACAAACTGTTACATAACGCAAAGAAAAAGGACAAGACGCCAGTCAAGTGGACCCCTGAAGCAGAAGAAGCCTTTGAACAATGTCGCGACAGCATCAAACAAGCGGCGACATTGTGTCATCCAATTCCGGGGGCGAAATTGCATCTAATGACCGATGCGTCCGATACAAGCATCGGTGGCGTCGTGCAAGTTCATCAAAACGCAGCGTGGCACCCGATAGCATTCTTCTCGAAGACACTCAGCGACGCACAGAAGAAGTACAGCGTGTACGACCGCGAACTCCTAGCGATGTACACCGCTGTCAAGCACTTCAGAAGATACATAGAAGGCGCCGAAGTGGTCATTCATACAGACCATCGCCCACTCACTTACGCCTTGTCAAAAGCACCCAGCAATAATGACACACCGAGGCGAGAACGACAACTGCAATTTATCAGTCAGTTTTGTACTGATATACAATTCGTCAGTGGAGCAATGAACCCAGTGGCTGACGCACTGTCAAGAGTCGAGACGATCACATGCACATCAACACTCGACTACCAGCAACTCGCGGAGGACCAAGAACAAGATGACGAACTGAAACAACTACGTTCAAACAGGACTAACCTGAAGTTTGCCCACGTAACTTTGCCAGGCGTCAGCAAACCGATTTCGTGCGAGATGTCAACTAGCGACCCAAGACCGTACCTGCCTACTTCATTTCGAGAAGTCGCATGTAAAGCACTTCACGAACTGAGTCACCCCGGAATCAGAAACACAAGGAAGCAAGTTGCCAAGCGATACTTTTGGCCGAACATGAACGCCGACGTGTCGCGATGGACGAGGTCATGCCTCGGCTGTCAGAAGAGCAAGATACAACGGCACACGATCGCACCTCTCGGTCACTTCCAGGAAGCCGACAGATTTGATCACGTGCATGTCGACATAGTTGGACCTTTACCACCGTCTGAAGAATACACATACATCGTCACTATGATCGACCGACGAACCAAATGGCCAGAAGCAGTACCAGTACGAGACATTAAGGCAGAAACCGTAGCCAGAGCTGTCTACGAGCATTGGATCTGCAGATTTGGTTGCCCTCTACGACTGACCACCGACCAAGGCCGTCAGTTTGAATCATCATTATTTGTCGAGTTAATGAAGAAACTCGGCGTGACGCGGATACGGACAACTGCCTATCACCCTCAGGCAAACGGTCAAATAGAACGCTGGCACCGCTCAATGAAAACTGCGCTGATGGCAAGAGCAGCGAACACCAATTGGTCCAGAGAACTACCAACAGTACTACTAGGTCTACGAGCAGCGCTACATAAGACGACAGAACTCAGTCCCTCTCTATGCACCTACGGAGCTACACTACGGCTGCCTGCTGATTTTTTCGTAGCAACGAAAAAGCCAGACGAGCCTACGGAATTACTCAGGACAATGACAGAAACTATGACGTCACTTGCACCGAGTACCAAGCAGAGATCGACGCGCACTACATTCGTACACAAGGACCTGTCTACTTGCACACACGTCTTTGTGCGAGTCGATTTCGTCAAGAAGCCACTCACACCACCATACGAAGGACCGTACAAAGTACTAGAAAAGCATGACAAGTATTTCAAGATACAGTTGCCTACGCGTTCGTCAGTGATTACGATTAATCGACTCAAGCCAGCATATTTATGCAACGACGAAGCGGAAGAGGACTCGAGCGCTACGCCTAGCTACGCCGCACCACCAGTACCAGCTGCAGGGCCAGTCGACGTTACAACGAAGCCGCCCTACGTAACGAGAAGTGGAAGAATCGTCCGTCCAACCGTACGATTTTTTTGAGCGGGGGTGATGTGGTGACTGCGAGCGACATTAACCATTCCATGCGAGCGGCGCGCGCATACTGGCGCGCGCTGGCCCTCGCTAGTATATTTATAGTCGTACGAGCTTTTTTTTTTTTTTTTTTTTTTTTTTTTTTTTTTTTTTTCTTTTATGACTCTTGCTGTTGGCCAGTTGGCCTCTACAGCGTCACCGGACTGTAGTCGTGCGAGCGAGACGGAGCGACAAGCCGTTTCACTCGCACCATCATCATCATTCGCAGTAACGAATTGACTGCATGAACCTACCACTAAGCTTGCGAGTTATAAATATTTATAAGACGAGAAATAAATTGACTATGAAGTATTACGACAGTTCGAGTTTTCACTTAACCTCCTGATAGCAGCCCTACACGGTCATGGCTTTTCAGTTACAAAGAAAGAAAACTATTTGCTGGCAAAGGCGTGCCGTGATATATTTCCGCAGTGTGTGTTACGAGTACCTATGTTGCTCTTTTAGACTGGCTATGGTTTATATAAAACTTGTAACTTTACAATTGTTTCCAATAAAGATAGAGAGAGAGAGAGAGAGAGGAGAGAGAGAGAGAGGAGAGAGAGAGAGAGAGAGAGATTGACTGCTATATTGTAGTAACAAACTAATAGCGAGAGCTGATCGCAATGGAATGCTATTCATTATATATTTAGGAAATAATAAATAGTAGGTATTAACTTGAAAATAAAATGTATTTCCTTATATCGTGAAAAATAGAGATTCTTAACAAGAGAAAAAAAAAAAAAAGAGTAACGCTTGACGCGCCAACAATACTGGCACGAAAACTAAACCTAAGTACACCATAAAGGATTGAATTGCTAGACCATGAAGTCTTAAAACAACACAAACACAACAACAAAAAAAAACGTATTATAACATCTCTTAGGTTCTAGCGTAGTGAATTGCGAGAAATGTGTACTTTATAAATAATATAAGAAAATGAATTGGAAAATATAAGAAGACCAGTATACGTTTTGTTTAATGTAAAAGCAATGAGACGAACGAGACGCCCTCCTGATGGTAAGAGATAACGCATGTCCATGACTATTGCAGCGATACACAGAATGTTGGGTACCAAAACACAGTCCAGGGAATCGCTGTTTTGTTACTTTGATACTTTCGATAGTTAGTCTAGACAGCCCTGTAATTTCGCTAGCTGTCCTTAAATATACCCTTTAAACCGGAACACAGTAATGTTTACATAGTATTGCTTGGCGCAAAATATCTAGTACTGCGGTATTAGCTACATAGACGACCTGCTAAAGAGATCTACCACCAAGTGAGCTGTCTGGATGTGATTCATAGTATACCATAGTATGTGCTATGTAAGTATAGGAAATCATAAGTCCGTTAGTATAAAATGCGTAACAAACAAAGTGCTTACCATAGCCGGTGGAAAAAGTCTCCTGAATTCCCCCCGGTGCAAGAACTCTCTATGAGCTCTTAAAAGGCTGTCCCTCAATTTTCTATCAAGGCAAGGCTTGCAGAGCTTACAGAGCTCTGCTTCGCAGTTGTCCATACAATCGGTGCTGCATTCAGTCCCAAATACGGCAATGTTCTTTTGCGATGACACCATCTCTTGTGTTGTGGGGCCACTAAAAACAAAATATATAATTTTACACTGGCCATTCAAAGCGTATTCCGATATATTTGAATGTACTGAAAGTTCTGCAATGGTCAAGGGCGTTGTAGCCATCAGAAGAACTTTCCGGTCGTTTAACGTATAGTCGTTATTGTATTGTATTGCAATACGGAATTTTAACAGTAAAACGGACTGGGACTTTGCGGCGGGATGGGGAATGTAAACGGGCGGGGTCGGATGTTATGCAGTGTCACTGCCTAACCTTGCCGAAAGCATACCCCTCGTAGCGCGTCGTCTATAGGTTGGGTTGTCTGTGGTATCTTACAACACTGATAAAAAAATGTAGGTACATGCGCTTTTATAAATTATAGTTACGTTATAAAACATGTAAGTATTTCAATATAGAAAAGTAAACTACGATCCTCGATATTTCATTTATTAGGGCAAGTAAGGCACCCAAAGTGCTGATCTAATATCTAGTCGTAAAAGTTTAACTGCCCTCCAAAGCCGTTTGCAATTTGCATACAGAATAAAATATTGCTGTTTCTATTTGTGTCGGGAGCCGGGTTAACTATACCATATAGGATTACGCGGAACAGGTTCTGTGGCCAAAGGAGCTTATACTAGTACTCATTCATCATTGACTTGTTATCTTGTTTTGTAATATAAAACTGGGCCTGCTGATGAGGTTCGAAGTTAGGTATTTATTTTCTTTGTGAAGTTAGTAGCGGCGATAACCCAGTGGTGGTATGGTCGAACAAACCGAAGGGCGCAAGTTCAGCTGTTGAAGGAAAATATCGTGAGGAAACTATAGCAAGGTGGTAGGGTAGTTTCTAGTGGCTAGCTAGCTACTAGCTTTTCAGCTATAAAGTTGAAAATCTGTTGTCAAGCACCAACAGTATGTGTGTATTTGAGAATTAATTCCCATTTTAAGCTAGGTGTGTTTACCATCTTCGACCACACCGTTACTCCACAATGAGCTGTGGTCAAACATCTAGTGAGATGGACTGGCTATCAAGTAAGGCTGCCAGAACTCACCGTTAGATGCTTGGCGGCAGATTAACATCAGATGATGTGGTCAAACACTTAGATCGCCAATAATTTTCTTTTTCTTGATTATTCAGTAAGAAAATATAAATTCACTTAGTGTCTCACGTATAACTTTACTTACGCCGTCACTTAACTTGAAAAAGGCACAGATAAGGAAACGCGAAAAAAACAACAAGTTCATATATACCTACCGTTGAGTATGGATGATTTTCACGTTTTTGCGAAAATTGGTCATAAAATCGAGTGAGCTGCTTTCGGACATATTCTACCGATCAGCGTAACCTCGTATAAATTACCTCACATCATTTTGAAACGCATGTCATAAAGTGTTTACAATATAGAAAACCTTGTGAAAATTTAATGTGAAGTATTTATGATGAAGAAGTTAATAAAACTTTAACAGCCTGTTAAATCTTTCGAGCGATAAAAACTAAAATGCATTTCCTTTATACCTACTGATTAGAAATTACTATGTACGTATACTTATAAATTATTTCTATGTACCTAGATCACGACTTGAAAACAAAGAAGTGTGGGCAAACAAAGTGCGTCAACGTTCTGAAAGTATTTTTTAAGACAGGTTCTTTTTACCCTATTGTATTTTGTATTGTAATTTTCATGTTTCGAAATAATCTATTCACTAAATACAATAATGTTTTTTGTAAAGTAGTAAACAAGGAATTCGCGGAAAATTCGTCAAATCACAATTCATGGAAAACAATTCGTCGAGGACACAATTCGTCATAATAATAGAGATTGTTTAACTATAGCTGGAAATAGTAATAAAGACCCCAACTAACAGCGGGAAATATAGAAATTGTCGACTAAAGCGTGAAATAATCATAGAGATTTTCAACTATAGCGTTTAATAATCATAGAGATATTCAACTACGAGTATAGCGGGTAATAATCATAGAGATTTTCAACAATAGCGGGTAATATTCTTAGAGATGTTTAGCTATAGCAAAGAATCGTCAGAGATTTTCAAATATAGCGGGAATTAATAATAGATTGTTTTTGACGAATTTTTCGCAGACAGAACTAGGTTTATACACTGCTCTGCAGTTGAGCTGAACGAAGTCAGAAGTAGGTACATTTTATAAAACTAGCTGTAAAATAGACAGCATTAAAACTGTTCTAGAAATATTTCATATTGTAAATAATACACGTCTCCGAATAATCCCGTATAACAAATGACTATAATGCCTAGATCAAAAAATAAATGATTTAAGGATTATATAGGAAATCTCTAGCTATACTTTTTACGACTGATTTTAGTAAAATTGTTAGCGACATCTACCCGTCCGTTCATGCGGTATAATTATGTATATCTATTTACGTGGTGCTCCTGACATCATTATATTCATATTAATAGATTTATATTATATGACACACATACAATCTAAATATTACTGATACATGTAAGCCTGTAGATGAATATTCTATCTCGACTAGAATATTTTCATCTACAATCAGTTTCATTAATTAATAATCATATTGTAATCTTGTTCTACATTTTGCATAAAATAAATACAGCTAGAAGAGGATATAAAGACTTGTGGTTATTTTAATTGTTATTAGTGTTTTATTTAATTTGGTGTTAGCTTTTAAGTTTATGTCAAATTTCAGTTTTAGATATTAAGTAAAGTTTCGGAAAAGTATTTTAAGCTTTTTAAGTTAGTTAAATTTAAATCCTCATCACTGTTTTAACTGAAACGACTGTTAAGCGGAAATACACTAAATATATACCTCGAACACTCAGAATGAACTTCCGCAAAGTAACGCCTGAATCAATCAAAATTATTATTATTAAAACCAAGGCCATTTTTACACCGAAAAACAAGAGAAATCGTGAGAACAGTCCTGGAACTCCACCTAGTCTACATAATATTTTTAGAACATATTTCCATGTCAACAATTTTCTTACCTTTCAAGAAGCTCATTAGCGATGCCGGTTATCGAGAATAGGCTGTACAAAACTTGTTCGTACAACAGCTGGTTCGGGGGAAAGTGCGCAGAACTCAGGTTCGGTGACAAGTTCGCTTCCAGTAGGTAGACCCTGAGATCTTCGTCCACTATAAGATCCACGCGCATCATCTCGAAGAAGTTGTCTTGAGACGCGTAGTTTTTCAACTGGAATGAGGATAAAATTGATGTTCAATGACGTTAGAAAGATTATGAATGGATGGCCTATTAGGCATGTTTCTATTATAATACAGTACCTGAATGTCCGAGCTTTGCTCGGCTGAAAACGCGGATAAAACGACGTTTTCTACAAAAGAAACCTAGCTAGATCGATTTTTCACCCCCGAAACCCCCTGGATACAAAATTTCATGAAAATCGTTGGAGCCGTTTCCGAGATTCAGAATATATACAAGAATTGCTCGTTTAAAGCTATAGATATATTATTAGATTATTAGATAATAAGTATAAGTGGTTGTTGTACCGTTCTTATAATTGCAACTAATAAATACTTAAATATATTCAAAGATAATCCCATTGTAAGTTTGCATAGGCCAAGAGACTAATATTAGAGTTGATTCTTGATACGATAGTAATCTAAATAAAATAAATAAATATCGTAACACATTTGACAGTTGGCTCATTGGGAGTATGTCTGCCTGAGCTGTAGGGCGTGAGTTCGATTCCCGCCAAGGACAAAACATTTTATGGTATATACAAATGTTTGTTCTGTGTCTGGATGTTCTGTGTGTATTATAAGTATGTATTTACAAAAAAAAGTATTTATATATTCTACCAGTTATCTAACTTCCATCGCACAAGCTCTGCTTAGTTTGGGGGCAGATGGCGCTGTGTGTAATGTGTCCTACAATATTTATCTATTTATTTTTTATTACACACATCGCCATCTAACACTTTTTTTTGTATATACACTACTAATGATCCAAATGGGTCTATTAAAGCGATAGTTATAAATTACGCATACTTACCCCATCTCTTAAGTGATGCACTTTTTTCAGGAAAATTTCTACAATAGCTTTCTGCACTTCTTGCCACATTTTCGACGTGTCTTTCCCCTTAAACCAAAGAAGAATTTTGTTTAATGCAAAAGTAATGAAATGTACGAGCCGCTCTCTTGATGGTAAGAGATAACGCATTGCAGCGTTCCTGAAAACAGAGCGTTGAGTCTCAAAATCAAGTTGCGACTTTTGATGGTTAGTCTCATGGTAATTTCGCTAGCCCTTTAAACCGAAACATAGTAATGTTTACACACTACTCTTTAGTACTGAATTTCTGGTACTGTGGTGGTACTTACCTAGATGACCGCTAGGGAGATCTAATACCAAGTAGTCAATTTACAATTGTTATCGAGATTAAGATATTTATTTGTAGTAAATTATTTACTTATGCTTAAAATACTTTTATAAGTCTATCACGTCCTTATATAACGTACGTAAAATTTTGTAGCGCTAATAGCTCAGTGGTAAGCGCGGCCGGTTCACACGCCAAAGGGCGGTAGTTCAAAACCCAATAATGAGCTTGAGCTGCCAGTGAAGCTAAACTTTGTGAGGAGACCATATCATGATGGTAAGATTCTTTCTAGTACTCGACTGGCTAGCTATCCTCAAGTTAAGTACAGCCTCACTTAAGATCTAGTTCCATTCCAGACTGAGTGTGTTTACCATTTTTGACCACACCGTCACTTAACATCAGATGAGAAGGGGTCAAACACTAAGCCTATAAAAATAAAATACTATCAAATCCTTAAGTTTGTGTTATAGTATTATTTTTATTGCAAATTTTATAATATGGAAACTGACGTGGCATTTTGTTTTATTTATGCGGGATTATTTACGTTTAATTTTATCGAAAACTATAATCACAGTTTCTGATAAAATTAAACGCGAGTAATCCCGCATAAGTAAAACAAAAATTGTAAAATAATTTACAATATAGAGACAGAGTAAATTGTTCGCAATTTAGTTCTAGCTAGTTCTTTTGCGCTACACTCCTAGAGGCGATATTCACCCATCTTCGCCTACGCACTAATTCTGTTGGGAGTAAAGGTCAAGCCCCCGTCTACCCTTGTATTACCAAAGGGTGATATGAAAGACATTCATTTCAGTCTTTTGTACTATGCCTAGAGGCCTGGACGTTGGTGAGCACCACACATATGATTTTCTAGAGAGATGCTCGAAGACTGGGACTGATGCTGACATATGGGAACGTAATAGCCAGAAATAGAGTATATAAATATAAAAAACAAAATAAATATCGTAGGACATTACACACAGCGCCATCTGACCCCAAACTAAGTAAAGCTTGTACTATGGGAATCAGATACAATACTTAAATACTTCTTTTTTTGTAAATACATACAGAACACACATTTGTTTATATTTTTTTTTTTGTCCTGGGTGGGTATCGAGCCCTACGGTTTTTAAAGCAGATATACTACCAATGAGCCAACAGGGCTGTAAGAATAAATGTACAAGTATCTTGGAAGAGAATTAGCGATAAGGCCGCCATTTCTGGCACTAGCTTATAAGGATCTTTTGTTATCTGTATACTGTTTTTTTTATTTATTTCTGGTGTGCACAATTAATAGTTTTTATCTATGTAATTGATAGAATTAAAAAAAAAACTTTTTTAAAATTTCTTGTACTAAGTAACATCTGTATCTTAAGTATTTTCTAGTACTCAGCTGGCTAGCTACCACTCTATAGTTGAAAAACTCAAAGCCCATCAAACATTTAAAAAATTAAGCATCTGAAAAATCTAAAAATGAATTGAGAGCAATGAACAAGAAGACTAAGTACCTATTTCAATTCTTTTATGTAAAAGTACGAACGTTAAAATATACTGATGGTAAGAGAAAATGTTTGTCCATGACCATTGCAGCGACACTCAGAACTTTGAGTAGCTAAACAAAGTCCAGGGCATCGCTGCTTTAGCGCTCATTACTTCGAGACTTTCGATGGTTAGTTTGATTAGCCCTGCACTACCCTTCGGACCGGAACAAAGTAATGCTTATACACTACTGCTTGACGGCAGAATATCTGGTTCTGCGGTGGTACCTACCTAGACGACCTCCTGCTCCGGAGATTTACCACCAACTATATTTCGCTCTCTTTTCTCCTATTGATCCGCAAGATAAGTACTTAATTTAGATAGGAATATATAGTAGGTATGAACCCACTAGATCTTTAGCCATCTGCCTACATCCAAGGTGATTATTATCATACAATTATTGTCAAATGCGTGGGATGCTTGTAAGAACACTTTATTGCTCTTTTAGCCTCAGGCAGACCTACGACATTATTTCGACACTTAGTGGCTATTTATGGAAAATATTTTTTTATTCTCTGTTATTCTTTATACTCGATTAAATCTCTTTTTTTAAGCAAGCGTGCGTTTTTATTTGTAGAGATGATAGCTCAGTGGTTCGTGGTTAGATCGTACGCTGTAGGCCGTGGGTTTAAACAACAATTAGCTTGAGTTTCTGTTGAAAGAAAACATCTAAAGAGACCGTATCATGATGGTAGGGTACTTTATTGTATTGGGCTAGCTAGCTACCGCCCTAAAGTTGAAAATCTGTCGCCAAGCACCTAACGGTGTGTTCCGGCGGACTCACTTGAGAGCCAGTTCCATTTCAGGCTAGGTGTGTTTACCATCTTAGACCACATCGTCGCTCACCATTAGGTGGCTTCTTTGCCACTTTTTCACATAAAAAAAAACACATTTTTTAAAATATATAATGAGACGAACGAGACGCTCTCCTGATGGTAAGAGATAACGCCTGGTTATGACCATTGCATCGATACACAGAACTGAAGGAGCAAAACAAAATTCAGGACATCGCTGCTTTGGCACTCGTTACTTTGAGACAATGGATGGTTAGTCTTAACAGCCCAGTAATCTCGCTATAGCTACAGTACTCTTCAAACCGGAAAACAATAATGTTTACACACTACTGCTTAGCGGCAGAACATCTAGTACTGCGGTGATACCTAGATAGCTGACCTTCAGCTAAGGAGATCTACCATCAAGTAAAATGATTGGTGAACGATTTTCTTGACCTTTTTCTTTTTCTTATTTGTGTATAAAGACATTTTATTAAGATTAATACAAAAAGCAAAAAAAAAAAGGATAAAATTTATACCCCCTACGCAATTAACCAAACATAGCTAAGAACCACCGCAAGGAAACTGGCTTTCAAATGAAAAAACACCGCATCGAAATCGGTCCATCCGTTTGAGCGCTACGTTGCCACAGACAGACACACACACATACAGACAGACATCCACGTCAAACTTATAACACCCCTCTTTTTGCATCGGGGGTTAAAAAACAAAACCAACAAATGAAAAATTTTATAACTTTAAGATCGAACACAAAAAGGACCAAAAACAAAATAGGTAAGTACCAAAACAATCTATTAAAAACACGAAGAATCGATGCGCAATGAAGAAGAATGAGGTAGCATGGGTATTCCGTTGCGTGGAATACATAATAATTATTAACTTTTTGTATATTCTGAGATCTGAACAAACATTTTTTTGCTGAAATTCCAAGCGAATGAGGTTGCGGGTAACAGCTAATGTATAATAAATATGGCAAATTATTTAAAAAAAACACACTACGGATTTAAAATAATAATACCATAACAATCCTAGGATTTAAGCCCACGTTGACCCATTTTGAACCACATCAAGTATTGTGGTTTTCCTTAGAGCAGGAATTAGTGTTGAAGGAGATTCACCCCTGCGTTCGTCGTCCTTTTGAAGTCAACTGGCTTCGAAACTGCAGCGCAGAAAATGATCAGAAGAATAACGGCTCGATTTTTGAATCAGACTTCATATGTATAGTTTTTGTCATATGCAAAAACTTAAGCGTTTGCTTAAAACAGTCCTGGTGTGTAGCTTTTGATCAGTAGAAATAGTTTTCAATGATGGAAAACATTGTTCAGGAAACTGCATATCTTAGAGTTGTTAAAGTTTATTTATTTATTTTATTTATGATGGCTCATTGGTTAGTGCAGCCAATTCAGATCTAAACATATCTCAAGCTTGAGTTTTCGGTGAATGAAAACGTAATTTGGAAACCATAGCATGGTGGTAAGACACTTTCTAATAGGTAATCGGCTGACTACCTTCGAGTTTAAAATTTGCCACCAAGCACCAAACCCAGTGTTTCGAGTTCTTGCAGTCTCACTTGAGAGCCAGTTCCATTCCAGGCTAAGTGTGTTTACCATCTTCAACCACACCGTCTCTTAACATTAGGTGAGCTATGGTTAAACACCTAGCCTGTGAACCATAAAGAGTGAAGTAAATGTATCTATAGGTGATTAGTGTTTTGAGCTTTTAGGAGTTGTTTCTCTGCACATATTGCCCTCAATACCGGAAGTCTTCGAATATTTTGGAACCCGCTCGCAGCGGCGACTCTTTGATATCATCAAACGGCCCTCCGCTTTCGGGCCAAGATTTCAAGCCGTGGTCTCTTAGCGCTTCAACAAGGGTGTTAGGATTTAAACAACTCCAAATTTTTTGCGGTTTCACCCCCTAACTGTTAATGCCTTTTACTTTTAAGGCTTGGAAATTGTAAGAAGCACCTGTAGGACGTTCTATACTGTTCAAGGTCCTTATTTCTTTCTGGGATTCTGGGATACTTAACTACCTCTGATAGGTGATGGACTGCAATAAGCTACAGTTATAATAATTAGTTGCAGAATTTTTATTAATAATAATTTAAGGCTTGGCATGTTTAAAGGCATGCTTAATCTAAGATATCAGCCCAAGGAAAGTTCGGCAGCCTAATTGGGGGACCGTCTGTGAAGGAGGCCTATGTCCAGCAGTGGACGTCCTTCGTCCTACGGCTGAGATTATGATGATGATGATGATAATGATATCCTGCCGGCCTCCACGGAAGACCGGCGCCGGCTGGGTGCATTATGCTAAGTAGAGGCAGGTTTGTGACAAATTTTTTTTTTTTGTTTTAAATTTTTTTTCACCTTTTTTGTTATTTATTGTATATTGTAATGATGATGATTGTAACTTTATGTCACAAATAAAGTGTTGTCTTATTGTCTATATTATTAATAAATAAATTTTTTTTTTGTAAATACCTGAGCTGCCGCATACATATCGAAGGCATCTTTCATGGAAACCCCCAGATTGGAATATGGATTCCGCAGCGAGGGCACCTTCCAAGTCGGGCGGTAATCATCACCAATTACGTACTGCTCGAGATTGGACGCGTTTAACGGGTAGTATTTAGCAGTGCAGTACCTGAAAACGTTAATATTACGTATTTTTATATACAAGCAGCGCTCCTTGGCTTCGACTGCTAGCAAGTCGGTTTCCAGAATAATCTCTGCTTATTCTGTATTCCGGGGACGGGTAAATGGTGGTAACGGTAAATGGTAAATGGATAATTATACTACGTATCCATACTATGAACATTGCTAGAAAATGTCCATCTGACTCTAGCATAAAAACTATCGAAAAAACGTACCACCTATAGAACTTATTCAATAGAAATCATTGTGTTGTGGTGAAAGTAGTTTTTGTTGAGCCCAAAAGGGGCGCTATTTTAAGTATGTACTTTAGAGCCAGTTCCATTCCAGGCCATGTGTGTTTTATCATCTACGACCACACCGTCATTTTTTTACAGTTAACCGTTAAAAAAAAATAAGTTATACGGAGTTAAGATAACAATACCTGAACAATACGTCGCCTTTATACCAATAGAGTCTCAACGGGTTGACCGATGTCACCACCACGTACACGCCAATATCGAACTTATATCCGTCCACTAAAAACGGTTTCGGCATAAACTCTTGCACGAAACTCTCTCCACTTAAACTTATTTCACTCACGTTTTTTAAGTAAACACCTCTGTGCTGATTGTGCTTCTCCAAAAACATAGATTTTTTATTTTCCGATGCATATTCCAAAAACTCGCTCTTGCTCTTGGGCAATTCGAACGCTTTAGGGATGTATTTAGAGTCTGTAATCGCTAAATTTACCTTATTCACTATAAAGCCAATTCCTGGGATGTGATTCACTCTTTGATGTGGTTTAAGACTGCTCAAAAAAGGATACAGAACTCTAAAAGGGTAATCATGAGCCCAGAGTAGATTCCACTGACTATCATTGTTAATTTTTTCATAGCCAACTCTTTCTAAGACTAGATGTACGTGTTTTAGAATCCCGTTTTTATCGTCAACGTTTTTATCGATAGAATATGCTACGTATTTCATTTTCCCGTCATTTCTATTCCTGGTCTGCACATTGATTATTTCCAGCAATATTCCAACTGTAACACCTATTATACATATCAGTAGGAGCATATTTACGTTATCATTGGGACCTTTTCCATTTTTATCGTGATTTATTTGCGAGTTCCTTTTTATTAGGTTTTCCTGTTCCGTGTTTTTATTTTGTAGATTTTCGTTCTCATCTTTGTTGATGTTCTGAAATAGACATCGCGTTTATGAGTGCTGGAAAAGTGTTCGTGAAGTAATATCCAATTAAAAGAAGGGTTTGTTTGAATACTGCAAAAGGGTCTAACTGGGAGTTATTGTATTTGTTGTGATGTAAAAATCTCGGTGATGCTTAGGAAAATATTATAAGTGTAGATTGTACGTTAAAAGCAGTCCCAAAATATCTTACACGATTCAGATGTTAGATTATGCTAGAGCTTGTGCGGAGGGAGGTAACAAAACAAAGTCATGGAGTTTGTAAATGATCTAAATAGTAATTTTACAGTTTCAAATTTATTTAATCAGTTTTGAAATGAACTTTATTAGTAATTAAGTAAAATAAACTTACATGTATCACATTTTCTTCCATTTAAATATGTTTTTAAAACTTCTTTATAAGATTGTTTATTTACTTTAACATAAAAATCATCGCACACGCACAGATGTGTAGCGCTCAAGACATAGTGAATCGAAAACACTGTTGTATTAATAGAACAAGAAGACGAGATGCTGAGTGTGATGTGTGTGAATGAGACAGCGTTAACTTTCTAAAACATGGTAAACCAGTGCCATAGCCGCCTTTTAAGGTCACATCTACATACATACATATGTATATGAACGTGAGTTCTCACTAAGGTTTGTTTGGTTTGGTCGAGTGGATGTTCCTTTACATACTCGTACACTCAAGATTTGCTTGATCAAGGCATGTGAGACATATCATACTTACATCTTGATCAAGTGAATCTTCAAAGCCTTGAACATCGTAGCAAAGTTGCTAGTTTATCGGTTTTTTATCGGATTCATTTCGAAAAATGTGCTTCAGATCTGCAATAATGAAAATTTCGCTTTTCTATTTCTTTATCGGACGGCCAGAAGCTCGAAAACGCGACATCCTTTCATGGTTGACGTTCCAAAAAAACGATTTGATGGCACTTTCATTGTTCGAACGGCTAAAGCGTGGAACACGTTACCAAGTGGGTGTTCCCTGATAGATACAATCTGGGTGTCTTCAAGTCGATAGTGAATAGGTATCTTCTAGGCAACGATTATTCATATATAACAATTATTTTAGGAAGACGGCATGCCATCAATGCGTTTTGACATATAAATAGAGTCATAGGTAGAATCGATATAGGTAGAACATTCGATATCTATCGACAGATAAATACATGCCTACCTATATCGATGGATACCTATAACTATTTATATGTCAAGACGCATTGATGGCATGCCGTCTTCCTAGAATAATTGTCGGCATAACATAACTCCATAGCCTACTCAGGTTAACTATATTATGCGTGATGTACAAGGCTTTGGTCACACTGCTTGCATTCTACAGTTCAACTTCTTATGAAAATAAGGATCCCAAGTTATTGAAAAAAAAAAACGTTGCACGTCAACCATTATTTTGTTGTGAATTACATTTGCTTTCCTTTTCTTTCTTCCAGACTGCCCGGTCTTCGGGTTTTATGGTCTAGGAACCACCACCTTCGTCTGCGTCGATCCTGAGGTCGCTTAAATGTTGGAGTCCAAACTGTGGTGACCTTTGTCTAGCGGTCGTCGACATACGACTAATATGTCCCGCCCAATCTACTTCAGTCATCCAGCTTTGTGGCTGTCATCAGGGTTTTTGGGTTTGGAGTGTAGTATCATGTTCCTTATACGGTCTATTAATATGACTATATACTACGTCCCATTCCGCTTGCTGGCATACCACGAGCGAGCGATTTGCTTCATATAAAAATAATAGAAGTCCTGGCGCAAGTACGACTTACTTCTAGTATTTTTATAGTCGGGTCTTAATATTTTTTTGATAAGTTGTAGGGTTTTTATTGTGTGCACTATAATCATACAACGAATACAATACAGAAAGAAAAATATTTTTAAAAACAAGCTTTCATCTGGGAGATGGAACTAAAAATTTAAAAATAAATTCTTTTAAGTATTTGGCGTGTATAGGTTACCTATATTCTTAAAAGCTTGAGGCACAGGCAATAATTACCTAACCTGTAACGGGTAGTGCCTCAAGTTTTTAAGGATATAGGTAACTACACGCCAGCTTCAGCATCAGACCCTGGATATCGTCTAGGCATAAAGTGCTCCTTAAGACGAATCAATCGAGTTCAAATTCGACGAGTTATTCTTGTTTAGTTTAGAAGTTCCTATGGCCATCTTCCGTCTCCATCATCCGACCAGCTTTATTACAGGATAACATATAACTATATTGTCACCGAAGATTCATATGTACCTACTCTAAATTCGTGTGTAATCGGACATCGTGAAGTGGGTCAAATTCAACTTGCAAGATTTCACCCGAACAAACATACACACATTGCAAGTTAAATAAAAGATTGTAAAAAGAGTGAGAGCCGTAGGATTTTCTTCAGTCAGCACGCGTGATAGGTGCTGTTCCATTTTCATAATTATTTTATCGAATGCTAGCGACCCGCCCCCTCTCTACAAGGGTGTAATTTTTTTGGAAACTTAATAACAAAACATTGAATTTCTCTACTTAGACACTAGGAAATCCGCGCCCTGAAGACACAGTGGCCACAGTTCCAAAAACAGACGTGATCCGCGTAGAGTAAAGCATAAAGTACATGTGAATCACTACGAAATTCGACAGCCCTGTTGGATCATTGGGAGCATGTCTGCCTGAGCTGTAGGGCGTGGGTTCGATCCCGCCAAGGACAAATGTTTGTTTGGTATAAACAAATGTTTGTTCTGTGTCTGGGTGTTCTGTATGTATTATAAGTATGTATTTACAAAAACAAAAGTATTTATGTATCCTATCAGTTATCTGACTTCCATCGCACAAGCTCTGCTTAGTTTGGGGTCAGATGGCGCTGTGTGTAATGTGTCCTACAATGTTATGTGTGTACAATATTTATGTGTCCTACAATATTTAAGGATTTTTAGATATTAACGTTACCGTCACAGTACATTTACGAAAATATTATGTTTGTCCGGAAAAAAATAAATTCATTTGAAATTAATAGTAGCCGCCATAACTTAAACACAAGAAATAAAGATAAAATTGTGACACCTAGATTCAGGTTATCTAAAGCTAATAAGTCTTTTCTCGGGAATTGCGTTTGATTCTATAAGAAAATCCCACTAACTAAAATGTCCTATAATAAATTCAAAGATTTTATAAAACAAAGGTTAATTGACAAAGCCTACTATAAGGTGGCTCATTACGTGAAAGACAAGAATATATGGTTGTAGCTTCTCTCTGCACTTGCATCCCCCTGGCTAAGTGACAATTGTAGTAAGACAGTTAATATTTGTAAGCTGTATAAACTGTAACCTAATATGAAAAGAAAGATCCACAAAAAAAAAATGCCTTGCTGAGTTTCTTGCCGGAGTCTTCTCAGTTGAAGTGTAATTACGAGCCGGTGGTAGATTCAAACATGTAACTTAACGTTCATAAGTGCCTTACCAGGGCCTAAACTGAATAAATGACTTTTTTAATTTAGATTTTGATAACTTTTGCGAATTTGAAAATGGAAAACAAGACAGTAGGCACATTTAATACATAATTAATAAGCTCTCCAGTCTAAGTCTAGATTTCAAAGTAATTCTACGTAATGCTACGAGTAATTTTCATTTACCTATAATTCTATTTTCTAGGTATATTTTCGCAAGAAATAATATTATAAATGAAAAAGATTTTTTTTGTTTTTATCGCAACCGAATTGCAAATTATGTTTTGTAGTTATTTTTAATTAAAAATGACAAAAATAATTGCTAGATTAACTAAATAAACCCAACCCTAACTGTACGCAATGGAAAGGAGCCCATTACGTTGGCTGCATTTCCACGCAGGATAGCTATGGCTAACCTTTGCACTAAGTACGAGTCGTATATATGTATAATCGCAATCTCAGAAACGGCTCCAACGATTTTCATGAAATTTAGCATGCAGGAGGTTTCGGGGGCGATAAATCGATCTAGCTAGGTTTCATTTTTAGAAAACGTCGTTTTATCCGTGTTTGAGCAAAGCTCGGTCATCCAAGTACTTTTATTTATAAGACATATGTGTTTTTTTTTCTTTGTTGTCAATAAAGTTATTCTTATTCTTATTCTAAAAATACCTTTTTTTATTAAGGCAAAGTATTAATTGACTTCTATAGGATACCAAGTAAAACTTATGCGTATAGCTAGTATATTAGTTTAGTAAGTAAAGATACTAAGTATTCAAGTTAGAGCATACGCTTAGTGAATATTTAAGTAGCTTGGCTTAAAATCATCATAACCTCGTTGGGGTTTAAACATAGTATTTGGATAGCCTGATTAGCCCTGAATTAATATAGTGTTATTTC
The DNA here is from genome assembly GCA_950106695.1 of Biston stratarius. Lineage (NCBI taxonomy): Eukaryota > Metazoa > Arthropoda > Insecta > Lepidoptera > Geometridae > Biston > Biston stratarius. The sequence goes on from OX467106.1 coordinate 25,369,239, forward strand.
AATTATTATTTACAAATATACGAATATTGTAATTTACAAAATCAATATAGTTCGTAAATGTCAAGAGGTATCAAAAGAAATTGTCAAACCGTATATAATGCAAAGTGAGTTACTTACAAATTTACCTTTTTAATAATAAATATACGTATAGGTATATTTCTTTTTCTATTCATTCGTGATTTTTAAAGTGAAAACTTCTTTATTTTTAAGTTTTAAGAGTTTAGCGATTTTTAAAAGGGGGAAACATTATTGGTTCTCCTCACTGACATTCTAATGTGACGTGTTTTAAGTTTTCACTTATGTCAGCAATCCCCATGATTGCCTATTTTAAACGGTTTTATTTAGCTCGCCCTATTTGTTGTTGTTTTTGGATTATATTTAGTAATTGAATTTTTACCCCCTTCCTGTTTACAGATTTAGTTCAGATGACAATACAATTTAAGATATTCAGTATTATTGTAAATCCAAGAAGGCCGCTTCCACAATTAGATACATATTTTTCACAGCTCCCTCAATATGGGTATCAAATGAAAGGGCTTAAATAAATAATAGAATAGAGTACATTAAAAAAAACGCAAATTCAATATGGCCGCCAACAAAATGGCGGATTACATATTTTATATCAAATGAAAGATCTTGACTAGTAGAATACTAAATAAAATTAGAATTTATTAAGTAACGAAATAAAAACTAAAAACTTGAAAATAAAATACCTAAGTAAAACAAATGTTTTAAATTAAACTGTTTTATTGAAAATAAAGATAATATCGGGATGAGTGGCGTGTCTTGGGAGAGGCCTATGTCCAGCAGTGGACTTCGATAGGCTGATGATGATATAAATCCTGAATCACTCCTTTTTTGGACTTCCCATTGTTTTACTGAGATAAATACCCTATGGGTCAGGTAAGAATCAGGTATTTTCATTCCAAATTTTATCAAAATTCGTTAAGTCATACAGTGTGAAGAAGTAAAAAAAAATACAATAAAAAAAATTCGCATTTATAGATAATATTAGTTGCGCGTGATTCCACGTGAACACTACATTTTATGGAAATAAAAGTAACCCGTGTCTTAATCCAGGGTGTCAGCTACCTCCATACCAAATTTCATTAGAATTGGTCCAGCCATTTGAGCGTGAGCAAGTAACACACATACAAACACACTCACAAACTTTCGCCTTTATAATATTAGTGTAATTGCCGTGATACTGTTTGAGACTAAAGAAATTGGACAGAATAGACTTTTCTTACTTACCCAATCTATTTTATCAGTTGATGCGTCTATAACCAGAGACGTTGGATCCAATAGATACCACATGCGGCTACAGTAACGTCTGTTTGGTACGCGGTGCATTATCTCCAAACTGTTTACAGTGTTCGCAGACAGGCAGGCGGGCGCCGCCGGGAAATGGTATGTAGCTGGGACTTTCCAAACTAAATGTGTAAAATGTGTTGGATGTACTTAAATCACGGTATATTTGTTCGAAAACTGTCAATTTGACATCAAATTGCCGGTAGTTATTGAGTCTCGTATCAAAGTAGTTTTAATAAATAAACATCTCGATTGTATTTCTGGTATAGCGGGACTTTTGGATAGGTAATTTAACCCTTATAGCTTAATCGATTCCCATCCACAACAAATCTTTATGACGTAGGAACGAACGTGTTTCTTCTATGATAGGCGATTAAAAGTATAAGTATAGTTATATGGTTCCTATAGTACAAGCTCTGTCTAGTTTAGGACTAGATGGCAGTGTGTACAAAATACAAAATTGTGTCCATATTCCATATAAAAACAATGTATAACCCTATCTGCTGCTTTAGCATATAGCTGTAGTGCAGTAGCCAGCGCTGTCCATTGAAATAAATAGATATATGAAATGTCTTCATATATCTATTTATAGTGAAACAATAATGTTACAACATCTCCCCTTTTCCCATTCTTGGTTGCCCGGAAGAGATCGCTCTTAGCGATAAGGCCGCCACTTGTGGCACTAGCTCATAAGATTTTTACTTTTTTTTTCTATTTTTGGTGTGCATAATAAAGAGTCTATCTCTAGCGTACCGGGCACATCGAGTGATTATGTTATAAATTAGTAGTTTTAATCATGTCTCGAATTTTGTACTTTACTAAGTGTTTACTAAAGTAGGTACGACCGTGGCTTACCTACTTTATGTCGTCACTACATATTAGAAAATAAAGTCATCCGCCGCGTCTTTCTGTCTGTCTGTCTATTCGCGATAAACTTAAAAATCACTAAACGGATTATCATGCGAGTATCACTTATAGATAGAGTGGTTCATGAGGAAGGTTTAGATATATAATATGTCAAGGTTTTGTGTAAATTGGTTGAAATATGATGATAATTGTTGGAAATGCCGGAAAAAGTCAAGCCACCTGGGAGCTTTCATCGATAACACTGCCTAATTCCTTTGAGATATAACAAAATAATGCATGGCGGGATATTCTTCTTTTATAGATCTTCAAAAAAGTCTGCGGTGGCATACATCTACTACTTAAGGTTAGCTTACTATACCCGTGCGAAGCTGGGGCGGGTCGCTAGTTCTCTATATATCAAAGACAAACATATGAAATACTTAACACTGACTGCAAGAAAGCAAGAGAAGCGATGCCAAAAAATAAAAATCATAACAAGTCCTAAATCAGATTAGAAATAGGAATCTAGCCAGCTACATACCTCGTTCCGTGGCAGGCGTCAGGATGTCTGCGAAAGCCATCGATCGTAGGCATCGCCTCGCCAGTCCCGGGTTCCGTACTGTTCCTGCGTTTCCTTTCCTCTGTAGACGCGCGACCGACCGGCGCCGATCTAGGGAGGAGGGGGGCCAGCTTTAGGGGGAGCTATGATTGTTTCACGGTGACAGCTAGTGCAGATATTCCTGGTAGTCACATTAATACTAAGCCCTTGTAGACTAAGTTGCCAGTATCAGAGGTAATAAAAAAGGTCTGACCCGCATGCCTCTAACATGGCTACACAGCTGTTGTTATAGAAAGTCAGGTACAAAACTTCACCGTTAGGTAGCCGAAGTGTGTGATGCAATGATAATGAATAATAAAATGACACATTTTTTTTTATAAATGTGATTAGACGAAAAAATGCTCTTCTGATGGTGAGTGATAACAGCTGTCCGTGACCATTGCAGAGGTACTCAGAACAAAGTTCAGGGCATCTTGGCTCTGGCGCTCATTGCTTTGAGTCATTGGATGGTATGGATTTTACTTGCTGGTAGATTTCCTTAGCAGGAGGTCGTCTAGGTTGGTACCACCGCAGTACCAGATATTCTGCCGCCAATCAGAAGTGTGTAAACATTACTGTGTTCCGGTTTGAAGGGTACAACAGCTAGCGAAATTACAGGGCTATTGAGACTAACCATCTAGTCTCAAAGTAATGAGCGCCAAGGCAGCGATGCCCTAGACTTTGTTTTACTATTCAAAGTTCTGTGTATCGCTGCTATGGTCATGGACAGGCGTTATCTCTTAACATCAGGAGAACGTATCGTTCGTCTCATTACTGTTACATTTAAAGAAAAGTCAGGGCCGGATTTGGGGGAGGGAAGGCGGGGCGACTGCCCTGGGGCCTCCACAAGAGAGGGGGCCCCACAATTGTAACTAATTACTACATTATACGATCATACTATTACCACGAACGATACTATTTGTTAAAATAATTTTATTTGTCAGCAATAATTGTTTGAAAGGTTTGACGGAAAATAAGTAATTAAAATAAATATAGATATATATCAATGTATTGTGAATATATTAGGACAAACAGACTACCAATTTACATACCAGATGGTAGAATAATATAGAAGAGCATTTAACATTGTTATAACAACTGTATAATATACTCGCAATAAACGATTTTGATATAGAATTTTAATTCAGAAAATAATTAGGGGCCTCCGCTCCTTCGTTGCCCCAGGGCGTCCAGACCTCCAAATCCGCCCTGACTACAGTCCTTAGCAGGAGGTATCTAGTTAGGTACTAAGAAGGCAATTTTCAATCTTTAGTTGAAAAATTCTAGTAAGTATGCAAGTAAAATATTTCCGAGGCAATGCTCCAAAGCCCTACGCCTACGAACTTTAATATTTGAGGTGACTGGATATTATGATTATCTAAATATAGCCTGTAGTGGACGAGAGACCAGGACCGTTGTTTGACAGCCGACCCTTTTTGGAACTAAAAGTTAATTTAAAATGGCACGCCTATTCCCCACGCTGCCCACGCACAGATATGATATTTACGCACTTTTCATTATACCATTATGAGGTTATTTGCATTTGATCAAAGTGCTGGTGTTGACATGGAAAGAGCGTCAGCTTTCATAATGTTATTACTAATTAGCGACATAATTATATCATATCATTGTTGATCATTTGAATTGTCTAAAGGCCATCTTTCTTTTGAAATCTTGGCTACCAAAATAACAATTTTATAAAAGAAATAGAAAACGAAAACTTTTTAAATACATTCTGGGGCCCCGGTCCAGAACCGCGATCCCGCTTCCATCCGGGATGCACCGCGCCATCGCGCGCTTCAGAAGCAAACTAAGATCTTGGCTTCAAGAGACGTATATGTACGTGCTTTTTTTAAGACAACGTGTTACTGAACAAAAAAATAATTAAAAAACATTTTAATGTCTTTTAATGACTGTGAGAGTTGTTTGACCATAACTCAAGGTGAGTCTTAGGCACCGTGACAGACATTAAGATCTTTATATTGACACCTTGATTAAAATGTGGCTTCTGCGGGCTTCTGCTTGTCTAAATTGGCTCTCAATTGATAGTTACGTTGCTCGGCAACATATTTCAACTTATAGGCAGTAACTAGACAACTGAGTTCTAAAAAGTTCTAGAAGGAATCGACCTCGTTACCGTTTCCACAGGATCTTTCATTTCCTTTAAAGTCACGGTAGTCAGTGAATGGTTTTACTATTAACAATAATTTTGATAGCTTATTTCTATGATTGAGATAATTTAAAAAACATTATTGTGATAAGATCTTGACCCAGATTAACTTTTTTAATGTTCCAGCAAACGAGTCATTTTCATTGGTTATTTATGGATAAGCTTTCTACAGAATAGGGTTCAGCTAAATAGTTTTTATCAAATGATAAAAGAAGCATAGCCGCTATCTAACTTAGTTTATCTATGGTGCGACACAATGTTAGCTGATCTGTGAGAGGTATCAGCAGATCAAACGATATCATTCAGTAAACGTCTGCGGTATTCTATATTTTTTTTTAGAACTGACGTTTGTGTGGGATCCTAAATCAATCCTGTTCGACGTCGCGTCGTGTGCATGCGTGAATAGTCTAATGGTAACAGAAAACTAGGTCTCTAATTTTACCTAATTAGTCGCTGCTGATATGAGAGGACATTTTGTGAAAAGCGTTAATAAAAGTACTTTTTCTGTATATAGTGATTCGTTTGATAGAAAGTTTGGTAACTACTTACTAAACTTGGTATGTAGGAAACGCATTACTCGATCTTATCTCTTCTTTATTATCTTTCCGATGTCGAGCGTTTTGATATGTGTGGGTAGATCAATAAAAGAGGTTATAATAATTATGAAAAAGTTGATTTATTATTATAATTATAATAATTATTATAATACAGTTTACAATAATTACAAGCGATCACCAAACGCGGTGAAAGAAAACGGCGTAGTATTTAATTATTTAGTTAGGGTGTGTAGACACGGCGCCGCGAGGCCGCGTCTCCGGCCGCGGGCGCCCGTGTGCCCCGGCCTTGCCGGCACCGGCCTGCCTACCCGCATCGCATACGGCACTCAGTCCCGAGAACATGCTGGATACAACGAGAGCGCCTCGCGGCCCGAGGTGCGGGCCCGCGATCGGCCCTGCCTACACGGATATATTAATTTGATTCATTTAGGATATAGTCTTTCGAACGCGAGGAACAAAATATTACACAAGTCGAGAATATTATTTATAATCGATTCGGATGAAATCGGATGTCGAGAGCGGCGGAAGCTTGCTGTGAGCGGGCGGGGCGGGCGTATGTACAGGGGCCGCTACGGGCAGTCGCACTCCTCGACCACCATCTCGGGCAGGTCGCGCTTGATGATGTTGGAGTCGGCGCCGAAGTAGATGAGCGAGAGCGCGGAGAAGCGCACGGGCGCGCAGCACGCGGCGCGCTCGGCGCGTGCGGCCGCCTCCAGCACCTGCGAGTGGTACGTGAGCTGCGGCGCGCACGCGCCGCGGCAGTAGTTGGCGTAGTACCCCTCCGGCGCCACGATCCAGTCGTCCCAGCCCAGCGCGCGGAACGACACGTAGTATGTCTGCCGGCAGCAGCGGCCCTGCTCCGCCGCCGCGCAGTCTAGCGCGCGGCGCCGGCGCGTGGCGGGCGGCGCCAGGCGCAGCCGCAGCAGCGGGCGCGCCGCCGGCCCGCCGCCCAGCCGCAGCCGCACACGCCCGCCACAGCCGCTGCAGTCCAGCAGCAGGCGCAGCGGGCCGTGCGCGCCGGCGCCGGCCCAGCGCCGCGCCGCGCGCGTCACGTCCACGCGCTGCCAGCCGCTGCCAGGCGCGCGCCGCGCCGCGCCCGCCAGCTCGCCCACGGTCGCGTTGCCGCTCACCTGCAACACCGCTTCTCGCTCACTCATCTCTACTGTACCCCTTTACTAGGCCGTCTAAGTGAGGTATTACCGCAGTGTTATATTTTTATTAGTTTCATGGAAGCTACTAGTTTTATTGAAAATAGGCTAGAAAAATACCAACTCATATAATCGTATCGAGTCATATATTACCGTAAAGGCCCACAACGTGTACCGCAGGCGGCGCGCGCGCGCCGAGGTTTCAGCGCGCACCATCAGCTCGGCGGAGGCGACCGCGAGCCCCGCGCCCTGCTCCGACTCGCCCTCCTGTCCGAGCCTGAATTCTATCAGACGCTGTCCGTTCAGCGTCTCTCCTGGAAAGAACACTCGCGTCAGAAATGCTTCAAAAGCTCGACGACTTTGTTACCCCAAAGACATCCAATGGGCGAGGTCCAATACCCCATCGACGAAAGAAACGCAATTACCGCCATGATAAATAATTAAAATTGTTAGGTTTGATGTCTGTAGGATATGAAGTCGTTGCGAATAGCTTGTGAGTTATTGTTGTAGTTGTTCGTCCAGCTTCTAGATTGCTACCTAAAGTTCCTACGAGAAATGACCCATCTTTTCAGCGCAGTAGCCGCGATGGGAGGGCAAGGGATGGAGCGCCGAGTGGTCGCGTCGGTCGCCCATGGCTGTGGACTACACTTACCCTCAGCGTCATGAGCCCTTGGTTCTGATACTCGAGGGTCCATGCCGCTTCGAGTTTGCGCTACGCGACTACATCTGCTTCTTCTGACAACCAGGAAAGGAAAGCTACTTCGTATTAGATAAAACCATCGCAGTCACAGACGCTCCTAAAATAATTAAAATAAGAAATAAAACTGGTTTAGACTACTCGTTTTCCATTGAAGATTGTGACCAGTCGCTGAGCTAGTTCTCACATCTTCTTTTCTGTAAAGAAGAAAAAGGATTATTAGATGTGATTTATTAATACCTACTATTTTTACTATAAGCACACAAGAACCACATGTAAATCGAGAAGATAATTACGTCATTAAGGCGGTATAGTCAACTTTTAGCAATTTGAGTAGCGTTTTTATAATTATAGCTTTTCAATATAAAAAAAACATTTCGTTAAAATTCATCATATATTTAAGAACGTCGTAAAAGTAGAAACGTAATTTAGAATGATCGACTCGATAGAAAACCTACCTACGTAAGCACGATAGTCTAAAAACATGGACGTGTATGATAAAACAAACAAGTAGGTATTGTATCCGGCCCGATGGATGTGATCAAAGCTTATGGGAATCCATTCCCATAACGAATGATTGCGTCATGTCCAGTAATGAAGAGATAACATACAAAACCCCCTTTACTTTTCCATAGCCGAATCTGCCTACTATAAACTAGCGTGGTTTTTACACATTTTTATATGCTACACATAAAGGATTTTAAGTTTATTTAAAAAGCCACCGACATTAATAACAGAAAATCTAATTTCGACTCGATCAAACCTGTGGAAGGTGGGAAGATGCCAACAACCACTCATCAACTAGAAAAGAGCTGATAACCTTCAAAGGACTGAACAGATTTTCTTGCAAAACATTTTTTATGGCTGACAGGCTAGGTGTTTGACCACAGCTCATCTGATGTTAAGTGACGATGTGGTTGAAGATAATAAACACAGGAAGCCAAGCCTGGAATGGAACTGGGTCTCAAGTGACGCTATCGGGACACCATTAGATTCTTGGCGGTACAATTTCATCTTGATGGTAGCTAGCCAGCCGAGAACAAGACATCTACAACATATTAACCTTTCAAACGAAATAAAAAAAAAACCTAAATCAAAATAGGTTTGTAACCGTTTGGGTGCTACGACAGTGGCAACAGACAGATGACACGTTAGAAACACGTTAATTTGCATGATGTCATTTGATTGGTTTGCGTAAAAAACATAATATTATTTTCATTATGCAAACCGCCAAACTACACTACAAAATAGCATTCTATAATAGCACACGTGGAATGGGTATTTCCCGATATATTCAATCTTGGTATTTTTATGTCACAAGTGAATCGGTTTATGGTAATCGTGCTCAATCGTTGACCTCATCATCATTTAACAACAGGCGAGTTGGATAGTTGTGATTATGTTTTTGTAATCAGTTTCAAGTGTGTTTTTTTTTTTTTTTTTTTTTATGGCTGACAGTCTATTTGTTTTGCCACAGCTCACCTGATGTTAAGTGACGGTGTGGTCGAAGATGGTAAAGCACACCTAGCCTGGAATGGAACTGGCTCTCAAGTGAGGTTGCCGGAACACACCGTTAGATGCTTGGCGGCAGATTTTCAACTTGAGGGTGGTAGCTGGCCAGCCGAGTACTAGGTAGAAAGTAGAAAGTAGAGTAGTAGGTAGAAAGTACCCTACCACCACGCTATGGTCTCCTCACGATGTTTTCCTTCACCGGCAGCTCAAGCTCATTGTTGGGGTTTGAACCCACGCCCTTCGGCATGCGAACCTACCGCGCTAACCACTGAACCATCATCGCTACTAAATCTTAAGTGCTTAATGCTTTTGTATTCTAACACTTCGTGTACGTTTGCAGTATATCACTAAATTAATGAGCTTTTAAGTAGGGTTCCATTTAGTGTAGCAAAAATATGGCGGTTAGGCAGGTTCGTGATTTATAGTTGAGTTAAACTTAGATTTTTCAGGTATTTTCTCTTTTTCTCTATTTATATTTAGTTTTACTCATAGCAGTTTTCGAAACACATTTTTCAGTATCATTTGTGATTTAAATTTCTATCGAGTCGATAATTCTAAATTACGTTTCTATTTTTATGATGAATTATAATTAAATCAGATACTTTTGTTCAATAGTTATATTTTAGTATTTAAAATGCAAAGTTAATTTATTGAACTAGATTTGTATAGCGCCTTAATACATCTTGAATAATTACGGGATTATTCAAGATAAATTGAATAAAAATAAACTAAATAAATATAGCTACATTTATGGAGTCGTTGGCACGCGAAGTAAATTGTTTTACTAAAAAACACTTGTCCATTTTATTATAGGCACATTGCCAGTTATTGAAGTGCCCTTGAGATAGACAGACTAGACGAAAACAGTTTAGTTTAAAAAATGTTTGTGGATTCAAATTAATTAAAATTTTATTTATGATGTATCTACTAATTATTAACTAAGATATATATTATTTATTCGCTGATCTTTAGTCATAATACTGGATCATTTTTAAATAACCAGTTACGTTTTACAAGCAGATGAATGACTTCACTAGCTGCACCCACGTTTTTACTCGCGTTATCGGATGGTCACATCATCACATCATCATCAGCCATAGGACCTCCACTGCTGGATATAGGCCTCCTCTTGGGGGGGTTTTGCCAATAATCGTCACGCTTGGTAAAAACCCGTACGAAACGATTTGAATCTACTTTTATTGTTCGAACGGCTAAAGCGTGGAATACGTTACCCGAGTGGGTGTACAATCTGGGTGTCTTCAAGTCGCGAGTGAATCGGTATCTTCTAGGCAAGCGTGCTCCATCGTAGATCGCATCTTCACTTAACATCAGGTGAGATGGGGATTAAGCGCAACTGCGCAAGCCTATTCATAATTTAAAAAAATATAAATATGTTAAATGTATTATAACGACACGAAATCTATGTAATCCAGTTGCGATCGATGATTCCCCCTAAGCTGAAGTAGTACAACATACCACACACGCAGTGGCCACAGTTTAAAATAGCATTCACCTTGGTTATAACTCGTAGTCAATTATTGACTGCACTGGGTCGATATGCAGAACTTATAAGAACGTAAGGTACTAAGGTATTATCCATACTTAGCTATATGATTAATTTTTCATGGAAAATAGCAATATTACCACACGATGAAAGATTAACTGTTTTTTTTTTAATGTAAAAGTAATGAGACGAACAAGATGTTCTCCTGATGTTAAGAGATAACGCCTGTCCATGACCATTGCAGCGATACATAGAACTTTGAGATACAAACTAATTTAGTGCTCATTACTTTGGGACATTAGGTAATTAGTCTCAACAGCCCAGTAATTGACACACCCCAAATGGGCAGATGTTAATACGTTTTTCTCATAAGATCCTACACAAGCTGACAATAAAAGATTTCGAATTAATTTCACTAGAGTATCCTTCAAACTGGAACACAGTAACGTTTACACGCTACTGCTTGGCGGCAGAATAAAGTACCTACCTAGACAATCATTGGCTATCTACTACTTAAAGCTAGCGGAAGGATTGTACTCGCGTTAAGTACTGCCGCAAGAGTTGAGGCTGGTGATCTCTTCGTCTTTTATGAAGAATAAACTTTCAAGTGAGACGATCTACCACCAAGTAAAAACTGGCCAAAGAGTGGAAAAAAAATCTAAGTCACAGTGCAAGTCACACAAAGTAATTTACGGGCGAGTCCAGTCATGCCTTATTAAAGTAGTGGCGACTTTATTACAAGCTTTGATGGAGTTTTAGAAGCAACACGAAAAGTTATGCTTCACAACATTACCTATATAATTTTTCCAGACTCGCCTTTGTAATTCGACAGTTTATGAATAAAGCACCTCTATATTTATATGTATATCGAGAAAGTTTTGGAAAAAAGTACAATAGGCAACACTAATGAAGGGTGACGTGATTTTTTCCGCGTTGCCGCCAAAACTCCTCAACGTTACTCATTTTTAAGTTATTTACTTATACCATAGACAAAACCTACAAGTACGATCCTTTTTGGTTTTGTACGCCTTCGTCGATTTACCACGTTGTATTACGCTCAAAATTGTGTAATATTATTACTACTAAATCAACAATAAAGTTTTTACGACCATACGTAGCTTTAGTCAATTTTTTCGATCATCGAATATAACAAGATTATTGTTGCAACTTGGTCGATAAAAATACAGTAAAAAAAGTACGCTAAAAGCATAAAGAACGTAAATGAAAGGCAATAATGTAGAGTTTAACAAAACTTTGCGCACTAAAAGGCATGTAAAAAGTTATAGCTTTCACATTGGTGTGCTTTTACGTGTACGAAACAATTATCAATTTTATTGAAGAATTTTCAATACGTCTTAGTGAAAATCTTTTGGTTTCTTTTAGGTTTTTTTTTTTTGGTTTCACACTTTTTGACACATAAAGCCGGAAGGGTTTTGCGAGGCAGTCATGTTTCGAAATGAAGCTGTTAAGCTTGACCGGTAAAGGTCTGATTTGGCCACATTGTCGCTTTCCATCAGATGAGATCGTGGCTAAACGCATCTCTACTCCGATGTAAAAAAAAAAGATATCCCTGCCCCTGCCTATCGTAAGAATCAATTAAAGGGCATCTTAATCTTCTTCGAGCAAGGAGCGGGAGGGAAGGTCTGCCATTTATTTAATTGAGTCCAAGGAAGACAACGGCACATCGTGACCTGCGCCGTTGTGGAGGGAAGAAAGGGAATCTACATAGCATTTCCTGAAGTGTTAATGAAAAAAGAGTGCTAGGGCACTGGTGCGTTTCTATAGAGGTCTTAGTATCTTCCATCAGGGTACCGAAGAGGATTTAATAGGCATAACCCCAATACAGCCGGGTATCATTACAAAAAAAAAGATCACCGATGGAATTTTAGTAGGTGTAACATAGCTTGCCTGTATACCAAAATAGGTATCTTAAGAAAAATTTCACCACCATAAACGTCTCAGTGTAAGTTAAATAAAAATAATGGGGTCCGTTAAACTACGAGAATGGGGAAAACGCCCTATCAACGGTATGAGGTTTTTTTATTATTTGCCATGATTTCATAGTAAAATACAAACGAACATCGTACTTTCCCTTTTATTATTTCTATGTTTTATTTAAAAAAAATATCTTTGGAAAGCTGTGCAATTGTAAAACGGCATTTTTTTCACATTTAAAGAATTAAAAAACAAAGCGAGGTTGTAGAAATAATCAAATATAGCTAATTATTATTTTTAGGTACAAATGTGAAAGTGGTTAATCTTCAAAGGCCTGTATTGCTATTCCTATAAAAAGGTGAAGGTAGTATATTGTGGTATGTTAAACTACGACCTGACCCCGTTACAGGTAGTTCTATGAGTGAAGTAGTCCTAAGGAAGCTCTAACAAACTTTTAGTACTGTTGACTATAACCAGTTATGTATCAATGCGAACATACGAGTAAATATTTTATAATAAACTCGATAGTAGTATCATAAGGTAATCTTTTTGATTGGTTTTTTTTATTCTGCGGCTTTTTATGATGGTAATAGGCTAGATGTTTGACCACAGTTCATCTGATGTGTGACAGTATGGTCGAAGATAAGAAAGCTTTTGAAATATCTTGACAAATATTATGAATATTGTATCATACATTATGTATGTATGGTGTAATTATTAAATACCTACTCAAAAATATTCCAAATTAATTAGATGCTGTTCTTGGGCTCATGCGTGGATTCAGGTTCAGAATTGTTCAAGGTTTTGGGTCAATTTTTATTTGATTTAGTTATAATATAATGGCGCCTTGTTGATGGTTTCAAAATTTTGTTCTAAAATAAGTATACACTTGATTTACGAAGTGCCTAAACCTACCTTTCTACAATTTACATGCATAAACGACAGTTTTTTTCTGTACGACTAAGTATTATTACTTTGTTTTTAAGACCTTGAAAGTTACTAGATAGCTCGTGTCACATTACCTGACCACACAAAGGGTTAGCGTACCTAAAGTTGAGTATAGTTAACCTAGATTAAGTTTCGCGAACGAGTTATGTCCAAGAAAGCTTGTCGCGTGCGAGGCCGGCGCGATATAAGTGATTATATAACTCATTGGATACTTTAGTGCTTCCCATTTGGTGTTAGCTTATACGGCGCGTGTACTGCCAACCGAAATATTCTTGTCGTCATACATATGTGAGCATACTGGCTCTGACTTATTCAAAAACTATGTGAATTATATACTTGTAAAGACAATAAACCAAAATTTTACATTTTGCTACCAAGCTACTGTTGTAACTGGAACGACTGTTAAGCGGAAATAAACTAAATATGTATATACCTTGAACACTGTTTTTTTAATGGTTGACAAGCTAGTTGTTTGACCTCAGCTCTCATCATCAGCCAAAGGTCGTCCACTGCTGGACATAGGCCTCCTACAGGGGGGGTTTTGCCAATACTCGCCACGCTTGGCAAGCGGGTTGGCGAGCGCAGTTAGGTGTGATTGTTCAAGGAAGACGCTGCTGCCCATCTTCCGGATTACATCCCTTAGCCGACTCTTACGGCAACCACGGGTAGAGAGGGTGGGGTACTGTTCTTACGCCAGCACCACCACGGCATGACCTCAGCTCACCTGATGTTAAGTGACGGTGTGGTCGAAGATGGTAATGCACACCTAGCCTGGAATGGTACTAGCTCTCAGAGGCTACCGGAACACACCGTTAGATGCTTGGCGGCAGATTTTCAACTTGAAAAGCTTGGTAGCTAGCCAGCCGAGTACTAGAAAGTACCACCCTACCACCTCGCTATAGTTTCCTCACGATGTTTCCCGTCACCAGCAGCTCAAGCTCATTGTTGGGGTTTGAAACTACGCCCTTCGGCATGCAAACTGACCGCACTAACCACTGAGCTATCATCGCTACAAAATTATTTATAAAAATGTATTTTAATTAGTGTTTTGTTTTAAGTTCAAATTTAGGGGTCGATATTAAGTAAAGTTTTTTATAAGTTTTTTAAATTGTTGTCAAGTAAGTTAAGTTAAATCCTCATTACTGTTGTAACTGAAACGGTTGTTAAGCAGAAATAAATTAAATATATACCTTGAACACTCAAAATGAACTTCCGCTAGTAACGCCTCAATCAGTTAATTTTGCTACCAAGTTTTACATTCCTGATTGAATTGATTAGGTACACAAATTACACCTTAGACATATCGCATATCAATTCTGTATTCCTAAAAACAAGCAAATTCGATTTTTCGATATGCCACAAAAAAAATCGTAATTAAATTAATTACATAAAAATCCACAGACGTTTATTTAGATAAACATCCATAATAATCAAACATTTTGTTTTATTTTTTTTTATTTTCTTAATTTAGCTTATTTTGTTTTATATTACCCCTAGCTAGTGGGCTGAAGCATTTGAATTGTTTCTAGATTTTTATTGGTCAATCGTTTTGGTTTTTGTGTACCTGGACATTCCGGAGTAGTCTAGATTTTATAAACTGTTCCACTGCTGAGCACGAACTTCTTCTCATGTAAGGTACACAGTACCACAGTAGCCAAGTTCGGCTTGGCAAACTTCACAGCTCACGATTATTCCTTTGCCGTTTGAAAATAGCGGCAACTAACTACCGTGCCTGCCGCGGGGTTTGAACCTCGGATTGCCATATTGCAAATCAGAATGTCTCTTAACTAGGCTGCCGTAAGTTGTTTTTTTTTATTTATTTATTTAATACTGTATAGCGTTTGACCACATCATGCCTGATGTTAAGCAAAGTCACTGTGTTACTGTTTGTTTGTCTGTTTCGTTTGTGTTACAAAATAAAACTTTTTTCTTTCTTTCTTTCTTTCTTTCAAAGATGTGGTCTAGGATGGAACACGCTTACCTAGAAGGAACCTGTTTCCTCTTGATTTAAAGACACCCATGTTGTACTTTTTGGGAAACACAGACTCCGGTGAAGAGTTCCACATCCTCGCTGTGCGAATAAATAATGTGGATTCGAAGCGCTTAGTGCGCACATGGGGAACGTATACCATGTAGGTACGGGTGACGCTTTGCTTGCGTTTGTCTGGCCGTCCGGTAGTAAAAAGGGGCGGGGGAACCAAGTCGTGCAACTCCAAGGCACAATCCCCGAAATGTATCCGGTAGAAAACCGATAGACAGGAGACCTTACGTAGATGCTCAAGGCTTTGCAGCCGAGACCTGACCAAAGTGTCATTGCCTATCAACCTCTTTGTGCGCCTCTCGACTGATTCCATTGCCTCAAGCTGGTACTTGGTATACATTGTTATGTTATTTATTAAAGACACTGACAAAAAGACCAGGGGATAAAACCGGTGGCACACGTAAATGACACATTGAAAAGAAACTTACGAAATAAGAAAAGTTTACTCTTAAGTTCACGGTTCTCTACCCGTGGTTGCCGTAAGAGATCATGGGCAGCAGCGTCTTCCTTGAACAATCACACCTAACTGCGCTCGCCAACCCGCCTGCCAAGCGTGGCGAGTATTGGCAAAACCCCCCCCAGGAGGAGGCCTATGTCCAGCAGTGGACGTCCTATGGCTGATGATAATGATGATGATTAAACGTTCTGTAGTTCTAATTTTTTTGTGATTCCCTGATATGGTCATATGTATTAGGTATAGAAATGTTATATTTTATTAGTCCTGCACCTGTACATATACTGCAATAAAGGATTGTGTATAGAGTATTATAAAAATATATAAATTTGTTATTATTTGCTGAGAAAAGATTTAGGGAAAATGGATCACTTTGTCTGCTATAATAAATAAGTTTTATCAAAATTTTTTTGCGTAATCTGTTTTCGTGAACCTACGATGAGCAATTAAATTAAAGTTGACAAAAAATAAATAAATCTGGCGGCCTCAATAATACGATATAATATAAATAAAACACGCCATCAAATTTCAGAACCAAGACTATGGATTTTAACAATTATTTTTTTTAATTACCTGTCAGCAACACACATATATACTTAATGGTGATTTAATGGAGACACTGATATCAAAAAATCTGAATTATTAAGTATTCGATCAAAATAATTCATCGAAAGTCCTTCAAGTAAAAATACTTTTATTAAACTTAGTTGTTAGTTTAGTGCTGCGACTTTACGGTCCCTCTATTTTCATAACGTTTTGGCTATTTTTATATACACATGTTTTGTAGCGATGATAGCTCAGAGCTTAGTGCGGTCGGTTCACACGTTAAAGAGTGTGGTTTCTAACTACAATAATGAGCTAGAACTGTCGGTGTAGGAAAAACATCGTGAGGAAACCATAGCATGGTGGAAGGGTATTATCTAGTACCATGCTCAAGTTGAAAATCTCCCGCCAAGAAATGTTCCGGCAATCTCACTTAAAAGCCAGTTCCATTTCAAGCTAGCTGTGCTTCATCATCGACCACACCATCACTCATCATCAAGTGTGCTGTGGTCAAACACCTAGCTTGTCAACCATAAAAAAAAAAAACAAATACGTTCCAATACCTACTTTATTTTTATGCTCAGATTCTGAGAGTAAAGTGTACTCGATCATAGAATAATGCATCGAATGATTCCGTTAATTAGTGAAAACCGTATCAAATCCGTAGCGTAAGTAAGTAGAAGAAGTCGGCGGACAAACAGACGCGGGCAGAGACTTTTCTATACTATTTAGAGAAAAAACGTGAATAATAAACATAGTAATAATAACAGTAATAAACATAGTATTTTTGGTACACGAGTATTTAAAAGTAATATCTATTTAAGATTAGATATTTTTGATAAACGTATAGAAGTTTTTGTTTACGAGTCATCACTAAACCAATATCAATCATTGTTTAAAATAAACTTTTTCTTAAGTTAAAAACTTTTCATTCAAGAATAAATAAAATAAGCATCAAATAACACTCAATAGCTTAAATAACTGAAAATTTGTAGAAAAACTGTGTGCCAAATTTTCCAAATCCGTTGAACTGTTTTTGCGTGATTAAGTAACAAACTTTCATATTTATAATATTAATAGAATAACTCAATTGAAATCTGATTTAAATTCAGAATCAAAATATCTAGTTAAAAATCATTAAAAGCTACTAAAATTTATAGCCACTTATTCAACAATTCACATTACGTGATTAAAGACTTCAAATTTGTCCTAAAAACTCACCTCAACTTCTCAAGTAGGGAAATTGTGATCACGGCGGTTGCGTAAAAAGTTTTCGTGTATCATCGCGCAACGACCTCCCCCGACACGGCTCGATGCAAACTAACGCTGCCGGGAAACCCCTGCGCTTATATACCCGAGGGTGCGTGGGTGAATCAGACATCTGGGAATCCAGCCCCAACGAAAATATAGCTTGAAAAGGCGATTCCTTTGAAAAATTTATAACTTGAAAGAGATTAGCCACGATGGTACCGACGATACCAGAGCCTTTGAATTTGATTGACGATATGTAGAGTTAACGCTTTCGTTCAATTTGAATGGCGATTCATTTATTACTTTTAACATCATCATGGCATTTAGAGAACGCAATTGCTCATTGCTGAGAAAAAGAAAACGCAATTCGGTATGTAAAGAAAAAAAAATATCTTTACTGATTCCAAAACCATTTCGAAATATTACATTCCTGTACATTATTTTTACGTATAAAACTCTTTAATATTCATTAATATCGCTGTATACTTTTAGTGTCTCAAAAAAGCAATGGTAAACCAAAACAAAATCTGTCAATGTCAAGTCAACGGTCGCCATAATACCATACATGGTTTCCATACACGCACGTCGAATTGTTTTTCGCTTTATTTATACAAAAATCTAGATTATTTTACTTTAAACGTTACTCGGACTCTAATATCGCTTTTCTGAGGCTGTGTTATAAGATTTTTTTACTTCATTTTAATTGTCAAAATCAATCAAATGTGCCAAAATGTATAGTTTATTCTTTTACCTGGCAAGGGCTTATATAACATACTATATTCAGCCTACTTTATTATGTCATCGCCATAAAAAGTTTGAAAACGTATTAAAATTCAACTACCGCATAGAAAGCCATATTCAAATAAAGTTTACTATCAGTTAAAAATATAAAATAAATACACAAAAAGCTACTGAATTGCTCATTGTTGTGGATAAGGAATGTCTCTAGAAATACAATTATTTTCTCTAATTTAGAAAACTAGTGTTTTAAAAGAAGTTCATTTTGAGGAGTAGACCAGTAATTCGCCGTATACACAAATAAAATACGAAGTAATGTATCAGTGATATAAATTTACTACGTACTAGATGACCCCTGAAAGATCCGAACACTCGCTTCTTTCAACTGAACTGTAGAGATGTATTCACATTGTTCACTATTCAGTACTCCAAAAAAAAAAACTATTTTATTTAGCAAATAAATTAAGAAATTCATGAACATGACACAACACGAAATTGAATTTATGAAAGCCATTTTACCCGATCGGAAACTAATTTTCATAATTTTTAATTTGATTTAATTTATTTTGTTATAATTTTTGATATAACAATAAAAACTATTTCTAAAAAAACTATCAAGTTATAACTGTGTAACTGTGTAAAAATTTGATTTCTAATATTTCCAATTCGTGGTCATGTGGATTCGTTCATTACAGAAGGTGATCTATTTGTTTTGGATCAAATTAAATATTACTTACACTACAAATACAAGGTTTCACATTTCCGTAAATTTAGACATCGTGTTCATTTATCATAGTTCTGCCGCACCCCCCTTTTTTAATTCAGAAGGTATCTATATGTCTTATCTGGTATTTTTTTTTTGTAATTACATACTTATACAATATTTACACAATAGGTACAGATCACCCAGTCACAGAATAAACATTTATCGTCGTATAAATGTTTGTTCTGGTGGGAATCGAACCTAGGCCTTACAGCTCTAGAAGCAGACATATTACCAGCTTTTTGACAGCTGTCAAAAACTTTGAATGCCACTACGACTTTGATTTTACCATGAGACACTTAGATAAATCACTTGACACTGATAGAATGAAAAAATTGTGATGCCATAATGTAAAAAATATAAAAAGGACTACGAAGCTACGTAGATCGTAGCCACGTAGCTCGTAGACGCGTAGGCGCGTAGACTGCGTAGCATACTAAGTATACTGTTAGATAGTTTTTTGTTGACACTGCTATCCATAAATCTGCAAATACTATAAACACGAAAGATTGTCAGTGAGTCTGTATGTAAGTTAGATTTTTACGCTGCATTGGATTTCGGTGACATTCGAAATGGGGACAGTTTATAGTTCTATTAGCTGAATTATAAACGACTAATACCTGAGTTCTTGAGTAATGTACGGGATAGGTGTCGATATGTCACATGGGCAGCTTAAGTCAATCCTGAGCGCGATAGCGTTATCTCTAATCGAATATTACTTTGTTTAGATCTTCACACAACATGACAGTACTTTGAACATTCACGTCATCAGCCATAGGTCGTCCACTGCTGGACATGGGCCTCCTCCTGGAGGGGGTTTGCCAATACTCGCCGCGCTTGGCAGGCGGGTTGGCAAGCGCAGTTAGGTGTGATTGTTCAAAGAAGACGCTGCTGCCCATTTTTTTTTTTTATGGCTGACAGGCTGTGTTTGACCTCAACTCACCTGATGTTAAGTGACGGTGTGGTCGAAGATGGTAAAGCACACCTAGCCTGGAATGGAACTGGCTCTCAAGTGAGGCTGCCGGAACGCACCGTTAGATGCTTGGCGGCAGATATTCAACTTGAGGGTGGTAGCTAGCCAGCCGAGTACTAGAAAGTACTCTACCACCACGCTATGGTTTCCTCACGATGTTTTCCTTCACCGGCAGCTCAAGCTCATTGTTGGGGTTTGAACCCACGCCCTTCGGCATGCGAACCGACCGCGCTAACCACTGAGCTATCATCGCTACAAATCTTCCGGATTACATCCCTTAGCCGACTCTTACAGCAACCACGGGTAGAGAGGGTGGGGTACTATTCTTATGCCGGCACCACCATGGCACATATATGTAAATTGGATATCCTTAGAATCCCTACATCATTCCAAGTGACACTAGCTATTTTTTTTAAATAATCTATTTAGTGGGTATGCTATGGTTCTTGTCTCATCCGAGTTTCTTAGGGAGTCGCGTTTTTCAAATACATGTAAATAGAAGTGAAGTGAAGGTGTTGGACTAGATTTGCACTTCGGGCACCGCCAATTGTTCCTCCGGTCTCCCAGTTTGCGAAAGCCGCTCTCAGTGATCCCAGAGCACTGGAAGTCGAAGTGCGGCTTGCAGATGCAGCACGCGGGTCCTTCAGTATGTTTCGATCCACAGCTGGCGCACGTAAACATCTTTGAACATTATTTTTATATATTCATTCTAGCTTACGCCCGCGACTTCGTCCGCGTTGATTTCAGAATTGTTTCTAATCACCTAGCGGTATGAAATATACTTTACTTACCTACCAAATATACACAAAATAAACATAAAAAATCGGTCGAGCCGTGTCGGAGGAGTGCGACCACAAACACTGTGACACGAGATTTTTTTATATATAGATAGCTAGTATTTAGATAGTATATGTATGATTGGATTATTACCGTATTGTTTGTCAATAAAATTATTTTTTTCATTACAGTAGATGAAACCGCTGGCACGCACTGGTGGTATAATAAAAAGTTATTAATAATTTAATAAGTACTTAATTCTTACAGCATAAAGCTGATTTTGTCCCATTGACAACATTAATTAATTTTTATTTATAAGTCACGTATGTATGTTTTTCTGTTTTAGTGTTTGTCAATAAAATTTTATTATTATTATTATAAGTTATAAATTCTCTCCTAGCGTTTGGCACCGACTTAGTATGTGACTAAACAACCCGCTCCGCTCTATTTCCATGTTTCAAAGTGCTAACTAGGAGAATTTTCGCGGAAACATCCAAGCCCCTATTTGCTTCTTTAATTCATTTCTTTGACAAAATCCTTTTTTAGGACATCTACATACATTTGTTATCTCTCTCTAGACATGTTAGGCAAGTATCTTACAAATAAGGTTGCTTCGCCTTAAGCCTCGTTTACAGAGTTCTAAGAACCATCACTTAAAATAAATATTGAAGGACATTTCATACAGCGCCATCTAGTGGGACTAGATGGCGCTGTATGTATGAACTTTCTAAACAAATTTTGTACTATGGAAACCAGAAAATAGATAGAACACATATATTTATTTTATTAAATACATACTTATCTACATCTATCTATCTATATAAATAAAAATCAAATTGTTGATAAGCGCATAACTTGAGAATGGCTTTATCAATTTCGGTGATTCTTTTATGTAATCGTGAAACTTCGAATAAGGTTTATATGTAGGTTTATACCGTGTGCCGTGTGGTGTGCCGTGGTGGTACCGGCGCGGCGTAAGAATAAGTACCCCACCCTCTCTACCCATGGTTGCCGTAAAAGTCGGCTAAGGGATGTAATCCGGAAGATGGGCAGCAGCGTCTTCCTTGAACAATCACACCTAACTGCGCTCGCCAATCCGCCTGCTAAGCGTGGCGAGAATTGGCAAAACCCACCCAGGAGGAGGCCTATGTCCAGCAGTGGACGTCTGATGGCTGATGATGTGTGATGATGTGATGTGTAGGATTATATGCATAAAGGCTGATCGCTATAGTACCGGGCATTCAACTAGTAATATAACACTCAGAATACACATACACAGAACACTCATCTATATTCGTCACCCAAAGCTTTTGTCCTCGATGGGAATTGAGTCCACGCCCCACGGCATAGAACGCAAAACTACTACTAAGGTAGTCGAATTGCCAACCAATTATGTACACTAAAAATATTAACAAGCATACAGACCGACCTATTAAAATTACAAGTATATCTACAACTGAATAATTTTCATTTCTTGGAACTTGGTTTGCATAATGGCTACAGATATACCTACATATATATATAGCACATGAGTAAGTATAAATTCGTGAGAAGTGGAATATATGGTACCTTGCACGATTCTAAGTAATATGTCGTAGGTTTTAATGGTAAAAGTTTAAAGGTTATGATAAGACTAGCTGTGCCCCGCGGTTTCACCCGCGCTAGATGCCTACGTCATAGTAGCTTTACGCATGCAAAGTCTCAGCCCGATCGGTTTAAAATTGATAAAGTTTCATACAAACTTTCATCCCCTATTTTATCCCCTTGGGGGTAGAATTAATCAAAATCCTTTCTTAGTGGATGCCTATCTTAACATCGGGTGAGATGGCGGTCAAACGTAAGCCTATTTCTAACAAAAAAAGATCACATCTAATTTGTTAGGGTTTTTCGGAGTAAACAAAATTATATCTCAAAATAAACCTTTACGCACCTAGGATTTTTATCAGAGATATCTTTGAAGTATCTTTTTATTCATTAAATCTCTAGATTACTGTATAAATATTTATGTGGTGTCGCAAAGTTGTGAATGGAGATCTAAAAATATTGGAATCTACCCATTCTCAGTAATAAGGTGACCTTTCCTTATAGAATTTCTTTCTAGTAAAAAAATTAGAAAGATAAAAACAAAAAGGTATTTTAAAAAAATCTAACCCGATCGTGATAGCGGAATGATATCCTGTTGAGGAAAAACTAAACGATAAGTTCTCTGGGATATTTAGGCTTTATAATGTCTCTAAATAGCATAAAACAAAGTCGTCCGCGTCTGTCTGTTTCACCGCTTACTTGTAACTTGTTGCTTTGAAGCGATGATAGCTCAGTGGTTAGCACGATCAGTTCGCACGCGAAAGGCGTGGGTTTAAGCCCCAACAATGAGTTTGAGCTACCGGTGAAGGAAAAGATCATGAAGAAACCATAACACGGTGGTAGGGTATTTTCTATTAGCTCGACTGGCTAGCTACCACTCAAGTTGAAAAAATTGCCATTGCATCTAACGGTGTGTTCCGGTAGTCTCATTTGAGAACCAGTCTATTCTAGGCTAAGTGTGTTCGACCACACGTACCACCAGGTGAGCTGCGGTACGTTTACATTAAAAAAACTACGTAATAACGTAGCTATACAATATGTGGTGGCGTAACTCTTTCCTAAATGCCTAGCAGTAATCATAATAATATATAAGCTCAGAGGGGCTGGCCCTAATGTTGGCTTATTCTGAAATCTGTTAAACTCTTCACAAATACTGATTTTTGAGCTATATCTTACTAAATAAGTGTTTTTACTTAATAGTAAAAAAAGAAAAAAAGAACACATTCCCAATCCCGTTTTACCCGCATCGTACTGTTCCAGATTCGGCACCGAGACAATGCTGGAACGACTCTTGGTGCGTCTCAATCAATTCCTGGCACTCTCCCAGACAAGCTTTATAGGTAACTTGAATGCAAGGGTAGAAAAATATGCCTAAAATCTAGAGCCTCTGAGAGGTACAGTTGAAATGCTGAAATGTTACTTAAAAATATATTTCTACGAAATTTTTTCTTATTATCAATTTTATGGTTTATAGGCTAGCTATTTGACCACACCTCACTTGTTATTAAGATGGTGAACACTCCTGGCCTGGAATAGAACTGGCTCTCAATTGAGGCTGTCAAAACACACCGTTAGGTGCTTGGCGACAGATTTTCGACTTGAGGTAGCTAGCCCCTGGAGTACTAGAAAATCCCACCACCATACTGTGATTAAATTATTTAATTACTAGCTTGCTTTCGCGACTTCGTCCACGTTGTCTTTGGTATTAGATTCAGAAAGAAATAACACACATGTAAGTGATGAATAAGCAATAGTTTAATGACAGTTACGCTATTTTATTACCTACAATAAGATATAGGATACCTTTTATAGTGAAATAATGTTACACAAGACACATCAATACTTACCAAATTTCAAGTGGATTTTCTTGTTGTTAGTTTTTTTATAATTCCCAGCAACCTAACGTTTATCCTGGATAAAAATTAACCTATATGTTAATCTAGGTAATAAACTATATGTGTGCCAAAATTCATCCAAATCCATTCAGCCGTTCTTGCGCGATTGAGTAACAAACACCCAAACATACAAACTTTCACATTTATAATATTAGTAGGATGATTTGATCAGTGATTTTTCTGAAATGACTTTCGAATTGGACGCTTGTATAAGGCCGCGGGTAAAATCTAGCAATTGTAATATGTTCTTCTGTAAAAATGCACACTGCATGTATATAGGTACACTTAGCTTAGCATGAATAGCTTTGATACAGTTATAACTTTAGAATTGTTTTATTCTATTACCATTTATCATATTAAATTATTACTGGGTACTTTAACCCCGTCTACATCTATTATTCGTCTCTGTACGTCTCCAGTTATAAATATGTATAGTGTTTGCCAGTCTATCTGGCCGCCTGCGCGGCGCCTTATTTCATTACCCTCGTCTGTTTTCTGCGTTCTGTTGACACAGCATTTATTCTTTCGAGATAAACTTTCTAAATGGCTGTATTAGAATTGTTTACCATAGTTATAATGGTGGGCATCGAAATCGCTTTTCTAGACTGCTTGCCCTCTTGCATTTTTCATAGAAGTAATTTTATGAGAACACTAAAGGACGCCAATTTTTTTTTATTTCTCCTAATTTTCGTGAAATTGGTGGCGATGATTTATGGTTCACACATTAGGCTTGACACATTAGGCTTGACTTCAGTTCAGTTCTTCTAACTTATATCTTAAGTGACAGTAGGATAAAAAAAACCGGCCAAGTGCGAGTCGGACACGCGCACCGAGGGTTACGTACAAACCTGTAGGTATAAAAGTTATGGTATTTTCTTTTTTTTTTGCTTTTCGCAATTTTTCCTTTATCTGTGCTATAAGACGTTGCTTTGTACCAAATTTCAAGATTCTAAGTTCACGGGAAGTACCCTGTAGGTTTTGATTCACCTGCGAGTGTCGAAAATTTGCAGCATAAACGGCTGTATCTTTTGATTGCGTTGGCTTAGAAGTTTGATTTTTTCACAGCTCCAAGGGACAGTAGATTTGAGTATTTGATATGAATTTCAGCTTGGTACCTCCACGCGCTCCTGAGAAAAAGGACAGACAGACAGACGGACAACAAAGTGATCTTTTAAGGGTTACGTTTTTTCCTTTTGAAGTACGGAACCCTAAAAAGGAATAACAAAATTAACCGGAGTATAATTGGAAGTAGAAATAAAACACATAATGTAAATCTACATACGTTTATTGTTTCGTTTATCGAAATACATCTATAACAATGTCTATGTAAATCCTCTAACATTTAAAACAATATTATTACGAAGGTACATACGTTTTGTAAATAGTTTACGAGTTTAACAACATCTACAAATCTAGTAAATATTATTATCCTTATAATATATCCTGCAGATACATCTGCGAAGCGAAAATAATAGTACCTATAATATATTTGGATTAAACTTTTATTTTGTGTAATAGACGAGCAGGTTGCTCGTATGAAGCAAGTCCAGTTAAACGTGCAAGCTTGCTCATTCGCAGTTTTGAACTCTGCTTGCTAGCAATGTATTTTAGTCACCACTACTCATACTCGGATAAGATGACATACATTTGTTTACGCACTAAATCTATTACGGGAAACGTACAATATGAACCACAACAATGTTTGCATAATACTGCTTACTGCTTTTATTCGCGGCTTAAATGGCAGTAAAAAGAGATATAGATATAGTTAGGTGATTTTTATCTTAATAGGAAAGACGGATAGGAGAGAATAGATGTCTAAATACCCAGTCAATTTCTTGTACTTTTTTTAAATACGGTCCTTTAAAGTTATAGAATAGAAAATAGAATAGAATAGAATCATATAAAAATGATTTAAAAATAGAGCATATACTTATATATAATAATATATTAAAATGATTTTAAAATAGAGCCCTGGTCCGCCACATCGCTTTGCTTCTTATATTGTACTCTTTCGCTTTGTTGTAAGCCGGCGCTTATAGTGTTGAAAATGGGAGTAATTATTCCCAATGACTCCATTTTAAAATAACGTTGAATACTAATCCAAACTAAAGGAAAATGTGAAATTACGTATCTTTCACAATTTATACTTATATGTTTCGCTAAATATGTAGTTTTTAAACAAAATCTTCGTTTGTTAAACGTAGAACTTTCTTCCATTATACGTTGATTTTTAATGTTAAAATGTATATTCCGAAATACAAGACTTCTAGGCAAAGTAAATATAAATACTTAACTATCATTATTATCACATAATTATTATGTTATGTATAATATTTTAAATGTATTTGTAATATGTAAAATGCGTCCTGAAAGAGTGTCGACTTGTGGATGAAAATTGTGAAAGACGATATGCGTATGTGGGGAGTGAATGTAGAAATGGCGAGTTAGAGTCAAGTGCAGTCGTAGTGAAGGAAGTGAATATATTCTGCACGGGATGTTTACTTTCTCCACTGGTGAGAGAAAGATTGGTACACGATGAATCCGAATCCGAACCAGCCCAGTTTTTATAAACGCCACTACTGGGCGTGGGCTTCTTCTCATTGTGAGAAAGGTAAAGCCATAGTCCACTACGCTGGCTAAGTGCAGGTTGCTGACTTCACAAATCTTCAAGAACTTTTTGTTTTATTAACTCTCGGATATGACGATGTTTTTTCTTCACCATTTGAAAAATATTATGCTTCATAAAGTATTCTAATAGACAATGAACAATTATGTATATCTACATAATATTGTGTTTTATGCTATGTACATAGAAGGAACTTTGATATAATACTTAAGATTTTACACAACACAATAATACATTTATGTGAAATGTGTGCATGTTTGCTTTAACAAAGTATTTTTTAACCAACCGGTAGCTTCATGACATCGTAAACTTTAATTCTACGACTTTTTAATATTTGAAGTTTTCTTTATCTATATTAAAATTAAAAATACTTATTTGAAATGGGAATGTAGCTAAAAAGTATTGACAAAAAGCTAAACATTTTTATACTTTATATTGTTTTTTTTTTAATCAGTTTACGCCTGTAATTGCATACAATACAATAACAATAACTTTTATGAATTTCGTGTTGGAAGTTTGAAAAATATGAATTTATAAGAAACTACTAATAAATCTAAGTTTTTAAGGCATGTATGACCTGCCGCTTACTGCCGGAACCAAACTAATAATATCAATTTATAAGTATATTTTCAAAGAACATTCTGGATGTGCGGGACCGGCCTTTGATATTGTATAATAGGAAAATTTTATTAACATAGTGAAAATGCAAAATAATATAGATAGTTAGGCTAGCTCCGCGATCATTATGCAGAGGCAGCTATGAGGAGGGGGCACCGAGAATACCTGAAAAAGGGGGAAAAAATATTTAAAAACATAGCACAACTATTGCATCTAGTTTGGAGAGTACTTTTTTAAATGTAAATGTAATGAGACGACGCTCTCCTGAAGGTAAGAGATAACGTCTGTCCATGACCATTGAAGCGATACACATAACTTTGAGTTACAAAACAAAGTCCAGGGAATCGCTGCTTTGGCGCTCATTAATTTAAGACTTTTGATGGTTAGTCTCAACGGCCCTGTAATTTCGTTAACTACAGTACCCTACGAACCGGAACACAGTAATGTTTACACACTACTGCTTGGTGGCAAAGTAGCAAGTTACTTTTTTATGTATAACTATTGAAACGAAGGATACGCTCTGCGGTAACAAATAACGTCTCTTTATGGCCGTTACAGTGGTACTTTGTTTTGAGTAACAAAACACAGCTCAGCTGCTTTGGCGCTCTTTGTAGCTTTTGCTTAGAGACATTCAATGGCAAGTCTTAATACCCTTTCAATTTCAATTTACTTATTTGCAGTACCCTTCAGCGAATGATATGTTTATGACTTTGTGATTTAGACATATTTATAAAATATTGAAGCATGTAACAATGATAGCTTAGTGGTTAACGCGATCGGTTGTCACGCATAAGAGCCTGGGTTCTAACCCCAACAATGAGCTTGAGCTGCCGGTGAAGAAAAACATCGTGAGGAAACCATACCATGGTGGTGCCGGCGTAAGAATAATGTAATGTGTCCTACAATATTTAAAAAGCATTTAACAGTGTGTTCAGGTAGCCTCACTTGAAAGCCAGTTCCATTCCAAGCTACGTGTTTGACCACAACTCACCTGATGTTAAGCGACGGTGTGGTCAAATATGGTAAAATACCTAGCCTAGAATGGAACTGGCTCTCAAGTGAGGCTGTCGGAACACACCGTTAAGTGTGCAGTAGATTTTCTACAAGAGGTAACAAGCTAACCAAGTATTATTAAAGTACGAGTTACCATAACGCTACGATTTCCTACAATGTTTTCCTTCACCGGCAGCTCAAGTTCATTGCTGGGATTTGAAGCTACGCCTTCCGGCGTGAAATTTGGCAGATCTGACCTGCTGGCCGGTCTCGTCGCGGTATTCGTTATAGTAGACGCAGCGGGCCTCGCGCATGTTCAGCGAGCGGCAGATACGCTGAGAGTAAGCGCCCGTCGCATCTACCTTGAACAGCTGGAAAATATAATGAGAATTGTATCAATGTAAGTAAGAAATTCTACGTACATACCTAGAAGAAAACTTTAACTTCCACTTCATCCTGATCACGATGTTTCGGACTGGGGCAATAGTGATGATGAGCCAAAATCATCAGTGGGGAATGTTTTGTGAAATCTAAGCTGTAGATGAATCTATGATCAACCGTCATTCAGCTAAGCAATACATAATGGGCAAACCTGTGATTTAACCCGTCACTTAACATCAGGTAAGTTGTGGTCAAAAAGCTATTTTTTTTTTGTCCAGGGAAAATACTTAATGTATACCACCGGCCCTGGGACGGGCACAGTGGTTATGTGGGACTCTCCGTCCTAATGACGGCCTACCCACTAAAAACCCTGGAGTGTTCCACCTCGGCGCTTGTGTCGAGGCTACGGGCACGCTTTCGCACTCTTCCGCGGCCTCGACAGCGCTTGTCCTCGCTGACCCGCCTCGGGGAGCCCAAGCTCACCCCGCCACGATGACGGTGTGTCAGTGACACCGGACACATCGTGATCCACCTCGGAGACCTAACCAGCAAATGGGCGTCGGACGGCCCCACGTCCAGACGCCCGTGGTCTCCGTGCGACGGGTCAGATTAGTGGCCCCGTCGCCTGCCACTTTGGCCGCTGGGATGGGAATCGCCAGACCGGCACTCCTCCCAACTCGCGGCCCCCTCCCACTCGGCTCCTCCACTGTGCCCTCAGCTCCTCAGAGGGACACGTGGAGAGCCCTCACGTCGTGACACATCATACATGACGTGTCACGATCCACCTCGGGACCAGAAAGCAACTAGCGTCAGACAACCCAATGTCTGACGCCAGCGGTCCCCATGCGATGGGTCAGGTAAGTGGTCCCACCGCCTACCACCACGGCTGCAGAGGACAGGGAGAGCGGCACAACGCAACACCGACACTCTTCTTCCCCTGCAGCCCCACCGCGTCCGCCATCAAACGGTGGCGGCCCCGTCAAGGCCGCGGAAGGTAGGGAAAGCGGCAACGATACACCGACAGTCCTCTCCCGCCGCGGCCTCCAGCCCTCAGCTGCGGTACCTCCCATAAGACACCGCAGCCCGCCTCAGTTGCGGTACCGCCCATACAGTACCGCAACCTACATTGGCCGCTTCAGCCAGGCCCGGGGGGAAGCCCGGAGAAGCAGCCCCGCCTCGGGTTCCGCTTGGTTTCACCGTGGTGACCAGGCACGGTTACTCAGCCCCCCCCGCCACGACAAGGCGGGAACCCACGGGGGGGTGTGGTCAAACACCTAGCTTGTCAGTCATTAAAAAAAGTCAACCATTAAAAAAAATTCATGATGATTGTACCAGAGAAATGATTCTAACCTTGAAGCCGTGTTGCTTGGCGAGGTCGAGGCTCCTGGCGATGAGACGCCGCGCCAGCCCTCGGCCGCGCGTCTCCGCACTCACCGACACGATACGGCACTCCATTATACATTCCGCCTGGAATATTCAGGTTATTCTTAAAATTAGACGGTAAGTAAAAAGAATGCTTAATAAGAATGAAGAATGAATGCAAAATGAAGCGACGCTACGTAGTTATGGTAAAAGTTAAGTGCTGAATGTTGGTAACCCTATTTTTTTGTTCGGGGAAAATATCTTACTGATCTTAATTTCTTCCCTAGGAAGGACAGGTTGGTTATTTTTAAATTTTTTTTTATAACTGACAGGTTATTTGTTCGACAAACAACTCACCTGATGTTAAGTGACGGTGTGGTCGAAGATGGTAAAGTTCACCTAGCCTAGAATAGAATTGACACTCAAGTGAGGCTGCCGGAACACATCGTTAGATGCTTGGCGGCAGATTTTCAACTTGAGGGTGGTAGCTAGCCAGTCGAGTACTAGAAAGTACCCTACCACCACGCTATGGTTTCCTCACGATGTTTACCTTAACCGGCAGCTCGAGCTCATTGTTGGGGTTTGAACCCACGCCCTTCGGCATGCAAACCGACCGCGCTAATCACTGACCTATCATCGCTACATACTGTGGGCCTCTCCGTCCTAAAGATGGTCTACGCATTATAAACCCCGGAGTGTTCCATCTTGGCGCTTTGCGGCACGCTTTTGCACTCTTTCGCGAAATGCCGCCAACTCTACGTCAACGAGTTTAAAGATGAGTTATGGCGGGAACTCGGAAAGAGTCGTGTCGCCTCATTGTATTTTTTAAGAGTGTAAAATAGTGATGTTTTATTCCTAAAGTGGGGAATAACAAACGCGAATGTAGGAAAGTGATACAATGTGAAACGTGACTTTTCGTATGGTGTCCAAAACGCCATCGAAGCTTGCAGCCGCCATTACTTTACATGACTGGCCTCGACCGCCACGGACTGGACTTTGGCTATATTTAGTTTAGACTTAAATGGCAAAAATCGAAGTTCATTTATGAGCTTAAATTTCTTCAATGACATTAATATACTTAATATATATACTTATCTAATCTATATATATATATATATATACATATATATAATCTGAATCTCGGAAACGGCTCCAACGATTTTCATGTCAATTTATCCATGTTTTCAGCCGAGCAGTGCTTGGTCATCCAGGTACTTTTATTAATGGACTTAATCGTGATATGAAATCCGACTGCTCTATGACGGAAAACATCGTGAGGAAACAATAGCACGGTGGTAGGGTATTTTCTAGTAGGTACTCAAATTGGAAATCTGTAGACAATTACCTAACAGTGTTTACCGAGAGCCTCACTTGCCTGTTCCATTCCAGAATAGGTGTGTTTACCATCTTCCATCACACCGTCACTTAACATCAGGTGAACTGTGATCAAAGCCTAGCCTGTCAACCATTTAAAAAACGTAGATTCTGAAGAAATTTTCGAATTTTTTTGCTCCTTTGCTTGAATATTGTTTCTATACGAAGTGAGAACTTACGTTGTATGTGTTGAAGAGGTCCAGGTCACGGCTGACGCTGTAGAGGATGGTGAAGATCTTGTTGTACTTGTCGTCGGAGGAGAGGTGGATCTTGGTGAGGGACTCCTCGATGTCGCCGGGTCATAATAGCCCGTTGAGGGCCACGCCAACCACCTGTGATTTGATAATAATTTTATCTAAAAATTAGTTTAGTATAACCGCTTCATGGTCGATATTCTTACAAGTAATTAAATTTAAAAAAACCCCTACGCAATTAACCAAACATACCACCGCAAGAAAACTGGCTCTCAAATGAAAAAAAACCGCATCGGAATCGGTCCATCCGTTTGAGAGCTACGATGCCACAGACAGACACACACATACACAGACAGACAGACATCAACGTCAAACTTATAACACCCCTCTTTTTGCGTCGGGGGTTAAAAACTCGAACTAAACGGTTCAAATCTACCTTCATTGTACGAACCGCTAAACCATTGATTCCCAAAGTGGTCCAGGTGGACCCCCAGGGGTCCACGGGAGACTCGACGGGGGTCTACGTTGGCGTGACAAAAAAATGGGGGTTCACAATTCGTGAAAATGTATCTAGTTTCGATAGTAAAGAACTAAAATGATGGCTTGACTTCACCTATCAATGTAGGCAGATAATATTTTAAGAAGCTCAGCGACTTTTGTAAAAACTTACATATTTTATATTCAGCACAACGTACAAATGTATATAGTGTTACAAAATTTTAACAAAAAAAAAGGAGCAGATTGAGTATCATAGAACGAGACTTGCGGTTATTCCTATCAAAACTGAACCTGACTGAATAGGGACCTTATGGGCAAGCGTGCTCCAACTTCCACGTCATCACTCACTATCAGATGAGTTATGGTGAAACACTAGTCCATTTCTTCATAAAAAGAACAACACATAGGCTACTTTATATTACAGAAAATGCTGGTGATACCGGGGTTTCAATCTACTTACTCCTTTGTTAGTAGTTGCAATTACCTGATTGTTCTCAACAGCTGCGATAGACAATCCGTCAGCCATGGTGGCCGCGCAGAGGCGCTCTAGCTCTTCGTGAGGTTCGCCACGTCGGCAGAGCGCGACCGCCTTGTTCAGCGGCTCGTCCGCGAAGAAGTTATCTCGCAGGTGGACGATCACTGACTCTGTCAGCTCCGGGGTGATGATTACGAACTCCGGGCCCGCTGGAAATAGACGCACCTAAATCAGCTTAAAGAATAATAATATTTAATAATCAGCTATTTAATTATTTATTAATCAGCTTATAATATTTGCAAGAGGTAATTTTTTATACAGCGCCTAGCCTAGGTTATCTATTGATTACGTCACACTCTGTTTAGAATTTTGTTATAATTCTGAATTCAACTTATGTGAAAGAACGTCTTCTAGTTCAGGCGGGAACGCAATTTTTTTTTTTTTTTAACAAAATTATATTTAATCTTAATAGTGCTAAATTATACGTAAGAGTGTGTACAAGTAATATAAAGCGTAATATGTATTTCCGAAACTCCGTACAATATATAACTTCTACTTTACTAAGGCATGGACTGAACTTAACCGTGACTGTATGTAACTAAGACTTAATTCACTTGATTTTATCATAGAATGCTAAAAAATAAAACTTATAAAATACTCAACTCTGGCAGAATGTATGTAGATAGTAAATACGAACATAAAAACTAGAATTATTTATCTATCGCGTATTTATTGTTTTTAACATGTATTTCTTATTGTGTTTCGTATTATATTAGATGTATACTTTTTGTGTATTTTAATATTATAAGGCTTGTCACTCGCCTTGACGTTGTAGCAAGTGTGACTAGAATTTATAAATGAATAAAACTAAAGCTTCTAGCTTAGCTCTTACCGAAAGAATTCAGACGGCATTTTATAAAATATGCTATCAATAACCCTGAACCAGGCGCCCTCCAAGCGGGGTGGAACTCATTATTAAATCCTAGCCGAGGGTGGCACGGTTTGATATTATGAATATCGGAGTAATTTTAAAGCGTTTTTTATACCTAAGTATTTATTAGCCGACTACGGCAAAAAAGGAAGGGTTATGTTTTTTGCAGTGCATGTATGTTTGTATTTAATTATACTCCGTGTGAAATATGTTATATATTTCCTTTAAATTATAGTTATTTTGTCCCTAGATGGATGGTATTTTAACTTTTTAGCTTGTTTTACTTAAGGAATATACATATGTATGTTAGTTAATTTAAAAAAATACACGCAAACACAACAACTCTACGGTTTTAGATGAAATATGGCATAGAGATAAATAATTTATACTCTGTAATACACAGAGACTACGTTTTTTCCCAGAAATATACGATACGCGGGTCACTAGTTAAATTTAAAAAAAAGTGCAAAGTTGTCTTGAATTTATGAGAGGAAAGCAAATCATAAAACAATTATGAGAGAGTGTCAAGGATACCCAAGTTACATTAGAAATTATGGTAAGGTAAACTGTAAGGATTCTTACTCAGTGTTTTCTTATAGTTGATAATATTTGTAAAAGATAATTTTCATGGGAATAAAAACAAATACAAATATATTTTATTGATAACACCAATATTACAAGTCAGTTCCGTAATATATTACAAATATATCATTAAAAGAGTTTTAAAACATTGATTACAACTTTCGATAAAGTGGTTCATCACTTTATTGAAAGTTGTTTGGCTGTATGTCCGCCGATGTCGTTCGAAAACATCAGTTGGACCGTGTCTGACAAAAGAATAAGGAAATATTTCCGCTTTTGTCATGTCGTTGGTCCGTCCTGTTCTACTTTATTCCACCAATAAATTTGATTCACTCCCATTGTGGTGTTGTCATCCTGTTTAATAGCATTAAAGCGCATAGTTGTAATTTATTGTTACAGCCAAAACATTTATCTCTTCATTGGCTAAAACCGACTTAAATATCAACTTCATAAAATTAAC
This sequence comes from Biston stratarius, assembly GCA_950106695.1. Classification (NCBI taxonomy): domain Eukaryota; kingdom Metazoa; phylum Arthropoda; class Insecta; order Lepidoptera; family Geometridae; genus Biston; species Biston stratarius. The sequence continues at coordinate 25,403,981 of OX467106.1, forward strand.
ACCGACCCTTAACATTCTGCAGCCGAGACAACCTTAATCCCACACAATACAAATCGATAAATGATTGTGAAACTTCTCAATAGGTACGCGGAGTCACGCCTTAGGTTAGGGCTTCGTCAGACTGAAAGCGGTTACAGTTATCACATATTATTTCGCTCTGTGCCCAACAGAGCGAAATAATATGTGATAACATGATACGGCTATCGATTGAACTAAGATTTTCTTTCATATTGATGAGATTGGAGACGTGATTCATAAACACTGAATAGAACTAAACACTGAACATTATCAGTATTATTGGAATATCGTCCGGTCTTTACGAATATTAAAAAATATATTTTATAAAACAAAACGTAACTCGTCAACATATTAAAACAGTCGTAAACATATTATTATTTATCAATAAAATTTTAAGGAAGTTACTTGATCTGTCAAATTTGTTTGATAAACCGTGATCTAGGGATTATATTTGACAATTCCAGACACTTTATCAAATTACAAGAAGAACAAACACTTTTCTTCCTATAAAATAGGAGAGCAAAATAGCCTGTGAAAATGTCTTTATATTGGACAGGCTAGACTTTTGACTATGTTACTTGACTAGGTTACTTGATCATAAGAAATTATACGATCGCAAATGGTGAAAATGCTTCATTTAAAATTTGAACATTGACACACTCACAGCTAAGATTACAATGAACCATGATAAAACATGGTTCATTGTATTGTAATCTTATCTACAGGCACAATTTTACGAGATGGATTCACTGGTGACAAGAAATAGTGCTAGCTTGGCATTTTTCTCTTTATAGCAATTGTTTTAAGATTACACGATCCGTCCAAAAAAAGGACTACAAAAACAAAAAAACTTAAAATAATTTTCGCATGTTTTGTTTTCCTGACACGCTCTCAGTGTACCGGGGCTTTAGAGGTCTAGATGATCGCCCAACCGACCGGGTCAAGGTCCCTCCATTCGATCCAAGTGGCGGTACCTATGGTCTATGTATCTGTGGATTTGTTTGGCAGTAACTGGTAGCCATTGTTTCATATCCTGTTTTGGTTACAGTCTATAAATTAGCATTAAAAACTCTCTTGTCTACAGTTCTTGAGTAGAGATAACGAATCGGCAAACGTAGCGTAGCACGCCGTAAGACACACGTAAGGTACATAAAGCAAGTTGGCAGTGGTCGCAAAAGAAAATGCGAGTTCCTTGCGAAGCAAACTTCCAAAAGCGGAATATAAATAGGCCAATTCGAATGATAATTATTAAAAGCTTTGTTACTAATTATATTAATAGAGGTAAAGAGAATTATAAAAAAAATAACATTTAACACATTGACTACCAAATATTCTATATAGCTTCTATATGTATATTTGTAGCGATGATAGCTCAGTGGTTAGCGCGGTCGGTTCGCATGCCGAAGGGTGTGGGTTCAATCCCGAACAATGAGCTTGAGCTGCCGGTGAAGGAAAACATCGTGAGGAAACCAGAGCATGGTGGTAGAGTACTTTCTAGTACTCGGCTGGCTAGTTGAAAATCTGTCGCCAAGCATCTAACGGTATGTTCCGGCAGCCTCACTTGAGAGCCAGTGCAATTCCAGGCTAGGTGTGCTTTACTATCTTCGACCATACCTTCACTTAACATCAGGTGAGCTGTGGTCAAACAACTAGACAGTCAGCGTAAAAAAAATAATTAAAAACGCCAACACCATTTTGACTAAATTTAGTCTACCAATTACAGTCTCGAAAGTTTGCCTTAATTATCGTAGAAACGCTACGTATTATTGTATAGGTTACGTAACCGAACAAAATTTCTGCAATATCCAATTATTATCATTGTGTCTATAAAATGTCGCGAAGAGAATTATACAAAGTCGTAGATCGCCTGTCAAACTATCACTCTTTATTTGAAAGTACATAGATCTTTTAGATCTATGTAGTTATATAGGGTTGATCGTAAAGTTTACGGTAGCTCCACGTGATATTAGTTTATTGGACTGTAGATAAAGCTATAAAATCAGTCAACTGAAACTGAATGCTATCGGAATATTGAAAATCAAAAGTCTTCCAAAATAACATTATATTTTCTGTTAGAAAGAATTTTTGGAAACTTCTATTGTTATTCAATATAAAAAATTGTATAATCTATTAAAAAAAAAAACCTAACAGAACCTCAAATTTAATTAGGTTTCTCGTTTTTTATGGTTGACAGGCCAGGTGTTTGACCACAGCTTACCTAAACACGAACATAAGAATATGCATCTGTGTTTCGATCGTTGCATACTTACAAGTATGTAGTTGCATACTTACAAGTATGCCATTGCATACTTACAAGCATGTCGTTGCATACTTACAAGTATGTCATTGCATACTTACAAGTATGTCGTTGCATGCTTATCAGGTAGTAATGATAATGGTGATTAGATTTAGTTAGATTAGTGATATTTTTGAGTATATTACTGAACTAGAAGCTACACCATTACATTACTATACATTCGTAAGTTGCGTGCCGCTAGCTTCAAACGGCGAAGGAAATCATCAGGGGCCATGTACTAGGTGTCAGTATGAGTCTTTGTTATAGTGTGTTCGGTTGTGTTACGAAATAAAATTAATTTCTTTCTTTCTTTCTTTGCATACTTGTAAATATACATATGCATCAGAGTGGCCATGCACTTGTAAGTATGCATATATGTATACTTACAAGTATGCAAAGACACATCACATACATCCACTTATATACATACTTACAAGCATGCAAAGACTCATACCAACACTTAGTACATGGCCCCTCGTCTAATTCAGAATATACTTAAAAATATCACTAATCTAACCAAATCTAATCACCATCATTACTAACTAATCAGTACAAACAATACTTTGACGCGCTATAACGTAATTACTTGTCATTGTTGTCAAGGAAGTATAAAAGCTATTAAAATTAATTGACTTGACCTAAAACAAAACTGTCTTCAAAATGGTAAGAACCGTTCTAAATGTTAATGAAAATATTGATTACGCGTTTCGAGGTTACGTATCAAAGGAGAAATATAATACTAGCTTAATTAACTTCAATTTATATTAGATAAATTATACTCTATAATGCGTTTAAATAAGCTTTAGAATACTTTGTGGCCTGCCGATTACTAAAGCTATTCAGACAGTCGAGGACAGAACCACGTGGAGGAGCAAGCTACAACAAGTGTACTTAGAACTAGACACGACCTTCAGCAATGAAGAACTAAGAAGAAGAATAATACTTTGAGACATTCGATGGTTAGTTTCAACAGCCCTGTAATTTCGCTAGCTGCATAACCTTTAACCGGAACACAGTAATGTATGCGCAGTTTTTTTTATTACTTTTTTTTATGATGAATAGGCTTGCGTTGGTCGCCATCTCACCTGATGTTAAGTGAAGATGCGATCTACGATGGAGCACGCTTGCGTAGAAGATACCGATTCACTCTCGACTTGACACCCAGATTGTATCTATCAGGGAACACCCACTCGGGTAACGTATTCCACGCTTTAGCCGTTCAAACAAAAAAAGATTCAAACCGTTTCGTACGGGTTCTTGGAATGTCAACTATAAAACGATGTCACTTTTTCGAGCTTCTGGCCGTCCGATAGAAAAATGGGCATGGGGGAATTAGAGCATGCAGATCTGAAGCACACTCTCCGAAATGAAACCGATAAACTAGCAACATTGCGACGATGTTCAAGGCTATGAAGTTTAGCTTGAACGAGGGAGTCGTTGCAGATGAGTCTCATGGCACGCTTCTCAATTGACTCCAACGGCTCTAGCTGGTATTTGGCGGATCCAACCCAAAGGTGCGAGCAGTATTCCATGCACGATCGAACTTGTGCTTGATATAACTGCGGTGGTAGCTATCTAGACGACCTCCTGCTTAGAAGATCTACCGCCGAGTAATTTTCATTAGCGTGTGTCGTGTATAACGATGCTATTTGAAATAAATAAATGATAATTTCTGAAACTCCAGTATCAGTTAGATATTGAACTACACAAAGAAAAAACAAACACTTAATAGTTATCTTAAAAATGTTGTAATCAATATTCATAGTAATTTGATAGGTAAGACGCTTCGTTGGATTTAAGTGGAAAGCTTTTCTAAGTAAAGGGAATGTCAGGAAAAGTTAATACAATTGAATGAATCGTTCACTTGCTAAGTGCCTCTCGTGTCTCGTGCCTCCTCCGAAAATAGGTCAAGTCTCGTAGAAAGCAACTATCCTAAGTACTACCTATAGGACTGCAGGTAAATAGATTTAAAAAGACCATACCCATGATACAATCATATACTTAGTGTATTTTCCAAAAAATCAACAAATACTACTAATTTGACGTTTGGTCTATAAATGTTAACAAATCATTTATTTCATTAAAAATATTTTTTTTATATTTCAACATAAGTACACATATTTGTTGCCAATAAATGTAACCTTCATTTTCATTTATTTTTTTTATAAATAAATTGACAATTACCTATAAATAGTGTTAAAATGTTCCAGTACAAAATTGTAAATGTTAGCAGTATGTGCAGTTTCCATCTATGTCCGTCAGGTGCGCTGTTCCAGTAATCATACATTTTGCGTTTTATGAAATTCTTACACATTCTGTACCAGAGTCTATGCTTTTAAATAATTTATTTTTTTGTTAAATTAATAAGACGAATGATACGTTCTCCTGATGGTAAGAGATGACGCATGCCCACGCCCATTGCAGCAATACGCAGAACTTTGGCTAACAAAACAAACCGGAACACAGAAATGTTCACTACTGCTTGGCGGCAGAATATCTGGTACTGCCGTGGTACCTACTTAGACGATCTCCTGCTAAGGAAATCTACCACCAAGTAGATCATGGTGTCATAACAAATTTGAAACAAGAAATTCAAATTAATAGCTATCTACACGTGAATACGTCTTAAATTTGATTCGAAAGACGAAAAAAGCTGGTTTAAAACATAAGTAAAGTATAGTATCCTTTTACAATGGGCACTATGTGTCCGTTCATATCCACATAGAGGGAAACAATCTCCTCTGTGGAGGATAATTAATCAGACTCGGCAAGCGCAAGGACGTCGGACGAACCGCGCCCACGCTCTATAAAGGCAAACGATCGGAGAAGGCAATACTATAGAATAGATAAATCACATTTTGTATTAGTAGTTAGTTAATAATAAGTAGTAGTGTCTGTACTGTACTGTACTGTAGTGTCCAGTGCGACAAAAATGTTAGTTGTCAACATTAGTGCTGCCGATTTCTCAGCAGTGCTGGTTTTCAGTACTAATTCTGGTGTTATCAATAAAATATTTTAAAAAACTGTATGGAAGCACGAGACAATGAAATAAAATAAATATACATACGCGAATATATAATATGTAATATTTGGTATAGCATCTGACGTTGGCTATTCCGCGTGGTAACGCTGCGAGTATTATGTGCACTTTTGGACAGGAGTCTTTACGTAGGCCTTTTTGACTATGGATTTGTTGATTCGCATATCATCTTTAGCGGATGGGACATTGATGCGCGTCAACAAATCCCTTATATATTGTAAGAAATGTACGACAAAAAATATTTTATATTAAATTAAAAAAAAAAAACATTATATTTAATGCTTATAAGTTTCGTCTTTTTTTGTTAAATTAATTTCGAACATTTTCATTAACTTACGTGTCCCGGAGCTATCCACGCTGCTCTGGGGCTCCAGCTTGAATGTAGTATTGTTGCACTATATTCGAATCTGTAAAAAAACATTTAAGAATTTAAATCTGTATAAAAAAGTAACTAAAAGAAATACATAAATAATACCAATAGATATGAAAAAAATATCAGATTCTTCATTAATATTGGTAAGGAAGTATTAAAACTTGGATATTTGAGTACTAGTACATATTTACTCCACTCCTTTCCGTTGTCTAATCATAAATCCTACGCATTCTATGAGTATTAGTGAGTAAACCTATTTAGATAGGTAAGCTTCGGAGAGGCAAAATAAACTATTTCATTATATAAATAAACTATTTCATTTTAGAAGCGACAAAAAAATTAACAACTGTATATTATCCATATTTCAAGCTCCGCGACGCTCGTTATTGAAGAGGCTTTGTGAAGCTCCCAGGGAGAGGGTGGGAGGCAGAGAGGGGGGTAGGAGGGAAATTCCTCTCACAGGATCCGTGCGCGATATTACGCACCATTAGGCTGAAATTTTTGACAGGGCAATGAATTGGAGCCAAAATGAGTTGGTATAGGTATTTGTATTTAGTATCAATTTGGGATGTTGAGCTCTATGATATAATTTTCTGGGGACGTTCCACTGACTGAGCGCGCATTAAAAACGCAAAAGGAAAACAAGGATATTAAATTATGATTAATCCAAAATTCAAATACACATACTTATGTAAATTTTCACGGTAATAATTTATGTTTTTTCTTTTTAAGTTATTGTGTTCAATGTTATTAAACCTTTTGTGGGAAGACACTGTCTGCAGCAACACAGCGAAGGCTACAGCTGCAGGCAGGGTTACTATATATACCTGTACGATTTTTATGAACCAATAAATTTATTTGTATTTGTATTTGTATTTGTAATGACGTCAATTGCATAAAATATAAAATATACTCAGACAGCCATATACAAGATTGATGAGGTTACAAGATACAAGATGTTTTTTTTGTGACTTTCTTACGTAAGGCAAAAATTCCCTATTCCATGGTGGGTATCTGATATTCAATACTTGTTGTGATATACCTACAATCTGTTTCATCGACGTGTACAATATTAAGGATATTGATTTATCCTACAAATTTGAGAACACTAGAACCAACGCTTCTGTATGGAGGCAAAATTATTTTGTACAAGCCAGCTAACTTTTGAAAAAAAAAAAACTTTTTTTGTTAGCTAGTTTGATACCTTTAAATATTAGGATCATCATCATCACGACGAAACGTCCTGTTCAGGGTTACGTGGAATGACAGTGCTTAGCCGAAAAGAAATGATTATACTCGTAATTGAAAGCATGTTTTACTATGGATTTAACCCAAAAAATCGTCTGTTTCATTCGTATCGTCGAGGATAAATTGTAAGAAAGAGCAATTTTTTATTGTGGTACTATAGTAGAAGAGATCTCAATGATGAGGCCAATAACATCCTTTCGGCTCAGTAGTACTACAGTGTGCGTAACCCCGTAAAGTCCACGAAGTTGTTGTATTGCAACCAAAATATCTCACAAATAGCTTTGCAAATGTTTAAAGTTGCCAAATTGAAAAAAAGAAAGAACAAAAATATTTATCATGAGCTATGACTTTTTTTAAATACGACGATGCTTGATGTTCATTAATTTGGCAACTAAAGTATAAAAATATCAAGGGCAAGAGTCAAAAGTTAGCGTGGCCCAAAGCTCATCAGGTGAATTGAATCGATTGAATGGAAGCTAACAAGGCGGAAAGCTTCGATGTTTCGACCACAGCCTAAATCGCGGTAATTTATTCGCGTGCGAGACGCGTGGCGGCCCGTAGCGCGAGTTATACTTTGTTAGGACTTCTTGAAGAAGGCCACTGGATGTGGCCGAAACTATAGTCGAAATATCCGATATAATTAAACGTGAGTAATCCCGCATAAGTAAAACAACCACGTCAGTTTTTAAAGTATTATTTTATCCTGTACCTCAAGCTCTGTTAGTAATTTGAGCATAGAAGTACGGAACTAATGAACTCTTATTATTATTCTTATTTGTTTTAACCGACGAAAAACCGGAGGAGGTTCTCAAATCGACGCGTATATTTTTTTTTATGTATGACAACGCCTAACTTTTTACAGAGTAGTCCGATTTTGATAATTCTTTTTTCTTATACTTGTTGTCACAAATAAGCGATTGTTTTTTATGTTTCATAGGCTAGGTAATTTGACCACAGCTCACCTGATGTTAAATGTTGGTGTGGTCAAAGACGGTAAACACGCATAGCCTATAATGAAATTGGCTCTGAAGTGCGTCTACTGGAACACACCGTTAGGTGCTTGACGTTAGATTTTTACTTGATTAGTTTGCACGCCGAGTACTATAATGTACCATAGGTACCACGTTATGGTTTCCTCATAATGTTTTCTGTCACCGGTAGTTCAAGCTCATTGATATTTGAACCTACGCCCATCCGAGTATGATCCGATCGCGCTAACCACTGAGCTATCACTGATACTAAGTACAGACTACACTGACACTGTCTTGCTTTGCGCAAACGTTTAGTAATAATGCAAACCAAAAGTTACCGTTTTATCTTTTGAGTAGTTTTAGAATTCCTAGGTACTTCGACTATTCTATATCTACCCAGCTAACAAGCGCTCTAGGGTAGCTAACAGCAGGTCTCGGAGAGCTTTCAATAAATCAATGATCGTTTACAATGGATAGGAAATGGGAAAAGGGAGGCGTCGTACAATTTAATATATTTAACAGTTCATTTCACGTGGCGTGAATCACGATTACGGACGAGGTATATTTTTCTTTAGCTTATGAGATAGCTGGTCTATTATGTATAGGACTAAGTTTAACTAAATACAGTGTGCTTCTAAAAAGTGCAGTAATAAAGAAAGGTGCTGATCTACCTACTAATCAACATGAACTACTTTTTTACTTTGAAGTAGATCTCTTTAGCAGGAGAACATCTAGGGAGGTACCAGATATTCTGCCACCAAGCGGTAGTTCACATTCATCGTGCGAACCGCTAAGCAATGGAATGGCTGCCCGAGTGGGTGTTCCCTGTTAGATACAATCTGGGTGCCTTCGAGTGAATCGGTTTTAAGAGGCGAGCGTGCTCCATCGTAGACCGCATCTTCACTTATCATCAGGCGAGATGACGGTCAACGCAAGCTTATTTATAATTTTAAAAAAAAGGTATTGCAGCTGGCAAAATTACAGGGCTATTGAGACTTACCATCAATAGTCTCAAATTAATGAGCGCCAAAGCAGCGAATCCTGTGTTGTCTTGATACTTACAGTTCTGTGTGTCGCTACAATTGTGAACATGCGTTATCTCTTACCATCAAGAAAACGTCTATTTTATTTGTGCGGGATTACTCACGCTTAATTTATCGGAAACTCCGACTATAGTGTCCGATAAAATTAAACGTGAGTAATCCCGCAGAAGTAAAACAAAATTGTGTCAAAACCACGTCAGTTTCTATAGTAAAAGAGAGCGTTTAAGTCGTATAATTACATAAACATAAAAAAAAATATAACTGATAGAATACAATACATTAAGTTACTGATTAAACCATTATTGTGAACAGATTTTACTAGAACTTTGAATAACAAAACAAAGTCCGCAGGGCGTCGCTGTCTTGGAACTCTTTACTTTGATACATTCGATGGTTAGTCCCAACAGCAATTTCGCTAATACCTTTAAACCGGAACACAATCATGCACACTACTGTTAGACGATCTCCTGCTGCAGAAATCTACCATCAAGTTATTTGGTTCCCACAGGATAAGCTTTACTTAGACGCTAGATGGCGCTGTGTGAAATGTCAATCGATATTTATTTATTATTCTTGATTCTTGATTAAAAATACTTTATTATTCTTCGGATAGTTACTAACTTTACATTGTGTTAAAATGCGTATATAACTACATGTCATAACAAAGCAAAAACAAAGGTATCGGAGCTGTTAAAACAAACATAAATAAGATAAAGTTTTGGATTCACACATGTTAATTGCAAATATTCTATATAAAACCTACATATATATGTATATCTATCTACCGGAACAATAAGGAACTAAGTAGGTATACACACTACACTGGTTAAATTAATTTAAATTAAACTATATAACGTATTTAGATTATTAATTTTTTTTTATTTTATCTACGAAATTTTGTTTTATTTTCTTCTTGACTGAGTTAAGCGTGAGTGTTAATAAAGCAAAAGTATGTCAAAACACGTCAATTTCCTTAGAGTCAATAAACTTAATAAATCATCTATAAATTAGGCAAGTTATAGGAACTAAAACAAAATTAGCTACCTACTTACCGTACCAGTCTTAACACGCTAACTTTGTACCTATTTATATAAAGATAATGTGGCCTACCTCAACGCTTTTTTAAAACTACCTTTCAAAGCACATGAGGCTACATTCAAAGCAGAATGGAAGGTACTCACCGCTGACGCCCGCGGCTGCTCCGTGCGAACTGATAAACCGCCCGGGCCAGCTCCCGCCCGCCCTAGCTGTAGGGTTGCCAGCCGACAAGGACTCTACTGGATTCTCCCAATATTTATAATAACAGATTTTATACAAGAAAATTATCAGAAGTCTCTATTATAAATGATTTATTATTGAATATACGTGTCTAACGCGATGGATACGAACCGGTCCTATTTTTACCCGACTACGCAAAAAAGTAGATGTTATGGTTTTATGTATTTTTAATTTGTACCCTCGCATATCTCGAAGTGTTATAGTCGATCCTCTTTGTATGTGTCAATCGATTTATGACAAAAAAGTAAAACCAACTGCTTTCATAACCAAAATTCGCTTCTCAGATTTACCGCGTTTGGTGTCAAATCAAAGTCAAAAAGAGTGTTAAATTTATTAGTGCCAAAAATATTAAATATTTATCTTGGCTTGATATAAAAAAAATGTCACTAGCAATGCTCCAATGTTTCACATGCTATCTTATAGAAAGCGCTATTTTTCCAAGATAGGTACAAGTATCAAAAGACGCCTACTTCATTCTCCAGTACTTATGTAATCTATATTTGTGCCAAATATCTTATTATAAGTTATACCGTTGCTTTATGAGAAAGGAACAAAGTTCACGAACTTCACGGTTCACGGTTTTCTTAACAGGTAAACTTTACATGATCTATTGCACACTAATAACATAAAAGTGAAACTTTGCATGTTTGTTACTACTTCACGCTGTAATGATTTAACGGGAATGGATGACATAAGCTTTTTATCCCATAAAAAGTCTATAGGGCTAAGTAAAGCTAAATGTTTTAAACGCTAATTGTTTCTTGGGAAAAATCGCGGACGGTTTTAAATTAAAACTTGACAATGTTTAAATAACAGATAACAATTATGACAAGTTTTTTTTTTAATTTCACACTAACTTAATTTTGCACTATAACGAGTTTTTATCAATCTAACATTTTATTTCTGTCGAAAATAAACACATAGTGTCGAAAATTCAATTTAGAAATACATTTTTTACAGAATAAAAAAAAATCTCCGTCTAAATATTAAGGCCCTTTAACCTGGTAACCCTGTCTTACTAACTCTCGCCCAGAGCGATCTTTCGTCCGCCTTAGGTCATAAATTACTGCGCAGACACGACGACGACAAAAAAAACACAACCTGTTGAATGCTCGACAGCTTTTCTAGCTTGTTTCATAGCAGGAGCTTGACTTGATAGTTTTCAGAGCTACCTATGTTTATAACGTGCTTGTAAAAGATATCCGTAAAGTGCAAAACTAGATGCAGAGCCGATTGAGCACATCACCAACAGCCTTTTATCATTCACTTGCACCACCAAAGATTATCAAAATAAATACTAATAGACTATCACAGATATTGTGGTCATGGCAGAATCGATGGAAGATCTCGTAACGATGCTCGACCTCAATCGAGTTTCCCAACCGGTGGGTCTTAAAATAAACATGGATAAGACGACGTGATGTCGAATACCCATGTTGAGCCCACCCCAGTATCAGTTGGGAACTCGGTTCTTGAAGTTGTTGACACGTACATTTACCTAGGACAAGTCCAACTTCAAGAAAGAGGTCAGTCGTCGAATCCAACTCGGCTGGGCAGACTGCGCAACGTTTTTTCATCTGAATTATCTCAATGCCTCAAGTCAAAAGTCTTCGACCAGTGTGTGTTACAAGTTTAGTGATGACTTATGGCGCTGGAACGTGGTCTGACTATGTGTGTTCTTGATAAGCTCAAAGTCGAGCTATGGAGAGGGCTATGCTCGGAGTTTCCTTACGAGAAGGAATCAGAAATGAGGCGATCTGTAGACGAACCAACGTTACCGACATATACCAGCGAATAAGCAAGTTGAGTGGCAGTGGGCAGGGAACATAGCACGCAGAACTGATAGCCGATGGGGCTGCAAAGTTCAGGAGGGGAGAGCCCGGATCGTCAAGCGCAGTATAGGACGTCCACCTACAAGGTGTACAGACGACCTAATAAAGACGGCAGGAACGCGCTGGATGCAAGCCGCTTCCAACCGGTCTTTATGGAAGTTAATGGGGGAGGCCTATGGCTAATGATGGCGATGATGAACTAATTACTAAAACAATGTATTATTATATATTATCAACTATTTTTATAATTTATATAGGTACCTATATTTCATTGTCACATCTAGTGATTACTTAGTCTTTGGGCGAGATGTTATCGACTGACGTTCACAGCTGCATTATCACAGCGCATCCTCTCGATTTATGGGTACAAAACATATTAAGGTCATTTTATGCCATGAGTTACATTTTTAAATCCATATCCCACTTATCTAATTTATCTATACGTACTATAGTATATACTTACTATAGCTAATTATTTGTCCTGACTGATGATCAACGGAGAACATGAACAATTGAAAAAAAAAAAATTTTGGCAGTTGAAGCTTCTGGTCGCCGTGGTGGTGCCGGCGTAAGAATAGTACCCCACCCTCTCTACCGGTGGTTGCCGTATATAAGAGTTGGCTAAGGGATGTAATCCGGAAGATGGGCAGCAGTGTCTTCCTTGATCGCAATCACACCTAACTGCGCTCGCCAACCCGCCTGCCAAGCGTGGCGAGTATTAGCTAGACTTTCGAAATTTCACCCTTAATTGAGTATGATAAGGTATACCTAAACGATTATATGGAAGTCCTTCATTTTTAAAATAAGAGGCAATAAACTTCATATACTTGGTTAGAAATCAATGTATACATACGTATATCGGCGTTTTACAAAATTTTACCCTTAGAGGGTGAATTAGGGGTTGAAAGTTTATACGGGAAGTTGGTCACTATTGAAGGAAGGAACATGAAATTAAATATTAAAGTTTTTTCGTACAAAGTTTAAAGTAATATAAGTTTACATAATATAAGCTCAATAGATGACGTTGTGCACTGTTTCTGAACCGCATTTAACATCGAGCCTTATTTAACTATACCTATACCTACCTACGTAAGAATATGTATTTTTTTAAATGTAAAAGTAATGAAACATACAAGACGCTCTCCTGATGGTAAGAGATAACGCCTCTCCATGACCATTGCAGCATATAGGTACACAGAACTTTGAGTAGCAAAACAAAGTCCAGGGTATCGCCGCTTTGGTGCTCATTACTTTGAGACTCCACGCGAGCGAAACCGCGGGCAACAGTGGTACTGTTAAAGCCCGTATATTCATATATCTCAAGATATATAATCGTGAATTGGTAAATGATAGGATTAAAAAATAAAACTATTATTCGAGCTTTACTATCACATACAGTTTTGTACATGCTAGGTTTTACCAATGACGGTATGTAGATAGATGTTGATTTTAAAAATAAAACAATGAGTAATTATTTATTCAAAACCTTATACTCGTATATTTTTAAATATAGACACGAGTAAATATAGAATGTTAAAACATAGACATGTCAACATGTATATTATTCAACATTTACCGTTTCTCCGAGGTAAACTTTGAGACTGTTTAATCTGTTTCCATCTTAATAAGTATAGTAGGACCACACACACATACAACGCCATCTAGTCTCAAACTAAGTAAAGCTCATTCCATGGAAACCAAATAACTGATAGAATACTTACTTATATACCTTCTTTTTGTACATACTTACGGAACTCTGAAACATTAATGTTCGTTCTGGGTGGGAATCGAATCCATGCTCTACAGCTCTTGAAGCGCAGATTTTGTTGAATGACGTAACGGAGACAGTCATTTACAGAACGTATTTTTAGACTGAATAGTTAGTCTCAATAGCCCTGTAATTTCGCTAGCTGGAAAAACCTTTCAAACCCTTCGCTAACCTTCAAACCGGAACACAGTGTTGACAAACTACTGCTTGGTGGCAGAATATCTAGTAATATGTGATACCTGCCTGAACGACCTCCTGCTAAGGCAATCTACTACTAAGTCTGTTTGAGTTTGTAAGTAAATAATAAAAGTAACTGAGTATGTGTTTATCACTTCCCAACAAATTTGAATGAAATTAGATCAAAATAAAATTTGTGTAGATAATTTAATATAATCTACATTAACACACGTTATTTTGTGTAATTAAAAACATAGTTCCTGTCAGATAACGGGTAGTACTATTCATTAAAAGAAATATTCAATTTGGTCTCACTTCCTATATTCAATACTAAAATGTAAGTAAACATAAATATATAGATATTTATTTACAAATTCTTTACATTAATAATATATTCGAGTGTATAGTGTACGTAAGATTAGTTAAAAGTAATTAACACTTAGTCTACAACAATCTCAAAGAAATTCTTACTTTTTTGTTGACCTTACTCTGTTTTCTCTACTGTTGAGAGAGCTAAATGTTTTTATTTTCGTTGACAAGCTTGATTTTTGGCCACATCTTACCTGATGTTAAGTGACAACACAACAAGCCTGGAATGGAACTGGCTCTCAAGTGAGACTCCCGGAACAGACTGGCGGCAGATTATTAACTTGAGGGTGGTAGCTAGTCAGTCCAATACTATAAAGTACCTGACCACCATTATATGGTCCTCTCTCGATGTTTTGCTTCACCGGCAGCTCAAGCTCATTGTTGGGATTTGAAACCACACCTTTTTGCGAATGAACCGACCGCGTTATTCACTTAGTTATTATCGCTAATTACTTTATAAAATAAGAATATATTTGAGATTTTGGTAGATCCCCACCCTCCAAGTCCCTATTTAAAACTACACAGTGTATATACATGTAAAAAGATGTATGGCTTTTCAATTTGCCAGAGTATTTTTCCACGATTAATAATATTAATTTTAACAAAGATTTTTAAAACAAAATGTTTGAGATTAACCACATTTTGAAAGCAATATATCTAAAAGTAAAATTTAAAAAGTTGAACTGTATAAAAGAGAAAGCATCGCCAGTAACCTGTAGGTAAACTTTGCCATACAACCAAATCACAATAGTGAACATTTATTGTATCTTTCCAACAAGAGAATGTTTGACAACAATGGAAATCCCCGTGTAGTCCAAAAAAATATATCAAAGAGAGTATTACTTTACTACTGTAGGTATGCAGTAATATTTAAAAAATAAAAAAACTCGCGAACTTACAGGAACTAGACATAAATCTCACATTTTATGCCATATTGAAATGGGAATAAAGCTTTTCTTAGAAATCTAAAGTACATGTGAGTCATGTACAGCGCTTATTCTAATAAGGCAAATTACTTACAATATAATATCACTGGATTCAATAATTTATCTTGTTTAATGACCACAGACGACGGACTTACGGTCAGGGAACTCGATATCCTTCAACTCAAAAGTAGATTTATTCCCACCAGTGGGTTTGTTACACTTTAAGGCGTCCCATAAGTCTGTCGTTTGTTGCGGCCTTTAGATTCTTATTATCCTCTAACTAAAAGTGAAATTCAATACAGTGATACCTCGTTTTACGCGAGGCATACGTATCGCAAGAAAATTCACTTAACGCGATTTTATTTTGTACTATATTTATTTTGTGATTGAGTTTCCTTTACGTTCTTGTAAAATACGTACACATTTTTACGGAATGATACACAGCAAAGACAATATGTCCAATACGAAATAGATTATTGAAGCAATTCTGATCAAAGAATTTGGATTCCCCATTCTTTTATAAGAATTGTTAAAGAAAGTGGATATTTTCTCGATTTAAAACGATTTAGACGATCATATATGATTACATGTAACAAAATCGAAAGTTTAAAATTTGCGTTAAAGCAAAACCGCGCGTATAGAGATCGCGCAAAGCGGGGTGTCACTGTACTTCGAATTGTATTTACTACAATACCTATTTTAAT
The DNA here is from genome assembly GCA_950106695.1 of Biston stratarius. Lineage (NCBI taxonomy): Eukaryota > Metazoa > Arthropoda > Insecta > Lepidoptera > Geometridae > Biston > Biston stratarius. The sequence continues at coordinate 25,420,024 of OX467106.1, forward strand.
ACAGAAAGAATCGAAGCCTCTAAATTAATTATTATCACATTACGATTTATTCATAAATAACAACTAATAAAAAATCTATCTAGTTGAGTATAGTGTGATTTACCTTAACGCTAAGGCACAAAGTTCATTTTAGATTAAATTGTTCTATATAGCATGTGCAATTTATAAGCCTGTGATGCAAAAACACTCGATTAATCTTTGTTCCATTTTTATTATTTGTTTTTGGCTTCGCACTTTGAGCATTTTCCAGTATCAAGTGTTTTTCCAAATTTTTCGAAAGTTGTTTTTTTTTAAATCTTTTCATTAGAACTGTAGTATGGAATACTACATTAACTATGTTTTAGGTAAAACTAATAACAAGCCTAGTTGATTAAAATAAAAATGGGTCAACATATAAAAATCAACCATTTTTTTATCTAAAATAATTGTAATTTGTACGTTAAACGTAACGACCGGGTAAAAAATTAATTGTTTTTATTTTTAACCCCCGACGCAAAAAGAGGGGTGTTATAAGTTAGACGTCGATGTCTGTGTGTGTATGTTTGTGTGTGTGAGTGTGTGTGAGTGTGTGTGTGTGTGTATGTGTGTGTGTGTGGCATAGTAGCTCTCAAACGGATGGACCGATTTCGATGCGGTTTTTTTTTAAATTTGAAAGCCAGTTTCCTTGCGGTGTTTGTTAGCTATGTTTGATTAATTGCGTAGGGGGTATTTTACATTTTTAATTTAATTACTTGTTAGGAATTCGTTTGTCGGTATCTGTCAAGCCACATTTTCGAGTGGCATTTAAATCCGACATTAAAGCTGACCACTCAACCTACGAGCAATGGCCTCACAAAATTTACCACTCTTTAGAAAGAGACAACGCGGCTAATACTAGTCTCTTTTCTATAGGTCTGTACAATGGTCCGCTCCTGCAAGCCTGTAACATGAACCAATCAGATTTCTAGAAAGAGACAGCTACTGTCCGCACGATTGTTTTGTCTCTCTCACGCTTTGCCACCCGTATTTACTTCATACCTGGATAGGGAACGCTCAGTCCACTCTATGTCTATGGCCTATACGAACTTACTTTTATGACAACTATTTACTATGGGCACAAAGCTATATCATGAAAAAAAAAAACGACAGTTTTCTCAAAGATAAACGCCATCTAGTGACTTGACGCTATACTACAACGTAGTGGCCAACGAAGCAAGAAATAGCACGAGACACGCATAAAGAGTGGCGCAATCTACAATCCGCATAACACAAAAAAAAACAAAGATAATAGGTGGCATTTTTGTATGGGATTATTGTTTGGTACTAGTATTATATCAATACTCTGTTCACATCAACATAATATGTAGGTTTATACGTTTAGTGTATACTAAGCCGAAAGGGGATCATTGTACTCATGAGCATGAACAACTTTTATTACACCCTTAAATCGTGAAAAAGTCAGCTGTTTGTTGTTTAGCCAACTGTACGAAGCAGCCGGTTATTTCCGCGATTTCAATAGTGAAGTGCCCGTAATAAAATTTGTTAATACTGATAAGTTTGTACTCACAACCCCCTTTCGATTTTGTATACCCTAGCTTAGAACCCTGTTAGAGGCATGCTATAACAGAGCTCCATGATGCCTCAGTTTCAATGCTACACTTTCAACATACTACTTTCTGGTTCTATATTGATCGCTACCATATTCCCTTCCATACTATTAATCGTTATCATAAACTTCTCATGCACCGGCATGGCTTGTTTAACTTGTTGTATATCTGAAAAAATTTGTTCTGGAACCGTATCTTGTTGTAAAAGATTCTTGTCTTGGTCTAGAAGATCCTTTCCTTGTTCTAGAAGGTTCTTCTCTTGTTCTAGACGGTTCTTCTCAGTTTGTTCTAGAAGACTTTTGATGTTGGGATGGTCGCTGCAGAAATGGACAGGATAGTGTTGTTTCAATTCGCTTTGGAGACGAAAGCCGATGCCACAGACCGAGCAACTGCAGATAGAAATATTAATTGGTCAGTATTTTTTTTCTTTCTTTCTGAGAAGATTATGGCGTGACACATTGAACATTTGCCAGTGTCCAATATTTCAATAGAACCTTATTCTTATTATTGATTTGTTTTACAAGCTAGTTAGTAGATTTCATTAGCAGAAGGTTGCCCAAGTAAATACAAACGTAAGCAGTAGTGTATAGATAAATTAATGCTTCAATATGAGTGCCAAAGCAGCGATGCCCATTCATTTTGATAGTTTGTTCATCATACATACATACAAACATACATACATTGTAAGTTAAGTAAAAGCTTCTTGCCTCGTCTAAAACATTCTCCTCATCGTAAGAGATAACGGCTGTCCATGACCATTGCAGCGATACACAGAACATTGAGTAACAAAATAAAGTCTAGGGCATCGCTGCTTTGACGCTCATAACTTCAAGGACGATAATGTTTACACACAACTGCTTGGCGGCAGAATATCTGGTACTGCGGTGGTACCTACCTAGACGACTTCCTACTAAAATACAATACCATAATTGTTATAAGCAAGTAAAATTTTAAGAAAAATTAGAATCGACTTCATATGGTTTTCTCATGGACGCCATGTCAGAACTTGACCAAATTTAAATGGGATCACACGAGAAGCACCAGCTTTCAAATAAAAAAGAATCATCAAAATCGGTTCACCCATTCGAAAGTTCTGAGGTAACAAACACAAAAAAAAACAACAAAAAAATACCTGTCGAATTGAGTATCTCCTCCTTTTTTGAAGTCGGTTAATAAATGAGTATGAATACATTAATGAATATGTTTTATAATAACACGCCTTCAGAAGAACTCAATACTTCAATTCTGTTAAAAGGAAAAGCTCTGCCCCACATTACCTGTATATGTTCTGTCCGAGATGCGTGCGCATATGTTTGACGAGATCGTTGCTCTGCGTAAAAGCTCGCGAACAGAATTTGCATTTGTACGGCTTCTCGCCCGTGTGGATACGGTAATGACGCTTCAGGTGATCCTTGCACGTGAACCTGGAAAAACGTGATATACAAATTCATTTATACCTAATCTAATACCTTTAAACGAGCAATTCTTGTATATCACTATCACTACATAGTATAAAACAAAGTCGCTTTCTCTGTCCTTATATCCCTATGTATGCTTAAATCTTTAAAACTACGCAACGGATTTTGATGCGGTTTTTTTTAATAGATAGAGTGATTGAAGAGGAAGGTTTATATGTATAATAACATCCATTAAATAGTGGAGAAATACTATTATTTTTGAGGTGCTTGGCGGCAGATTTTCAACTTGAGGGTGGTAGCTAGCCAGCCGAGTACTAGAAAGTATCCTACCACCACGCTATGGTTTCCTTACTATGTTTTCCTTCACCGGCAGTTCAAGCTCATTGTTGGGGTTTGAACCCACGCCCTACAGCATGCGAACCAACCGCGCTAACCACTGAGCTATCATCGCTACAAAATGTATGATGGAAGTCAGATAACTAATAATAAATAATAGAAAAGAATACTTAAATACTTTTTTTTTAATACATACTTATAATATAAACAGAACACCCAGACACAAAATAAGCATTTATGATTATACCACAAAATGCTTGTCTTGAGTGGGAATCGAACCCACGCCCTGCGGCTCTTGAAGCAGACATACTACCAATGACCCAACAGGGCAATCAAACTCTACAAATAATTACGCTATTGGCTATTTTTTTTTGTTCAGAAGAGTGCATTAGTCTACTGACCGCATAGGGCAAGTGTCGCATGCAAACGGGCGCTGTCCGGAGTGTATCATGGAATGTTTCTTGAGAGAATTGGGCTTCGTAAAGGCAGCGCCACATTTATCGCACTTGTACGGATGAGCGCCCGTGTGAGTAACCATGTGTGACGTCATTTGACCTGACAACATAATCATTAACTTTACACATAAATATAATAAAGTATATAAATTTAAAATATCCCCGAAATCTGTAACGGGCCGTCAGCTAGAAAACAGCTGATAGTCTTCAAATGGCTGAACAGATTAACTGTATTTGTGGTTTCTTTTTTGGGACGACAATAAAAATAAAAAAACTAGCTGCGCCCCGCGGTATTACCCTCGTGGTGATGGCTGATGATGATGAAAAGTATCCTGTTTTATTCCAGGGCCTAAATTTCATCCAGATCCGTTCAGCCGTTCTGGCGTGATTGAGTAACAAACATCCATTCATCCAAACTTTCACATTTATAATACTAGCTGCGTCCCTCGGTTTTACCCGCGTGGTGATGGATGATGATGATGATGAAAAGTATCCTATGTTTTATTCCAGGGCCTAAAGTATCTACATGCAAAATTTCATCCAGATCCGTTCAACTGTTCTGGCGTGATTGAGTAACAAACATCCATCCATCCAAACTTTCACATTTATAATACTAGCTGCGTTCCTCGGTTTTACCCACATGGTGATGGATGATGATGATGATGAAAAGTATCCTATGTTTTATTCCAGAGCCTAAAGTATCTACATGCAAAATTTCATCCAGATCCGTTCAGCCGTTCTGGCGTGATTGAGTAACAAACATCCATCCATCCAAACTTTCACATTTATAATACTAGCTGCGTCCCTCGGTTTTACCCACATGGTGATGGATGATGATGATGATGAAAAGTATCCTATGTTTTATTCCAGGGCCTAAAGTATCTACATGCAAAATTTTATACAGATCCGTTCAGCCGTACTGGCGTGATTGAGTAACAAACATCCATCCATCCAAACTTTCACATTTATAATATTAGTGGGATTAGTGGGATTATTTACGAACACACATTTCTAGTATATTAAACCAAATGACTTGATTTGAAATTGCCCTAAAGCTTGTACTACACACTTGCTGTCATTTATGTTTCAAAAATTATAAAAATTCATTTAAAAAAAATTACCCTTAGTACAGAATGATTTAGGACACAGTTTGCACTGATACGGCTTGGCTCCAGTGTGACGTAGCATGTGTTGCCGTAGATTGGAGCTGTTCGCGAATCCTTTGCCGCATTCCGAGCAGAGATATGGGGTCTCTTTTGTATGTGTGCGGATATGATCCTTCAAACTGCACACTTGAGCAAAAGCTGAAGAAGAAGATAACTGTTATTGTTACATTTAAGCAGTTTATAACTACTAGCTCTTTATTGCAGTTTATAATGCTATTTTAAAGTAAGTAAATTTTTAGTGATGCATAAAATATGTTGGACACTACAGTCAGTCGATCAATATTGTCTAGAACTTGATGAACAGACTTCAAACTACACTGCTATAAAATATAGTACTTTACAAGAAAATAGTCATTACCGTTTTAGGTTTGTTTATTTATTACTAGCAACGCAAGACAGACTAAAAAATAGACTTAGCACAGTATTTACAACTTAAAGCTTTGTCAACCAAGGAATTATTATTCCAACCAAATATTATGCAACCTTAAGGAATTATTATTCAAGAAACTAAATAGTCTATTCCACCTTCATCGTACCATCACCCACTAAACAATAAACAATGAAATTTACTGGCTGAGTGGGTGTTCTCTGATGTACACAACCTAGGTGCTTTCAATATGAAATGAATTGGATTCATGTAGGCAAGCATGCTCCAAACATCAGGCTAAATGGTGGTCAAATAGTCTGTCGACTATTCATAACTTTAAAAAGAAGCATCCATTATTATCTAATAAGTGCAAGGATTTTATGCTATATTCAATGATTTAAATATTTCACCTTTGCTACAATGTGGACAAACATTAGGTTTATTGTCTTTATGAGTATTCAGGTGTGATCTTAGCTGATCACTTCTAGAGTAACTTTTGTCACATTTTGTACACTTATAAGGTTTTTCAAGATGCAATTTCAAATGCCTCCTTAGCAATGGCTTCGAAACAAAACTTTTACTACATGTATCGCATGTGAATTGTTTTTCTTTATCTCTTTCATGAGTATTTATATGAGTTGTTAACGCTCCAGATTTGGTAAATGACTTTGTACATTGTTGACATTGGTATCTGAACTCTTCATTGCCATTTTCATTTTTTACCATGACTATGGTGTATAATTGTTCCTGATCTTCTCTCATTGAAGAGTTAGTGTGTTTATCTAAGTGTTTCAGCAATGATGATTCTTTTTGAAATTGTTTGTCACAATACAGACACAGGAAGGGATGAGAATGTGACTGTAAATGCTTCAGATATCTCTTTTCTTTAGTATAAGTTTTACTGCATTGCTCGCAGCTGAAGATATTAACTTCAGGTTTAATTTTACAATCATTTGAATCTATTTCGAAGGCATCTGTGGTATCAAAGAAGTCTTCTACATTTTCCATTTTGAATTCTGAATCCATTCCTTCTTTGGTCTCATTTTTAACTTCTTCAATGAGCATTTTGAAATGTTTGTCTGCTTCAACGGCTTTTCGACGGAATGTGAAAAATTTTTGTAGTAATTTGGAACACTCTTCGCAGATGTTTTGTGGTAGACCATCATCTTGGTTTACCTGTAATATGAAATAAAACTTCTTAGCATGCATTGATACTCACCTATGTTCCCTGCATAAACTTTGATATGGTCATATCTAAGCTGGTTTGGATACACTTTCCTTTCCACCGATGAACATATAGCAGTTCATGACAGGCGAAAGTATTTTAATAGATAATAGATTTTTTGCAGGTATAGGTATCTCTCACTACTTCTAATGCATATAAACAAACCACAAAACCATTTATGATATATACAAAAGAAGTTTTCTTCTATCTAATTTCTGATCATACAGCAAACTGCTCTTACTTAATTGTTTTATGCTACTAGAGACTTATTTTACATTCTGCAAATTACAGGGCTTTGGAGACTAACTATCAAAAGTCTCAAAGTAAGGAAGCAGCAATGCCCTTTTCTTTGTTTTGTTACTCAAAGTTCTATGTATTGCTGCATTGGTCATGGACATGCTCTATCTCTTACCATCAGGAGATTGTCTTGAAAGAATCATTACTTTTTCACAACAAACAAACTTAAAAAAAATAATAATTTAAATTATGTTAGTATTGTGCAGTTATAAATAAGATTTAGTTATCATAATAACACACATCAGAATAGACAGACAAATAAACAGGCAGTATTAGCTTAGTTATTAGCCTAGTTCTAGCACTTTCCAGAAACAAAAGTCTTTAAGTTGTTTGACCATCAACTTACCTGTATACAGCTGGTACCCAGGGTTGGCATATTTCAAACAAAGTGCTTAAAACATAGTTTTAAACAGTCTTTAAAAAACAATGTTTTTTTATGAAGTGTTTAAAACAGTTTAATACATGATTAAAACAATGTTTTAAACTTGTTTAAAACGAAGTTCAATAAAACAAGGTTTAAATACTATTTTAATTGTGCTAAATTATATTTAATCAATATTTTGGGCACATTACTTCAAATAATTAAAAGAGAATTAATCTAAATTAATTATCTATATTATTATATATAATATTAATAATCACTGTAACTACCTACAATGTCTTAAATAAAAAAATATTTGGACTTTTCTTATTACCACATCCATTTATTTACTACGATTCATTTATTTATTTTCAATCAAACTTAAGCACTCTCTATACTCTCTGTTGGTAAAATACCGTCGGTAAAGTTCCCAATATGGGATAGTCCCTTCTTATGCCTTCGCACGCCGAAACGAAAGCAGACTGTAAAATTAGTTTTAATTTTACTGAACTTGAAAACCATCTTTTTCACACACGAGAGTAATTGACAATACTAACAAAAGAACAAATAACACAAAATAAATTCAGAATAGGAGTACATCATAACAAAGAGTTAACATGGCAATGCACATTTATCCTCTTTCAACATCCTCGCACTCCACCATTGCGGGAATTCCCCTAATTTTAACATGGTATGGTACAAAATATCGTAGGTATTTTCCCCCTATTCTATCTCACGCACAAACACAAGCAAAAGGGAATTATATTAAAAACTATTTTAACATGGCCTATTTGATTGAAACTTACGGAAAATTACTAAAAATAGAAAAAAACATAAAAAACAAAAAAAATACAATTGTTTAAAACATTTTGAACTGTTTGTTTTATGAAATTTAAAATAAACTGTTTTTTTCCAACCCTGCTGGTACCTCATAATAATGATCACTATTGAAGTTAATAGTGAATATTAATATTTAAGTATTCATATCTAAATAGTAAGTAAAACAGATAACCTACCTGTAATGTAGTACATTCCATCAATAACTGAACCAGTTGCAGGTTGTCACCCTCATCACGTCTCACAACCGATTCGTACAAGTGAATTAGATTGACATCTTGTTTCATACAAGCCCTACAAGATGATAACATTGCTGTGCGCTGGTGTCGAGGAATCCAATCAGAACAAGTGCTTGTATAACAAGTATTTATATAGGACGTAGCAACTAAATCACTTTGTTTAGAGCATTTCAATATTAAACTGCACCGTTTTGATTAATACGAATACATACAAAGTTATAACTAGTAACATAGAAAAGAAAATAAATAACAGTACTTAGGTATTTCACAATAGTTATTGCGTCCTCCCTCACTGACACATAACAAAACAATTTAAACAGTGGAGAGTCAACACGAGTCAACACTTAAAGAAACGTTATACATGCAAATACAAATTCATAAAATCTGCATAATTCACAATTTCACAAATCCATTCGCCTACAAACAAAAACACAAATGACAAACTGAAACTGAAGTTAGTTTTTTTGCTGTCGTCTTTGTTTTTAGCCTCGCACGTTGTGTATTTGCCAATGACAAGTATTTCCATGATTTTAAGTATTTTTAGATTAGACGTCTAAGTCATAAATCAAGATCAAGTCTTGTCATACCGTAGTAAAGTAACGCTGACTTTACTACAAAATTAAAAAGAGTTTTGGAAGCAACATGAAATGTTATGTTTCATCAAATTAGTATTTCCCTAGAATGGAATAAATACAACAGCATTATTTTTATACATAAACTTCCCCCTTTATTACATTGCTGACATAAACACTCAAAAAACACAAGTTTTGGAAAATTTGAATTTTTAACTGTTTACTGTTGCAAAATTACAGGTCATGTAATTTACTCGGAATTTACTAATAAGATTTTTCCTAGTAATCAAAATTAATACGCACTTCGAACAAAACGAAGCAAAGTGATCATAATTTTATTACTTTTTGGAAGAGAAATCCTTAGTACTTTTACTTTCAATCTAAAATCCATAATATTTCCATTCGATTCCAATAGTACTCGATATCGAATCTTATCGAGTCTTGTATATTTACTACAAAGAAGAAAAATACGTGTAGTGAGTAGTTTTTTTTTACAAGTTATTTTTGTACGATTAACACATTAATATCTGCCGTGTTTCCTCGTCAGAGTAATAGTGTTCTGTGCGTGTTTCAGTTATACGTATATAAAATACCTAGCTGGTTAATTGTTGAATAATGGACGATATAGTTTTTATCGGTGATTGGGTCAAAGACAGAGTTTTAGGTTCAGGAAGTTTTGGTATTGTAGTTTTATGGAAACACAAAAGAACGGACGAGAAACTCGCCATAAAGACGTGTAAATGGGGCGATGAACTTACAGAAAAACACAAAGAAAGATGGACCAAAGAAGTAGAAATGCTGCAGTGTTGCAGGAATCCGAATATAGTGGGTACCAAGGAGCTACCATCCGAGTTTGTTATAGGACTTAAACGCGCTAACCCTTCAGGACTTCCTATACTATGTATGGAATACTGCAGCGGCGGTGACCTACGTCAACTATTGAACAAACCTGAATCCTGCGCCGGACTGAAGGAGCAACAAGTAAGACAGATTTTGAGTGACCTCAGAAACGCAATGCAGTTTCTCCATCAGAATAGAATAACGCATCGCGATTTGAAACCTGAAAACATTGTCGTTAACATCCTTGACAATACGTCACAACTTACTCAAAACCAGGCCCTGGTGACATACAAATTAATTGATCTCGGATATGCTAAAGAAATTGATTCTAACTCCATTTGCGCCAGTTTTGTTGGAACTCTTCAATATCTCGCTCCTGAACTACTCTATAGTAAGACATACAGTAATTCTGTAGACTTCTGGTCTCTTGGCTTACTTGCCTTTGAAATTATTTGCGGGAAGAGACCTTTTTTACCATTTATGTCACCAGTACAGTGGATGCCTCATGTCAAAAAGAAATCTCATTCTAATATTTGTGTCTATGAAACTTTCCATGATGATATTGAGTACTCCAATGAAGTTTTCCCTGAAAATCACATATCAAAACCCCTAAAAATATTCATGGAAGAATGGTTAAGAATAGCTCTTGAGTGGGATCCAAAGCTACGGGGAAGGAATGCTCCATCCAGGGTAACATTCAACATACCAGAAGAAGACAAAGAAAAGGCAAGCAAGGTTGTTATATTTGAGCAACTTGAAGCAATTCTTGCTAGGAAAGTTATAAAAATCTTCTCTGTGGTCACACTGTGTGAGCTTGCATATGAAATAGACGACAAAACAACTGTCTCAGCATTAAAATTGTGGATACAGAGGGACACCAACATTACAGCCTATGAACAAATTTTAGTGTCACATACAAAATACTCTGAACTTGCTGATGATGATATTCTTATAAGATATTGGCATGACAGTGCTGACTATGTGCTGTCTGTATTTAGCAAGGTACAAATGTTGGCCGATAATATAGAGACTGTTGTACCAAAGGCTGTGCAAAGATGCTTAGAGCACCCAAAAGCTCTGTACAATTTCAAAAACAGCCAGCAGTTATACCACAATGGCCTTTATTTTATAATGAAGCAGATGGAACTATATGACTTGGTGATCAAAGGTCTTTTTGTAAGAGGAGAGTCATTAAAATATGAAGGAAATCAGTTGCTCTTGAAACACAATTCTGTTGATAAAGACATTGGTAATTTAGTTGCCAAACAAGAAATTATGGATACAATGACCGAAATTGGTGTAAAACATATAACTAATTTGCGAGAAAATTCCACTGGGACTAACTTGCTGGGTGGGTTTGATAAGATATTCAACGAATCTAATGAAGTGACTGATAAAATCAACAAGCTTCGAAGTGCTTGGACACAAGTGACTGTGAGACTGCAATCAGCTACCAGAAGATGTAATGAAACTGTCTCATCCGATCTTAATAACTTTGTAGCAAAATACAACTATCAGGCAGTTTACACCAATGCTTATAAAGCTTTTATATTGCACAAAAAAAGTATAAACGAAAACAAAGGCAAAGAGCGCCAGTGTACTGATATCATGAAGGTTTGCTATGACTGCTTAAAGCTAAGGAGCAAAATTTTGGCAGAAATTCGACACCAACCATTCTCATTGAAGCTCATGGACTTGAGCACTGAATTTGCAAAAATTAGGGATATTGTCAAAAATGCTCATGAGCACACCGAGAAACTACTAGTTAATCTTTGCAATGTCTTAGATGAAATCACTAACTGCACTTGGTCTACAATAAGCTTGGCTGTGAGAGATGTCGACCACCTATCAGACCTGCCATATAGTGTAGTTTCTTTCCAAAAGAAAGATTTCAAAATTGGAGAATCTGTGTCAGATCATTGCATCAAAGTAGCCAACAAAGTAGAGGAAGGAGAAAATCTAAAATCCCTAATTGAAGATAGCCTAAAAATAAGACAAAACCACATGCATTTGACTAAAACATTGAACTCTCAGAAAGAATTATTGAACAAACCTATATTTGATTTCAGTTTCCTAGATGAATAGGAATTCTTATTGGTAATAAGTTCTGCATGCACTTCGTGAATAGAAATGTTACCAAGGATGCAATATTAATTAGCTACTAACTTTATTTTAAGAATATCACAATTTTATAAAGTGCCTTATACTTGTATTATGTCTATTTATAGAAATAATAATGATATATAATTATTATTTAGAGCTGTTAGAATTTCTTCACTTTACAACTACTAACTACTAACTCGTGTAGAGAAGTTTTGACAGCTAAATAAAAGGAATTGATTGTTTATATTAGAGTTATTATGTATTAAAATTTGTCAACATTGTTATTAAAACCAAAATAATACTTAATTGCATGTTTCTACTTTTTATTGTAGTTATTCTTTTGTACTTACTGTGATTTCTTACTAGCAATAAATTTCAATGTTTGTGGCTATAGTAAGTACTGAGTTGTGCCAAATTGAAATGAAATTGTTTATTGATTTTGTTTTTTTTTATGTTCGTTTTCTAGTCAAAAAACTGAATGTGCAATTAAAATATTTACCAGTTTTATGGAAGAAGTGTTTTCATTATTATGTATTTTAATTCATCACTTAAGTATTTCTTCAGTCATTACCTTATATTTTACAAATACATAATGTATATTATTTTACTATGAAAAACTTGACCATAGTAATTTTAACTAATTACCAACTTGAAGCTGTTAAAGATGTTATCAAGCACCATAATGGTAGATTTAGTCAGTGTAACTTAAGGAGAACCATTTTCATTCCACCTGTACTCTGAGCTATATATTGCGATTCCTGTTAAGCGCTTTCAAAAAAGTTACGCGACTGCGAATCTTATTGCGCGGGGATACGCGGCGATATTTGGTCGCGTAGCTTTTTCGTGAGCACCTAAACATATCGCAATAAGAAGGCCAGAGTTTCGGGACAAGATTCTTTCGGAAATTTGGCGGGAACGCGGAAAAGTCATGTCACCGCTTTAAGTATATTATTTTCCAAAACATGTTTTTTTAGTGTTCATGTATAAAAATAGTGATGTAAGTATTCTTAAAGTGCTGAATTACATGTGCGAGAGAGTGATATTAAATGTTGGTAAAACTTGACTTTTCGTGTTGCTTCCAAGACTCCATCGGAACTTGCTGTAGCCCCACTACTTCGCCAGGGCATGACTCTCTCCACCGAGACTTAGTTTGTTTGACTTTGACTTGATTTTACATAAAATACTTGAATATATCGAAGCACGACGCTGGCATATGCACAAAGTGCGTCGCCAAAAACAAAGCAGGTGTGATTTCCATCTCCGATCGCATCTTCATAAAACATCAGTGTGGCCACACAACTAACTATCAAGAAATCGACGAACATTTTATAATCGTACCTATGTACTTAGGCATGTGAAGTATTTATGGGAAATGATGCTGATAAGTTCAGAACAATATTGTTTATTAATATCGTTGTTTGACACGGAGATAAGCAAAATATCTGGTTATCTTTTCCGAGAATTATTATATTAAAGGCAGTAAAAAAAATCTTTAATAAGCTCACGCTAAGAAACAAAAGTTTAAATTACCTATTGCTAGTCAAAGATTTGCTTATTACCTACTAGTAACCCAACTCTCATTCGCAATTTATTTTGACAACTTGGTTAGGTACAAAAATCTTTTTAACCTCTACAAAAATATTTTCTTTTTAATTCAAAATAGGTTCGCGTTTGACCACACCCTGCCTGATGTTAAGCAGTAGTGCGGTCTAAGATGGAGCACGCTTATCTAGAAGAAACCTATTTACTAATTCTTGTGCCTAAAAGCACTATATCTATATCTAACAAATTGCTGAAACCTAGTCGCTATAGTCTATAAATATATAAAAAATAACAACCAATATGGTAGTATTTATTTTAATTTAAAAAGAAAAAATCAGGCCTGAAGCCTGATTCGATCATAAGGACGGCAGTGAATTTTGCACGAAGCGCTGTAGGTACAATAGATAGCCAATAGGTGCGCACTTAGTCCTAACCAGAATAGCCAAAGATTCGCGTCATCATGTAAAACCGCACTTTGAGAATACTTCAAGCCACCATTAAAATAAATAATAAATTCAATTTGAATCGCGTTACACCTAATCATCTGTCAAAATTAAAAAATACTGGTTCCAGTAAAGTCTTGAAGCCATTCTTTAAATCTGTTCATATTCCTATTCTGTGTTTTCACGTTAGACGGGGTTTGGAGATACTCTTCGGGAGCCAGCCTTGGCTCAGGGCCGCCACTCACGTGCAGCCAGATGGACAGCACAGCGTCGTCGATATTCGCTACATTCCGGCGACACAGCCTCGCTGACGTCACACAGGTCGCCACCAGAGCGGTCATACTACCCACCGACACGCCTCTAGGATCTAAACCCCATGGCCTCTCTCTACGAGCGGATAAAAAGTAGTTCCGTAATAGAGACTCAGCAGCATCGTCCAGCACAACTTCCAGGCCAGCAACCGAGTCTAAATAAATCGCCACGTCTTTCAAGGTTTCTTTTTCTTCATCGTTCAATTCGACCGGCTCTATTGCTCTTAATAGCACGAATTCAGCAATTTCGTCAGGATATTCGTTTAAATCGCCTCTGCAAGTAGTTCCGAAAATGCTGGCTACATTTAAAACGTTGATCTTTTTAAAGTCCATTCCTTGCGCCCATACTGCGCTTTGAAGTTTCGCTTTCCCAGTATCAGTGATCACTTCTCCGCTTTCTATAGCCGCTAATATCTCAGAAATTTGTTTTTGATTGTAGGCATGAAGCGGTAACGGCATCACACAGATACCGCCGGATGTCGCTATCAAGGCGGTAGAAACCGCAGTATTGGAAGTCCCCATGACGAGCGATTCGTCAGCAATTCGAGCCGCATCTGCCATGATTTCTCCAACATACCTTGTATCAAAGCCGGCCACTAAAACGTGGACAATGTTGCAGCCTGTTAGCATGTTAGCTTTAACGCTACTGAGACTTATAAGCAAGCTGATTTTGAGGTGCATGAAACAATTTAGCGGGCAGACATTGCAGCCGAAGCAAGAGGCGAGGCAATAGATAAACTTCCACGGGATACCATCACAGTCCTGGTATAATTCCTTGATATCTTTCGGAATCGGGCTGGTAATTGGCGTTGCCAGTGGGACAATCTCTTCCAACGAGAACACAATTGTCAGTTTTTGCGTCACTATTGCATGTATTGAATATCTGGACCCGAGCGCCAGTCTGCAAAGCAAGTCGTCAGCTATATTGAAATGTTTAGCGTAAATGCTGTTTTCCAACTTAAACATAGCCTTCACTTTTTCTCCGCATCGCCTTAAGCCACCGTTTTCGATTAAGACGCGTTTACAGACGTAGCATTTACGGGCGACTTTCGGTATAAAATTTAAAATTACTTCGCTGCCCTCACATTCTTCAGGGCACGACCAAACCGTGTGATGAACGTAGGTTTCTGGCTTGGATACAGCAATGAGTACACCTTCAAAGATGACTACGCCTGAGTATCTACGTGTGTTGGGAGACTCTTTGACAATCGACTTCGGTAAATTTTTAAATCTTGTCACTGCAACGATTTGTGCTGGTTGTACATTTTCAATTGTTTCATTCTGCGTAGCTTGCAAGCAGGCAAACAATATATTACTGCATATTCTTTGCAATTTCAAGGGTTCTTTTAGTAAAAGATCTCCAATATCAGGAAATGTTTCGAGGATATCCATGACGTCTATTTCTAGCAAGCATCGTAACGGTGGGAATTTATGTGCATTTTCCTTTAATTCTGTTTGAGCGAATTGTTTGCACTCATTATTCAAGTCTTCCAAGTAACGCCTATTGTCTAAGTAAAGCAATAAGTTACATTGCAGTTCCATTATAGTGAAAGTTTTTTTGCAAGCAGGCTCTTATTTTAGAACAAATGCTTCTTATCGTTATTTTTCTTCTTTTTAAGTTTTTCCCGCCAATTTTTTTTCCATAAACCATAGACTACGTAATTTACCTAAGTACCTATTTACCTCTTCGAGCAGATAGGACTTGCGTTGTGATATTGATTTGTATATATATGATAGGTACTTTCAGTTTTTTTATAAACCATTGTGGATTTCGTTTAAAAAAAAACGGTGTTTTCGGTGTTTGATCAAACAGCTATATAAGTTGGCCAACTTGAATGTCAGTTGGTTTTTATAGAAATTTAACAAACTAGTACTTAATAACTATTTTTATTATATTTATGTATTACGAGTACCTACATACATATACCTACATATATAGATTACAATTCTTTAATTTAATATCTACTGCAGAGCGCTTCGATCTTATTTAGGAGATGCTAGACCTAGCCAGATACTTACCTACTTATGATTAGATACTTTCACTGACTCATAAAGTGCGATGGTTACGAAAAAAAAATATCTCCCATCAATTACGCAAATCTTTACGACATCGAAAATACTTCCTACACGCAGCATTTTATCCACTCGAACCCACGCCTTTATAGAGGACAGCTGATTACTCCCTATGAAGGCCATGAGACAATAAGCCATCGGCGACAGTCTTAGCGGAAACGCCGCGCCGAATATGCAAATATTACTAGTATCAAATCAAGCGATTACTACCCAATGACATAGGTAGTGCTGTTCATTCATTGCGACCGCGTAGGTACAATCAACAGCAAAGTCTAACAATTCTTACTATTTATTTATTATTTATAACAGTGTATACAGCCGTATACACTACATGTGTGAAGCCAAACTTTATGAACAAAAACCAAAAAATATTTGAAGATCGGGAGTCTGGACTCTTTTGCCGCGGTTCTGTAGTACCATATTTTTTTATTTTAATTCGATTAGTTTTTTCGATCGAGACCTTTAGATAGAAACCAACTACATACCGATTCACGTTTGTATACGGTGAGAGTTTACAATGTTATTTGTGTTAACACGCAAAGTTCCATTTTATTAAACCAAGTTTCATGTTTCGACGCATTGTGTGGTCTTTTCGTTATATCTACTTAAAAGCTTAAAAAACAGCACACCCACAAAGTTTTACAAAAAGATTCCGATTGAATTTTACTTCACCTACTTTATAGAAATTAGTCCATCCGTAAAAAAGATAAGGTAGTAGTAAAAATAATAATAATGTAATCAAACATTTCTGCCTCCACATGCGGGATTGCAGTTTCCTTGTGCATTCCGATGCCTTTCGATGCAATATCATAATTTAAAGTTAATTTACCGCTCGAGTGTACATGAACGAAGCGGGAGAACCTGTGGGCGGAGTGAGCGTATTTTTCAAGTAGAATCCAAGCGCAGGCGTCGCGTGGGGCGACCTAGTGATGGGAGTTATTCCTCTTGCTAACGGAACTGCTAATGCTAATTATAATTTCGTATTTTAACCTGTTTAACTGTATTTCTGGTTCAACAGAAATATATATGTAGATAGATAGAAACTCTTTATTGTGCACACCGAAAAAGAAAAAGAGTACAGAAAACAATAGAATCTTATGAGCTAGTGCCACAAGTGGTGGACTTATCGCTAAGAGCGATCTCTTCCAGGCAACCAATAATGGAAAAACGATATTAAATAAAGAGCAGACGGGAGATGTTGTAACACTAATAAGTCAAAAAAATATTAGAAAAAAAAAATACGTACCTATAGAAATACTGTTGAACCCAGTGTAGGTTATGTACGTAAGCCAATCAAAGGCCTCTCTCGTAGACCCGATTTCTGACGGCAGGATTAACCAATTCAGTTTGATAGGTGATAAGTTGTAGGTACTTATCCAATTGAACACTAATGACTTCATATTGTCTCTAATCATATAATCATATTTATCATCATGACGTGGTCGTATGGCCACTATCAATATATCATTTCTATTCCATACCTTGCCTAGTGTAACTGTAAGTGTTATAAAGTCAATAAGTAATTCTAATTCTGCTAATTGTCATTTGAAAAGATCTGTTATCATCTCAACAAGATTCAGAATTTCTTATTCGGGTGCTAACACTCATTTTTATAACATTATTTTTGCTTACCTATTCACTTATTAATTTGTGGTGGGTCAAAAAATTATTATTGTTATTTATGTATTTATATGCTAAGGGCTAATTAATGCGAATTTATCCCCGCACTAGCGACCGCGGGCGCCCCACGCGCTTCCAGCGCTCGCGCAGCCTCACTCGTGTTCACTCCATGCCCGAGCACGACAAATACCAGCTGCGGCCGCGCGCGGCGCGCTCCCGCGAGCCTCGCGCGCGTCGCGCTCCTCAGCCGCTCAGCAAATATCGCCGAAAGACAGCAAACGCGCGTGAACGGAGCCGCATGCGCGAAATCAATCGCGCCTTCGAAACTCTACGTCGAGCCGTACCCGCCTCAGCCGTCACCGGAACCCCAGTCCCTTGCGAGAAACTCACCAAGATCACTACCCTGAGACTTGCCATGCGGTATATAACAGCCCTCTCAGCAGTGCTGCGAGAACCGCAAAGAGAGATGGGAGATACACGCCCAGATCGCTGGCCCTCGCCTTTCTGCTCCGACCTGTCAGAGTTCTCCACGGAACGTGACACTACTTCCGAATTCGGAGGAGCAGAGGATTCCTTGTCTCCGTTTGATGAATTCTTCGCGGAATTCGACTGCGACTACATTGACCGGACATTTGCGTGAGTGAAGTGTTGTGATGCTGGACTGATCCTAATTAGGTATTCCTTTGCCATACTAATATTAGTTTTATAATTAAGAAGTTCTGAGATCTTATTTTTATTTATTTTATTATTATTTTTGTAATAAATTTTTATTGTTACCGTTTATAATAGTTTATTTTTATTTGTGGTTGTTTAGTATATGCCGAGTGTGCGTGTGTATGAACTTATGAATATTAATTTAATATTTATACATTTCATACACCATTTTAATTTAAGGTAAAAATTTACACTAGACGTGGCCTGTGGTATAACCGTGCTTATGAGTATTTCATTTTATGTGAAAATATATTTTGATATATGCGTTTCCTGGCGAAGTACACCTACCAAATTTCGTCAATATTGGTTCAGCCGTTCAGTCATGAAAGGAATAAGAATCAAACTAACGGACAGATAGGATTTTTTTTCATGTACATTAAAATATTATTGTGTTACATGAAGAATTGCAAACAAAAGAGCATCTAAACGTTACGTCTATCACGATCTTGATCATTCTCATAGATATAAAGTAATTAATCTAAAACAAATATTTTTGAATTTTCTGTAAAACTAGGTACAAATAGGTACCAATAGGTCTTTTTACAGTTGACATATTCCGCAAATTTCTACCCTGGAGGGATTTACAGACGTGGTTGGTTTCATGTAAGCATGTGGCATAAATTCAAGATGAAGGGACCAAATGAGAATTATTATTTTATTACGATAAATTTGACGATAAATATACAAAAAAAGTAATTAAATAAGCATTCTATAGGTTATCTGGTTCAATAGACGAAACTGCTTAATTTGGGGCAGATAGCGCTGTATGAAATATCCTACAATATTTGTTATTTAATTACCTTTATTTCTAGGATTCGTTTACGTAAACAATATAAATAAACGTATAGAAAATTTAAATAAACTGGTAAAGCAATGAAGTTTCGGCAGCCTAGCTGGGAGAACGTTTGGCTTCCAGTCTGGACGTCCTGGGTTCAAATCCCACGGCACGCACCTGTGTCTTTTCGAAGTTATGTGCGTATTGCCGATAATTTCAAATGGTGAACGAAATCATCGTGAGAAATCCTATATGTCCGAAAGTTCTTAAAAAAAGTACTCGAAGATACGGGTATGTGAAATTTGCCAACCGTTTTATTATAACAACAGGGCTAATTCGGAATTCGGTAAAGCAAAGTTAAAAATGCTGCTCACGCCATTCATCTAGTCTGTTCCTGAATTCAAAATAGTTTAAAAACTCCTTATACTGCAGTATAATGCGTGACTCAACCGAGTAATTTCGGCACAAGATTCAATCTTTTGTTCATCCTACATACCTTTTCTGTTACCAAGTTGGCCAAACTGCTCAGCGGCGCGAGACGGTCCTCGATTATGTAAATGCTAGAGGAAGCGTGGGCTCGACCGATTTATTGCTAGCATCTTGAACTGACGAATTGAACCTCCGATTGAAACCTACTTGACTGTGAAAGAGATTGCGATTGGTATCATGTTATTTTATGTAAATGTAATGGGACTAACCAAACGCTCTCTGATGGCAAAAGGCAACACATGTCCATCTCCATTGCAGCCAAATTATGTGTAGCATAACAAAGTCCAGGCCATCGCAGCTTTTTCGCTCATTACTTTATAACATTTGATGGTTAGTCTAAAGCAGAGGTTCCCAAACTTTATTATCTCATAGACCACTTTCAAAATTTTGCTGGTTCCGATGGACCAGTGACCCAGTTGACAAAAAATGTGAAGATTAGATCTAACCATGGAAATTTGCGTTGCGGCTTAGTTCGAACCACGAATTACCTAACAGTTTTCGAAAAAAAATTGAGAATTGATTGGTCAATTAATTAATTGTGCTGTGAATGGATGTGAAAAAGTAAATTTGGCCAATCAACAAAAAAGGGATTCCATACAACTTTACTTTTTGACATCTACTCACAGCACAAGAAAACAATAAATTTTCACTTATTTTATTTAGAAAACTCCACATTCGGCGTAGTAAAAAGAAAAAGAAAAATAGTGGATTTTCTTGTGTTGTAGGTAATTATTCAAATATGTAATTATTACACTATTAATTATTATTGTAATATAATTAAAATAATTGAATAATAATATTGTTATACATAGTTAAAATTAAACATTAATAACGTCACGTAACTTCTACAATGGAAATCACTAAACAGTCATAATTTTAATGGGAGGGATGTACTTGATGGATTGACAGCAAATTATCAATACTAACAACCCCCATTTTTTTGCAGCATAGACCCCCGTCGTGTCTCCCGTAGATCGCTGGGGGTCCACCTGGACCACTTTGAGTATCAATGGTCTAAAGCAATTATAAGATTATGAATTAATATTACGAGAAATGTAAGACTCCAGCTGAACTCTATTTTTTTAAACATTGGGAATGTTGTCTGCTGCGCGGGCCTCTTCTCATCGTGAGGATAAATAAATAAATATCGTAGGACATTTCACACAGCGCCACCTACTGGGTCCAATTGTGTTTTCAAACCATCCGACAACTCATTAAAATATACACACAAAATTTCTTAAAAAATTCTCAAACTAAACAAAGCTTGTACTATGCGCACCAGATAACTGATAGAATACTTAATTACTTTTTTTTTTTTAAATACATACTTATAATACAAAGAGAACATCCAGACACAGAACAAAAATTTATCGTCAAATAAATTTTTGTTCTGGTGGGAATCGAACACACGCCCTACAACTCTTAAAGCAGAAATTCTATCAAATGAGCCAACAGAGCAGTCATAATCCACCATGGCTAAGTGTAGCTAAGCAGAATTGACACATATTTTAAAAAATACAGAACTTTCGGAAATGCAGGTTTGATAATGATAGTAGGTACGCGCCTTTCTTAGAAAAGTCTAAGTGCTTGACAGATTCAGATGGGATTTAAACCGAGGATCTGATCAGGTCACAAAGTCACAAGGTCAAGGCTAAGTCACAACTTAGCCTACACTAGTTAGTAGTTAGTCATCACGACATTGTGCTACCACAAAAGCTACTGGAGCTCATGCGAATACTACTCGGCGTCACAACACTACCTTAGGACGCTCAATCTTAAATCTACTGACGCTGAACAGTAGTCAGTGTGGTAAGTGAATATATTCGCATATCTAAGAGAATAAAGTTGGGAAAATGTACTAAACATACTCTTTTACTAGTTAATCAATGAAACGTTTAGAAGTACTAACGTCGTCACAAAGGTAATATTCAATAATATCATCATCATCAGCCAAAAGTCGTCCACTGCTGGACATAGGCTGGGGGGGGTTTTGCCAATACTCGCCACGCTTGGGTTGGCGAGCGCAGTTAGGTGTGATTGTGCAAGGAAGACGCTGCTGCCCATTTTCCGGATTTCATCCCTTAGCCGACTTTTACGGCAACCACGGGTAGAGAGGGTGGGGTACTATTCTTACGCCGGCACCACCACGGCAATGCGCTATATTCAATAACGCTACACAATAATTCTACAGCGCTTCCTAAAATTGCATGCGTCGGATAAATAAAATAAATATAAACTATGTTATACTAGCTGACTCGTCGAAGTTTGTATCGCCTAACAGTCAACAGACATATAGACAGCGGCGCCACCTACCGGGTCCAATTGTGTTTTCAAACCATCCAGAAAACCATTGAAGTATACACACAAAATTTCATCCAAATCAGTCTAGCCGTTTTGGAGAAGTTAGGTGACAAACACGTACATAAGATTTATACATAAAAAGATAGAACTATATTATGACTTATGTTAAGTTTCTAGCACTTTTGTCACTCCAGTCCATTATATTATCAGTCTTATAACGTATGAGATAGGGCCCACATTTAGCGGAGTAAAAATATGACGATTAAGCCAAGATAATGTCAAACTTCGATTAATGAGGTTCTATTACCCAAATTTAAAACAAAACCCAATTCTGTCTTACGATAAATAAAAAATACTTATTTATTGCTATATCATTCATAGGTCTCAAACTTTTCAGCGTCATCTTTGATTACATCATTTTAAATTTTAAACTACGTTTATACTTTTACGAAGTTCTTGAATATTTGACGAATTTTAAACATAAAATATTTTTATTCAAACGTTAAATTTTAAGAGGTAAAAACGCATATTTAAATTCCTAAAACTCGGACAGTACCTAGTTCTCTCTACTAGGCTAAATATGTAGAAGATTTTTATAAACCTATGTACCTATATTGCGACCACGTCCGATTCTATTCTTCAGGAAACCCCACGAGCGTTTTATATTGACAGCTATTAATACCGCTTAAATTAACTCTTCGACTTCGGACGCTAATTAGCAATGGTTAATTGAAAAGAAACAGTTTCAGTTATTGCATTGGATTAATTATAAAGTCGCTGGTTTGTCTGTCTTCTATCGGATACATTTCGGAGAGTGTGTCCACCTGCCCCTTTTTATTACCGGACGGCTAGGCAGACACGGCCAAAGCGCCATCATTACAATGCCTGTTTTTCCTGCTAAGTACAAATTGGGTGACTTTAAATCCAGAGTGAACAGATTTTTTTCTAGGTAGGCATGCTTCATCGTAGACTGCATCCTGCGGGAGTGGTCAAACGCAAACATATTTAGTAATTAAAAATTAAATTTAAAAGAACGATCAAAACACTTTTGTCGCAGTTTTATTATAAGTAGTATTTCTACATGAAGAGTACAATTTCTGAACCCTACATAAAATAAAAACTATTATATATTAGATATGAAAAATCACAACCTAATCGATGATAGGTCAGTGGTAAGCGAGGTCGGTTTGTATGCCGAAGGGCGTGGGTTCAAACCCCAACAATGAGCTTGAGCTGCCGGTAAAGGAAAACGTCGTGAGGAAACCATAGCATGCAGAGGTAGGGCACTTTCTAGTACTCAGCTGGCTAGCAACCAACCTCAAGTTGAAAATCTGCCGCCAAGCATCTGACGGTGTGTTCCGGCAGCCTTACTTCAGAGTAAGTCATACACTTAAAACATAAGTGTATGAGAGTTAAAGTAGTAAGATGAAACGCTCTCCCGATGGTTAGAGACAACGCATGTCCATGACCAATTGACCATTACACCGGTACTCAGAACTGTGAGTAACAAAACAACTTTGGTGCCCACTACTTTGAGACATTCGATGCGATGGATAGTCACATTAGCCCTGTAATTTCGATAGTTACAGTACAGTACTCTTTGAACCGCAATATTTTTACTTTGCTTTTACAAGGTTCACAACAACAATCGAAAAAAAAACAGCTGTTTCATAGCAAAAGTATGTTGACCTTTGAACAAAAGTACCGAGCAGTTGTTCTTTTTTCGCGATGCCAATGTTGTGTCTATGGTAAAAGTTGTTCAGTGACGAGATCAATAAACCCCTTAGTAATACACCAAGTTTACTTTTGGCTAAATACATTCCAAGCTTATAATTATGACTATATATAAGTCGGTAGTTCTAGATAAGTATCTAACTGCAAAGCTCATGCAAAAATGCAAATCTTATGCAACAGTCCTATCATGCAATAAAGAACCAACCTCGATCCCGGCACATGCCCGTTTTGGCTTAAGCCGATTGCTTTCCCGCCAAATATGGTTTCAGTGACAGTTCTCTGAATTATATGATTCTCGTGTGATTAAATGACAAGCTTGACATGCGGACTGATCGCGAATGATGCTGATATTTTGGTGACTGTCAGCGATGCATGATGCCGTCCATCAGAGCTGAATTGAATGGTTTGATTAAGGCATTGGAGTTGCCAAATTGAGAGTGAACTCTCCTTACATGGAAACTGAGCCAGGATCGGATTACATTAGCAACTTTGTCAATCGGGTACTATTGTGTTGAGGCTTGATTGACTGGCTGTAGTACGTACCTACATGTCAATAGTACTACATCTACCTTTTTAGGGTTCCGTACCCAAAGGGTAAAAACGGGACCCTATTACTAAGACTTCGCTGTCTGTCTGTCCGTCCGTCTGTCTGTCAGCCTGTTACGGCTGTATCTCAAGAACCGCGATAGCTAGACAGTTGAAATTTTTACAGATGATGTATTTCTGTTGCCGCTATAACAACAAATACTAAAAAACAGAATAAAATAAATATTTAAGGGGGCTCTCATACAACACACATGATTTTTTGCCGTTTTTATAGAGAATGGTACGGAACCCTTTGTGCCTTTGTGTTTTTTTATATTAAAGTAATGAGAAGGACGCTCTTCTGATGGTAAGAGATTACGTATGTCCATGACCATTGCAGCAGGACCCAGAACTTAGTAACATAACGTAAACACTTCGGTTTTGAACTAGTAGGTACGAATTACAATCCGTTCATTTTCTTCGAAAGTTCATTAGTACCTAGGTATAGATATCTAGTTGTAAAATAGAAGTTTATTAGTATGGGTATCGAACTGCAGCTATCGAAATTACAGGGCTATTTAGACTAATCATCGAATGTCTAAGAGTAATGAGAGCCAAAACAAACGATTCCCACCTAGTACTCTAAACTTCTTATTGCGATTTTTGCACTCACGAAAAAGCTATATGAGTATGAACCTTATGACGCAAACATAATTATGATGTCTTAGTATTTGTAATCTATGTCTTGGTGTTTTGTATACCTATAAGTATAGGTATATACAAAAAAAAATATTAAGTATTCTGTCAGCTGTTTGGTTCCCATAGTACAAACTTTGCTTAGTTTGGGGTTAGATGGCGCTGTGTGAAAATAACCCCAACGTTTTTAATTGAGACGTTCTCGGTACAGCAGATCGTTATCTCTTACTGTCAAGTTGCCGGACAGAATAATCAAATACAAAGGAAGCCTTTACCCAGTAGGGAATTCTACAAAGCTAAAAAGTCGACGACAAAAGGTTTGTGGTTTAATCAAACATATTTTAATTCTCTATCTGCGCAAGCGCCTGTTAATTAAAACTCTCAAGAGCTTAAGTGCATTAGCACTTCAGAATGAATCACGTCATGCCAAAAATGGCAATGCTTTGATGACGTGAGATAAGCATTTATAAAATAACAAGTCACCTTGGAAGTGAGGTGATAAGCGTGTTATGATTCTAGAATCTAGAACGATAGCTATCGTATCTCTGATACGAGTAGGTTGAAAAAATCGGAGGCTCCTCCAAGATAGAGATATACATGGAAACAGGAAGATTAAACTAGTATAGCCTTGAAGATGAATGGGTGATTCTAGAAATATTGCGGATTTGTCAAACTGAAGTGGTACCTAAGTAAGTATACTTTAGTGAAGCCATGCTCCACTTATGTAATTGGCACGTGACAGTGATTCGGTATAGCTTTTTTGTATTGTGTTAAATAAATACTTTTCTTTTTTATTTCTCTGGCTCACCTGATGATAAGTGACGGTGTGATCGAAGATGGTAATTATACCTAGCCTGGAAATGAACTGCCTCTCAAGTGAGGCTGCCAGAACATATCGTTAGATGCTTGGTAGCAGATTTTCAAATTGTGGGTGGTAGCTAGCCAGCCGAGTACTAGAAAGTACCCTACCACCAAGCTATGGTTGCCTCATGATATTTTCCTTCACCGGCAGCTCAAGCTCATTGTTGGGGTTTGAACCCACGCCCTTCGGCATGCGAACCTACCGCGCTAACCACTGAGCCATGATCGCTAAATCATATAAAATACATCTATCACTAAATACATCTATTAATTAGCTGCTGGAAAGAGTATCCAAAGCAGCGTTGGTACAATCATTTCGAGTTGGGTGGACAGTTAAGGTGAAATTTAAAACGTATTTAAATGGACCCGGCACCACAGGCAAGGATTTAAAAAAATTTAAACTGTAATAAGACCAACGAAACGCTCTCCTGATGATAAGAGATTATGCATGTCCAAATTGTCCATGCAACCTACATTGCAGCCCATGCAATCCATTCCAGCGATACACAGAATGAATAGCAAAACAAAGTCCAGGGCATCGCTGCTTTGGCGCTCATTACTAGGATACTTTCGATGGTTAGTTTCAAAAGCCCTATAAGCCGTTTCGCCTCGTCTCTAGCCTATTATATAGCCACAATTGTATTTTTTTATAATAAATAGTCATACATTTGGCCACCAATTTGCCTGATGGAAAGCGACGGTGCATATGGAGCACGTTGATTTAGAAGAAATCTATTTACTCTACCCTTAAAACGTCCAAATTATAGGACACAAAGAATCCGGAAATTAGTTTCATTCATGGTTTGCACGGATCAAGAAAATAGAGCCCAATCGCTGCGTACGAACACTGGGAACGTCTACGAGGATCAGGGTGATAGTGTGCCCTTCTTCTGCTTGTACTGTGGTGGTACGGAGAGGGTGGAATAAGGTCATGTGTCGAGTATCTATCATTTCTTTTTCTGTGATGCGATGTGGAAACTAGGGACGCCTACGCTGCAGATGTATAGGTAGGTCTGTTGATTCTGGCTACCCACAACGTCCACTTAGCCAATGGAATGATTTAATGTTATCAGTTTAGCCAACTATAATGAAGAGATGTGATAATCATAAACTTCATGTAAACGTGGTTTATTAGGATTTATGACCAATCTGCTCATTAACTCGTCGGAGTACCTAAGGCTATGCTGAACGGCACTTTACCTGTTTATACGTATAAATATATAGGTAACTACTATGTACTGAGCCAGCGATTCACAAACTTTTTTGGCGACGGAGCCCTTCCTAATGCGAAATATTTGACGGAACCCTAAACTAATCAAAAACGATTTTATGTGTATTTTTTATTGTCAGTTGAATCAGTGTTGAACTGTTGACTATTTGATATTTCTCCTTACTGAAATATCGCGTTCTCATATTATGCATTCCACTACTACTCTTTTACACTTTTAATTTATATTGGAATATTTAGATGTATAGTAACTCTTTAGTTTTAATTTTTCATTATGACCAGTATATTTTCGTGGAGCCCTCACAGAGGTTTTGTGAACCCCTAAGGTTCCCCGGAGCACACTTTGAGTATGGCGGTACTAAGCAAAACGCTTTTGAGATGTAATACTTGACCACAACCCATGTGATGTCAAGCGACGGTCTGGTCGAAGACGGTGAACATAGTTCTGTAAATACATTGCATAATTAACTTCAATTATTATTAAATATTTGTTTAGGTAGAGGAAACTAAAATAATACCTCGTGCAAAAACTTCCACGTTAATCGCAATCAAGTAGGGCATGAGTCATATAAAGGAAAATTAATTGTAAATCAAGTTTAGAACTAAACGACTTGACACAAATAACTTGCGGGCATATTTGTAACGACGCGAGAAAAACATTCACTGGAACGGTGCATCATTTAATGCAGAAATAAGCATGACTTAGACATCATCTCTAAAAATTTAATTCTCAATATATTAAAACTACATTGAATTGGTTTTAGTGTAAATATTTTTTGTAGTTTGTAACTGTTTACTCTATCTTTACATAGTATAAAACAAAGTCGCTTCCCGCCGTCTTCATTGAAACTACGCAACGGATTTTAATGCGGTTTCCATCAATATACAGAGTAATTCAAAAGGAAGGATTATATGGAAATTGTAGTAGAGAAAATCCGAGAATTTAAAAGATGTGGCTTGACTTTTTCCGACACTTCTGACAATTTCAACGAATATTTCGACCAATTTACACAAAACATTGACATATTTTCCTCATAAATCACTCTATCTATTGGTAAAACTCACATGATAAAATTTGACATAAACTTAAAAGCTAAAACAAATTAAACAAAAGACTAATAAAAATAAAATGACCACAAGTAGGTATTTATATCCTCTTCTCGCTGCAATAACCACTTGCCGACACGTGTTTGCCTCTACACGAGGCAATTCCTCAGGACGTGTTGATTCTTCGAGCGCTCGGCCAAGCGACTTTGAACACTCAAAATGAACTTCCGCAAAGTAACGCCTGAATCAATCAATTATCCAAAATTGCTGCCAGAATCTCAGAGCTGTATTGGAAGAAGCGGGTGGCCCTCATCAGCACCAGCTTTGCTATATCGCTTTTTAACATCCCAAAGGTGGACATATACTCATACGGATTGACATAGACGAAGGCCAAGAAAGGCAATAATTTCAACATGCTGGGAACAATATTTTAGTCGACCATATAACCGCGGCCTATACCCACGCCAAATTCCATGCTATCTTTTTAATATGATAAGTTATGGACAGTACAAAAGCCACAGTCCTGAGTACAAAGCAGCCTAAAGGCCCAAATTGTGTGGGTTATCCTGCTAAATGACCCGCAAGGTCACCTGACGTCACGGCTGCAGTGGCAACAGTGCTCATTGAACCGCGCGATGCGCGGGCGCAACGTGGGCGCACGCGGCTTGCGCGCTAAGTGCCCGGGCAAATGGGAAATTGAATCTAGTGTTGGAGGTTCCGTATTCATGAAAGTAAAATCTTTCTGGTTTAGAAGTTTATTTTAGGTTTTTAGCCTAAAATTCAATTTGTTAAGGTTTACAATTAATTCTATAGATGTCTAACATTCATAATACTATCGTTATAATAAATGCGTTGAGAAATGTCTCATTTTTTGTATTCACATTTAATTTGATTAATATTTAAACTAATTTGAAAAGGGAAAGAATTCTCATTTTTTTTAAAATTTAATTTAAAAATTATCTGTCTTGATTATGACGGAATCTAATACCTTTAAACGAACAATTTTTTATATATATCTATATATATATATTCTGAATCTCGGAAACGGCTCCAACGATTTTCATGAAATTTAGTATGCAGGGGATTTCGGGGGAGCTAAATAGATTTAGCTAGGTTTCATTTTTAGATAAAAACGTTTTATCCGTGTTTTCAGGCAATGAAAAACCGAGCTAAAACCGGTCATTCAGGTACTTTTAATTAAGCATCTAAAAACATACTTGTTGATTTGTAAATGTATATATATCTTCAACGATTCATCGCAGATTGCACTTCGACCAAGCCAAAATACATATTATGTCATCCACACATGGCTTTCTAATATTAGCCGCGATCCCCAAAAAAAGTCCCAACGCATTCATTTATTTTAGTCACATGTAGCCAGTTGCACCGTATATGGCAGATATGTGTGGTCCTTTTTTACGGGCAACATTTTTGCAACTTACTTTGGCGAGTCAGAAATCTGCTTTTCATAACAGAGCTTATCTACCTACGTAAATCTGAGGTATTGCAATTTTTATCAAAAGGTGAAAAAGGTGACCTGTGAAAAAATGTGAGTCATACCAAAGTACTTAAGGCTTTCTGAGTTTGGAAATATTGTAAATGTATTTATATCTAGTAGGTTCAATTATAAATAATTATGTAAAATGCAGACAATATAAAGTATCCGTAAGCAAAATAAACCTTCTAATAGTTCGAAAGTTCTTTAATTTCAAGCAAGATGCCCAAAATGCTGACCACCGTATTGACCCGCTAGAGCAGCCATTTCGGAAGCTTAAATTGAGGGGTAGGGGTCCAGTACAACTGTCCCACGGAGACCACGGGCGTCTGGACGTGGGGCCGTCCGACGCCCATTTGCTGGTTAGGTCTCCGAGGTGGATCACGATGTGTCCGGTGTTCTGACACATCGTTATCGTGGCGGGGTGAGCTTGGGCTCCCCGAGGCGGGTC
This sequence comes from Biston stratarius, assembly GCA_950106695.1. Lineage (NCBI taxonomy): Eukaryota > Metazoa > Arthropoda > Insecta > Lepidoptera > Geometridae > Biston > Biston stratarius. The sequence goes on from OX467106.1 coordinate 25,450,131, forward strand.
CGCGAGGACAAGCGCTGTCGACGCCGCGGTAGAGTGCGAAAGCGTGCCCGCAGCCTCGACACAAAGCGCCGAGGTGGAACACTCCAGGGTTTTTAGTTGGTAGGCCGTCAGTAGGACGGAGAGTCCCACATAACCACCCTGCCCGCCCCAGGGCCGGTGGTATACATTAAGTATTTTCCCTGAAAAAAAAAGCGGTCCAGTACAATCCTATCAGATCTCATTTATGCTGAAGGGGGCATACCTAATTGAAAATCTCACGTCAACTTCAAAAAAATATAGCTACATTATTACACTGAATTTTTACTTTTTTTGGAGTGTCCCATGACTGTTAATAAAAATTAGTTAAACTTAGTGCTTTATGTATAAAAAAAAGTATTTAAGTTTGCTATCAGTTATCTGGCTTTCATAATATACAAGCTCTTCTTATTTTGGAGTCAAATGGCGCTGTGTGTCTCCTCAACAATATTAAAGGGAAGAGAGATACCCGTCACAAGCCGATCGTCGTTTTAAACCTAAAGAAGGAACATTTAGGGCCCTATCTCACTAAGACACCATGGCACCGTCACCGGTCACGCTCCCGTGGTGTCTTGAGCTACCAATCGAGAAACAACAGAGCATACACCAGGACCGTCGACGCATGAGCACTGTGGATTGGTGCGGGAAGAGCGACCCTGGTACGCACCTGGGCGAGTGAATGAGACGCCAAATAGTTCTACGCATATTTGTGGTTCCGCCACCAGCGGGTGATTCGGTTGCCGCTACCAAATTGGTATAGCAACCGAGCGGACACCAGGTGAGGTACACTCCATACAGCTGAATACATTTTGTTAATGATGTGACTGGTGGCGCCGCTGTAGTGTCTTAAAGAGATAGGGCTCAAAGTTTAAACGTTAGCCTTACAAACCTTGCTTTACTTATATATACGCTTTTCTGTCATGATTTTAAGTTTTCATTATTTCATATAGGCCTAATATAAGCTTATATAACCGCAAAATTAATCATATAAGCGTAAGCGTGACTGGTCTGGGTAAACACACTACGGGTAATTTTGTATAATGTTATTCTATAGTATTCACTTATACCTTTCGTTGTATTGGCGATTTGGGAAATTGGGAAAGTCCGTGAAATATTGTCCCTGACGCCCTCGTCAATATCCAATTTGCCAGCCACCGAAGCAATCAATATTCAATAAACTCAGTTTTTATTTCATGTCAATTGCGTTTAGGTCGTTATTTTTAATGTAAAACTGCTTCGAAAACTTATAAGCGATAACTACATAACATTTTCATACGCAATTTTCCAACAACTACCTTTTAGTATGAACTTTAAGGAGTATTTTTGTCTGAAAGTCTATTTAAAGAGGCTGTAGGTAAAATTGTCTCTTGATAAGGTGTTTTAGCCCTTTATAAGGGAAATCAACATCATTCTCATGCACATGATAGAGTTAGGATCGACGTTGGCGCTGCATAATGATTGATTTTATTACCTACATGAAATGTTTATGCTCTATTCTCTATTTACTTGTACTCGAAGAAATACTGGCTTGAATAATATGCCTACGTAATCTTTGTCATTTCTAAAGAATTGTAGACTGTAAAGATAGTAGTTAAATATGGTAAGATTTTACCACTTTATATTTGTGTTCAGGGAAATAAATTGTTAGATTTAGGGAACCGAAATACAGAACAAACATCTATGTTTATCACATATTTGTCTTGCGTGGGAATCGAACCCACGCCCACAGCACACGGAACAGTGCTACTACCGAATGAGCTTATAGGGTAATAAGGATGTTTAAGACTTTTTTATTTATTATTTATTTCTCCATACTCCACAGACACCGGAGTCGGTGACCTTCATCAACTTAGCACATTTTTTTTAAATATGCTAGTATGCTTTAGACTGTTGTGTGTAAAGGAAGCGTTCACAAGACTTGAGTTCTATCACCGTACTGTGAGCTTCTTATTGCAATGCTTGTAAGGCGATCACGAAAAACCTACGCGAGTTTTTTGGCTCGGACATGTGATATGAAGTTGCGTAGATTCTTCGTGAGCGCCTAAAAGCCCAAAAGGAATCCCAATAAGAAGCTTCGGAACCTGATGAGTTTGGGATGACGTGTCAAAGTGTAGGATAAAGAATCAATGTAAAACGCACAAAGTATGGAAACATAAAAATTTATTAAAATGCGTGGGAAGTTAAAACGTTGCGGCTGACATTTTGATGCCGCTGTGCTATGGTGATTCGATCCAATAATTATTATATTTCCGGCTAAAGTCGCTATTCTAGTTTTTGTTGACTCACTAATATAATTGCTTATTTTGGCGATGCTTATATACTTCACTAAGCTGAGAATGAATTAAATTCAAGGAACCGATGACTATGTTTCTAAAAGTAGGCACTTACCTATATTCTAACTGTAGGTACTTGTAGACGTCTCATTGTTTAGCGACTTTCTTGCTTTGTGCGCCTAGTCATATATCAAAATCATATTAGACAATTAAAAGTAATTATCACATTGTAGCCCGTATTTTTTTTGCTGACCTAAAAGCTAATCTATCAAACAACAAAATATAAACTACTTATTTCTCCAAGTTTTTATTTATCTTGCAATGTCAGTTTAGGTCAAATTTTGCAAACTTTATAGCTGACAGGATTGTGCCGTGGTGGTGCCGGCGTAAGAATAGTACCCCACCCTCTCTACCCGTGGTTGCCGTAAGAGTCGGCTAAGGGATGTAATGCGGAAGATGGGCAGCAGCGTCTTTCTTGAACAATGACACCTAACTGCGCTAGCCAACCCCCCTGCCAAGCGTGGCGAGTATTGCCAAACCCCCCCAGGAGGAGGCCTATGTCCAGCAGTGGACGTCCTATGGCTGATGATGTGATAGCTGACAGGCTTGGTGTTTGACTACAACTCACCTGATGTTAAGTGACGGTGTGGTCGAAGATGGTAAAGCACACCTAGCTTGGAATGGATCTGGCTCTCGAAAAGGTCTCGAAACTGGATTGAAATTACTTCCTTTTTATCCTACGGTTTTGAAATTTGTCATATCGTTTTAGTTTTATACTACTTTCAGTGTAATCTCTAAACGAAGGAACTCCTCGACGGTAGACAAGAAATTTTAATTTCGATTGCTGTTTTTAAATTTTAAATTAGCTCCTACAAAATTTTGTCTTAAGAAATATTTAGGTTAATGTATTTCTCTGGTTAGAACTTTGCTATTTACTTATCATTAGATAAGTATACTTGAGTGCTATGTAGGTATAAATAACATTTCACACTAAATCATATAAGAGCGATAGTAAGTTTCTCTATCAACAGACTGTCATGGCAAAAATTTGAAATTCGATAATATGAAATATCTCAGCGATAGTAGTTCAAGTGCGGCCAGATCATACGCTCAATAGCTTGAACTGCCGGTGAAGAAAACTGTGTAAAAACCATAGTTAGAGTAGTTACATAGTCTCTTTAGAACTCAGCTGGCTAGCTACCAGTCAGCAATATTTGTATACTGACATAATTTTATGCTGACATACTTTATATTGACAATATATTTATATTGAAAATTTTTTTCTTGACAAGCAATCTGTTTTTAATGATGTGTGCATTTAAAATGATATTACGGAATTTGACTTGTAACTTTGGTGTTATCAATAAAATATTTTGTATTAAACAAACCTAATTAAAATGCAAATTTACTGCACTTATAAAACGTCATGAATGTATTAAATATAAGAAACAATTAACCAAGAAACTTCAGAAACATGACTCAATACGTCGTAGAAACAACCTTATAAGGCAGGGCCGTGCGGTGACAAACTTTACGATTTGTTTCACAGATATTTGTTGTGATAATGTAGATTTGCGCCTTCTAGGCTTGTAGGTCAGCATTAAACCTAAATTAAAACTAATTAAGAAATTAAACACGCGTTAAAATAGCCATTCTGTTTAAGTAAGAACAAAGTAGGTAGAGATAATATTCTTCACATTTTATGCAAGTACTTAACTTACCTAAGTACATATTTTTTTCTGCAAAACATGATAACAACAAGAACTGGATTTACCGTATTGTACTTAAATTCTGTGGAATGCATATACAGGGTTACAAGCTTGGTGTATACTTAGCCGCATTGTGAACAACTTTTACAAATATAATTCTAGTTTTGTGAAAAAAAAACAGTTATCCTTTTGGACTTAGTACAGCCGATACGCGTAACCTCGTATGCTAGTTATTAATTAGATCAAGGGTCTACGAACTTGTGTTATGGAACAACTGTTTTTTATTATTTCAACAAAGTTGTGCCTTAATTAATCATAATAATGTGTACGACAACCCCCTTTCAGATTATAGTTACCCTAAATTCATAACCCTGTGTAATAAAGTGTTGTTGTTTGTATTTTTTCTTTCAAACAATGTACCTACTTTTGACCTTTCAATTGGAACCAATAAGGCTATCAAAATTTCTTTTAGTCCATCCCATTTTTGAAGGTTTTTTTTACCCACCTGACCCGACACACTTCTTCAGAATACGTTTGTCCGAATACAAAAAACTTTCAGTGTTTTTTGGACATTCCTATCTTTCCTAGCCAATCATACTGGCCTTATTGGACTATACGATATATCGGTACGAACACTTTGAAAAAATAAACATTCAGGGATACGGTTACAAAAGACTAGAATTTGGTTTTTACGAAGTGTAGTTTTGGCGGGAACATGAAAAAATTATGTCGCCGCATTATGTTATTTTCCAAAGTTTGTGCTTTTTCGTATGTTTATGTTGTAAAAAAGGTTACGTATTATGCAAACCACAAAGTGTCGATTTCGGTAAGTACAAAACTTTCAAATAATTATTTGCATGAGTGTGGGAAAATGATATAAGTAAAAATGTGACAAAACATGTATTTTCGTGTTGATCCGTCGATGCTTCTAGTAAATTTGCCACTATTTTGCTAGGGCTTGATTGGACCTGACCTTGACTTACTTTGTATATCTTTGACTGTGACTCAGGCTTATTTTACTTAATTATTCATCTTATAATTTAAAATATAATACTCCGGCTTACAATGAAGAAAAAGAAGAGTAGGTACCTAATTTTTTTCTAACTACTCCTTTGGCTTCGCGTTCTATATAGTCTGCCAGTATCAATGTCATTATTATTGTTCAGTTTCAAGCTTCTTAAATTCTCATTTTTATTATTGACTAAATTTCGTAGTCTGATTGGTCAAGCCAAATGTCAAAGTTAATATGGCTTCTGTCATGACTCCTTTTTTTCTTCTTATTCCTCCGAGGAAGACTTGTCGTCGCACTTTCTGTGGCTTCTTCGTCGACTCATTCTTGTCTTATAAGATAAAGCCATGCAGCGGTAGCGGTACCCAGGAGTTAAAAAGTAAAAAGTGAATCACTGCTCGGCGCCAATTACTTTGAGATTTTCAATGGTGAGTCTGAATAGCCCCGTAAGAATAAGGCCTAGCTTCCCAGGTACCTATACAAATAAATCAAGTATTAGCACTGAGCTTGCCCAAGAGTGTAGCATTAAGTAACATACATTTAATTAAGGCTCTGACTCACGAGATTACATCGTAAGGCGTAACTGCAGGTCGCTAGCAAGGTCGTGTCACAGATCTGAGGTCGCCCAGGTCAGGTAATGGCATGAAATTACAAAGAAAATTATTTAATCGCTCAGATTTTGTCTTACCGTTTACTCAACTTTCTTCGATGTACGTGGCTTTCTCGAGAAAATCATGTCCACCGTTCCTTAATATAATGTTTCATAGTCGTAGTTTTCGTGTACGATTCCACATGCCGAAATTTTTTATAGTTGAATAGACGTTTGATTGTTTGATTACAGCTTTTCTAATTGACGGTGCGGTCGAAGACGCTGGAGGCAGTTCAAGTCAGTGATATTATCTGGTATTTTTTCCAAAGTTTCAGGAAATGTAGCGATATTAGAATAACATTGTGAGGAAACCATAGCATGACGGTATTTTAACTTTCTAGTAGGTACTCGGCTGGCTAGCTACCACCCTCAAGATGAACATATGCCGCCAAGCATCTAACGATGTGTACCGGCAGCCTCACTTGAGAGCCAGTACCATTCCAGGCTAGGTGTGCTTTACCATCTTTGACCACACATCAGGTGAGCTGTAATCAAACACCTAGCCTGTCAAACATACAAAAAAAAAGTTTACGCGTCGGGATCGCATGCCGTATAGAACATGGTTTTATATTGCGACATCTCGAACAGCTGGTAAAGGAAAACATCATGGTGGTAATTAAGTTAATGTATTTTCTATTCAAGTACTCGACAATGTATCCCACTAAAATTAAAAACAATCAAAATAATAACAATCTGTCACCCAATAATATTTTCTGACAGTTTTACTTTAGAGATTCCCTTATCAGGCTAGACGTGATTGTACCGTTTTTGATTGTACCACTACTTAGTAGACTAGTCAAGCATTATAAAACAATTAACTATCGCTAATACCTAGGTGGTAGTCAAGGTAGCTACCATCGCAGTAAGCAGTAGTGTGTATACGTTCTGTGTTCCGGTTTTAAAAGTACTGTTGCTGGCGATATTACAGAGCTAAATGAGACTCGTCATCGAATGTCTCAAAGTAATGGGCAATAAAGTAGTAGTGTCTAGAATTTTGGTTTGTTCCTTAAATTTCTAAGTACCGTTGCAATAGTCATAGGCAAATGCTATCTCTTACCATCTGCACAACGCCTTGTTCGTCTCACTAACCTTTCAAGCTTCTTTGTTACTTAGAAAGATTCGTAAATGAAATAAAATTGTCTATTGTTTGAACTATACAAAGCGCTCCTATTCCGCCATAGGAAACAAATCAGTTAAGCCTGACCTAAAATTTCATTTACAAAGTATTTGGAAAAAATGCGCCTTCGTTAGCATTGTACCATGGCTACAGGTCTAGGCCGCTGTCCAAAGCAATCACCGCTCCTAATACGATCGAGTCAGGTGGACAAACCCTAAAAAGCCCGACCAATTTAAAACTATCCTCATTTTATAAAAAAATACTTGAATCTAAACTTTACTCCTGTACTTTTAAAGCTGGCGGTGTTTTAACCGTATGTTTAAATTCGTGAGTTTGTCACGTCGTGTGCAAAAGCTCACGATCAGTTCATATTGTATTTCTTTATAAAAGCTTATGAAAATGAGCGCATGACCATAAATGTGACATAACATAATGGCAGTACACATCACGTATCATTTTTAATTTGGAAATCTGTATCGTAAGTATATATCTATCTATGTGTAGGAAAATCTAGTCTACGATGAGAGAGCGTGGGAAGAAAAATATTTATTTGTCTATCCATAATAGGAAAAGAACATGAAATTAAAACTGACGAACTTGACAACATATTCAGTGTGTCTAAAAAAAATTTAAAAATAGTTTTTTTTTTCATTAAAATTTATATCAGGAACTTTGATTTTTTTCAGGCATACGAATGGATTGACTCTGATTAAGATCTTAAATATGTAGTATATGATATTAAGTAATTGTAGATCAATCCTAAGTCATAATGCGGCATTTCCGATCACGCAGTCACATCACATCTCACACCTTCTCAGATAAATTAACCAGCCCACACCTTACATAAAAAAGGAACATAAAAAAAAATCGGGATTCTTGGTATTCTCACTGTTATTTAATGCCTAATCCCTATAATATTTATATACAATGTCGTTTTCATTATTTATGGCGAATTCAGTTTTTCTCATAATAAAAGTTACACATAGCCAGTCACGGTCAAGTCCAGTACATACCCCAGTAAAGTAATTATGACTTTAATTAAACTTCTACGGATTTTTGAAAGCAATACGAAATACAAATCAAACACGCGTGTAATACAACAAAATTTTGAAACACTATTGTTTGAAAAAGATACCATTATTTGAAACATAAAAAAGGAAAAAACACAAATTTTTAAAAATAAAACATATTTTTCCGCGCTCCTCCTAAAAATCCTCTTACACTTGCCCGGCTATAAAATTGCCCGATTTTCTCACTTTGATTTTCCTGTCTTGAAAAGATCTGCGTTGACATAATTCGCTGCGGTAGTTATGATAATTATGTGTTTACATTAATAACGCACACGAATGCTAACCGCATGTAATTTACAAGTTATTTAATTTGAAACATTTAACATTTTTACAATTTCTATTTATATTAAATGTATCAAATCTATTGACTAAGGCATTTCAATACCTACATATTTTGTTTATTTGCTTATACCTTTCGGAACCCGTGATTCAAATCGTTTCGTCAAATGCAAGTCGAGCTTGCACACCGAGTGTTCCACACTAACAAAATAAGTTATTATTAATAAAAATAACACAGTTAAACTACCTTGAGCTGTAACTAGATCATTATTAATAAAATATTTGTATTTGTAACAACCAGATGAAAAATTAAATCACTTCCTCAAAATAGAGACAGAAAACTTCAACAATCGAAATGTTTTTGTTTTACTTATTACTCACGTTTAATTATGTCGGATACTCCGACTATAGTTTCGGCCACATCAGGTGGCCTTCATCATGGAGTTACAGCTGTGTACAACGCTGGATATCAGATATGATGTAATTAAACGTGAGTAATCCCGCATCCCGTGCGGTGGTGGTGCCGGCGTAAGAATAGTACCCCACCCTCTCTGCCCGTGGTTGCCGTAAGAGTCGACTAAGGGATGTAATCCGGAAAATGGGCAGCAGCATCTTCCTTGAACAATCACACCTAACTGCGCTCGCCAACCCGCTTGCCAAGCGTGGCGAGTATTGGCAAAACCCCCCCAGGAGGAGACCTATGTCCAGCAGTGGACGTGATGTGTGTGTGTGTGTGAATCCCGCATGAGTAAAACAAAAATGTGTCAAAACCTCATCAGTTTCCATAGTAAAATGATGGAAATGTTTAATAATAGTGTTCCAATGGATACTTTTATGGAACATTGAAAGTTGAAACACTAAATCGCGGTACTCCACAGTTTCATTCATGACATTATCTTTAAGACGGTATGTTATCAGGTTTCTTTAAAGAGCTAAAAGTAAGCTAACGACGATAGAAAGGATAAGTGATACCACGAAGCGCCGTGCCTCTGGCTATGTGCCCACATAGGGCCTGTTCTATAGAACTGTTACAAACACACAAGTGCATTATCAATTACATCATCATCGTCAGTCTTACATTGTTCACTTCAAGATGTGGGTCTAATGTATGTATGTTTTTTTTATAGTATACAATACGGTGAGTGTGCCAAAGAACATGACCTAATCTTGCCATCGCCGTTCTACAACAACACGACCAAAAGACACCCTCTTACTGTGGAAATTTCTTTTAAACGCACTAAGCGTTTCCAGACCACCTTCCTTACAAGAACTGCTGATGTGTGCAGGGCCGGATTAACCCTATCGGGGCCCCTAGGCAATACAATTTACGGGAAACCTTTCCTTTACCCTTTTCTTACCTTTTAAAATATATTTTTTTCTTGGTGCTTGGCCCTCATCGACTAGCCCCCCGTGGGCCCCTAGTCGGTGCGGGCCCCTAGGCAGTAGCCTAATCCACCTTATAGATAATCGGGCCCTGGATGTGTGGAACTCGTTGCCGGCATCTGTGTTTCCATCTTCCATCATGTATAACCCGGGGTTGTTCAAGAAGAACGTGAATAGGTATTTCCTAGGCAAGCGTGCTCCGTCTTTGCCCATATCGTCGCTTTACATTGGGTGAGATTGTGGCTAAAGGCATGCCTAGCCTAATGGAAAAAAATATTAAAATAACCTTTTCAGCTATACTGATTAGGTACATATTATGTGAGTTTTTTAGATCAATGGACCCCGATCTGAATGTTTTTAGAATTTTGGTACACAACCTTTCCTAAAATAAAACTTAAAATAGGGTAATTTCTATATTATATTCTAATTCATCTTCATATACCTAGTATAAAACAAAGTCGTTTTCCGCCGTCTGTACGCAACGGATTTTAATGCGGTTTCCGTCAGTAGACAGAGTGATTCCATTGAAGGTTTGTATGTATAATACATGTACATTGCACCTGTGCGAAACCGGGGCGGGTCGCTAGTGTCTTAGAAGAATGGAAAACCGACACAAACTGACTGCATCGGCGTGAGCTATAGACTATAGAACAGATAGTTTATGTTACGTTGGCAGTTTTTAGCGTAATTTCTAGGTAGAAATATTGTTTTACAACCATGAAATAGCTAACGTTTTAGAACGAATGACTATTCTATACCAGAGTAAAATCGTTAACGCAAAAGCGTTTTTAAAAACTATTACTTCTGAAAACTGTAACTAGATGGCGCTGCCTGGCTTTTAAAACGCGTAAATGTATTGTTTATCAGCCGTAGGATAACCGTCAAGCGTGCTTTACCAGCATTATCATACAGACAAACGTCAATAAATTTTTGAGTAGACCACCATGGAAATGGATTGGTCTTAATCTTTAATTTTTTAAACACTATTACTATTATTAGACTTCTTGAAAAGTATAGTATTTCGTAATATAATTAAATTTTAACGTGTTACTCAATAAAAAAAATTATGTTGAACAATATTCTCAATTTAATTTACGTATTTAAAAAATATTTTTTCTTTAAATTCAACAAAAACTAGGTACTCTAGCAGACTTGTGAAGTTGAGTATAAGTTTGAAAGTTAGCCCTTTCGATCTAGGTGAGGGCTAGAGATTTTTCTCACACTTGACGCCTACAGAAAATAAATAAGCGAGTCGCCGTGGTCGCCGCCCCCTGTGGCTGAAACATAAATAATCGACGCAATACACTTAATGTTAGAGCTAATAACGACATCGCGAAAAAAAAAACAGGTCCATATACTAAAATGTTATTCATCCTCTACGAAATGCACTGAACAGCCAGAAGCCAGAAGAACAACTGGTTTTTTTCATGCTTTCAGAGTTAGTTCACTTGGATTTTCTTTTATGGTCTCGATGTAAGTGGTCGAAGAAGGGAAATACACTTGGAATGAAACTGGCTGTCTAGTGTGGCTGCCGGAATATACCGTTAGCTGCTTGGCGGCAAATTTACAGCTTGATGGTAGACAGCCGAGTACTAGAAAGTACCCTACCACCATGCTATGGTATCCTCGCGATGTTTTCTTTCACCGACAACTCAAGCTCAAGCTTCGGTTGTTTCGTGGCCTGTTTCTACCACTGATCGCTCGGAACTAGCTTCATGGAAAGACTGAAGTTAAAAAATTGCCGCCAAGTATCCAACGGGTATGTTCCGGCAGCCTCACTTGAGAACCAATTTGATTCCAGTCTTGGTGTGTTTACCATCTTCGACCACATCGTCACATGGCCTGTCAACCAAAAAAATATCTTATTATTCAGTTAATTATTTTCTGAGTTTTTTATAATATTAAATTGGTATCGAAAACTAGACAATTTTTTTGCAAATCGTCATGCTAGCACACTGTGTAACATAAATTGTACACCGCCTACAAATTACTAGCATTATGTGAGTACCTCGCCTAACTACATAGTTGTGACATTGCTGATTCCTTATAAAAACGTAACACTACTGTTAGAAAATCAATCTGATACGTGTGAGTTAATGGTTTCGTCGGTATTTATAAAATTAGCACCCGTTAATGGTATTATTATTATTATTGCGACGTGTATTTTATGTGCCATTCCTTTATTATGGCCTATCATTTTCCTACAAAACGTTTCGCTCGCGCATTTCAATTTTATAAAACATTTGAGTGTTACTTATCCGGTATAACTCACGTTTACTCACGTTTTGTCCAAAGCAAAACGAAGCCGCACGCGCGTTGTGCTCTGCTTATAGCTATGCTCAATGATGTACTATATAAACTAACAACCTCATTGGCTATGCTTATATATATTAACTCCTTATAGAAGGCCATCGGATGTGATCGAAACTATAGTTGGAGTATTCGACATAATTAAACGTAGTATAATATAGTATAAAATCACTGAATATATTTCGTCGTCTTATCGTAATTGATAAAGTTACTCTCAGTAACGTTACAAAGTCAGCGAAAATACATTTTGTTCGATAAGATTTCGTATCTAAAAATGTGATTTATTTTATTTATTTGGATCACCAACACCAACAGCATCACATCGAAACATTTATAAAGATCATCAACCTAAAAAAAAAAACTAGATGTTATAGCAATTAGAGATGATGACGACATACGAGTATAAAGTTAACAATTATTATTAAAAATTTGGAAATGCCAACGTTATGATTCGTTCGTAGACAGGAGCGTTTGTTGACATTTGTTTGGCTAAACTTTGGCCACATCCATCTGTACTTACTATACCTACACTACGACCTTACTATCTACTTATACCTAGTCGTATATATAATTTTTTCTTATGAATAAATGGGCTACATTTCACTTCAACTCATCTGATACATAAATGATGACATGGTCTACGATGGAACACGCTAACCCATAAAGTAATTCAAGAAGAGTGGCCTGTCCTAGTGTCAGATAGAATCCCGCTCGACAAATTGAAGGTTGCTCAAAGCTCATAAAAAGTTTTCACGCTATTTTGTCTACAGTGTATTGTTCCCAAACATAATCTTAAACATAAGTAGATATATTATGTAAATTTATTACCAAATCCTACATTTCAGTAAGCGCTCAGTGTTCCATGCCACTTCATTCAACAACACAATGTAAAAACACGTTCTACAGCAAAAAGTCAGTAGTCAACAGTAACCAAGCCACTGGCCATTGAAGAGAAGCATAGTGTTTGAGCTAATTGGATATTATTTCAGCTAACAATTCTCTTATTTACACTTAGAAACTAACTAACACGCCTTTAGTCAAACGCATAAGGTGTAAAATGGTTTTTATTTTTGTTATCGAGGTACATAACAACGCTTTTAATTTGTTACGTAATGTACTATTCAAAAAATTCTTGCAAAAAGCAATTCAGTGGTAACTGAGAAGTAACTTAATTGGTAATTTATCATATTTTCTCGAGTTTTAACGATGTTTTCTCGACATGACTGCTTTAAAAATATTCTTGTTGGAGTCAATAGGTATTTTTTCACTTCCTGTCTACAGCTTCTGCACGTATCTATGTAGAATAAAAGTAAGAACTATTGTATTATACGTATATGTTTGTTTCTTACCTTTCACGCCTAAACTGCTGATCTTATTTTGCTATAATTTAACATGGATTTACTTTATATCAACAGGTTTTTTCTAGGTAAGCGTGCTTCATCTTAGACTACATCCTGCTTAATATCAGGCAAGGCGTGGTAAAATGCAAACAAATTTATATATAAAAAAAAATATCACGTGCATCAACATAACTACGTTTTTGTAATTTTGTATACATATGTCCACACGAACGAAGCCGCTGGCGACAGCTAGTATACTTATATAATTAACTATTGGCCAAGAACAGTTCCAAGAATAACCTGTAAGGGAAAAAAAAATATTTCCCATACATATACACACTTATCCTTTTCCTTCTATGCAACGGACGAGTTCTGTTCTAACCAAAACCTATTTATTTAAATTATTATTATTATTATCAACAATAATACTTAATACTTTAATGTACTAGCTGTATTTGTACCACAACTGTATTCTATTTAACTTACAATTTGACCAATTGTTTAATAAAGAAATTGTTTTCCTTATGCGGGGTTACTCACGTATCCGATATATCTATCTAATCTAATATATCTATCTAATACCTTTAAACGAGCAATTCTTGTATATATATATATATATAATCTGAATCTCGGAAACGGCTCCAACGATTTTCATGAAATTTAGTATGCAGGGGTTTCGGGGGCGATAAATCGATCCAGCTAGGTTTCATTTTTAGAAAACGTCTTTTTATCCGTGTGTTCAGCCTAACAAAGCTCGGTCATCCAGGTACTAATTAATTAAACGTGAGTAATCCCGCATAAGTAAAACAAAAATGTGTCAATACCGCGTAAATTATTGTTTATTTGTTTATTGTAAACAACTTTTCCTGTGGAACGAACCCGAAAAAAACAACTGTTACATTTTGTTGAAGACCAATGACATTCTACGGAAGAGCTGATTTTATTTTTCCGAATGCAGGTTCGCTTATTAGAATATAGAAAAAAAAAATTATATAGAAAAAGTTATATTCACATTGATGGGAAGATCAGTAGGTACTACGTTTCTCCGATACATCATATATGTATAAATAAAACCCATATTCACGCGTTACGAAATATTTGTTAAAACTAAACGCGATAAAATAATGTATACGTACTTAGGGACCTATGTACTCAGCGAAGATAAGATAGGTTTAAGAAGAGGGCCCCGATAAAGTTATCCCATTTATCTTTGTTCCCACGTGTAACCGTCGTATTGTGTACGACGACCTCAATTAAATAATTATAGCCGGATCGATGAAAGCTGATGCACTACTACATTGGCCGACCCAATTGCTAAGAATGACGTAGAATGTGAATTATTATTTCTATTATTTGGTACTTAATGGAACTCGGCTAGCTAGCTACCACTCTCAAGTTGGAAAACCGCTTACAAGTACGTGACAGTGTGTTCTATTCCGGGCTAGTTGTGTTTACTACACTAACACTGATCATCAAGCGAGCTGTGGTCAAATATATCCTAGTAACTATAAAAAAATCTACTTAGTGCAGAGGCGTAGCGTGCCTTGGGGGCCCAAATGAAGGGCAGTGAAGTAGCTTGCGTTAGACGGGCCCTGTATCAAGATTTGTCGGGGGGTCTACCAGACTTTCATTTCACAGCTCTACGGGGATCATGTTTATTATTCTTTCACAAACTTGTTAACGAACATATAATCAAATGAAGCCGTTGTTTCCGCGTCCTGAAGGCTTACGAATCTTTGCTTATACATATTGGGGCCCCAGTATTCCGGGGGCCCCGAATCATTGATACGGCTGATACGGCGGTAGCTACGCCCCTGACTTAGTGGTACTCGTACATCACCACGGTACGAGTTATTTTACTGCCATGTAAAACAAAAATAAATATTGTAGGACATTTCACGCAGCACCATCTAGCCCTAAACTAAGCTTGTACTATAGGAACCAGATGACTAATAGAATTCTTAAATCCTTTTTTTTTGTACTTACTTATACTTACAATACATACAGGACACCTATACCCATGTATGCTTGTTACACAAATATTTGTCCTGAGTAGGAATCGAACTCACGCCCTACAGCCCTTGAAGCACCAAAAATCACTACCAAATACAAATACAAATATATATACCTAATAGTTAATCCAGGTAATAAACTATCTGTGTGCCAAGCTTAATCCGAATCCGTTTTTGCGTGATTGAATAACAAACATACAAACTTTCACATTTATAATATTAGTAGGATGTGGTGATAATCCGCCTTTTTTACTTGGTAGGTACACATAAAAACCATAGATGAATTATATGATACCAAGTAAACGGGATGGTACTGCATCTCCGGCAGGTAAGCTTGAAATACTACAGCGATTCACTCTCGAACTGGCTCCTGACCTCTGTGAATCACACGACCTGATACCGCTCAATCTCCTGCACCATGCTAACTAAGAACTTGCTAAATTTTTCGTACTGGGTACCTACTTAAATATTTTAAAACGATTCATGTAAAACGGTGTTACGCAGTACTGTAGACCTAATCCGAAAATTTATTGTATTTGTCATCATGTACTAGTTTTATAATAGAATTCACTTGGCGGTAGATCTCCTTAGCAGGTTGTCTAGGTAGGTATCACCGCAGTACCAGGAATTCTGCCGCCAAGCAGCAGTGTATAAAAATTAGTGTGATCCGGTTTAAAAAGTACTGAAACTATCGAAATTACAGCTATTTGAAACTAACCATCGTTAGTCAGTGTTCTGTGTATCGCTGCAATGGTTATCTCTTACCATCAAGAGAGCGTCCACATATTTTTTTTTTAGAAAAGGATAAATAACGAAACACGCTGCAAATTATTTTTTTATCAAGAAATAGGCTTGCCTTTTACATGGGTGCCGCCAGGATTACTTTTAGGGAGCAGCATCACTATCTACATATCTACTATAACGAATAAAACATTGTTTATAGATAATTATAGGTTCATGTGTGATAAGTGAATCAAGTTAATGTCAAATTCAAATCACGCTGGTATTTGGTATTTATTCAAATAGTAACTTTTTTTTTAAATTTTAGCTTTGGGTGGGGGGTGCAAGTGCACCTCCTTGCACCCTTTTGCCGGCGCCCTTAGCCTTTTACATCTCAACTGATGTTAAGTGAAGATGCGGTCTACGATGGAACACGCTCGCCTTGGAAGAAACTAATTCACTTTCGACTGAAAGGCACCCAAATTGTATAAATATAATTGTAAGGAAAAACCCACTCGGGCAGTAAATTTGGCGGTTCGAACAATGAAAGTTCATTCGAAATGTTTAATTTAAGTTTTTGTTATATCTACCTATAAACGGTGTCGCTTTTTAAAATTCCTGTTTGTCCGATAACAAAAGTTTTATAAATTCTGCATAAAAACGCACAATATTATGTCCAAGTTCCGAGTTACAGTGTCGGCAGCCGGCCACCGGCGCCAGGTTGGTTACACCATACACAGATTCCATCTGCACATTATTTTGGCGGCAACAATACGTGACTACCATTTCTGGCGCCTTTTATGCCTTAAAAACTTAACTTTTTGCCTTAAACCTCATTTTTAGCCCGATATGGTAGGGTTAAGTGTCTATTGTTACATAAAAAGCAGCAGACTGATGTGACAAAAATGGACTTTTGAGCGATTTTGTTAGGAATTTATTGCGGGTGCTGTAATTAGCTTAAGAGTGTTTTTACGGTTATCGCACAACAGCCTGCAATAATAGTTTAAAGATAAGAATTTATTATAGAATGAATCGAATCGCTCTATTGTGTTGCTATGCTATGCCGTTTAGGAAGTAGGTACCTACTAAGTGTATTATTAATACCACCTACACGTAATAATTCCAGCATTGCAACAAAATTTATATTAATAATTGTTTCACGTTAAATTGAATAATTGTCTACAATATACATCATCATCATCAGCCTGTTATCGCCCACTGCTGAGCATAGGCCTCTCTTCTTGTACGCCACTCGTCCCGGTCCTGTGCCAGTCTTGTCCAGGTTCGACCCGCGATTTTTGTTATATCGTCTACCCAATATACATACTACAATATACATACTAGTATTATATTACAAATATACTAGTCTCTGATTTCTCTTCAGCGATCAGCAAGTCTTCACTGCGCATCCATGCAATTGGTAATGGGATCCTGTACGAAAAGATTATTTTTTAGAAAGTAGTATCTCTATACTATAACGTAAACTTTACTGGGCGAAAAGTACATAACCAAGAGGAATCACTGACAAAAATAAAATTGCGAAACGTGAACTTTAACAAAATTAATTGCGATACACCCTGACATGTAGGTACAATTTACGCCTATAGCCGAACATCTTGCTCCGTTCCTTTTGTGGCCGGTCAGCGATCGCGCCTTCTACGGACTGTTTTTTGGCTTTCGAAACATTTGCGGGATGCCTTGCATCGAACAGTACAGTTAATGAAGCTAACGCCTACTTTTTTAAGAGCAAGTGCGTTTATTAACTAAATATATATTAATGTGTATGTTACATACCTACAAGATACGTGTGCCGTATGCGTTTGCATTAGACAACGGAGGACGCGGGTTCAAATCGCAACAATGAGCTTGAGCTGCTGATGAAGGAAAACTTTGGAAGAAAGCGTTAGCATGGTACGTCTAGCTACCACCCTCAAGTTGGAAATTTGCGACCTAACGATTCCGGTAGCTTCAGCTGAGAGGTTACCATTCCAGGCTCGGTGTGCTCACCATTTTCGATCACACCGTCACTTAACATCAAGTAGTCCAACCACCAGTCTAGCTCTGAAAATTATATAAATATAGCTACCTAATCTAACTAGCATACTCCACAAAAACAAATAGATTATTCAAACAGCGATAAAGAACTTAAGGTAGATATACCTACTTGCATTAAATACATACAATTACTTACTTTGACTATTAGGTATATGAATATTCACTATTATTAGTCGGATTACCTTACAAGAAGTCATCGCATTTGCGTCATTTTACAGAATTAATATTCTTCTAGACGAAATTTAAATAGTGCCTATCTTTAATTAACTTAATATTGTGATTTGTGGAGCAGAATTAAGGATGGTGCAGGATTAGGCTTTGAACGAGGATAAATAAAATAAATCATCCAGAGTTATTCAGAATATTGAGGAAAAAAGTTTAGGAAAATCTACTTTATTAGGGTAATAAGTCCCACATGATTGAAGTAGGTAGTCATATTCTACCTAGACTTTTTTGAGTACGTTTATTAACTTCCAGGAGCACATTGTGGAGTATGAAGATCACTTAAGTGGCAGAATGTATAAAGTGCTTCATACTACCCTGAATAACGTTGAAACTGACAACATGCAAAGAATGCGATGCCATTTCGATGCTATTTCGATCATACCAAACTCAGAATATGCTTTATTGCTTGGACTTCGTCTGAGGCAGAATATAACGAACGTTCGTTATAGCTTGGATCCTTCATAGAAAGATTTTATAAAAATATAGGTACGTATCAATAGCGCGCCTGCCAAAATATCGCTCAACAAGACTATAGAAGATTTCACATCAAAAAAATTGTCATAGCATTGGCAGGAGTGTAGAAAAATCATATATAGATATATAATATATAATTATGAATATATATAAATTGATAAACTGTTGTGTTGTTTCCAAAACTCCATCAAAGCAAAATAAGAAAAATATATTTTATTGTGTCACTGTGTACAAAGATGTTATAAAAATATATGTATGTATATACATATCAACAGCTTTATCTATCATGGACTTCGAGTTAATTTATCGGAGATCATGGACCTACATCGAAGCTTATAGTAAGGTCACCATTACTTTACTAGTTCATAACTAGACTTGACCAAACTTACTTTTTGTGACTTAGATGTATTTAAATTTATTTTTAATAAAAATATATATATATATATGAGTAGTCCACTTACATACAGGTCTAGTTAGGTTTAACCACAAACCTAGAAAAACGCAAAAAACTGTATGGCTTAAAATTTAGTCGGTTGTTAAAGTTACTGTTTTTAATCTGGTAGTTTAGGATTGTATTAGTATATTGGCAGTAATAAAAGGTTCATTTACCGTACGTATTTTTATTTATTTTTAATAAAAAATTCCAATTATCTACTTTTGCAAGTGAAACAGCAAAGTAGTTAGTTTTGCACGAGTAAATTATCAATATAGCTATTTTTGCAACAACAACAACATTATACAGTCTCAATTATTCTTAAATTCTTTAAAATCACATTCCGCAAAATACTTTACCTATTATAATATTAAACTCTTAATTCTCCAACTTCTTTCATTATAGTATTTTCATCGTCAGTTTCTTCGCTGGCAGGGACATTTGCCGAAGATGAACCACTGGATGAGATAACATCAGTAATATTAGGATTGCTTGTATCAAGTATATTTGCATAGAACTGCAGGCTCTGCTGGTTTTGCCAATCTATGCCAAAATGTTTCTCTAGCAAGTTTTAATATCTGTTAGTTTTGCTGGATTAACTGCAACTCCTACATTAATTTTATCCGGCGCAATGAAGCACTGTTTTTTTTTAAAATCCGTAACTGCATAAAACTTCCTATGAAACCTGCTTACATCTTGGGCCGTCAATGATTAACAGCAAATATTAAAAACATAATGAACCATAAAATAACTAAAATTGTTAATCAATTTACCTTTCTACTTTTTCTTTTTCTCTCTTCCATTTCGATTTATCAGATACTTTTTTTTCTTCCTCTCTCTGGCTCCCCCAAATTAACTGCTTCTTCTCTAATTTCATCCATTACAATACACAGAAAACTTTAAATACCTATTTTAAATCAAAATAAATCGATAGAAACTTCTATAATGTAGATGAACTAATAAAGGTGGAAAAAAACGGTATAATTTTAAATTACTAACATTGAAACGTGACAAACAAAACGAAAAGAAAGTGGCGCCACCTGCTAATGTTTGAATGTAACTTAGCGTGTTTTGCAGGAGTAATCCAAACAAGCAAGTTTTGCAACTGTCAACCAGTCGAAATAAACCATTTTTGCAAGTGGTATCAATTTTTGATTTCGATTTTTACAGAAACTATTTACGTTTGGAAGTTCATTTTAATTCTATCACTTAGGAATTCAAATGATCTTTTAACTTCCATTACTAACTTGTATCCGATCAAGAATTGATGTAGACCTGTTTGCAAGTGGACTACTCATATAGAAAGAATGTATACTGGCAAATACACAAAAAGCGATGCCAGCCACAAACAAAAAAGAAGAAGAATATCATTAATATCAATTATGTCTCAGTCATCTTGCGGCGCGGCACGGCGGCACGTCATCTTGTCATCTGTTTTCATTGCCGTTTGCACAGCGATAAAAAAGAGCAATATTTATTACTTTTTATCACAGAAAGTGATAATATAAAGCCCCAAAACCATTAAGAATGTGACGTCGATCTCAGAAAAGACTTAATACTTTTGCTTCATTCCAATTTAAATACTTAAATACAGTGTTAAACATGGCTAGCGCTCCGGTTAAACTTGGGTCGCTGTTGTCGTTCTGTTTTGTTCTCTACGCAGTATATTATCGTAAAAATGATATTAGTGATGACAGGCTTTCCCCTGTGAAGGAACACCTTCTGTTTTTGGAGAGCGAAAACCGCGTAGGACAAGGACATTTGCAGCCTAAAGTGGCGCTTGGATATGGTGCTTGTCACGATCTATTTGTCAATGCTACTTCCTTGCTGGACCACAGGGAACTAAAAGGCATCCCAAAACATTACAATGAGATCTCAAACAAAGAGGAGTTCCTCAAAAGTTTTGCTTATTTCTTTAAGCATGGTGCTGCAGCTGAGTAAGTGATACCTTTTCTCTATTCCTACAGTAATTATTAACGACAGCAGCAATTTTTATTAAAAGCCGAGTTTAACTTTAGTTTAAATTTCAATCTTTTTCACAGAAGGGTCTTTATTATTTACATTATTTAAAGCCTTTTTACTTTACTATGGCAAAGCAAAAAGCAGGGTTATAATTTTGTATGTTTGTTAATCTGTTCCCTTATAATTTCCAAACTACTTATCATAATATGATAAATGAGATATTGTTGGAAGCATCTTGATTGTCAGCCGGTAATAGGCTATCTTACATCGCATTCAATTAAATATCCTCTAGATGGAATAAAGTTGTCAACTAAAAAAAATATTTAATGATGCCATGTTGAGTATCAAATGAAAGGGCTTAATTAGCACATTTTAAATATAAGTTTATTTTTGTTAGCTGTTGCTCGTGGCTTTGCTTGTATGCATCTGATAATTGTATATATAGTAAAAAATAGTATATATGCATAACAACTCCAAAATAAATTTAAAAAACTAAAACCCTACTGCAAAATCACACCTACCCTAACAAAACCATTCTAACAGTAATAAGCAATCATAAGCTTCAAGGCAAACTGGCATATAACCCCAGCTATCCACTAAACGTCACTAGGAATGCTTATTAAATACATAAAGTAATTTTATTTATTTTTTATATAATAGAAATAGATGATTAATATTGAATAGTTTGTATATAACTATTTCATATGAAAATATTTTCTTGTTTCATAATTTTAAGAGCATGATCATTACTTGGGTTTTAGTTTTTGAACTTACTTTTTAACAAAAAACAAAAACTTTTGACCTCGGGTTGCCAACATAGGGCAACCTAACTGCACTTAGTTTTATGCCTGACACCCCTAGTAATTTAAAAAAAATACAAAGATGATTTTGGTTTCAATAAGAAGCTTAATTATAAACTAAATTATAAAGCTTATAAACTATAATTCTACTATTCTTTATTACCAAACAACAAAGCACAACCTTTTACAGTGTTGTGTTTTGATAATAGCAGGGTTGTGAAACAAAGCCATAAAGCAATAATTGCATTGAATAAACTATAATCTTGTTTTCACTATTCTAAATGAAAATTAATTTTCAACCAATTATTCTAGATAATTACATAGCAGCAATGTAAATTCATATTGTGAATTGACTACAAATAATTTAACAATTTGAATAGGTTAGTACTTAATATACAATGTTTAACAGTCACTTACATTTCAGGCGCTTCATGTCTAATTCGGATCTTTATGATGAATTAATCGAAGAAGCACTAAAATTGCCTGACACAAGATGGGCTATCGGCGGCAATGCTCCATTAATGGCGAAACGCTTTCACATGGAGGGTTGGAAAGTTCTATTTGCAGCCAAAATGAGTGATAAACTCAAATCATACATTCCTGAAGATATTGAAATCGTAGGAGGGGACAAAAATGAGGAAGTCAAAGATGATATTCACATGATCTTAGAGTACAAAGCTGATGAACAATTTGGAGCCTATAGAGCTCCTAGAGCAAACAGATATATCATGCATAATGATGAAAACAATCCATTATTAAGTTCCTTAGAAAAGTTCGGAGAAAGCTTGCCCAAGTTTAATCCTAACTTACTAGTCATTAGCGGACTTCAAATGATGGACAATTATCCTTTTAAGAAAAATGGAATTGGTAAGAATATTTAATGTATTCTCATTAACATGATGCTTATGATGTTTTAGCTGTCAAACCAATATTCATTGCAAAAAAGTAATGAATGTACTTAACATACAATGTACCTAATGAATTTAAAGATTATGTTGGAAAACTGCAAAATAAAATAATTACTGAGTTATGTCTTTTACCTTTAGCCAATGAGTGCTGTCAATATTTTTAAAGCTAGCTATATAAAATCAGGTTTAACTCGCCCAGGATACAGTGATACAATTCATGTCTGTATACTGATCTCTATTTCCACAAAACAATGTGCATTTCTATTAAAATAAAAAATATGACCTCTTCCTTGGTACACAAGAATCCACGTACTCAGACAGGTCCTGCACTATGCACACATGATACATTTTTCAAGTCCCATGATATGAAAAATTTAACACTGCACTATGCTTCGACTCTACAACAATGGGGATTGACATAAATCTTTTTTTGAAGCTAATTTAATTTTCTGTCTTACATGAACTTTGTTAATTTTCAGATTTAAGAGCAAGAAGACTGGACTTGGTAAAAGAACAAATTTTGACACAGCCATCTCACACACTAGCCCACTTTGAAATGGCTAGTTATGTTGACTTAGAATTACTTAAACATTTGACTACAAAAGTATTACCCTATGTAGACTCAGTAGGTATGAATGAACAAGAACTGACTAATCTGTATAGTGTACTAGAACATGGAGAAGTTAGTGTTGTAGCCGACTCTAATCCTAGAATAGCTACTGCACTAGATCAAATGCGTGAAACCTTTCAACTAATAAGGAGACAAAACAAAAAGTATGGCAGTGACAGAAAGTTGACCCGTATTCATGTGCACACACTAGCTTATCAAGCCATACTGACGGTTAAAGGATCACCCTGGAAAAGGACTGCAGCTGCCGCAGCAAAAGCGTCTTTAACCGCTCATAGATATGTTTGCAACAATAAGAATGTTGCCTTGAACAAATGCAAGCTTTTGCTTGATGATAGTTTTTCTACGACAACTGATAATGATAATAATAGCAGAGTGTTCTTCGAGCCGTCAAAGCCTGTTGCGTGCTGGGATGAGAAAATAGAGGGAGTGCATGTAGATATATGCATCGCTCCCGTCTTGATTTGTACGGAGGCACAGTTGACTGCCGGTGCTGGTGACAACATCTCTGCTGCAGGCCTAGTCTTACAAGTGGAGAAATGATTCCAAGTCACTCAATAATTTTTGGTATAAAATAGACAAACAAAGTATAACTGTCTATTTTCTATCGATATGTTTGAGTGTTCATGGTATATATTTAGTGTATTTCCACTTAAAAGTAGTTTTGGTTACAACAGTGATGAGGATATAATTTAAAATTTATTTTTTTCAAATATTTGTCCGTAATATTATTTTACTTAATATATAAAACAAAAATCTAACATAAAATTTAAATAAATAATTAAAATTACCACAAGTCTTTATATCATCTTTTCGCCGCATTAACCACTTGCCAACACGTGTTTTGCTTTTCTCGGCCAAGCGCTCGAAAAGTCAACACATCCTGAGGATGCTTTGTGTAACCAAAACTACTTTTAAGCGGAAATACATTAAATATATACTTTGAACACTCAAAATTAACTTTTATAAAGTAACTGAATCAATCAATTATGTTAATGTTTATTCTTATGATCTTATGTTCAATAATATATTCCAATATCTCTCATAATTATTGTACTGAGCATAATGTTATTTCTTTATTATTTCTATATTATATATATTTAAAAGTTAATTTTGTAAGTCATTATATTTGTCTATTATCATTCCTGTTATAATGATCTTGCCAATGAATACAGAAGTAACTCAAGCTGGCTTGTTCCAATGTATAATTATTATCTATGTTGAAATGATATTATTATTACCACGAAATCTATGCATCTAATTTTTAACCCCCGACGCAAAAAAAGGGGTGTTATAAATTAGACGTCGATGTCTGTCTGTGTGTGCGTGTGTGTCTGTGGCGTCGTAGCTCTCAAACGGATGGACCGATTTCGATGCGGTCTTTTTTTTCTTTTGAAAGCCAATTTCTTTGCGGTGGTTCTTAGCTACGATCAGTAATTGCGTAGCGTGATTTTTAAATTTTTATTGAGTATGTATTGATATTATATACAAGCTAATTTTCACTTATGTTTTAACATAGTTAAAAGGTCTATTGGTAAATTAATATTACGGATTCTATACCATAATGGAGTATAGAATATCTTCTACCTTTTGTTCTGCAATTAGTTTATATGACGATTGAAAATCATCCCATACTTATATAATTCCTTTTATTTATTAACATAGGTTTAAAGTTGTTTCAATGTTGTAAAAGGTAATAAGTGTCCAGAGCACTCTTTTTTCCCTTTTTCTATCAACTAGCCTAAATGCAAGTGACCAATTTATGTGTACTGTGGTTTATGACATTCCTATATTTTCATGTTATCGGTGTATTTGACTTTTAATGTTAGTAGGTAATAAATAATAATATATTATTTTGTCTCGAGTGTTTATTTAAAAGCCTTGAAAATTAATGTGGTACCTAACCGGTATTTTGTTTGTAGCAGTAGTCAAATGAACAATTATGTCTCCACACTCCTTTCACATTTGTGGTGATTATTTCGTTGCTTTTATATTGTGAGTCGGATGTATTCCTCTATAGATTTATGTATGTATAGATTACCACGCCTGGGCCCTGATTCTTTAACTCCCGCAAGATCCTTTGCCGAAAACGCGTAACGCGTTTTCTATTATAAATAAAGATTAGTTTAAAATGAAAGACTGACCTCGTCTCATTTTTAAATTAGAATGGATGTAAAAAATACTAATACACGCGAATCGATGTTATTTTTCTCTGTAAATTAATGTGACGAAAGAGACGCTCTCCTGGTGTTAAGAGAAGGTAGGTATGTTCAGAACCATTGGAGCGAAACGCGCGTTGGCGTTCATTATTTTAAGAAATTCGAAGCTTAGTCTCGACAGCCCTTTAATTTCGCTAGCTGCAGTACCCTTCAAACTGGAATACAATAATCTTATAATACTAGATAACGGCAGAACGTATGGTACTGCAGTTGTACCTATCTTGAGATTCCAGTTAGAAATATATACCACCAAGTGTGTACGTAAGTTCCCTACGTGTTATTTTTATTTGATAAATGCTTCCAGATTACTTCAAGGCGCGCAGAAAGTCTATGTTCTAACTAGTGTAAAAGTCTAAGTTCATGGAGATTATGGCCCCAGAGGTTTTATTTTTAATTACTCTTTAAGAATATGACTCGTATTGCGGTGCAATTCGAATTGAATAAGCGTGGAATGATAATTATGTTCTGGAATACTAATTTCAAATTCAAGAACGTGACGACGAAGTGTCACGCGCAAAATAAACTAAGCGTAAACGTTATAATCAGTCTTCTTACGCGTTTTCGGTAAATAATCTCATGCGAGTTAAAGAGTAAGGGGCCTAGACAATTTTTCTTCAAAAAAGGAAAGTATAATAAGAGAGCTACATACAGACTACCAGGGTTATATTAGGAGTAACCGTCATAAAGCCAAAAATCAAGGCGACGCAGAAAAGCACCTACACTTCCCGGTTTATTATAGGTTCAGTTTGGTACCGAATTTTGGTGACATAAATTTGACTAGAGTTAGTGAACTTTTCCGCGTCGCTTGTTCTGAATAAATAAGAACAATTTAAATTAAGATTTCCTATTTCAGAGGTGAAATCAAATCTTTAATGAATCTATTCTGTAATCAAATAATTATGAAATCCTGCATTTCGATAATATTACATTCTAAATCGGTTAAGTAAATAGTTCAATACATTTTATTTTTAGTTTTTTAGTTATTACAAATGTAGGTATAGCTAAGGGGGTGAACATATCAATCATCCAAATATTCAAAAGGTTCTGGAGGTTCAGGTTCCTTTTCCTCTTCGGCTTTAGGTCCAAAAGCAGCCACAGGTTCTACGAGGGCTTGTTCTCCATCTCCAGAATGGTTCAGCATCACAATTCCTCCAATCGTCACATCCTTCAAGGGACTGAATCCAGATCCCTCCACAATGTTGATTCCTTTGAGTTGTTGCCTCATCACCCTCGCTGGATTACTCATTATCTCAAAGTTAGGTTCTGGCTCTTTCTTCTCTTTATTTTCCTTTTCTTCCTCTTTGTCTTCTTTTTTACCATCCTTAGAAGAGCCGGCGTCTTTTTCCGACTTGCCGTGAACAGTTATGTTTGGGTTTGGGGATTTTGAGGGTTTCTTTTCCTCTTCATCAACGTCCATCTTGGATGTCGTTGACGATGAGACGCTGTTACTTGCAGAGCCGTCGCTACCATGAGCCTTCCTGCGGGCCTTTGCTGCCGCGATACTGAGTACGGCGGTGGTCACTCGCTCCCTTTCCTCGCGTTTCTTTTCTTCCAGTGGAGCCGGGTATGCATACAATGATGGCTTCGAATTCGACTTGATGTCCAACAATGGCATGTTCAAATCTGAGTTGAGGGCGATCAGGCATGTAGGTGTGAATGCCAACGAGAGGCAGTGAGCGAGAGGGAACCAGTACCAATACTGGGTAAAGACCAGCATGCCCACGACGGCCAACATATTCATGTGACCAGTTCTATTTTGCAGTGAAACGGTCACGTTACGACCTCCAGCGTCGATTATTCCTTGCGCCATTATAGCTCCAAATTTAGCCATCACGTCCTCGTGTTTGTTTGAGATCACTTGGGCATAAAGCTGGCGGAAATAAGTAACTTTAGGACAGAGAGCTTCGGTTTGTTGGATGAGGATCATAGCAGACGCGATCAGGGCTCCCTGTCGTACGAAGTTGACGGGGTCGAATTTGACCATCGGTTCCAGTAAACCGATGGCTTCGCGGTTTCCGGTGCCGGCGCAAGCGATGCCTAGAGCCATGGCCGCTCCGTAACGCACGTGAGGGTTGTAAGATTCTGCCAGCAGAGATACAACAGAAGGGCACTGTTCAGGTGTCCTGAAGAGCAGGAAACCGAGAGCGGTCACGGCCGCTCGACGTACGTCATCGTTGACGTCTGATACAGCAACGTGTAGTAGGGTTCGGATTGAGTCATTGTTACCAGTACCACTGTAAGCTGTGGCGATGGTGTAGCACCCAGCGCGTCGCAGCAATGGGTCTTTGTCTCTTAATAGCTGCTGCACAAGAGCATCGGCCTCCTCGAGTCTGCCATACATGGTAAAAGAAATACCAACAGCCAATCCTCTTAGGATTTTCTCATGCTGCGTCTCTTGTGCATAAGCTACCATGTCTTCTATAGCAGCGGCATGTTTGGATCCCAACATGACCATGCCCATGGCTATTCCGGCGGCCTCGCCTGTGACGGCATCATCTTGATATAGATTGAACTTGAGCTGCTCATAAACATCCTGTCTGTGAGTGCCCATAGCTGCCAATCCCAGACCAAGGCATCCTCCATGGCGCACCATCTCATTCTGAGCATCTTTTAATTGTGTTAGAAGATAGTCAATGATATTGGCACCATGATTGGCATGGATTAACCCAAGAGCATAAAGACCACCACCCTCTGAGTAGCCTGATGAAGGACCTGCCTCTTTAGGCAAGTAAGATTGCATGAGAGCTAAAGATTCATTTTCGTGACCTCTGTGAATGACTCCAAGGGAAGCCGTTACTGTTAATTTTGCCCAATTTGTTGCTCTCGCAAGCCATTCTAAGTTATCTCGTAAGAACTGATCGCTGGTTGTGCCAGCATGCATAAATGCATTTGCTATGACTGTGGCTGTGTGGCAAATTGAAACTCTAATGGCATCTTTTGTGTTCTTCAAAATTAGCATATCAGCATGATTTGATCTGATTAAAAACTGTAATTGCAAAGCTATTGATACATCACCACCTAATATAGATATTAGTTTTTCTACTCTCTTTTGATGTTCTTTTTCTTCATCATTTAGACTATCCATACCCCTCTCTGGTTTGGTTTCCTCTGTGGGTGTTTGGTCTACCTCCATAGAAGATTCTGGGAAGGGACCTCCTTGTGGTTGTGGCTTCCCTCCAAGAGCACTGGGGATAGGTGCAGTGCTTCGGAGAGCCTGTAGAACTCTTCCTAAGAACTGTTGTGTGGCTGAGTCATACAAGTCAAAAGCTATTTGATAAGCCATGAGGACAGATTCTTGGGGTCCACATGTGAGTTTGTCTAAGATTCCAGCAACAGACTGAGGATCTTCAAGGAATATGAGGCACTGGCACATATTGACATAGTCAGGTATGTTGAGGCCTCGGTAGAGACCCACAAGGGAGCGGAGCACTATGCTGCGGAACCCTTTGTTTTGAAGAAGACTCATGGCAACATTGAAGGCATACTGAAGCATTCCTGAAACAAACAACAACAAAATGCAATCAGTTTAAGTACCTTTGATTTTAAATTGTCTTTGTGCAATAATAATTATACAAGAGGAGCTACAAAAGTAATGATAATCAACATAAAACATGATTTTTTATTTATTTTCGAAATCTCCTAATGTATACTTAGTATGTTGACTGTGTGAAGTCACTTTTAAGAAAATAATTCATTATCTTAACTCTACCAAATTGCATTGCAATTGAATATAGTTCCCATGGGTGATATTGTACATGTAAACATCACATTTTTTCCAAAATTTTAGGACCACTATTCAATTATCATTATTTTCGGTCATCCTTCGTACAGCCTCTATTATCCCTGCATTACCAGATAATTTTATTTTATGGTTTAATAAACAATATGTCTATTATTATCAACTATCAATGGGAATAGTTCCCTAAATGCTGGCCCAATGCCACATTGTATGGCAATACAACACAAAATAGAGGCCAGTGATTTGTGTTATGTGTGATGTCGACCAGATGAGGTGACAGTTCTGGTTTAATTATAAGTACCTGGTTGACCGAGCATTGCTCGGCTGAAAACATGGATAAAATGACGTTTTCTGAAAATGAAACCTAGCTAGATCGATTTTTCGCCCCCGAAACCGGATACAAAATTTCATGAAAATCGTTGGAGCCGTTTTCGAGATTCAGAATATATATATATATATATACAAGAATTGCTCGTTTAAAGATATAGATTTTATTTTTACATGTACATTAATAAGGTACACAAATATATAACAGCCTACAACCCTTTCCACTTTACCTCTGCAATGGTGATATTTAACAATTATTTATAAAATAGAACCATAGTTATTTATACCAACAATCATGACAAATATGTACAGCGCGGCAATTTAGCAAAGTAGGAAGGAAACAAATTGCTAAATCTGTTAAATGTTTTGAATTTATATGTTAACATATTTAAAGCAATATTGAGACTGAGGTGTATAAGTGTCTAGTCACTATTCATATTAGCTATGGTAGAAATGGTATGGTGTATATTCCTTTGTTTACACCTATTTTGTGAAGTACAAATAAAACTGAACTAACCTGATATATCATCAGACTTCATAATAGACTCTTCGAAGATGTCCATGCGACGTGTCTCAAGTGCTAAACCAAGCGCCTGGCGGTACTGTCCGTCATCAAGACATCGCTGAAACATTCGATTCACGATGGCTTCCAATCGAGGATCGATCACCTCAGCTGAATTATCCACGAACAAAACCTTTCTTTTCTGCGTATAGAAGTCAATCGCTTTTGCGATCGTCGTATCCACATACTCATTTCTTGCATTCACATCGAACAAATCACCAGCGCCCAGCGCATACGTCAAAGAATCTTCAAAGGCTCCAAGGTGATAGTAAACCTTACTAGCCACGAGCGCAGCTAACTGATGTTGTGAAAACACTTTGTCTTCATGAAGAATTTCGATTTTCTCAATAGACTCCGATATTTCAGGCCAGAATTGATCGACGATGTTGTCCAATCTCTTCAAAGCAAATTCTTTTACTTCGGAAATGGGTTCATCAAGCAGGGATATTATCCCCGCAGCAGATGTAATATTCATTTTCTCGTTTTTTCTCTCGTAATCCGATTAAATTAATGAATTCTTTCTTTTCAGCAATTTTCTTCCGAGACGAGCACACAAAATAGGATGATTTGACGAATTTCTTAAAACCATAAACAAAATCGAACAGACAGACAGCCTTGTCAAGACCTGGGTTACCATTTATTTAATCTAAAAACCCTAAATTTAAATGAAACTTTTTTTGTCATGATCAGTTTTTCCCTAAATCTCAACGTATAAACCTACAATTTATACTCTTACTGTTGTTATACTGCTATAGAAGTCAAGAAAAACAATATAAGAGTTTATGGCTCACTTAAATCATTTTTCTTTATGTATTATATAGCAAAGCGTAAAACTTAGTAGTGTTTTTCTAAAGCTATTTTTTCGTATAGCTAAATACTCAAAATAGAAACGAAATAATATCAAGAGCATATAGCTTTTTACTTTTGTCTGAATTCATAAGTATACGGTTCAGTCCACGATTTTTGTGTTCCTACATAATTATGTAGGTACATGTACAATGTACATACATCAATGGGTTTAGCAACAGGTCAGTCAGAAAGCTTGCTCATGACTGTTCCTGGTGTAAAAATGCTCATTATGCTGGCATAAATCCCTCACTGGATAGCAATTGACAACCTTTGACCCAGAAAAAAAAAAAATTACATTAGGCTTTTGTATGTATAAATTTGTAAATAGTAGGTTTTAGTACTAATTTAAAGAATGGTTTTGTTATTATTTGACTTATTGTTGAGTTATGTTATTAGTTAATTGT
The DNA here is from genome assembly GCA_950106695.1 of Biston stratarius. Lineage (NCBI taxonomy): Eukaryota > Metazoa > Arthropoda > Insecta > Lepidoptera > Geometridae > Biston > Biston stratarius. Next base: position 25,481,602 of record OX467106.1, read on the forward strand.
TAAAAGGCTTTTGATACCTGTAGCCCTATTCCAACATAATTTCTCTTTAGCGGCTCCAGCACTGGAGATATGTCCCTAAAGTGTTAAACATTTTATAATATGGCAATAACACAATATCACAGACAAGATTCAAGACTGGGATGAAATAATAAAAAGCGTCCTTTTTAGATTCGTGACAAAAATTGATCGTGATTTTGTATCAACACCAAATTACACGTATGTGATCAAGATTGACCAACCTTTCTTTGATTGATGCCTCCATAGAATTCGTGAACGGATTAACATGTCGCAGCGCCAAAAAGTGACAACCGAATATGTTTTGATTCTATAATTAATTTGAACGCAGCAAAAGCGTCGCAAGTTATGAGTTGTCATTTGTGTGTCAAAAAGCTATCAAATTTATTCACGTCAGATTTCACTTCCACACTTCGTGCGAACGAAACATCTGTTGGCAATTTGTAAAGAAACGCAAAATTAAACTTAAACAAAATGTTGGACTTATTCAGCATCTTCAGTAAGGGGGGCATAGTGCTGTGGTGTTTCCAGAGTACGAGTGATATTTTCTCGCCTTCTGTTAACGCGTTAATACGTAGTGTTATTTTGCAAGTATGTATTTACTACAAGGGATACCCCTATGTGGATTGTTTTTAATGTAATTAGTGATTCAGACACGTGAATAAGAAACTTATAAGTTTTGTTATGCATAGAATATTCTAATTTTAAAATCTCTCATAAGTACATATTTAAAAACAGTTCAAGGTGAGGTAGTTTACTGAATTTTAAGTACCTCTGTTTTCTTTTATAGGAACGTACAGGGAATAATACGTTCAATCATAACTCTCTGACGTTACAATACAAACTCGATAATGAGTTCGAGCTGGTATTCGTGGTGGCATACCAGCGAATTCTCCAATTATCCTACATTGATAAGTTCCTCAATGACATCCACCTTGAGTTTAGAGACAAGTACAAGAATGAGCTTCAAGGAAGCAATCATATCATGGACTTCGATTTTAGGACCACTTTTGATACAATTTTACTGGAGTCTGAACATTGGGGTAAGTGAATAAAATTTTCTCTACATACTATATACAACATAGCCACTTCCCGCCGTCTGTACGCTTAGATCTTTTAAACTACACAAGGATTTTAATGCGGTTTCCATCAATAGACAGTGTGATTTAAGAGGAAGGCTAAAGTGTATAATACATGCATATTATAGTAGAGAAAATCTGAAGATTTCCAAGATTTGTAACATGATGTTGTACAAAACATGTTTTTGTGCGCTTACATTGCAAACGCTTGCTAAACCTTACAACATAGATCAAATTAATGTAGTAAGTTAGTATCTACATTGCACCCGTGCAAAGCCGGTTAGGCAGCAGGTTGCTAATATTTTAATATACATAATGTAGTTTCCAGGCCATCATATCTTGCTTTAATAATGTGAAGAGCATGTGACTCTCCTAATAGTAAGTGAATAATATAAATATTGAAAATAGAGCATGCAATATTTTTTGTTTTGTTTCAGCCAAGTTACAAGCAAAAATTCCAAAAGCAATGAAAACATTTGAAGACTCACAGAAGTCTAAAAAGACTGTGGCTTCCATGATCGAGCGCAAAGGAGAAGAGAAAGGAAAGAAGTCTGGTAAGCTAACATTCCAGCTATTCTAAACTGATGTTTACATAATAAAAGATAAAATCTAAAATGTTGTGTAGTTAGTAGATGAGTTAGTAGTTCCAGCGTTGATTCACGCAGGATTACCGCGACATCTAATCCACGAACAAATTTGCTTCTAATCTATAAGACATACATAAACTTCTGTGACATTTTAATACCTTTTTATTAAAAAGTCACTAACCTATTAAATTTGAACATGAACACCTACACAACTGAAAACAATGACATTTACGTAGTGATTGCTGGTAAACGTTGTCTGCCCCCACCGTTTTCCCCTTTTCCCACTTGTATCGCTTACTTTGCTTATGTTTAATAAAACACAAACCAATCTTTTAGGACATCATCTGATTGAAGTCACAAGATCAACAACTGAAAAAATTGCATTTAAAATAACTAAACAATGTCATAGATAATAAACCATCAATACAACAAGGAATAATATGTCCCATGTTTTTTTTTTCTAGTGAAAATTGTAGAAAGCAAAAGTCTGACCAATGGCAAGTCGGAGATCGAAGCTGATATGGAGGATGACGTCATCGTTGCTAACCGAGCCAAGCTCGCGCAAAAGATGGCTAAAGGAAAGAAAGAACCTAAGTAAGTTTTGGATATACATGCTGCATTGAATTTTATGCATCTTAGATAAAGTTGTATAATTTCGCTTATGCAGAATTCAGATATCATTTTGGATTTTATGTCAAACTCATTCTATTTTACACAAAAATCTCTAATATCTTCTATTCTACAGAATGAGGAAATAAAGTCTGCTATACATGCTATATACCTTTTAAGAAAAACTTTCTTATAACAAAAACTAGAATAACACTTTTACTTGTACACGCGTACGAGGCGGGTACACGGTTGTAGATCAATACTCTTACAAGTCGATTATTACGATTTTCCAATAATCATTATGTCTAATGTAGGAAGTCTCCAAAGATTCCGACCCCGAAGGCAAACGTAGACCGCGTGAAGCAGCCACGAGTGTGGGAGCTAGGAGGCGGTGCGCGCGACCTGCCGTCTCTCGACTTCAGCACTGACAAGCCTGGTGAGGGACGGGACGCTGACGTCACGCCCGACACCCAGGTAACTTACTACCTTCATTGCAGGAACTCCTTACAGAGTCAGATTCTCACGTGAGCCAAAATGTCAATGTCATAAAAAAATTGACAACAGCTACAGATAGCCAAAAGCCGAAGCTTCGGTTAGGCATACTTTAACGCTTAATATTAATAAAAAAAAAAAAAATTGTTTGACATTACACACAGCACAGTGCCATTAAGCAAAGCTTGTACTAAGGAAGTCAGATAGCTGATAGAATATTTAAATACTTTTTTTGTTGTAAATACATACCTACATACAGAACACCCAGACACAGAACAAACATTTGTTTATACCATAAAACGTTTGTCCTGGGCCGGAATCGAACCCACGCCCTATGGCTCTTAAGGCAGACATATTACTATTGAGCCAACAGGACTGTCAAATTCTACTTAAAAATGTATAATAAAAAAAACTCGACTATGATGGTTTGATGAAAAATATTAATGAAGATTATATATATGAAGTTAGGTTCAGGTTCAGAATGTGACTGCAAAATATTTGTCTTGAAACAGTTACTAGTCTTACTACTTAGTTACTTCTCATAATTTTTCATAAAAACAAACAGAATTACGTATTTACACTATCTGCTTGACGTAAACAATAGAAAAATGTGTAGAAAGTGAGGCAGCACCCCTAGTGGTGTAAATGGAAACTGATAAGTACTGTAGTCGTATGTCTAACTTATCTAATTCTCCCAAATTGATATGCTAGAATCACGTTCGGCTGTCGTTCGGGTCGTGACGAATACTCACTTTGTAATTTTTGCCTTAATATCTTAGCTTAGAGTTGCTATTTGCTTGAATAATTATAAAACAAGCACTAATGTATCGTATGGCATACGATATCCTCTGATTCTTTGATCGATATTGTTCGACAGACCAGCCCAACGAATATGGTGCTGTCTCTCTTCCTTTCATAGAAACAAAACGAAATAGCGCTACATTCGTTGGCACATTCTGTGGGTCATCATCATCAGCCGTATGACGTCCACTGCTGGACATAAGCCTCCCCCATTGACTTCCATAAAGACCGGTTGGATGCGGCTCGCATCCAGCGCGTTCCTGCGGTCTTTATTAGGTCGTCTGTCCACCTTGTGGGTGGACGTCCTACGCTGCGCTTACATTGCAATCTGTGGGTACAATCACATTATACAATGCCTATTTGTCCAGCTGATTGGCCAAATGACGGGCGCCATCCGCGACCTGGAGGTCGAATCCGAAGACAGCAGCTCAGAGGAGGAATACGAGGAGAAGGCGCCAAAGAAGTCCGCTGGCATGTTCAGCATCTTCAAGGGTGAGTGACTCAACTTTCGAAAGAGTTGTGGCGGGAACGTGAAAAACGTGTAATAGATAGAAATTCTTTATTTATTTATACTAGAAACATAAACCTTTATGAGCCAGTGCCACAAGTGGTGTTCTTGTCGCTAAAAGCGATCTCTTTCAGGAAACCATGAAACAAGATATAATTTAATTTAAATTAGTTGATTAGTTTTTTTTAAGCCAATAGTTTTTTTTTTAATACATGTTTTTTGGGTAAATTTTTAACAGTTCTGTTGTTTTTATTAAAAAGAGCTGAATTACGTGACATGTGTGGTAAGACGTTTCTTGTTCCCAAAACTCTTTAAAGAAGCTTGACAAATGACCAGATTTAACCTTGTCTACTTTATATGACTTTGACTGTGACTTGGGAAAGTATTCAAATACTTGACACTAGCACAATACTTAAATCACGATACCTAGAACGAAGAAGAAAAGTAAAGGTTGAGCCGTTATTTTAGCATCTTACTTATTAGCAGCAGATTCAGACAAATATGAGCCTTGAACACTTCTCTTGTCAATCTTCTACTCACCATCGTGAATTAAGTTCTTTTACTATGAGAGCATAAAGATGACATTCCTTTGTCAAAATATAATTAATAATATTTCAGACTATTTACAATAAGGATAAGGTCTATTTGGCTTAGTATGTAGCACTATATATGGTCGTGGCGGTGCCGGCGTAAGAATAGTACCCCACCTTCTCTACCCGTGGTTGCCGCAAAAGTCGGCTAAGGGATTTAATCCGGAAGATGGGCAGCAGCGTCTTCCAATCCTTCGTCTGAACAATCACACCTAACTGCGCTCCAACCCGCCTGCCAAGCGTGGCGAGTATTGGCAAAACCCCCCCAGGAGGAGGCCTTTGTCTAGCAGTGGACGACCTATGGCTGATGATGTGATGTGTGTAGCACTATTATTAATTTTGATAGTACTGCCCCACGTAGATGCGAATATGAACTCTACAAAGTTATGCTAGTGTAGTTTCCATCAGATCTGGTAGGGTTGACATATACACACTATAATGACTCTAAAATTGTCAGTTACAAAGTACTCTTTCATCAGGTCTGGTTGGGTCGAAAGCGCTGACGGAGGAGTCGATGCGTCCAGTTTTAGACAAGATGCGTGACCACCTTATTACCAAGAACGTCGCTGCAGATATCGCTAACAAGTTATGCGACTCCGTCACAGCCAAGCTCGAGGGGAAGGTAAACATTAATATTAATATATAATATTAACTAAAAGTTTATATCGAAATCAATTTTAAATCATACATTTTTGATACACTAGAATGAACCCATTGGCTACGAACTAGTAATAACTGTATTTCGAAAGTTTTTAAACTCATTATATGTTAAGGACATTAAAGCTTTTCTTCGTAATATTCCACCATAATATGTATGTTCTCTGGTGAACAGCAATGGGAAATTGTGTTTGTGCCAAAGTAAACAAATATATTGTAGAAGTTACAAATACCCACATTTTTTAAAATATAAAATTAAATAAACAAAACGGTGGAAAGAGATAACGCCGTCTATGACCTATGCAGCGGTACTCAAAACTTTGAGACATTCCATGGGTAGTCGGTTAGGAACACAGTTTGACATACTGATGTTTAGTTGCAGAATATCTATTACTTTTTGTCACATGACCCAGAAAAAGGAACTGCCAGGATGTGTGTGAACAGTACTTTTGTTACCAAGGCCTATACCAAAACTTGCGATATTATTTATATCTTAGTCATTGTTTGATATTTCTAAATCACAGATTGAATATAAAATCGTGCTAATATTGCTATCTTCTTTAGGTGCTGGGTACATTCGACAGCGTGGCGAAAACGATAAAGGCAACACTCACAGAGTCTCTGGTTCAGATCTTGTCTCCGAAGAGACGCGTCGACATCCTACGCGACTGCCTACACGCCAAACACCAGGGTCGTCCATATGTCATGGCGTTTTGTGGGGTGAGAATTAAAAACGATTTTTCACTATTTGACTTGCTTTGTTAACTTATTTGGTAGTGTATCAGCTGTTGAATATTAATTTGCTATGTTACTGTATTGTCTTTGAAAATGTTGAAATTTACGAGTTATATAAATGCTAATTTGCTAGGCATTAAGAAATATGTATATCATTTTCTAGGTGAACGGTGTTGGAAAATCCACGAACCTAGCTAAGATTTGCTTCTGGCTGATCGAGAACGATCTGTCCGTACTGATCGCGGCTTGTGACACATTCCGCGCCGGAGCCGTCGAACAACTGCGCACGCATTCCAGACATCTTAACGCACTGCACCCCGAGTCACGCCATAATGGACGGAAAATGGTGCATTTATACGAAAAGGGATATGGTAAGTGATTGGTCGAATGTAGGATGAGAATGAACGAATAAAGGAAAGGCATGGTCGAAAAGTTGAAATTTATACCAGATACTGAGATCTATAGTCCCTATTAGGTGTATAGAAATAAAGGTCCTGAGTCAACACGATAAAAAGATATGGACAAATTTAGATTTTCGCAAAAACTTTTAAGTACCAAAATTTACTTTAATTTTCAACTTTTTTTATTTTGCGGAGTTTTCCCTTTACTTGTGCTGTAAGACCCTGATTTTAACCAAAATGGACAGTTCAGGTCAACCGGAAGTACCCTATAGGTTTTTGGTCGAAAACCTATATGGTAGTTCCCGTTGATCTAGAATCACGAAATTTACGTAATTCTTACAAATTTATATACTAGGGCCACAGTTTGCTGTTATCTAGGTCATTCTTGGCTAAGTGTACTTAAAATCTTTGAACACACCACTTAACATCAGGTGAGCTGTGGTCAAACACCAAGCCTATCACCAATAAATAAATATCTACCCATCCATTCGCGCGCTCGCTCTTGTCACCGCGCATGGTATGAATGTAAATATAAACGTTGTAGGCAAGGACGCAGCCGGTATAGCGATGGAGGCGATTCGGTACGCTTCTGAGACCAACATCGACGTGGTGCTGATCGACACTGCGGGCCGAATGCAGGACAACGAGCCGCTCATGCGGGCGCTAGCAAAACTCATCAAGGTACGACAACAATAGCTGTGCCCCGCGGTTTTATCTTCGCACTTTCCGGGATTAAAAGTATCCGATGTGTTAATTTTGGTTATATTATAATGTTTTTGCATTCTCTAATTTCATCCCAATTTGTTAATCCGTTACAGCGTGAAGTAAAAAACATAGGTACATACATATTTTTACTATCCCCTTATGATACTAATAAAATGTCATGCAGTGTATTATTTTACAAAACTTGCGATTTTTTAATGGATGAAATTGTGGGATTTGATTACAAGTGATTCCAAAACACAACTTTTCAGAAGTAATTTTCTAAATGATATTAAAAACCATTTTAAGAGTTAGGTGCGCAACTTGGATCAACAAAGCGAACAAATACACGAAATAGGACGTCATTTTATATTATTTAGCATTGAAGTAAAATTAATATCTTTAAGTGTTGTTTTTCAAACTAGATTTAGAACTGTAGCTACTTGTGTCGCTGCTTTTTTATGGGCATGCCTTGTACTTGAGCTTGACTTAAACTGTTAGTAAACAGCATTTCATCAATAGCTTAAAATATTCAAATTTATGTATACTGACACAATTCACGAAGTATTTATTATACCTGTTTTTAGATGATAGAGTGACTTTGTCCTTACATCTAATAAAGATACACTACCGCTAAGTGTTACGCTCGTAATGTATGAACTTGCACGAATTTCATCCGTAGTAAAACTTCGCTTGCGCGATGCAGGCTCTCGACGCTGATTGGCTATCTCGGTGCATGCTTACATCATTTCTAGATAGATGGCGCTGTATGGAACATAATAGGTATTATTGTTCAGGTGAACGAGCCGGATACAGTTCTGTTTGTGGGCGAAGCTCTGGTCGGCAATGAGGCGGTGGACCAACTGGTGAAGTTCAATCAGGCGCTCGCGGACCATTCCTCGTCGGATCGCCCGCATGTCATCGACGGCATTGTGCTTACCAAGTTCGATACCATCGACGACAAGGTATAAACATTTTCTTAATACGTATTAATCTGCGTTTGACCATTAACACACCTGATGGTAAACGTAATTCTTCTACGTAATTTTGTCCACAATATTGTAATCGAGTTTCCATACCAGCTAGGAGGTGTGTTTACCATCTTCGACTACATCGTCACTTAACATCAGGTGAGCTGTGGAAACTTAAGACAGTTAACAGTAAAAAAAAACTTTGAGACTTATTTAAGAATTCTCAGACATGTAAGTTTTCTTACGATGTTTTTCTTCACTGATTGAAGTCATCGGAAATACGCACGTAACTTAGAAAAGAAAGACGCGTGCCGTGAGATTCGCTCCCAGGACATCAAGATAGGAAACCAGACGAGTTAAAAAAAAGCCACGGAAACATAAAAAAAAATTACCTGTTATTAATATTTTGACGTTTCTAATGTTAGTTTTGACACGAATGTCGTAATTTTAGTGTTGTCAATAAAATATTGTTTTTTTTCTTTCTTCTTGGCATGGCACTCTGTGCATTCTGCCAGTTTCAATGTTTCTGTATTTTGTGGCAGTCTTCAGTTTTCAGCTTTCAGCTTCTTTATCTTTATAGTCAAAGTCCAGTTTTGGTCAAATTCAGTCCGTGCCAGTCAAATCTCGTCATGCTTTAGTAAAGTAGTGGCCGACTGTGCTATAAGCTACGATGGAGTTTTGTAAGTAACACGAAAAGTCATGTTTCACCACATGTTATCACTTTTCCACACTCATGCTTGTAATTCAGCACTTTATGAATAAAACATCACTATTTTTAGACACGAACACTTGAAAAAACATTAGTTTTGGAAAAAATACAATGGGGCGAGACGACTCTTTCTGCGTTTCCGCCAAAACTCCAAATATTGTAATGTGTTCATTTTAATTTGTGTTATTTTTTATAGGTTGGCGCGGCGATATCGATGACGTACATAACTGGCCAGCCTATTGTGTTCGTCGGAACCGGACAGACATACACCGACTTGAAAGCGCTTAACGCCAACGCGGTTGTGCACGCACTTATGAAGTGAAAACTTTATTGGATAGAATGTATAAAGGTGTACAAATTTTCCTCCTTCTTAAAATACTACTCACTCACTCTAAAAGCTTAACCTACCACAGATAAAAACACACACCACTCTTTTTATGCAATGACAATAAAACCTATTGACCGATAATACCTTTGCCTTAGTCGCGCTAAGCATAAGCTTGGTAGAGTTTATGTGCGACCAACTGCACAAGTACTGTCAGATCGTCTTTATGCTTGAATTGAATCTTGCGCTCAATCACAGACGTTGGAGCTCCATTCGGGTCGTTATTCCGATCGATGATAAAGTACGTACTCCACACTCCAGCCTAAGCATTGATTTAAAAGTATTTGTGTATTTAGCAAGATTACTATAGGTTTTTTAATTATCTATGGTACCTTTATACTTTCTATCCGATGTAACTAGAAAGTTATTCAAGTTATAATTATTTGAGTTTTGTATAAGTTGATATTATAAAATATAATAATAATCGTGATGGTAAAGGTTTACAAAATATTATTAATTATAGCAAATAAAAGTTTATTTTTCGTATTATTTTATTTTAATTCCGGGTGGTAATACAGGGATTATGATTCGTCGTCGTAAATTTTTTATTTTCTTACTTTTTTTATGATCTACATTGTGTCATATTATAGATTAGTTTGTGAATAATACAGTAAGTAACATAGATTTACGAATGCATGGATTTTAAGTCGGGACTAAAATATCTCCAAACATTCTCTAATGAAGAGGAAAGTGTATTAATAAATATTCGTTACACAGTGCCATCTAGCCTCAAACTAATCAAAGCTTGTACTATGGGAACGAGATAACTAACTGATAGAATAATTATTACTTATTGAAGCAGATATTCAACCAAATTACCTAACAGGGCAGTGTTGCAAGAAACAATTGCTGTTTTGTTGTAAGGTATTTTATTGCCGACATAGCATTTTGACATCTGTGGCGTTAAACTATATTTGAGTTTCAGCAGTTTATCGAATGTGAGTCAATTTGGCTGCCTTGTAAGCGGCGGATTTGGTTCTGCTTCGAGAGCTGAAGGGCGTGGGTTCGATTCCTACTCAGGATTAATATTTGGGTGACTAACATATTTTTGTTCTGTATCTGGATGTTTTGTATGTATTTACATTAAAAAAATGCTTATAAGTATTCTATCAACTATCTGGTACTCACAGTACGCTTTGCTTAATTTAGGGTTAGATGCCGCTGTGTGAAATATAGTCCAATATTTATTTATATATAAAACACTTCGTGAATTTTGTAACTCGCATCAACCCCATGCATAAGTCTATGGTTAGTGACATAATTTTAGGCTGGCAATAATGGTTAGCATATATTAGATATTGTCCTTAAAATAAAATGTTTACAGTGCCTTTTATTGCTCATAAAATGCGACCAACGTCGTTGATTCAATCATTCAAAAAAATAAGGAAGCCCACTTTGTTATATTTTATATAGAATTTTCCAGTTTTCCCGAAAAATTCCATAGGAAACTAAATTGTCATAAAGTAATCAGTAACTACTTTCCCGTTTATGTTCTAAGATTTCCTTTTCCTATTATACGAGCGACCGCGTAAGTTTGATAGGTACATAATAACAAAATTACGGAGTGTACTGTATTAATTTTTAGTCTCATTGTAAATAGTAAATTTGCATTTTAATTCTTTAAATAATGTTGTATACAGCTTGGCTAAAACTATTTGAGTAGTAAGAACTGCGAATTATTTTTCTGTACCACCTGGCTAATTGAAATTGTTTTTCAATATTCCTACACAAATTACTATAGATAAAATTATGTTTTTACAATTTTACCCCGTTGCATGTATCTTATAATGTCTACTATTGAAATCTTAATTATGTTGAATTGAATAAATAAAATACATTTGTTTATAATTTGGTCATTTCATTCAAATCGGGAATAATATGTACCTACTGTTTTAAGTCTAATATATTGAGTCGAAAAATGTCATTGTAGTGATCATTTGTATTTTGTAGCGATGATAGTTCAGTTGTTAGCACGGTCGGTTCACATGCCGAAGGGTGTGGGTTCAAAACCCAACAATGAGCTTGAGTTGTCATTGAAGGAAAACATCGTGAGGAAACCATAGTGTCGGATATTTTTTAGTACTCGACTGGCTAGCTACCACCCTCAAGTTAAAATCTTTCGCCGAGCATCTAACGGTCAGTTTTGATTTCTTGAAGAAGGCTACCGGATGTGGCCTTTAGACGTGTTCTAGAGTGTAAACCACGAATTAACAAACTTAGATTAAGTCGCATTGAGATTCGATAGAATGACGATATACGAGTATGTAGGATAGCAGGCAGTGGCTGGAAGCGAACAGCTAAGAGGCCGAGTGAAGTGTCTTTGGAGACGTAATCTCCAGCAGTGGACTATAATAGGCATAAGCCGAAGATAATAGGGAAGCTTTATTCACATTCGTTCGCATTTACCCCCTTGAAATCAATCGTTTTTTGTTTGTAAATAATTACTTTTATATATCTTTTTTGGATATATTTCTTGCTTATAATGTTGGTAGCGAGAAATAATACGCTTGAGTATTCAAGAGTTTTTAGTGTCTTTACTCCTTGTTAACGTATTTACCAAAACCATCAGATGTATATCAGTGAATGAAGCCACGCACGTGTAATTGCCGGCATTCAATTACAGTAACACCATTGCATGGACACGATGACATGTTATCCGCTGGTTAATTAGCACACCAATTCGAACTAAATAGATTTAGCTGACCTTTTAATGATGCGTTTCCTAATTACTTACATAGTTACAATTTCGCCTAACACTTTTCGTTATATTTTTCTCGAATGGGGCTGTGTCGTGACAGCTCTGTAGGTCGCGGTGCATTTTTCAAATAGGTAGTCTATAAGTTTTGCAAAAATGGAGAAAGTGTATTACACGGCGAAGGATAATCTAACGCATTTCAAGTTAGATTATTGTTGTTGGTTTGCGCCTGTGAGGGTCGGGTTAATGTTTGTTGGATATATTAATGTTATTATAGACGTGAGTATAAGTTTGCACTTTTCATACAATTTCAGCTGTTGTTTTGTAACACTGAATGCTTGAGATTGCCATTGGCGAGAAGTCAGTCAGTTCTTATATTTAAAGTTTGTCTCTTTGTGTGTTCAAAAGTCAATGTTTGTTATTTCTTTGCGCTGTAACGACTTAATTAATATATTTAGTTGTAATTTGGGATGCAGAAAACTTGCATTCTGAATTAAGAAAGGGTACTTTTTATTTCGGATAATGTGAGTAAAAATTATACAATCAAACACACAAATAGACAAACTCTCAAATTTATAATATTATAAATTGTGTGAATAATAAGTGACCAAATCTCGGCCTAATGGTAAACATCACGCTTGCAGTGCATGCAGCGGTTCATCGCCATTTGTAGTCAGTTCAAAACCCAGCGCGGTAATGCACTGCACTACTCGTCCCAAAATTTTATGTTTTATTCTGAACAGCTATGTACTTAATTTCGTCGGAAATATTACCCAATTTACTTAGCACCGTCTGCCGGGGATTCTTAGATGAATAAAACAACATAAATACATAATTATGTTGTTTTATTCATCTAACTAATCCATTCAGGGTTAATTTAATTCACCCATTCAATTTAATCTAACACAGAAAAATTCGTCAAAAAATTATTAATTGATCTCCTGTTAAGCGTCTAGGTAGGTACTACTGCAGTATCAGATATTTTGCCAGCAAGTAGTAGTGTGTAAACATTACCTATGTACTGTGTTCCACTTTGCCCGCTTTGGCGCTCATTACTTTGAGACTTTTGATGGTTAGACTCAACAGCCCTGCAATTTCGTTAGCTGCCGTACCCTTTAAACCGGAACTCAGAAATTACACACTACTGCTTGGCGGCAGAATATCTGGCACTGCGCTGGTACCTACTTAGACGACCTGCTAAGGAGATCTCCCACCAAGTGAAGATGTTCGTTTACAGTTGACATGCATAATGGGAATTGCAAATGATGGCTTATCGCCGACCATCACAAAGGTGCAGGAATCTCTGATAGCAGATTTCGTATCTAAACCGATTCCCGTACTCGCGTACGCTACCGAACTCTGCTTCAACGTCGTCCTATTGTGTGCAGTTTACCGCGTAAGTACCTACTTCGATCTTCATTTTGTGACTCAAGAATAACATTATTATAAATAACTATGCCTGGGAATCAATTCATGTGTTGTTTTAATGAGTTTCGTACGATAGCTTGTGTACTTAATAACACTTTGTAGCGATGATAGCTCAGTGGTTAGCGTGGTCTCTTCGCATACCGAAGGGCGTGGGTTCAAACCCCAACAATGAGCTTGAGCTGCCGGTGAAGGAAAACATCGTGAGGAAACCATAGCGTGGTGGTAGGGTACTTTCTAGTACTCGGCTGGCTAGCTACCACCCTCAAGTTGAAAATCTGCCGCCAAGCATCTAACGGTGTGTTCCGGCAGCCTCACCTGAGAGCCAGTTCCATTCCAGGCTAGGTGTGCTTTACCATCTTCGACCACGCCGTCTCTTAACATCAGGTAAGTTGTGGTCAAACACAGGCTAGCCATTTAAAAAAAAACTTGTTACGAAAACCGCAATCAAAAATTCGGAAATCGACTTAACATATTCTTACGTAGGTCAAGCGTTTCACAATACATGTCAGGATAGACACCGGGCGATTATTTACAAAACAAAACTTTTTAGCATCTAATGGTATCGCCGTGGCGTGCCGGGTCCATCGCGTTGCAGGGATAGAACTCGTACAGGGCTAAGAGCGTGTGCCAGGCGTAACTAGTTATAACGTAAGAGGCCTTTCTTACATTACATTTTTGCCGAACCAAACTTGAAATGAATCAATGCTGTTTTAGATGCTCTTTCCTGCAATGAACTTATGGTTGGCATGCCGAGGTCTTTTAATAAATTATAAAGCTACATTTTGTCGGTTGCTCTAACATAGAGCGCGTGTCATATGATGTTTCAGAGAGATTTAGTTCTGCTGAGGGTGTTCCTGTACTACACATTTATGGCGGTTATTATGTCGGTCATGACCTACTCGATCGTGCTCGCCGCCGTGCCTTTCCACATTCAGCTAGCCATCGTTGTCAGCATCTGTAAGTAACTGTGTAGTCTGTAGCGATGATAGCCCAGTGGTTAGCGTGATCGGTTCACACGCCGTAGGGTGTGGGTTCGAACCCCCAATGAGTTTGAGGTGTAGGAAAAGATAGTAAGGGAAAAAATAGCATAGTGGTAGGTACTTTCTAGTTCTGGGCTGGCTAGCTACCACCATGTAGTTTGAAAATCTATCGCCAAGCTTCTAACGGTGTGGCGGCAGCCTTATTTGAGAGCCAGTTCCATTCCAGGCTAGGTGTGTTGAACATCTTCGACCACATCGCCACTTAACATAAGGTGAGCTGTGGTCAAACACTTGACAACCATTAAAAAAATACTACTAGATGGTAATCTCCTTAGCAAGAGATCGTCTAGATAGGTACCACAGCAAAATCAGACATTCTGCCGTGAAGCAGTAGTGTGTAAACATTACTGTGTTACGGTTTCTAAGTAGTTGCCTTGCCTTGCCTTATAGATTTTTCTACTTTGTTTTATTTCAAAACCTTGTCTTACAAATAATGTGATGATTTTTATTTCAGTGTTTCAATTGTACTGTATTTTGTTAATTCGAAGCGTGATGGTGGAAATGAAAATGCAACAGAAAGGGTACGAACTGCCCCGATTAGTCATGAGCTCACTGCTAAAAGACAACGAAACACCCTGTATCTATGATCCAAACAATGGGAAACTACAAGAAGTTACCATAACTGAAGCACCGAAAAAACAAGAAGTACAAATAACAGTAATAGGTAAAGATGAAAAGGCAAAAGATACAAAAATTACTGAAGTTAAGAAGGTAACAGAAGTAAAGTTGGATAGAGACGTAAAGAAGGGTGTAGAGCCAAAGAAGGAAGCTGAAATAAAAGTACAAATAGAAACGAAAGATAATAAGGATGAAAAAAAGAAAACCGAAGAGGAAAGGAAGAAGGAAGAAAAGAGGATTAAGGAAGAAAAGAAGAAAGAAGAAAAGACGATCAAAGATGAAAAAAAGAAAGAAGAAAAGAAAATCAAGGAGGAAAAGAAAAAAGAGGAAAAAAAGAGCAAGGAAGTAAAAAATAAAGACGATAAGAAGATCACATCTTTGATTTTAAAGAAGTATAAAGACGACAAAGAAGCAGAAGATGAAGCAAAGACGAAAGATTTAAAAGAATCTACCGTACAGACGGTTGGTGACCATCCGAAAGAGTAGCTTTTATCGTTATTGAATAGCTAATCTTTAAAATCAATTTGAAAGTCAATCACAGTTAATTTATCAATTGTATATATGTACGAACGAGTTTTAAAATCATTATTATACAATTATACGTACCTATTACTTACATTGTGTTTTTTTCGTGTTTATATTATAATTAATTTGCATCTATTGTCAACCATTCAAGAAAAAAAAAATAGAAATTTAAAAGACCCTTGCCATTACAAAAATACTTTTAATAGTCAGCAAAATATCAGTACACATCTTATAAAGTAACAATAACTCGTATTATCACAATGTTCCTTAGATAATAATCAATAAGAGTAAAAATTTATTCGTACCGTTATCCTAAAGATGTTATAGGTCATAGTACAGTGTTACCTACAACAAAATATTTAGTTTATAACAGATGTTCTTAGGTATCGCGTTCAAAATATATTTTAACTTCAAAAAAGGAAGAGGTTCTCAATTTGTTGGTTTTTTTTTAATGTATGCTCACCGATTCCTCGAAGACGCCTAACCGATTTGGAAAATTCTTTTTTGTTTCAAAGGGTAATACTTCCCAGGTGGTCCCATTTAAATTTTACAGAAATCGGTTTAGCGGTTTTGAAAAAATCAACAAAAATGTTATACATCGATGATATTTTCTTTTACTCCGAAACCTCGTTGTTTCATTGGAGCAGTGCGTTTAGTTGGCCTACCCATATTTTATTATACCAAAACACGTAAAGTTGGGTTTACGTATTTTAGTACATACTTTGGTAGGTTTTGCGTTTTGTTTGAGGTATGAAGTAGGTTATTTTAATTGTAAATTTCTCCAGTACTCGTCTGTCTAGCTACCACCCTTAAATTGAAAATCTGCTGCTGAACCTCACTTGAGGGCCAGTCCTATTCCAGGTTAGGTGTGCTGTACCATATTGGACCACACCATCACTTAAGATCAGGTGTGCTAACCTAACCTAACCATAAAAAATCTTTACGTACATTCTGAGAACTTAAACATTTTTTAAAGTTTGACATGCGTCTTTAGAGAGTAAAGCCCCCAATTCTTTATCTGTCGTAGGTACTTATGACATCCTTAGGAAGCGCTACGAATTACATATTTCAAATTCCTATACTAACGCAATTATTGACGGGAAATTTGGATCAAATTAAATCAGTTACACTTAAATTGCTCTTTTTGTTTTATTTATGCGGGATTACCTATTCACACAACTCGCTGCGGGCCGCAGTGCGATGCAAGACGAGGCCGCGCGCGCGTTGCACTTAGTTGTGTCTCCATGATGAAGGCCACCGGATATGGCCGAAACTATAGTCGGAGTTTCCGATATAATTAAACGTGAGTAATCCCGCATAAGTCAAACAAAAATGTGTCAAAACAATGTCAGTTTCCATAGTTTTGCTCTCATCTTAAATCTATTTAGAGATCTCGTTTCTTTAGAAAAAGCTCGTCCCGTAAGTTCAGATCAAAATTACAATATAAATATTGTAGTCTTTGCTTGAGCAAAGACCACAAAAATGCGGTAGGTACCTGAGACCCTAATACTTTAACCATATAACGAGGCTTTTAATTACATAAATTATCGTACTTTCGTAGCGATGATAGCTCAGTGGTTAGCGCGGTCGGTTCGCACGCCGAAAGGTGTGGGTCCAAACCCCAATAATTTGAGGAAACCATAGCATGGTAGGTACTTTCTAGTACTCGACTGGCTAGCTCCCACCCTCAAATTGAAAATCTGCCGCCAAACAACTAACAACGTGGTAGCCGGTAGCCTCACTTGAGAGTTAGTTCCATTCCAGGTTAGGTGCGTTTACCATCGACCACACCGTCACTTAATATCAGGTGAGCTGTGGTCAAACTCCTAGCCTTTCAACCGTAAAAAAAGGAATTCGGATTGAATGAAAATGATAATCATCGTAAAAAAAAAATAAAAAAAAAAGTGTTGTTACGTACTCGTCTTGTTCTAACAAAATAAACTTTTAACTACATGCATTTACGGCAAGGAACGTCATGTTAAAGAATAAGGCTTCAGATAATAAGACCTTAGCGTATCTTCTCCTAATGCATAAGAATAAAACAAGGTACAATAAGACTATGTACAATGATATTATATTCACCGAATTCTCAAACACTGATAAAACATTGTCGATATACTTTTTTTGTAAATGTGATGAATGAGACGCTCTCCTGATGGTAAGAGATAACACCTGTCCATGACCATTGCAGCGATACACAGAATTTTGAGTAGCGAAACAAAGTCCAGAGTATTGCTGCTTTGGCGTCATTACTTTAAGACTCGAGGGTTAGTCTCAACAACCCTGTAATTTCGCTAGCTGTTTGGCAGCAGAATATCTGGTACTGTGGTGGTACCTACCTAGACGAGATCCTGCTGAGAAGATCTACCATCAAGTAATCATCTATCAAACGGTAACCTGATAATTATGTTCATCACCATCGAATTAGTATCATTATTTACTTTGATGTACATATCAGCCATGTTAGAATAACCGTAGTAACGAACTGACTGGAGGGAATTCTCAGAGAAGAATGTGGAATGTGAAAGAATTTACAATGACTACACAGAAATTGTAAAAAAATCCAATTTGTCAAGGTCCATACTTATAGCCCTGTACACTCTTTTGGCCTAATATAGCATAAGCTTAAAACCCTGTTTAGTTTGCAGTGCATATTTGGCGTGATTCCGAATGCACATATTACGAGATTACAGCAAATTGTATTCGGAAAACACTGAAGACTTGAAATACAAAGTGACATATTTAGCTTGACATTGACTTATGTGACAATGTGTATTCAAAATTATCACCATCATTTACGTAATCAGTTAAAAATATAACGTTAAGAAAATACATAAGTCTTGCCACGGCAAAAATTCCCCGGGAAGAATCATCCTACTAATATTATAAATGTGAAAGTATCATACATATACAAACATACAAAATATTTTGGATGTTTGTTACTCAATCACGGAATAATGGATTCGGATGAAATTTGACACGCATATAATTTATTACCTGGTTTAACATATAGAATACTTTTTATACCGAAAATGTTAGGTTCCTGTGGGATTACAAAAAAACTAACTACAGGACGTATCCACATGAAATTTGGTATAGACGTGTCTTACGGAACATTATTCCGTATTAAAAGGTATCCAGTATATAAATCTAGCTAATTAAGTAGCGCAAGTTTAATGATGAATGAAACTATAGTCCTTACTTACTCATGTTTCATTTCTCTCTAAACCCTATTCTTAAGTCAAAGCAGACGAGTCGCGGGCGCAAGCTAGTAGGTCATAAATGTACCAAGGCCTTAAAACGCGATTCAGATGTCATCAGTTATGTTTGAAAATGCAATCAATCATCACAAATGAATTAGTTGGTTGCGATTACCCATAGACAATAACGCAATCAGGTAACAACTTTTTAATTTTTTTTTTAATTATCTTTGTTTGAAAAACAATAACAATCGTCTTATTTTATCTATGATACTTTTTTATAGTCGAATGTCTTATTAAAGTAACTTTTTCACCACTCTGTTAATAAATTGATCACAAAAATATAAAGTATACATACATTCATTCTGTATGTACAATTAAGAAAAAAATTAAGCAAAAATATGGGATTGTTCTTCTTAAATGACTTTCAGAACATTAAGTCAATTTCGTGCGAAGTTTTAACAATATGAAAGTGGTCGATTGGAACCGATGTTATACAATTACATATATAAATTGGCAATAATTATTATAAAATCCCTTGTTGCAATATAAATAATTAAAAATCAATAACTATAACGGAGCATCACTTGAGAACAGCTCGACCGATTTTTTTATCGTTTGTAATTATCAGGTTTGTATGAAGCATTTTTTAAACTTTTTTATCAAATTGTACTAAGTAATTATTCTTTTCGTTTTTAAATGTACTCATTAATCACTTTAAAAGAAATAGGAAACAGTTTCTGAAAAAATAAAGGAACTAGGTACTTTTATAAGAAAATGATACAATGTCTGAACAGCCCTTAAAAATTAATTATCATTTATTTTTACTTTCAATTAGTATGACTTACGAGTCTGAGTTAACACATGAAAACAGTATGAAACAAGAGTCAAGATATATAACAGTAAGAAAAACCGGACCCTAATTCTACAAGACAATCACGACTGTTTTAATCAGTTTTCAATATGTACTAGTAAAAATAGGGGTCGTGTTGTTTTCGAGTCAACATTGGTTTGGTTTACTTATTCAAAGACATCTTGTTTAAATCTCGAGCCAAACCACGTCCTGAAAAAAAAAAAGTGGTTATAATTAAGTCATAGCAGTGATAATAGCACAGTGGTTAGCGCAGTCGGTTCGCACGTGTTTAACACGTTAAGCACGCTACTGCAGCGCGTCGGGCATGTTCGCCGATGCACGGGTGCCGGACTTTTATGCCGTCATTACATCCAGAGTAGCTTCCTTCTGGAATGGGTTGATACATTCGAATAACGGCATATTGCAAGGCCTGAATGACTGTCTTAAAAGTCCCCTTTTTAATAAATGGAGGAAAGTGCACTAGAGTGCGAACCGTAAATAAACAGGAGAAAAAGAAAAAAAATATATTATTATTATTCACTTCTAACAATGAATTTGGGCTGCCATTGAAGGAAAACATTATGAGGAAATCATAGCAATCAACTTTGTAATACTACCCTCAAGTTAAAATCTCCATTTTTTTATTAGTTTGATGGGCTAAGTGTTTGACTACAGCTCACGTGGTGTTAAACTACAGTGTGGTCGAAGTTGGTAAACACACTTAGCCTGGAATGGAACTGGCTCTCAATTGAGACTTCCAGAACACACCGTTAGATGCTCGGCGACAGACGGTTTCCTCGCGATGTTTGCCTACACAAGCAACTCAAACTCATTGTTGGGGTTTTAAACCCACGCCATTCGGCGTGTGAACCGGCCGCGCTAATCACTGGGCTATCATCATATGGACAAGCATTACTCGTTTTATCTATATTCGTAAGATATATGTATAATTACTCTTGTTCGTCAATAACATCAGGTCAGTCAGGTTCTTTCTAGGTAAGCGTGTTTCATCCTACACCATATCGTTGCTTAACATCAGGCAGGATGTGGTCAAACACGAAAATATTCCGAAATAAAAAAAGGTTTTTCTTTTTCTATAACTACCAAAAGTCGGAAAATAAACTAAGTATGTTAATAAACTTACCACGGCCTTGCCCAGCCACCAAACTTGGGAAGTTCGACTCCGTAAGCTCTGGTGCCTGACGAATGCTCTGCGAGTCTATTAAACAGAAAGTAGTTTACATTTTTTAAACATCTCGTAAATCTGTCTAATTGTGTATTTGCTGTCTATTAGTTTTTTATTAGTAGCCTTTATTTAACTTGCAACTAATGTTTGTTAGACTGTTAGTTGGTTTAGGTCAAATATTAAAACTACTTCCT
The DNA here is from genome assembly GCA_950106695.1 of Biston stratarius. Classification (NCBI taxonomy): domain Eukaryota; kingdom Metazoa; phylum Arthropoda; class Insecta; order Lepidoptera; family Geometridae; genus Biston; species Biston stratarius. The sequence goes on from OX467106.1 coordinate 25,502,582, forward strand.
ATATTTTTAGAGTTAAAATTTGACATGGTAGTTCTGTTTCGATGACAATGCATGTTTATGGTAAGCATGACCTGATTCTACACTCAGGATTGAGTCCAGAAGAAGAAACTTCTCAATGGAGTTCCATTATTAATAAACCCTAAAACAGAACTTTTCAATGGAGTTTTTAATTAATAAATCCTATAACGGAACTCCTAAAACGAGTTCTTAATTAATAAATTCAATAAAGGATCTCCTCTACTGCGTTCTTAATTAATGAATCATTTAAGGAACTCCTCAAAAGAGTTCCTAATTAATAAATCCTATGATGGAACTTTACTCCTCAACGGAGTTCTTAATTTATGAATCCTATAACAGATCTCCCAAACAGAGTTCCTGATTAATAAGTCTTATTATGGAAATCCTATAACAGAGTTCTTAATTTATAAATCCTATAACAGAACTCCCCAACAGAGTTCCTACTTAAAGTCAAATTATGGAAATCCTTTAACAGTTCTTAATTTATAAACCCTGTAACAGAACACCCAAACAGAGTTCCTAATTATTAAATCTTATTATAGAAATCTTATAACAGAGTTCTCAATTTATAAATCTTATAAGGGAACTCCTCAACAAAATTCCTAATTAATTAATCCTACAATACTATAGCGGAACTTATTACCGCAGTTTCTTCGTCTACACCAAAAATTAAAAAGAAATTAATATTTGTAAGATTTGGTCACAAAGTTACGACTGAATCGATAACATATTATGTTGAGGACTTAAGTTTCTAAATCTACTCATCGCTCAATAAAACAATATCACGCGCCGTCGATGTAATGCGAAAATAGTGGCGTATTTTAGCGCAAACAAATTGAAGCTCTAAACACAGAAGTTAAGATTAAAATTGCATAATGACCAACGTGGACAAAAGTATTAATACGTGAATACTCACAATCAGTTTTAGGGAGACGAAGCGCTATGTGGTTCCTTTTTTGAGGTTTAGGTTCTGAAAAATAAAAAAAAATGTGTTGTGAAAATTATAAAAAGGAAAATTTAGTAAAATGTTTATATAAGTAGAACATCTTCGCCGATAAATAGGCGAAACAAGTGGGAAGAGGAGGTGTGGTGGGGGTAGAGGACGCTTGCCGGCGATCACTACGTGAGTGCCAGCCGAGCAGTCGGGGTTAGCACGTAAACGTCATTGTTTTATGTAAATATTTAGTAGGTTAGTGAATTTAATCAAAATGTATTTAAAATTGACAGAAGTTTACGTGTGTCTTATAGATTTGATGTTAACGAAGCTACGAACAAAATAGATCGATCGAAGATTTGTTCGTAGATGCGATGTCGACATCCCTACACGTGCCTCGCGCTAAACCTGCGTGAATCAACGTTAGTAAGGAAGATGTTTTACTTAATCGGAGCCGCGCGCTCTAAGTACTTTGGAGTAGGACTCTGGCGCCCGTAGCACAATTTAATTACTAGTAGAAACGAGCGACAGATACAAATAAATATGTACTTACTTACCCAAGTCTTTAGAACTCAGGTCAATTCTATATATTTATAATCTATATCAAAAAATTATTCGATATAGAATTTTGACTTAGCGTGAAAAGAAGAAAAGTAAATGAAATCCTAACATAATCTCCGTAAAGATAGTTTAAAATCGTCCGCAATGTCATCAAAAACATGTAAAATGAAGGGAAGAAGTAGTTAAGTTTTTTTTATTGTTTGACCACAGCTCACTCAATGTTAAGTGTTTGTGACCGAAGATGGTAAATCACACATTGCCTGAAATATAATTGGATCGAGAAAGATGGTGCTTTTTAGTATCGGAAGCCAAGACACTTTCTGGATCTCTGCGCCAGTAATTAAGTTATCCCTCAGAAAGTTAAAAAAAATGTTGAATAATAAGCCATTTCAATTAGAACATTTTTAAGTTTAACTTTAAACAAATTATTATTCTGTTTATCTTTTAAAATATTTGATACATAAAGTTATTTACCATGCTGAGAATTATCACCTTTCGGAATACTATTAATCCTATCAAGTGAATCGATTTCTTCTAGGTTAGAGTGCTCCATCGTAGACCGCATCTTCGCTTAACATCAGGCGAGATAACGGTCAAACAAGTAACAAAATAATTTAAAAAGAAAGACTTATTATAAGAAATACTTACTATCCCAGACGGAACTAACGCTGTCATAAGAGTCATTTAACACGCTGCTTGCTTTTGACGAGTACCCCTGTAAAATTAAAAAAGAATTACAAAAAATGACAAATTTGGTGTTTGACCACAGCTCACCTGATGTTAAGTGACTGTGTTGTCATAAATGGTAAACACACCTAGCCTGGAATGGAGTTAGCCTCAGGTGAGGCTGCCGGAACACACCGTTAGATGCTTGACAGTAGCTGGCCAGCCGAAGACTAGAAAGTACCCTACATTGAACATAAAAGTGTAAACTCACAACTGTACTCGGTGCGGAGGAGCCCAGCGTTTCTCTCTTGAGCTCCTTGTATGAAAGCACACCCTGCGAAAAACAGACAGATATATTTAAGAACAAATAGTTTTTTTTTCTCTGTGTAGTATGCTTTGCCCAATAAGAAACATTTCAATTGCAGTTTTGGCGGGAACGCGGAAAGGGTCGTGAAAACTAATGTTTTTTCGAGTGTTAATGTCTAAAAATAGTAGTGCTTTATACATAAAGTGCCGAATTACAAGCGTGACTCCACCGATTATACTAAAGTCGCCACTACTTTACTAAAGCATGACTAGATTTGACTGGCACGGACAGGACTTGACCAAGACTGGACTTTGACTATAAAAAAGCTGTAAACTAAAAACTGCACACTAAATACAGAAACATTGAAACTGGCAGAATGCACAGAGTGCAATGCCAATTTAACTGTTTTTCTTATATTACAATTTTATTTTTAATTTTATTTTGTGACATTTATATTAATTACCTTTTTTGAAATTTTTTCACATTTATTTTTAATGTGACAAATGTAAAGCCAAATAATTTTATATGCATGAAAGGTAGTCTATATACTTTGCTCATTATTTGTTTACTTCTTTACCATACCCATAGTGCTAATAAATGGATTATTATTATTAAAAGAAAACAAGACGGGATCAAATCACGAAGAAATGATATTACATTACAAAAATTTCACGCTTCACTATTACGTGGTGGTACTAATACCAGAGGCTAACGTAAAGACAAAATAATATATTATTATTAATATAATATGTTGTGCTACTTCAAATTCTGTGTACCGCTGCAATGGTCATAGACATTCATTATTACTTATCATCAGGAGTGCATATAACTTAGCAAAAGAAAGTTTTTATACTGAAACACAAAAACAAACAAACAGAGACAATTACAAAATATGAGCTCATCTCGGCATAATGCTGGTCATACTAAATGGTATGACCAGCGCCGGTCTTCCAGTGAAACCTTGTTGTAAACCAAAAAAAATCTACTTACCAACAACAACACAATGCATAACAAAAACAAATGTCTTCTCTTAAAATTAATAATAAGACAGGGGACGTCCCGTGGGATTCGAATCCAGGATTTCCAGATTGCAAGCAAGTCTGTAATTTTAAAACTTCAGAGGTTGTACTAACGTCAATGTCGACGCCGTGCGGCACGTGGCGGCCGGGCACGGCCGCCACGCCGGCCACGGGGCAGCACTTGTCGAGCACGGTGTAAGCCCAGCGCTGCACGCGAGACTTGGTGCACTCCACCGCCCTGTCGCTCTTCTCGTGATGCTGTACACAAACCAAATATGAACTCGAAAACTCGATCATTAACAAGCTTATAATAACAGATATGTGGATTTGGTTCACGCTAACGACAATAAAACAGACCCGTCTAGCACGAGAGCCGTGAGAAGTCTTTCCAATTGCGAATGTGTAGAACAGGGGCGTAGCTACCATACCAATGATATGCCCCCGGAATACAGGGGCCCCATTATGTATAAGCAAAGATCCGCGGCAACAACGGATGTCCAGGGTTAAACTTAGTTTGATTATATATTCGTTAACAAGTTTGTAAAAGAATAATAAACATGACCCCCGTGGAGCTATAAAATTGAAGTCTGGTAAAAGGGTCCTCGACAAATCTTTATACAGGGCCCGTCTAAGGCAAGCTACTGCCTTTCATTTGGGCCCCCAACTAATTTTACAGGGCACGCTACGCCACTGATGTAGAAGATAAATTATTTGAAACTAAATTAATTACTTGACATTGTAAATAATACCTATATCATTAAATTATATTATTTTACATTAATTCGACTTTTTATATTTGTATAGACTTTCTATATTTAATGAATATTGTATGTCCAAATGGGAGCAGCATGTTGATACGTTTTCCTCATAAATAAGATCCTATACTACACAGGCTGAACTATTTTGAAATCAAAATCCGTTTTTTGGGGACTGATTTGAAATTTGGCTTTTAAGATCAAAGGAAATTCAGCACGCGCTGGGGACATAATTGCCTTTCCTAGCGCGAAACGTAACAAAGTATGAAAAAATTGTGTTCTTACTGCACATCCCAGACCAGGCGTGTATTTGAAAGGATCTTTCTTCAACTGGGCCACGGCCAGAGAAAGTTTCGGGTATCCTTCTTCAGCAGATTCTTTAATAGCATTCACCATGTAGAAAAATAAGTTATCTAATTTGTACACTCGCAGTTGAGAATCGTCTTCGCCTGTGGACAAGGTTTTGATTATAAAACTTATAATATAAATAACAAACTATCTTTAATAATGTATTTTAGTTTAAAATTTTATGTTGAGAACAATAACAGTTCCATTCCAGGCTAAGTATATTTACCATCTTCGATCACACCATCATTTAACATCAGGTGAGCTGTGGTCAAACATCTAGCCTGTCAACCATAAATAACAATTTGTAACTTCTGACTGTAGCATACCCCATCCTTTACAGTTACCACAAATCCTTTTCATACTAAGATTACCTGGAAGAGATCGCTTGTAGCGATAAGGGCGTCAGTTGTTGCACTATTTTTAGGCTGTTTCTGTTATCAAAAATTTTTTTTTTTCTTTTCTACAAAATATTTTCATATTTTGTATTCAACAAAATAATTAAAATAAGTAATTTCTTGGTACTACTGCAATGATCATAGCCAGGCATTACTAATTTATTGTTATTGATATAAATAAGAATTTACCAGAACTGATGCACAATTGCCTGATAAAGTCCTGTACTTGTTCCACTTTCTCTGGCAAAGTGTAGAGAGGCGGTATAATTCTCCCTTTTGACTTCTGCTTCAGGTAGTCCATAAGGTAAGCGAGAACCTTTGGGTAGTCTGTGCGGGGTTTTTCTTCTTCAGGCATATCAAGCCCTAACTCTATGGCTCCAAGTTTCACATCTGAAGCATATCCAATCGGTATCCGACCTGCAAGATTTTGCAAAAAAATATTATAAGTAAATTTTTTAACCAGACTAATTAAATTACACCTAACTATCCTATCATAAGCAGAAAAAAAAGATTTGATAGAAAATATACAATAGTATACAGTCAAGCTACTACTTTAATCCTTTATATCCATTATTTATTTATTTTTATTTAGTTAAGATTAAAATTTCCTGTTCCCATATAAATAATATAAAGTCCAGGGTAACAAATGTCACGGACCCCGGTGTCTGTGGAGAGTAATTTTTAAATAATAAAAAATATACAATAGTGATAAAATAGAAAATAATTGAAGAGCACCTGGTAATGTCACACAAACGTGATATGTCGCCCATTGTTAGCCTCAGCGTCAACTTGCTTGAGTCCATCTAGCACTTTTAATAAAATAAGCCTTATTTTAAGCTTGAAATTAAAATTTTACCATGAAATGAACCCATATTATCGTGAACGCTCATGAAATCTTGACTACCTTCATATAAGTTGACCACCTATTAAATGACTTTGTGATATCTCTGCGGATAACAAATTACCTGGATTGATCATCTCAGGGTACATATCCTTGATGCCTTCCAAAATACTGAACTTCAGTACTGTACTTTCTGCCATGAAATAGTGAGTGCCCGTGAAACAGTATGCATTTACATCTATGAGAAAAATGTCTTCTTCCAGAAGCACTGTGAAAATAAAAACAAGTTATGTTTGGAGCTACCAGTTACAACATTCAGACGCAACAAATATCAACTTATAAAGTTATTCATCATCATCATCATCAGCCTATCAAAGTCCACAGCTGGACATAGGCCTCTCCCAAGACATGCCACTCATCCTGATCTTCAGCTTTTCGCTTCCATTCAACACCAGCTGTCCTACGTATATCGTCACTCCATCGAGTCTAAGGGCGTCCTACGCTATGTTTGCCAATTCGCGGTCTCCACTCTAGAACATGTCTACCCCAGCGGTTATCGGTTCTGTGACAGAAGATATTCATATTATTGATAAAGCAGAGGTTAATTGACAAAGCCTACTATAAGGTGGCTCATTACGTGGAAGACAGGAATATATGGTTGTTGTAGCTTCTCTCTGCACTTGCATCCCCCTGGCTAAGTGACAATTGTAGTAAGCATAATGTATGTATTAATATTTATAACTGTAAATTGTAACCTAATATGAAAAAAAGATCCACAAACAAAAAAAAGCCTTGCTGAGTTTCTTGCCGGAGTCTTCTCAGTTAAAGTGTAATTACGAGCCGGTGGTAGATTCAAACATGTAACTTAACGTTCATAAGTGCCTTACCAGGGCCTAAACTGAATTACTTTTTGATTTTTGATTTTGATATTTTCATGTTTTTTTCAGGCTAGGTGTTTGATCACAATTCACCTGATGTATAGTGATGGTATGGTTGAAGTTGGTAAATACACCTAGCTTAGAAAGGAACTGGCTCTCAAGTGAGGTAATCAGAATCACTCTGTTAGGAGCTTGGTGACAGATTTATAACTCTTTAAAACAGCAGTTCCCAAAGCATCTGAATCGAGACCCACTAAATAAAAACTTCCAAATTCGGGACTCACTACTTAGGTAGTTGTCATGAAAAAAAAAGGGCATAATTATACTACAAATTAAGAACTGCCCAAATTTAAAAAAAAACTTTCAGTTCCAATCAAAGATACTTTACATGAATACAAGAAGTGCTATTTGTCAAAAATAATAGTATAACCTTAATTTTAGTTACTTTTAATCGTAATGAGTTTGATACATCCAATTTACTCAGTTGATCTTATTTTTCAAGCCCCACTCGATATTGCTGCTCTAAAAGATTATAGATGGAAAAGCAGACACTACAATACACTTCTGCAAGCTACACCATCACAAACCAACCTTGCACACCACACCCACCCAGTCTGGTGTAGTTTCATTGAAATGCATTAATGTGTTCAAAAACAAACTGGATAAATAGATATGATACCTATATTATATCAGCATTAATTAAATAAATATATGTGTAGGGAACCCTGAGATTTGATGGAGTGTGAAGATTAGATGAATCTCATACTTTGGGCTATCATAAGCTAATTAGAATATACAGTGGTTGGCAAAATAAAGAGACCACCTACTATCTTAGATTTTCAACTTGAAGATCACTAAAAGTCAATAATTCTGAGATGTTTTGGCTTATATGAGTCATCAATACCCTTATTTTGATATTCATAAAATTTATAAAATAATCACGTTTATTAAATAAAGTTTGACTTTTATTATACAAACAATACTGAGATATGTATGGACAAAAAAAAGAGAGTTGTTATTATATATTTTCAAACCATGATTAATATTTAGTATGGCCTCCTTTAGCCTTTATCACTGCTATTAATCGTCTAAGCATACTTTTGACAAGATTTTGAAGGTGGTGTTTGTCTATTACCTCACAGGTTTTCTTCAGTGCCACAAAATAATTCTCTTTGTTGGTCAAATACTGTCAAACTTTTCGTCCAAAATTGCCCATAAAATATCTATAGGATTCAGATTGGATGATTGTGGAGGCCAGTTGAAAGAATTTTTGATAAACAAAGATCGTTAGTTTAAATAATTCCTCATAATATTTCAAATTTCAACTAGACTGATGAGGTGGTCTCTTTTTTCCGTAGTCACTGTAATTCACGATTTCTGGCATATTTGGATGTTGAGATAAGATACAGAAAGATGATCTATGTATGTTTATACTTACTGTTGTTAATACTCTTTTGTGTGACAAAATTCTTTATTTCTGCAATTTCATGCTCCTGAATTTCTTGTATCATACGCTGCTGAGCTTCTATCTCGGCTATAGATACACCATTGGAAGTAAACTTCTTATCGGGTGCCCCTCGCAGTTTTTCTTTCTCTGCTTTAGCCATGGCTTCAAATTTCGCACGTACCGAAGGGTGTGCTTGCTGTAGATATAAAGAAAGCCTGATTTGTAAAATGGGAAACATTATTACACAAATTTCATTTCACATTGAAAACTGTATAATATTACATGCTACCCTTCTTAACCCATAGTTTTCAAAACTATTGGGTGAAGCGCCGATTTTACTGGAAGTTCATTAAAACAAACCATGCCAGTGGATTGATGTAACTACCCGATTTAACTTTATTAAATAATTTAAACTAACAATCTCACGTTACCGGTAAAAATGCGAGTACTCATAATTGTCTAATGTATAAACATAACACAAACTGACTGCGTACTTTATTTAGTAGACATTCAAGGCAAACAATTGTATTCTTTGAATGATACCAAACCAATTAGAAATCGCGGCTTACCCGCCAGACTGGATCCGCCGCGACTTGAACTTCTGCTAAGTTCTGGAACATAGTTCCTTTCTTCCTTTGTTCTTCTTTGAAATCCATCATGAAGAAATAATAAGCGTTTCTAGGCTGTTTCTTTGGCATTTTGTTTTGTAATGGAAACTTGAAGTCGGATAATTTACAATAATTATACTGAATAAGAAATTTTTACAAATCAAGTCGACAAGTTCAACCAACGAGTACTTTTGCTTATTATAAATTATTGGCAACTGTAATGGAAGAATGGAACTGGATAGTGGATACATTATCCTTCATCCAACCAAAGAATAATAAACAAAGAGACGATTGTGTTCAGTTCAATGCTGCCAACCCAATCCTAGAGCAAAACTATGTCTATGCTTTCAAAGAAACTGTAACTGCTGCAGTTTTTCTTATTTTATACTAGCGTCCCGCCCGCGCCCTCTATCACGCAAGTAATCACACGAGGCTTTTGATCTATCTCAAAGGGATTAGGCAGCGTTTTCGATGAAAGCTCCCAGGTGGCTTGACTTTTTCCGACCCTTCCAACAAATTATCATCATACTTCAAGCAATTTACACAAACCTTCTTCATTAATCACTCTATCTATTGGTGAAACTCGAATAATAATCCGTTCAGTAGTTTTTTAGGTCTATCGCGAACAGACAGATAGACGCGGTGGACGACTTTGTTTTTAAACCCCGACGCAAAAAGAGGGGTGTTATAAGTTTGACGTCGATGTCTGTCTGTCTGTCTTTTTGTCTGTGTTTGTGTGTGTAATAAAATTTTAAACAAAATATGCTCGCACAAAGGGTTATCCTGCGGAACAAAATAATGTCTTCTACTTCACCGAACGATCTACTGTATTTGCAAACTCCATCTATTAATTCGTTTAACAATTAAGTATTCAGTCCGTTAGAGGTAGAGCTTGCTGAGGCTGAGGTAGTATGGATTACGTAGCAAAAAATAAAATAAAACAGATAACTCAACTTAAATAAAACTGTGGATGCAAATCTATAGTTTACAAAAGTAAAAATATTATTTTATCATTATAAAGAAATATTAATCTTAAATATTTTAGTCGCAATATCTTAATTTGACAGTAATAGTTTATTTTTCTTTAATTTGGTGGGAGCTATCTCCCACTATAATTAGACATAAAATAAAATTTGCATTACCAATTTTAGTGCTAAAATCATTAAAATTGCAGCACTGTAATTAGTAGAATGATAACAGAAGTTTTGGCGAGAACTTTGAAAATTATAAAAAACTCGCTAAATGTAGTTTTCTTATACATACATTTCATGTTATGATTTTTATTTAATTGTTTTCAAAACTCCGTAGAAGCTTTTACTGAAGTCGCCAACTTTATCTGTACTGATTTTATCGTTGTAACACTTCATGTTAGTTAAATATGAATATTTGACACAGGAGGAATACACAAAGTGCGTTGCTAAAAAAAAAAAAAAAATCAAAGAACTAATGCTGTCATTAAAATAAACTAAAAGTAAAACAATGTTGTCAATGTCAATCAGTGACTACTTGTCCGCCCGCTAGATAGGTATTTCGATATATTTGTGTGTCTAAACTGTCTAAAAATCGTGTTTTTTCGGTTTTTTTTCTGGCTTAGTAGTTTGCTAATTGATTGTGATTGCTATATAACTAATAACATCAGTCATAAAACTATATCAACAAGTGTAGGTGCTGTGGTTAGCTATCCACCGTCAATACCGTTGACTCCAGCAGGTACGAGACCGTCCTAAGCATCGTGAATTATCCTGAATATAGAGGTACTCACGCCACTGTACTAAAGACTGAAGTTTCCATAAAACAAGTTTAAAAAATACTACCAAATGACTATTAATTCTCTAAAATCATTACACACTAATATTTTTTTGAAAATTTGCTTGTATATCGGGTTTTAAATAGATTTGATTTTATCGAAACTGTTGCTATAAGTGTTTACATGAGCGGCTCGAGAGTGGTCTAGATTTAAATTATCAATATCCGTCCTCGTCCTCGAAAAGCAATATTGTTTAATAGCAAAGATAGCTTTGTAGTGATTGCTCCACATAACTCATGTTTTCTTTTCTAACAAAAAAATTTTCTATGCATACTGCTTGCTTAAAAAGATTTTTCTTGCATTTAAATATAAGTTGTATTTCACATTTACCAAATTTCGTTGCAATATAAAACTCCAGTAAATTTATAAATGTAAATCCAATAAGTCACTATTGTGGAATCCCAAGTAGAGGTAGTAGATAAAATTAGCTAAAATATACATTTTCGTCTTGTCTTGACTTCTGTTTTGTGATGTAAATTAAATTATTAATATTGGAAATCCTTGACTAAAGATGTCCATTATGCTATATTGCTGCATGCTGATTTTAGAGTACTCAATATTCATAACTATCTTTGTCTGTCTCATGTCATGTCTGAAAGGGTACTGTCTCACTGATAACATTATTGTCACACTGATTAATTACTGCATAGTATGATCTGCTGTTTGAACTGAAATTTATAGGTACTGGGCTGAGTAGCTATATGTTTCGAGGGAGTAAAAATAGACAAATCAGGGGCTTATTCAATTGTTTTCTTCTATTCCTGTAAAATACATATATATCTCTATGTTTTCGAGGGAGTAAAAAAGATAAATCAGCGGCTTGCTTAACTGTTTCTTTTATTTCTATAAAATACATATCTTTATGTTGTCTTTATAATATCAGCTATTAAAATGTGCTATTGGTAAGAGCTGAGATAAGTAGCTTTACACAAGCTAAACTCTCAAGCCTTTTATTCTGACAACTAGCAAACCAAATGGGAAAAATTTCATAACAGTGTCATATTCAGATATTTACAAACAGTACATCTTTGATTATTTCAGGTATGGCATTCTGTTTTGTGAACAAATTACCCTTCTTACTGTTGCAATGTTTTTATTATGGTTGTAAAAACTTATACAAAACCTGATATGTGTACCAATAAAGCTTTTATGTCTTAATTATTATAATTCATTTCAATATCTATTCAAGAGCAACAGAACAGCATGTCAGTTAAATAAATATTACATATGTGAAACCTTGAAAGTGATTATTAATATTATTTGTTAAATATCAAATAATAAAAAATAGGTACAGTGCAAGTTTAGAAATACAAAGTTAATTTATATTTTTTACTTCAAATATTGTAAATACGAGTCAGTATATACTAAAAAACAGTGGTAAATTGAGAAACACTACTTGTAATTGAATAATTGTTTAATAAGCTTTAGATGGTGTTCTTTATTTTAATTTTTGCTTAGAATTTTATTATTTGTGCCCAACACACCTTTGGAGCTTTGTTTTTAATATTTGCTAGCTCTTTTCTGAGAAATACCAATTTAGTACCAATATAAACTTTGATCTAATCTTGATACATATATACATGAGCGTTTTTAAATTGGCACCATGAATTATAAACAATACCTGGATGACCGAGCTTTGCTCAGCTGAAAAAGCAGATAACACAATGTTTTCTAAAAATGAAACCTAGCCAGATCGATTTATAGCCCTCGAAACCCCCTGCATATTAAATTTCATGATAATCGTTGGAGCCATTTCCGAGATTCAGATTATATATATATTTAATACATGAATTGCTCGTTTAAAGGTATTAGATTTACATTCATTCTATGGTAAATTATATTTTCTTCATCATGAGTTATCCCATATACCTTTACAATCATCACAAAAACTATTTTTTTTATAGCTATGATATTAATAAATTTTACATATTAAAAAAAAATAGTCTTAGTGGTAGTGAGTTTTTATTTCCGGAAATTTTATATTTTTGTGTGTAATTAACTGTGTCATTATTATTCAATTTTTCTATTCATCATCATCTCATCCGTAGGACATCCACTGCTGGACATAGGCCTCCCCATTGACTTCCATAAAGAACAGTTGGAAGTGGCTCGCATCCTGTGCATTCCTGCTTTTATTAGATTGTCTGTCCACCTTGTGGATGTCTTCATTTTTCTATGGCTTCCCTAAAATTCATTGTTTACTTTAAAAATTCTCAAATAACTAGCAGTTTAAGTGTAACTATGTATTACTCACTTACTGACCTAATTATGTGCAACACAAGTGGTTTGAGTTTACACTGCCATTTCACAGTTTATTTAGAGATTTGTGTTATCGAGTTTAATTATGTCTATTTACACAGTTGAAATGTTAGTGAACATCATAACGTTTTAACAGCTTATAAACAAAAAGCTTTATTAGCTGTGGTTCTTAGTTTTATCATCATCTTGCCTCGATAATCTCACAAGAAATGACAATTTTTCTGGGACTACAAGCTATAGGTTGAGAAACCCGATAAAATCTACTTATACTGCACGAGAATTTTAATATTACCTATCAGGAAATTATCTGTATACAAAAGGGGCCTAGACAAATATAATCTTCGATTAGCGATAACGCTAATAGACATGTAAAAATGATTGGGATTGACATGGGCTGTCTATATTTTGCGTGGGCAGCTTATCAATCCTGAACATTTTTAGGGTTCCGTACCCAAAGGGTAAAACGGGACCCTATTACTAAGACTCCACTGTCCGTCCGTCTGTCACCAGGCTGCATCTCATGAATCGTGATAGTTAGACAGTTGAAATTTTCACAGATGATGTATTTCTACTGCCGCTATAATAACAAATACTAAAAAACAGAATAAAATAAATATTTAAGGGGGCTCCCATACAACACATATGATTTTTTGCTCGTTTTTGCTCGATATTGATAACGGCAACAGGTAGACACTTGAAACTTCTTCTTGACTACGATGTCGCTACTATTGTAACGGCGCCATCTGTGGATCAACTTGAGCAGAAACTGAATAAAGTGGCGAGCAACCTTAACTCGTGGTTTAAAATCAACGGCCTCATACTTAATACGAGCAAGACCCAGTACATCCATTTCAACTTATCGGGCCGCAGCTACAGACCACTCAGAGTGGGAATAGGGGATGTTGGAATGGATCAAGTGAGATCCACTATGTTTCTTGGTCTTCAGGTAGATAGTGCTCTGATCTGGGACGAGCACGTGGATAAAATCTGCGAGAAGGCAGGCCGAGCGTGCTTCGCACTTTGGCGTGTCTCTGCGATCTTGTCGTATCCCATGGTCCGGCAGTGCTACTTCGCGTCCGTGCACTCGATACTGCAGTACGGCATCGAGCTCTGGGGACGCGCTGCCGACTGGGAGCGCGTTTTCAGAATGCAGAAACGAGCCGTACGTGCCATAGTGCAAGTGTCACAGGACACTTCTGTACTGCCATATTTCCGGGCTATGGGCATACTCACCGTCCCGAGCCTCGTGTGTTTCCAGGCGGCACTGTACGCAAGGGACCACCCTGAAGAGTACGAGTGTTTCGGAGACACAAATGCACGATCACGCCACCCTAACCGACTGCGCACCGCGAGCCACCGACTCGCGAAGACAGCGAAACTTGTGCATATGCTAGCCCCAGGGGTGCACAATCGGTTGCCGCAGTACGTGCGGGATGCGCCCTCTAGGGAAATATTTAAGAAAAAATTAAAGGTCTGGCTTATCGAACAGGCCTTCTACAAGTTCGACGATATATTTACAGTGAAATTATCCAACTGATTAATTATAAATTATTCATATTATAATTATAAATAGAATTATTTAATTTAAATTTGTATTGACATGTAAATTATTATAATTTTTTATTCAATTATTTTATTATCATTATTGTACAATTAATATTAATTTGATATATAATTATTATCGTAATGTGTGTTACTGTGTGTACACGATATTGACTTGTAAATTTATTTTTTACCAATAAAATATGATATGATATGATATGATATGATATGAAATATTCACAGAATATTTAGTTATAACTTCACTTTATAAATAAATAATTAAATTAAAATAAAACAAATATTTAAGGGGGGCTCCCATACAACAGACATGTTTTTTTTTTGCCGTTTTACTAGATAATGGTACGGAACCCTTCGTGCGCGAGTCCGACTCGCACTTGGCCGATGGGACCGTCGATATCATCCTCTGTTTATGGATTCGCCGCAGTCGAGTTGCATTGCGTGATTGAGTAACAGATATCCAAACATACAGACTTTCACATTTTTTATATTTATAGTAGGATAGCTATAATGATAAAAGGTTTTATTACCCGACACATTTCCATTGTTCCTCTGCTATCTCAACCATGACACTTGGTTGCACCATGTGTGATGTGTTTGTAATCATACATGTACCTATAGTCTGACCAATTTTCTGTCCTGTTGAAAGTCATTATTTCGCTCACTGTAGAGCAGGGGTTCCCAAACTTATTTTGTCTACTGAATAAATTAATTTTTAGCGCCCCCATTTTTTCACCTACTTAAAGCTATGTTTGAGCAATCTCTTAACTAATATTAGTTGATGTTCACAAGTTGTAGTTGAGAGTCGAGAGCTCATGTAGTCGGAGTTTAAGAGGCCTCCTAGCTAAATGAAATTACAAATCACCCCCCAAGCCTCTACACAACGCCCCCATTTTTTTCTGGGTCTCTTACCTTTTAGGCCTGCAGCGCCCACCAGGGGGCGTTATCGCCCACTTTGGGAAAGGCTGTTGTAGAGTAATTGTAGCGTTACTCTCGTATTTGTTGAATACGTTTGTTCTCAAACTGCAGACTCAATCGGGCAATAGTTTAGTTGGGTCACTGCTACACCATAAGTACACACTCGCATACAAATACAAATATTTTATTGATAACACCAATGTTACAAGATACACACGAACACTTGCACGCACACCAGGGTTGGCTGTGTCGACCGCGGGATCTCGTGCATTGACATAGAAGCACCATGTGAAAGAGAATGACCGTTTTAAAAATCACTTTTGGTCGCATACTCAAGGTGCTTAATTTTTGTATTTTTAGGGTTCCGTACCCAAAGGGTAAAAACGGGACCTTATTACTAAGACTTCGCTGTCTGCATGTCTGTCCGTCTGTCTGTCACCAGTCTGTATCTCAAGAACCGCGATAGCTAGACAGTTGAAATTTTCACAAATTATGTATTTCTGTTGCCGCTATAGGTAACAACAAATACAAAAAAACAGAATAAAATATATATTTAAGGGGGCTCCTATACAATAAACGTGATTTTTTTGCCGTTTTTATAGATAATGGTACGGAACATTTCGTGCGCGAGTCCGACTTGCACTTGGCCGTTTTTTTTTAATGCTTTGTTGTTTGAGCACAGCTCACCTGATTTTTATCGACAGTTTGGTCGAAGACATTTCTGATATGTAGATATGCGCTTGGCGATTGATTTCTAGTTGAGGGTGGCAGCTAGCCGGATGAGTTCTAGAAAGTACTCTACCAACATGCTATGGCTCCGTACGATGTTTTCCTTCTGAATCTCGCGAGCCACTATTTTATCTCGGTATATGTGATGGTAAGTAGCGCAGCGAAAGTGAGACAAGCGTGACTCAGTCGGTTAGGACTATCCGACTAAAATATTTTATAATCATGGGTTACCTATCAGCGTTAGGTAACCTTGAAAAAGCCACATGTTATGTCGCTTTTTCGATTATATCGCTGTCGCTTGTCCGATATAGTCTAACGTATGGTTGATGTTTATTTCCGTAATTTTTAGTAGGTAAGTAATATGAAGTAGGTACTTTAAAGTTTTATATACATTTTAACTATACATATATATAGGTACCCATATAAAAGACAATGTAACATAAGTACCCTAGATTTCGCATTAGGAAAATGTGTCGCAAATTCTAGTGTCTTTTTTTTAACAATAAAAACACCCTTTTTACACAACGGCCTAATAAAAGGAGTGTAATATTTTCAGGGTTCATGGATGAATGTGAGTTTTTTTATTTCACCATAACTTTTAAATGCCTGAATATATTTTGATGTACGGGTCTTTAGAATCCTTACATCATCCCGAGTGACACCAGCTTTTTCTTTGAACACAATCGTGTTTTTTGTTTCGTTTAATAAATTCTTGTTATATTTGTAGATTTTATTGCTGTAGCCTTGATTATCTAAATATAAATATAGGTAAATAGTATTGTGTAAACCGTTAAATAGTGGATTTTGTTGCCTGAGTGGGTGTTTCCCGATAGATACAATCTGGGTAACTAAGAGCCCTGAGTTTATTCCATCAATGACCGCATTTTTGCTTAGATCTTTGAAACTACGCAACGGATTTTAATGCGGTTACCATCCATAGACAGAGTGATTCAAGAGGAAGGTTTATTTGGTACCACACCACATTGGTATCTACAGTGCGAAGTTGGGGCGGTTCAAAAAAAAGTTCAAATGTGAAACATTATTGAAGAAATTTTTTGGAATACCTACTGCTCGTTTTTTTAGATCTGCCATTGTAATCTTTACCTACCTACTGCTCGTTTTTTTAGATCTGCCATTGTAATCTTTATTTGTTTTTGGGAAAGATACATTTGCTCCGATGATACCTTGAAATGTAGAAAACACTAATTACGTCTACAGAAAACTAATACACGAATGAGCACGGTTATGCTATCTTTTGTGCGAAGGTAATGTCCGATATTTTGGTCGACCAAATCTTGTTTGATGACATCATTTTTAGCATGGTGTTATGCAAATGACATATTTTGAATTTTAAAATGAACTTCTTAAGTTAACCACAGAATAGATAAATAGGTTAAACGTCCTATTTAATGATTCATAAAAAAACCTTACAGTTAGAAATGATTCGTTGCGACGATTTAGCGTGATTGACCTCAGATAAAGTTAATTACAATTACGTTCACTAAATTTGAACTCACGATAAAGATACTAAGTAACTATTACTTACCTATATTATAATCTCATCTCAATAAATTAAAAATTGCGAAAATCTATTGTTTGTTATTTCTTCACGCATCATTTGGATACAATTTGTAATACAGTTGCCTTTTTTATCCGGGGAACATCGTTGATGGATACCAACGGCCTTGGGGCGTACAGGGTGGTTATGTGGGACTGTCCGTCCTAACGATGGCGACCCACTAAAAATCTTGGGAGTGTTCCACCTCGAAGCTTTGTGTCGATACTGCGGAAATAGTTTTTGCACTATTCAGCGGCCTCGATAGCGCTTGTCTTCGCAGACCCGTCTCAGGAAGTCCAAGGTCCCCTACAACGATGACATGTGTTCGAACACAGCTGTCTGGGCACATCGTGATCCACCTCTATCACTTCACTAACACGTAGGCTACTTTTATCCAGAAAAACGCAGGTGAAACTGCGGGACGCTAGCTAGCTAGCTAGCTAGTTTAGAAACAGAAGTAAAGGTTGACTCTTCCACGCTGCTAATGTGCCCGTGCCTCTTCGACTTTCGCTGTTAGCGTTGAGCGGTTGAGCGGGACAAATGTAGTTCATCTATTTCTATTTCATTCTAACAAAACACTATAGTTTTAATAACATTAGTTGGCGTTCATTTTTCCACTCTATTCAGCATAATGATCGTCTGTTGCAAAAGCTCGCAGTAACTCGTTTTAAGGCGCTCTCAGGAACTAATGCGTGCGTGTTTTGTTACTCAATTACTTATTTATCAAACATATTTAGCAATACAGCGTCGCATATAGCGAAAAAAATATGGTAGTTACTTCGACGTTGTGATTCATACGATTCATTTATTTGAAAATAATAAATGGCATAAACATTATTTCGTAATAAAAAAAAAATGAAGATATTATCATTGAATGAAGTTAATGTGCAGGAGGTTGTCTAGATAGTTACCACCGCAGTACCAAATATTCTGTCTCCAAGCAGTAGAGTGTCAACGTTACTGTGTTCCGGTCTGTGTGTCATTCATTATCATCATCAATAACCTATCGAAGTCCAGTTTTGGATATATGCCTCTCCCAAGTCACGCCACACAGTCTCTATCTTCGGCTTTGCGCTTCCATGTACCGCCAACTGTCCTACGTATATCGTCACTCCATCAAATCATTATTATGGACTGTGTTTTCCAGTACTGCAGCCGGCGCTTCCATAACACAATGATGCGGAGATGAAGATGCGTCGCTACTCCAATGGTCACTCGACCGTCAACGACTATTTTATGATGTACCGCTCGAAATGGAAGCGCTTCGCGGGTGCGCTGCTGGTCCTGTGGATAGTAGTCACGTACATGGTCATATCGCCACTCAGGTAACTAATTGTTAATTTATTATAATAGGTACATCTGAACTAAAGTTAATACGATGAGAATGAAGGTAGATTCGAACCGTTTAGTTCGAACCGTTTTTGGAATATCGATCAAGAAGCGATGTCGCTTTTTGGAGCTCCTTGTTGTCCGATAGTAGAATGGGCATGGTGGAATTAGGTCATGTAAATCTGTCTAGCCGGAGATCGTCTATGTAAGTACCACCGCTGTACCAGATATTCTGAACCAAGTAGCGTATAAACATTACTGTGTTCCGGTTTGAAGGGTATTCAGTTAGCGAAATTACAGGGCTGTACAGGGAGACTAACAGTTTAGGTGTTTGACCACAGCTCACCTGATGTTAAGTGACGGTGTGGTCGATGATGGTAAATCACACCCAGCCTGGAATGGAACTGGCTCTCAAGTGAGGCTGCCGGAACACACCGTTAGATGCTTGGCGGCAGATTTTCAACTTGAGCTAGCCAGCCGAGTACTAGAAAGTATCCTACCACCACGCTATGGTTTCCTCACGATGTTTTCCTGCACCGGTAGCTCAAGCTCATTGTTGGGGTTTGAACCCACGCCCTTCGGCATGCGAACCTATCGCGCTAACCACTGAGCCATCATCGCTACATACTATCTCAAAGTAATGAGTGCCAAAGCAGCTAAGTCTTGGACTTTGTTAGTTCTGTGCATCGCTGCAATGGACATGCGTTATCTCGTACAATCAGAAGACCGTCTTGTTTATTTTACATAAAAAATATTTACCGTGTTTGCACGTATCCAGATGCGGAAACGCGGAAGATCCCGCGCAGTTCCAGGAAAGACTCAAACGAGCTTCGGCGCAGTTGGAAGCTCTCAAACAGCAGCACAGTAACCTTATCGCTCAAATTAGGAAGTCTTCAGGGTGCGTATTTTTTTTTGTGGAAGTGTGGTACAATCTACTGCGGCTTCGTGATAACTAGTTACTGCCTTTTATGGATACGCGTTCGAATATTGGCTGACCTAATTTGCATTTTATAGTGCTACTAAAATGTCAAATTCACGAACATTTAGGTATGTGACGAACATTTGTATTACTAATACGTATTATAAGTATCTATTTGTAAAAATGTTTATAAGTATTATATAATTTATTTGATTCTCATAGTCACACACTTTAAATAAATATCGTAGAACATTTCACACAGTTTTTTATCCCCAACCTTAGCAAAGCTCTTATAATTATGTGAATATTAATTTCGAAATATCAACCACGAATCGATGGTACTTCTGGCCGTGTGATGCAATGCAACCTTTACCGGGTTGCAAATCATGCAGACCGATATTCAAAGTACACTCCGAAAATCAACATAGATTTACAAATACATATACGAGTAAATAGGTAAATATAATACCAAATACGAACGTTATAATCGTATAACGTTGTATAATCGTTGCCGTGGTGGTGCTGGCGTAAGAATAGTACCTCACCCTCTACCCGTGGTTGCCCTGAGAGTCGGCCAAGGGATGTAATCCGGAAGATGGGCAGCAGCGTCTTCCTTGAACAATCACACCTAACTGCGCTCGCCAACCCGCCTGCCAAGCGTGGCGAGTATTGGCAAAACCCCCAGGAGGAGGCCTATGTCCAGCATTGGACGTCCTATGGCTGATGATGTGTGTGATGTGATAATCGTATTCACATAATTATAACGAGTTTGTAAAAAAATATTGAACTTTTCGTATCGGAAGCCAAGCGTAACATTACCTATTTAAAAAAAAAAAAAATGTTATTGTTATTGCTACAATTTAGTTTCCAATCTATCTAGAAATAAATCATGTTTGTTCCAGATTATAAAGCTATATAACTATTATTTCAGACTTAAAGGTATCAAAGATATAGAGCGTCTCCTGTTAGACGATGGAGGTCCTACAGTGGAGTATGAGACTATTAGAAGAAGAATATACTCGAATACCAAGGAGCTCTGGTATTATGTCAGCCATGAGCTCGGGAAGACGCCTGTTGAGGAGCTTAATACGGAAAGAATAAAGGTTATATTAGAAGAGGTGGCTGATAGGAAAAGGTGAGAATTTTCTTTTGCAGTAAAGTTAGGTAAGGTTTTAAAAAGTGTGGCATAGCTAATTTTTAGGGTTCTGTACCTCAAAGGGTAAAAAAAGGAACCCTTATAAAATTACTCTCTTGTCAGTCTGTCCGTGTGTCACCACCGATTTTCTCAGAAACGGGTGGACCTATAAGTTGAAATTTATACCAGATACTGAGGTCTAGTCTCTAGTAGGTGTATAGAAATCAAGGCCAACACGATAAAAAGATATGGGCAAATTTTGATTTTTGCGAAAACTTGTAAGTACCAAAATTTACATTAATTTTCAACATTTTTTATTTTTCTGATTTTTCCCTTTACTTGTGCATTAAGTTTACCAAAATTGACAATTCTAGGTCAACCGGAAGTACCCTATAGGTTTTGGGTCGTAAACCTATATGGTAGTTGCCGTTGACCTAGAATCACGAAAGGCAAAAAGCAAGGTCTTAGCACAAATAAAGGAAAAATTCCAAAAAATAAAAATAGTTTAAAATTAAATGGTGTCCCCATACATACATAGTTGACGCCAATTAGGATAGTCCTCTGAGTTGTATGGGCGCCCATCAATTTAGAGAACTAGCTTAATTGGCAAACAAATAAAAAAAATAAAACAATTTTATTATGGCGGTATAATGCATAGGTACGGAACCCTCGGCGCACGAGTTTGACCATAATGATTCTTCGAATATTTATCTATCCCTATTTTTAGGATGTTAAACAAGTAGAAATTATTAAAACATTAAATATATTGAAAAATTTGCGAGTATTGGCAAAACCCCCCCAGGAGGAGGGCTATGTCCAGTAGTGGACGTCCTATGGCTGATGATGTGATGTGTGTGTGAATCGCTGGGAGGAGAGGGGGCGTGCCCCAATTAAGTTTCAACGCCGGGACGGAAAAATCTTAGATCTGGGACTGATTGACACATCTTAATTTTTTTAGATATACTATTTAGTCTTGCTGCTGGGAATTCCCAAACTTCTTCTATTGTCTTGGGCCAGCTATGTAAAGAATTGAGTTATTGATGTTATTGACCCAGGGCATTGCTCTCAGACCAAGAGAAACTATCAGATATCGATGGTCACCAAGATTGGCGGCAGAACGAAGCGGCCAATGTGAGCGATCTCGTGCAGCGCAGGCTGAAATTCCTACAGAATCCGCCAGACTGCAAGGAAGCGAGGAAACTTGTCTGCAATCTCAATAAGGTAATTGAAACTTTGAAAACGTTTAAGACTTTAATTTTGGTCCGCACCAAAGATTACATACAGTAGAAAAATAAACTACGATGTGATAAATCAAATACAAATACAAATATTTTATTGCTAACACCAATGTTACAAGTCAATTCCGTTATATCATTACATTTTATCATTTAAGAGTTTTAGAACACTGATTACATGTCAATGAAATAAAAACAAAAATGTCAAAGTATACAAACATGTCAATGTCAAAATACTGTCAATATAAAATATGTCAGCATAAAAAAGATTATATAAGAAAATATTGTCCATATAATATAAAATGTCAAAAAAAAATCATAATTACTAACTAGTAATTTAATAATCTTTTAATTTGAAATATTCGTCAATGTCATAAAACATGGTCTCTAGCAGCCAAGATCTTAACTTGGTTCTGCGCGCACGCGGTGGCGCGGTGCATCCCGGACGGAGGCGGGTACACGGTCGTAGACCGCGGGCCCCAGAATGTATACCGACCTCTCCGACTCGACGAAATCAAATTGAGCTAACGATAGACGTCAGTATACGGGAACCGTCCTATGACCTTTAACTTTAGCTGATAATATTTTGTTTAGCTCGTTGAATACTTTGAAATGAAGACAAGCAATATAATGTATAAAAAATAATAAACCGATTACGGAAAAAATATTACAAAAGAAAATAATGTAGCTCATTCGTTAGACACTGTTCATCGAAATGAGGTAAGTAGTTTAGGCACTGCAATGAGACATACATAAATACAAACAAACATACATGCATACATTTCTTGAAACTGCCCTGTTAGCTCATTAGGTATTTATTTGTTGTTTCTTGAACTGTGGGTTCGATTATCACCCAGTATAAACATTTATGTTTCTTCTGTCTGGATATTCCGTATATTGTACTTAAGTATATATTTCAAAAAAAAAAAATACAGGTGGTTAGCGTTGTCGGTTCATACACCGAAGGGCGTGGGTTCAAACCCCAACAATGAGCTTAAGCTGCCGGTAAAGAAAATTTGTGAGGAAACCTTAGCATGGTGGTAGGGTACTTTCTAGTACTCGGCTGGCTAACTACCTCCCTCAAGCTGAAAATCTGCCGCTACTAATGGTGTGTTCCAACAGCCTCGCTTAAGAGCCAGTTCCATTCCAGGCTAGGTGTGTTTACCATCTTTGACTACACCGTCACTTAACATCAGCTATCATCAGCCATTGAGCTATGGTCAAATACCTAGCATGTCAAACATTAAAAAAAAAACAGTACAAGCTTTGGTTAGTTTGGGCCTAGATGGTGCTGTGCGAAATATCGTCTGAAATTTATTTATTAATTAAAATACTGCTAAAAATAAAGCCCTTCTTTTTGGCTTTACCGTAGTCGGGTAAAAATGAAGACGATTGTTTTTGCGATGCTGGTCATATTTACAATTTTAAAAATAGCGTTGGTATTTCAAAAAAAAACCGGCCAAGTGCGAGTTTGACTCGCGCACGAAGGGTTTCGTACCATTATCTATGAAAAAGGCAAAAAAATCGCGTTTGTTGTACGGGAGCCTCTCTTAAATATTAATTTTAGTTTGTTTTTAGTATTTGTTGTTATAGCGACAACAGAAATACATAATTTGTGAAAATTTCAACTGTCAATTATCAACTGTTCAATTATCGCGGTTCTTGAGATACAGCCTGGTGACAGACAGACAGCGAAGTCTTAGTAATAGGGTCCCGTTTTTACCCTTTGGATACGGAACCCTAATGATAAGTATAACATTTTAATAATATAATCGTGTCATCATGTCATTATCTAAACATGAGTTATCTCGCCTCGAGCTAGCAAGTTCCGCGTGGTACAATGTCCGCTATAATTAGATATACAAACACTGGGTTCCGATCTGTCACGAACTGTCGCTGAGCGTGGCGGGTCACCGACCCGATGCATAGTTGCCAAATCACGTGTCGGAAAATTCGGGGACACAACAAAATTGATTCTACAGGTTGTTACTAAAAATAAAATGAACAAATATTAGAAATAAAATAAAATTAAATTATGATTTTATTCAATATCTCTTACGTTAACTTTCATCTTTAATCTTCTATCTGGATATGACATTGTGTTTTGTATTTGACATTGTATTTCAATTTGATATTGTATTCAAATTTGACATTCCATTTTAATTTTTCATCATCATCTCAGCCGTAGTACGTCCACTGCTGGACATAGGCCTTCCCCATTGGCTTCCATAAAGACCGGTTGGAAGCGCCTCGCATTTAGCGCGTTCCTGCAGTCTTTATGAGGTCGACTGTCCGCCTTGTGGGTGGACGTCCTACGCTGCGCTTGCCGGTCTGATTTTAATTTTTAGCTGGCGAAATTACGGAGCTGTTGAGACTAACCATTTAATGTCTAAGTAAAGTTACTCAAAGTTCTGTGTACCTTTAGCCTCAACAGCCCAGTAATTTCGCTAGCTGCAGAGTACCCTTCAAACCGGAACACAGTAATGTTAACACACTACTGCTTAGCGACAGAATATCTATCGTATTATCTTTTAGAATTAAACCTTAAATTTAAAAACGATGAAAAGTTCAAATCCAAAAAAAAGGTTCTGCTACTTGAGTTCAGTGTAACCTTAAGATATTTAATGTTTATTCGTATTTAAATAAAAAATCTGAAACATTCTGTATCAGCGACTGTTCTATTTACACGTTCTTCTAAATAAACAAACTAAAGTGTTACAAAACACGCCGCGTAAATCCATGCACTTAATATGTTAAGTTTTTAGCATTGCGGTTTTAGTATTTTATTGAGTGATTTAGAAGATATTTAGCGATGATAGCTCAGTGGTTAGCGTGGTCGGTTCGCATGCCAAAGGGCGTGGGTTCAAACCCCAACAATGAGCTTGAGCTGTCGGTGACGGAAAACATCGTGAGGAAACCATAGCGTGGTGGTAGAGTACTTTCAAGTTCTCGGCTGCCTAGCTACCACCCTCAAGTTGAAAATCTGCCTCACTTGAGAGCCAGTTCCATTCCAGGCTAGGTGTGCTTTACCATCTTCGACCACACCGTCACTTAACATCAGGTGAGGTGTAGTCAAACACCAAGCCTGTCAGCTATAAAAAAATAAAAAAAACTTATTTGAGATGAATTTAGGAGTTTCAACCTTAATCATTTAACATTGAATGACAATACCAAAAAAACTGTTAGAACAAACAACTTTACTTCGTGGTAGATCTTAACAAGACACTTTGGTAGGTGCAGTACCGCATATTCTGTCGTCAAGCAGTAATGTGTAAACATGACTGTGTTGGTTTGAAGGGTACTCTGCAGCTAGTGAAATTACAGGGATGTTGAGACTAAAAATAGAAAGTCTCAAAGTAATGAGAGTCAAAACAGCGATGCCCTGACATTGTTTTATTATTCAAAGTTCTGTGTATCGCTGTAATAGTCATGAACATGGGTTATCTCTTACCATCAGGAGAGCATCTTGTTCATCTCATTACTTTTACATAAAAATAAAAAATCGCCATAAATTTGTTCACGCATTGAGTTGAACGGGCACTCAACATTCTTGATAATGAGCTTTATATTTTTGAAAATTCTAATTGCTGAACACCCCATGTATTCTTCCGTCATATAGTACATACAAAATCATCCTACGTTTATTCGCATATTAATCCAGCTACATAAAAAAACCAAACTTCATCTAATTCCGTTCAGCTATCACAACGTGAATAAGTAACAAACACACATATATACAAACTTTCGATTTTATAACATCAAAACTCGTAGTGCGAAAATACAATTTTAAAAGAATTATTTAATGCACAAGCAATTGTATTTTGAATTTATAGCTGTCTATGGAAAGCGTTGACCTTTGTTATTAGGAGGTTTTCCGACTTCCAACTTTATGAAAAATGTACATAATGTTTTTGCATTACTAAGTAGAAAAAAATAATTTTTTAACAAGCTTTTTTATCTGGGATAATGTCTTAAAAAGTTTAAAATAAATTCTAGTAAGTGTTTGGCGTGTAAGTACATCCTGTAACCTGTAGGTATAGCATAGCATTTTGCATATACCTGTTAGTTCGCCGAGTTCTTTTAGACTATACAATTGATTTTACATCCAATTTTCACTATCTACTAGATAATATTCCGGAAGGATTCTTTGTCCGAACCAGGGGCAGGTCATGGGTTTACTTTAAAAATAGATGTTTGTAAAGAGCATAATTCTTTGTTCCAGGGCTGTGGGTTTGGCTGTCAGCTTCACCACATAGTGTACTGCCTAATATTCGCGTACGCTACAGAGAGAACCCTTATACTGAATAGTAAAGGGTGGAGATACAACAATAAGGGCTGGGAATATGTGTTCCACCCCGTCTCGGACACGTGCACCAGCGCGTATAACGACAAAGTTTTGCAATGGCCAGGTATGTGATAGTCTTTCGAAGTAGGTCTACTCATAATACATTTGGATGGAAGCTGCTACACTCTTCGTTACTTTCTGCTTAAAGCAATATTTATGTATATATATAATAATTATTATTATTATTCGACATAAAAAAAATTGTATAAACAGATTTAGTTCCATAGGCTCCCGAACTAGTCAAAGACTATGTGTCAGGAGCCAGTGGCTTCTCCTAAAACAAGACACATATGTCTAATAAAACAATAGTGAGTTAACTGGTTTTGAATTAATATAATGTTGCCAAAGTGTTGCCAAAGATAAATATTAAAGAAGAAAAAAAAAATATAAATCTAAGAGGAATATGCCTGCAGTTCGTAGATTTTGCGTGCGTGTGTGTTGTGTATGGGTGTGCGTTTCGTGCGTGTATGTATGTGTGTGTGAGTGATTGAGTGAGTGTGTGTGTCTCAGTGTGTGTGCATAAGTGTGTTTATGCTCATCTTTTTGTATTTTAAATAATTGTAATAAAATAAAATAAAAACTTTCTGGATACTCAAGTTATATACACTATATATAATTTATAAGCTAATATAATGATAGATAGTCTTGCGTTTAAGCGTAGATCGCCTAGAAGAAACTGATTCACTCGCGATTTGAAGGCACCCAGATTGTAACCATCAGGGAACACCCACTCGGGCAGCAAATTCCATTGTCTAGCGGTTCGTAGCGGACAGGGTGGAATTAGGTCATGGAGATCTGAAGCGCACTCTCCAAAGTGTATCCGGTAGAAAACCTACAGACCAGTCATTTTGCGACGATGTTCAAGACTTACTTACTTCTTCACGCTCAAACGGCTGGACCAATTTTGATGAAATTTAGTATGGAGGTAGCTGACACCCTGGATTAATATAGGCAACTTTTTATCCCGAAAAAATGTAGTGTTCACATGGAAACAGCGGGTAACATCGCGGGGCGCAGCTAATTTTAAATAATTCTCTCTCATTGGTGCATTTAAAGGCGCGCCTAGGTTTGACCTTAAGATAGCAAATGGGAACGCTCTGTCACGCACGCGCACTTTATTCATACTGATTACTTAGTCTTACGTTAAAAAACGTAGTATACGAGTACATCAAAATAAACAATTTACTTTGAAATGTTTGGGTGGGTTCTCGTTTGAGCGCATTTTCATTTGTGTATGCAATTTCTTTGCTCCGATACCTTCGCAACGGTCCGAGGTTGATAAGAAATGTGCAAAGCTATAACTTTTCATTTATTAAATGATTGGTATAACCCAGTTCCGAAGTATTATCAAACTTGAGAAGGATTTACTGAAATCACTGTGAGAATCTTTAAAATCGAAAGATCTTTTTACTTAAAATAGATTTGCGTTCGAATACATCCAGCCTGAATACATAATCGAATAATCGAATACATTTAGCGATAAGGCAGTTTTAGGACTAAATGCGTTTACTTCTAAAGGCATTGCATACTCTGGGTTTTGTAAACATACATATTGTACTTTTCGGAAAACACGCACGGATCAAAATTTTTAAACAATACTTGAACCAGTGAAAGGTTAGATGTTTAAGAGGCGAGATGAATTTTAAAAAGATATAATAACGCCTCATTATTATGTCGCGATAAAACTTCGTGTTTGATCTACGACGAAGTGTTAGACCACATAGGAAAAAAATATATTACAATGTCACGATAATCTAGAACAAGGATGGCAATGGCACGCGATACAATATTTTAAGCGCGCCACTCACCAAAACACAATGCAAAATATATATTTTTTGATAAATTAAGAGTTGTGAGTTCATAATATTTAGTTTTAATATTTTCCCATTAATCACTAAGTCAAAATTTGTTGACGGGCACGTTTATGGCTTCAATAAACATTTCATTAGAAAAAATGGCACATTGGTCCATAAAGGTTCGCTACCCCTGACATGGAACATCGCGATAACTAATTTTTACGGATAAAAGATATTACGGATAGAAGAGGCGGTTGCGCTATATTACATATCGGCAAATAATTATTTACTGCATCTTTATTATCTTATTTCTAATCATTATCTTGATTATATTTTCTATGAATTCCAATATTCTCTCATTATAACAATTCATAATTATCACGATTCAGTCGATGTAACGCAAAAATATGTGCAAACTGCTCGGCTTTTCACTGTACACAAAGCGCTTGCAGTGTTGCCAACCGCACAAACTTTGTCGCACAAAAAATAAAATTTAATGTGCGCTAATTAACCGACAGTGGCGTGAAGGGCATTCGTGTTCGCGATGATGATTCGCGATAGGACGAATTGCTTGGCCAGACTTGTCGCGACAGCGCAAATCTTCGCGTTATCGCGAGTGGCCGCAGTATAAGAATTATATAACCTTATAACTATTTTTTTCTGTGTCTTTCTTTTTTGCTTAGAAACTTTTATAAGTACACTTATGTATTTTTAATATAAGTATATTTATGTTTGCAGTGTCTTACGATGCCAAAGTGATATCGTTGCCGTTCATTGATTCAATAACGCTGAAGCCAAAGTTTCTGCCTCTCGCCATTCCTAAAGATTTAGCACATAGGTGAGTTACATTGGTGATAATCTTTATGACTACACGCTTTCTGGCAAACAGTTATTCTAGCTTGGTGGCGCCACTTTTGTGCAAAACTATTTTATAGACAATAGTGGTAAAAAAGCATGCACGGAATCCGCAGCCAGATCATAACATTGGAAGTATCAATGTGTTACCTTCCTGAGGATATGTCTCTATGTTTTTTAACATTTGACAGCTCTATTGGCTCATTGGTAGTATATCTGCTTTAAGAACTGTAGGCCTTGGGTTCGATTCATGGGACAAACATTTTGTGGTATAAACGAATGTTTGTTCTTATGTAGTATTAAAAAAAGTATTGATTGATTCAGGCGTTACTTTCCGGAAGTTCATTTTGAGTGTTCAAGGTATATATTTAGTGTATTTCCGCTTAAAAGTCCTAGTCCTCGCTGCAGTAATCTATTGCCGACACGTTACCCACATGACATGTTATAGGCAATTTGTGTTTCTAGCGTGTTTGTGTTCCAGGATAGTCCGGTTCAACGGCGACCCGTCCTCGTGGTGGATCGGCCAGATGCTCAAGTACATCCTGAAGCCGCGCGCCCCCATGCAGAAAGCAATCAACGATACCATTGCTAAAATGAACTTCAAGTCGCCCATAGTCGGGTAAGTAATGGTGGATATTTCAAAAAATTCGAACTAAACGGTTTGAATCTACTTTCATTGTACGAACCGTTAGACAATGAAATTTGTTACCCGAGTGGGTATTTCCTGATAGATACAATGTGGGTGTCTTCAAGTCGTGAATGAATCTGTTTCTTCTAGGCGAGCGTGCTCCGCCGTAAACCGCATCTTCACTTAACATCAGGCGAGATGGCGGTCAAATGCTAGCCTATCTAATGTAATACATTCTGGGGCCCGCGGTCTATAGCCGCGTATCCGCTTCCATTCGGGATGCACCGCGCCATCGCGTGCTTCAGAAGCCAACTAAGATCTTGGCTTCAAGATACCTTGTTCTATGACTTTTACGATTATTTAAAAATAAGAGATTATTGAATTACTAGTAAGTATTTTTTTATTGACATTTAATCATGGAAACTGACTTGGTCTTGAGACATTTTCTATGACTATAGTTTAGTGACTATAGTTTCGGAAGGCTACCGGATGTGGCCGAAACTATAGTAGGAGTTTCCGATTAAATTAAACGTGAGTAATCACGCATAAATAAAACGAAAACATTTAATCATATTGACATATTTTATATTTGATTATTAGTGTATTGACTTTTTCATTATATTGACATAAAATATGTTATGATTTTGATATTTCTAAATATTAATGGAATAATGACCTGTAAGTTTGGTGTTATCAATAAAATATTTGTATTTGTAAAAAAATATATAAATAAAAATTAATAAACTTCAGTTTTTTTTTAATCAAGAACGTTGTATTGTTCTCTTATAGCGTCCACATCCGTCGCACGGATAAAGTGGGCACGGAAGCGGCATTCCACCACATCCACGAGTACATGTCTCACGTGGAGGACTACTACGAAAAACTCGAACTCACCTCCACGGTCGACGAGCGGCGTGTCTACCTCGCTACGGACGACGCTAACGTGAGTAGCCTCTGACAGAAACTTTCGATCCAGTAAGTCCGTAATGTAAGCTTCAGGGCCATCCACAAATTACGTCACACGAATTTTATGTTTTTTTTGTACCCCTCCCCCGTCCTTGTCACAGCTGGTCACATTACATTTATGACGTCAAATATTTTGCAATTTAACATCAAGCCAACAAAAAAAAAAACAACGTTATCTTCATACAGATAGAAATGAATTTTTTTCGTTAATAGTTCAAATTTCGTCTTTTAACGCTTAAATATATTTATAGTTTTTAATATATTCGTCCTAAGGTTGTCTGGAAGAAATCGCTCTAGGCGATAAGGCCGCCCTTGTACACCATTTATTTGTTATTTCTATGGTGTTTTAAATTATTGTATGTTATAATATGTTTATAATAAAGTTTTATTGTATTGTTTTTGAAATGTGACGTAACGAATTTTGGGAACCGTCACACCACTTGTCACACAAAAATTGAAAATATTCTACCTTAGTAGGTGTACAAATGGTTATAAGTGAAATTTAATGTAGATTAAACAATTATTTAAGCATGTATTTTTTTTTTTTCTGTTTATTATCTTGCTATCAGTCATTTTCGACTATAAGTAGATGGGATGTGTGCTGTTTGTAGTGTAGGGCGCTGTTCCCAGTAAAGCCAGCCCTTTATTTTAATTGGTTACTGGTCAAAAATATCTCGCTGCTTCTTAAGACGACGTATGGTTTCAGGGATGGTCAATTGCTCCGTTAGCTGGTTCGGGTGCTTTTGTAGTCTAGATGCATATGCGGTCTTATCATCTGGCATCTATTTCCTTTTGTATCATTGGCACATTTAAAATGTCGTGGAGCTCTGCCGTACTGATGAACCACGGTGCATTTGATATCTGTTTCAAGATGCAGTTTTGTGCTCTTTGAATGGTCATTATGTTGGAGGCGTGTTATTAATTTAAAAATAACACTTGTCTATAAGAAAATCAGTGCATAGTGCATTTAAATGTATGTAATGTACATTAATAAGTATACACTGGTGTACCCGAACTGGAATTAATGAATTCAACTGAATTGACCGTTTGCTTCAGGTGTTAGAGGACGCTCGCCGGAAATATCCTCAGTACACATTCTACGGCGATCCTTCCATAGCGAAAACAGCGGCAACGCACAGGCGCTATACGCCGCTTTCCCTCACCGGGCTGCTCGTCGACCTGCACATGCTGTCATTGTGCGACTACCTCGTCTGCACCTTCAGCAGTCAGGTGAGCTACCGCTACACTTGAACAATATAAGAAACTAGCTTCGCACGGGAGCGTGTAAGCGAGAATCTTACTAACTTACTAAAAAAACTTGATTCGGTCGCTACCAAACTTCACAGGATCACCCTAATCTGACCGTTACGCGAAATTTTCATCAAAACCGGTCACGCCGTTTTGGTGTCCATAGGAAACATAATATACGTTTAACGTGTTATCATTTATATGTTAAATAATTTAATGTTACAAAATTGATCCTTTTAAATTAGTTAAAAAACCGACCAAGTGCGAGTCGGACTCGCGCACGAAGGGTTCCGTACCATTGTCTATAAAAACGGCAAAAAATCACGTTTGTTGTATGGGAGCCCTTAAATATTTATTTTATTTTGTTTTTAGTATTTGTTGTTATAGCGGCAACAGAAATACATAATTTGTGAAAATTTCAACTGTCTAGCTATCGCGGTTCTTGAGATACAGACAGACGGAGGGACAGACAGACAGCGAAGTTTTAGTAATAGGATCCCGTTTTTACCCTTTGGGTACGGAACCCTAAAAAACTATTGCATGTCCGCTAGGATAAACTGTTGTGTCAATAAACTTGTATATAAGACCTTCATGTACACAGTATTAAGCAATAACATTTTAGCTAAACAGATTCAAGCTCCGTTCTAGACTAGGTGTGGCTACCATCTTCGACCACACTGTCACTTAACATCAGATGAGCTGATGTCAAGCACCTAACGGTGGGTTCCTGCTAGAGTTTACGCCTTCCCGACTTTTTTTAATACCCGGGTATCAGGAATTATTTTTTCATATATTCATATGTATTTGCAATTTTTGCAGAAAAATTTTGAATTTTCTTATAATCATGTTGTATTTTATTACGAAAGACTGAAGTATGTCAATAAGTCTCCTTAACTTATAGTACAATAAGTCCCACATTTAAACAGTCTTGTTCTTATTAACTAATTAGGAACTAAAATAACTTTTTTCAACAATAAATTCTGTTTTATAAAATAACAAAAATATAGGTAACTAAAAAAAAAAGTTTAAAAAAAAGTTTCATATACCCCCGGATCCATGTACCCGGGTAGAAAACCTTACTTTCTGCGGTCTTACTTGAAAACCAGGTCCATTCCAAGCTAAGTGTGTTTACCATCATCAACCACACCGTCACTTAATATCAGGTGAGCTGTGGTCAAACACTTAGTTTGGCAACTATTAAAAAAACCTAATATAACAAATAATTTGCGATTAAGTTACGGTGATAAACATAATTATATCTCGTCTTTCGTGTCCAGGTGGGACGAGTGGCGTACGAGATGATGCAGACAAACCGCATGGACGCCTCCGACAGTTTCTTCTCGCTGGACGACATTTATTACTTCGGCGGGCAGAACGCGCACGACCGCGTCGCCGTCATGGAGAACAAGGGCGGACACCAAGACATCGCCTTCGAGGTCAGTTATACCTACCACAGCCCTGTTGGCCCATTGGTAGTATATTTGCCTTAAGAGCTTTAGGGCTTGTGTTCGATTTTCGCCCAGGACGAACATTTTATGGTATAATCAAATGTTTGTTCTGTGTCTGGGTGTTCTGTATGTATTGACAAAAAAAAAAGCATTTCTGTATTCTATCAGTTATCTGACTTCCATCACACGAGCTCTGCTTAGTTTGGGATCAGTTGGCGCTGTGTGTAATGTCCTACGTATATTTACATTTATTTATTTACATTTGTCGGCGCTTGGATATTTTTTGGGTGGCAAGAAACGAACCTGACAGTGACAGTTGGCAGGAGTTTTGACGGGAACGCGGGAAGGTCGTGTCGCCCCATTGTATTTTTTTCCAAAACTAGTGTTTTTCGAGTGTTTATGCATAAAAATAGTGGTGTTTTATTCATAAAGTGCTGAATTACAAGCGCGAGTGTGGGAAAGTGATATAATGTGGTGAAACGTCACTTTTCGTGTTGCTTTCAAAACTCCATCCAGAAGCTTATAGTAAAGTCGCCACTACTTTACTAAGGCATGACTCGATTTGACTGGTACGGACTGGACTTGACCAAGACTGGACTTTGACTGTAACTATAGTTGTATATTGCAAAAACTGGAGACAACGCATGAAGTGCTATAATTCCAAATAAAGACATGGTTCAAAGGCCTCTGTAGTCAGACCATAAACATTATTTTAAAAAAGTGACTGTTGGCAGCAGATGGCTGACAGCTGACGTTTCTCCACTCTGACGCAACTCCGGGCGCTAGTGAACAGAGCGTGTGGTGTGATGGAAAGTGATCGGTTTGCATCGCGCGGGCGCATTACGAGTTCGGAGGAGTGTCTTTGCAATAATATTCCAGTACATCATTGTCAATACCACTTATGGTGGTTTTAATCCTCCTCGCCAGTTTACCCACGTCCACCATCGGCACCCGACATGAACCCAGACTTTAATGATGTGGGCCATGTGTCTTTACATTTATTTATATTTATTTATTTTTTTACATTTATTTATTTACATTTATTTGTTTATATTAATGTGAGCACCAAAGCAGCACTGCCATGGACTTTGTTTTGCTACTCAAAGTTCTGTGTATCGCTGCAATGGTCATGGACAGGCGTTATCTCTTACCGCCAAGAGAGTGT
This sequence comes from Biston stratarius, assembly GCA_950106695.1. Classification (NCBI taxonomy): domain Eukaryota; kingdom Metazoa; phylum Arthropoda; class Insecta; order Lepidoptera; family Geometridae; genus Biston; species Biston stratarius. Next base: position 25,537,259 of record OX467106.1, read on the forward strand.
CTCGTTCGTCACATAACTTTTTACATAAAAAATAAAAAGTAATATGAATTGTTACAGGTGGGCGATCAGATAGGTGTTGCGGGCAACCATTGGAATGGCTACGGACGCGGCACCAACAAGCGGACTAATGTGGTGAGTAGTTCTTTATCACAATGTTTTACTGAAATATGACAAAACAAAATATCACAAATATTGACAACATTTCAATGTCATATCATGTGTCGATTGTTGGTGTACAATCAAGTTGTATTATATTCTATTCTATCAGTATACTAATGTGCAAATACTTTGTATCAAACCAAAAAAGTTAAAACTATTTCAAGTCTCCCGAGCATCTTTATAGATATCTTTATTAGTTTATTTTTTATGTTTGTTAGGCTAGGTGTTTGATCACAGCTTACCTGATGTAAAGTGACTGTTATCGAACATGGTAGGTACATCTAGCCTGAAATGGATCTGGCTATCAAGTGAGGCGACCGGAAAACACTCAAGTGCATAGCAGATTTTAAATCTGAGGGTGGTACATAGCCGAGTTCTAGAAAGTGCTCCACCACCATGCTATAGTTTCTTCATGATGTTATTTGAGCTGATATGATGCCAGACAGGAGGTGTGAATGGAACTCCTCAATGACTGCCAGTAACCACTCCAGATTAGGCTTCTTTGGTTTCTTTTGAGTATCCCGTCCCAAACGTTTCGTTAACTGAGTATAGTATGTTCATTATTTTTAACTACTAATTTATCTTTTACAGAATGGCCTTATACCTTGGTACAAAACTGCAGACCATCTCGTGTTATATCCGTTCCCCGAATACAAACAAGTGCCACTATATACGGACACTAGGCAAAACTAGTGAAAACCATATATTCATAGAACACTGTCATCTACCGTTTATAAAGGGTTACGGGCATCGGTAGTACCAAGCCGAAAAAAGGTCAAGAACTTATTATTATGAATAAATAACTTTGGTATAGGACTAACCCCGAAATGGAGAAAGAAATAGCAATCCATACATTCTGTTGAAGGTTGTCAGGAGGTTATAAGGAAAAATAGCTATCCTATACATTTTGTTGAAGGTTGTCAGGAATTACAAGAAAAATTGGTTGTTCCATACAATTTGTTAAAAGTTGTCAGAAGGTAATAAGGAAAAATAGCTATCCTATACATTTTGTTGAAGGTTGTCAGGAATTACAAGAAAAATTGGTTGTTCCATACAATTTGTTAAAAGTTGTCAGAAGGTAATAAGGAAAAATAGCTATCCTATACATTTTGTTGAAGGTTGTCAGGAGGTTATAAGGAAAATTGGTTGTTTCATACAATTTGTTATAAGTTGTCAGGAGGTTATAAGGAAAAATAGCTATCCTATACATTTTGTTGAAAGTTGTCAGGAGGTTATAAGGAGAATTAGCTGTTCCATACATTTTGTTGAAAGTTGTCAGGACAGCTAGTTTTTCTTATAACCATAAGAAAAACTAGCTGTCCTATACTTTTTCTGTGGTACAACTGATAATTTTTTACCGTTTCTAGAGTTGTTCCCATTACAAAATTAGTTCTTAATCATGACCTAATTTTGGCTCAGTGCTACCGATACATTTAACTTCATATATAGAAATCCCTGTCAATGTGACCAGTAAAAAGACTCTGAAATTCTTTCAAGGAAAAAGAAAAAGTCTGCAATTTATATGCTTGAATACTCATGCATTAATTATATCTTGTATATTGGCCATTAAACATATTCGACAGTGTTTTTGTATAGCTTGTATAACGGCTGAATTATTTATAAATGTTTTTGATATATTGTCTACTGTCAGCTAGTTGTCGCCGATAATGTCGTGAGTAGAGATACACTCTATTAAGTTTTACTGTTTTAAATGTTACTTCTATCCATATAAATAAATATAAATGTTCCATATCAGACGGTGAACTTACCATTAGGCAAACCGTCTGCTTCATCGCAGCTCCTTTTACAAGCTAAAAAAACACACGAATGCCCACTAATATTTATGACCAATGTCACTCGAGAAGAATTTTTAAACTTTCGCGATTTGAACACACAATCACAAAACAAAACAAATATTATATTATTTTGTGCGCGATTAAGACCCGGTACTAAACATAACGATGGATGGATTCTAATGAACCCCATACATCCAAATCTTTAGACGCATTTAAAAGTAATAGTGGAATAATGAAACTCACATATATGCGTACATGAACACTGAAAACATTATACGTTTTTGGGCCACCGTGTGGGAAAAAAACCGTTTACAATATACGCAGCGTATTTACTTGGATCCACCATCTTCCTTGTCTTCGCTTACTAATGTCCCATATATGGAGATTGTGGGGGTGCGGAACCTCTTCTAATCGAGTTGCTGTATACGGTAAATCGGGTAACGCTATGGGATAGTTTAAACTATTTTAATGTATTTTTGTTGCAAATGAGCTAATTTCATTAAAAAAAAGTGTAAAATCAACACATGCCTTGGGCATAAGAATTCTACTGATTGATTTCAATGATCTGATATCCGAATCTAAATTTTAAATATAGGATAATATAACTGAATTTTTTAAATTACTATATTTTTTAAATTACTATATTTTCTAGTTGCTATACATCAAATCGAGATACTAGGTGATTTTTCAGTAATTTCCAATCGTAATATTGGTATATGGAAAGTTGATCTTATTTGTAATTAATTATGGCTTAGATATAATATGTTTCTCGACGTGTAAGCCAAATTTATAGAATAAAATCTCCGTATAAGGAATTCCAGTCTACATAATAGCCAAATTTCACTTTATTATATTTTGTAAAACTGTTAAATACTTTACCACTTGTAATGTGGATTCCACAAACGAAATTGACAGAATTAAAATTATGTGCATTTGTTTCATTCCAATATTTGCAACAAGGACGATAATAACTTTAAAACTGTCAAATTTTATTTAAAAAAAAATACAACGGACTTAATACTTTTCTAGTTCTAAGGCCGCTCGCACAAGGCTCGGTATGCATTTAGCAAAAACTACGATCGCTATACAACATGCTGATTGGTTGTTAATCTACGACGTTAAAAACTTCCTGATCCTAATGCAAGCGGGCTAAGAGCAAAATCAAGCTGTTTTCAAATGCGACACGGCTGATATTGTTTCCAATAGTATAATTTCTATATGAGGTTACACGGAACGGCAGTATTAAACCGAAAGGTGGCCGTTATATTTTACATAAAATATCAATCACCCTCGACGAAATTATCGACCAGCCGGTTTTTTTTTCACATTTTCGGGGTTGATCCCTTTGTCAAAGTTGTTCATAATGATGACTACAATAACCTCCTTTAGATTTAAAAGTACCATTCCGCATAACCTTGTGTTTATTTACATCTTCCTCATTTATTACATTCCGGAATAAGAAATGTTATTTGTAATAGTTTCTGTTTGAGAATTTTTTTTTTATGTACATTCATTAAACACAGTAAGATAACAGTACAAGCTGTTAGATGACCTTACCGTGGATTTCTGCATATTTCTTTTAACGTAAATTATATTATTAACGTAATATTTATTATCAAAAATATGTGCAATAAAACGAACAGTTTATTAAAATGTAATGGGATGGACTAATATGACGGCCTAAAAAGTAAATATACTTCGTTTAATTCTTCAAGTATAATCAAATTTAGTTTTAAAAGGCTGCTTTAATTTAAAAAAAAAAACGCCTATTAAGTACTGTGCAATACAAAACTTCGCATTAAGACCCTATCATTCCAACGTTTCGAGAACGTCTATTACTGCAGTAAATCGCCAGTCTAACGTTGTGTAAGGGTCTCATTTAGCGAAGTAAAAATATGACGGTTACGTTTTAGAACTTAGATTTTTGAGTTTTTTTTCACAATACGATTAGTTTTTTTTTTTAATTTTCAATTAAAAAATCTAAACTCAATTCTAGGCAAAGTTCCTAAAAAAAGGATTTATTGCTGTTACATTTACAAGTTTTCGCAGTGGAATCTCTAAGCTGATCTTGAAAATCAAACTTTTTGGGTAATTTTAATTTAAATTTCTATCGTGGCGATAATGCTAAAATTGCTAAAAGTCGATAATACCGCCTTAAGCACCATTTTTGTTTTCGGTAGTAAAATGTTTACTGTAATATCACTCAACAAAGAAAAAGATATTTGGTTCCGAATATCTAAACGATCAGTGTCGATTCAGAAGAATGTGGTCATTAATTTTTTGAGCGAAAGCTAAACTGCGCTCTAAAAAACTTGCTAAAAATAAATAAATATAATTTTAGAAATAAATAAACATAATTTTAGAAATAAATACCTAGTATTTATGATAATATTTTCTGTATTTTGTGTCTAAATATTTGGACGATACAGTACACTACGACCTTTATTCAGATAGAGACACCTATCACAGTACACTAAGAACAATAGGTCATCTTCATAGAAATTGGCCGCTGCCGGTTTGAATTAGTGCGTGCGTACCGGGCGCCGTCTACGTACAGACTGTCACGCACACTTTAGCATAATCTCGTGGAGACTCGGCTGACTCGGGTGCCGGCAGTCTGGGCCTTGTCGTGAGTTTGGTCGCGCGCGTTCCAGTACGCTGCTCGCCCGCTCGCATTCGCCTGCTCTTATTGCCTACTTTATTGTTTACAGTTTACCGGCCATTTTATTTAGCGCACTTTTGTAGGCTGTTCATAATACGCAAATAATATTAAAAAATAAAAATGACAACCCTAAGCGTCAACGCAAAAGTAGGCTATTAATTCGCCGACCGGCGTAAGATGAACTACTTTTCTCAGTGTACTTTGCAGCAATTATCTGCTATTAGATCGGAAAAGATATACAATGGAAATTGACGTCATTTTGATTGTTTGTATTATAAAACGTGAGTAATCCCGCATAAGTAAAACAAAAGATGTCAATAGATTTGTTGGTATATTTTTTAGATGTTTTTCTGTATACAAATAAATAATTCGAGTCCGTTACTGTAGCGACAGCCGCCAGTTGTGGCATCATTCCTTTAAAATTAAATTAAGGCGTTTTACTGATAAATATGTCTCAAATTTTAACTTTTGTAAAACATGTTTTTTACTCTTGAAACTGGACATGATTTTAAATGACAAATGTTATTCGCGTAAATTATAATTAATTTTATTGTAATTGTAAAAGTGACAATTGTTCTGCATTTAATGTTGTTCATTATTGTTCAAAAGTTGATTATAGAATGTATCAAGCACAATATACATGGTGATTTAGCTGTAACATAGGTTAGTTAGAGTTTAATTTAACGCGAAGTTAATCACGTCGTTTATTATGTGTAAATGTTATAAATCTCATAGTTTTAATTTATAATAATAAAGGGCCTTGCTTATAAATTAATCTATGTTTAAAGTAACCTTTTTCGCTTTCACGCGTGATATTTCACGTTAGCAAAAAGTTGCCCGAGTATTTTGAAGGTTGATCAACTTTAAACTGCTATTATAAGTAAGGCCCTTAGTTGTGTTAAAGACATTTATTGAAAAGCCAAATTAAACAGACGAATCCGGAGCCTGATTTTTGAATCGCACGAATGAGTTATCGTTCTAAAGTCGGGCGTACAATGGTTTTACCATTAAAACATGATTTAAGAAAAGATCTGAAACGAAACTTTGCGTAATATATTTAATATTTTTTTGTATTTATCGCATTCACTTATAACAGTGATAATTATGTCTGACTTGTTGGTTAGTAGTAATTTTCTATTGTTTGCTCATTTTTGTTTCTAGTAAAATTGTTTTTAATATTATTTTAGTTCCGCTATAAGGTACATACTTTATATTCATTATTAATATGGCGTATATATATTATGGTGTTATATTTTTAGAAACTGGATAGAGGCGTGCTTTGCTATCAATTGATTTAGGGAAGACTCTAATTGACGAAGAGGCGAGTTGGTTATTATCAAACGCGGACTTATCCGATTAAAAAAAAGTGTAAAGAAAGTTCATTCTCCATCATGTTGGTTGATTAATCTCATTATCATCATCAGCCTATAAAAGTCCACTGCTGGTCATAGATACGCCACTCACTGAGCTATCATCGCTGTAAAATCATAGTTTGTACCAAAAGTCTCCCATATGCTCAAAAAAGCAAAGTTCGTATTTAACAGCCGCGGCTTTTCATCAATTAGAAAGAAAGAAAAATATTTTTATTTTGAGACGTCACACAATTAACAAAAAAGAAACTAAACTACCTAACGCTAAAAATATAACTATAATAAGCCGCAAAACAGGCCTCATCTCAGCACAAATGCTGTTTGGCCATCTGCCAACAGTGCTGATCTTCCGATGAGGCCGTACGGTAATGTCAAGTGATAGGTAGTTTATATCTTTATTACCAGTGTTATCAACATCAGACACAACTTGGTTGTTCTGCATTTATTTGTATTTTATACTTGTATATCTGTTGAAATATTCATTTGTGAATTAGAAAATCAGATTAGTTCTAGCGCTGTATTTATTTTGTATACAACAAATTGCTATATTATTAAGAAATTAGGGGTTTACTTGTAAACGTTGCTTATAGTTAATAAATGTATGTAATATAACCTGTATTCATGCGTAACGTTTCACGTCAGTAATATATACCTATAAAAAAAAGTATCCCGTATTCACGCGTAACGTTCCACGTCAGTAATATATGCATGTAAAAAAAAGTTTCCTGTATTCAAGCGTCACGTTCACGTCAGAATTTGACATTTCAAGCATTAATTAACTTAATCAATGTACGAGTAAAGTCCTGATAGCAAAATTAAAGGAAGAAAAAAATACTTGTATCGGCAATCGATTACCGATGGTGCTTAAAAATTGTAAGTCAGCTTTGTTTTTATACTATATCTCTGCACAAAAGGCATTTTTTCCAGTGCGACAGTAATGTCAAGCCATTTGATGAGATGAATGTATATTTTATTTTCATTTGTTTAGCGTAGATCGAATCGTGGTCTCATCAACGAGAGAGGAAGGTATAAAATATATTTCCTTCCCATTCGCACTTGCTAAACCACGGCCATCGAGACTGTTAATTGAAATTACAAAAACGTTCGGACTTTTTTAAAAATAATGTATGCAATATAACTTCAATTTTTTACGCCCAGTTTGAGTGTTGTTTCATTTTTCATATATTTTAGTCGAATACGTGCGCTTAAGTGCGTGTGTAACGTAAAAAACATTGGTAATTTTGGAAAGTTTTTGTGTTAGCTTGAAAGATCTCTATATGACTACTTTGTTGATGCCTAAATTATTGTTTATAGTTTCAGACAGGCTAGGTTTGTAGTGTCATTGCAATAAATGAGTAACAATGGTTAACTGAATTTTAACTTTTGTATATTAGCTTCAGGAAATCGTGTAACATGGACCTAAAATGTATATAGCTTTACAATAAACTATAGTGTATATAGAAGGAAATAATATAAATAAATTATTGTAATGTGATTTGAAAAAGTTGTTTTAATTTTTTTAATACTTTTGTATTTTATGTTTCGGATTTAAATATTTTATTTGTACCTACATGATTAAACTCGATCTACGCGCTACGCCTACGCGCAGTGCAACGATAGTTTTAAAATACTTTGCAACACATTATATAAATCAATATTGGAACATTACACACAGCGCCATCTGACCCCAAACTAAGCAAAGCTTGTGCTATGGAAGTCAGATAGCTGGTAGAATACTTAAATGTTTTTTTTTTAAACCCGTGAATGCTTTATTGGGTATCAACTGTATTTCAATTATACAGGGTTCTAAGCCTGGAGGGTACAAAGCCAAAAGCAGGTTATTCTATTTATATATATGAATAATTCTTCATACTAAAAGTATTTACTCGAAAGGCGCAATTCGACAATTTAAAACAAAAATTGCTGCATATATTTGATCAAAGGACTTTTTCAATGAAACGTCACACCTCTTTAGCACGCCTCAAGTTTATTACCCTTTTTCTATCACACCGGGCGCCCTTTTTCAAGGATTGAGATTAATACGCGCGGACTCATATACGTAAATTAATATTTATTTCGCGTTATAGACAGACTATTGTCGGTTCCAATGGTTGATGAATTGGGGTAGAGCGGCACTTCCTCGTATGTTGGGAAGCGGCGGCATTCGAGGAATTCTACTGTCTTGTACCACGGAAATAATCCTTTCTGAAAATTATAATGGCAAATGCAAGTTGGAATCGCGCACTGAAAGTTCCGTGCACACATACACACATATTATTTAGAGACAAATTTGATGATGATATAATGTTTGAGTCTGTTAGCGTAAATTAGACTAGCACTTGGCCAGTTTTAATAATTAGTTGTTGTGTACTGAAATCGATACTCATTTCCCTTACCATGGAACCTAAATGAGCGATAAGTAGGTGGGTACTGAAATCACAAATTTTAAGAAAATTTTAAGCACTTACTACTTTTGAATCTACAGTAGCACCACCGCCGCTACCATTCCAAAAATTTTCTCGTACACGAATTAAATCGCCGACCTAGAAACAAACATTTATATTAATTAAACTATTTAAAATTCTTTCCATTTTATATGGGTCATAATGTTACCCAAAATAAATGCTTTTTATTTTTAATTTAATTTATTTATTTCAAATTAGTAACGCATGTTACGAATTGCACTAATGAATGGTAATATTTAACTTAATTAATATGAATTATTATAAATAATTATTCTATGGAATAAAATTCAAATCGAAATTAATAATAAAGTCAAAATCACAATGTCAATAGATAAGAAAATGTCAATAAATAATAATAATAGGTACTTACATAATTACAACATAAAAAAAGACGTTGATAACGGACATTACATTGTCACCTATAAAACTCATTTCATCCCATCCCATTAATATTAAAAATGAGAAAGTTCATGTGTATGCTTGTTATTTCTTTATGGTGCAATAACTTAACGGAATTAGATAAAATTTAGGGCGCAGATACTTTAACTCAGTATTAAATCATAGGTTAATTTCTATTCTGGAATTAGCGGGTAAACCCGGGAGGCGAAGTTAATTATTTCTGAGTGACTTACGTCGAAAACAATGTCATTCACGTCACCCACGTTCTCCATGACAGCGACACGCAAATGAGAGTCGTATCTGCTGGAGATATAGTCTAATGTCGTGAAACTGTTCGTCGCGTCCACTCGATTTGTTTGCATAAGCGAGTACGCTATTCGGCCAAACTGTAAACAGTAATAAAGTTATAAAACTAGCTAGAAAATTTGATCTAAAACAATGTTTACTTTGCAGCGAATCACAATATAATTACTCCTAATGTCTTTAAAAACGTTATTTTCTTTTATTTTTTTTTGTTTGACAGGCTAGTTGTTTGAACACAGCTCACCTGATGTTAAGTGACAGTGAGGTCGAAGATGGTAAAGCACACCTAGCCTAGATTGCTACTGGCTCTCAAGTGAGGCTGCCGGAACACACCGTTAGATGCTTAGCGGCAGATTTTCAACTTGAGGGTAAAAGCTACACGCACTAAATAATAATTAAAGAACTTATTTTAAGATAAAATCACAGTGATTAGCATTTGAAAATTTATGAAATTTTCTCCGAAACGTCTGGACAGATTCTGATATGGTTTTTACACCATTATTTATAGTTAGAGTAGTTTTAAGCCATGTGTTTCGCATTTTTTTTTGCCATTGTTGTGTATTCAAACGCCCGTTAATAAATAATTGAAGTCAATAGCGATTAAACAGTCCAAAAAAAAAAAAAGGCTTTCAACAGTACCAATTCTCAAGTTTTTTACGTACACGAAAACTTGAGAATTGGTACAATTCATGAAAGTGTTATGGCCGAAGAAATTAAAAGGTATATGTGATTCCTATCTAAATTTGGTATAGGTTAGATATAGATATTTGATATAGATCCTCTCCATTTCTCTCTTAACTCTCCCTGCCGAGTAAAGGTCTCCTCTATTTGTTTCAGTTGGTTAATTTTTTATCTTACCGAATGTTCGAGGCACTCCGTATATACTTTGGCCTACCTGTCATATACCCGCATTCAGCTCACGTGGCCCGCTCACATTTGAGCTTAGCTAATTTGCGTATAGAGCCAGGCAATAGATAATAGAATTCCATAATCAACATCTGCGGCTACTGGTAAATAAATGTGCCGTGGTGGTGCCGGCGTACCCCACCCTATCTGCCCGTGGTTGCCGTAAGAGTCGGCTAAGGGATGTAATCCGGAAGATGGGCAGCAGCGTCTTCCTTGAACAATCACAGCTAACTGCGCTCGCCAACCCGCCTGCCAAGCGTGGCGAGTATTGGCAAAGCCCCTCCAGGAGGAGGCCTATGTCCAGCAGTGGACGTCCTATGGCTGATGATGTGATGTGTGGTAAATAAATCTCTCGACTTAAAAGATTGTTGAATTTGTTTTCATTACACTTGAAATGTTACACATTTTAGGGTTAATTGTTAACTACAAATGTCTTCTGTTAATAATGGCTCACGTTGCTACTCAGCGTGAGTACGACGTAGTCGCACAAGCTCAACATGTGCAAGTCCACGAGCGCGCCCGCCAGAGCCACCACGGACGAGCGCGCCCACGTGTTTGCCTGGAGGGCTCGGGAGTAGTCTCCATAGAACGTGTACTGACTATATTTTTTGACAGCTTCTTTTAACACCTGAAAAGAAAATGAAGAGTGTGGAAATAAAATGGGTTGAGATTCAGGCATAAACTCGCCATTTTTAGATTATACATTTAAATAAATAAATTCATGCTGTAGCAATGATTGCCCAATGCCCAATCAGCGCGGTTTGATCAAACTTCAACAATGAGCTTGAGCTGCCGGTGAAGGAAAACATCGTAAGGAAACCACAGCGTGGTGGTAAGGTACATTTTAGTACTCGACTGGCTAGCTTCCACCCTCAAGTTGAAATCTGCCGCCGACCACCTAACGGCGTGTTTCGGCAGCCTCACTTGAGAGCCAGTTCCATTCCAGATTAAGTGTGTAGTACCAGAAAGTACCCTACCACCACGCTATGGTTTCCTTACGATTTACGATTTCCTGGCAGCTCAAGTTTATTGTTGAGATTCGAACCCACGCCCTTCAGCGTGTGAAGCGACCGCGCTAACCTCTAAGCTGTCATCGCTACAAAATCAATCGTACGGATCACGTCATCTTGCACCTAAAAAAATTAAATCAGTACATTTTGACTGGCAACATAGATAATGCTAGTGTCTGGTCCTTACGGTAGCGTCGTCGGTTGCGAGGTAGACGCGACGGATGTCGACCGCGCGCGTCAACTCAAGCTGCTTGTAGTAATCATCCACGTGAGACATGTATTCATCGATTTCGTGGAGCCCCATTTCTTGCACCTTATCTGTGCGTCGGACGTGTATACTAAAAAAAGCCATATATTATTATCTTTCTTCTTGAGTGAATATAACTTTTTAATTTTTGGTATCGCACTTTGTGCATTTTGCCAGTGTCAAGTAATTTCATGATTTTAAAATAGTTTATATTATATAACGACCCCTGTAGCGGTAGTATAAACATTTTGAAAAAAAAAAACGAAGTCCAAGGAAATCGTTGCGTTGGCGCTCATTACTTTGCAATATTTGATGGTAAGTCTCATTAGCCTTGTAATTTTGTAGTTTGTAGTACCCTTCAAACAGTAACGTCTACAAACTACCGCTTAGTGGTAGAATATCTGTTACTGCGGTGGTACCTATCTAGACGATACGAGAGAAATGCTTATGATCCATAAACATGTTTCTAGGTTGGCAACACATCGACAACATCCCTAATGTTGCAGGTATCCATAAGCGACCGTGAGATTACCATTAGGCAAACTATCTGCAACTTTCCACTCTTTCTATAAAAAAAGTTTTTTTTTCTGTTATAGATAGGCTTACGTTTGACCGCCATCTCACCTGATGTTAAGTGATGATGCGGTCTAAGTTAGAGCACGCTTGCCTATAAGATACCGATTCACTCTCGACAAGACACCCAAATTATATCCATCGGGGAACACCCACTCAGGCAGCGCATTCCACTGTCTAGCAGTCCGCACAATGAACGTGGAATCAAATCGTTTCGTTCGAGTTTTTGGAACATGTACCATGAAACGATGTCGCTTTTTTGAGTTATTATAATTATTTAAAACCATAATAAAATTTTGTATAATTATATTGTCCTTTGTGTGTTTTAGATAAATCAACCGGATTGTACCTACCTATACTATGCATATAATTTTACGAGTATATTTTACTATCCCTCCCGGCTTCGCATGGGGGTTTTCTAGTGATATTAATGATGACAAACATTTCTATAATTATACAAAAGTTCAATTAGAATGTATTGTATATACAAGCCTTGCAAAGTAAGCGGAGAAACAGACAGCGACTTTGTTTTATACTATTTAGAGAAGCCGTTTACGAAGCTGTCATAAAACGAACGTTGCCGCGTTGGCAGAATTGAACGCGAATATTGAAATTGGCTGAACGCGTCGCAGAAGCAATAAACCCATAAAATTACTAATAATAATAATAATAAGAAAAGGCGGTGATCCTTGATACGGCGCGCATTGTTAGGTGGTTCCTCACTCTGCAGCCCTAACCACCGGCAGCTTGAGCCCTGCCCCGCTGCCGGCGGCACCCTAATTTTTAAGTTTTTTATATTATTTGTCTTTTTTTAATATATATTTAATGTAAAAAAATTAAAAATTAAGTTAAAAAATAAATAACTGGAATAATAATAATAATATAACTCTTTATTGTTCACACCAATTATTACTAAAAACAATTTTAAAGTACACTAATAAACTTAACACTTAACACTAAAAAATGAATGAATTATAGAATGAAGAAAATATTTACCCTACTATTGCTGGCTTGAAAGTAATCTTGGCAATATTGTCCCACAGCTGTTTTAGTACATGCTCTCGAGGTTTTAGGATGTACTTGAACATCTGTCCAGCCCACCAGCGCGTCGGGTCGCCATTAAACCGAGCTATCCTGAATAATTTATTTATATGAGAATGTCGTACGATTTTGTAGCGATGATGGCTCAGTGGTTAGCGCGGTAGGTTCGCATGCCGAAGGGCATGAGTTCAAACCTCAATAATGAGCTTGAGCTGCCGGTGAAGGAAAACATCGTGAGGAAACCATAGCGTGGTGGTAGGGTACTTTCTAGTACTCAGCTGCCGCCAAGCATCTAACGGTGTGTTCCGGCAGCCTCACTTGAGAGCCAGATTTATTCCTGGCTAGGTGTACTTTACCATCTTCGACAACACCGTCACTTAACATGTGGTCTTACAGTAATACAGTCTAACAGTAACTTAAGCTGTGGTCAAACACCTAGCCCGTCAGCCATAAAAAAATATATAAAATTTTATTTTTCTGTGAACTCTTATCTAGGACAAAATGCGAAGGTCATAAGAGCCGTAACACAGTTTTGTAAAATCTAAAAGTAATGAGACGAACGACACTCTCTCCTGATGATAAGTTGACGCTTAACCATGACCATTGCAGCGGTAGCAAGAACTTTGAGTAACGAAACAAGTCGAGGGCATCGCTGTTTTAGCGCTAATTACTTTGAGACATTGAATAGTTACTCTCATTGGCATATACTACGGGTGGTCACCGAGGGGGGAGGGGATAAAAAAAATAGGTCACGTAGTATGGGTACTGGGTACGCTCCCTAACTACAAAAAAGATTTAGCTTCTATGAAACAAAAACAGTAAGTACAGAAAGATTATTACCTATGCACTAGATCTTCCGGTAAGTGGAAAGGTTGAATTGCAGGAGGGTAGTCTAACCATTCGATAAAAGCCACTTTACTGTACTTTTTTGATACTGAAAAAAGTTGAAAAATGTTTTACTGTGGTTTTTCTTACGAATCGCGAGAAATATAAACGTGATGATATAAATAATACTTCATTTCATTTAATTTATTTATAAATGCTTGCCATACTTTCGACGCGTGACAAGCCAGCACTTACAATATTCAAACAAATATTTTATATGCCTGCAAAATTCAAATCGCCAGTGAATCGGTTTCTTCTAGGCGAGCGTGCTCCACCGTAGACCGCATCTTCGCACGCATCAGGCGAGTTGGCGGTAAAAGGCAAGATAACACCTTTTCAACAAAAAAAATTGTGGCAGTGCAGCGTCCTTCGTGAGCGTTTGGTCGCATCGAGATTGTAGGAGTTGGTTTATAGTCGGAGTATCCGACATAATAAAAGTGACTAATCCCGCATAAGTAAAACAAAATTATATTAGAAAATTCATTTGGCAAAATTAGGCATTTAGTCACGTGACTGTGAACACTAAAAAGAGAGAGAGAGTGTCACGGCAAGGCGTGCGAAACGCCATTGCTATTGTTCATAATTTTTTTTTCTGTCTGTATTATTTACAATAGTTTGTTTGACACGGCGTGACGTGATTCAGATGCCATGATAATCCCAGCCGTTTTCGCGGTTTTCAACTGGTTTTAAAAACGCAAAATAGATAATGTAAATTACATCGTCACTAGTTTTCTGATCTACCTGCTTTTTAACTGGTTCAATTTTTTCTTATCCGCTCGGGAAATGTATCTTACCTGATAAAGGCACGCCGGTTTTATTATACGAGGTGGTACAGGTCTGCGATAAGGGTTGGAATGTATTCGCCCATCTCCTTTTTCTGTGTTTATATTGCCATATTGCTGAACTGTTCAATATGAGAGTTCTTCTTGTTGCGTATGCGTACGTTAGACAAACCATTAAGTGGTGAAATTTGCATCCATAGCCGCATGCCTGCAATACGTTACAAAGACTACTTATAATAAAATAATAGCCTAATAATAATAAAATTGTTTTATAATACCACTGGCAGCTGGAGTCCTGTCCTGCTTTTCTTAATATTTATGTTTGTAATGTAAAAAAATATATAAATAAACGAGTTGGTGCCAAACGTACATCCATCCATATAAATAAAATTGCCCTTGTAAAGGTCAACCCCCATAGGAAAGTTACACATACGACCGTGACGTAGATTTGTTAATAAAATCATTGTTAATAAAAGGATTGGAATAAAAGCATTTTTGATATCTTGAAAACTAGATGACAACATTCTTACAGCATGACGACACAAGAGCTTCTTCGCGTTACGACAGTCGGATGGGTTCTGTAGGTAGAACAGCCTTCGTTGCACCAGGTCACTCACGGTGGTTGCCTCTTGGCGTCGCCACTCCTGGAACCCATCCAGCGCAGGCAGCTTCTCTTGATCAGAGAGAAGAGACCTAATACCACAAATGTATGTGAAGAATTGTGTGAAAACCCACATCTTTATAAAAATAATAAATAAATAAATAAATATTGTAGGACACATTACACACAGCGCCATCTGACCCCAAACTAAGCAGAGCTTGTGTGATGGAAGTCATTTTGTTTATACCAAACAAACATTTGTCCTTAGCGGGAATCGAACCCACGCCCTACAGCTCAGGCAGACATACTCCCAATGAGCCAACAGGGCTGTCATGTTATGTGCTTAGTATGTGCAGATCTTCTTAGAAAGAGGTCATCTAGGTAAATTAGCAGTATGAAATAAGATTATGCACACTACGTGTAAATATATTATCATGCTCCGTGTGTATTGTAAGAAATAACAAGACTAATGAT
Organism: Biston stratarius; assembly: GCA_950106695.1. NCBI lineage: Eukaryota > Metazoa > Arthropoda > Insecta > Lepidoptera > Geometridae > Biston > Biston stratarius. The sequence continues at coordinate 25,552,932 of OX467106.1, forward strand.
ATTTCGCTTTGATATTTTCACTCTGAATAGGCTCGCGTTTGACTACAACAAGAAATCCTTAACTGATGTAATGCTTTAGTGAGGTCTAAGATAGAGCACACTGTCTTAAAAAGAAGCTATTTACTCTGGATTAGAAGACGCCCATATCATGCATGGGAACATAGACTTTGATAGATAGTTTCACTTTGTGGATAATAATGGGGAATCGAAATGTCTCAAAGTAATAAACGCCAAAGCAGCTGTATTACTCTAATGGTTATGGTCAGGTGTTACCTGCTATCATCATCAGAGCGCATCGTATGTGTCTTACCTGCATCTCATAAAAATATGTTTTTAATTTTTTTTAATAATTTTCTTAAATTGTTAATAGCTAATAATTTTCACTTGTCTCTTGATCTAACTTCACTACTTGTGCTCCACAGCTTCACCCGTACCAAAAATTCCACAGATCCTAACCATGCCAAAAATGACGCCGATTTATAGATTCGTTACCGCAGTAGAGTAGATGATATTGAATTTTTAATTTAAAAAAAATGTCTCCTATATGTTTAGTTGTTAAGAGAAGAAGAGGTAAATATTTAAATATTAATTCACCTTTTCCGAGCGGCCACTTCTTCTAATATGTTTTTAATTTTGTCGGGCTTGAGACCTTCATGAGACGCTTTTTCTAGCTGATGTTTAAGATAATACCACAGTTCTTTTGTATTGGAAAAAATTCTTCGTCTAAGATATTTATATTCTTCTGTTGGGCCTTGATAGTCTAATAGAAGATCTTCATTTATAAGGTTACTGAGCCTAAATATAAATGTTATTAAGTCAGTTTTTTGTTTTATCTAAGCACACGTCTCGACCTTTAATTGTGATTAAATTTTATTTATGCGAACCTTTAATTATGCGAACCAGATAACTGATATAGGTAATACTTATGATTTTTGTAAACACATACGTTTAGAACATTCAGACAGAATAAATAGCTATGTTCGTCACATAAATGTTTGTCCTGGCTGGGAATCGAGCCCTCGTCCTACAGCTCATTAAGCAGAACAGTCAATCTAAGAACTGATATGTCAAATACTAGTTTTAACTATATTTTTATTTTTATGGTTGATAAAGTGTTACACCACAGCTCACCGATAAGACCTCCACTTGTGACACTAGTTCATAAGATACTTTTGTTTTTCTGTAATTTTTTATATTTTTGGTGTGACCAATAAAGAGTCTATATATCTATCTACCTCACCTGGTTAAGTGGCACTTGTGTTGAGAAACAGGTAAATTCACCAAGTCTGGAATGCGAACTGGCTCTCAAGTTAGCCTGCTGGAATACACAGTTAGAAGCTTGGCAGCAGATGTAGGGGCAGGCGTCTCACCTTGGGAGCTTTATAATACGGGAAATTAATCTGCTCTGACGTTGTCGCAGTGTCACCAACAGTGACGAGATCAACTTAATTTTTTCTTGAAGTTTTACCTCCTCGTTTGACAAATCCAAAGGAATAAACCTACAATGAAACAGGTAGGTAATTAACGCCTATCAGCAATCACGTCCCGTATATTATTTTTCTAAAACATTGTGAGAGACCAAATAGAACAAAAGAGATGAAAATGAATTATATCTTTCTTTCACGTGGGGCAGTTAATGTTAAGCTTAGAGAGATGATATCTCTGTGGGTTACCCGCAGAACCAATATATGTGAACCAAATCTTACTATGGGTTAAGACAATAAATATCCAAGGACATTTTACACAGCGCCATCTAGCCCCAAACTAAGTAAAGCTTGTACAATGGGAACCAGATAACTGATAGAATACTTATGTACTTTTAAATGCAGTTCAAATACAGAACACCCAGACAGAGAACAAACTTTAAAGCTCATTGCACATTGTCCTGAGTGGGAATCGATCCAGCGCCCTACAGCTCTAGAAGCAGATTCACTACTGACCAGGGCAGTCAAAGTAAAGAAGAGTGATCATTTTAATTTTACTTGGTAGTAGATCTCCCGACCTGTCTAGGTAGACACCACCGTTCTATCGCCAAGCAGTATTACTATATGGGGTGTAAAGGGTACTGCAGTAAGCGAAATCACAGGGCTACTGAGACTAATCATGAAATGTGTCAAGTGTAGTGAGCGCCAGTTACACTGGACTTTTGCAATGGTGGTTATCTCTTACCATCAGGAACACGTTTCGTTCGCCTTCCTACTTTTACATAAAAATAACAATAATAAGAATAAAGTTACAGAAAAAACCATGTTATTGCGTTAGATTTACCTTGATTGCAAGAGTATGTACGATTTGAAGATGCAAGTAAGTATTGCCAGTACGATGAGTATCACTACAACAGAGCGTCTCCAGTATACCACACGCATTTCAGAAAAGTAACTGAACATGTTCAGCGTTCGCGACATCGCTCAACGACTCCTCGATTAGATTAATGTTTATTGCTCTTTACATTTTACAATTAACAGCAAGGTTGTGAAAATGATGTAAGTAAACACAGAAAACGCTTAAAGAATGTTATTTCATGGTCACAGTACATAAATATTTATATAATTATAGCATTAAACCGTTTGACATACAAGTAATGAGGTAAACATCTTTACCTCTAGTTGACAAACGAGTTTCCTCGTGTTGCGGCAGTCAGGTGGGTTCTAGAGATAGAATAGTCTGCGCTGTACGAGTTCACTGACGCTGGCTGCTTCCTAGTGGCGCCACTCTTGATGCCCGTCCAGTGTAAGCAGCTTCTCTTGGTCGAAAAGTAGCGACCTGAGCAATTTACTAGGAGATAGATCAGTAGGTAAGTACCTACTGCCTTATATATTTTGCCGCTTAGTAGTAGTTTGAAAACTTTACTGTTCTTAAGTTTGAACGAACGAAATTACAGGGCTAATGAAACTAGCCATAGAATGTCTCGAAGTAATAACTCCTAAAGTAGTTATTCCCTATGGACTTTGTTTAGTTACTGAAAGTTCTGGGTACCACTGCAATGGCTATGGACAGGCGTTGTCTCTTACAACCATGAGTTCATGTTAATTCGTTTCATTACTTTAACACAATAAATACTTAGGTATAATGACCACTCATGTTAGCATATTTTATATATTTGGACTGTACTGTTAGCATTAGTTATATACAACCGCGTTTTTCATGATAAAAGTAGCTTATGTTTTAATTCAGGATATAAACTGTCTGAACTCCCAATTTCATTTAAATCTGTTACAGCGTGAAGAAATAAAAACATGCCGATAAACTATCGCAATTATAATTATAGTGTGATTTTTATAATTATCTTTTAGGAAACAAGGAAATCGATAAATCATAGAATCATTTACCTCTTTCTGTTAGTCAAATCATCGATAATAGTTTGTATCTGGTTCGGTTCAAGAGTTCCATCAATTCCATTTCCGAGCACATGACTCACGAAGTTCCATAACTCCTTGGTGTTAGAGTGTATTCTTCTCCTGAGTAGCTCATATTCCTCTGAAGGACCTAAATCATCCGCTAGTAATTTTTCAATTTCGTTCCGGTCACTACAAGATTTTTGAAATTACTAACATCATATTCCAACGGTAACCGTTCCACAGTTCCGTTCAGTTTATTTTCTTTTTTTTCTGTATTATTTAACATTAAAGAGTTAATTAATCAATAAAATAAGGATTTTGTGTATGCCTTGTGCATTCATGCTCAACAACGAAGGCACCTCCTTGGGGAGGCGTCGTGTATCGGGCGCTCTTCTCTCAGATATGGTTGAGGAGGGCGATGGCGGCACATGCGTCATACTCGTCATCGGGTGCTGCTTGTGAGTTGCTGGTCTGCTCGCGGTATACATACAACTATTTTAACCTTAAATTAAAATTAAATAACCTGACTTCTCGCACCCTGTATTGTACATAAAGTAAATAAAATAAATATTGTAATTAAAAAGTTAAAAAATGTCACGGACTTTCTTTGAGACTTCAGATGGTTAGTCTCAACAGCTCTATAATTTTGCTAGTACCCTTCAAACAGTAACCACAGTAATTTTTACACGCAACTGTTTGGCAGCAGAATATCTGATAATGCGGTGGTACCTACCAAGACGACTTCCTGCTACCCAGTGAAAATTACAGTACCTAAATAGAAGTACCTATCAGCTCACCTCGGAGATTCTTTGATTCGAGCCACAAGGTTGTTGTGCCGGTGTTTTAGCAATTTCAGCTGAGAAAGAAGCTGCTTCAAGCACTTACGAAGCTTGACGATGTTATCTGAGCGACTGTATCTACATGTAAAAGTTGTATTATTTATTGAAACGCTTTTATAGCTGGGCTTAAATTCAGGCTTTAGGGTTTACTGTACTTTTACTTCGATCAAGGAATCAACGATTCTCGACTAAGCGCTTGAAGATTCAACACGTCCTGAGGATGCCTCGTGTAGAGGCAAAACACGCCGAAGGATCTGGGTTCACACCCCAATAATAAGCTTGAACTGCCGGTGCCGGAAAACATCGTGAGGAAACAGCAGCACGGTGTTAGGCTACTCTCTAGTACTCGGCTGGCTAGCTACCACCCTCAAGTTGAAAATCTGCCGCCGAGTACCTAACGGTGTGTTCCAGCAGCCTTACTTGAGAACCAGTTCCATTCCAGGCTAGGTGTGCTTAACCATCTTCGATCACACCGTCACTTAATATCAGGTAAGCTGTGGTCAAGCATCAAGCTTGACAGCCGATAAAAAACACGTGTCGCACGTACTGCAGTGAGAAGATCCTCGAACGAAATCCTTGTCACTGTTGTAACCAAAACTACTTTTAAGCGGAAATGCACTATAAATATATCTCTTGAATAGTCAAAAACACTGACCTTGAGTATAAAAGTGTGTATGAATGGAAAAAGATGAGTATGAGAAGAGTTATTGTTGCAACGCTTTTCCATTTCCCCATGGCACAGCCGTGCTGGATAGCAACGAAGGTTGAGCCGTGGTGGCATTATCTCTATCGTTAAAACTTCTATAATGATTAAATACATGCCAGTTTAATTTAAGTGCTTGTAAATGAGAAAATTAAGGAGTGTTAGAACGCGTTATGATCGTGTTTATTTTCACACATTTTTTGTAGCAAAATGTTAACTTATGCATCTAAGAATTTCTCAAATTTTAATGTGAGTAGACTCGTTGGAATATCTATATGCTACTAGTAGACCCGGCCACGCGTTGCTATGGCCAATTTCACGTGTGTAACGTGAAATAAATTGTAGCGCATATGAAACGTTTGTACTTTTAACGTAGCGCCATCTATTGGATACTTACTCAATCCAGTTAATAAATTACCTTACACCGCCATTTATTAGAATTATATGGAACTCACATATAATTATACCTCTTTGTCGTATAACAGACAAATAAAATATTGCGATAATAAATTGAGATATAAACTATCCTATCTATCAAGTTGGATCAAACTGCATACAGTGTGCAAGATTTGGTTAAAATTGGTTCAGTAGTTGAGTTAAAATAATTTTGAGTATTTTTTTTATATCCATCGTTTTTGTATTATAAATGTTTACGTATCGGCATATTTCATTTTTAGAAACACTATGCCATGCCTAATATTAATGTAATGCCATTCCATATTTATAATTACGCATTTATTTAATTGAGAACAACTAGTCGGACTCTATTTGAACTATAATTAGAGTCAGCTTCTCTTGGGCCATTTTGAGTACTTACAAAACATTTTCATTTATAATTTTAGTACCAATTTAATTTAACCTTCTTTTGATAAGGGTAATTAGAGTCAGCTCAATCAGTACTTTTAGTATAGCGGTAAATATACTAATAATATATAATACCTATAGTTTGAAGGAATAGGTCATGTTTGTAATTGAAAACATTTGGGCTCTAATAATATATAATTATTTAGCTTGTCATTATAAAGGTACTTTTACACTGATTATACAGTTCAAATGTGTGTTCACAATACAACTAGAAAATAATTGTCACTATTGTAGTGTTACGTTTGTTACAAATATGACAAATAATTGCTTAACACTTAAAGATTCCTTTTCACAAAGGAGTCTTTAAGTGTTTAAATGTGGGAAAACAGAAGCATATTGCAGTAGTGCTTCTAGTTATATGGGTTTTAGGTACTTATTTGATGATACAGTCGCTCAGGTAAGTCTTTTTTCAATAATAATCATTGGTTTTTGGACGAATTCTTTTTTTTTACAACCGACTATACTCCGGTTTTTAATTACAGGATAAAATTTAGACAAAGAAATGTCATTTCATGTCAATGTCAAAGTGACAGTTCAGGTGTAATAAACATCTGTAGTCGTGTCGGGGCGACACGACTCTCTCCGCGTTCCATATAATATAAAGTTATCTTTTTCTAAAACTAGTGTTTTTTCGAGTGTTGATATATAAAAATAGTGGTGTTTGATTTTTTATTCTATTTCAAGTCAAGTATTTTTTTTTTTTCAAGTGCCGAATTAAGAGCGCGAGTGTAGGAATGTGATATAATGTGGTGAAACATGACTTTTTGTGTTGCTTCCAAAACTACATCGAAGCTTATATTAAAGTCACCACTACTTTGCTAAGGCATGAACGAGATTTGACTATTAAGGATTTGACCGGACTTGACCAAGACTGGACTTTGACTGTAACTAAACATGTTAGACATAAATTGCAAAAACCGAAGACAAGGCAAAAAAGATAAAGAAGCTGAAGACTGCACACAAAATACAGAAACATTGAAACTGGCAGATCGCAATGAGTGCGATGCTAAGAAGAAAAAAGTGTAGTCACTTTTTTATTTTTAAATTTCGCCACATTACCAATAGTTGGACAGTTCCCGCTACCTAGACCACTACATAGACAAAGTTTATATATCAGCAATTTTTATAAGAATAGGTAACCTAAAATAAAATTAATCATAACGACAACAACAACAAACAGCAACTAGTAACAAAATTATAAAAACAACAAACGGAACACGAATAAACAAAATGGCGTAAAAGCTATTGACCACAGCGATGCTACCAGTAAAAAAAAAAACAACCACGTTTATTACACATTTTTTTTCTCTCTAAGCAAAGTTGTTAAAAAATCAATAAAACAATATTTTTAATATATACTTTTTTGTTCAAAATAGGATCCGCCTTTGGCCACATAAAGCATGATGTCCAGCAGTAGTGTGGTCTAAGGTGGAGCACGCTTACCTAGAAGAAACCAATTTACTCTAGATTTGAAGACACCCATATTGTACCTAACAGGGAACACAGAGCATAGAGTTCCACAACCTCGCTTTGCGAATAAAAAGTGTGGAATCATAACGCTTTGTGCGTACATGAGGAACATCCACCATGTACGGATGACGTTTTGGTCGCGTTTACTATATACACTAAATAGATCGTTTAATATATAAAAATGTATTGTATTCACGTAATTGTGAAATCTACTATCACTTGGCTATTTTTTAAAAACTAAAAACACCTTGATTTACATATTTTTTTCGTTAATTTAAAAACTATTAGTATAGGCATGCCTATTGGACCCAAAACGAAGTTATCATAAAAACTTTTAGTTAAGAAACAACTTGCACATTTTTTTTATTGAAGTTAAAAGATTTTTTAAGCCACGAGATTATTTACGTAAGCGTAAATGTATGTCACTACTTGATTTTCAGATGCATCGAGAATCATAGTGATATCGCAGCTCTCAAAGAAAAACTGAACCAAAAATCAATTCAGATTAAAACAATGGAATACAACAAAAAAATACTTTTTGTTCAATCGCCTGGGTCAGTAGTTACATAAAGGTCTACTGAACATACGTAAGACACGTAATTGAACTCTATCTTCGGTTTTATACTTCCAGCTACTGTCAGTTGAATTACGCATATAATCACTCCACCAATTTTCGGAGCGTAAGCCGATTCTCCATTCTGTATCGTGCAGTGGTATTAGAAAGTTAAACCGTATATACCGTGTAGCTTTAGATCAATTGATTATGTCTATTTTATTATACTACGTTTATACTAGGTGGTAGATCTTCTTAGTAGCGGGGTACCCTGCAGTACCAGATAGTCTACGGTCAAGCAATAGTGTGTAATCATTACTGTGTTTTGGTTTGAAGATTACTGTTGTTGACGAAATTACAGGGCTTTTGAGATTGACCATTGAAAGTAAAAAAAACAGTGATGCCCTGGATTTTGTATTGTTACAAAATTATCAAAGTTCTGTATACCACTGCAATGGTCATTGACATGCGCTATCTATTACCATCAGGCGAGTCTCAGGTGATTAGCCTATCGCCTCAGACCAAAACAAACTAGACGTCCGGACAAGTCCAATAGTAACTCTTTCTATCAAACGTTAATATTCCTGTTAATATTTTTAGGGTTAACGTCAGATATTCGGAGACTGGCGAGAGGCCGTTACCCGATTATGAAAATCTGAGACGACGGATACATTCCAACACCAAAGAACTATGGTACTATTTAAGCAGTCAACTCGAAACAGCAATCAGTTAAAACCTTACTACAGAGAAAATTAAACTCATATTGAAAGAAATGTTGGGTAGAAAAAGGTGAACAAGCCCGCCGCAAAAGTTTTTGGTTAGACGCACGAATAAACATTCCAAAAGTGTAATATGTATGCACTGAAGCATATTTTTTCCTGTTAGGGCCTCATGCCTTTCCGCCGTCTCTTCTTTTTCATCTTCCGGGCCAGCTAGAAGAGTTCTCGACGGAAAGCACGCCAGTTACATACGTCAAGGGAGTGTGCGCGATGCGGTGAAATGTTGTTTAGGAGGGGGTTTGGCGAGTTGACTGCGCGGCTGACCATGCTGCGTGACAGACGCACCACAAACTCCCCTACCGTCTGAATGAATGAACAACGTCTTGCGTGCTCCTGGTTTAATAACGAACTAATATAGCCATTATCACGAGAATTGCGGTCGAAAGTGCACGTGATTGGTGCTATCACCACATATATGGATTACGTGACCTTTGAGAAACCAGTGTGGTGCTAGGGATAATTGGACGGACAAGTATCCGAACGTAAAAGTTATTCATCATCATGAATAACTTTTATGATGTGATTAACTACGAATCTGCGAAAGCGTTCATTATCTTCAAGAGTTGCCAAATATTTTTTATGGAACACCTTATATTTATTGGCGTTTTCGGTTTTGGTTTCATGGTAGTTAATCGTTGTGTATGTTTTATGACAAAAATATCTTAGGACAATTATCTAATGATTATTTTGTATTTGATTATAGTCCAAATTTTACAAAATTTTGGTGGTAGATTTTACCGCCAGGCAGTAGTGTGTAAACATTACTTTGTTTTAGTTTGAAGGGTTGCTAGCGAAATCTCAGGGCTGTTGAGGCTCGTGAGAGTGTGCAGAGGGTACCGCACACTCTCACACGAGGTGGCCTGCGTCCTTGCCGGCTCGCTGCCCTGGAGGCTAGAGGCCGAGGTTCTCTCCTCGGTCTACTGGCGCCGGGCGCGTGCGAGGGAGCAGGACCTGCGTCCCGCCCCACAGGAAGTGGTGCGATGCCGCAGGGATGCCAGGGCCAGGGCTCTGCAGAGGTGGAAGGAGGGTCTTCTCGCGGGACCCGCACAGAGGGGGACCGGAGCCCAACGACTCCTTGAGGCGATCCGGCCCGTACTCGTGGAGTGGGTCCAGCGAGAACACGGGGGTCTGACCTTCCGGTTGACGCAGGTTCTCACGGGACATGGTTGTTTCGGGAGATACCTGTGTCGCGTTGCCGGAAGGGAGGAGACCTCGGTATGTCGCCGGTGCGGCTTTGCGGAAGATACCGCAGAGCACGCGCTGGTGACATGCCCGGGGGAGGCGGAACCGCGACAATCTCTGGTCGCGGTTGTGGGGGCAGACCTCTCCTTGACGGCCATCTTAGCTAAGATGGTCGCCGACGAGAGGTCATGGGAGGCGATGGTCTCGTTTTGCGAGACCGTCGTCTCACGGCGAGAGGCCGAGGAGCGGGAGAGGGAGCAGGATCCTCTAGCTCCTCCCCGCCGGAGGGTGCGGACACGGAGACGAGCCGACCGGGCTCGTACTCCGTCTCCGATCGGAGGGCCTGGGGCGTCGGATGCAGGGCCGTCTGACGTCCCACACCAGGGATAGGCCCTCGAGAGTAGGCGACGCGCCACTTGTTCCCGGCGCGTCGCTGGAGCCGTAAGGGAGGTTCATCCTCCCCGAGGTGGGTCCGCAAGGACGATGGCAGTACAGGGTTGCGGCGAATGCGCGAGCGGTCCCGCGACCCTGTCGTATTGTCACTGCCGAGGGAACACGTGGGGGTTTTAGTCGGTAGGGGCACCACTCTGGTGTCGAGCCCGACACACCCCGCCCGTCTGCCCTGGCGGAAGTGCGTAAAGGCATTTCCCCCACGCAAAAAAAAAAAAAAAAAAAAAAGGGCTGTTGAGGCTGGAAGGACAAGCGCTGTCGAGGCCGCGGTAGAGTGCGAAAGCGTGCCCGCAGCCTCGACACAAAGCGCCGAGGTGGAACACTCCAGGGTTTTTAGTGGGTAGGCCGTCATTAGGACGGAGAGTCCCACATAACCACCGTGCCTGCCCCAGGGCCGGTGGTATACATTAAGTATTTTCCCTGGAAAAAAAAAAAAAAAAAGGGCTGTTGAGGCTAACCATCGAAAGTCTCAAAGTAATGATCGCTAAAGCAGCGAAGCCCTAGATTTTATTTTGTTACTCAATGTTCTGTGTATTGCTGTAACGTACGTTATCTTATACCATCAGGGGAGTGTTTTATTCGTCTCATTACGTTTATTATGAAAAAGTCAATATTAGACACTTTCAATATATATTACAGTATTAGAAAGAGTTACGATTTTTCCATTTTTGTGTATCAGATCCTTATTATCCGATCAAGAGAAACTGCCTCAGCTGGATGGATTCCAGGAGTGGCGGCGCCAGGAAGCAGCCAGCGTAAGTGATCTGGTGCAGCGCAGGTTGTTTTATCTGCAGAATCCTCTCGACTGCCGCAAAGCGAAGAAGTTAATATGTAACCTGAATAAAGTAAATAATATTCGTGTAAATAATATGGAATGGACATCTAAGAAAAAATAGATACGCTATTTACCTACGTTTATGTTTGAGATCTACTGACGAGGGAGTCAACGGAGTGCCGAATATTTATGATGAAATTGTTCCATCTTAGAAAAGAGTTTTTCTATTGGGCTAGATGTCATGTCAAAAAAAAAAAAAACAAAATTCAAAATTCAAAACCATTTATTCAAACTAGGCTGAGAATCAGCACTTTTCGAACGTCGAAATTACATAAGACAGTCCCCCAAAACGCCCACCCGTCACCACTTCCTAGTGCTTTAGCTCCATGTTCAGGGACAATTGCTTTACAGTGTGTCGTGGCAATTTAAACTTGCTTTGTCTACCGTAGAATCTTTGCGTGGCGGAAGCTATAAAGACCTGTACAGAGTAACATCGATAAACTCACTAACGCTGTTAGTAAAGTCAAAAAACTTACGCGATCGCCATAATATCGACATATTGACAGCTTATGTCAATCCCGTGCATTTTTTACTTTTCTATTAGCGTTATCGCTAATCGAATGTTACTTTGTCTAGACCCCCTGGTCGTTGATCGGATATCGTAGTGCATGTTGATGGGCGTTGGTGGATAGATGTCGTCATATGTAGAATGTTTCCTACAAATAACTTTTTTTTAATGATTGATTGGCTTGCGTTTGACCGCCATCTCGCCTGATGTTAAGCGAAGATGCGGTCTATAGTGGACGCTCGCCTAGAAGAAACCGAGTCACTCGCGACTTGAAGGCATCCAGATTGAAAATGTAAGAGAAGCACTAGAATAATTATCTCGGCCATTGAAATACATAAACAATAAAAAAATGGTTTGCTTTCATTTCAGACCGGAGGTTTTGGGTGCCAAGTTCACCACATAATATATTGTCTTATATTAGCGTACGCTACAGAAAGGACATTGATATTACAGAGCAAAGGGTGGCAATTCAACCATTTTGGTTGGGAGACTTATTTTCATCCATTATCAGAAACATGTACTAGTGCGTATGATGACGCTGTATCAAAATGGCCAGGTATTGTAATCATTTACAGCGTTGTGAAAAATCGCTTATTAATTTCTACGTAAAATTTCAAATGTTTTCAAAACAAAAACTTTGTTTTAGTACGAAAATCTGCCAAAGTAGTATTAGTACCAATTCTAGAAAAAATATCACCAATGCCTAGATATCTCCCACCCGTGATACCGGAAGATTTAGCTCACAGGTAAAAACTATTCCATTTTTGTACCTGTGAACTATAAAACCGGGGTAAATATTTATCCCACGGGATTTTTGCTCGTAAAATTGTTCTGAAAGTAAGTTATCTCAATTCAATTTCAATTTATTTATTCGTAAATATATACATTTTACTTATTATAATATACAATCCGTCCGACTCCGGACAAGGAATTCTGTTTCCCGGAGCCGACCTCTTCTTACGGTACACAAAAAAATATTTAAAAACCAAGACAGTGACATTCTACAACTAAAACAAACACAGCTGACGGTTCTTCTTTTAAGGACATGATTCGTTTTTTCATGCCAAAGAAAATGGTAAACTGCAAATTCAATTTGGTATCAATACAATAGGTCTATGTATAGAATCGTAGTTCAAACTTTACCTGGGGTAGATATCTATCCCGGTTTGTAGTTCTAGGGTTAAGGTTCCTCAAACTAAACTAAAATGAATAAGTCCAGATTTGCTGGTACATCAACTATCTTTCTTGTCCATCATTAAATCAACTGTAACATTAACAACTGTAACTGTAACTATTTGTAACTGTATTTAGAATCTGCTGCTGGAAGAACTACTAAGTTCAGTATGAACACTGATAAATATATTTATAGATTTTGCAGTTATTTTGAAGTTTATTGCAATAAAAACAGATAAAGAAACAATTGCCGTTCAAATAAGAGTTTGTACATTTGTGAAGTTTCAAATTTTTCATTAGTATGAAAGTCAGGCGCTTATTTTCAATGACCAAACTCAATAAGTGATCATCACCTAGGATTGCCCGGTTTAATGGCGACTCGTCTGCCTGGTGGGTCGGACAAATGCTTAAATACATCTTGAAGCCACTTGATACCAAACAAAAAGTCATCGACCATGCCGTCGCCAAGATAGACTTTATATCTCCTATAGTGGGGTGAGTCCAGTTTGATTTTATTTCCATTGTAAGAGGATGCCTTTTGGTCGAACGTCTGGTCATGTTGTTATGTTTTGTGTTTTTGGCAAATATCTAGAGGCGAGGCATGAGAAAGTAATTAGATTTCAAACACCCAGTATTTGTACTGTTAGCTCCTTGTCTCTTCAAGTCTTTGTTCAAAGTTTGGCAGCTCTGCAGTTTGTTCTTGCCTACTAATTCTACAAGAGAGCCATAAGCTGCAACTGATGTTTAAAAACTACGGTGACACTTGCAATCACGATTCACGATATTTTGGAAGATTGGTGTTCCACCTTCCAATAGTACTACCTTATTCATAAATAAATATCCTAGGACTTTTTACACAGCGCCATCTAGTCTCAAATTAAGCAGAACTTGTGACATGGGAACCATATAACTGATATAATACTTATTTACTTTTTGTTTTATAAATACATACAGAACACCTAGACACAGAAAAACATGTATGCTCGTTATACAAATGTTTGAACTTAAAGCAGATACACTAACAAGTGACCAAACAGGGCTGTCAATAATGATTGTGAGTAACGTATTATTGCAGCATCCATGTCCGGCGCACTGACAAGTTTAAAGAAAGTAAGTATTTTGCCTTCAAAGAATACATGGTTCACGTCGCAGATTACTACGAGAAGCTCGAAATTAGTACCAGCGTCGCCGAGCGCCGCGTCTTTATTGCCACCGATGAGCCCAATGTGAGTGTCGTTCACAACGTATAATGACTGACGGCGCTAACCACTGAGCTATCATCGTTACAAAGCGCTGAGTTATCTCATTGGTTCGCTCAGTCTGTTCTACAGATATGGGGAATGTTTTGATGAAATTTTTAGGCTTACGATTTAATCTACTGTTTTTCCGCGCATCAGTCTTACGTTGAATGGCGTAACACCTTCGGTTTTCCACCGGATTTTGATCTCACTCGCTTCAAACAAAAGGTGAATATTTAAAAGTTAAGCAACTCACTGACAATACCCCGGTTATTGTACGTGTCCATAGGCGGCTGTCCCCACTTACCGTCAGGTGAACCGTACTTGCTTGCCACTTTGTCATATTAAAAACAATAATCTCATAACACTATTTCGAATCTTTAGTCTTTACGTAATAGGATGTTATACATAAATGATTATGTTTTTCCAGATCCTGGAAGAAGCTCAGAAGAATTATCCTAAGTACAGATTTTATGGTAATTTCACTATCGCCAAGACTGCGGCAGTAAGCTGTCGAACCACGTCGGAGGCGCTAACTGGCCTGCTCGTGGACCTGGCAGTGTTGTCAAAGTGTCACTACGTCGTCTGTACGTTTAGCAGTAATGTAAGAAACATGATGATATTTACGTAGTTACATAGATCAACGAATAATTGAGCTTCAAGAGCTTTTTTTTTTTAAAATGTAACTGTACTGAAACTAAAGAGACACTTTCCTGATGGTAAGAGATAACGCCTGTCGATGACCATTGCAGCGATACACAATTTTTTTTCTTAACAAAAGTATGTTTATCACAAAGACTTTTTTCTAGACCAGCTAGGTGTTTGACCATAGCTCACCTGGTGTTGAGTGACAGTGTGGTCGAAGATGTTAAAGCATAACTAGCATGGAATGGGATTGGCTCTCAAGTGACGCACCCCGAACACTAAACCGCGCACATAATAATTTACTTCGACAAATGACAACAGCCGTGGTCATGAACAAAAACATAGATACTCAATTATGTGTTTTAACTGCGAAAGTTTAAAAAATATATTTGCTTGTCAATATCGGAGCCTGGAATATTTGCATGAAACCAAGATGTAATTAGATTATTTTAACAGATCGGTCGAATGGCGTTTGAGCTAATGCAAACGAACCGAGTAGATGCGTCGCAGAGCGTTTTTTCTCTGGACAGCGGTTACTACTTTTGCCTTATCTTCGCAATGGATCGCATTGCTGTCATGGATAACAAAGGAGGAGATAATGATATCAGTTTTGAGGTAAGTTTGACTTGAAACTTTGGTGTTAACTATAACCAAAGTTTACCAAAGATTATTAAAAAAATTATAGGTGAATATTTATTTGTTTACAAGAAAAAAATTTTGTGTACGCAATAACCAACATAATTTGTATAATGATAAGCATTTACAATTGAGCCTCCTCCCATCGCCGCTACCTCGGAGCGCCTCCACTTGGGAGCTTTCATCAAAAACGCTGTCACAACTACATTACTACATTTGAGATATAACAAAACAATGCATGGTGGGATATTCCTCTTTTATAGATTTACCGAAGCTCCGCGGTGGCATATTTTTTTTTTTTTTATGTCTGAAGGGCTAGGTGTTTGACCACAGCTCACCTGATGTTAAGTGACGGTGTGGTCGAAGATGGGAACACACCGTTAGATGCTTGGCGGCAGATTTTCAACTTGAGGGTGGTAGATAGCCAGCCGTGTACTAGAAAGTACCCTACCACCACGCTATGGTTTCCTCACGATATTTGCCTTCACCGGCAGCTCAAGATCATTGTTGGGGTTTGAACCCACGCCCTTCGGCATGCGAACCTACCGCGCTAACCACTGAACCATCATCGCTACGCTATCATCGCTATATATCTACCTTTTAAGGATAGAATAATATACACGTACTATTTTCTAAAAAAATTGTCTCATACAATGCAGGTAATATGCTCTACTACCCGTGCAACGCCGGGGCGGGTCGCTAGGAAATAAATAAAAAACCCTTTTAACAATAAGCTTGAGCTGCTGGTGTAGGAAAACGTCGCGAGGAAACTATATCATTCTTTTTTTTTTATGGCTGACAGGCTAGGTGTTTGACCACAACTCACCTGATGTTAAGTGACGGTGTGGTCGAAGATGGTAAAGCACACCTAGCCTGGAATAGAACTGGCTCTCAAGTGAGGCTGCCGGAACACACCGTTAGATGCTTGGCGGCAGATTTTCAATTTGAGGGTGGTAGCTAGCCAGTCGAGTACTAGAAAGTACCCTAGCATCACGCTATGGTTTCCTCACGATGTTTTCCTTCACTAGCAGCTCAAGCTCATTGTTGGGGTATGAACCCACGTCCTTCGGCATGCGAACCAACCGCGCTTACCACTGAGCTATCATCGCTACAAAATAAAACAACAAAATTCTGGTAAGATAATTTTTACTCGGATGCCTCGCTACTTATCGCCATCAAATTGAAAATCACTTGTAACTCTCACTTGCGAGCCAGCCACTTTCCAGGCTAGTAGTGTGTTGTATCTTCGACCACTGTTGTTTAACACCAGATAAGCTGTGGTTAAATACCAAGCCCGTCAAAAAAAAAACATTTTAATATTCAGCAATGCTACTACGCAAAGTTGACGTTTTTCATTTTGTAATTTACCCCCATATAAAAAGGTATCAAATTTTACAAATAAAACAATTTTAAATAGTTGCAAATTATTCTAGAGTTGCGAATAAAACCAGGTGCTATTATGGGCAGAAATGCACTGCGCCAGCACCGACCTAAAACTGGTAACTTTGCAATTTACTGGTAGTATTACCTTTAATCTAGAACACATTCATGTACCTTGCATCCTGGTTGAATGACTGGCAAAGTTGTCGTATTTCAAGCAGACTGGTTCGATCGTTAATACCAACACCAGACTGAGAATTAGACCTTTTGGTACTCTTTTGGTTTCCAGGCCGGTCATCACCTTGCTATCATACCAGATGGCTATAAAGATGGCTACTACAGTGGCACCAATAAAAATACCCTTACGGTGAGTTACCTACTTCACAGACTAAATAAACTATCTACATATATATCTCTACATACAAAGAAATATGTGAAAATCACGAAAATAACTGAAAAATTTCGGTATTCTTTTTTTAATGCGTAGAGCGAAAAATGAAGGAAAAAACTATTAATCTTTTGTTTTTGCGTAAGTAGGACGTAGGTTTGAAGTCAAATACTAAATATTAGTTCCTTGGCCTCGGACTCAATAAGTAATAAAAGTGAATTTGATTCTGTATTATGATATCTATTTGAAATAAGTGGATTATATCATTCTAGGTTAGGTGTTTTTTAATTTCTTCGACGAAACCGTCACTTAACATCAGGTGTGGTTAAAACTTAGCCTGTCAATTATAAAAAAAATAGTTCGCCGTCACGGGACACCCAGCAGATGTGAAATATTTAAACCGTAAGCAGCTCACACAGGAAGCAAGGAGAGTATAGTATACGCGCGCTCACTCACACAAGGGAATCAAGAGAAGTGGCATAAGAGAGCGTCACACCGTTTGCCGTCACGGCATACAAGTAGCTTTTACTGCCAAAGCGCGCCCATAGATGTTTCACATCAAAAATATGTTTTATCTCATCTAATAAATAGATTATTCTTATTAATTATTTTCTTTCAGGCCGGTCTCATCGCGTGGTACAAAACAGCAGAACATCTCATGGTCTATCCATTCCCAGTGTACAAAGATGTGCCGATTATATAAACGACGCACAAGATAAAATCTTCGCATAAAAACAACAGCAATCATTATTTCAAACCTTAAACTATTACATTTGTTATTCCGTTTAATGTTACTATATCGATATTTTAAAAAGGCTGATAAATAATAAGACGTGGCTAAAAACTATGAAACTTCATAGTTTCATTCAATGGTATCATCGTGTAGATAAAGATAACACACACACATCACATTATCAGCCAAAGGACGTCCACTGCTGGACATAGGCCTCCTCCTGGGGGGGTTTTGCCAATACTCGCCACGCTCGGCAGGCGGGTTGGCGAGCGCAGTTAGGTGTGATTGTTCAAGGAAGACGCTGCTGCCCATCTTCCGGATTACATCCCTTAGCCGACTCTTACGGCAACCACGGGTAGAGAAGGTGGGATACTATTCTTACGCCGGCACCACCACGGCAAAAAGATAAAGATAACATAAAGATACATTTAATTCATAAAAAGGAGTACAGTATACATAGTCATTATCATCATCATCTCAGCGGTTGGACGTCCACTGCTGGACATAGGCCTCCGCCATTGACTTCCATAAAGACCGGTTGGCAGCGGCACGCATCCAGCGTGTTTTTGCGGTCTTTGTGAGGTTATCTGTCCACCTAGTGGACGTCCTACGCTGCATTTGCCGGTCCGCGGTCTCCACTCCAGAACTTTGAAGCCCCATCGGCCACCGGTTCTGCGTGTTATGTGCCCTGCCCACTGCCACTTCAACTTGCTAATCTGTTGGGCTATGTCGGTAACTTTGGTTCGCCTACGGATCTCCTAATTTCTGATTCGATATCGCAGGGAAACTCCGTGCATAGCCCTCTCCATAGCTCACAATTCAGAGTATAAACAGGTAACTATCGCTTGGACTGTGGACAAATCCACATAGTTGGTAACTCTACAAATCACTAAACGCAGCTTTAAAGGTAACTTCCTCAATTTATTTCAAGTAGAAAATCCGCAAAGATCAATCTTTTGAAAGGAAAGTAGAGTACTGCCGAACAGGTTTATGCACTTCCAATGCAGCGGTGCCGGTGATTTCTGAAATTGAGCGCAAGTGTGGAGCCACGTAGTTAGCGGCTATTACATACATAATATATTAAGTGCTTATCGCTTGTTAAAATAGATAGAAACGAATTATGTATGAAATAAAGATACAGTTTAATGAATTAAAGAAATACTTTGACTTATAAATGCGCATGATTCATATATGCAACACTCAGACTAAGAACATTAGATCTTATTTTGTATATATTATGTAATTATATGGTTATTTTTGGTTGTATTGTAAATCTATGGTATGTATTAAGACCAGCTTTGGAGGTTTTAGTCCTTATCTAAAGAGAGTTTATACTATGTAGAAAAGAGATTTTGGCTTCTAAATACTGACTTTACAAAAATGACTGCTTTTTTACAAGATTTTATTGATTTTGCAATGTAAATAGTGTTAGTAGTTTTAGGTCAAATCTTGCAAGTTTAATTAAAACTAATTTGTCTTATTCTACGGAGTATAACAATGCATGTTTATGACTGGCTGTATTAGCATGACCGGATTCTATATATGATTGGCTCCAAACGAAATAACACCACAACGGTCAACTGTATGTACAAGCTTGGTGTTTGACCACAGCTCGCCTTACAGGGACGGTGTGGTTGAAGACAGTAAAGTACACTTAGATTGGAATGGAATTGGCTCATTGAGGCTGCCGGAACACACCGTTAGATGCTTGGCGGAAGATTTTCAACTTGAGGGGTTTGGTAGCTAGCCAGCTGAGTACTAGAAAATACCCAACTAACATGCTATGGTTTCCTCACGATGATTTTCTTTACGGGCAGCTCAAGCTCATTGTTGGAGCTTGAACCCACGCCTTTCGGCGTGTGAACCGAACACGTGATAGCTCGTAACACATTCTCCGCGCCGCCAACTGTCTGGCCTCCTCAAAAGCGTTCGCGGCGAAAGTCTACCACTGCCAGTCAAGTTCATTAACACGTAACAGTACCCCGTTGACCGCCGCTGGCGCATCATCACTGTTTCCTATAAAACTGCCGTTTTATCTCCCGATATATTAGAATCTTTTAAATTAAGAATTCCCGTAATCATCTATAAGTGCTCAGCCTTCCCCGTTGCTACTAAATTGGTGTATTTGTGTTAGTAGGGCAGTAAATGGAGTAAGATGAAGTACCAAACGGTTTTGATAGTAATATGCTGTCTGATGCCGGTCGTACTTCCAGCAAGGCATATGCCGAAATGGAAAAAACAGGTAAGTTTTTTTAAAATTACAATGTTTCTTTTTGCTTCAATGCTCGCTTTTGTGTTGCTAACCGTCAACCGGAGACAAACTAAATGTTCTACGTAGGTATACACGTTGAAATTTGAGATTTCTTTTCTATAGCCGCAGTCGACCTAATCAAATTCAAACAGATTCAAATTCAAACATTTATTTTACAAAACATGGGTAACAATTTTCATTGCGACAATATGTTTGATAGTTAGATCGCCAAGTTTTCATCATATATTTTTTTTGTATGCAAAATTTATTAGTGAGATATAGAATTATTAAATTTATTACATGTATAATAAAATATTAAATAAAAACAGATATATTATGTAAGCTAAATTAAGTAAAGACTTAAAGAAATACACATATGTACATTAGGCTATCTTAATACACTGCTGCGCGGAACAGGGATCTCGTGATCAAATTGAAACTCATTATACAAGATTCAAATTAAATGTGAAAAAACACATATACGTAAGTCCACCAATGCCTTGGCACGGCATCGGTGGACTTACGTATACGTGCCTCGGCTTCGCCTCAACCCACATTATCACGTTCGTCCGTTGATATCCGTTTTTTACCAGCCACTGCTACAGGGAATATTTCCTAATTTCAATGATTTCCCTAGTGGCATGATTGATCAATCAATTGATAAGTAAATAAATAATAAAAAGAGTCGCAAATGTATACACAAACAGACAGACGTGATGAAGCTAAAAAGTTTCCAAGATGACCAAGTTCGCAGCATAAAGTGCGGGAGAGTCTGTTGTCAACATAAATGGAATGTATTCTATCATGTATTTCTATGGAGATAAGAAAGATATAAAATTTATATATAATTTCGAATAGTACCTACCTATATAATTTTAGTTGTACGTATTAGTCCAATTTTGTAGCGATGATAGCTCAGTGGATTGTGCGGTCGGTTTACATGCCGAAGGGCGTGGGTTCAAATCCTAAGAATGAGCTTGAGCTGCCGGTAACGTATCAACATCGTGCATAGTGGTAGGGTACACTGTAGTACTCGGCTAACTAGCTACGGATGAAATTTGTAAATCTGCCGCCAAGCACATTCCTATTAATGGTATGTTCTGGCAGCCTAATTTAAGAGTCATTCCAGGATAAGTGTGTTTATCATCTTCGACCACCACGGCACTTAACATTAGATAGGCTGTGGTCAAGCACAAAAAATCCTTTTCTTTGACTTTGATTTGCATCATTAAGTACTTTAAAGACGTAGCAACGCACACCTACAAATAAGTATATAATCAAATTTTTGGTTTTAAAAAATTACATCATTTAAACGCAAGGAATATGTAAAATAAAATAAAAACATTAAAATAAAATCATATTTCACACGTGTTTATTTTTGCAGTTTTCCTCTCGGCCGACTTTCTCGCTGCTTTCTCGACTTATTAGAAAGTTTCCGTTGACTCATGGAGATTACCCACTTAGATCCTGTTGCGTCTGATTAAAACAAACTAGCTGCTTCGTGCAATTTAACCGAATATTTTCAAATATTTGTCAGATGATGAATCGATTGAAATAAAACTAACTAACATAAAAAAAATACTAGCCGTTTAAAAATAGATATATAATATACCACCCAATATTATATAACTTATTTAATTTATAATTTGCCCCATAAGTGTTAATTAGTTCGTAAATAACGGACTACAGTCTCATTATATTTGATTATATAAATTCAAAATGTTAGTTTCTCCTATTTTTTCTTATGTTTGGAAACTGAAACAATTTCCAAATACTAGAGTGATACATTTCTTCTAAATCAACGTGCTCCATCCTCAGCCACACCGTAGCATTCCATCAGACAAGTTGGTGATCGAACGTTTCTAAACTAAACCACAACCATAACGACAAATAGAAAGAATGCTAGGTCCTTATCTAATTAGAAGTTAGCAGTTCATTTATAATTTTCTGACTTTTAAGGCGACGATTGCTGTTTAGGATTCGGCCGAGAAATCTCATTTTACCTTTTACGAGATGCAGCTAATTTACGATATAGCAAAAAATAATTCGATACTCAGCGTACATTTAATTTCCATCTGTCTCGGTTTTATACCCGACTGCCAAGGAAGGGTTATGTTTTTCGCGCGTATCTTGTATGTATGTATGTAAATTTCTTTATAACCTTGTATCTTCCAAACGGCCGAATGGATTACGACAATTAAGGTATCGTTAGATTCGTCTCAACAAACAAAATGTCCTTAGTTGTTTAAAAAAAATCAAGATGGTGGACTTTTGGCGCGAAATAGTAATACGTTAATATAAATAAAAAAACTAAACCTATCAATTAGGATATCTAAATAAAGGCAATACAAAAATATACATAAGTCATATGTTTAAATTGAATTAGAAATAATAATATTGTTTAAAAAGTTTTTTTCTTCTTTTTAATAAAATAGCTTTCTCAATTTATGAGAACTATAATACTACAGCAATGACTGTTATTCCAGATCGCATCGAATTCCATTAAGCAGTTACAGCCTGAAGAAGTAACAAACCTACATACATACAGACAAACTCTCGCATTTAAAGCTGTCTAAACTAATAAAAGCGGTTCCAGCGAAATTGCGTGACGAAATAGTTATAGAAATCGAAATTGTTATTGTATGTGCTATGAATATTTCAAGCGATTCGTATCTATAGACGGCAATATGTTATGCAATGTCATACCATAATAAGAAGTGTGTGTGTGATACATTATATATATGTACCTACGAGTATACTTTCTTTCCCATTAGTACACTGATACAGTCATGATATTTAATTTCTTTGTTACTAACAAAACATCAATGCTTTACAATCTGATTCAAATAGACTCAATAAGTAAAAATTTGAAATACAATCGTTTATTGGACTAAACATTTGTTTTATAATGACTGTAAATAATTATATTTTATTGTACTACAACTTATTAACTACTAATTATAATTATGTATACATTGTGGGTCTGGGCCGTAGCCGCATGTCGAGAGATCGTCAAAATCACTACAAAGTGGTTCCCTCAAGATTGTAAACAAACTCTTGGACGGCCCAGACGGAGATGGAGGGACGAACTTGACTCCTGTATGAAAGAATTGACTCAGGTTGCAAAAGACAGAGAAAGATGGAAGGAGTGAAGGCAGGCCTTTGCCCTGCCGTGTGACAGTACAGACTGATAATAATAATATAATAATGTATCCATTTCTTTACTTAATTTAAAAAATATAAATGATACAAACACTTGAAAACTAGGGTGATTCCGGCAGCGAAACAGGTGGACCTGGTGGTTAGGGCTGCAGAGTGAGTGACAATGCAAGCCGGGTAAAGGATCGCTGCCTTTTGGATCTGATCCATATAAAAGCGAAAGTAACTCTGTCTGTCTGTCTTTTTGTCTGTGTGTTACCATTTCATGACTAAGCGGCTGAATAGACCTTGATAAAATAAATAAAAGTTATAGTGTGTTTCTTAAAGACGGACAACGGCTATATTTTTTCGTATAAAGCCTAATGAGAAATTCTGTCACTAATATTGATAATACTCGGTTGGTTATTGTGATAATTATTATTTAGTTAACTGCGATGGAATTTTGTTACTTTTTTGCATGATCATATTATTATTAAATTTTTAAATGTGAGTAGGTGTAGCCTGCAAATTCAAATTCGCGCTCAATACTAATGTTTACAATTTGAGAACCGGGCCACCAAGATACAGGCTTTGCATTCTACTAATATTATAAATGTTAAAGTTTGTAAGTTTTTCATTCAATTACACAAAAATGGCTGAACGGATTTGAATGAAATTTAGCACACTTATAGCTTATTACCTCAATTAAATTTATGGGTACTTTTTATATCAGAAAAATATTAGGTTCCTGTATCTCCTGTAGACGTATCTACTTAAAATTTGGTATATATGTGGAACATTATTCAGGGATAAAAGGTATCCTTTATCTTAATCTAATAATAAAATAGCGCAAGTTTCATGAGTAGTACCTATTGCTTATTTGTTATTTACACATGTTTAATTTTTCGCTGAACCTAATTCTAAAGTTAGGGCGGACGAAGACGCGGGCGTAAGCTCCATCCTGAAAACAATAAACTAAATTGAATTGTAGTGACTAACCGGCACTATTTTGCTTGATGGCTCCGCTTGCACCCGTGTTTAACCCTAAGTGGAACTGGCTCTTCTTTCATAGTCTAGTCATCGGCAGGCGTGCTCGCTGCCCGCGGTGCAGTCGGAGCACAGCCACTACGTCTGCGACGACAAGGGTGAGCCTAAATGTCACCCGGGCTGGCAGGGCGATTTGTGCGACGTGCCCATATGCAAGAAAGGATGCGATCCGCTTCAAGGTAACTGCAGCTTTTGATAACATAACTGTTTTTTACAGGATGTCGTTGTATACACGAGGTACTGGCAAACAAACCTTGTTTAGAATCAAACTGCTAGTAAAAAACTCACATCACACACATCATCAGCCATAGAACGTCTACTGCTGGACATATGCCTCCACCTGGGACAGGGTTTGCCAATACTCGCCACGCTTAGCAGGCGGGTCGGCGAGCGCAGTTAGGTGTGATTGTTCAAGGAAGACGCTGCTGCCCATCTTCCGGATTACATCCCTTAGCCGACTCTTACGGCAACCACGGGTAGAGAGGGTGGGATACTATTCTTACGCCGGCACTACCACGGCAATAACAATACAAACAGACGAATAAAAAACAAAATACAATCTTCGGTGAGTGCGCTTCAGATCTACATGATCTAATTCCACCCTACCCATTCTACTATTGGACACCCAGGAGCTCTAAGAACCGACACCGCTTTATGGCCGATATTTCAAAAACTCGAACTAAACGGTTCGAATCTACCTTCATTGAGCGAACCGCTCAATAGTAAAATTTGCTACCCGAGTGGGTGTTCCCTGATAGATAGGTTATCTAAAGCTAATAAGTCTTTTCTCGGGAATTGCGTTAGATTCTATAATAAAATCCCACTTGAGGTAACTAAAATGTCCTATAATAAATTCAAAGATTTTATAAAGCAGAGGTTAATTGACAAAGCCTACTATAAGGTGGCTCATTACTTGGAAGACAGGAATATATGGTTGTTGTAGCTTCTCTCTGCACTTGCATCCCCCTGGCTAAGTGACAATTGTAGTAAGCATAATGTATGTATTAATATTTATTACTGTAAATTGTAACCTAATATGAAAAGAAAGATCCACAAAAGAAATGCCTTGCTGAGTTTCTTGCCGGAGTCTTCTCAGTTGAAGTGTAATTACGAGCCGGTGGTAGATTCAAACATGTAACTTAACGTTCATAAGTGCCTTACCAGGGCCTAAACTGAATAAATGACTTTTGATTTTGATTTTGATTTTGATACAATCTGGGTGCCTTCAAGTTGCGAGTGAATCGGTTTCTTCTAGGCGAGCGTGATCCACCGTAGACCGCATCTTCGCTTAACATCAGGCGAGATGGCGGTCAAACGCAATATGATGATGATGAAAAGTATCCTATGATTCATTCCAGGGCCTAAAGTATCTACATGCAAAATTTCATCCAGATCCGTTCAGCCGTTCTGGCGTGATTGAGTAACAAACATCCATCCATCCATCCAAACTTTAACATATATAATATTATATATATATATATATATATATAGTGGGATTATACATAAACCCTGAAAACATTACACATTTTTTTTGAGCATTCGTGTAAAAATGGGAAGTGGGTTAGTAAACTTCTCAAAGATGGAGAGAGGGATGTGGGAAGGCTTGGATACCTAAATGCTAACTACTTACTACAGTACAATGTAAAGTAGGTTGACCTACCGTTCTAGACATAGCCGTGTCTTTTCAAGTTGACATTTGTTAGAGCTTTCTACCTATCATCATTAGCTTTCTTTGGAAAGTCCATTTACGCATTAAGTCTTTAGACTTTTGTTTAGCTAATGTAGCAATGACGATGACTCAGGTTTATTGACTTGAGAAAGTAGAGAAAACAATTTGTACATTCATGTTAAGTGGGAATACCTAACAAAGTCGACAGTTCATATAATTATATGAACAAAGAATATTAGTTACCACTTTGTTATAAATAGGTACATAAATAAGACCGTCACTTGTGGCACTAGCTCATAAGATTCTTTTGTTTTCTGTACTCTTTTTCTTTTTCAGTGTGCACAATAAAGAGTTTCTATCTATCTACGATATCTATCTAAATAAATATTGGCGGACATTTCACATAGCGCCATCTAGCCCTAAAGTCAGTAAAGCTTGTACTATGGAAGCCAGATAGCATACTTTTGGGTTGTAAATACATATATATCTATATTTATAAATAATTAAAACAAAGTCGGGTTTGTTACACTATGTAAAACTCAGGAACAGCTAGACCAATTTTAATGATCTCCTATTTATAGGATTCGTCTCTGCCCTGAATAGCAAAATAACTATTAACGGAAAAAATATTGTAAAGAAATATATTTTTTTAATAAATTAGGTTTGGAACTCCGCCGTCTTCCGCAACTGACAGCTCGAATAGAAAATACTCTCACTAACTACTATGTACTTCCAAATTAAATTTAGCTAAAAATTTAGACGATATTCATTGACTATTATGCGATACGAAGTTTGTTTATAGTGATAGTGCCCTTGAACATTTCTGGGGAATCCTAAAGGATTTTGAAATGCAGATAACGTTTATCCTGGATTAACACAGGCTACTTTTTATCCCGGAAAACTCAGATAAAACTGCATAACCTTTTAGTTAGAGCAAATGTGATGATTCCACATGTTTTCAGGATACTGTAAGCGGCCAGGCGAATGTCGGTGCAAGTTAGGCTTCTACGGCGAGAGATGCAATAAGTGCATCCCTCTGCCAGGTTGCCAGCACGGTTACTGTAACGTGTCCTTCGAGTGCATCTGTAGGGATGGATGGGACGGCATCTTCTGCTCCGAACGTAAGTAATGACAGGCTCATTAGTATACTTCTGGTGATGGAACGGATGTTGAAGCGCAATTCCCCCGTCCAGAGGTTGTTCCACTTTTAACTTACTTCTTCTTATTTTCAATAAATTTTAATGAAAAACCTAGTTAAATAAGTCTGAGTCACACAAATCAAATCTTGATCGAGTTCGGTCTTGCCATAAAGTAGTGGTGATTTTACCGCAACTTACCATTTTGGGTATAATTGCGTTAAATCTATAAGTATCGCTTCTTTTTCATTGAATTTTCGTTCCTTCGTGCTGAATATCTATGGCATAGGGTTAGATTTTATTACCCGACGACGTTCAGACAGCGTCACCCGTACATCGTAGACTTTCCCCATGTGTGCAATAACTATTTCAGGTCTACATTTTCTGTTCTCGAAGCGAGGAAATGGAACAATTTGCTAGAATATGTTTCCAGAAAATAACACTATAATCTTTAAATTCAGTTCAAACACGTTTCTTATAAGTAAGCTTGCTCCACCAAAGACTGCATCGCTACTTATCATCAGATAGGATCTTGACAAAACAAGAACCAATTAAGCATAAAAACTTAGATGCCCCTATATGAAAGTATGGTATTATCTATTACTGGCAGTATTTATATGAAACTATGTTGTGGTTGCCAGCGATGTGCCGGTCGGACTGCCATAACACGCGCGGGTACTGCGAAGCCCCTGGCGAGTGCCGCTGTCGCTTGGGCTGGGCGGGGCCTACATGCCGCGCTTGCCAGCCGCTGCCGGGCTGCCAGCACGGCTACTGTGACAAGCCGCTCGAGTGCCGCTGCACCAAGGGCTACACGGGCCTGCTCTGCCAGACACGTAAGGACAAGTGGAACCTACATTAACAAGTCACTTTAACTTTTGAGGTCATATATGATGAAGAAAAAGGGGAACTTCGAAGATGTACATAATATCTGCTCCTCGATTTTGCGTCTTCCAGTATATAAAGTAGGTTTTGTGACGTTAGCCTCTGTTCTATTTTACTTCTTGTTTCCGTTAGTGATGCAAATAAATATGTTAATGATGTACTAGTATTCATTCAATAAAATGTAATAAATCGAGGATATAAGCTAACTGCATTCCCATGCAATTCAGGGTATGACGTGACGCCTATTTCGTCACGTCATACCTATTTCGTTACGTCATATTATATTAGTGAGAGAGAGAAAGCCAGTTCCATTCCAGGCTATGCATATTTAACATCTTTGAACACACCATTACTTAATTTCAGATGACTGTGGTCTAATACCTAGCCTACCAACAACTTGGTGGCAGATGTCCTAAGCAGGAGGTCGTCTAGGTACCATCGCAGTACCAGATATTCTACTGCAGGTAGCGAAGTTACAGGGCTGTTGAGACTAAACCATTGAACGTTTTAAATTAATGAGCGACAAAGCAGCGACGCCCTGGACTTTGCTTTGCTGCTCAAAGTTCTGTGCATCGATGCAATGGTTATGAACAGGCGTTATCTCTTACTATCAGAAAAGCGTCTCGTTATTCTGATTACTTAAGATAAATAAGGTGATTAAAAAACAAGCAGAATTTCAATTTAAATTGATTTAATTTTCCAGCGATTTGCGCGCCCGGCTGCCACCCGGAGCGCGGCTACTGCCGTCGGCCGGGAGAGTGCCGCTGCAAGGTCGGCTGGACCGGCACTGACTGCTCTCAGTGCCACCGCTACCCCGGCTGCGTGCACGGGAGCTGCACCCGACCCTGGGAGTGCTCCTGCGAGCCCGGATGGGGCGGGATGCTCTGCGATGAAGGTGACTATTGCAGCTACAGTTATATGTAGATACTTACAGGGAATTAGGTAACCGGAGACACTATAGCGACATTAATTCCACAAACTTATAGGGAGTGGTCAATTAATTAAAAAAACGCTCCGAGGGTTCCGTACAAACCTGTAGGTATATAAGTAAAAGTTATGGGGTTTTAAATGGTAATTTATGCTTTTCGTAATTTTTCCTTTATCTGTGCTATAAGACGTTGCTTCGTACCAAATCAAGATTCTAAGTTCACGGGAAGTACCCTGGTTTTGATTTCCTTGCGAGTGTCAAAAATTTGCAGCATAAACCGCTGTATCTTTTGATTGCGTTGGCTTAGAAGTTAATTTTTTCACAGCTCCAAGGGACAGTAAACCTGAGTATTTGATATGAATTTCAGCTTGATACCTCCACGCGATAATGAGAAAAAGAGCCTTGACAGACAGACAGACGGACAACAAAGTGATCCTATAAGGGTTCCGTTCCCTAAAATGAGATAGCGTAAGAGACTTAGTTGAGAGAGAAAGTAGAAATGAGAAAAACTGAGCTGTTATATGTATTTGTTTTGTCGAGTATATAAATGTATGAAATAGTAAATTTGTTCATAACTTTACTTTTACCAGTGTGTAAAATTTCAAAGCGTATATAACCATGTGTATACTTTTAAAAGGAATCAATTTTGCTTACATTTTACAAGTTAAAGTCATACTTAAATACGCCACTGTTTACGTGTTTATTTGTCCGGTTGAGATTTGTCACCTATGTATGATTGTGAATTTAATAAAAGCATGGTTTACGCATAATTGTATCTAAATTGGTTACATTCAGTCGCAAATAGTATTTATATTACGATAATACTCATTATGTATATGTGATATTACTTAGAATTTGTCGAGTAAAATTTCTTACGCAACCTAAAATTTTTGTTTAGTTTGGCGTTATAGTGGCGTAATATCTAAAAAAAGTATCCAATCATTGAAACCATCGCTTAAATTTTTGCTAGCGGTCGAGGGTCTTTAATTGATGTCTCATTCACTCACGTCTTGGTGGTAGGAAATGGCTAATTGGAGACGTTTAAAATCGAAATAAAATGCAATTAGAGTAGATACAAATAATATCACCCATGCACGTATGTCCGGGTCTGTTTAGAACATTAAACGTTCTTAATACTCCCATGTTACAGTTAGTAAAACAATAATAATGTCATTTTTCATAATTTTTATTATTATACATACATATTTCTTAACAAACTTACCTTAAATTTGAATCGTGCGGTTACTTCCTCTGAACTAGGCTTAATGCCTGTATTTCAACGTCAGCGCCCTCTGGCATAAATAATGTGCCAGTAGGAACGTTAATTTTTCAAAGTATAATTTAGAATTTATCTTTACAGAGTTAAACTTCTGCGAAAAGAACAAAAATACTTGCAGAAATGGGGGTCAATGCCAATCTCTGGAGTCTGGTGACGGCTACTTCAGATGCCACTGCCCACTCGGGATCACTGGCAAGCACTGCGAAATCCTTCCTGAATCCATGGTTCCAGAAATTGCTGATAATTCAACCAATGTAGAAAATACAAACAATGGAACTACTGCGGGAAACCTTACCACTGAAACTATAGATACTTCAGAAACGGAATCAGTTGAAAATAATGTACATAATGAAAATATAGCTGGTTCTCAAGATGGAGATTCTGCGAATAGGCCAGGTACTGAAAATGGAATAAATAAGGTCGGCAAAGACAAAAATACGCCAACTACTACAGTATCTTCGTCTTCAGCAGAAACAACAACGAAAGAACCAGACGACTTTGAAAATGAGACTGAATAATATTAAAAGTGTGAAGAGTGGCAGAGAAAAGAAAGAGAAAGTTTGTAAAGAATAATAATTTAAACTTAGAAACATTCAATTCCTAAAAGTAACTACGTGGTGCTTTTAGACACTATAAGGAAATACTATGATGATAATTGAAAAATATAAATTTAAGTTAGAAAAGATAACGAAGAAAACTATGACTAATTAATTTGTGATCATAAGAAAAAACCGCATAGACTGAGGATAGAATAAGCAATGCAAGAATCTTATACAATATATTTATTTGTAAAAAAATTGTATCGAAAACTACATCTCTCATGATGTTTACCGTAAAGTCGTATACAGAATAACATCTAGAGCATAGAATAGGAAATAATATTATTTATACCTAGACCATGAAACTGAGTGCTGATGGTCTGTGAAGAAATTAGCAAGAGCTCAAAAGACATTACTCATGCTACATAGCAAAAGGGAAAGTCTATATCTAAAATACATATATCAGACGAAAACACTTTCGTTAACATCTTTACGACTGAATGATATTGTTTATTATTTTGTGAGTGTGATGTGTAAAGTCTCTTCAGAATTTATTAATTAAGGATTAAATTATTTAAATATGATTTTCTAAATAAAATTTAAAGATTTCAAAATTGTTCTTCTTTGTCGTCTTTTTGTTCTTTGTGTTATGATGTGCTTTTACCTAGTTGGTGAACTTGCAGAATGAGTGAAAGCAAACCCTTGAAGGGTTAAGGGTGTAACTTTTCATTAAACTTGACATATTTATTACTTTACGTAATATCTATATTTCTTAATTTTCTATTGTTAGCATTATATCGTCACCTATAATTGCTGTAACATCTAGTTTTTTTTAAAATGTTGATGACCATTATGAATGTTGTGATCTATATAGTGTTGGTGATCCAAATAAATAAATAAAAAATAATGTCAGTGATATATCATGACCGGCACGTGCCCTGGTCATGTTTGATAGATCTCGCTATTTAAATTGAGTGGATATGTAGAAATCGACGTGACTTACTACGTAGAATTTGAAATTTTAATCACTTACTAGTTAATTCCATACGAAGACATGTTCTTTCAATCTAGACGATTTAAACATCTAATCGAGTAAAAAATTGTTTAATTCATGACTTATGCACCTAGCAGTTTTTAGGTTTAATTTTTGCGTAAGAGGTAAGCAGGATACGACATACGTAAGTGTAAATACGTTTGATTATGTTATAACAGGTTGGTACGAAAATATTTTTTCCCGCTGTACTTACATCTACAGCTTGAAGCGTATCGAGCCGAATTATGAACAAATTTTACTATACATACTTTTTCTTTACACTTGGTGGTAGATCTCCTTAACAGGAAGTCGTCAAGGTAGGTACCATCGCAGTACCAGATATTTTGCCGCCAAGCAGTAGTGTGTAAGCATTACGGTGTTCCGGTTTTAAGGGTACTACATACGTTGGGGTACTGCAACTAGCGGCTGTTGAATCTAACCACCTCAGGGTAATGAGCGCAAAAGCGGCGATTCCCTGGACTTCGTTTTGTTACTTAGAGATTTGTGTTTCGTTGCGATGGTCATGGATAGGCGTTATCTCTTACCACCAGGAGAGCGTCTCGTTCGTCACATTACTTTTACAGTACTTGGATGATCGAGCATTGCTCGGTTTTTATTTTCGTTTTCTAAAAATAAATTCTAGCTAGATCGATTTATCGTCCCCAAAACTGCATACTAAAACGTCTGCATACTAAATTTCATGAAAATCGATGGAGCCGTTTCCGAGATTCAGATTATATATATACATACATATATACAAGAATCGCTCATTTAAAGGTATTAGATATATACATATATACAAGAATTGTTCGTTTAAAGGTATTAGATAGATAGATAGATTTAAAAAAAACTTACTCAAAACACTTTGACACAGAATGATGAAGATAGAAGATGTTTGTCACACAAATGTTAGTCTTGGGTAGGAATCGAAGTCACGCCCTTCATCTCTTAAAGTAGAACCACTACCAAATAAGCTAACAGGGCAGTATACACGAAAGTTAAATATTTATCAATCAATTAATTCGTCTCGGTGCATGGATACGGGTCTAGGGCCTATGCAACTGAGTTGTCTATATAAGCCAGCGAGGTGAGCTCTGATCACATATCGACTGAAAGTAACAACTAGACAAGTCGATATTTTGGTACAGTTTTAAAAAAGTTATGTGATTTTGTGATCTCAAATTAGTAACTAATTACGGAATTGATAATGTCGCTGATCCCAGTTTTGATCGTAAGTAATTTTATTAATCAGAACAAATTTAAAACCATTGGTTACTTTCATAGGTTCCGCAATGTAAGAGATTTTAGCAAAGCAAACTTTTTTAGACAAGAGTTCGAAGTTATGACGAGTGTTTTAAATTGTATTAGTAGAAGTGATCTCTGATAAAGACGAGATGTTTTCTATAAATGCAAGAGTAATAAGCCGAACTAAGTGCTCATAAGAACACCATCCAAGATGATTGCAGCGTTACCCAAAAATTTAAGTTACAAAAACAAGTCTAGGGTATCGCTGATTTGTCGCTGTTTTTATCATTATCTTTTGTATGGGTATTTAAAACATATTTTTAAAGTTAAATGAAAAAAAATATTAAATTTTTAATCATAACTCAAAATTTCATATTTCCGCCATTGCAATCTAAATTTTCTTCAATTAACTTTTTGCCGTAGTTACGGTATTTTAATTATACTGTACAGTTGAGTAAGTATTGCCACGGTTAAGTAATTTAGTGATTTATGTTCTTATTCTCTGTTATATAAAGTTTATAATGTTTCTTTAACTTTATTTTACGTTTCTTTTTTGTTTTGTAATTCTTTATTAGTTGGACCCGAAGGATTTCTCTCACACAAATAATATATTATTATTATTTTTGTTCTACGACTAAAAGTTACTTGACCAAAGTCATAGAGAATTTTATTTGCAACAAAAAATGGTTCCATATTTTTTTTAAGAGACTGTGGTTTGTCAGATATACCATAAAACCATTTGTACCCCCTTTTCCAAGATGGCCGTGGGGCAACCCCACAAACTTGGAATTAACTTTACACTAACTCCTCTTTGATATCTATAAAATAAAATTGCGTCCTTTGACAAATGCAACCACAAATGTAAATTTTCAATGGACTATTTTATCTTTTTGCCAAATTTGTCGATCCAAACGTCTTGACAGGAGTGAGGCCTTCTAACTGTTACGGATAAAGGTTTCTCCCGTTTTTTATATGTGGTTTCTATTTTGCTTAGCTTTTACTAAACTTTCTTATTTATTAGTTTTTTTTTTTTTTTTTTTTTATTAGTTTTTTTTAAACTTTCTCATAATAAAGTCTCCCAACAAACGCCCTAAGTAAAAATACCATATAGTTGCAGTGGCATATATTACTGTCTACAGCATAGGTGAAGGTTAGTTCGCAAGGTCGTATTAAAAATAAATTTGGTATAGATACGTTGCGTAGAAAATGGACGACGTCTTTGGTCCTACAGTCTTTACTACGCAACTTGACATTTATACTACCTTTTTCTAATTCATATTCACAAGAAATATACTTGCTTTCGTTATAATGGGGTAGCATTTAAAGGTCACAGATACAAACGATGACATGTCCTTAACCTTTAAAAAAACTGCTCTGCTGTTACTATTACAAGAACATTTTAGCAGCTAGTAGGCTAGTTTTTGTGTGAGAGGGTAGATCGGTGACTAGTCTGGTCCCACCCGGCCTGAGTTCCGTAAGGTCCGATCTAGATAGCCTCGCCCTAGATCATAGACAGCCTTCTCATATAAGTACGCTTACACACTCGTAAGTGGTTTTAAGTGTAAATAATTCTTATACGGTAGTATTGCGAGTTATAAAGCTATAAGAAATAGTACCAATCAAACAGGTCCTTTACTTGTGGAACTACTGATTTACAAAACATCCAATAAATCAACTTTCGATCCAATAAGCCATCTGATTATTACTATTCTTGTTCAAATGCTTTGACGTATCTTATTCGTATATCTTTTGGAGTTATATCTAAGTTAGAAAAATTAAATACTAAAATACAATCAGGTGTGAGGTTATTTTAATTCAGTTTGATTTTATTTTATTTGTAGGTGCTGCTTGCGTTGGGCAGTCTTTCAACAGCGCGAGAGATTGATGATAAGCCACAAGTGTCCAAATTTCTCAAGGGCAACGGCATTAAGGATTTGTCTTCGGATAAGGGCGTGAAACGTCACGTTACGTCAGGACACGGCTTTTCTTCTTACGGCTCTGTTGGGCTTAGTCACGGATACGGTGCAGACATCGGGTACGGTCAATCTTTTGGACAGTCATTAGGGTATGGCTCATCTTTAGGACAATCATTAGGGTATGGCCCATCTTTTGGACAGTCATTAGGGTATGCTACAGCTTCGGGTGCGCCAGCAGTGTCACTGGCAGCATCGCCTGTAGGTTTTTCTGGAGCTCCAGTGAGTGTTTCTGCTGCACCAGTGGCTGTTTCTACAGGCCCAGTGGCTGTTTCTGCTGCCCCAGTGGCTGTTTCCTCAGCATCAGGAGCAATCTCTGCTGGATCTGTGGCCGTATCAGCACCCGCGGTACAATTACCTGCTCCTACAGTACACACGACGTCACAAGTCGAGCCGAACCCCGTCATCCTTCGCCAAGAAGTCCCTCGCTATATAACTCGCACAGTCACACACAACGTGCAAGTACCGGTT
The DNA here is from genome assembly GCA_950106695.1 of Biston stratarius. Taxonomy (NCBI): domain Eukaryota; kingdom Metazoa; phylum Arthropoda; class Insecta; order Lepidoptera; family Geometridae; genus Biston; species Biston stratarius. The sequence goes on from OX467106.1 coordinate 25,588,237, forward strand.
CAAGTACCAGTGCCTTACCCAGTCGAACGTCAAGTACCCTATCCCGTTAAAGTTCCCTACCCGGTCTCGGTGGACCGGCCTGTGCCATATCCAGTCGTGCAAAAAGTGCCTGTCGAGATCACGAAACAAGTACCCGTGTATTACGAAAAACGTGTACCATATCCGGTTAAAGTGCCGGTGAACGTTCCGGTGCCGTATCCAGTAACAGTTGAGAAGCAAGTATCGGTGGATAGACCGGTGTACATAGAGAAGCAGGTGGCTGTGCCGCATCCAGTTTACGTCGACAGGCAGGTGCACGTGCAGGTCCCAGTGGATCGTCCCGTAGCCGTGCCACATCCAGTGTACGTTGAAAGGAATGTAGCTGTCCCGTATCACGCGGCTCAGGGTTTGGCGACAGTGGCTGCCGTTCCAGTCTCTCATTCGATTGATTACTCAGGCGCCTACGGCAGTGGAATCTCTGGGGGATATTCTAGTGGAATCTCTGGGGGATATTCTAGTGGAATCTCTGGGGGATATTCAACTGGAATCTCTGGGGGATATTCTACTGGGTATGCCAATTCTTATCCTGTGACCGGCTTGTCATCTGGCATAGGGTATGGAAACTATGGCAAGTCGATCTTATACAACACAATTTCTTCCCACCCCAGTTATTTGCACCATTAAAATGTAAATTATACTCAAGTTTATATATTTTTGTGTAATTAAAACGATGTACAATGTTTTTGTTTGATTTTAATTATTTTATTTGAATACCCTGTTAAGTTTTTAATAAATATGTAGGAAAATAATGGTTTGATTAACTACGCAGATGTGAAAAATAAAGTTCATTACCTTTATATTATTTTTTTATGCAAAAGTAATGGGACGGACGGAACGTTTTCCTGGTGGTAAGAGATAACGCCTGGCTATGACCATAGCAGCGGTACTCAGAATCTATCACCTAGTAAAAATTAATGTAAGTATTCAAAACAAAAACATATTTTGTAAATCACTATAATTTAATAGAATAAACAAACAATTAGATCAGTAAAAATCTAAGAAACACGTCACACGAGAGAAAATTATGATTAAAAAACTGTCTACCTATCTTTCTATTTCATTAATTTAATAAAATAATAAAAGATTATTACGCCTCTTTAAGCTAACTAATTCTTACTATACATAAAATATTCACTTTTACCACAGATAATGTAATAATACATTTTATTAATACTGACTAGATTGGTACTTTTCATTTCATAACTTTCAGTTCAGTTCTTTTACGTTTCCCTATCTCGGATCGTACTTATCTACTAACTTTGAAAATATATTAAAGGCACACAATTTTAATTAAGAAAGGCATGTTTATAGCGATTATAAAGATCACAAAGAGTTTTTATCCATATGGTAATTATCAATCCTCTTCAATTATCAATATTCTTTTTGATTCCAATAACATTGAACCATTTCAAAGAAACGTATCCAAGAAATATATTCTAATGCTTATGAAATAAACTCGTTAAGCTTTTATATGCATATCACTGCAAAGTTTCTTTCTATTAGTAAATGATGCATCGTTTACCAGGATTCATGGTCGATCCTTCTGGACATTTAAACGCTTTAGCGAAATCTGCGACATTTTGTAATGTGCCCTTCACTCGGAACTGTTGAGGAGAGTGTTCGTCTTCAAGATCTGCTTCGAGGGATTCTGCTGTGTTGGTACCGCACCAGAGCTGAAATATTAGAGAGCGCTTAATGATGAGCAGTAATGACGGCAACGTTCAATCAAAGAGTCATGCAAAATTTAAATATCATGTCATCCAGGGGCCTTGAACAGTTAGGAATGATCATAAAACTATGACGTCGCCACGTAAACTAGAAATAACCCCATTATGTAGAAATACTCATAGAAGTCTCATAATAAAGGCAAAAGCTTAAAACATTTCCCATACGCACATGACCTAGAAGTAAATCTTTTTTTGTACCGAGGATAGCTCAGTGGTTAGCACAATCAGTTCGCACGCCAAAGGGTGTGGTTCGAACCCCGACAAGAAGCTTGAGCTGTTGTGAGCGAAGGAAAATATCGTGAGAAAATGAAAGCACGGTGGTAGGATACTCTCTAATACTCGACTAGCTACCCTCAAGTAGAAAATCTGACGCCAAGCATCAAACGGCGTGTTCCGGCAGCCTCACTTGAGAGCTAGTTCCATTCCAGGCTAGGTGTGCTTTACTAACACCAACGACACCGTCACTTAACATTAGATGAAAAATATTTCATTTTTGTCCTTATAGATAAACAACTTACATTTCCATAAGATAAAAAGAACATTTGTTCTGGAGTGTATCGTTCGAAGCCCGGGAGTTTCGGTTCTGCGCCAACCTTGCGCAAGTGCTCCTGAAGTGCTGCCAAGGCTTCTCTGACGCCTCCGTTGTCTGCTATGTTCTCGCCTAACGTAAGTTTCCCATCAACCTGAATAGGATTGCGGTTTAGTTTTATAAAGGCGTTATTGATAAAATTCTTGATGTCTTAAGGTCTCCTGAGTAAAACAAGTTTTGATGCCAAGGACTCTATGAAACATTAGGAAAAAAGCACATTGCAGAAATACTTACTAGAACTCTGTTATTTATTAATAATATGGTAAAATGTAAAGTCTTATAAATGCTCAATGACTGTTGCATTGAAAATTATTGCTGCGATGCCTATATTACTGCTTATAACGAATCAAATGGACGTGAGAACTCACATGTTTATCAACCTCTGGAAAGTAGTAGCTATTATATTGATCGATAAAACACTGAGTTTTATTTTCAAACGACGAGATGGTCTCGTTTGTCCACCAAGGCAAAGCATTGCCGTTTTTATCGAAATAACGACCTAAAAAGACAATATGCATAAATAACTACTAATTTAAGTATTGACAGTAATATTGGATGATTTGTGAAAATTAAGCACAATTTTAAAAAAAGGCGGAAGTAAAATGCATGCTCGGGTATTCAAAAGAACAAAATAATCTCACCGAAATTGTCGAAACCATGAGTTATTTCGTGTCCAAGAACAGTTCCTAAAGAACCATAGTTGAGGGAACTGCAAAATAAACATTACATGTACAACATCTGAATAATATGCTAGAAACATTTCGATAGTTGGAGCCAAAATCTATCCAAACGTTTATTCCCATCGTCCCCACTAGTTTAGGTATCATACGCAGTCACCATTAAATGCAAGACTATTAAACTAGTTGTTCATCCAAGCTAACCTCGTGGCCTTTGTGGCTCCACAATCCATAAATGCTTTGGCTATATTTTGATGCCCAAAATTCTGTTTCCATAAACCACGTGTCCAAAATTTCATTGATTACCGTTGGATAAAATATAGATACTCAAAGCGCTAAGAAGGTATAGAAAAATAAGTATAATAGCAGTAAAATTTACTCACTCAAGTCCTAAATCGAAGAATGGATATTGCAGTACTACCAAAGGCACGGCTGAAAAAAACCACATGTTATAGAAAAAAGACTTTCGCGTCGTTATAAAAAAACCAAACTACTATGCTTCACGTACTGATAGTGTTTTGTTGAAAAGTATGATAAGCATTGACTTCAGTTGGCTCCGTCGCCCATGTCACATTTTGTATCTTCCTAAACCCATCCAGACCTTTTTTCACCTTGACTTGCAGTATATTTATCATGTTTTCCAAATGCTTGTCAGTTTCCACAGCTATTCCTTCATAATATTTATCCAGTTTGCCTTCTTCTAGAAGCCAATTTGGAAAACCTACTAGGGACTTCATTTGGATTATCTTTTGGTAGGTCGCCAGTTTCGTATTATCATCCATCCATTTCGCTTGTCCTACTAAATGCGCGAGCGAGTTTTTTAGTTCATAGAGCATTGTTTCTATCTAAAATATAATAATATCGATTAAGTTATTGATTTATAACTGATGACTTTCGATCAATAATCCCTGAAAGAAGTTGGTGATGTTGTCATTATTAAAGTTTCAGGGGAATACGCAACTGAAAACGATTAATATAACACTATTATACAACTGAGTCTGTAGAATTATACTGTGAATAAAATCCTCACCTAAACATCATACCAAACAAGAAAATTATACAACACTAAAAAGATTTATACGAGTACAACATAATTTACTATCTAGTAATTTTTGTTTTAGGTACTTATGCAGGATTACTCTCATATCTGCTTGTTACCTTTTCACGTATTTGATATAAATAAACGTGAGTAATCCCGCATAAGAAAAACAAAAATGTGTTAAGCCCACCTCAGTGTCTAGTAATTGATCAAAAAGGCTGACATAATAAAAGATGATGATTGAATTGTAAAAATTAGTGTTTTTTATTTTATCGGGCTTAAGATTTTCAAAACTAAATGGAACGAAATTACTTTTTTATTTTATACCGACCTTAGGTTTGGTAACATTGAAGAAGTGAGGATCAGCGATACCGTATGCCACTGCCATTCCCAGCATGTCATTGACCACGTTAGCACATTGTAAGCTTCTAGATCCTGAGTGGTAATGGGAATGTTCAAGTTGATACGCCTTCTCGAACAGCGTTCGAAGCTCTGAGGTCGCATGGACTGCCATTACTTCTACAACCTTAGAAAAACGTAGAGTTTTTTTAGATGACTGCCTTGTTAACTCAGTCAGTAGTAGCTCTACTTCATCGGCTCTATTCTCATCCAAAATAAAATAAATATAAATAAATAAATGTATGTGACAAACATAGTTCTGTTTCTGGGTGTTCTAAATGTATGTATTACAAGTATATTTACAAAAAAAGGTATATATATTATATATATATAATTATTGTCTGTAGTCTGATTCCCATAGTACAAAATTTATTTATTTTAAGGTTATTAGCATATTTTTTATAATTATTGTTGTGAAATATCTTCGAATATTTATCCAGACTAATATTATTAAAAAAACGATTGTAACTCTGTCAGTCTGTCTGTTTGTTACTTTATCACGCCTATACGACTGATCTATTCTGACTGTAATTTAGGAAGGAGATACGTTGTAATTTTAATGAGGATTAAAGTAGGCTACTTATTTGTAATTTTGTATACATATGTCGCCGCGGGCAATAGCCAGTTTATAATAAAACCAAAAATAATGGTGGATCATGTTAATTCTTTAAGTCTCCAAGTCATTTGAATTATTAAAAAAAAAAACTGTAAAATTATAGATTGGTGTCCACACATACTATTGGTCATATTCCAAAATATAAAAATATATTTGACACTAAGATATATGATCTTTTACCTTTATCCAAACATAAAGTTCCAATATAACAGGAGGTGTCTTAGCAATATAGGCTGCAATTTGCGCCATATACTTTAAATCAGGCTCTGACACCAGAATTTTATCATTGTCGAAGTCTAAACTAACATTGCTGATCTCAAAGACTCCTTTTAAGTATCGTTTCCATATAGGAGAAGCAGTAGCATTGTTTTGTTCAACGTTTTGGTCTGTGTGTGCTTGAAGTTCCTCTACTGTGTATTGCGGTATGTTTTGGTAGTCGTCGTCAGTGTCGGTACTGTTCTCAGACTCTAGCTGAAATGAATATGTATTTTGATCATTAATTTTACTGCATCTGGCAAACATAATGTCACATAAATAAAGAAAATGATATGGGAAGAGGTGAAGCTGAAGTACTCTTGATGAGAATGATGAGATGATAAATTATAAAATCAACAAGCCATAATAAATAATAGAAACAGGAATACAATAAGCAGGAACATATACTAAGGCATGTTTGAGAAAATGTATATAATGTAATATAGATAATAAGGTAGGTGATATATTATAGGGATTAAAAACATAGCTCATAAAAATACATATTAAGAACTAAATTTAGTGTATAACAAGCAAAAATTGTAAAGGCTTTAACTTTATTAATAATATTTAGTAATAAAACTTTTATAATTATTATCGGATTCAAGAAAACACAATATAAAATGATCATTTTATATTTATGACCGAAAATAAAGCGTAAACTTTACGTTAACATACATTTTTAAATCAATGAAGGGCAAATAAACAATTATATGTGGTTATCTTTATGACTTCAGAACATTGTGACAGCTCACGATGCACATAAAAATCAAATAAAAGCACGCAAGAAAAATCAAATTAAACTTTAATGCATTTGACAGAAAAGTTTCAATTGTCATTAGGTAATAATTACTGGTAGTAAATCAACAAGCAACCAGTTATTAACATAACATAAAATGTGATAAAAACCGTTGATGTCAGTATTCATTTTAACAAAACACGTGTAAACTACCTTAAGCTTATCGCAGGAACGTCGGTACTCGTAATTAAAACAGCTGTATCTCGAACAGGTAAGTATATTTCACAAATGTAGGTTTCTTACATCAATTGTTACTCACCCCAAAATATCTCTCTTTACGCTTCGGACGACAAAATCCAACTCCCGATAAAAAAACTACCCACCCCTTCTTTTACTCCGCTCCGCCAAAAATGCTCACAGTATTGCCAGTAAAAGGCCAACATTAGTGCCGTTCTCGAAAAATAAATTAAAAACCTTACACTCGTCCATCCTGATGACATGTATGCCCTCATACATGCACCCGGTGGAACCAAGGAAACCTTACACTTGGCAGAACGAGGTATGTACATAATTATTCTAGTAAAGTAAAGGTATAATCATAACAATAGCACAATTTTAAGTTTCATTATAAAGTGACTCGCTAGTATTACAATCAATAGACAAGAAATAGTCAACGAAAAACTTTAACAAAACAGAAAGAAAAAAAAAATATATTTGATAAACAAGAATTTGATTTACAATGTAACCGTTATAGCCAAGTCACTGTCTCAATATAGGTTTATCTGTATAACTAAATAACTCATATTTATCCTTATAACTAACTTATATACATCCTTGTAACCTTGTAACCAACTTATATCTATCCTTGTAACCTTGTAACCAACTTATATCTATCCTTGTAACCTTGTAACCAACTTATATCTATCCTTGTAACCTTGTAACCAACTTATATCTATCCTTGTAACCTTGTAACCAACTTATATCTATCCTTTTAACCTTGTATCCCTGTAACAAAATATTAAGTTATCTCTGTAATAAAAACAAATTAAAATTGTTTTAAAGATTATACATTTTCATATTTTTGCGATTGAGCTTTAACACATATAACAGATTTAGGTTTATATACATATTTATACATAATTAGAAATATATATTCCGCTATACATATATGAAGATGCGACAAAGGTGACATTGATTATTTTTAGTACCCGTAATCGTGTTTTGTGTGGTATCAGGTCAAGATTCGAGCAAGCCAGCTGCAGCTCACTTGATCTGAAACAACACAAAACGACACGGATATTGTTATTTAGTTTAAGTGATTAGGATATGTTTTAGACCTTAACATACGGGACTTCTTATTTACAATTCCAGCTTATTCACTTTCACTACAATTTTGTTCGTGGTCCGTATCATCTAGACCTAGGCTAAGGGATGCCACGTGGATCCACGGTTGCATCCTGTCTGCTGCAACCGTAGTTTTGCGTTTGTGTTTCATCCCTTCATACCCCGCGATTGGAGCTATTTTGTAGCGATCACTTCCTAATACCTTTATAACCCTAAAAGGGCCTTCATAAGAGGGCAATAGCTTGGTACTATGACCTTTATTGTGGAACGCTACTTTGGTGATTTTAACCAGATCACCTTTGTGGTAGGCACGCGCGGGTCGCCGACCCCGATCATAATACTCTTTTTGCGTAGCTTGGGCTTTATCGATTTTCTCTTTAACTTCAGCGCGAAGTTTACATATATCGGTAACTTTATGGGTATCATCCACAATCGCGTTTAAGGCCGGTTTGACTTCGCTATTCATTGCTGCACCGAACATGACCTCAGCTGGTGTTTTACCTATGGTTTTCTGTATTGTATTATTTAATCCCCATTGTATTCTACCTAGCTTACTATCCCAGTCCTTCTCGTTGTCCCTTATATTTTGCGCTGTTAAACAGTCGAGTACAGTTCGGTTATAACGCTCTACTTGACCGTTAGACCTCGGGCTTGCTACAGAATTTAGGATATGTTTTACACCTCGGTCTAAGCAAAACCTTCTGAAGGCATGTGCGGTAAAGCAAGAACCTCGATCGCTCACTAACCGGTCGGGCGCTCGAAATACATCAAATATGTCTTGTAATACCTTTATCACGTTTTGAGTGTTAGTATTCCGAACAGGTCTTATAAATAGGAATTTGGTGAATGAATCTACAACAGTCAATATGTGGGTGAACCCTCTCTTAGACTTTACAAAGGGTCCAAGGTGGTCGATGTGCAATGTGTGGAACGGGATCGCTGCTTTTTCTATAGGATGCAGTAACCCTTCTTGCTTATTCGCAGTTTTCTTGGCGTACGCGCAATCAATACACGCACTAACATATTTCTTTACGAACCGCGTCATTTTCGCAAACCAGTAAGTTTTCCTTATACGCTCTAAGGTTTTCTCGGAACCAACGTGGCCTATATCGTCGTGATTCATTTTGCACAGCTGCCACCTTGCAGCCTTAGGAACTACCCATCTAACGTTGTCTCTATCGCCCCCAATGCACCTAAACAATTTATTATTCTTTAGGACGTAATTTTCATGAATATACTCTAACCCCTTAGGATCCAAGTCACTGCTGACAATATCTCGTATCCTGCATAACTCAGGGTCTCCCAACTGTAGGGTAAGTAGCCAGTCTTGATCGGTTATAACCAATACTGGCGGGTACCTTACGAGGTCCGAAGTATCCGGTTCCTGAGTGGGGTTCCTAGAGAGAGCGTCGACATGCCCCATTTTTGTTCCTGCTCTATATTCGATGCAGCAGTCGAATTCCTGTAACGCGATCCACCAGCGAGCAATCCTGGGAATAAGATCGCGCTTCTCAAATGTGGAGCGTAGCGCACTGCAGTCAGTTACGACCTTGAAGGTTCTTCCTAAGAGATATACCCTAAATTTTTTCAGGGCGCAAATAACCGCCAGCGTCTCTAACTCGTATGAGTGAAAATTCCTCTCTTCAGGAGTCGTCTGGCGGCTATAATAGGCCACGGGATGGAAAGAGTTTTGAGTGCCCAGCGGCCGCTGAAGCAATATTCCACCTATACCTATCTTACTGGCGTCCGTATGGAGCTCTGTCTCAGCTATGGGGTCATACAGAGCTAATACTGGCCTTTCTACCAGCTTAGATTTAAGGGTATCGAACGAGTCCTTCTGTTCAGCCGTCCACTCCCATGTGGCATTTTTTTTCAGTAACTTGGTGAGTGGATGAGCCAATTGTGCAAATGACTGGATAAACTTTCGGAAGTAACTCACGAGACCCAAAAATTGGCGAACGTTGTGAACATTTTGGGGTAGAGGAAAGTCTATTACGCTCTGAATTTTTACCGACCCTGGCCGCACGCCTGCTGAGCTGATCTCATAACCCAAGTAGTCGATTTTATTTCGCAGAAAGCTACATTTTGCTAGGTTCAGCTTGAGTTGTGCATTTTCTAACAGCATCAGGACTTCTTCCAACCGGTCCATACATTCGTATGGAGTCTTCCCAAATATAAGCAGGTCATCAAGGTACACCGTGGCTTTATTGAACCGGGCTTGTCCCAAAACACGGTTCATCATTCTCTGGAAGACAGCTGGAGCATTTGCCAAACCGAACGGCATACGGTTGTACTCGTACTGGCCGTCCGGTGTGACAAAAGCAGTCAAATGCTTGCTAGCCTCCGCAACTGGCACTTGGTAGTACCCTGACATCAGGTCAAGTGTTATGAACCATGCCTGCCCGGATAGCCTCGCTATTTCATCTTCTATTATTGGAATGGGGTACCTCTCTTTCACGGTGACTGAATTGAGCAGCCTGTAGTCCACGCATAGCCGTATGCCACCGTTGCTCTTCCGCACGAGAATTATTGGGCTAGCATAGTTGGATGATGACTCTCGAATAATTCCCGCTTCCAACATTTCGTCAATCATTTCTCGAACTTTCTCACGTTCGTGGTAAGAGAGACGGTACGGCCTGTAAACAACAGGACGCTGACTGCTCAACTCAATGTTCATCTCCGTTACGTTTGTACAGCTAAGGTCTACCAAGCTATGTGCAAAGCAATGTTCGTGACGTCGTAGTATGTCTAAAAGCTTTGTTTTGGCCTCGTGTGGAACTGTTTCGCCTATCATTATTTGATTTACGTCGAGATGTTTGGTTAGAGAAGACTCAGTACCTTTAGACGTAACCAAAGAATCTTCTGCACTCACGAGCCTATAAACCGATTCTACCCTTTCAGCCCTGGAGAACACTGAATTTTCCTGAAGACAGCATGGGATCGCGCAAGGTTGTAAAGTAACAAAAAGTGAACCGTTTTTCACTTCGTAAATCCCACCGCAAATAGCGTATTGTTTGCCTACCTTACCCACAACCTTAGTGTCAATTATTATGCTGCCCGTGAACGAGGTCTCAGTCATGGCCCTGACGCTCGCGGTTCCATAAAGCTTACAATATGCCGGTATCCTAATTTTCTCCAGCCGCTCATCATCCTCGTCATGAACATATGCAGGTATTTCGGCATCAACGTGTATAAATTGCAGCCTATTCACGTCCTTATAGATAACTATGTGAGGTTGTTCGGTGAAGCTTTGACCGATGAGCATTTGCCTTTCTAAGAACCGATCCTCTACTATGCGACATGGAACGATAGCATCAACACCATCTATCGATAAGGTTAATTTAGCAGAACCTGTCGAACATACAAAGTTGTTGCCGAAACCCTTCATTGTAGACGGGATATGATCGTGAGCCAATCCAAGTTTTGTAAAGCTGGACTGTGCAATCAAAGTTACTTCACTACCGAGATCAACGAATGCTTCGAGTTGCGCACCTTCTACCCGTACTACTTTTATGAATTTATTGCATGGTTTCGTGCTGGATATACGCATGGTTTTAGACATTGCGTCAGCTTTCGTTGATCCCGTGTTCTGTTTAGAGTGACACAGTTCAGCCTTGTGTCCTATCTTATTACAGTGACTGCATTTTACTAGAGGTTTGGGGCATCTCGAAAATGGGTGCCCCTTTTCCTTACAATTGTAACAAAACAGAGCAGGATTGACTTTTGTGTTAGCTCGATTGTTTGTCTTGTCGTCATTTGTACTTATATTCCTGTCTTTGGAAAACGGTTGGGGAGCGTAAGGCTCTCTATTATTACTAATCAGAAATTTTAATAGATCGTCAGGCTCGTCGCATCTCAGTGCTAAAGCGCTCGACCTAGTGGTCCTGTCACTTATGCCGTGAATTATGCAGTCGACAGCGCGCCTTCCGCCTATATCGCACTGATTAAGAAGTGCTACTTTTTCGTAAAAGTAGTTTTGAATAGGTTCGTTTATTCTACTTTTGCGTTTGAGCATGTCCTCGAGCAGCTGACCGTAATTCTGTTCGCATGGGAATGCATTCAATAATTTGGCTTGCCACTCCTCCCAACTATACAATATTGTACTCTGACTTTCGTACCATGTCTTAGCTAAGCCTGACAGTTTTTGCATAGCAAAGTGAATCACGGTCCTTTCATCCCAGCCATAGACCTTTGCACACTCGTTTACTTTTTTTAACCAAATATCCATACGCTGGTTTTTCTCGGACGGGTTAAACTCAGGAATAATGTTTTTACTATCTCTATTAGAAATTTGTGTGCTCTGGCCTGGCTGCGATGGGAGGATATCTTTAATGGACTGGATAATTTGGGTTACGTCTTTGGTAGAAAAAGAAGGGCTACGTGACCTTTGCTCGTTGTGATCCGCGTCAGGCACGCAGCTGCGGCTGCGGCGGCGGCTGCGGCGGCGGCTGCGGCGGCGGCTGCGGCGGCGGCTAGCACCACGGCTGCGGCCACGGCTGCGGCTGCGGCGGCAGCTAGGGCCACGGCAGCGGCCACGACTGTGACCACGGCTGCGGCTGCGACTTGTTCCGAGGCGAATCTCACGCCGCTCGCTCCGTTGTCGGCGCTCGGCGTCGTGTTCCCGCTGCAGCTCTAGCTCCAACTGACGAACCCGCTCTTGCTCTTGCCTCAGCGCTGCTTCACGCTCCAGCAAACGGCGACTGCGGCTGCAGCTGAGACTTCGTCTAGTGCTGTCGCGAACATGGCCGCGAGTGAGGCTACGCCTGGAGCGTGAGCGGTAGGTTCGCGGAGTTCCCAAGCTCCGGTCATTTTTGTCTTCAGGTTCCATCTCCTGAAACTCGTATCATGAAATTGTGTGTATTAGAAGAGGGTATTTTTACTTTTTTTGATGTTGATGAAAATAATAAAAGGTAATTTTATAATCGCGATAAATTCACTAGAAAATCTAAATGCTCGAACCCACTTATGGTCGGCAGCGTGCCCAACACATTGGCAGCTAGCTTGTCATGGAGCCTCAACCAATTAAAATTATCAAAACTTGTTGAACTTAAATGTACCGAAATTTATCAAATAACTGAGTAACATGTTTTAATAACGTAAAAATCAATTCAATTTATTGCATAAAATATATCATTGCAAAGTAATACCAAATTTATTTTTAAATAAATTTCGCCTTATTACGAGTAATAACGATACCTTGTAATATACAGATAAAATTATTCTGGTAAAAATGATAAAATAACGTAAAATGTAGGCGTGTATTTATGATTTTGTTTATCACACTTCTGAGATGTAAACTACCTTAAGCTTATCGCAGGAACGTCGGTACTCGTAATTAAAACAGCTGTATCTCGAACAGGTAAGTATATTTCACAAATGTAGGTTTCTTACATCAATTGTTACTCACCCCAAAATATCTCTCTTTACGCTTCGGACGACAAAATCCAACTCCCGATAAAAAAACTACCCACCCCTTCTTTTACTCCGCTCCGCCAAAAATGCTCACAGTATTGCCAGTAAAAGGCCAACATTAGTGCCGTTCTCGAAAAATAAATTAAAAACCTTACACACGCATTTGAATTGGGTCCAATATGTTTTTGCAAAAAAGTATTAATATGTTTTTCGGTAACTTTTCTGTAGGTACTTACATCGTATATGTCTGTTTTTATAGAAACAAAAGCATCTTTTGCTGCAATAATGTTGTCATCTAATTCAGCTTCTGTTAGTTTCGAGAACTTGAACAGTCCAGACTCACTAACGAATATCTTCATTAATTGAGCGTATACAAAGTTATATTTTTCGTCATTGTCTTCGTGTGAGGTAGTTTCGGCTATCTTTATATTATTGTTGATTACCTCATTACCAATCGACATGTAAGAATTGTCTATTGTGTTAGTCCTCTTTCTTTTGCCATCATGTCTATGGCGTTTTGGTTTATACTGTAGACTGAAAAAATAGTTTCTTTTAAAGTTAGTTGAATACTAGATTTGAATACATTTTATTTATCATTTTGAATGGACAACTCAGATACTTCATTTAATTAATAATATATATTTTATATTTAGTGAAAATACTATCATATTTACATTCAATCAAAGAAAATAAGATTGTGTACAAATTATAGATAACATTAATAAAGACAAAAAAAACTACATAAAGTCTACAGATTTTTTAAAAATGAATTAATATAAAAGGCCTATCAATGGGAATAGTTCCTAAAACGCTGGTCCCATTGCCGCGTTGTATGGCCGTAATCAAACGTTGGGAAAAATAGAGGTAAGCGTTTTAATCACGTATGGCATCGAACAGACGAGGTGATAACTTTTTCGGTTTTCTGCATATTTTGTAGCCGCGCCAACCTTAGTCTGAACCCTGAGAGCCTAATAAACCTACACCTGGGTCGCAAGTCCCAGGCACTTTAAAGGTTCCTGTCCCTGCAACTCGATGTCCCGCATCCGCTCGGTGATGTCTTCGAATGCTAACTAGCTTCGTCTCACTTACCTAGGAAACGGATTAACAGTTTCAGGCGTCCCCAAAGCCATAATGTTAATTGAAGAGTTAGTTGGATTTGAAAATATATCGAATCCAATTATAACGTCCATGCCGAGTTGCGCCTTTATTTTGATGACAGCGTCGAGCCAGTCGAAGCTGTAGTTCGAATAGTCGAGATCTCCTGTTACATTGATGTAAGTGGGGAAGAGAGGGAATCCTAGGGTTTCAATGGCTGTGAATATCGGTTTAAGACCTCGCTTGTCAAGTGTTTCTGAAAAGAAGAGTTGGTGTTTTATGTAACATCTATTTCCATGAACTGCCTTAGTTCTAGTATTATATTACAAAAAGCTTGTAGCAAGCCAGTACTTGTAAACAATGTATACGTGAGTTGTGTAGCTATAAATTTAAATTATATTAATAAAATCCTTTGCCAGTCTGCCAATATTATTAATAAAATTATTTGGAAACGCTATAGCTCCAAGGCCGGTCATTCTGTAGGAAAAATTAAAAATTTGTCTGCTAAAATTAAGTTAAAAATTCTTACCCGTGTCCATACAAGCAGTAAACATATCCTTCGCTTGCTGCACAGCCTTCGGTTGATTCGTTGCGTTTTTATTAAGGAAATCCCGCACTAATGCGTATACCTTGACTTGCTTGGCGCGAAACCAATCGAAGGATGAGAATGCATCCGGTCGCGGATGCTCTTCAGCCCAGTTGCCGCAAGCATACTGACGAAACATGAAATTGTGTTTAAGTGATTACATTAAGGCACTTTTAGTAGCTAATTCCAATTTCAGTAGCTGTTTTAGATCCTTTTTTATACATTTAAAAATAATGAGACGAACGAGATACTCTCCTGATGGTAAGAGATAAGGACTATCCATGACCATTGCAGCGGCACACAGAACTTTGAGTAGCTAAACAAAATCCAGGGCATCGCTGCTTTGGCGCTCATTACTTCGAAACTTTTTATAGTTTTTATACGTAATAGGTTCGCGTGTGCTCACATCCTGACAACGATGTAGTCTAAATAAAGTGTGGTGTGAATAAAGAATGTGGATTCGAAGCGCACATTGGGAACGTCCACCATTTATGGGTGAAGCCGTGGTCGCATTTGTCTAGCCGTCCGGTAGTAAAAAAGAGCAGGGAACCAAGTCGTGCAATTCGAAGGCACAATCCCCGAAATGTATACAGTAGAAAGCCTTACGATGATGGTTACATCGACGCTTTGCAACCGAGACTTGACCAAACTTGGTTAGTCTCAACAGCCCTGTAATTTCGCTAGCTGCAAACCTTCAAATCAGAACACAGTAATTTTTACAAACTATTAATACTAGTAGAATATCTATTACTGCGTTTTTATAACATCTGTTACTGCTTGTTTAATTTATTTAGATGATAGTTACGCGTCAACGTTGTGATTCGTATTATCGTATTTATTATTAAGCTCTTTATTTCCTGATATATTTTGTTTAAATTTATACTAAGTTTACGTAAAGTGAAATCAGGAACCACTCTCCGGTGAAGGCCTACTTCAAGGTTTGGCATCTCTCTATCCTGAGCTATTTGCATCCATTGTGGACCTGCGATATTTTTTATTTTATCCTCCCATCCTTTATTTGTAGCTACACCATACGATTCATTTAACGTAAAATAATACATAGCATTGATTCTATTTCAAAAATAAAACAACATTTACCTTTTCGTCTAGTATTGTGCGTAATCTTTAATAGATTGATTAGTATGTCTTTGTGTATAAAAACGCACTTTATAATTTTACTTTAAGATTTTTTTATGGAGAAAATTTGTCGCAATCATTTTTCATGATCAATGGTCCTCTAAGACATATAATAAGGTTGGCCCGAAGAGATCTTTCTTAGCTATAAGGCCGCCAATTGTTCCAATAGCGTTAACTTTATATTCTTATAAGTGTTTGAAATTGGTGTAACCAAAAAAGAATTATATTATTATTGTCAAGAATAATATATATTTTTTGTACTTTAAAGTTGATACATTTTGCAAAAATAAATAAATATTTCGAAATTATTTAGACTGCCTACAGCGGTTCAATGATATTTACATTAAAGCTTTTTAAATTAATGTGGCGTAAAATGGCTACTGTCTCATAAAATATTATGGTTATCGTAAATTGATTTGCTTAGGTGGTTGGTTTAGTCACTATCACCTTTATAAAGTCAAAACATTACCAGAATTTAATCAACGAGCAGATCTAGAAAATGTAACATTTTGTGAGTTGTTACCTGATAAAAGTCATTGCAAGGGTCAGCGGTAACGTCCATGGACAGGACTAGGTTGGCTGCTGAACGCAGGCATTCTTTACTCTCGCATATTCTTACTGGCTTGTGATGTTTCTGACGCGCGTCTACAGGAAAGTAAAAATTTAGGATATTAGTAGCTTAGTCGTAAATTATCTATCTAATACCTTTAAACGAGCAATTCTTGTATATATAATCTAAATCTCGGAAACGGCTCCAACAATTTTCATGAAATTTAGTATGCAGGGGGTTTCGGGGGCGATAAATCGATCTAGCTATAGGTTTCATTTTAAGAAAACGTCGTTTTATCCGTGATTTCAGCCGAGCGAAGCTTGGTTAACCAGGTACTGCCTTTGATATTACAATGCTGGGCATATGATTATTCTAAGTGCGAATCTATCGTATTCTCGAATTTATCATTCTATTTTTCACCTTTACAGAAAACTTAGTTGATGGACAAGATTGAGAGGAACACCCGAAATCTAGCCGTGTTTGGGATTAAGGCCATGGAGTCAAATTCTTTGAGTTGTACATTTATACTTGTTACTAATGTTAAGTACGTAAACTTATTTACTATTTGTTTTAACTCACATAGAATAGTCATCACGATAGCGAAGCATAAAAGTAATAATAGAATACAAACAAGGATTATAATGGTCAGTTTCTGTCGGTGTTTTCTTCGAAACCTGGAACAAAACACAAGTTGAAGAAATAAAGTAGAAAGAAACATTGATTTTATCACAAAGGGGAAAAAACAAGAACAATTAGCTACTATTTAAAATAAAATATATAGAAACTAGTTGTTACCCGCGACTCTGTCCGCGTATACATAATAGTAATAACTATTTATTTACTTATGACTTGACGACATCTGGTGGTGGGTAGTGGTATAAATATTTGAATGATAAATATATTTATTGAATATTTTTGATAATTCTTCAGTAACCTAACATTTTTCTCATATAAAAATTGTCCTTTATTTAAATCCAGATAATAAACTATATGTGTGCCAATTTTACCCAAATGCGTTTTTAGCCGTTTTTGCGTGATTGAGTAACAAACATCCAAACTTTTACATTTATAATGTTACTAGCTGCGCCCCGCGGTTTTACCCGCGTGGTGATGGATGATGATGGTGATGAAAAGTATCCTATGTTTTATTCCAGGGAGTGAAGTATCTACATGCAAAATTTCATCCAGATCCGTTCAGCCGTTCTGGCGTGATTGAGTAACAAACATCCATCCATTCAAACTTTCACATTTATAATATTAGTGGGATAAAACTATCATCATGATCATCATCTCAGCCGTAGGACGCCCACTGCTGGACATAGGCCTCCCTCAATGACTTCCATAAAGACCGGTTGGAAGCAGCTCGCATCCAGCGCGTTCCTGCGATCTTTATTAGGTCGTCTATCAACCTTGTGGGTCGTCCTACGTTGCGCTTGCCGGTCCGTGGTCTCCACTCCAGAACTTTGCAGCCCCTTCGGCCATTAGTTCTGCGTGCTATGTGCCCTGCCCACTGCCACTTCAACTTGCTAATCCGTTGTGCTATGTCGGTAACTTTGGTTCATCTACGGATCTCCTCATTTCTGATTCGATCTCGTAGGAAAACTTCAAGCATAGCGTTCTCCATAGCTCGTTGTGCTACTTTGAACTTATCTAGAAGGCACATAGTTAGAGACTGTACTTTTATATACATAACACTTTTTTAACACTGATAAACAGAACTCAAGCACAACTTACTTTCCTACAAGAACAGGATTGGTAAAGTTTAAGTTTGCCACATTTACAAGTACTAAAATATAGTACTATAGCTAATGTATTTTTACATCATAGAAACCTTTAAAACCTTATATATATTCATAACCGACCTGGACGTTCTGGAGCCGACTGCTATTAAATATCCCGATTCTACTAAATCATTGCCGTTCTTGAGTGGCGGGGTGTTCGCGCTAGCACTGACAGTACCTAAAACAAAACACAACACAATTCTGACTGTATTCTGTGTTTTTAATTCTAATGTTATGACTTTTCTTATTTATTTCTATATTATAAACGGAATAAATGGGATAAACGGAATAAACGGAACAATATAAACAACAAGCAACAAACAAAAGAAAGAAAATAAAAAGTTTAAGACTTTACTGACTTTATTACGTTTGTTGCAATTTTTATTCGATGCTTATGGGTAAATGAAAAAAAAAGTACTTATATCATAAAAAATGTTTTCACTTTAAGAAAAATTAAGCTCACCTCTTAAAAGGAAAGCAATTATAGTAAATAATAAGACACTCTCAGCGGAACTAAAATCTTTAAGAAAATTAACTTCGAGGCATTCGACGACAGCTGAGTTATCTTAGCATTGTGATTTCGCTGCTTTACCCTTGCGTGTTTGTCCAGGCCAACCCATATTGTTTCCTCGCTGATACACTTGTAACGTAGGTTAGATATCTGCTCATGTCAAGGTCATTTGGGGGTAAGAAATACCTACCACGTGGCTAAGTTTTATACCTGCAAGCTTGTCGTGTGAAATATGGTTAACCTACGTGCTGATAACATCTTTAAGCCGTAACAAAATACTGAAATGCCTTGGTGGATATTACGTAAAAATATCGTAATTTTTGTAGAAGTGAGTTTAGGTGTTATAATTAATTTATTTTCAGAATTACTAAGTATTTTTTACATTAACTCTAACATTAGTGTTAGCTATACAAACTTACTTTTTTCAAAAGCTTAAAGTATCTCATATAGACAAGTTGAGAGAAAGTAACCTAGCAAAAAAATTAACGATCAATGAGGATTCCTAAAACTGGCTAAATAAAAGAGACTTGCTTTGTAACTATAGAACTGGTTACTTATTCATCATAAACAAGTGTTTATCAACTTCAAATATGAGTAACAAGGTTTTAAATTTCTACCATAATACCGTTTTTTAATGGTAAAGTAGAGACGATCGAGACGCTCTCCTGATGGTAAGAGATAATGCCTGTCCATGACCATTGACCATTGCGGCAATACAAAGAACTTTTAGTAGCAAAACAAAGCCCACGGCCCAGGGCATCATTGCTTTGGCGCTCATTACTCTAAGGCATTAAATATAGTTAGTCTTAATAGTCCTATAATTTCATTACGGCCTTTTCAAACCGGAACATAGTACCTATTACACTACTGCTTGGTGACAGAATATTTGATAAAATACAAATATTTTATTATAAATGGAATAATGTAATAAGTCAATTTCCGTAATATCATTTCAAATATTTCATAAAAGAGTTTAAAATACTGATTACGTGTCAATGAATAAAAACAAAATGTCAAAATAAAGTATATCGATATAAAAACATGCCAATAAAATATGTCAATATAAAAAATACTTTCAATATATTAAAATGACAAAAACATGATTACTCAATTTAATCATCTTTTAGTTTGAAATACTCGTCAATGTCATCAAACAAGGTCTTTAGCAGCCAAGATCTTAACTTGGTTCTGAAGCACTCGGTGGCGCGGTGCATCCCGGACGGAAGCGGGTACGCGGTTGTAGACCGCGGGCCCCAGAATGTAGGTATACCGACCTCTCCGACTTGACGAGCCGGTGCAACGGCATTACAAGTTGGTCTTCCGTTTTATTGCTGCGAAGATAAAGCGGAGGTACGTAGACGGTCTCCTGCTAAAGAGATCTACCACCTAATAAAACTTACAAAACTACTATTTGTTAAATTTAACTTATTAAAACGAGCAACTGAAGTTATTGGACTTAATTAGATATGTCATATCAC
Source organism: Biston stratarius (assembly GCA_950106695.1). Lineage (NCBI taxonomy): Eukaryota > Metazoa > Arthropoda > Insecta > Lepidoptera > Geometridae > Biston > Biston stratarius. The sequence continues at coordinate 25,608,208 of OX467106.1, forward strand.
ACATCACATCATCAGCCATAGGACGTCCACTGCTGGACATAGGCTTCCTTCTAGGGGGGTTTTGCCAATACTCGCCACGCTTGGCAGGCGGTTTGGCGAGCGCAGTTAGGCGTAATTATTCAAGGAAGACGCTGCTGCCCATCTTACGGATTACATTCCTTAGCCGACTCTTACGGCAACCACAGGTAGAGAGGGTGGTATACTATTCTAAAATAAAATAAATAAATATTGTAGGACACATTACACACATTAGCCATCTGACCCCAAACTAAGCAGAGCTTGTGTGATGGAAGTCAGATAGCTGATAGAATACATAAATACTTTTTTTTTGTAAATACATACTTATAATACATACAGCCGCACACACCGGCACCACCACGGCATCTATATATACGGTTAGATATGTATAGCTTAGCAACTTACGTGTGACCGTTGGTCCCATGCCGTCAGGATGTTCTCCCGACCACGCGCGCATTTTACCTTAATTCTAACTTTATCTATTGACAAATACGTAACAAACACTTTTGGTAAACGGCATTTCGATATACACTCTTAGCTTCTAAACAACATTCTAACAAACGTTAACTGACACGTAATTAATTTTTTTTGCTGTTACTTTTTATTTGTACGTAAACTTGGTAAGTAAAATTATCAAGTTATACTGTTCTTAGTTTCGTGGTATTTCAGTGACTGAAAGCTTGTTGTGGCTTACTGAAGCAGTTTTGTGCTTTTAGGGTGACCATGAGAGCGGTATGCTAATTAATATAAAGGGCGTACTTTAGGCAAGGTTAAATTACGACCTAAATAGTTGTTCATATAGTTTAGGTATTCAGTTTTTATAGACTAATAATGAAAAGGTCAAATTTACAGGGTTTTCCGAGCTTTTCTGGGTTCATGCAAACTATGTCTAATGAAAATTCCGAAAAACGCGTTTTCTCGGAGATGAGACCTAACTAGAACGATTTTTCGCCCCCGAAAACCCAAACGTAGCAAACTCCTTAAAACCGTTTTCAAAATATATATAGAAATATAGCTCGTTTAAATGTATTAGAAGTACTAGAATGTACCTTACTACCATGCTACGGTTTCCTTACGATGTTTATTATAGACCCGTCGACCTACACAAACTCTAAATCTAATTTGTGATAGTCGGGATGTAATGAAAGTTATTTTATATTCTCTCCATGTCGCTAAGAAGATATCGGTTTTTAGCAACAAAGTTCAGATAACATTTTTTTTTATTTGACCTGTTTTTCCTTTGTTTTGACTTTTGTTGTTACTAATTAAGAGTTAGTCTATTTATTTATATTGTTATTCCATTTTGATATACTTTTGCTAATACTACCTATAATCATGTTTGTAAAATGATACTTTAGCTATATTTATATGTTCTGTGTAAAATCCTGACTTACAGGTCATCATGGACACCTGACCACAGACCCAGTTCATAGGACAGTGGCAGTGATGTGCTATGCCGCACGCGATGGCTAGTGATGTGCCGCGATATCGATTCAACAACCCTTGCGAATATTCATTCATTCACTTAGTTGATACCAGCTGTTTTATTGCTGTCTTTAAGGATTGAGATTATAGATGCGTTGAACGAGTGAATATTTTGTAAAAAAACTCATGTTTGTACACATTCAAAGCGTCTTCTTCAATATTTGTTTACCAAGAAACTTAAAAAAAACTTGTTAACTTTTATCATTTGGAAAGATAGTAAATGTGAATTTAAATTTACATTTCATTTCACTATCTCACTCATGTAATAAATGTGAAAGTTTGTATGTAATCATATCATCAGTCTACTTTTTATAACAAAAAATGCGGGGGAAACAACGGGGCATATTTAGTATGATATAATAATATTTATGTAATATCTCCTATCTGTCTATTCTTCAAAAGTTTGGAGCGTATTATCTACTACGAGCGAATACTTATATATATGTACATATAGGCCCAGAAAAGCTGATGGTAATTGGTCAGGTCGACGGGAAAAGACTGCGCGGTCGGCCACCTACATTGGTCAGACCTGATAAAGACGCTCACGGGGCAATTCCTCAAGCTATTAATACCGCCGAGGACAGAAACACGTAGAAGAACATGTTACACCGAGTGATCAACATTTCAAACTGGACATGACCTTTAGCAATGAAAATTCCGACCAAGAAGAAGAAGTATTAGGCATCCACCTAGTGTTTAGATTAAAATTATCAACCTAGAAATCACATCACTAAAAAGATCGATATTCCCATATCAATATTGCATAGTTGTATGTTCAGTTCAGTTCCTGTTTTTGATCATTTAACTTTAATAATTAAGTAATTCCTAACTGGGTTGAAGCTTGCCGTGTCACATCGAGGATCGATGGTTATTTCTCTTATCAGAATGATCGCAATTACAGTTAATTGTCATAGATTTATAATGAGGAGAGGAGGAGGGGTTCGGTGGGAGGGGTTGAGGGGTTTCGTCGTCGTGGTGTCTGTCTCTGTTTGTTTGTTTTTTTGTGTGTTCGGTTGTGTTACAAAATAAAATTATTTTCTTTCTTTTCTTTTCTTTCTTTCACTGATTAATGTAGCGACGTCAGCGTATTTGCGAACGATTACGGTACGGTGAATTAGAGATTTCGGGAAATGGCGTAATTTTTTTTAGTTGTTGAGACATATCTATGTTTGGAAAGCCTTTCCTCACTTTTCAGATCTATATATTGAAAGCTGGCAATAAACTTTAGGCAACCATAAGTTTCGTGAGTATTTATGGGTTACGGATTTGGTTATAGCGCTGCTGTTTCTGTAACTCTTCAGATGGTTAACGGTAAATATGTCGTTTTTTTATCGGTGATGGGCTAGGTGTTTAACTACAGCTCACCTAATACTAAGTGACATTGTGATCAACTATGGTAAACACAAGTTAGCCAGCTGAGTAGGTACTAGAAAGTACCACACCTAAATGCTGTGGTATACGGTTTTCTTCGCCGGGAGCTCGTTGTTGGGATCTGAACCCACGTTTTTCGGCGTGTGGTCCGACCGCGCTAACCACTAATCATGAGCTATCATCGCTAATTGTTCATATGGATTAGACTACTGTTCATCATTATCATTTTTATCAACATACGAAAAAAAACACAGGACATGCATTTAAATAAAAACATATTTCAGTACTGATGGTAAAACAATTATATTTAAATTAAAATACGGACATGATCTCAACGCTTCATTAAACAATAAATAATACAACATCAGTTCCTTTCTAGAGTCAGGAGTCTACCAGCCGTGGCCATAAGAACCGCCGTACGATCCAACTGAGACCACTTTGGAGAAGACTGGTTGCGCGTAGCTCTGTGCTATGGGTTGTTGAAAGGCCGCATGGACCACTGGTTGGGCCACTTGGACGATGGGTTGGGAAACGACTGGCGCGTGGACCACTGGAGCAGCGTGGATCACGGGTTGAGCTACTGCCACTGGATGGACCACCTATGATAACAAATTAAGACCTGTATACTAAGACAAAACTTCTTAATATAATTAATATCATCGTTCGGATGCCGGGTTCATCGATTCGCAGGGTCAGAACCTTTCTATTTTATGACGTATAGGGATGCATTTGACTACCATCTCACCTGATGTTCAGCGAAGATACGGTCTACGATGGAGCATGCATGCCTAGAATAAACCGAATCACTCGTTGCTTGAATATACTCAGCCTGTGTCTATCGGGAAACACCCACTCGTGCAGCAAATTCTAATGTTTAGCGGTTCATACAAAGAAGGTGGAATCAAACCGCTTTGTACGAGTTTTTTGAATTCAATCATGAAACAATGTTGCTTTTTAGCGTACAGTGCGTAGGGCTTGCGACCCAAGTAAGTTTAAGGGTTTTAATACGTATTAACGCTCATCTACACTGGTCGTGTTCTTGGTTCCAGCCCAAGCAAATATGATATGACCCTACTGACACTTTGGATACTCTTTCCAGTAATTAATTATACATGTTCTTGTCATGCCGAGATATTTTAGTAGATTGTAGAAAGATTTTGCTGGAATTCATATCGCTTACGCTACTACTGCATATAAATTGAGCGTGAAAGTGATGGTGAGTCGTGTTCGTCCACAACTTTCAAGTTGTTTTTCTCCTTAATTTGAAGGGGTTTTGGCTTGAGCCTAAAGCCGCTTGTGCCATCTTCAAATTATTTAAATATTTTTCTTAATTCGTTTTTTTTTCCATAGATATAAAGTTTAAGAAGGATCGGCCACATTAGTTTTATAAAATTATCAAAAAGACAGCTTATATTACGTGAGAACGAAATTTAGTAATGAGTACCAAACAAATAGAGTTTATTTATGTTGGTTTTTAAATATTAAGATTCCTATTTGGGTATACGATATTCGATTTTACCGTCACTTAAGGTCAGGGTATGTGTTATTTATGTTTAAAAAAGTTGAATCATGAATATGCGTAACACCCATATGCTCGGGCGGATGCGACCAAAATGGGACGTAAACATTCTCTGCAATATAAGCCCAAATCAATAAATAAGCTATAATTATAATAATCTAATGATCGACTGCTAATAAGTTTTGCAAGCAGATAATGTGAGAAACTTTTCCTTTACAGAGGAGCATCAAGTGTGATCGTAGTGAAAAAATGCACACGAAATTACCCGCTGGAAAGAGGAGTAGCTTGTAGCAGCAGGCTTGGCGATAGTCACGGAGGGCGCTGCGTGGATCACGGGCTGAGCCACGTAATGCTGGGCAACGACCGGCTGGGACACATACTGCTGGGTCACGACGGGCTGGGCGACGTAGTGCTGGGCCTCGACTGGCTGGTGAACTGCCACGGGCTGCTGAACTACGCTCACTGATGATATCTACAACAATATATTTTCGAAAACAAAAGGCTTAGTACGTTTCGCACTTGCTCTCAGGGTTTCTCCTGTGCACGTCACCATTATCAGCTTTATAATGAGGATTTGAGATCAGGGCCCTTATTACTTATGACCTCAAGAACACGTAACGCGTCTCATTTACGTAACGCGGCAGAATTTTATATATTTAGTATATACAGCTCATCTGATGTTAAGTGACGACGTGGTCGAAGATGGTAAACTGGTAAGCTGGTAGCCTGGTTTTTTTTTAATCGCTAACAGGCTAGGTGCTTGACCACAACTCACCTGATGTTAAGTGACGGTGTGGTCGAAGATGGTAAAGCACACCTAGCCTGGAATGGAACTGGCTCTCAAGTGAGGCTGCCGAAACACACCGTTAAATGCTTGGCGGCAGATTTTCAACTTGAGGGTGGTAGCTAGCCAGCCGAGTACTAGAAAGTACCCTACCACCACGCTATGGTTTCCTCATGGAACTGGTTCTCAAATGAGGCTACCGGAACACACCGTTTGGTGCTCTGCGATGGTTTTTTTACTTGATAGGTAGCCAGTGGACAACTAGAAAGTACCTTACCACCATGATAAGGTTTCCACACGAAGTTTTCCTTTACCGGTAGCTCAATTTCATTGTTGGGGTTTGAATTTTTTTAGCGTGTGAACTGGCCGTGTTAACCACTGAGCCTTCATTGAAACATCGTTCGTCGTTCTAGTTAAATTTGCGTGGAGTTATACTCTTTATATCAAAGGCAAATTAAAAAACGCGATAAGGTGTGCTATAAGCTAGTTTTGAACTATCAATATAACTTTTTAAGCGTATTATATGTAACAAATAACATTAATCATTGCCGTGGTGGTGCCGGCGTAAGAATAGTACCCCATCCTCTCTACCCGTGGTTGCTGTAAGAGTCGGCTAAGGGATGTAATACGGAAGACGAGCAGCAGCGTCTTTCTTGAATAATTACACCTAACTGCGCTCGCCAACCCGCCTGCCAAGCATGGCGAGTATTGGCAAAACCCCTCCCCAGGAGGAGGCCTATATCCAGCAGTGGACGTCCTATGGCACATGTAATGAACGCTATACGCGTTTTCGGCAAGGAATCTTATGTTGGGTAGAGAATTAGGAATAACTTCTTCCGATCCCATGCTGCGTGACAGTGACTAAACGTCGTTTAGCCATCTCCGTCTGATACGTTTACCAATAAACTTGTTTTTTGAATCAATAGTAGTGCGATTGCGTTTCACAAGCTGGTGATTTTGGAGATAGAGCAAAAATATAAATTAAAAAAAAAAACTTTTTTTTTAATTTCTAACAGGTGGTGGCTGTTGTATTTGACCACAACTCATCTGTTGTTAAGTGACGGTGTGGTCGAAGATGGTAAAGTACACCTAGCCTGAAATATAACTGGCTCTCAAGTGAGGCTGTCGGAACACACCGTTAGATGCTTCGGCAGATTTTCAACTTGAGGGTGGTAGCTAGCCAGCCGAATACTAGAAAGTACCCTACCACCACGATACGATTGTACGATACTTTTTCTGTTACTAATATTATTATTATATAAAAACAGTGAATATGTGACGCAATAATAACTCATTGGATGTTTGTATCAGTACGGTCTCCATAGCAGTAAATAGCTATCGACGGGTCAGTTCAGGACATGTTCTAAATTCCCATATCGACAGACATGTGAATGTGTTTGAATATATTATCTAGATTGGGTGTGTTAGTAAAAAGGGCTTTGCCTTCTGTTTTACTGTCGATGATTAATAGTTACGTACGTATCGTAAAACCTGCCCTAGACAGACGCGACCTAACCCTAATTCAAAGTGGAGACAATAAGGCCTGCACTGATTTCCCGCTCGGTGTGTGTTATGCATTACCTATTATATTATTATATTAGGACTCTGTGAATACGATATATAAATAATTAAAATTAAATGATTGATTCAGGCGTTATTTTGCGGAAGTTCATTTTGAGCGCTCAAGATACATTTTTAGTGTATTTCATTATACTTAATCATAAATTAAATCCGAATGTCCTGACGATGATCCTGATGATGTGTTGCTCATTGGTATTATATCTGCTTTAAAAGCTGTAGGTGTGGGTTCGATTCCCACCCAAGTCTAACATTTTGTGGTATAAACAAATGTTTGTTCTGTGTTTAGGTGTTTGTTAGTTTGGGGTCAGATGGTGCTGTATGTCATGTCCTAATATATATATATATTTTTAATCGTCAAATTACGTAAATTTTAAATTAAATCTTCAACAGTGTTGTAACCGAAACGACTTTTATTTTTAAATACACAAAAATATACCTTGATTACTCGATTAGAATCAAGTTAAAGAGCTGAACATAAGAAATTCTGTACTCTGTAACAAAAAATGAGTTTATTATTTGGTGCAAAAACGAACGCTTAATTGTTCTACGAAAGAATAACATCTATTTATATGTTTTCTTATTCTACTTTTATCTGGATCTATTTAGCACCTTTTCCTCGAGGAAAAGTTCCCATGTCAGGCCCGATAACGTCTTGTTATTCATCTTCGACCACACCGTTTGATTAGCCAACATAAAACGAGACAATGATTAATAACTACGAGTATATCAAATAAAAAGCAATAATATAAGTAGTCGGCATGTTAATAGATGAAAATAAAGTTAGGAATAAGAAAGATTAATAAATAGAATACTATGAATGATAATTAATACTATTTTACTATGGAATCTGAAATGGTTTTGACATGTCACATTGTTCTAGTACTCACAATACATGTACTCACGTTCTGTGTTTGGGATTACTCACGTTTAATTATACCGGATATTCTGACTATAGTGTTGGCCACGTTCGGTGGCCTTCTTCATGTATTCAAAGCTGAAACAACACGCATGCGGAGTCGGAGTATAGTCGAAAGACTATATAGCCAGAGTATCCGGTATATGCGGGAGCATAAGTAAAGTAAAAATAGCTTACTCCATGTGGATCGCCCCAGCCGGAGATAAGGCCGCCAGGTTTTGCGGCCGCTATCGAAAATACAGCAAAAATAATCTGAAATTTATAAAGGCACATATCACTAAAAATCAAAAGGCCAGAAAACAAATCCTTACGGCCAATAAATAGAACCGGCTGCTGGCTTCCTTGTATCCTGGGATACATAATCTAGATATGTTCAAGGTTAGAGAGAATAGGTATCTCCTAAGTCTGCGGACTACATCAACGCTTACCATCAGGCGAGTTGCTGGTCAAACGCGGTCTTTTACGTGTTAAAAAAAAACATAATAATTACAGGAGAAATTTTGGCAGCCTAGTTGGGAGACAGTCGGGTTTCCAATCTAGAGGTTCTGGGTTCCAACCCCCCGGCACGCACCTCTGTCTTTTTTCATGTTACATATATGCATATTGGCAATAACTTGACAATGAGCTTAAGCTACCGGTGAAGGAAAAGTTTGTGAGTAAACTTTAGAAATGGCTAGCTACCACCCTCGAGTTGAAAATCTACCACCAAGCACCTAACTGTGTGTTTCGGCAACCTCACTGAGAGTTCTATTCAGGCTACGTGTGTATTGCCATCTTCGACCATACCTTCATTTAACATCAGGTGAGATGTGGTAAAAAAAAACTTGTCAGCCATAAAAAGATACTTCAAACGGTGAAGGAAAAATCGCGAGAGATTTTTTTTTTATAATTCTCGAAGATGTGTAAAGTCTGCCAACCCGTACTTAGACAACCTCACCTTTCTCACAATGAAAAGAGGCTCGCACCCACCTGTGGTACAGATAATAAATACAGGACTAATTTGGAGTTATGGGTATTTTTAATCTCCGAAGAAAAAATCAAGTGTGATATATAGGGTGTTCGGAGCTACAAACACATCCTGTGTTTGTAGCATCTTAACTATTAAACTTTAAAAGTGAACCTCATTCCGAAGCATCCGATTTTTTTAATGTAATAGTAATGAGACGAACGAGACGCTCACCTGATGGTAAGAGATAACGCCTGTCCAGAACAATTGCAGCAATAGGTACACAGAATTTTATGTAGCAAAACAAAGTTCAGGGTATCACTGTTTTGGCGCTTATTACTTTGAGACTTTCGATGGTCAGTCTCAACAGCCCTGTAATTTCGCTAGCAGCTTGGTGACAGAATAACTGATACCACGGTACCTACCTAGACGATATCCTGCTGAGGAAATCTACCACCAAGTAATATTGTAAGTATATGTATTTTTATAGGAATAAAAAAATCTTCCAAATTTTTTTAGTCATAATTGAAAGTACTCACAAGGGACTTCATGTTTAGGTGCATTACCAGCGACGCAGGAATGTGATGTGGGCAATTATCTGCGCCCGCGCTCCTTTTATATCGACGTGCGTATGCTCTGGCGCGATACACATCCTGTGGATTTAGACCTAGTATAATTGAGTATACATTAATATTAATAGAAAATATACAAGAAGTAAACGGCGAAGGAAAAGATCGAGAGGAAACCTATATGTTATGTTATGCAGAAGCGAGTCGTTCGTGCCATTTGTGGGGTTCAGGACGGCTTCAGGTGGTTCTCATGCGTGGAGCTTTTGGATGCTACCGTTGCCGTGTGAACTTATTTACCAGGTAGCCCTATTCACCCACACGAACATTGATAAATTTCAACGCAGGGGCGTCCAAAGCTCTTTAAGTCTTCGCAGCAATTAAAAAAAAGACCATCTTGTAACACCGTCGCAACGGCTTGTCAAGTCGGAGAGGTCGGTATACGTTCTGGGGCCCGCGGTCTACAACCGCGTACTCGCTTCCATCTGGGATGCACCTTCCACCACGTGCTTCAGAACCAAGTTAAGATCTTGGCTGCTAGAGTGTTGTTTTATGACATTGACGAATATTTCAAATTAAAAGATTATTAAATTACTAGTAAGTAGTCATTAATTATGTATTTTTTTGACATTTTATTATATGGGCAATTTTTTTAATATGGACACATTTTTATCCTGACATATTTTTATATTGGCAGTATTTTTATATTGACACGTTTGTGTACTTTGACATTTTGTTTTTATTTTATTGACATGTAATCAGTGTTCTTAAATGATATAATGTATGATATTATGGAATTGACTTGTAACATTGGTGTTATCAATAAAATATTTGTATTTGTACATGTTTAAGAGTTCTTGGAAAAAAATTCTCAAAGATGTGTGAAGTTTGCCAACTCGCACTTGGTCAGCGTAGCGGACTATGGCCTTATTCTTCTTACAATTAATAGAGACCCTCGCCCAGCAGTGTTAACTTAGCGGATTCCCAAGAAATTGGAAATGCAGATTTTTGTTATGGTTAACAAGCTAGGTTTTTCATCATAGCTCACCTGATGTAAAGTAACAGTGTGGTCAAAGATGGTAAAGCACACTTAACCTAGAATACAATTGGCTCTCAAGTGAGGCTGCCGGAACACACCGTTAGATGCTTGGCGGCAGATTTTCGACTTTTATAGTATTAGCCAGTAGTACTAGAAAATATCTTACCACCATGCTATGGTTTCCTCACGATATTTTCCTTCACCGGCAGTTCACGCTCGTTGTTGGGGTTTGAACCCACGCCCTTCGGCATGTTAACCGACCGCGCTAGAATGTGTTCCAATTCATTGTTATCCTTGAGATAACAGTATTATTAATATTATAGACTCACTGACAACTAACTCAGAGATGAGACTTAATCGAAACGAACGTAAATCCCGGCAAATAACAAATTTCATCAAAATCGTTAGAGCCGTTTTCGAGATCTCAAAAAATATATGCATTATACGTATGTATAAATATACGAATAATGCTTGTTTAATAGTGTAAAATATTTATCTAATCTACTACTTATATTCTTAAGTCTATAGGTATGCAATTAATTCTAGCAAGTATAATAAATAATTTGTTGAAAACTAGGTTCTAATTTTAACAGCATTCTATAACACTAATTTCACCATATTAAGCGAAATCCTGTGAAAAACTATCTAAAAGTATTTGTGTACGTACATGTGAAACAAGTTTGCATGATTAAATAATTTGTATGTAGTTTAATTATTACGAAAAAAAAAGACATATTATCTTTATAAGACAGAATTTAATTTTAAATCATAAGAACAAGTCCTAGTCACAATCTAATAGTCTATCTAAGTAATAGTCCAAATCCAATTTCTACACACAGCTCTGTTGGCTCATTGGTAGTATGTCTGCCTGAGCTGCAGGGCGTGGGTTCGATTCCCGCCAAGGACAAACATTTTATGGTATAAGCAAATGTTTGTTCTGGGTGTTCTGTATGTATTATACGTATGTATTTACAAAAAAAAGTATTTATGTATTTTATCAGTTATCTGGCTTCTATCACAAAAGCTCTGCTTAGTTTGGCGTCAGATGGTGCTGTGTGTAATGTCCTACGATGAGATGATGATGATGATGATACAAATAATATTAATTTGGGTTTTCGTTGGCAGCTATACTACTTAGGTAACCCTGTGTCACAGCTGACAAAGAGAAAATTCAAACGTTTAGTAGCAGTAGAACTTTCTTTAGATAGGAAATCCTTTTGATGTCTTTTTATATGCCTAGTTAATAGAAGCTACATCACAGAGTGTCTAATGGAACCAAACGCACTTCGGCGGCGAACCGACCGCGCTACCCACTGAGCGAAAGATTAAGATTTCTAAGATTATTCCTAAAACTAAGAAAATAAAACAACTCTACAGTTTCTATGCTCGCATTAAATCTCCTGCTATGTGTATCAAACGTACTAAATAGGTTAGCATTGGTATTCTGCACGGTAGTTATTCGACGTATGTTAGTATTAAATTAGTTACATATATTGCAATAACTCACTACTAAGAAAGTTGCTTTGATCTTACATCATGAGTTTCACGAGAAAAAGAAAAGTAAACTAATCAAATGTATCGATTTTTAGGGTTCCGTACCCAAAGGGTGAAACGGGACCCTATTACTAAGACTCCGCTGTCCGTCCATCTGTCTGCCTGTCCGTCTTTCACCAGGCTGTATCTCATGAACCGTGATAGTATATAGATAAATAATTAATATAATAAATAGTGTATAGATTAACATTTTCACAGATGATGTATTTCTATTGCCGCTATAACAACAAATACTAAAAACACCATACAACAAACGTGATTTTTTTGCCGTTTTTATAGATAATGGTGTGCCGTGGTGGTGCCGGCGTAATAATTGTACCCCACTTTCTCTACCCGTGGTTGCCGTAAGAGTCGGCTAAGGGATGTAATACGAAAGATGGGCAGCAGCGTTTTCCTTGAACAATCACACCTAACTGCGCTCGCCAACCCGCCTGCCAAGTGTGGCGAGTATTGGCAAAACCTCTCCCCAGGAGGAGGCCTATGTCCAGCAGTGGACGTCCTATAGCTGATGATGATGCTACAGAACCCTTCCGCGAATCCGACTCGCACTTGGCTAGTTTTTTTTATTGGCACCTTTCTTATAACAGTTTATCCATATGTTAGGTTTAATTATACGGTATTACTCACGTTTAATGTGCGAAGCAAGACGAACCGCCCGAAGCTGCTTTTGATTGATTTTGTCGTTTTTATTTCAATAAAATAATTTAATTTGATTTTGTCTCAATGATGAAAGCCATTGGATGTGGCCGAAACTATAGTCGTAGTTACCAATGTAATAAAACGTGAGTAATCCCACATAAGTCAAACAAAAATGTGTCAAAATCACGTGAGTTTCCATAGTTTATCCTATGCTGACGTGACTAGATTAGGTAGATACTCGTTCGTCACTGTGTTTAATTTAAATTTATAATTTTCATCTTAGTTTGGAAGTCTAGTTATTTTTTAGCTTACTCCACCCATCTAGCCTAACATTATTGCTCCCATTACGTTAGTGTTTAGGTAAAACTTTGAGAAAATTGTGTGAATACGATGAATAACTTGCACAATGAATTATACAGTACTACTACTATAATAATAATAATATAATAATAAAGCTTTATTAATTCCATACAATAATACTTAATAAGTTCATAATTTCATTCCGGATAAAATTCGGAAACTTGGACGTTTAATTCAAAAACTACTACTACTCAAGTTAAAAATCTGTCTCCAAGCACCGAACATTATGTTGCGTGAGCCACTTTTGAGCCAGTTCCATTCCAGGGTAGGTGTGTTTACCATCTTCGACTACACTGTCACTTAACATTAGGTGAGCTGTGGTCAAACACCTAGACTGTCAACAATAAAAAAAAAAAAAAACATATATGACGAAAAGTATTCTATGTCTTCTTACAGGGCCTAAAGTACCTACATTCAAAATTTCACTCAGATCCGTTGAGTAGTTTACGCGTGAAGGTGTAACAAACAAACTCACATTCGCATTTATAATACTTATTAGTTTGGATGTAACAAACGAACTTACGTTTAAATATTAAGTTTTTTTTGTATAGTTTTGCATCGGGTGGTAGCTAGCCAGCTGAGTACTAGAAAGTACCCCACCACCACGCAAATCACCATCGTCATCTATAACCACGCGGGTAAAACCGCGGGGCGCAGCTTGTACTAACGTAACATAACAAGAATGTAAACTAGAATTTGTAACTACCACGGTCCACATTCCCTGACATGTCATGGGGTTAGACGATGAATAAAATCGCTGTTTGTATTCTATGGCCAAGCCGATAGTCTATTAAACATGCATGCACTATTGATTGGCTTGGCACCATCGACAAAAGCATAACTACTTAGCTCTACAATCAGAATATATCGACCACGTTTGACTGATGAAGGCAATTTTGATGCCAATTCATAATATTCGTAAAAATATATTTCTAGCATCCAAGCACAGAACAAAAGAAAAATAAATTGTGTCTAAGATTAATTTAAATTAACCCAAAACCTCGCAGTCAGCTTTCTTACTTCATAACTATAGAATTAAATAACTTCCATAACTTGTATAAAGTACGTACGTAACGTGTTTTCCATTGTTGGTTATTTGGAAGAGATCGCTTTTAGCAATAAGGTCGCCACATGTGACACTAGCTCATGTGGCATAAGATTCTATTGTTTTCTGTACCTTTTGCTATTTCTGGTGAGCACAATAAAGAGATTCTATTTATCTATATTAATTTAAACGTAACAAACTGGGGAGGGCGCTGACGCTTATGTACATGTATGCATAAGCATACATGTATGTATATGTATAATGTATGCTTAATCATATGTATTCAACATAAGTAACCGTTTCGTATCTTTCAATTTATATAATATCTAGTCACGAGGTATTGTAATTGTTTTTAGGAAATTAATCATTATTCAAATCATTACAAAATTTGCTTATAACACTAAAACATCATTATATATAACAAAAAATAATTAATATAGATTCATTTATTTTAAATGTAATTGTAAGTTTTTTTTGTAACACTTGCCTATTTGTTTTCTGTTTGTTTGTTGGCAAATAAATATGGCTCCAAAACCTTAAACATCGACGCAAAGTTGTCAGTCTGTCAGTTTTCTACCGGATATACTTTGGGCAGTGCGTTTCAGATCTGCATGACTTAATTCCACCCTGGCCATTCGTTTATCGGACAGCCAGGAGCATTAAAAAGCAGCAACGCTGGTAGATATTCCAAAAACTCCAACTAAACGATTTGAATCTAGCTTCATTGTACGAGCCGCTAATCAATGGAATTCGCTACCCGAGTGGGTGTTCCCTGATAGATACAATCTGGGTGCTTTAAAGTCGCGAGTGAATCGGTTTCTTCTAGGCGAGTGTGCTCCAACATAAGCCGCATCTTCGCTTAACATCAGGCGAGTTGGCGGTCAAACCTAATCCTAACTTCAATAAAAAAAAATACAGATTACTGTTCCATTTCCATTTTCCATTTTATTGATCTGATATAGGTAGGTACTTTGATGTTACGGAACTCTTACTCCACATGTACGATTCTGATATTATTTGTTCCTTTTTCATAAAAACTTAGTATGATCAATATAAGCTACAGACGGAATCGGCTTTAAGTAACTTATTCATTACTTACCTATGTATGTTTTAGTGTATCACTATTAGAAATGCCGAGACATGACACATTTACTTACCAATTTAGGTGTTCGTACCTTTTAAAGAATTATTCATGAGGTGACCTAGATGCTCTTTAGATAGCACTCGTTACAAAATTGCAGGTTTTAGGTAGATCTGACGGCTAACGACGACATTGATGTATGATTTTTACCTATTAGGTACTGAAGTAATGTATGACTAGGCTAATTTTCTTTTAAACCTTTACAATGTGCAAGAATTTAGGTAAAGGGATGGAAATTATTCAATTTATTCAATCTTCATAAGAAGTATGAAGATTGAATAAGTTATTTCTAGGTTATTTGTAGCGATGATTTCTCAGTGGTTAGCGCGGCCGGTTCTTACGCCGAAGGGCGTGGTATTCAAACCCCAACAATGACCTTGACCTGCCGGTAAAGGAAAACATCGTGAGGAAACCATAGCATGATGGTATGGTACTTTTTAGTAGGTACTTGGCTGGCTAGCTACCACCCTCAAATCGATCTACCGCCAAGCACCTAACGATGTGTTCCAGCAGCCTCATTTGAGAGCCAGTTCTATTCCAGGCTAGGTGTGTTTACCATATTCGACCACACCGTCTATAACATCAGGTGAGCTGTGGTCAGACACCAAGCCCTAATAAAAAGTAAGCGTGCTATAGGAAAAGCCAAACGGATAGGCTGTTAATTGTTTGCCACCCTCGTTAATTCTCAGTTCCTAGATTACAATACAAAAATTTCGTTAAAATTCTACAATAAATAATTTTGGACTATATTTCCTAAGGTTACCAATTACTAATTGCCAATTAGCATGTTCAACAAACAATGTCATCACGTGATATTTAAACCGATAAGATTATTCGATTTTTATTTTTAATCTTTTCAAATGTAAAAACTATTTATTCATATACATAGATCTCGTATAAGACTGCTAATTAATGTTATATCGTAATTAAAATAACACAGATTTTTTTCATATTTATTTCGTAGTCCTATAGTCGAACTGTTTGTGTTAGCGTTACTCGAAAATAAGTTTGTAGCGATGATAGCTCAGTGGTTGGTTCGCATGCCGAAGGGCGTGGGTTCAAACCCCAACAATGACCTTGACCTGCCGGTAAAGGAAAACATCGTGAGGAAATCATAGCATGATGGTATGGTACTTTCTAGTACTCGGCTGGCTAGCTACCACCTTCAAGTTGAAAATCTGCCGCCAAGCATCAAACGGCGTGTTCCGGCAGCCTCACTTGAGAGCCAGTTCTATTCCAGGCTAGGTGTGCTTTACCATCTTCGACCACACCGTCACTTAACATCAAGTGAGTTGTGGACAAACAACAAGGCTGTCAGCGTTAAAAAAAAAAGTTTAGTAAGCTAGAGTAAGAAGGAATAGAAACGATCGGCTATGTTGCGAAACCAGACGCCGCGAGTAAAGTTATTAAGGACGTTGCGTGTGGCGACACCTGTACTGTCTTGTAAGGACTTGTTCCTTGAAGGCTCTACTAAATGGTACACAAGCGTACCAGTACGTTTTCACAGTTGTCAATATGTTAGTAATCGAGTACAAATAAGTTCCAATTATGTCCGCTTGAGCTAAAAGACATTAGGATTCATTCCACCGAATTCGTTTAATTGAAATTTTTATTGTAATTATCATCACTACATAAATTATTATAAAATAAAGTCGTCCGCCGCGTATGTCTGTCTGTCTACTGAACAGATTATCATGCGAGTTTCATCAATAGATAAAGTGATTCAAGAGGAAGGTTTAAGTATATAATTTGTCAAGCTTTTGTGTAAATTGGTTGAAGTATGATGATAATTGTTGGAAGTGTCGGAAAAAGTAGGAGCTTTCATTGAAAACGCTGCCTAATCCTTTTGAGATATATGTATATAACAAAACAATGCATAGTGGGATATTCCTCTTTTATAGATCTACGAAATAGTCCGCGGTGGCATATATCTTCCTTTTAAGGTTTCTCGTCTGTACGCTAGAATTTTTTAAACTATGCAACTGATTTTAATGAGGCATGAGGCATCAGTAGACAGAGTGATTCAAAAGGAAGGTTTGTATGTATAATACATGCAAATGTACCACATTAGTATCTACATTACACCCGTGCGAAGCCGGGGCGAGTCGCTAGTCTATCTGCAAATAAACATTCGGAAAAAACACAAGTTTTGTAAAATAATACAAGACGGGGTTTTTCTGCGTTCCCGCCAAAACATACCATATATTACAAAAGAATTAAAACATCTTAATCATCACTTTCATTAATTCTGGTTTCTTATCTTATTCTTCTTATTGATAGTGTATGTGTGTGTAGTGTGTTATAAAGTGTGTAGTGTCTTGTAAAGTGTGTAGTGTGCTAAAACGTGAATTGTTGGCTTTAGGCGTGCACTACCTACGGAAATATGAGCAGAGTTGTTTTGGCCGCATTTGCCAATGGTGTTTATTTCTCCAGTAGCCTATGTCACCCATTACGCAACGTGCCTAGGTAGGCCGACCGTGGGTTCCGGGTTCGAGTCCGCCACGTTCCGATCTGTTGGGCAACCTGCACTGGACTATTGGCATTTGCATTGTTCTGGAGACTAGTTTGCGATAAACTGTAATGAGGAAGGACATTAATTCGATCCGTATTTTTCATTAAGTTTTAGAGATTGGTGCACTGAGTCAATTAATTTGATGTCATGGACATTTTTCAATTTAGATTTTCAGCCAACTTGTTCAATGTTCTAGCTGGTTTCAAAGCAGCTGCAATAGTAATAGGAAGGCAATAAAAATATGTTACCATCAGGAGAGCTTATTATTTCTTTTTAATTCATAAACCTTCCACTTCCAGGAACGCTCGAGTGAAGAGAAGAAAGAATCTAGAGGAATCCGCCGTGGCTAATAAGTACCGGGCGTCATCTAAGTCTTTCTACATTCTTTCGAAATACCCAAGCCAATGGAGTCGATAAGATTTCGTCTCACCAATAATGTAGGGCTCCGCCACCAGTTTTTCAAGAGTTGAAAGTCAACACTTGACATGAAGGTAGTTCAAGATCCGCCAAGCGTCTTAAAGGGTGTGTTCCGGAAGCCACACTTGAGAGCCAGTTCCATTCCATTCACTTAACATCTGGTGAGCTGTGGTTAAACACCTAGCTTGTCAACCATATAAAAAAAAAAACAATTGAGAAAGATGGCGCTTTTTAGTACCGGAGGCAACGATACATTTCGGATCGTTCTGCCACCAAAGTTAGCTAAGTACTCGGCTGGTTAGCTACCACTCTCAAGTTGCCGACAAGCACCTAACGGTGTATTCTGGAAGCCTTACTTGAGAGCCAGTTTCATTCCAGGCCAAGTGCATTTACTATCTTCAACCACACCGTCGCCGCGTCGCTTAATATCAATAAAACTGTGGTCAAACACCTAGCCAGTCAACCATAGAAAAAAAAATCGTACCACTTTTGCTGATAAATTAATATTTTTACTAACAAATACTTTTTCATATTTATTTTTGAATCTGCGCTAACATATGTTTCAACAAATTCCTGTCTGCATGTCTCAGTTGTTTTGACAGCAACCGTCAAGCCATGTCGGATGCCCACGGGTGGCATACTAACTCCGATATATTCATATCAAATTACTAACCAATCTCATAACCGATTAGCTAATCCTGACATCACCCTGCCTTATTATATCCATCGCCATACCAGCACCATAACAAATTCACTCCACGTCCCGTTTCCGATAGAAAGTGGACTCATGGCATGGGGATGTTATGTAACTGGACTAGAACTGCACTGGAATAGGTCGACCAGCCGGACGTGGCTGCGAACTCGTCTGGTTACGTGTGTGGTCGGCTTTAACTAGTTTATTTTTTAATAGTTACAGTGAAGGTTTTTGACTACAGCTTAAATGACAGTGTAGTCGAAGATGGTAAACTCATCTAGCCTGAAATGTAACTGGCTCTCAAGTGAGGCTCGGAACACACAGTCACGTGCTTGGCGACCGATTTTGAAATTGGGGGTTGTAGCTAGCCAGCCGAGTACAAGAAAGTACCCTACGACCATGCAATGGTTTCCTCGCGTTTCGATTAACATCTATCTTGTATACGCGAGAGTTTTATCCGACTGTCCAAGTAGGAGGTTAACATATTTTGGGTGTATGTCAGTTTCTGTAGCCTAAAATTGATCAAATTTGAAACCCATTTATCTGGCGTTAGTCAGATTTGTTTCAGTTTCTGCAATGTTCTAATTCTATAATACTTACTAATATAATTTAACTACTCATCATTAAAAATTATAATTATAATTATTGTCATAAAACGGTTCAGCAATTATGTCACAAAATTATACATTAATTAATGAGAAAACAAATTTAAAAATGATGTGATATTATGCCAAAGTAGAACCTAGAAAGCCCAAAATAACGATAAGTAACATGTCAAATTCAAAATAAAATGTCAAATTCGAATACCACCCCATTCAAATTACAATCCTGGGAATAACGAAGTGTAACGCCATAATAATATACGAGTATTTCGAGAATTATTGTCGTCTTTAGAGTTTCCCGTATGACATATGATACTCGTATGTCATTAGTGGTCATCTGCAACAGTCTTTATTTTTTCATTGTTGACTGGCTAGCTGTTCGAATATTTAGCTCGCCTGATATTAATTGACGGTGTGGTCGAAGATAGCAATCACATATAGCCTAGCTCTCAGGTGAGGCTGCCGGAACACACCGTTAGGTGCCTGGTGGCATATTTTCAATTTGATGGAAGCTAGACAAGTGACTAGAAGGGTTAAATATTTTATTTGGCTGAAAGGTTACCAACGATATATCCTTGTTCTTTATTTAGTCTTTATATTTTCTTAGAACTGTGTTTGTAGATCAACAATCGATTAAATATTGCATATAAGATACCGTTATTTAATTACTTCGCTTTGATAGGTGACAGCTACAGACCGCTGTAGCGATGATAGCTCAGTGGTTAGCGTGATCGGTTCACACGACGAAAGGCGTGGGTTCAAACCCCAAAGAATAAGCTTGATCTGCCGGTGAAGAAAAACATCGTAAAGAAACCATAGCATGGTGGTAGGGTATTTTCTAGTACTCGGCTGGCTAGCTACCACCTTCAAGATCTGCCGTCAACCACCTAACGGTGTGTTCCGGCAGCCTCACTTGATAGTCAGTTTTATTCCGGGCTATGTGTGCTTTACCACCTTCGACCACACCGTCGCTTAACATCAGGTGATCAAACACCCAGCTTGTAATCCATACAAAAAAGGGCAGATTAAAGTAGCTGTATTTAAAGTTGTTATGTTACTTTTAGAATTTCTTAAAGCCGTAACTTTTTGGGTATTTTGGGTATTTTTGGGTATTTGGTATAAGACGTGAAGATAATCTTATAGAAGTGTTTTATCAGCTATCT
Organism: Biston stratarius; assembly: GCA_950106695.1. Taxonomy (NCBI): domain Eukaryota; kingdom Metazoa; phylum Arthropoda; class Insecta; order Lepidoptera; family Geometridae; genus Biston; species Biston stratarius. Next base: position 25,628,560 of record OX467106.1, read on the forward strand.
GGTTCCCATAGTACAAGTGGCTTTCTTTATTAAGAAGGTGGCATAGTTACTGAACCTTTTTAGTTAAATCAAGATTAAAAAAAGAGACTTATTATTGGGTTTCATTTCACAACGGCAGCAATAAACGCATTACCGTTGTAATGGTATCAACCACACATCGATGCATACATGCATGCAACATTTTAAAATCTTTATCTTTATCTTTAGTTTTTCAATTGTACAATATGATTGTGCAAATGAGCCTCATCATTGCTGACATTGAGTAATGATAAGTTCCTATGTGCTGTGTACTCTTTTGGGAAAATTTCTTGGGATTGTCTTTAGCCTATGAAATCTTAAATTACTGAAGTAGAATTGGGATATTTACCATAAAATAAAAATAAATAATTATTTTGTCAATACATTTTATTACAAAAGTCCGTAAAAAATAGTTTTTAGTCGACTGCGGTCGAAATAAACCCTTAATGAATTATAACTAAATAGAAAGATATATACAAAAGTGATAACCAGACTCAAGTCCCTGAAGCCGCACAAAATTTCCAACATTTTCTCAGAGATCAAGTGAGAATGTATACAATATTGTTATTGTATCAGAAACACATGCATACAATTATTACATCATATTTTGTAGAAAATAGAATGAATCTCGAAAGTACTCATACACTGTACAAAAATCATGAAAGGTTTGCAGCACTATAAACAGATATGGCCAACATTTATAAAAATACATTTTAAAGCTTTCAAATGTAACCTATTTTCTTCGCCTCTAATCCTAAAGTCTGCAGTATCGAGAAGGAGCATTGGTATAAGTAATTTTAGATTGCACTTTCTTCCCATTTCTTTTTATCTCCACTGTCCATGATTTGTGGGTGGTTCTATCGAACCAGATCGATCCACATCGATGTTGTCATCTAATATTTCTCAACGTTCAGACCCTAAAATTACCTTATCTACATCACATAATATTGTTTGACTACATATTATATTCCCATATGAAAATGCCTCTAAACCTTTCATCTTTAACATCACACTTCAATTTGCAGATTATGCATCCAAAGCCATATCTTTGTTATAGATATTTCGCCTTTGCATTATCATAGTTTCATTCTATTATATAACACAGTCGTAATCAAAACAACCTTGACCCAAAAGTAAATCAATAAAATAATCTATAATTAGATTCTTATTTTTTTTCTACGTGGTTACCTTTTACAGTTCACGTTCGAAATGGTCACAAACGACCTTGCCACTGAACCTATTAGAGCTATATCTAAAACTGTTGCAGAGACATTAATAGACATATTAAAATAGACGCTAATTTGGAGGTTTAAAACCATTCTTATTCTTATATCTTTCTAAACTATTTCTTCAAAGATGTTGGCTTCGATATTAATTTTTCATTCCTTAATTGTTCTATGATTCGTAATCTGCAAATTTAGTGAAGTTAAACCTTGTCTTATTACCACGCATGCTTTGAAAGCAGATTGTGGGCCAGGCCATGCCCTAAGTCAAGTCCATGTCCATATCCGTGTCCGTGTCCAATGAGAGGTCCGCTGAAGCCGTGGGAAGCGACGATAGTCTTCGCATAAGGTACGGGAACAGCTACCGGCTTCGCTACTGCTACTGGGAATGGAGCTGGGACTGGGACTCCAACCTGGAATATACGAGTACAATGATATTGTAAGTAAGTGTTTAAACGGTAATAAGGTCATTAATAGTACTGAATCTTTTGAAGGATGTCTAACAAATTAGCTATATATGAACATACATATTCAATAACTGCTGATAGTTAATTAATCAGCGACGAATTTGCATCGCACAATATTACTAAGACAGATTAGACCAGTAAACATTTTAAAGGCACTCAATGTAGTTGTATCTAAAACTAAAGTATAGTTTAACTCAATAGAACTTTTATTTTGTGAAATTGAAGAATTGCTTTGTTGATCACTCTTCATACACATTAATCTCCATAAATGTGAACCATAATATTTCGTGGTTATAATGCAATTAGCAGCTGACTTGTAGCCTAATGTTACCTGTTGCTTAACCCGAGATTACTTAATTATTTTGATCTGAAGCTTTATTGGTCCTTCACATAATACGAGCTTTGCTTAGCTTAGGACTAGATGGCGCTGTTAGGTATGTCTTCCATTATAATTTGTTTGTCACCAAAATAAATAATTGTACGTAACACAAGCGACTAGCTATTCTTTTTCAAAGATTTATAAATGGATCCCCTCTCACCTGTTTGACGATAGGCACTGGCACGGCATGAGGTACTGGCACAGGAACGGGGCGATCTACGGGGTATGGGACGTGCTTCTCGACAGTCACGGGGTAGGGGCGGGGTACAGGCACTGCGTAGGGGCGGTCAACTGCTACGGGAACAGCCACCTGAAAGTTAGGGTTAAATTAAACTTAAGTTTGGAAGTGATAACAATTTTAAAGACGAAATTCGACTCTAACTTCATTAAGGAGTTCTCTTCTATAAAGCCTTTTTATACAAACGTTTTTATTAGAGGCTTGCGCTTGGCCTGATTCATTTGATTTCAAGTGAAGATGCGATGCAAGATGAAGCACGCTTGTATTATTTTGTGTACAATTAAATCTCGGTAATATATTTAACTATAAGGCATTCATTCTTAAGCAATGTCCATATTTTAGCAATCAATTAAGTTGATTTTGTTTTCCTACCTATCTCCTGTATCACTAGAGGAATGGTCTCACCTTGACGGGGTAAGGCACAGGCCTGTCAACTGCGACAGGATAAGGAGCAGGGACGGGCACTCCGACATGCTTGGTCACCGTTGTGTGTACATCAGCGCCGATAATCGCTCCTGAAGCAGCGTAGCCTGATGCAGCGTATCCTGGGCCTGCAAAAGCAGGTCCAGCGAACGCTGGTCCGCCAACACCCGGTCCGACTGCTAGCCCTAGTCCATGGCCACCTAGATCATGTCCAGCCAATCCGTAGCCGTGGCTGATCAATGGCGCAGCCACGCCGATGTGGCCCAGTCCTCCATAGTGGCCTACGAGGCCGCTTCGCTTCTGTACGACTTTGCTCGGTTCCGGAGCCGCCAGAACCGAAGCTGTCACGAATAGGATTGCAACCTGTTAAACAAAATAGTAGATTAATATACTTCTATGGTGTTGATTGGTGTGCCTACCATTTTCTACCACACCTTCACTAAACATCAGGTTAGCTGTGGTAATACATAAATCTAGCCCGTCAACCAAAAAAAAAAACACAATGTACAATGATACAGCGGCGCTACCTAGATCACTTCCTGTTAAGGAAGAACTTAGTGAATACAATTTACGCCTTTGTTACGTAAGAGTCAGTTATCGACGACAAAATGACCTAATGGGCACACGATAATCACACAAATCATGGCTCAGAAACCAATACCACTCATTTCCGAGTGCTATCACGCATGCAATTTCGTTTGAATGTACTTCTAGCATACTAACACAAGTGATGAACTCATAGCACGTAACGCGAGGAAAGTGATTGGATTATTCATGCAGGTCTGGAGTATGATGCTTTAAATTTAGTTATCAGAGTTGTAAACAATAACAAAACTTTCGATTCGATTTGCATGTGTGAGTCATATTATGATGAGTCAAGTCACATCACACTTTAAAATTAAAAATTACAAAATTTTGTGGTTGTGTGCGTATGTTACCCAATTCTATAGACGACAACGGCTCAATGGAATTTAGGATATAGTTCAGACTGAACTGTTTTTTTTCTGAACGGAGTCCTTTATCCCACGTTATCGTTCTGTTTTGTTTGCGGGCTGAGGGGCTAAACCGAAAAATGTGTAACAATGAAAAACCGACATCTTTTTGTACTGATTTTTGAGGCACTTCCCCGTCACTTAGGAAACTAAAACTTTTTTCAATCTATTCAGCTTGCCGTCAATTTTGAGAATATGCAAAAATAATAAAAAAACCTTTCCGTTCCAAACGGGTGTACATAAGATACGTCTCAATTTCATTTTTTATTTTGAAAAATGTTTGTTTCTTGAATTGTATGCGATATTACAATTCAAACTGAAGATCGAAAGTAATTATATCACTCAAAAATAAACCGCTGGATTGATATTGCAGAAATCCCCTTTCTTATGGTGTGTTTGACCACAGCTCACCTGATGATAAGATAATTTTATTAATAAGTTTATTTACAATCATCTTATGATATATAATAACAGTTGCGCAATATACGTATTTCGTCAAAGAAAATAATTCACAAAATCATTACATAATTAATAATATTAAAAGGTAAAGTTAACAATATTTTTGGTAAATAGAACATAAATAATATTTATGCTGTAAATATTAAGATGTTAAGATGGTGTGGTCAAAGATGGTAAACACACTAAGCCAGGAAAGGAACTGGCTTTCAAGTACTGCCGGAACAACAGACCATTAGTTGCCTGGAGGCAGATTTTTAGTTTGAGCCAGCCAAGTATTAGAACTCTAAAACGCCTATCTATGACCACTGCAGCGTCATCTTGAACGTTTTGTAATAAAACAAAGTCCAGGGCATCACATATTACTTTGAGACATGTGATGTCTTAATAGTTGAGCACTTTATCGTTTTCCACAAATTCTATCAAAATTAAAACCCCAGAATGTATTTACGTAGTCTATGCGTAGTTGCAGATAAAATCTTCGAGCACGCTTTGTCTACGCTCGCTAAATCCTAAGTAGAGTCGCATATGTAGTCGTAGTTATTTTGACTTGAGTTCTGTGTAATAAATGTATTCTAGAATGGAAAAGATAAAAGTAAATCATAGTAACTGCATTGGTTAACGTGACAAAAGTATCTCTATATAGCTATTGTGCTACTTGCTCCAAAAGGAACTTACGTACAATGTTTTTAGTAACAGAACATTTGGACAGGATTAAAAGTAATAGTCTGTTAGTTATTTTTTCGCAACTTTTTTTTATAGTTGTTTGACCACGACTTATGTGATTTTAAGTGCCTGGAATAGAACTGGCACTCAAGTGAGGCTGCCAAAACTCACTGTCAGATGCTTGGCTGTTTTTCAACTTAAAGGTGGTAATTAGCTAGTCGAATACTAAAAAGTACCGTACAATCATGTTATGGTTTCCTCACTGGTAACTCAAGTTAAATGCTGGGGCTTAAACCCACGCCATCCGGCGTGTAAGCCGACCGATACAACAACTGAGCCACTATAGCTACAAAAATGACAGAACCACGGCGGTGATGAGAAAAAGGTTGTGTAATCATCCATATCACTATCATCACTTCACTATCACTATCACTACATAGTATAAAACAAAGTCACTTTCTCTGTCCCTATAACCCTATGTATGCTTAAATCTTTAAAACTACGCAACGGATTTTGATGCGGTTCTTTTTAATAGATAGAGTGATTGAAGAGAAAGGTTTACATATATAATAACATCCATTAAATAGAGGAGAAATACTGTTATTTTTGAGGTTTATACCCGTGCGAAGCCGGAGCGGGCCGCTAGTATTCTATATGCTATTGATAATTATATTCCACACACTGGAAAATGTGTGGAAAAATAATGTAACCAAAGTCATTGAAGTAATTTTGCTCTTAAAAATATATTCACACAATAGTTGTGTATGCGTTAAGTGTATCTAAATGGATACATGTTTGGAATAATTCGGTTCAGATTATGTCATTTAGGTTAGAACAACGAGTAGAGTGTATAATGCTATAGTTGACACAATTGATTTTAATTTATTTCCGCAAATCATTCAAGGGGTCGACAATTAAAATAGAGCATAAACATTAATATATAAAAAGTAGCAACCACGATATGTTTCTGTAAAACACAACTACATTTGTCAGAAATAAACTTCTTTTTTTTAATTGTTTGTTTAACTTCCTTTTCCTATTAAGTAACATTTTTTTTCTGTGATAGGTGCAAATTTTATTTATTTTTATTTCATAACACACAAAACAGAATGAATAATATTAGTTTCAATAAGCATTAAATATGAAGACTGAATATTAAAAGCCGTTGATGATGTCGTATTTTAAGCTCCGTTGGAATAATAAAGACGTAAAAAAATCCATGACCATTACAGGCGCACGTGGGATCGTTTTAATCTTCAAGACATTACATTAGCTTTACGGATCACCAGTATTCCGTAAGAAATTACAAATGATGTATAGAAAATGGTCAATCAAAATGTAGTTGCAATTTTTTCTTGCATTAAATATTTGATTACAAAAATAGCAAAATTGAAATTAAATAACTAAGCGAATTTTTAGATTAGTTCATTTAGTATTGATTGTTCTGTAGTTGAATCGAAGAATGTTATCTTATGTAGTGTGTATGACTGTAAGTGTATGTATATATAAATATAATTAAATGTATGTCAATAGGTTGATTATAAAAGTATGTCAGGAGACCTGTGGTCAAACACAAAGCTTGTCAACCATAAAATGAAAAGTATATGATTAAGTAGGTAGGTAAACAAAACAAAAATCTGATCTAAATCCACCAGAAGCGGGAAACGTGGCCAGAATGCTGGCAGTATTGCCACGCTGGATGGCGATGTTAAGTTTTTGAAGTAGATGCCAGGATTCTGATCACCTGACGCCCCCTCTAACCGTTTGACCAGGTGCCTGTAAAGTTCGTGAGCGGCCGGCCCCCACGGACCTAAAATTTCAACTCCAAAATCTAATTTTTTTCTTAACTTTTTCGTTTCGGTTCTCCAATTACCATTCTCGTTGCTTACTCTGGACACGGCATGGTTTTTTTTTTGCCAGGTGTGCCATCCTGTTTAAACCAACTGACAGATACATTTTATGAAACATTCTTTTGTTTTGTTACAAACATTTTCAATTTTCAGTTCAATTTTGAAAACTTTTCATTTTTAATAGTACTTGTATATTATATTAATTTATTATTTTATGGTCTCATAGATTGAATTAGGTTAGGACATACAAGTTGTTTAGGTAGAGATTTCTATAGATATAGTTTTAGTTAAATATTTCTAGAAATATTAAATAAGGGCTTAGATAAATTGATCCTATAATTTCTTAGTTACTATTTAATTTTATTAAGTTTGTTAAAGATTTTTTAGTAGGAGCAAGAAAAGCTCTAAACAATAGGTACAAAAAGTTATTTGGTAGAAATTCATTTAATTACGTCATAAGTGTTTCATCATCATCATCTCAGCTTTAGGACGTCTACCGATGGACATAAGCCTCCCCCATTAACTTCCATAAAGACCGGTTTGAAGCAGCTGTGTTATTATAAGTATGAATTTACAAAAAAAAGGTTCTGGTTCCCATAGTACTAGCTTTGCTTAGTTTGGGGCTAGATGGCGCTGTGTGAAATGCCTTACGATATTTATTATTATTTTAATAAAGTTAGTTTAACAAGAGCGCCTATTTTGACTTATATTTTCAATAATATTTCGAATTTTTTTCAACACCAGTAAAATAATTGAATAACTTCCTGAAGAGAAATATTTTTTATCTAAGTAATACTTTTTTGTTTTATTTGACACTTAAATTAGAATTATTAGCCGCACGAAAATCCACTTACAAATATTTTCATTTTGGAAAATAGCACTTCACTTCACAAACTAGATCACTGTAAGGCACACCGTCCACTGGTCATATGTGCCTTGGTTGGTTTACTTTGTACTTATATAAGGCTGTGCGCACACCACCCCCCTATCGCAGGATTTAAGCTGAACCAGAGTACCTATTTGCAGCATTCGCAACACTTTTGTTGCGGGCAATTGGCAAATTTGAACATAGTTGGAATTTACGATTGTGGACACATTGTTCGGTCACCTGAGAGCTTGCAGACGTGACCGGGATATTCGGACGGTCAAGGTTTGAGTGGTTCTCTTCCTGGTCATTGTTCTTTGGTAAAATTAAAGTAAGAACATTCGAACTTTTTAATGTTTCAATTAAAAATTAGAAAACAGTTAAAAGTTTTTTCACAGAACGATCAGCTTTCGATTTGAATTTGGAAAATAGAAAACAATAGAACTTTTTTATATTGAACGTCAGCTTTTTTTGATTTTAATTTAGAAAATAGAAAACAATTGAAGATTGCATTTTTTTATATAATCCAGTAGATAGTTTTTTTTTATGGTTGACTGGCAAAGTATTTTGACCACAGCTCACCTGATGTTAAGTGATGCTATGGTCTAAGATGTTGAAGCACGCCTAGTCTGGAATGGAACTTGCTCTCAAGTAAGGCTGCCGGAACACAGACACATTAGATGTTTGGCGACAGATTTTTAAAGAACCTTCAATTCAAATGAAGTGCAAAAATCGGAGGCCTTATTGCTTAGATCGATAAGGTACACCCGTGCGAAGCCGGGGCGAGTCGTTAGTATAAAACAAAGACGCTTAGATATTTTAAACACCGCAACGGATTTTAATGCGGTTTCCATCAATTGACAGAGTGATTCAAGAGGAAGGTTTATATGTAGGTATAATACATGCATATATCTACATTGCACTCGTGCGAAGCCGGGGCGGGTCGCTAGTATATGAATAAGTAACGAATTGCATACGGTCAGATGAGGCATGTACACAAAGGAAAAATACAGGTAATTTAAAAAAAACTACGATCTAAATAAAACACCAATATTTTTGAACACAAATATTCGAAAGAACACAAGTGCTTCCTCGTTTTTTTACTAAAAAAATTACTAAATATTCCATAGACATTCTGCAATGATATTATTTGAGCATTTGGAAATTCAAGCCATTTTGAGTCTTATGTAAAGTGCTCTGTTTTAACTACATTTAAACCTCAAGTCTACGACATATTTTACTTAGCTTCCCTGACCAGTATATTTTGAGTCTGCGTCTACGAACGTTTCCAAATCGTTTCTTGGTTTAGTGCAATAATCACAGGTTTTCATAAACTGGTTGTTCGTTTGACACTTATCGGTATTGAAACTTACATCTAATATCTTAATAGATCTTAGAGATTTAGACTAGGTATAGTGTTGAGGAAATTATTATTGTTTTAAAGAGTAAAAAATTCTGATTGTTGGTTATAATTTTCCTAAATATGTTGCCAAGCACCTAACTGTGTGTTCCGACAGCCTCACTTGAGAGCCAGTTATATTCCAGGCTAAGTGTGTTGCGATCACACCGTCACTTAAAATCACATGAGCTGTGGTCAGTTCTCTGATAGATACAATCTGAGTGCTTTCAAGTCGCGAGTGAATCGGTTTCTTCTAGGCGAGCGTGCTCCACCGCAGACCGCATCTTCGCTTAACATCAGGCAAGATGGCGGTCAAACGCAAGCCTATTTGTAATATTTAAAAACCTGTCAATCATAAAAAAAAGGCGAAAAGATAACTAACAGACTACTAATTTTAATATTGTCCGAGTGTTAGGGCTTCTGGATTAAAATAATTACACACGCAGTTTATTTTTAAACCATCTTTTTATCATAGTTGCTTGTACAGAGTTAGTTCTAGTTTTGTCCACCTAAGGCGCTACTGCAGTCTTAAGACCTTGTTTGGATACACACATCTACAATCATAAATTATAGAACATGTGTTCGGATATTCATCCGAGTTTCATGCTATTAAAAAGCCTGCTGGAACACTCTGATGCTTGGCGTCAGATTTTCTACCAGCTATCCGAGTACTAGAAAGTACACTACCATTATGCGAATGTTTTGCTTCACCGGCACCTAAAGCTTGTTGGGATTGAACCTACACCCTTCGGTGTGTGAACCGACCGCGTTAACCACTAAGCTATGAATGCAACGTCTATCATTATCAAAAAAAAAATTACATGCCCTATAAATTCTTATATGGGTGATATGGTTGTACCTCAGAGGAATATGTAGACATTACTTTGTTCCGGTTTGAAGGGCACAGCGAAATTACAGATCTATTGAGACTAATCATTGAAAGTCTCAAAGTAATTAGCGCTAAAGCAGCGATGCCCTGAACTTTGTTTTGTTACTTACAGTTTTGTGTATCGCTGCAATGGTCATTGACATGCGTTATCTCTTACCATGAGAGTGTATCTTTCGTCTAATTACTTTTATATAAAAATAACATCGTTACAATAAGGACCGCTGGTGTCAGCGTTGTTGCGTTATGAACGCTACTAAATCGACGAAAACGCGAACGCTCGCAAAGCGCTGGTGTAACAGTGTCCAAGAAATTTTGCGTCCAGTTATCAATTCCATAACCTATATTGCGTAGGATAATGGTAACCATTTCCTGACACCGTAATTAAACTTAAAAGCGACCATTAATTTTGTTTTAGTTAAATAGAAGTAGTATTACAGTATCGGTCGGTATGACGACACCATGGACTCGATCATTGCAATAGTTTTAAATTACAGGTCCATTATTTTATGTGAAGCAGTTGGTTTTGAATATCTTTGATGCAGTTTTGACCACGACTAAATGAACGTTTGTAACAGCTATGTATACTTAAATAAAAATAAATATTTCTCGTAGGACTTTTCACCCCCCCTTTATCTAGCTCCAATATAACAAAGCTTGTGTTATGAGAACCAGATAGGTATATGATAGAATACATAAATACTAGTTTTTGTAAATACATACATGTTTATATACGGTATGTATTGTATGTTTATGTACGGTAAATTATAATATACGTATGTATGTGTGATATGTTCACAATGCATGTTGTATAATTACTGAAGTGTTGACTGCCCTCTTAGCTCATTTATTTCTCGAAGGAATAGGCGTGGGTTTCATTCCCACCCGGGTAAATATTTATATGTGATAAACGTAGATGTTTGTTGTGTCTTTTTAATGAACTTCAAAAAAAGGAGATTTCTCAATTTGACCGTATATTTTTTTTATGTGTGTTCGCGGATAACTTCATCGTTTATGAACCGATTTTGATGATTTATTTTTGTTGGAAAGGAGATATCCTAACGGTGGTACAATGATAAGGAAACCAGGATCTGATGATGTCATCCTAGAAAAATCGAGGTGAACCTTATACTTTTTAGTTGCCTGTTTGAAGCCGTTGCCTGAAGCGTTTGGGCACGGCACATAGCACTCAGAACTGATGGCCGATGGGGCTGCAAAGTTCTGGAGTGGAGAGCACGGACAGGCAAGCGTAGCGTAGGAAGTCCACCCACAAGGTGTTCAGAAGACCTAATAAAGACCGCAGGAATGCGCTGGATGCGAACCGTTTCCAACCAGTCTTTATGGTAGTCAATGAGGGAGGCCTATGTCCAGCAGAGGACGTCCTACGGCTGAGATGATTATGTTGAATTATAAATATTTTTCAGTGTACTGAGGAATTTTGGATCATTTGTATGGCTAAAACAGTAAATAGGAAAAAAAATCGTATTTGTTGATATTTGGTTAGTTTAGCAACGATAGCTAAGTGGACGGTTCACATGTCAAAGAACGTGGGTTCTAATCTCTACAATAAGCTTGAGCTGCTGGTGAAAGAAAACATCGCGTGAGGAAAGCATAGCTATGGTACGTGTACTTTCTAGTACTCGGCTGGCTAGCTACCAGCCTCAAGTTAAAAATCTGCCGCCGAGTACCTAACGGTGTGTTCTGGCAGCCTTATTTCAGGGTCAGTTCTATTTTAGTCTAGGTATGTTATTAAAATTAAATGAGCTGTGGTCACACGCCTAGGCAATAAATCATAAAAAAAGCTATGGGTTACAGTCGAGACATCTCTACATAGTATAAAACAAAATCGCTCCCCCAGTCTGTACGCTTAGGTCTTTTAAACTACGCAACGGATTTTAATGCGGTTTTCATCAATAGACAGAGTGTTTCAAGAGGAAGGTTTGTATGTATAATACATGCATATGCACCACATTAGTATCTACATTGCACCCGTTCGAAGCCGGTCCGGATCGCTAGTTCTACATAAAATCTGCATCAAACATCGTGATTAATGCGTAGGATCTAAATCAGAATATAATTATATAAATGTATCATGGTTTCAACAGCACCTGAATACTTAGTAGGGTGACCAGTTTCGACATTTATCTATAGTAAAAAGAACTTTTACACATTTTTATTTTAATCTTCGTCATTGTTGACCAAAACGTCTTTTGACCGGAAATACTCTAAAAATATAAGTTTGATGGGGCATGAGGCCCTCCAGGTGAGTCAATCACAAAGCCAAGATGAGGTCTCAGAGACCAGAGGGTGCTAAAGCTCTTCCGGGCGATCCGGGCGTTCGATATCGCACCCTCCAATATCCACTGAGGGCACTGACCCTTGACCTTGGCAAGGAGGTCAAACCTCGAGACCGATGCCCTACCTCCCCAACAGCGGAGGAGGAAGAACACAGACTGACAGACTGGCTATAAATTTGAATTTATAGAATACAGACAGACATTTAAAAAATCGGGGTTCGTTTTATAATTGCTAGCTTCAACCGATATGTTTTTGCAATAAAAATATATACTGAAATATTGAGCTTCTTTGGTATGCAAATGTAAAAAGCGGTAGGCACTTTATCCTGCCAGTAATCATGGTGAATGCATATCTATAACCTTCCATTTGAAAGGGACAGAGGTTCCCACAGTTCCTAGATCGAGATAAACAATTGAATAAGAACGTGCAAACTCTAAAGTTTCTGTTTTACCATTCTATACTTTATTTTGTTCAGTATAAGTTAGATATTACCGATTGAGGAAGTAGTGTTGACACGCGAAGAATGCGTCGATGATCTACTTTCCATGGTTGGACCAAGGACTGCGACTCTGGTAGGACTTACTTTAGGTGCCTTATCTAAGGTGCTACTTATTTGCGTGTTGATTGTACCGAAATCTTGTATTACCTTATTTACTACGTTAGTGTTTTTTTTTATTATTATTATTATAAGCCTAAGAAAGTGATATATGTATGTGGTGTACCACGACTATCCGTGTTGCTTCCAAAACTCCTTTGAAACTTGTAATAAAGTCGCCGCTACTTAATAGAAAATGACTAGGCTTGACTTTGACTTAATCTGTGTGATATTGTGACTATTTTACTAAATTTAACTTTTTGAAAATATCGAATTACTTGATACTGACAAATGAATAAAGTGCGATGCCAAAAACAAAAAAAACCTATTGCACTAAAATTATTATTGCATAATACGGAAGTATACAAGATTTCGTTCACATTTTAAATGCACTATCTTATTTTAATTATTTTTGACTGAACTCATTCAAATGTACTACTACAATCATTCATTATTGCGTAAATTCATAATCGGTACAGTCCAATTAAAAGTCACTCCCAACTCCGAGATCTACAAAATTGTTCAAGTAGATACTAGCCTGTATTGACATTTTTGCACAGACTATATATAAACATTGGAGGACATTTCACACAGCGCCCTCTATCCCAAAACTACGCAAAGCTTGCACTATAAGACTGTACACAAGTAATTTAATAAATTATTTTATCCTTTTTTTTCGTTAATACATACAGGACACTCAGAAACAGAACATACATCTAAGGACGTCACATATATAAGTATTCGTTTTGAGCGGGAATCGATCTGACGTACTATATATAGCTCATCAAAACAATTACTTAATGAGTCCCATCAAGGCATGTCAATCACTATTTCTTTATCTACATTTATTTTTTGTTATTGTTATTTCTGTATATACAAGAACGAACACCTACTTAAAATAAATTTATCAGTCGTATTATCGCATCCTAAGATTAGTTGAATACTTAGGTGATGACAAAAAAATTATAGCTTTTCAGCTGATATCACAAAGTCACATTTTCTAGAAATATCATTATTATTATCAATTATCTGTTTTACTAAGATTACGTAAGTATATATAAGACAAAGTTTCCCTTTACCAGGGGAGTAGCAACCGCCGCGCCGTATCAATAATATGGGGTATTAATAAATAATAAGCAACGCATTTTGGGGCCCCGCGGCAACAATGAGGGTCCAGGGTTAGACTATACGATTATATGTTCGTTAGCAAATTTGTGAAAGAATGACAGACATGGCCCCCGTGAAGCTATGAAATGAAAGTCGGGTAGAAGGGCCCCACACAAAATTTGATACAGGGCACGTCTAGGGCAAGCTACTTCACTGCCGTTCACGTCTGTTTGCATGTCCGCTTACTTCTTTTAAACCACGCAATAGATTTTGAACGATTCCTACAGATATACTTATTTCATTTTCATTCTTAGTTGTTTATATTTGTAAATCAGTTCGTTTTTGTACAGAAGTTTTGTGTATACGATACATTTTAATTTAACTATTGCATAAATTGAGAAAATCAATGTTTTGTTGAAATAGAGAAAATCAATCAAATCGTTGAAAAATTGCATCCATGCGAAGCGGAAGCGGGCCGCCGTAGATTGTAGCAATACATACACACAATAAAATGTACTTATAGTCTTTTTCGATGATTTTTTTTTATGGTAAGTGTTTGACCACAGCTCACCTGATGTTAAGTGACGGTGTGATCAAAGATGGTAAACACCTGGAATAGAACTGACTCTCAAGTGAGAGTGCCGGAACACGCCGCTAGGTGCTTGGCGATAGATTTTCAACTTGAGGTGGTAGCTAGCTAGTCGAGTACTAGAAAGTATCCTACCACCACGCTATGGTTTCCTGACGATGTTTTTCTTCAACTGACCACTGGGCTATTATCGCTACAAAAAATCAAATCCCCAAAAATCTAAAAGTTTTCCATAAAAAAAGATAACAAATTTCTCCAATACATTTGTAAATATTTGTGCAGGATGTCGGACCGTAACACTTCTTAGCAAAAACATTGCAAGCCAGGTACAGGGCAAGCCGACGACTCTTACGCACCACAACTGATTAGAAGCGGCTAGGGCTCCATGTAAGCGCGTAAAGAATTATTCCTTTGCACCTATAACACCACCACTTCAACAAACTCCAACATTTCAAGTTTTACATAGTTGTAATAGAGTTCTATAAAGTGAATAGTTATCGCGGTAGATGGGCAGACGATATGGGAGCGGTTAAAACAGTTTTTATGACATTTTCACAAGCGTGTGACATAACGTCCAGCCGTCACTGGAACGGACCCCGGCTTAGATGGACAGTTTTGTAATCATTTATTGTGTAATGATCTCACTTGCAAACGTTTAGGATTGCCCTGTGATTGCACAAAAGTTGACGTGGATTATGGTGAATGTGTTTTTTATTTTATTTTTTATGGTAACACGTTTCTAATGAGGCAGTAAATATACAGCCTTCTGAGGGTCTTGCAAAGCGATTTGCAAGGAAACCTTCATCAAAATTTATGAAACTATAATGTATAAACGGAAAATGCTACGTAAATTGCTGCAGTTTTTCATACAAAAACGTTATAAATGAATCATATATTCTATCGGTAATCACGAAACTTAAATGGAGTTGGGTAGGACATGTAGGGTGATAGCAAGTGGACTAAAGCGTTGACGAAATAGTGGCCACCAACTGGTAAACGAAGCCTTCGTCGTTCGCCAGCTTGTTGGGTAGACGACACAATAAAAATTGCGGGTCGAACCTGGACAAGATTGGCACAGGACCGGGACGTGTGGCGTACAAGAAGAGAGGTCTGTGCACTGCAGATTACGGGCTGATGATGATGATCATCTAATAGTAAGATAAAGAGCTAAGAAAAACAAAACCAGGTGTATTGGCGCACGTTACTTAGAAATATTAAATGGTGAGTACTCACTAACTGTAATTTCGCTAAATGCAGTTGATATCTAATCGAAACATGAAGTACAAAGCTAACAGAACCTCTCAGCATTATTTTTTTGGTTTGTGTTTGACTACACTCTATCTGATGTTATTCATTAGGTAGACTTAATACTAAATGATAGATTTCGCTTATTTAGAAGGAACCAGAAGGGACTAGCATATTATGCCAATTAAAATTGCGAGGTTTACGTACCACGTAAACGATCGAAAAATTAATAGACTTTGGTACAGCGGCGGCGAGATGGCAGTCATACGGAAGCCTAAAAGTTATTTAAAAAAACTAAACTCGTTCTACCATTATATTGGTAGGTACCTGTTTATGGGCCTAGAAAAAGTAAATTCGATATTCGATTATGCTAATAGAGAAGTCTAACAATGTACGGGATTGCCATAAGATGCCCACATGACATATCGACAGCTTATGTCAGTCCCGTACATATTTTACTTTTCTATAGCGTTACCGCTAATCGAATGTTACTTTGTCTAGGCCCTCGGACTTGAATACTTATTAACTATCATTTCAAAAAGTAAAAATCATTTTTACTACACACGTGGCATATGTGCAGTTAACTTTGCCTCTATATTATCTAAGTTCTGATAAATTTCATTATGTACGCGTGTCGGGCCACTTTGCGGACACATGCATATCCAATGCGGTGGTCCGCGATAACCATCAGCGCGAGAATGTGCTTGCTATGCGAAGCACGTGCATCTAACACGACAGGTGTCATCGTAAGCCTTTGAAGCAACCGCCACTCGATTACATAAACTAAGTACACCTTAATTAAATCACAAATAAGTGTTCAGATAAATAAATAAATAGATATGTTACCATATAAAAACGCAACGATTATACAAACTATTCTACAAATTATAATAATACAGTGTATATCATCAACATCATCTATCATCAGCCGTAGGACGTCCACTCCTGGATAAAGGCCTCCCCCATAGAGTTGGTAGCGGCTCGCATCCAGCGCGCTCCTGCGGTCTTTATTAGGTCGTCTGTTCACCTTGTGGGTGGACAATTGGACATCCTTCGCTGCGCTTGCCGGCCCGTGGTCTCCACTCCAGTACTTTGCATTGTATGCATATAATTGCGTTGTGTTATTTATATGTATAGTTTTTTTTTCTATGTAAAAGCAACGACACAAACAGGAATCTCTCCTGATAGCAAGAAACAACGCATGTCCACGACCTGCAGCGATGCACAGAACCTTAAGTAACAAAACAAAGTTCAGGGCATCGCTGCTCTGGCGCTAATTATTTTGAGACTTTCGAAGGTTAGTCTCAACAGCCCTGTAATTTTGCTAGCTGCAGTTAGTACCCTTCAAACCGGTAAAAAAAACTGCAGAATTACTGGTAGGTTAGGTTAGGTCTGCGGTGGTACCTACTTAGACGACCTCTTGTTAAGAATATCTACCATGAACTAAAACAGGTATTAGTATAGTAGGTAACATAAGTATGAACAAAAAATGTAGAGGTAGCATAAGTCATTCTGGGTCTTCGGTTCGTCAAAAAGAATAACAGCTGATGCGTACATTTTGTCGATGGTGAATAACGTGATAAGTATGTAAGTTTATTGACACTTGTCAATGAATGACTTGGTATAAATATACATTGACGATATGAAGTGCCAAGTGTTACCACACTTGGGGAATCCTTTGTAGATATCTTTCATACATATTTGAAAAGTTTAGTCGTATGAAACTGAAAGGAAAATTAAAAGTAGTTAGTATAATTTTATTTACGGGATATTTATCGTGATTATGTTTAAAAACTAGTTTCCGATATTTAACTACAACAGCATGCACAGTGCTCAAGGGCAGATTGGATAAGTGTTGACAAAAACAGTTCGAAACCCTTTATTAGCCAATTGTCAAGGGGTTTTTGTGCGTATCTTGTATGTATGTACCTACATTTGTTTTTTGTAAGTTCTTTATTACTTCGTATCTTCCAAACGGCTGGATGGATTGCGACAGTTAAGGTATCGTTATATCGTCTTAAAACACAAGTGTCTTTGGATAAGTGTTTGAAAAAAAATTGCGGATTTTTGGTGCGAAATAGTTATACGTTAATAAAAAAAAAAATAACCACACGTATCGAGTAGCGTATCAAAATAAAGGGATTTAAGAGGATTACAAAAATATATGTAAGTTGTATGTTTAAATTTATGTAGTCATAATAAATTGGTTTAAAAAGGTTCTCCTTTAATTATAGCTATTTTAGTATTTGCAGTTGGGTTATAGATTTTTGAAACTTTTCAGCTTGTTACGAAATATAGTAGGTCTGTAAATCGATAATTTTATTTTAGGTATTTATTCTTATTTTGTTTTAGACAAAGCGGAAAAACGCACAAACGGCTTAGGTTTAATAATAAACCAAACATAGGAACATGAATCGAATATTTTTTTGTCAAATATCATTCTCGTCTGCGTTTTTCACCGGCGCCCTACAAATCCAACAAAACCATGTCAGATGTGACTGTAATACCACATTACAGTGTTTTCCGCATCACCAGACACTACTAGTGCGTGTGGTCATCACCCATTCATAGAGTCTCCTATTCGTAGGGTTGCCACCGTACTATGTTTTTCAATCTAACTCTCTATTACTTATTTTGAAGTTTTAGTAAGTATATATATTTTAAAAAATATATTCATATTCAGACTACACTGTTACCTCATTCAGTAGCTCTGCTTTATAAACTGTAGGGCGTGGGTTTGATTCCCATCCAGGACTAGACCGTGACGAACATAGATTTTTGTTTTGTGTCTGGATGTTCTACATATATGTATTATGAGTTATTTATTAGTATGTATTTGCTAAAAAATCTAATTATTTTATTATTAAAAATCTAATCCAAACATTATACCAATTATCTGGGTTTTATAGTTCAAGTGTTGCTTGAGTAAAAGCTAGATGGCGCTGTGTGAATATGTCGTTAACAATTAGTTATTAATTTCTTATTTGTAGATATAAAATATTTAATTATTATTAATTTTAACTTGCGTCGAATAAAAGTCCGGATCAACTTACTGACGAATTTATATTTTATATAATTATTATAAATGAATAATAATTGTAATGAAAAGCACACAAGTGCATTGACTCGAAGGCATCATGCCGGCAGAATAAAGACTATAGAGGACTATCAGATATCAGGTTAGGAAAACAGCATTCAACTGTCACTGTCAAAGTGACATTTACATATTTTTTTTTTATATACTTGGCATTTGCATTTCGCATATAACTTGCATACATTAGATACGTATACTTACTCAATAATAGACGTGCTCTTCGCTATTAACTTTTATCTCCAATATATTTAACTTATTTTAGCATATTATAATTATATATGTAGTGTACCTATGAATAGTTTTACAGGGTCTAAGGCGTAATCCCCACGAAACAAGATTTTATACTCATTAGCTTGGGGAGCTGAACCACAATATGAATCTGAATCTTGAATTACTGCAGTAAAATTGGGGTTAGACACTTATACAATAAGTTTTTTAATCCAATCATGCTATCACATAAGTGACAGTATTGTCTTTGATGATAATAAAGTTCTTTAAACCAATACAATAAATAATGAATGGGATATTTTCTTCGCAATAAAGTCTATCTGAGTAAGACACGTACTTATAATCAATAGCGTGGGGCGGTACTCAAAATTAATTCTATGCTGATTAGCTATAAAATATTGTCTGATAGATTCCTCTCTTGCGGCGTTAATATAGAGTTATTGTATTGTATTAATTTATGCGTAGAACATTTTAGACGAGGAAAGTATTAAAATTTCTTTTTAAATCCTCGCGCCTTGAATGTTACTCAACCGCTGTGTGGAGCACAAACGTGATCTCCGCCAGTGTTACCTACCTCATGCCCATCACGTATTTTTACAAGAGATTTGAGAATCTAGGCACAAGCACCGCTCGTGTAACATGTCGAATTTGAATTTTATTGGCCAATTTATTACGTTCAATAGTGTTAATGATATAGAGGTTATTTTTAACATGATATGATTGAGAAGTTAATTAGTGCTATCAAAATTAAAATATTCTGCCGGCGTCTGTTTTTCCCGCGAAGTACAATTTGGGTGCTTCATCTTAGACTGCATCCTGATCAACATTAAGCAGGGCGTGGTCAAACATAAACGTATATAGTATTAAAAATCTATAAAATTAAAATATTTATGCATTAGCACCGTCCCAGCGGTTGTTTCCGTTATGCTATGCGATCCGTAAATCTTTCCGAGAATCTATCGTATAAGTTTCAAAATCTAGATCCCAAAAATATCAGTCTAATCTGTGTGTTTCTGGCGTAACGAAAGAAAAAATCTTTAAAAAAAACCATAGGCCTACGCCAAGTAACATTAAATATTCGATAACGCTAATAGAAAAGTCTAAAAATGTACGGCATTGACATAAGCTGCCATCGTGATATATCGATAGCTTAAGTCAATCCCGTGCATTTTTTACTATTAGGGTTCCGTACCCAAAGGGTAAAAACAGGACCCTGTTACTAAAACTTCGCTGTCTGTATGTCCGTCCGTCTGTCTGTCACCAGGCTGTATCTCAAGAACCGCGATAGCTAGACAGTTGAAATTTTCACAAATTATGTATTTCTGTTGCCGCTATAATAACAAATACTAAAAACAAAATAAAATAAATATTTAAAAGGTGGTCTCCCATACAACAAACGCGATTTTTTTGCCTTTTTCATAGATAATGGTACGGAACTCTTCGTGTGTCCGACTTGCACTTGGCCGGTTTTTATTCTATTAGTGTTATTGCTTATCGAATGTTATTTTGTCTAGGCCCTCTTGTTTGACATTGGTAATTATTTTAAGTTAGTTATTATAATATTAATAATGATATAATATTTTTAATGTTCAACTGTATGAAATGTAACTGTTAAAATATTGCATTGTTTTGTGTTGTGTTGCATTGCGATGCGTTGCGTTGCGTTGCATCGTATTGCGTACCATCGCATTGCGTTGCTTTGCATTCCATTGCGTTAGATGTCTTTCCATTCCATTACATTGCAAGTCATTTCAAGGCATTTCACGGATAAGCACGGCATTTCACGGCATTTCATGACATTGCACGGCATTGCTCGCACTGCACGGTATTGCATGAGTTGAAATCAAGTCTCAGTTCATCATAATCTACAGTTGGAATAGGAATAATAATTATTATTACTTTTTAGCTAATAGTGGAAAATTCGGGTTGAGGACGAAACGAACCGAGAGATTGAGGTTAACAATATACTTTTATTTATGTATACCTGTAAGAATAATATTTCCCTACACAGTACACTGCAGAATTTACAAAAGACTCTAGAATACGAGTATAGCAGCAACTGTATTTTTTCTTTAAATATATAACTTACAGCAAATGTAATAATTTTTCAGATCTTAAACAACAAATATATAAATACAGCACATATATAAATAGGTAAGTAAATAGGCGGTGATGAAGGCCCTAGGCCGAGAGGAGGCGATTTAAATTCAAATATAATTATTAAATGTAAATTGTTAAATGTAATTGTTCATGTAATTATTAAATGTAAAATGAGGATTGTGTGTATGCCTCGAGCATTCATGCTCACCATTGAAGGCTCCTTCTTGCGGCGGCGTCGTGTGTCGGGTCGCTCTCTTCCCTCAGATATGGTTGAGGAGGGCGATGGCTGGCACATGCGTCATACTCGTGATCGGGTGCTGCTTGCGGGTCGCTGGTCTGCTCGCGGTATATACACAATCTAGTATTTTATCCCTAGATTAAGCCCTAGATTAAGATTAATTAGACTAACATTCCTCTTCCCATATTGTAAAAAAAATATGTAATTCAAAGTTGACAAAGGTCACGGACTCCAGTGTCCGTGGAGAGTAATTTTAAATAATAAAAAAAAAAGAAGGTAAGTCTATTGGGATGAAAAATCTCATTACTCCTACTGGTAGAACTACTTATTAGAAGCACCAGGCACTTGTAATTAACTTTCCAGTAACTAAACCAACAGTGGCAATATCTTTTAAAATAGACGTTGATATAATGAAATTATATATGTATGAAATTCAATGCAAATGAATATTCATTAGGTATTTCATTGAATTGATAGTGGTTAAAATATCCCTCAGTTTAGTTTTGTAGTTCGAACGTCTCCCATTTTGTGATAGTATAAAATGTTTGGCTTAAAAAAATGCCTTGGCTTACAAAAATTATGGACACCAGTTTTGAAACAAGTAGGTTTTACAACGGATTTTTGTTTTACTCACATTTAATTTTATCGAATACTCCTACTATAGTTTCGGCCACGTCCGGTGGCCTTCATCATAGAGATAAAGAGTACAACGCGCGCGCGGCCTTGTCTTGCTTCACACTAAGACAAGCAAGATGTTTTCGTGATGCTAAGAGATAATACCTCTCTTCAGCATTGCTGTGGTATCTAGAACTTTATAAAAAACAGGGCATCATCATTCCATTAGTGTTCTTGAGAAATTCGGGGAGCTCTTATTCTTATTCGGAATAGAGTCCCGTACAGCTGACGTGTCGCTTGGTATGTATTGTATATACCTACCAGCATCTACCCAGGCCAATCCAGCTTCTTGAAGTACCGGAGCGAAGCTCTGGCTTGCTGGCATAGTAGCTCCAAAAGGTGAAATGGAGTTTAAAAAAATCGGCGAATTTGGCGAATCTTATTCTTTGTTATAATAAAATTCTGTACCAATTAAAATCATCTTTGATTTAGAAACTCAATCTAGTTTTAATTTAGGAATACTTAGATCTAGTTTTATTTACCTACATATAACTAAAATACAACTACTTTAACATTTCGGTTAAAATTAGTTTCGACTATATTTGGATTTTGAGTAACATTTATATTTTTTGTTCATGTATTTATTACATTTGATTTTAACCGACTTCATTACTTTATCTATTTTTCAGTGTTTTGTGACAGCTGGCGTGTCGCTTAATATGTCTGGGATAGGTCTGGTGCTGGGGTTTGCAGTAGTACTCTTAGAGCAGTTGAAGGCGCCTGGGTCTGCTATACCTATTGATGATGAAGAGGGTTCGTGGATAGGTAAGAACTAAACTATATAATCTTATCTAATTTCCTCACACGATCACTTACTATGTACCTATAACATCAGCCTTCGAAATAGATTTATTTATGTTGTGTATTATTATATATAAAATATGAGAGAGCGTGTGAAAGAGGATGTATCTTTGTCACTACTTCACGCTCTAAACTTCTAAAGGCTCAATGGATTTGAAATTAATTTCAATGGATTTGATTTCGAATAGCAACTGTAATGAAAAATTCTGCGATAGTATTTTTAATTCATCATCATTTCACGTCACTGCCGGACATAGGCCATTAGATCCATACATACCGTTTTGAAGCGGCTCGCATCCAACGCGTTCCTGCGGTCTTTATTAGGTCATCAGTCCACCTTGTCCACGTAGTATATGTGGGTAGTAGTATTTTCAATTACTTAATCCTATTCTTTTACATTATAACTATTAAAATTTACATTAATAATGACATCCATTTTTATGTTTACAGCCTCTTTACCTGGAATCTTCTTTTTCGCTGGGACACTCCTCGTTGTTCCAATTATGGGAGTTTACGGACGAAGAGCCGCTAACCTCGCTAGTATCACGTTGCTAATTATCGCATGGGCTGGCATCATTTTCGCACCGAACATCATCGTCCTCCTCATCGCCAGAGCCTTGCAAGGCGTCAATATGGGAATGTCCACCACGTTAGGGTCTCTCCTTATCGGAGAATACACTAGCCCCAAAAACCGTGGAGCTTTTCTTATGACTATATCAGTTTCATTGGCTATAGGAGTACTGTGTGTGCATACAGTTACCATATTTATGTCTTGGCGAATGTGTGCTTTAGTATGCGTGATTGTGGCGTTAATGGATTTGGTGGTAGTTTTTCTTTCTCCAGAGTCTCCGAGCTGGTTGGCTTCTGAGGGAAAATACGAAGAATGCAAAAAAGTGTACCACTGGCTCAGAGGTGATTTAGAAGAGGAGGAACTTGATAAAATGATTGAAGCATGTATTGTCGTGAGAAATTCAAAGAAAGAAGACATATATGAATCTTATTTAAAAAAACTGCAGAAGAAACTGATTTATTTTCGTGGAACTGTGAGAAAAAAAGAGTTTTATAAGCCTCTGATAATAGCGGGTCACATTTACACATTAGCCATTTGGAGTGGAGTTAATGTAATAGTGGGTTATCCCACGGATTATATTCACAGGACAATTGGATACGATGTAAATGCATCTCTCATAACCACCTCGTTAGATATACAGAGAACCATTTCATGTATCTTTGCTACTTACATAATCAAGAAGATTACGAGACGATTAATGTTACTAATTACAACCAGCATTAATGTCACTGCATTGCTTGCTATAGCTGTTTACACTTATATTAAAGATCATTACACCATATCTTTTGATCATCCGATAATAGGAATTATTTTAAGTCACTGCATGATGTTTGCTATAGCAACAGGAACATTACCGTTGTCCTATACAATAACTGGGGAAATATTCTCTTTAGAAGACAAGACGTTAGCAGGAGGGATAAGTACGCTGATTTTTTCAATTCACTTGTTCTTAGTATTCAAAACTATGCCTCACAGCTTTGTTAACTTTGGTGTTTACGGCACCTTTTGTATCAATGCGACAATTTTGTGCTACTGTTTTTTGGTAGTGTGGTTTCTTCTACCTGAAACTAAAGATAGAACATTGCAAGATATAGAGGACGAATTTAGAGGAAAGCCGCTATCCCAAGGGACCAGACCAGATTTGAAACCTCACACTAAGACGTCAGCTATCTGAGTTAAAAAATACTCGTATGACGTGTAGACAATTGAACAGTGTTTTTATAAAATGTATAATAGAAGATATAAAGCTAAAATTGTTATTATACTTCGTAATATTACATATCTCTCTAATAGAAACAGTTTCTATCAGTCAAACTAATTACCCTTATACGATAAACAACTAAATAAATAAATTAAGTTATCAGGACACCAAATACTCCAGCGAGCATGAGAAAGAATGCTGAGTGATTACACGATATAAAAGCTAATAAAGTACATATTATAGGTATGGATAATATTATACTCCGTCAAGATTACGTCTATGTGTAGGTCTAGACCTGATCTAGTCTATGCCGTACATGATATGGTTTACTTTATAAATGATGTGGTTTGTTTATATTACGTATGTTTATAGAGTTGAAGCAATGGTTTGAAATTTTATAAAGAACAAATTTTTTTTTTTGAAGTTTTGGCCTTTTTAAGTTTTGGCATTTTACATTGTAGACCTTCTTGTTTTTTTGGCCTGGGTTTGAATCTCATTTATGTATTTTCTAAGTTATATGAGTTTTGTCGCTGACATCAAACCGTGAAGGAAATCATCATGAGGAAATGTACACGTCCGAGAATTCTTAAAAAAATAGTTATCGTAGATGTGTGAAGTCTGCCTACTCGCATTTAGCTAGTCTGGCGGATTATGGCCTTACCATATTTTTCACAATGGGAAAAAGTCTGCATCTAACAGTTTTTTTTTATAAATTTTAATTCAAAGATTTTTCTTAGTTACGTTGTCTTATACTTCTAGAATTTGATATATCTACGTATTTTTAATTTGAGAAATAATAAGAAGATCGGGGCACTTTACTAATAGTAAAAGACAATGCATACCCATTACCTCTGTTCTTTGTTGCAGTACTCAGAACTCGAATAACAAAACAACGTCGTTTCTGAGCTTATTACTTTGAAATATTCTATTATGAGTCCCGCAACATTAGTCCAGTGATTTCGCTAGCTACATTCTCCTTCAAACCGAAACATGGTGATGTTTACACATTACTATTTGACGGTAGAGTCTCTGATACCGCAGTGGTACCAACCTAGACCACTTTCTTCTAAAGAGGCATCCTACTATTAATTACAAGTTTATAAGTATTGTAAGTATTACAAAAATGTGCCAAAACGGGTTTCCAGTTAAAATAAAGTTTTCGTAGCAGTACTAATGTAATTTTATCTAAGCCACAATGTCCTTGTAAGTATTCTCATTCGTTATTATGACTAAAATAGTTTTCTAGTGATAAGACGTAATGGTTTTTGTGTAAACACCAGGTGCGACCTGACGATGCTATACCTACACAAAAGCCTGAAAAAATACTAATAATACAAAGATACGAAATAATAAACAAACTAAAAAAACGTCTTCAAGAAAAAAAATCAGCACTATAAGCGAAAAATAAACTTACTTTACAAAGTATTATTATACCTGCTACGTACCTACTGATCTGTGTGAAGTCGGTGCCTTCTTAGAATTGTTTACAGATTATTTTGTTTAATTCTTTTTCAAATCTGTAGATAGAATCAAGATATCTTGTTTTCTTGCAGAAGTCAATTACCTCTTTTGACGTTTAACTTTTGTCCGTATTTACAACGGATCAAATAATTTCAGTAGCGAAAACCGAGTTATTATCTATTTATTCACTATCTACTCGAACTTTGACAATAATCAAGAATAAAGCCACATTTTTTATTTGCACAGCGGTGATATAGAACTCTTTGCCGGAGTCTGTATTTTCCGTAAAGTATAATTTGGGTGTCTACAAATCAAGAGTAAACTGGTTCCTTCTAGGTATGCGTGTTCAATCCTAGACTACATCGTTGTTTAACATCAGACATGAAGTGGCCAAACGCGAACCTATCACGATTAAAAAACATCAAGTTGGTACTTTAATTTGGTGCTATCATCTCTGTATCGATATACACTTTGATCTGGTCTATACAGGGTGTATCGGGCCCGGTTCCGCTGCCCTCATCAGTTCCACGTGTGCCATTATAAATACACACACCTTCCTTGTAAGATTACTTTCTTTCCTTACTCCACATCAGCTTCTTGTCTTACTGCTTCATTTGCGGTCGAAATGCTAAAGCTGCATTACGTAAGTAATCCTAAATAAACTTAAATGCTACTTGGTTAAGTGATAGTTGGATTTGCTAAGCAGTGTTTATGCTCTATTATGGTGCCAATCAATATAGTGGGAGTAACCTGATTAGTTTGCGGAAAACGTCATTGTAAATAGAACCAGTGGTATTATTATAAATTGTTTTACAGAGATTTTGGTGCAATTAGATTGACGATGAAGCAAAAAATAAAGACAGGATATTATGATAGTATATTTTGAAAATCTCATCATTATTTTCAGTCCATAATCGCCCACTGCTGAGCATAGACTTCTCTTCTTGTACGCCACTCATTCGGATTCTGTGCTACCGTCATCCAAGTTCGAACTGCGACCTTTACGATGTTGTCGATCCAACGAGCTGGTGGGCTGGCGTCCGACGCTTCGTTTCCCGGTTCACGGCTACCAATCCGTCAACGTTTTAGTCCATCACTCTGCTTGGCAAACATATTCTGTCCAACTTCATTTTAGTTTCATGATTGTTGTTCCGACGTTCCACACCTTAATGCGACGTCGGATATATGTGGGATGTTTGATACACTTGTCCAGACCAATATACTGTTTTAATAACTTCTTTATAATTTTAATTTTCAAATAACAAACGTAGACATCTTTACTCCTTTTCTCACTTGACACTTCTCATTTTGACGCTTACTTCTGTTATACCAGTCACATAAACTAAAATAAAAACTCAATGTAAATTATTATTCGACACGGCCGTCCTGGTCATTCATCTGTCTCAGATGAATCCTCTTCTGGAGAAATTCATGGCTTCATAAAATCAGCAGAACTTGTCGTATTGATGGGACCTTCGCAATTCCCGATTTTCTTCACGATGTATCTATCGTTTCCTTTACTTTTCATAACTTCATAAGGGCCAAGATATTTAGGGTATAATTTGGCACCTTGTGCAAATTGAGTCTTCTTGATGGCTACTAAATCGCCAATCTTATACAATTTAGTTTCTTTTCTTTTCCGGTTATAATTTCTTGTATTTTCTTCCTGTAAGTTCTGTATAACGAAGTTATGATAAGGTTCATTTTCTAAAACCTTTTTTATTAATCTAATATGATCTTCATTCTGAGCTTTCTTTATTCGAGCAGTCGTTTCTGTGTTACTAACTATTAAACAGGTTGGGTACCTACTTAATGCATCTGCATGTTTCATTCTAGAACCAATTCTGTGTTCTATTTTATAATCGTATTCTTCTAAAACCAAGGCCCATCGAGCTACTCTGGGTGGTAAGTCCTTTTTCTGTAATGTAAATATTTTCGCTTCTTTTAATTTGTCGATCTGATCTTCTATTATGGGAAGTGGGAACCTTTCCTTTATAACTTTTTTGTTCAGTCTTCTGTAATCTACGCATAATCGTCGTGATCCATCCTTTTTATCAGCCAGTACTATAGGACATGCGAAATCAGACTTGCTTTCTTTTATTATATCGTTATCTATCCATTCTTTAATTTGTTTATTCACTATGTCCATCTCTAGCAGTGATAAACGTCGGGGGTTTTGGAAAACAAGGTCCTCATCGGTGAGTATAATTCTTAATTCTACATTACTTTCTTTCTTCTTCTCATCAGGCTTGTACTCCTTACATAATTTATAAATCTTGTCCTTATATTTCGAATCTTCTATATCATATTCGTTCGTCTCTTCCGCGAAAAGTGTAAGATGCACGATCTTTTCCATATAGATATCTGGCGTAAACTTAACTTCAAAATCTCTGAGTATGGGATTTCCGATTATAACGTTAACAGGTATCTCATTGTCTTGAACAACATGAAAGTTCATACTAGCGAGATGACTATCTATCTGTACATTTGCAGTGAAAGTACCTTCTGTGTAAATCTTTTTCTCGGCTATTCCTGTTAAACATGTTGTCGCTTCTGTATCATAATTCTTTATTCTGTCTTCAATCTTCTTAAACGTTGACTTGTCAATAAGGTTTACATCGCTTCCGGTATCTATCAATGATTTCATTTCTACACCATTAATTTGTATTTTCTTATATGGTATTTTCTCTTTTCCATCTTCATTTTGTACATTCAGTGCTTTCTTAGGACACTCATTTGATTTGTGACCAAATTCGTTACATTTGAAACATTTTATTCCCTTTGGACACGCAAGCGCCTGATGGTCTAAGTCACCACAATTGTAACATCTTTTTACATGCTGCGGCTTGCGACTTGAATGACTAGTAGAGGCGTTAGCAGAATGTGTGGGCTTATCCGTCATCTTCTTCTTAAAGTCACTGTAAATAACCAACTTCTTACGAAAATCTTTCATGTCTGTAGCGCCATACAAAATTATCTTATTGGACTCAATATCGCGAATACCATCTATAACGTACTCTATAAGCGCAGCGTCTTCAACTTTACCATGGAGTGCTAATTCCTTCATGGAGAGAAAATATTGTTGACAGGTCTCATCATTTTTCATCTTACGCGAAGCTAGTTTCTTGTGGATAACTGCACTATTAATCTTCGGTCCAAATTCTTCTTTAAGCGCCGTCTTCAAAGTAGTATAATCTTTAACTCTTCCGAAAGAACGTAGGAATAATTTGGCAGTTCCATCTAAAAGCCTTTTAGCATAAACCAGCTTCTCAACCTTACTCCATTTCATAATCTCTGCTACATCTTCAAACTCATCAATGAACGTCTCGATAGGGTAAGTGTCATCACCGGTAAAAATTGTCATCGACTTCTCCAAATCTTTAAATGAGATATGCACGTCGGTCTCCTTTTCTACATCTTCAACTTTTTGAGAGTCTTTTTTCGGCGGCATCTTGTTTCCCAAAGATCGTATTCTTGCCGGGCAATACGTTGGTCTTGTAGGTGTCATCTGGTATTTTCTTTAAAAACGTTCTTCAAAATTATCTAAATTAGCGCTTTTTCCCCCTTTCTGGCTACATTCGGTCCTTGCATCTCGTCGGTAAAATAATTCAGGCTAAACGGGAAAACGGGAAACGGGGATGCGTGATGGCGACCAGGCATCGTCGGAAAAGCACGGCACAGCCACCATTTACATGAATCGGCAAATCTTCTGAACGAATTATGTCAATCGTCTTTACGTCTTCAGTACACTAGATCTAAACAAATGTCCATCCCGGACGAGCCCCCAAAAGATGTGGGATGTTTGATACACTTGTCCAGACCAATATACTGTTTTAATAACTTCTTTATAATTTTAATTTTCAAATAACAAACGTAGACATCTTTACTCCTTTTCTCACTTGACACTTCTCATTTTGACGCTTACTTCTGTTATACCAGTCACATAAACTAAAATAAAAACTCAATGTAAATTATTATTCGACATATATATATATATATACATAGATATACATCTCTCACTCGATCTTGTACTTTGATGCCGAGCATGGCGCGCTCCATGGCTCTCTATGCAACTTGTATTTTGTACTCAGCCTCATGTGTAAGCATCCATGTCTCGACACCATAAGAAATACTATCGTAATTTGAAATACGCTTTTGAATTTTCCAACCATAATCGAGTCAGGACTTCATTTATAACCAATGCTTTAAATTAATCTATGCTAAAAGTAGCCTCTTATTTTTGTAATTGACAGTTCACGTCGGTGACATTACAAAGCATTCTAAGCATTAGTTAACTTTTAGTAACGTATATAAATAATGACCTTATTTCTAATTGCCTCTGTTTCAGATATTACTTCTGCTATGTGCACACTACGGCACAAATGCATCCCCCGGCAAACGAAGTCTCGACGAAGTCGCTGCACCGCACTCTATCGAAGAAGCATCAATAGAAGCAGCTAGCATCCAAGGAGAATCAATAACATCAGATGTTATAGAAAGCGCGTCGTCAATCGGGGCAGCACATATCCCAACTCGTCACACAGTATCTGAATATTACACAAAAATAGCAATACCAGTGCCACAAGCCATACCTATCAGCTTACCAAGACCAGTGCCATATCCGGTTCATGTGGTAGTCCCAGTGGACCGTCCAAGACCTGTACCAGTTCCCGTGCCTCATCCCGTAGCTCATATAATTCCTCGACCGTTTGCAGTGCCTGTTGACAGGCCTTTTCCGTACCCTGTGGCGCATCCAGTGCCTGTCACAGTGACTCAAGGTGTTGCTATACCAGTTCCACAGCCGTATCATGTATCCGTTCCTTCAGCGGTGCCTGTTGGAGTTCCATTAGCGGTAGGAGCAGGAGGATATGGATATGGGGCCTATGATTCAGGTTCAATTAGCTCAGGTTACGCCGGTGCAGTAGGTGTGGGCTCAGGATTCGGTCATTCCGGAGTTGCTCATCACAGTCAACCTCTAGTTGCCAGTGGGCCGGTAATTTCAGCACACGGCCATAAAATTGAGCATCCTTACTAAATCATAAAAGGAATGATGGAACTATGTTATTCAATCAAACAATTTTTTTTTGGCAACAGCTTTTAATAAAACTAAGGATGTAATCTAAAAAACCTACTACACAAAATCAATGGTTTGATCAAATTATTTTTTCCTGCGGTTATGAAATGATAGAATGTACAGTGCAAGGGGAACTATACATTCTATCATTTCAACCTGCACCTGGTTTTAAAGTTACGTTCTATTTTACGGGTTTCCGACTCTGCAACGCGATGGACCCACCATCCGCACAGAGATAAGAAGTTTCATATGTATATAGTATTGTTGAATTTGTTTAGATAAGACGTCCGCTCACGTGCTAGATTACTCAATATAGCCGACAAAAACAGAAAATTGGTAGAATTGAAATTCTTTCTAAAATTTGGGTATAATATAATTATCATTGCTTAGGCCTTGATGAGCAGGTTTCAAAAATATTTAACATTATTATACAAACAATCAAGTGTACAAAAAAAATAGTCATCTTCATTGCTGTAATTACGTGGCTATTCGTAATGTTATTCAATTATTAGGTTAGGTAATTAAAAAACTTTATAATTTATTGAGAAAAATAATTCTCTGCACATATGTCGTCATAGTATTATAGTAGATTAGATACTTAATATTGAGTTATACGCGTTAAATCACTGCACGTAAATTAATATTATTTAAAAAATATATTATTTTATATAACTTCTTATCAGCTTTTGTAGTAATTTATTTTAAAGTTAGGTATATATGACCCACCTTGTGTTTTATTATATTGTTAAAAAAATATTACTACTACACAGAATATAGAACATATTTCTTGGTTTTATTTACGTAAATGTGTGTTACGCACTTAGCACACATCATCAGCCATAGGACGTCCACTGCTGGACATAGGCCTCCTCCTGGGGGGGTTTTGGCAATACTCGCCGCGCTTGGCAGGCGGGTTGGCGAGCGCAGTTAGGTGTGATTGTTCAAGGAAGACGCTGCTGCCCATCTTCCGGATTACATCCCTTAGCCGACTCTTACGGCAACCACGGGTAGAGGGTGGGGTACAATTCTTACGCCGGCACCACCACGGTTGAGTTTTGACGCGGTGAGCGTCGTGTCGCCCCATTGTATTTTTTCTAAAACTAGTGTTTTTTCGAGTTTTATGCATAAAAATAGTGGTGTTTTATTTATAAAGTGCCGAATTACAAGCGCGAGTGTGGGAGAATGATATGATGTGGTTAAACATGACTTTTCGTGTTGCTTCCAAAACTCCATCCAGAAGCTTATAGTAAAGTCGCCACTACTTTACTAAGGCATGACTTGATTTGACTGGGACCGACTGGACTTGATCAAGACTAGACTTTGACTGTAACTATAGATGATAAAGAAGCTGAAAAATGAAGACTACTCACAAAATATAGAAACATTGAAACTGGCAGAATGCACAGAGTGCGATGCCAAGAAGAAAGAGAAAAAAAACCACCACGGTTAGCACGGTTAGCACATATATATTAAATGCCTCAAACTGAGAACTTCTTGCTGACGTGAAAAGTCACATGTGACAACAGCATAATTGATTTCATTCAGCCGTTACTTTGCGCAAGTCATATGGCATTGTTTATATGACTTTTTACTTCATAACAACAGCGTCATGTATCCCCAAACTAAGTAAAGCGGAACGAAATAACTGATGGATTACATACATATATGTTTTTTTAAATATATCCCGAATCAGTCTTGTTTGAATAAACTGTGTTCTTCTCAATGTAAGAAGAGTACGTCCACCACACTGGCCAAGTGCGGGTTGTGCGGTTGGTTGGTTTCAAATATCTACGAGAACTTTTTTTAAGTACTCTCGGACATATGTTTCCTTACGATGTTTTTCTTCAACATTTGAAGTTATCAGCAACATGCACATAACTTAGAAAAGATAGACGGAAATGCGCGCCGTGGGATTCGAATCCAGGACCTCCAGATTGGAAGCCAGACGGTCTCCCAACTGGGCCGCAAATACATACCTATAATACATACAGAACACACATCTATGTTCGTAACACAAATGTTTGTCGTGGGTGGGAATCAAACCCACGCTTTTGAAGCAGAGCTACTACAAATAATTGTATTGCTTAGTGTAAAGAAATACAATAATATCTGCAGCTAGGGTCCTCCACTAACTATGACGTTAAACTTTACTATCAAATAAACCAACAGGGCGGTCGAATTTCTGGGGTTATATTCTTCTGGTTGGTATTCTGCACGTGGCCCAGGGTCTCAAAGAGTCAACGCGACTTGAAAATGCCTCCTGTAGAGGCTTGTGTCGGTAACCGATTACTACAACGATAAGGGGATGTAATAACTGATAACTACTTTGTTCATACTTGGTGATAGATCTCCTTAGCAGGGCATCGTCTTAATAGGTACCACCGCAGTACCGATATTCTGCCGTCAAGCGGTAGTGTGTAAACATTACTGTGTTCCGGCTTGAAGAATACTGCAGCTAGCGAAATTATAAAGCTGTTGAGACTAACCATCGAAAGTATCAAAGTAATGAGCGCCGAAGCAGCGATTACCTGGACTTTGTTTAGTTGCTCAAAGTTCTGTGTGTCGCTGCAATGGTCATGGGCATGCGTTATCTCCAACCATCAGGAGAACGTCTCATTAGTCTCATTACGTTTATATTTTAAAAAAAATCTTTCAAAATATATAAACTCTATTTATCATAATATGATTGATTTTTAAATGTATTTTTTTTTTGTTTCATATTATTGAATCAATTTAAATAATTAATTATTATTTGTTACAATCGTTAATTCATAATATAATTGTTTCAAGATAACTTGAATACAAGGATGAGTATTGCGCTTATGAGACGAACTTAATTACAACGACTTATAAGCGCAATACTCATCTTTGTATTTAATTTATCCTTAAACAATTTTCTTTTTAATTACGGTTTAAAAGCGCAATACTCATTCTTGTATTCAATTTATCCGGAAACAATTGTCGTTGTAATAACTATTTATAAGCGCAATACTCGTCCTTGTATTCAATTTATCCAGAAACAATTGTCGTTTTAATTACGATTTATAAGCGCAATACTCGTCCTTGTATTCAATTTATCCAGAAACAATTATATTATTAATGAACGATTGTAAAATAATATAATTATTTATTTAAAACGACTTATAAACAGAAATACATTCGAAATATAAACTCCAGAATACCGCAAGACGGCCTATTTTAACAAACATTTTTCTTTTAATAAGTCTAGTTGAATACAAAATAAACATCCGCATGCATAATTATTATCACCGAATAACTGCTAATCAGCTGGATAAATACTATCAGTGAAGTCTCATTTCTAATTTGCGATATTTCTGCGATAATGTTTTTGTTATCTAACTTGATAAGACTAGTATCACTCTGTTCTCATGACTGACGCACGCGGTCAGTCTACGGACCATTTAAAGAAAAATAACAAGTCAACTAATAATAATTCTAAGAATTAAATTATATCGTGACTGAGGGAAAGTTGTCGCTTATTTTGAGACCGCGAGAAGTGAATAGTTATTGTGATTAGTAAAAGATTAAGGTTCATTTTTAAAAGAGTTTGATTGGAAAAAATGTATTCGAGTAAGTATTATTGATTTATTGTAGGTAAACAATCTTTTTATCTTTGCAAGTTTGTGATATCTAAGTATGGAAAAGTTTTTCTTGTTCTACTGTAAAATACTGAACATATAAAGAATCATAAATCCTTTAAAAAAAAATAACATAAGTAGGTACGTTTATTTACATGTACTGCTATAGCTACAAATACAGGTTTATTAGCTTAGGGTGTACTACCTCGAAAGGAAGTCATTTTGCTTTTCATTTTGAACCACTTTTAACGGTACAATAATAAAATTGAGAAATAAAAAAATACAGTAATTGTTCTATAGCCAAATTCGTTGACCCTTGATCAAAAATGCATAGAGTACGCAGGTACCTATTTTAATTTACGCGATTTCCGAGTTGTGTCCATAGAAATAAATATGTACGTATGATGTTCAGTACAATGCCTATTTGAGCCTATTTTTAAATTTATTTTTATTTAATAATCAAAATGTACAGCCATAAAAAAAAACACTACTATACAAACTTAACATAAGACAAAGTACAAATTTGTGTTTTATGAATTTATAAAAAAACTTATAAGAGTAGTCGAACGACAAAATAACAAAATGGAAAATAAATATTTTCAAATGAATAATGTGTGTGTGTGTGTGTGTGTGTGTGTGTGTGTGTGTGTGTGTGTGTTTGTGTCTTTTTTACTGTAAAAGATGCCAACCGATTTGCTAACCCAGCCTGTAAGCCTATATTGTTTACAGTATCTACCTATTATGATAATATACCGCGTGTTTCGGTGAAGTGTAGCTATGCTCATATAGTATAAAGGTGATTTTTTTTCGTAACGCTTTATTAGGAAAATCCATAATACAACATGATTAAACAGCCTGTACAATACTCATCTACTCTTAACTTTCACAAGTCTGTACCTACGCATATTTAAGAATAATTGCTAGAAGTGCTCCACTGCAGGGATAAAAGCATAAAACCATTGAACAACGTTTATAATAGGTTACTCTGAAGCCGTAAAAAACAGCAGTTCCATAGAAAAAGTTGTTCACAATGATGGGTGCAATGACTCCCTTTCAATTTAGTGCACCCAAAGATTATAACCCTGAACATTTTCAAACAAACAAACAATTTCATTCACAGCGATCTATTTGAAAGCTACGAAACCACAGAGTAGGTACTGTCCGACACAATTTTAGGTCGTGATAAAAAATGAGACTACATAAAAACAGCCAAGTGTCAGTCGGACTTGCGTACCGAAGGTTCCGTCATAACTTGTAGATATGCAAATAGTTCTTTCATCACTAGAATTATGAAAGCATCGAGCATTGTTTTAAAGAAAAGATAAACTAGTTTGAAGGACAAACATAACTTTACCGTTGGAAAACTGTTTTCCTCATCCATTGACATAGGTTGCGGTTAGTTTACCAATTTCAAATATGTTAATAGTTTTTTTTTTGTGATGCAATTAAAAATTTACTGTTTTTGTTTTTTTCCCGTCACTTATGCTACCCTTGTACTCTAAACTTTTTATTGCGATATACGTATGTTAGGCGCTTACGAAAAAGCGATGGCGTTGCTATTTCCTGGGTGTCTAATGGAATTGCTTTAAGTAGACCAAAGTACGGGAGCTGTAAAATATTGCTTCTTGACTTTCACGATTCTAGGTCAACGGGAAGTACCCCATAAGTTTTGATTCTCTTGCAAGTGATATAAGCAGCTTTCTATCTTTTGAATGCGTAGTTAGAAGTTTGATTATTTTCGCTACTCTAAGGGATAACAGACTGTGAGTATTATACTTCCACATACTCCTAAGAAAAAAGGTCTTGACAAACAGACAGACGGACAATGAAGTGATGCTACAAAGATTTTTTTTTAGTTTTTAAGTTACGGTACCCTAAAACCTTTGACAAGTTTAACTAAAATAATCATCACATTGAACTCATTGGCACAGTTACTGCTTTAATCAGTAAATATGACTGCTTAATTAAACAAAAACATTACAATAGATTTGTGTGATGTTTGAATACAAAATTATCTTTGTTTGTGTAGTCAGTCATGTGCTCCCTAATCATCATCATCAGCATATCGAAGTCCACTGCTGGATAAGGCCTCTAGTCCAGTCCCAAGTCACTCCATCGATTCTCAGGGCGTCCTACACTACCTTTGCCGATTCACGGTCTCCACTCTAAAACACGTCTACCCCAGAGGTTATCGGTTTAGCGACAGATATGTCCAGTTCATTAGCACTTCAGCTGAGTTATGTCTGTAACTTTAGTTCACTGGCGAATTACTTCGTTCGGCTATGCTCGACATTTTTTAGAGGGACGATCCCTCAGAGAAATGCCGAGCAGTCCAGTCATTAGCAATGTTAGTAACCTCGTGTTAAGAGCATAAACGTTTTTTTAACAGTACCATTCTAGGTCGAAGATGGTAAAGCACACCTAGCGCTTTACCATCTTCGACCACAGCGTTACTTATCATCAGATGAGCTGTCGTCAAACACCTACCCTGTCCAACATAAAAAAGTTATTTACTTTACAAGTTACAAGGGGTCTTTGTTTACTCAGATACTGGGGAGATTGGAGAATCTGCAGGACTACTCCCGAGTCGGAAAAAAGGCTGGTATTTTTAAGAAACTTTATCTGTCTTTATTGCTGCGTCCGCGTCTCCCCCCGCAATTTCTTGGATAAAAAAATAGCATAGGTGTTCACGGTATAAGCTACCCGAATTCCGAATTTCATCTAAATACCAGCAGCCGTTTCAGCGTGAAGAAGTAACCACATCACCACACTTGCCTACAAACTGATACAAACTTTCGCATTTGTAATTTTAGTGTGAACATGTTCCAAAATCCTGGAAGTTTTTTTTTGTTAAAATTTTACTTGTTAGGCATACTGCGCGAAATTTAATAGCAATTGCGCTAAATCAGATTTCCGTTAACGCCTTCTGTTTTTCTTATAACACAACAAATACACGGTAGTTGCTGAAAAGGAAATTGTCGCTTTAGATGTGATTTATACAAAACACAAACAAACTCATTGGTCAGATAATCTCAACCATGACCTCAATATTGTGATAAAAATCTTTGCCAGATAAGAGAAGATAATGTCGCATAGATTGTAAACAAAACTGCCTGTAAAAATAATCTAACCATTTTAGCTGGAACAATGGATTTACGTAAATTTTGCTCAAAATAACTTCTTATAATATGGTAATTGACGTTGTTTTGACAATAAATAATCAAATAACTAATAACTTAAAGACCATTTTTATGAAAGATAATGTAATAATTGTTTTTATTCATCATCATTATCATCAGCCATAGGACGTCCACTGCAGGACATAGGCCTCCTCCTGGGGGGGTTTTGCCAATACTCGCCACGCTTGGCAGGCGGGTTAGCGAGCGCAGTTAGATGTGATTGTTCGAGGAAGACGCTGCTGCCCATCTTCCGGATTACACCCCTTAGCCGACTCTTACGGCAACCACGGGTAGAGAGGGAGGGGTACTAATCCTACGCCGGCACCACCACGCCTATTGTTTTTATTGCCTTATTTTAATAGAGAATTCCGGCTTTCACAGATATAGGCAATGATTTTCATAAATTGCAAGGCTGATAAATAACAAGTGCAAATGAATATTTTGACTATACCAAGTTGATTAAAAACAATAGACAATCATGAAAAACTTAAAACACGTTACATTTACAGTATATATCATATATCGGCGACGTGAACCCTCTAAGTTTTGGCCCTGCCGAAAATTGGCTAAAAAAGTTGTCCGTCACTGGACATCCAGCAAATGTGAAACATTCAAACAGTACGCAGCTCACACAGAGAAAAATGAAATGAATAGTATACGCGCATAACACACAAGGGAATTGAGAGAAGTGGCGTAGAGACTGACTGCATAAGAGAGCGTCACGCCGTTTGTTGTCACGTCATACGAGTTGGTTTTACTGTCAAGCCTCGCCAATATACTATATTCTACATAAAAAATTAAGCTATATTTTTTTTTTTCCAGAATTTCCAGTATCTATGGAGCTGATTCCAAGGCAGCAGAGTTTCGCCTGTCTATCATTGAAGATAGGGTGTGTCTTATCCGCCATCATATTAATTGTAAGCTAATAAAAATATGTTATACCATGAGAGCTCTCTTGAGATTTTGAATTGGTTTCTAATTGTAGGTATCGGAGACTTGTACCAGACAGAATCCCCTGCAACCGTACTCTGAGCTGCTTATAGCGATACTTTTTAGACGCTCAGGAAATAGCTACGCGACCACATATCATATGCCTGCGCAATAAGGTTCGGAGTCGCATAGCTTTTCGTGACCGCCTAACAGATATCGAATTAAGAAGCTCAAGTACAAGGGCTTGACTGGACTGAGCCTTGTGCTCTACAATGATGTAGTTCTTGCATCAAATAATGACTAACCTCATCTATCCACGGATGAATTCGTCGTGCAGTCGCATGATATATTTAACTA
This sequence comes from Biston stratarius, assembly GCA_950106695.1. NCBI lineage: Eukaryota > Metazoa > Arthropoda > Insecta > Lepidoptera > Geometridae > Biston > Biston stratarius. Next base: position 25,667,764 of record OX467106.1, read on the forward strand.
TGATATTCATACTTTTTCTAGCCAACAAGCATGGTGACTATATTTCTTGGTAAATGGGGAGAATTTCTGAAATATAGTTCTATAGATAGATTATATTCTTATTGTTCACATTAAAAAGATCTAACAATAATAATTAGTGTAACAACCTTAAAGCAATTTCATTCAGGTAACATTAGGGATACTATTGGGGTTTTATCAGTGTTATTTTTGGGCAACAGGATCGCAATAGAAACCGTTCCCCCACTAAAAGGAATTTATTCTCTTTTGAATTTTCCGACTTATTAAAGGGTCTTTTTATTCCAGCTGTACTCAGTACTGTCTCTAGCACAATGCACAGCAGCCCTATCAAGTCTGGGGCCGGTCAACTGGGAAGATACGTGGTTCCTTATCACAATGGGCCTGTTGATCATGGCCGCTACCATCCACGTGGTCACGCTGTTCCTTACTGCTCTTATGCTGGTCGGCACTTTGAGAGTAAGTATACAACTACGGATAATTTAAAAAGAAACCTTTATAATACCACTTTACTGTGCATCTGAACTTTTTTTAAATGTTTGACAGACTAATTGACACCAGCTCACTTGATGTTAAGTGACGATGTGGTCGAAAATGGTAAAGCCTGGAATGGAACTGGCTCTAAAGTATGAAAGTCATGAAATGAACGAGACGCTCCAGGATAGCATTAGGTTAAGTTGGATTCGTTCGTTAGTTGATGGTAAGAGATAATACCTGCTCATGACTATTACAGCGGAAGCCAGAAATTTGAGTACAGAACGAAGTCCAAAGCATTTTTGACGTGTATTTTTTGAGCAAGTGGTTAATTTGTTATTTTTCATTGTTCAGTAGTCAACTATAATAATTATATTTGATTTATAGGTTTTAGTTGACATCCACATATAATTGATTTATAGAAATAGCACACCGTGCGATTCACACGTTCCTTTTTGCCATACACCTGCAAATTGTGGAATGATCTTCCTCTTCTGTATTCCCGCGGAGTTACAACATTGGGTTCTTCAAAAGGCGTGTTAATAGTACAGCAACGTATTTGTAGTTCCCCTGGTATTGCGGATATCCATAGGCAACGGTGATTCCCTTACTTAAGGCAACTCGTCTGCCTGATTGCCACAAGTGACATAAAAAACTAGGCTTTGCTAGACATATAGCAAGTTTCAATTTTCCAGGAAAAGCCTTCTCAGATGCGGCCGTGGGTGGTATGGACGTCGATCCAGGTCACCATGTACTTCTTGCTGTTTATGTTCTGGACCACCATGAGTATGGTGAACCACATGGGGAACAATTCCTTGCTGATCTATTTCATCGAGTTCTTGACGCTTTGTAAGTAACAAATATTGACATAAATCAAGAGTTTGATTGTATAAATGGCATATTTTTCGTTATGATGAACTACTTTAAATAGTACCAACTCCGAAATCGCGAAAAAAATATAGCAGTGTCATATATTTATCTTTATAGTGTTATTCCTATAAGGATAGTTAAATAATAGTAGTAAATAGTTTAATTTTCAAACTTATACAAAAACAATTATCACATTGACGAGTGCATCGATATTCTAGAATGTTCGTCGTCTATTCAATCAATGGGTCTTTTTAATACTTTCATCAACGACCTCGGGAGCCCAAACTTCCACGATGACGATGTGTCGGAATCCACCTCGGAAACTAAATCGGCAAAAGAACCGTCGGACGACACCACGTCCGCACGCCCGTGGTCTAGTCAACGGGTCAGATATCTGGCCTCGTCACCTGCCACTGTCTGTTCACTTCGAACTGTGATCTCGCGACACTCGTACTTTAAAAACACTTTTGAATGAATTGAGTCATATTCGAACTTGAAAAATGTATTTGTACGAACTACTTAGCTACATTTATTTTATGTACAAGTAATTAGACGATCGAGCTACTCTCCTGATGGTAAAAAATAACACACACATACACACACACGTCCACTGCTGGACATAGGCCTCCTCCTGGTTGGGGGTTTTGCACATACTCGCCACGCTTGGCAGGCGGGTTGGCGAGCGCAGTTAAGTGTAATTGTTCAAGGAAGACGCTGCTGCCCATCTTCCGGAAAAATAACGCATGTCCATTAACATTGCGACGGTACCCAGATTTGAGCAACAAAACAAAATCCATTGATTTCGCTGAATGAAGGGCTTATTACTTTGAGGCATTCGATGGGTCGTCTCAATAGCTCTGTAATTTTTTATCTTTTATATTGGAACTTTATCTGAGTATCCTAGTTTTATAGTGTGATATTTATGTTCCACTTCATAATGTCGTAAATGTCACAAATGCTGATTCCAAAGATTTGTTTGTCTGAGTAAATCTAGAGACCTTCACTCAGTTCGATAAACTAACTAAAGTGTTTCTCCTCAGTGGTTCGATTCTACATGCTGATGTTGGTAGCCAGCTACTACAGGTCTCTGGAGGAGGAGCAATCCGATGGCGAAAGACTGAAGACGCTTGTTAACAGCGATCAGTGGTACAACAGCGCTTAAAGTAAACAGCAAAACAACAATCAACTCAACTCTTTACTCAATTTTGTTGATCTTTATATAATTCGAGCGCATTTTTTGGAGAAACTGTGGTTCCATGCATACTCTATCTTTTTTTAATAAATGTAATATGAAAAATAAAACGGTACTGATGGTAAGAGGTAACGCCTGTCGGTGACTATTGTAGCGGTATCCTTAACTTTGAGTGATAAAGTTTTTTTATGGTTGACATGCTGTGTTTCATCACAGTTCACCTGATCTTTTAAGTAAAGGTGTGAGACAGGAGGTATTCAACTTGATAGCTAGCCAGAAGAGTACTACCCTATACTATACCATACTATGGTTTTCTGACGATGTTTTCCTTTACCGGCAGCTCAAGGCTCATTGTTAGAGTTTGAACCCACCCACTTCAGCGTGCGAATCGACCGCGAAAACCATTTAGTTATCATCGCTACGAAACGTCCAGGGCATCCCTGATTTGCTGCTTTTTACTTTGTGATTCAATGGTTAATTTCAATAGGCCTGTAATTTTGTTAGCGGCAGTACCCAACCCGTTGTGGTACCTAACTAGAAGATATCCTCCTAAACAGATCTACCACCTAGTAAAATCGCCCTATAAACATATAGAATACAATCGAGTTTCTTACAGGATTAGTCATCTTTAAGCCATGCCTTAAAACTCATGAAAATTAAAATATATAGTGTAAAAATATGTACAAATGTAAAAGTTTGAAATTTACGTTAAAATAATTGTTATTAGTGACGTAATTAACACTTAATCAATAAAGTTTTGCAGAGGCAAAATTAATGGGAGATGTTTTAATGATAATAAAAAATATATTTAAGTAAATTGTTTATTTATTTCTTTGCATTCCTTAAAACAATATAGTACACATAACTACACATATTTTCTCTTTTATATAGTTTACCTACGTAGGTATCTATCTCACTATTCTCTCTAGAAATATATCTGATTTTAAAATCAGATTAGATTATTTTTAACATTCTGCATAATTTCTCGTATTCACTTATTTACTATAAGATGGCTACAATCAGTATTCAGTGTGAGAAATGTATGAAAAGATTTGGTACTAGTAACCATTCAACATAACTAGAATTTTTTTATATAAGTATACCTATCGTTATAGCTATTATTTTTATCTAATTACCCTTTAAGCAGCGTCTCCTCTGGGCTGTATGGCCTGGAATGTCTTAGCCGCACGAGTGTACATGCTTGTTTATTTTCTTATTTCAAGTCACAAATCAAAATATCATGATTATGATAACTTTAGAAAGTATATAAGCCTTTTTTAAACAATATGATATACTATTCTATCGTATCACAATTCTGGTAAAATGTCTTAAAATCTTAAATTAATTCTTAGAAAATGTTGCCGAAATATGAAGATACAGCAGAATGCAAAACTGTTTTATGCAATTTGAGTTTGTTTAGCGAGTGTTTTAGTGGTCAACAAGTGAACTAAAATTCTTTGTAATTATTTCTAAATGGCAATACATCTTCGTCGTATTTTAGGCCGTACTAAATAATAATCAAATGAAACAAAATATTTAACAATATTAATTTATACAAGACATCCAAACGAAAACATAAAATTTTACTCAACGACATTCTATAACTGAACTATATATTTAGTGTTAGGGACTCAAAAAAATCAATGTTGTCACACGCCATGATATCTAATACCGAAATCTACAAAAATCTTCGAAATTTCGCTCAAAATTGTACAATATTAATAGCTAAAGAAATAAGTATTCTAATACAATATATATAAACAAAAATAAACCTTTACTTGGTAGGTCCTTGTTATAGGAAAAACTTATTTTCTACATATATACCTATATTTTCTTATATTTGGTCCCATATTTCAAATATACTTATGTACTAATATTTGCAAGCTCTTCTTCACAATACCCTGTCTTGTTCTCAAGGCCCAGGTTGAGTCAATTCTTTTAACAAGTTTTTATAAGAAATTACTCAATAAAGTAAAAGTTGCAAAACTGTAAAACTAAATATCTTGAAACCGTAACTTTTAGTCTCTTTTATACATCATACATCATCAATACAACTACTATAGTTACTAAGTATTAGGTACAGTCTATGCCAAACTTTGTGGTAGCTATAAACTCCATATTCATAGTCAATCTCTAGGTAATTTTTTAGGCGAGATTTATTTTGGAGGAGGTACATTGTGCATCTAATAATGCTATAGTCTAGAAGAATATAAACTGTACCTCTTGTAGATTTAGCCTGACTGCAAACTTAATGTTTTATTTTTAATTTGTGTTTAAACAAAGAGCGTGTTTCATACACTATGTGTCACAGTCAAAGAATAAAAATGTTTTAATTTCTGCTGTCATAGAGTGTAACAAACAGTTTAACTTATGTTATGCTCAAAGATAATGTAATTGAAATGTTTTTAAGCTCGTTATGATATTTTTTTTATTCTACCAGCTTACTTTGCACCATAATTGTTGCGAACTATTAATTAAGTACATTATTAAGAACATGCGAGTTTAGAGTTTTAAAATATCCTTCTGTTGAGTTGTCCTATTGGTCTCTTCTAACTATCTTTCTATCTATTTTTCTCGGAGAGAGCATAAAGTTTGGCGCAGACTGTAGTAATCATAGTTCTAAAATAAAAACACATCGCCTTAGACGGGATCTCTATCACGTGTATATTTGACTGTACCGTCTCGTTCCATTTTTACGATGGAGCTCCAGATTAGGATGACCAAGTAGATTTGGAGCACTGTAAAGAAAACGAAATAATTAAACAAATATAAAACAATTAAGTATTCTTATATTAGGGTACAAATTGTTGATCACGATTCACTCACTTGGTAAAAGTTAAAAATAGCATCGGATGATAGCATCATATACATTTTTTTAAATTACTTTGTCTACTATTGGATATCAATAAAGACATTATGTTTTTGTACTTTTTCTTTGACCTTCTTTAATCTGATGCATTTCGCAGTCATATACAATATACGTACCAGCGGACCGTCCCAGCTGCGCACGTGTGCAATGTAGATATTAATGTGGTGCAAGTGCATATATTATAATGAAGCTTGTATTACGGAAGTCATATAACTGATAAAAGACATAAATACATTCATACACAGAAAAAACATTTGTTTATATTACAAAATATTGGTCCCAGGTGGGAATCTAACCCACACTCTACAGCTCTTAAAGCAGATACTACCAAGGAGCTAACAGTCTGTCAAATAGTTGGTCGGTGGAGACTTACTCAATTGGAATAAGATGAGGAACAACTCGCTGGCGGTTTCCTTGGTGAGGAAAGCGATGCTGTAGATGAAACCGATGATGGAGTAGCCTATCTCGAAATACAGGTACACCTTCATAAGTAGAACATGTTTCTGGAACGTAAGAAAATTATTTCAAGCTTGATCAAAAATGACAAATATATACAACAGGTATTTTACAGCTGACATTTAAATCGTGAGAATATTGTAACTCCCAAACGAACAGATTTAGCTTTTAGTTGTTTTTTTGTTTTGTTTTATAGGTTTGACCTCAGTCGAGCAGTCACACGTATGATTTAAGAAAATATATGTAACCGTTTGAAAGTTATCAGCTCTTTTTTTAGTTGTTGAGTTATTTTATAAGATCTATACCTACCTACATTAGACAATAAAAATCTTAAATCTTGATGATGTTAGCATGTTCTTCCAGCGGTTTGATTATGTCGGGTCAAACGTTACTCGTATAGGGGATTTTTTAACTAAAAGTAATGAGACGAACTAGGCGCTGATGGTAAGAGATGACACATGTCCATAACCATTGCAGTGATACAAAGAATTTTAATAACAACAAAGTCCAGAGCTTTGCTACTTTGGCGCTCCTTACTTTGAGACTTTCGAAGGTTAATCTCAACAGCCCTGTAATTTCGTTAGCTGCAGTACCCTCCAAACTAGAACACAGTAATATTTACACACTTATGCGATATTAATTTATCTGTTTATGTATTATGATGTCTATGATTCTATTTTACCGAGTATGAACTAATAAATTAATTGACACCTTGATAAAGATATATTTTACATACATCACATTTAGTTAGATAGATTAACTTAATCGATCACACCAAACAAATAACATACATACAAAATATTAAACAGAAGCATACAAAGAATGAAGAAAGAAAGAAGGGATCGTATCCGGAACGAAGTAATTCGCCATAGAACAAAAGTCACCGACATAGCTCAGCGCTTAGAGGAGTTATATGTATGTCATTTATCAAAGGCTCAGCATATTAGCAAGTTGAAGTGGCAATGGGCCGGTCATATTTGCCGCAGAACCAACAACCGTTGGGGTAGACGTGTTCTAGAGTGGAGACTGCGAATCGGCTAACGTAATGTAGGACGCTCTGAGACTAGATGGAGTGACGATATATGTAAGATAGCTGGCAGTAGTTGGAAGCGAAAAGCTGAAGATTGGGCTGAGTGGCATGTCCTGGGAGAGACCTATGTCCAGCAGTGGACTATGCAAGGTTGTTGATGATGATGATACAAAGAATTAAATTATTGGGGTAATAAGTGGTAGGTACCACTTGTTACCCCAGAGGGTGTCGAAGGGTGTCAAAGAATGATACGCAAAACCGAAAAACACGGTAAGTTGTCTATGAGACAAATTATTTTGAGGGCCTCTAGTTTAAAAGTTCTGGGTACCGCTGAAGTGGTGAGTAGGTATTCTCTTACCAGCAGGAGAGCGAGTTATTCATCTCATTCCTCCTTAACTTTAGATAAAAATATGTAGTTATCAAGTTTAAGCCTTCAGTTCTGTAGGTAATTTAACTTCGAGACATTAGATAATGGAGCGGTAAATTACTGTGAAAAATAATGACGGCACTGAATAGAAAGTTCTTGGTTGCACAAGGTGAAAACGGAAGATCTGTGTTAGTAGCGCTAATTATTATATAATTTTAATTGGATGAGCATTGCAGATTAAAATTTTACTGAGGCCTAAGCAGCTGGGCTGAAAGCTGCGCCGTAACATTGCGTGCTCTCATTTTGAGACACGAGGTTAAGGTGAATCTTTTTATGATCAATAATTCCTCTGGGACTTTACTGTTTGACGGAAGACTCCGGAATTGCACTTAATATCAGGTGTAATGTAGTCGAACAAGTAATCTGATAACAGGACATGTGGTTAGATGTGGAATGATGGTTGATGAAGGTTGGCGGTTATTAAATAGCGTAAAATTGGTAGGCAGCCATCTCGATGAGACGTCATCGTGGGTCAAGCAGGGATAAAATTAGTTAGAGACGCAATAAGGGAACGAGACTGAGAATATACATAAATATATAGGTACCTAGCCACAGATACTAGTAAATAAAGTTAGTAGTAGTTAGTAGTTTTGTAACGATTATAACTCAGTGGTTAGCGCGGTCGGTTCACACGCCGAAGGGGGGCATGAGTTCATATCCCCAACAATGAGCTTGAGCTGCCGGTGAAGGAAAACATCGTGAGGAAACCATAGCGCGGTGGTTGGGTATTTTTTTGTACTCGGCTGGCTAGCTACTACGCTCAAGTTGAAAATCTACCGCCAAGCACCTAACGGTGTGTTGCGGCAGCCTCACTTAGGAGCCAGTTTTATTCCAGGCTAGGTGTGCTTTACCATCTTCGACCACAATTTCACTTAACATCAGGTGAGCTGTAATCAAATACCTAGCTTGTTAAACATAAAAAAGTAGTGCTGATACATCATCTTATACAAAATACGGGTAAATTGGGCTATTCTAGGAGTGTAGGTGGCGCCACCATCTCTGTGCGTCTCGAGTTATGTTAGTTTTACGTTGGCCATATCGTAATAGTAAAGCGTCAAATCAATAGATGGCGCTTGTGTTCGATTGCATTTTGTTTCAGATTTATCAGATGGCGCTGTGTAAGCCTACGATGTTTATTATTTATTTACAATATTGCATTTTTGGAGAAGGGAGACATGCAAGTTTCTGTATTTATGAATATTATATAAACATTGTAACAATATCGTCATTTATACCTCATTTATACACTTTTTGGTGAACTAAGTAACAATTGCTCAATAGTGATCGGTCAGGCATTTTCACAATTGCCTATCTATCTTGTTGTATCTGTGTTGTTTTTGGTGTCGCGTTTTGCCAGTGTCAAGTATACTGAAATTTTCAGGTGCATCATGAAGAATCTAGTAAAATAACTCACAGTCACACAAAGTAATAAATTAATGAGAACTTTGCTATAAATTTCGATGGAGTTTTGGACGAAACTAATTTTTTTTCGTTTCTTCATGATGACATATCGTGACCTAGCTAGTCAATAAAAGCTTATGGTGATCTTACCATATGTAACGCTACAATGAAAGTGACGGTGAGAACAACTTCCACTATCAGCGCTGTGGTGTCCACTATCAGACGGACATACTCTGACGCTAATTCCGCTTGGTCGGTTTCTGACGAGTTCCTGATGATGGAGATGTAAAAAGAGAGGAAGCAGGTCACTATCACTGTCAGCATCTGAAATCATACACAAGGACTGGTTTGTAAAGTTGTTTATCATCATCATCAGTCTTAGGACGTCCACTGCTGGACATAGGCCATAGACATAGGGGGGACACCACCACGGCAGGTTGTTTATGAAGGTTGTAAATGCAATAAGTGGGATTTTACGTCTATAAACAAGCACTGAACAATGTAAAAGTTAAATAAGAACTACCGCGTAGTTCCCAATCAGCTCTGTTTTGATAAACTGTCTCTGGTGTCTTCTCATTGTGAGAAGGGTAAGGCCGCAGTCCACCACAATGGCCAAGTGCGGGTTTGGCAGACTTCACACACCATTGAGAACTTTTTTTTTTAAGTCTAAGACATGTAGGTTTCCTCACGATGTTTTCCTTCACCGTTTGAAGTCAGTGTGGGCTCGATTCTCACACGGAACAATTTTTTTTGTAATAAGCATAGATATTCGTCATATTGCTGAATGTTCTTAATATATGTATTTGCAAAAAAAGTTTGTACCTATTAGTTATTACATGAAGCTATGTGAAATGTCTTTTTGCTCAAATATGATCTTAGATAAATCTGCGCATTTAGATTGCAGGGATTTGGTATCGTTCTGACGACGACACGTGTCATTTGTTTTACGAATTCTGTAATAACCCAGAGTCAGTTATCGACACTTCTGTACGACTTACTAAAGTGAAGTTTGGCCTTTTTGCATTTGGGTCAACGAGTGTCATACTGACCAAGCTGTTTCACAATCAACCAAAGATTCGAAATTTATTTATAATACCTACTAGCTGCGCCTCGCGGTTTTACCCGCGTGGTGAAGGATGATGATGATGATGGAAAGTATCCTATGTTTTATTCCAGGGCCTAAATTATCTACATGCAAAATTTCATCCAGATCCGTTCAACCGTTCTGGCGTGATTGACTAACAAACAAACATCCATCCATCCAAACTTTCACATTTATAATATTAGTGGGATTAGTAGGATGGGATTTGAGAATTTAAAAAATTTATATGTATATATTAAAATGATTATTACTTTTAATTTGCATCAGATCATATAATTAAATACATACAATATTTTAATTTAAAACTATTTTTTAAAGTACCTAAATTAATTTTTAGACCAATATTTGAGGAATAGCTGCGACGCAATAATACCTTGGTTTTCACTATGTAACGGAGAAATGTTACAACATAGAGCCTATGAATGCCGTATGGTACAAATAGTTTAAATGTTTAGACAAATTACAGAATAACTATCTTATTATGGAAACTGACGTGGTCTTGACACATTTTTGTTTTATTTATGCGGGATTACTCACGTATAATTTTATCGGAAACTCCGACTATAGTTTCGGCCACATCCGGTGGCCTTCATCATGGAGACAAAGCTGAGACAACGCGCGCGCGGCCTCGTCTTGCTTCGCACTGCGGGCCGCCGCGCGCCTCGCACGTGAACATAGCGGTTGATGCACGGGCGCGGGGGTGGGGGCGGGTAGTTAGGACGCTTACTAATTTCTATGGCCTCCCTGAGAAATGAAATTAGTAAGCGTCCTAATTTTAATAGAGACGGAGGGTGGAATCTGCCACCGACTTGGAAACCTTGTCTTCATGGAGCTCGTGAGAATGGCCGTGTTTCTGAAGACGTCGCGGTGAGCTCTGTATGTTGGAATATCCCTGACACCGTAGAGGAGGACTCCGGTGAGGAAGAGTTCCAGAGCGCACCGTCGCATTCCGGTACACTACCCGCCCCCACCCCCGCGCCCGTGCATCAACCGCTATCTTCACGTGCGAGGCGCGCGGCGGCCCGCAGTGCGAAGCAGGACGAGGCCGCGCGCGCGTTGTCTCAGCTTTGTCTCCATGATGAAGGCCACCGGATGTGGCCGTAACTATAGTCGGAGTTTCCGATAAAATTATACGTGAGTAATCCCGCATAAATAAAACAAAAATAACTATCTTACTAGTTGTAAGAAACCATCTACCCTTAAAAAGTTATTCTACGGGTGACGGCAATGAAATGTTATATGCCAGAAAATATACGTGTTGAACTTTGACAGCCCGGTAGGCTCATTGGTAATATGTCTGCTTTAAGAGCTGTAGGGTGTGGTTTCGATTCCCACGATGTAGCGATTTTGTAGCGATGATGGCTCAGTGGTTAGCGCGGTAGGTTCGAAGGGCGTGGGTTCAAATCCCAACAATTAGCTTGAGCGGTCGGTGAAGAAAAACATCGCAAGGAAACCATAGAGCAATGGTAGGGTACTTTCTAGTACTCGGCTGGCTAGCTACCACCCTCAAGTTGAAAATCTGCCGCCAAGCAGCATCTAACGGTGTGCTCCGGCAGCCTCACTTGAGAGCCAGTTCCATTCTAAACTAGGTGTGCTTTACCATCTTCGACCACACCGTCACTTAACATCAGGTGAGCTGTGATCAAGCACCTAGCATGTCAGCCATTAAAAAAAACCCCAGGTTTTATATTTACGTTTGTGGTAAATACAAATATTTTATTGATAACACCATGTAACATTCTATTCTTTGTTCGAATATATGTTATTATTAAATTATCAGTAAAAAACTGATTTGATTAAAACACTTACCAAGTTTATATACGCGAAGGCAATAAGTCCTTTTCGGAGAGGGAAGCAGAAGCAGCATCGTGTCAATATAGGGATCTCCACTGAATTCCGTATTTTGTCCCTGAAATTAAAAAAAAATACAATTTAATAAAACCAGTTTTAAAAACATAGTAAGTAGTCTTTTTTTTTTAAATGAGCTACACGATTATTCTTAAGTATAAAATCTGCCCCAGGTAGATGCTACATAAGAAAGGACATAAATAGACGCGGCTTTGAGTGGCGGCTTGAAATGCGGTTAGCTGGGCCTGCGGCTAAGCCTGCTAGAACTGTTTGTGATGGCGGACGTGGCAATACACAGTGAAGCCTGTATCATACAAACTCGGCGTAGTGGTGACTAAATTCAGTTCAATGATAATAAACTAAACTAAAAAACTAAAATATTATAAAGAGGAAAGGTTTGTTTGTTACGATTTAAAACAAAACTACTCAACCGAATTTAAAAATTCTTTCACCGTTGGAAAGCTACATTTTCACCGTCACATTTATTTCCAGAAATAATTAAGAATTTCTACTAAAACTTGAATAATGTAACCCAAGGCGTAAAATTTTTTGTCCAGGTCCAAAGTCCAAAGTCCAGGGCGTCGCTGATTTGGCGCTCATTACTTTGAGACATTAGATGTTTGAGACATTAGTGTCAACAGTCTAGTAATTTCGCTAGCTGCAATACCCTTCAATCCGGAACACAGTAAATGTTAACACACTATTGCTTGGCGGCAGAATATATGGTATCTACTTAGACAACCTTCTACTAAAGAGATCTACCACCAAGTAAAAGTATTCAAGCATGGTAAATATAACATCCCGCTTGAAATGGAACTGGCTCTTAAATGCCTATTCATTCAAGTGACTACGAAACTATTACTTCAGTTACTTAATCCAACTACTAATTCTAGGCAAGCGTGTTTCATCCTAGAACGCATAGCCTATGAAATGCTATAAAAAAACTACTATATACTATAAAAAGCTACTTGCATGCCAAACTCTTTTAAAATCATTCAGTAATCACGAAGTTTGTCGAAATAAACACATACCGAAACAGCTACAAACTTTTATGATACATAATTATATGATGATAATAATGTGTAATAATTTTAAGCCATTTGTTACTCTAGTTACACACAATATACATAAATAAAGTATATATATTGTCGTAGACTTGGATTTTCCTTAATATTTAGCTTTATTAAACTTCCCGGATCTCATTCTTGTACAAAATACTTCTCAGTAATTTAGAATCGGTAAACAGAATAATTAATCAAAACAGGAGGGATAATGTCTTTTCTTGGATATAGAAAATGATCAATAAAAACAAAGGTTACAAACAAGTTTTCCAAATCTTAATGAAAAGAACATAAATGTGGTAATAATTTTATTAATATAGGATTTTTCTTATACTTCACTGGAAGATTTAAAATGCGATAAACAAACAAATATGTATAAATGTAAGGAAACAGAAAGTACCTCGAAGAAGTTTAGCCCTAATGGGACTCTAATAAGTTTCATAAGTTTAAGTTTTTGAGTTTCTTTCGCGTGGTGGTAGGGTACTTTCTAGTACTCGGCTGGCTAGCTACCACCCTCGAGTTGAAAATCTGCCGCCAAGCATCTAACGGTGTGTACCGGCAGCTTCACTTGAGAGCCAGTTCTATTCCAGGCTAGGTGTGCTTTACCATCTACGACCACACCGTCACTTAACATCAGGTGAGCTGTGGTCAAACACCTAGCCTGTCAGCCATAAAAAAAAAAACGAATTGGGTTAAATTAAACTTCTCATCATCAGTTTACTTTAGTCCACAGCTGGACATATTACAATTTATGACAGCGTTTTTATGTTTCAAACTAATGAGGCTAATGAAATTGATGGTAGCAGCGTTATTCAGGACTTGGAACAAAACAAAGACCAGCTACTCTGAGGTTTTTATTGCGATATTTGTTAGGCGCTCACAAAAAAGCTATGCGATTGCATATGTGGTTGCGTAGCTATTTCTTGGATAACTAACACGTGACATAGCTGGTTTAGCTTTCATTACTTTGAGACATTCGATGGTACCTAAGTCTTATTCTACTGTAATATCACCACAGTACCCTTCAAACTGAACTTTGAACTTTAGGCAACCTAGTTAAGAGGCCATCTGCTTCCAATCTAAGGAAAACATCGATAGGTAGATATCATAAAGTTCTTAAAAAACTCTGATAAATAAAATAAATATCATAGCGCCATTATAAAAAGTCAGCGGATAAAATGGATAGAAAACGTGTGCGTATATTATATATGTATACTTGTGACTTGACGACATTTTGGTGGTGGGTAATAAATAGGTCTTGAACATTTTTGTTAATCCTATAGAACCCTAGCATTTTTCTGATATAAACAGTATATTATATACGTTATTCCAGGTAATAAGCTATAGTATGTGTGCCAAATTTCAACCAAATCCGTTCAGCCGTTTTCGTTGTAACAAACGAACACATATCCAAACCTAAAATCTTTCACAATTATGGGATAAGTATTAATTTACAACCAAAAGAAGTAAATAAACATTCTATCAGTTATCTGGTTCCCATAGTACAAGTTTTCGCTAGCTTGGGGCTAGATGGCGCTGTGTAAAATGTACGATATTTTTTTTTATTTGTGGCATACGTGTGATCGACAATACTACAACAACAACAAAAAAAAAAGAGTTAAAAGAGTCCAATTTTTTGTTTATGGCTTATAGGCTAGGTGTTTGACCACAACTCACCTGATGTTAAGTGACGGTGTGGTCGAAGATGGTAAAGCACACCTAGCCTGGAATGGAACTGGCTCTCATTTGAGGCTGCTGAAACACACCGTTAGATTTTTGGCGGCAGATTTTCAATTGAGGGTGGTAGCTAGCCAGCCGAGTACTAGAAAGTACCCTACCACCACGCTACGATTTCCTTACGATGTTTTCCTTCACCGGCAGCTCAAGCTCATTGTTGGGGTTTCCCACGCCCTTCGGCATGCGAACCGACCGCACTAACCATTGAGCTATCATCGCTACAAAATATCAAATCAACGAAATATATTTTTTTTTTGCTGGGCAGTTCAAGTTTTAAGATTTCCACACTGTGTTTGTATGTACGTACATATATTGCTATTGCTATAATTATGCAAAGTTGCTAAGTAGCATGTAGCTCTTTTTTGTGTCCAACTAACTACAATACTACTCGGTTATTCACAATGTACATCCATTCGTCGTTAATCTGGCGTCTCTGTTATTAAATTTCCACAGACTAACTGCAATATAGAGACGTAATCATAAACCGTAAGGTACATACGTGTATGTAGAACTTGTTCTGTAATGACCGCATACCTAATCATTTGCCTTTTGTGGGTATCGGGCTGTGAGAACTCTACAGTATTTTCATGACGAAAACGTTCTAAGAATTGTTTATGGTAAGGTAATTTAGGTTAAGTTTTCTTTTGTAGGATAAACGAGATTTCACTGACCATAAATAGAAAACTTTTGTACTTATTTAAACTACGGTTATGTAGGTAAGTATCCGTAGTTTCTTTAATAATAATAAATTCTTTATTTGCACACTTCTTTACATATGTTAGATTTCTTTACATTTACATTATTAGCCTTTGTTTAGTACGAGTAACAATTATTGTTGGTACACAGAACCTACACTAAGCAGTGCTTGTATTGTAGGTTCTGATAAATTCTAAGAGATAATTTTCAGAGATTCTTCGGAGATAATTCTAATTAAATTAATAGAGGAATAATTTTGAATCTACGGTGAACTTTGAAGTATCCACTTCACTATACCGATTGTTGCAGCGATTCGACTTAAGTTTGCAGAGAGTTTTTTCTTTTATTTGATTGATGCAACAGCATCAAATGAGGCTGATGCGGCAGATTAATGAAAGTAAAAAATATCTCCCAAACTCAAAGATTATTTTAATAATAACGATAATCATTTATTTCGACTAACAAAGATTCATATCATTATCATTGCATGTTTTGCATCTTGAGTATACAATAAAGAGTTACTACCTATCCATAATTTTTTTTTAAATGGCTTATGACCACAGCTCACCTGATGTTAAGTGACGGTGTGGTCGAAGATGGTAAAGCACACCTAACCTGGCATGGAACTGTCTCTCAAGTGAGGCTGCCGGAACACACCGTTAGATGCTTGGCGGTCGATTTTCAACTTGTGTGTGGTAGCTAGCCAGCCGAGTACTAGAAAGTAGCCTACCACCACGCTATGGTTTCCTCACGATGTTTTCCTTCACCGGCAGCTCAAGCTCATTGTTGGGGTTTGAACCTACGCCCTTCGGCATGCGAGTCGGCCTCGCTAACCGCTGAGCTATCATCGCTACAAAATACATCTGTCAAAAAATCAATCTATACATATCTCTTAATCAATACCAGAAAAACAACAGCTATATTATTATCAAATAATTTAAAATTCTTAAGTGTTTTCCCCAAATAACAGAACATTTAAATTAATAACATGTCCTTGGTCATTTTCCGCTTCAGCCTTTCGAAATGTTGCTCAAATTATCATCTCATTAAAATAATGTTATATCATTTGTGATGGGATAAGCAGGTTTTATTACCGTTAGCACCGATAATATGGTATTTACATAATAGTATTATAATAGGTAGGTACGTATATATTTAAACATATGTAACTAGCGACCTGCTCCGACTTTGCACGGGTGCACTTTGTTTAGGTGACTTGATTAAAAAACATTGAGTTTCTCTGCTTATATACAAAAGTTTTTTTTTTTAAGATCAGACATGGCAGATCATATTAGGCATGCGTTTAGTCACCATCTCACCTGATGGAAAGCGACGATGTGGCCGAAATAGGTAATAAGTTAGGTACACTTAAAGAATATTATTTAACTAATAAATGAATATTTATTGTAAGTATGTACTCGTATTTACAAAAAAGTATCTATGCATTTACTCGTATTGTTTCAGTTATCTAGTTTCCATAGTAGCTTTGATTAGTTTGGGGCTAGATGGTGCTGTGTGACTTGCTATCCGATACTTAATATATAATTTAATATCGGAGTGGGTCAAGCCATTTTAGCCAATTTTCCCCTCTAACATGATGCGAAGAAAACGGAAGAAGAAATTGAAAGAAACTTTTGCCCAGCAAATTCAAATTCAAATTCGGTTTGTTAGATGTCATATCTAAACGAAGATTTTACCATCCAAAAAAACAATACGTAAATTACATTAACCTAATTACATTGACGGCCCTTTTGGCTCATTGGGAGTAGTAGCTCCCTGAGCTGTAGGGCGTGGGTTCGATTCCCGTCAAGGACAAATGTTTGTTTGGTATAAACAAATGTTTGTTCTGTGTCTGGGTGTTCTGTATGTATTATAAGTATGTATTTACAACAAAAAAAAAAGTATTTATGTATTCTATCAGTTATCTGACTTCCATCACACAAGCTCTGCTTAGTTTGGGGTCAGATGGCGCTGTGTGTAATGTGTCCTACAATATTTATCTATTTATTTAAATTAAGTAAAATCAAATTGAATACAATTAAATTAAATTAAAATCAAATTAAATACAAACAAATTAACTACAATTAAATTAAATAAAATCAAATTAACAATTTATTTTTATTTTAAAAATATCTTCGTATGTGTAAAATGCCTGTTCGAAAAGCCAGTTTTTAAGAATTATTTTGAAAGCTACCCTGGACGGCGCAGCTGTGGACTATTAGGTTGAATGAAAAATTATTAACAGAATCATACCAATTTTTTTACACTAAATAGGTTTGCGTTTGACCACGCCCTGCCTGATGTTAAACAGGATGTAGTCTAAGATGAAGGACGCTTACCTCGAAAAAACCTGTTTATTCTGCATTTGAAGACACCCAAGTTGTATTTTGTTTTCGTTATTTCGTTAAAAACAGGCGCCGGCAGAGAGTTCCACATCCTCGCTGTACGTATTAAGAATGTGGAATCGAAGCGTTTAGTCCGTACGTGGGGAATATCCACCATGTAAGTATGGCGCTTTGGCCGTGTCTGCCAAGCCGTCCGGTAATAAAAAGGGGCAGGTGGAACCAAATTATGCAATTCTAAGGTACACTCTCCGATACCTATACTTTAAACTAACTGCCTTTGAATATTATGTAGGTGCCTCGGAATCGGAAACTATCAGCTTAACACTATAGTCAGGTACTTATGTATGTTTGAATTTACAACAATGGCATGGCTATAGGATCATTTAGCTATAAGTACATTGATCCACAGAATGGTCATTGTTGCACTTCCTCAATTGCATACTGTAAGGCGGATCGAAAACCTTGAAACTTCTACAATTACTTGAAAACACGTGCTTCTCAAAGTTAGTTCTGTGAAACGTTTGAGAAAAAGTGAGGTCCAATAACGAATTGTATGTTTGAATTGTTTGAACTACCCGCCTACAAAACTTCATTAAAATCATCGATTCACGTGTTATTGTTAACAAACTTGCAAATATTTTGTTGTTTTCAGCGCATATCATATTAAAATATTCGCAAGTTTGTTTGACAATAACACGAGTGAGGTATTCATAAAATTGAACGTGGGCCAAATCAGTTTAAGTTTAAGGAAACTATAAGAGTTGAGGTCACAGTTTAGGTCATACATTAGTTGAATATGCTCTGCGGTAACCCTAAAATTTTATAGTTAGATAATTTAATTAGTCATAGATAAAGGTAAATCGCAGAGTTTTATTTTGGCATTGATCTGAGTGATCGTATAAAATAATTCAACAGAATAATCAACATACATTCAACAAAGTCACCGATAACTCATCATATTAAGAAGGTAATGGGCTGGATATATCTGCAAAAGCGATAAACCCGCCCAGCCATAATCAACCATATCGCTCAGCGATAGCGCTGGGGCGAGATAGCAAACTGGCAAACGTAGTGTAGGACGCCATGAGACTCGATGGAGTAACGATATACGTAGCACAGCTGATGATGGCTGGAAGCGAAAAGATCAGGCTGAGTGGGGTATCTTGGGAGAGATATATGTATGAACTGCAATAGGCTGATGATGATGATGAAGGGTAGATACCACTTTAATTTATGCAAAGACTAGCCCCAACACCGACTTCACACAGGCATATAAATCTCGAAAAATCTCGATTATTATAACTAGAAGAAATATAAGAAAACAAACAGACACAAGTGAAATGCGACTCACTTGTATAATAATTTAGTAAAGAGACAAGAAATACACAAAAAGTTTTAGAAACAGATGAAACAAACGTGACAGTTCTCGAAATTACTATGGAGATGACTAATGATTGTTAAATACTCTTCAATTAAAATGCGCGTTCGCCGTCAGTGCGTAGTGTTGCAACGCTACTTATCAACCATCCGTCTGTCGTTATCGACGGATGCTAGGCCACGGGAATACGAAAGTTCATTTTCACATTTATGTTTGACTTAACTAAATAATTAATAATAATAATGCTTAGGGGATAATTTAGCTTTTAAAGTACATGAAATGTTTTAATTATTCATATTTTATGTCGTTTTAAGGTTATGACTAGTAATTAATACATAAATTTTATTAATTTGTTTCAAAAAGATCTTTGATATTTTAATTGAGAATTGATTTGTGTAAGTATTACACGAGAATGAAATTCCCCGGTACAATAATAGAGAGGAGGCAGTCAGAGTGACGCAGAGTGCGGGGTAGTCAATTTTTTTCTTTTTTGTAGTTGTTTTTCCATATAATTCAGTAAAAAGATATGAGGAAAAAAGCATTAAAAATATTTATTGAGGTATCTTGTTCTCGGTATATAATTACGATAATTTTCTCGATGGATTTTTTAATAACTTCTAAAATAGTACTAAACACGTTTTCTGTGTAAATTTTATACGAATACCTACTTATTAAACGTTTAAAAGATACGTTTAATTCTTTATCTTCTTTTTTAAATATCGTAACAGTTTTAATTAAATTCTTTTTCATTTAATGAATCCCATATATCACAACGTCAATGCGTAACTGTTACGTTTTTGCTCCGCTAAATGTTGAATAAGTTTAATAACAAAATAAGATCACATTAGTTTTTGTGGTGCTTAAAAGGCTGATAATAATGGCTCAAAAAAAGGTAAATCGGCAAGCATGAACAACCAAGTATTATGACCAAGTAAATAGACCAGGACTCTTGTTCTCTTACCAGGACGTGTTTCGTTTCAAGTTTTTCTACAAAATTCAAAGGCTCTTTTATTACCCTGCAAGCGGTGTCCACGTGCTTATCCTAAACATGCGCTTTTACCCTCTTAAAATATGAGTTGACTGACTTGTAGTCTATAGAATTGGTCGTCTAACGTTTGCTTTGATTGCAACTAGGTCAGGTTAAAGCAAGCATATATTTCCGGCTTTACGAGATTCCTGAAATTGTTTCCCAGAATAATTAAAAAAAAATCCGCCGCAGTCCAAAGAGGCGTGGCGCGTCGCGCGTCGTCCGCCCACTTTCACCTGACCCTTATTTCATGCCCTGGTCAACTAGGACGGGCAACAGAATCGTTGCAGAACCGTGTTTGAGGTTGCCACTCGTTATAGCGTCACGTCATCATTATAATTTGGGCCAGTAATTGAAAGGCGCAGAACATAAGAGCATAAGAAACATCTTTCACTAAATTCCGCATGTCATCAGACCTGAGCAAGTGTCATCTAATGAAACAAAAACTCTGATAACAGGAAACTATTCAAATTTGACAATGAAAACTGACTATGGTTTTGACACATTTTTGTTTCATTTCTACGAAATTATTCAGTTTGTACATGGGATACTTCGACTATTAAAACTATAGTCTAATGCCTAGTCCAGTGGTCTTTCTAATTGTCAAAACAAAGTGCAAAGCAAGATGAGGCCAAATCAAATGTAAGTGTATATAAAAACAAAACTAAAGTTTTAGCCCGTATTGTAATGTGTAATATAAATATTAAGGCAATTTCACAAACTTTTCATATAAAAGTACTGAAATTTTAACTCTATATTGTGTTGTAAAATATCAATTAATATACAAAGTTGACATACACATCCTTCACATGGCATAGAACTTGTTGTTGACTGGTGTTGAGTAGGTCAAATGAGCGATGGCCCTTAGCCTTTGCAATCTTTTGCGGATATTCAATACTAATTTACTGTGCTTGTAGTAAACTATATTTTATTTGTATTTTCATCTAAGTGAGAAGATATCTCTCTCTCTCTCTCTCTTCAATCGTTCCCTCATTTCAGAGGAACCGTGGTCATAGAAACCTTTTAGACGGACAATCTGCCTCCATAGACTCCGGATCGAAGTTACCCTCACTTCTTTCACTTGGCCAAACCATCGTGTTGGCGACCAGACTCGTGTTCTCATTTCCTTCGGTATTGCCAACAATGACCAGCTTTTCAAGGTTGCCATCCTCTCCACGCATTACATCAGGTAGGGTGTTGCCAATCGTAAATATAATTTGAATTTTTTTAAAATTGCGTGGTCTTATTTTAGTGCGAGAAACTAGTTATCATTACATTGTCCTCGATAGCAGTTCCGTGGAAATGCTTATTTATATAAAAATCGTAGGTTTTTGTGAAATATATAAAAGAAAAACAAAGATGCTTGTACTTTCTACGTTTTTAATGTCAGCAAGGGTTAATATGATTAGACAGCACTATTAATAATCTGGTCACACGCAAATATTTATTCACAAAACTGTGTCACCTCGTTGGCGCACCATACACTACAATTTTACATCGAGTATTATAAAATTAACGAAGTAATATTATGATTACTAAGTAGGTTGTAGGCTCTAGTTTGAACTATTTCAATAATAAAAATTTATTGCCAGATGTATGACAGAGCATCAACTTCAGGACGGCTTGATTGATTTGACAGATTTTTTTGCAATCGACTTCAAGAACATGTTCTCAATTCGTTACAATATTTTTATGTATATCAATTACTTACTCGAAGATGACTGGACTGATGTAAAAAAATGTTTGTTTAATGTAAATTTTTGCTTTGAGATTAGTCCTTTAGACATTTCATCAAAATCGAATCAGTAGTTGAATTTTTAACCACCGAACTATCATCGCTAGACTAGACATGTATGTAGCCTTTCAGTTGTCTAGTTTCCATAGTACAAGCTCTGCTTAATTTGGGACCTGATGGCGTTATGTGAAATGTCCAGTTTAATTTTATTTATTTATGAAATGTAATTAAAAAAATTACGATAATGACACAGAATATTGTGTTAATGGATCAGACAGGTACCTTCTAGGAAACTGCGCTATATCACATCGTTGCTAAAAATCAGACATAGTCAATCGTGAACCTATAAAGAATAAAAATAGTAAAAATATCGATAATAAAAGAAAAAAATATTTAATCGTTTTGCTCACAGCATCTGTAATAAACATATTTTTATCTTTTACAGGAAACGTCCCCGTTGTTTGTATAGTGCAGTAATTATTTAATCAGCTTCCGTTTGTTTGAGTCCAGAGTAGCAGACTCACAAACTTATCTACTAGCATCTAATTGTTTTACAAACTTGTAAAATAATAATACCGAAGAAGAGCATTACAAGTAAAAACTATTTTGAGTACCTAATATAAAGTAATTTATAAATTCTATTTGAAATGAGACCTCAACGCTACTTTCGAACTTCCCAGAGCCCTTTCTCATCAAACATTTACCAACACAAACAATAACTGATGATTTTGTTCAATTAAAGCATGTATTTATAATTAGGAAAATGGGTTTTAGAATTTAAGTGGATTCGACAAAAGTAGAGCAATATAATTACGAAATAACTTTGATCACTCTCATTTTATAAAATTGGAGTAGTCAACGTTCAAACGTTTTGTATTTCAAAGTTTGGTACGGTAGTTAGCTTTTTCTACTGTCTTTTGGTTCTACTGACTTTTTTTATATTCTTATTCTCAATTCTTCTGGCAATCGTGAAAAAACTGGAGCAGGCTTCATAGTATTTACTTGTTAACCTATGGCAAGTAGAGTAGTAGTCAGGCAAATAATCGCTTTGCCTAGATACTATCTTTTTTCAAAGACATAATGTTAAGTACGTTTGTTTGTTTATCGAAATAGAAAAAAAAAACAAATCATATATGATCATAATAGCAATTTTTCCGCATAATATTAGCTTTAAATTCACCAAGGCAGGAAATACCAATGCCGTCGACATTGTCGATATACTTACGTACAGCAACTAGTTGTTATCAGATGCGGTGATAAGGCGAGTAAACAGAGCCTGGAACAATGCTCCAACAGCAGCATCGAGATAAACTCTAATCTTTTTGTCAGTAAGACAGTGCATTGTTACAACTCTTTTTATACGAGTAGGCAAGTAAGTCTGACTAAACGATGCATTGGAACGGCGAACGCGCAGCAAAAGTATAATGAAAAATGATTATTTAGGCTGTGTGAGTACCTAACAGTTTTTAATGTCTAGTTGGAATTACAACCTGCAGTTTTTAGAAACACGCTCCATGCAAATTTGCGCTATATACCACAGGCATAAGATATAATACTCGTATATTTTTGCTGTGCAAATGGATAGGGGCTTAGCACCGATCGGTTTGTAATTAATTAGCCACAAGATAGCGATAGGATTTATTTCTAACTTTGCAGGTGTAGAGACCAAAATGGGTTTATTAAAAAAAAATGCGGCGACACGACTCTTCCGTATTCTAAAAACACAAATACATTCTAGAACATCAATTTAAAACTGACGCTTGTAAAAAAACTAGTCAACAACAGAGTAGGAATATTAACAAAATCTAATAAGACAGGTAAAGTGCAAGTTGGACTCGCGCGTCAAGGGTTCGTACTATACTTATAGCACGATTATAGCGCTTAGCAAAAAAGTTGAAAAATAAAATAGGAATTATATATTGGCAATATTTGTATAGATGACTTAAATATAGAAAATAGTTTAGAGTATTTTGACTGTCCCTTATTCAATATATGTTACATACTTCTTAATACAAGGTAATAAGCATGAAATGTGCTAAGCCAAAAACAAAAAAAATATGATTTCATAATGAATGGGTACATTCATTATGAAATAATTTTACTTGCACATCTTTAAAATTGTGAAAAAAAACCACCAGATGTCCCGTAAAAAAAGTTCGTTGGCCTTTAACCAAATTGCCTATGTTTTTTTTTTGTTGTTGCTATTGTAGAGTTTTGGACTCAATAAAATAATAATGATGAGAGAAATGACGTCTAAAACATACTAACCCAAATTAGTATGTTTTGCGGTTTTGGAGCAAAATATTAAACAAGTTTCATTTATAGGGAATCCATTAAACAGTTGTATGTTTAGTTGATATCCTTGTCAGGTAATCTGCCATATGCATATAGTTTTTCATATGTCATATGTACGCATATGTTAGAAAATACATGTCAATATTCATTAGGATGGTCAACCAGAGAGGTTGACGGACACGGTAGTCTAGCAATAGGGTCTCGTTAAAAACCCTTCGGGTACGGAACGCTAAAAAAAAAGTTATTTTTACACGTGGCTAGATTTTATGGCTTATTATTGTTTTGTTATTCATACTTTAACCTTTAACTGTGTACAGAAAACTAGCAACGTTGCGGAATTAATCGTAACAAAACTTTTCCACGCATATATATTATATTGCTTAGAATACGAAACAACATAACTGAAAACCGAAGTCTTTTAAATTTTATTAATTAATTTTATTATTAATTATTGTATTTTAGCGTTTTAAACTTTTACTTTCCACCAAATTATTTCTTCAACAAAACACCATTTAAACCGTTTTTTTACACAGGGTTTAAAAAATAAAAATAAAAACGTAATCGTTTATACACAGCGCCATCTGATCCCAAATAAGCAAAGCTTGTATCTACTATGGGAATCAGATAACTGATAGAATACTTAAATACTTTTTTTTGTAAATACATACCTACTTATAAATAATACATACAGAACATCCAGACACAGAACACACATTTGTTTGTACCACAAAATGTTGGTCCAGTGTGGGAATTGAACCCACACCCTACAGCTCTTAAAGCAGATATACTACGAATGAGCCAACCAAAGCTTCACAACCCCTGGATACAAATACAATTTATACCAGCAAATACTTTTTCTGCTAGGAGATTATGAGACCTTTGCTTCGGTTTGCCAATACTATATACGAAAATAACTCTGGCATTTAGTTTACTTTTCTCAATAGGTGAAATACCCAATGATATTTGGAAAGACAAAACACGAGCTTATAAACATTATGTTACGTATACCTTAAAGGTGGAAGAAATTATAGCAAGTTTGGCTTGTTTGGTTACCTATTGGATTTGGAAGAAACGTCATTCGTGATACTAAACAAAATATAGCATTTAGCCAAAAAAAATAGAAATTCATTATTTTAACTAATCATCGAATGTCTCAAAGTAAAGAGCGCTACAACAGCGCTGCCTTAGATTTTGTTTTATTATTGAAAGTTTATGCCGTGGTGGTGCCGGCGTAAGAATTGTACCCCACCCTCTCTACCCGTGGTTGCCGTAAGAGTAGGCTAAGGGATGTAATCCGGAAGATGGACAGCAGCGTCTTCCTTGAACAATCACACATAACTGCGCTCGCTAACCCGCCTGCCAAGCGTGGCGAGTATTGGCAAAACCCGCCCAGGAGGAGGCCTATGTCCAGCAGTGGACGTTCTATGGCTGATGATGAGATGTGATTAAAAGTTTTGGCTATTGCTACAATGGTCATGGTTACCAGGGTCACGTTGTCTCTAACTATCAGAAGAGATTTTATTTCATCTCAATACTATTAAATAAAATAAAAATATGTAGCTGTGCGGCACTTGAAAATCGCAATTACCGCACCGTCAATTGAAAATAGTATAATTTGCTCATAAGACAACATGCGAATGTTCCACGTGATACGCTTGCTCTAGTACAATAGAAACGCCCTGAAGCGTTAAACCGGTGGCGTTGTCTGTTACTTTTGAATGGCAATCATCAGGTCATGACGGGGCCTTCAGGGGACCTTAACTTTGACATTAGGTTAGGACTTGCCTGACTAGTTTTAAAGTTTTTCTAGCAAGCGCATTTAATATTCCTTGCTCGTTGTAGATTGCAAGAGTAATAAATAATTATCATGATTAAGTAAGTACTGGCAATATATTAAATATGTATAAATTAAAAGGATTATAATTAGTTTTTTTTTTACAGACTTTAACTTATTTTGTAACTTTTAATTTGTAACACCAAACATACCATTCATAATTTCACAATATATATTTAATAATTCAGGTTGATTTCTTTACTATAAGTTAACTTACACTAAGAAAATAATCCACCCTAACTGTACCTGGTGCAAAGGAAGGAATCTAAATATACGGCAGCAAAATCGTCCGCGTTGAGTTAAAAAATTTCCCTAATCACCTAGCGCTATAAAATATACTTTACGACCCATTCTCATACCTACAAAATATACTTTAAAATTCATAAAAATTGGTCGAGCAGTTTCGGAGGAGTGCGACTACAAACACCATGACATGTGATTTTTTTACACATAGAAAGATATTAAAATTAAATTTTAATTAATTAGTAGTTACTGCTTGACAGCAGAATATCTGATACTGCAATGGTACCTGTTGCCAACCAAAACAACCTCCTGCGAAAGTCATCTACTTCTTAGTTAAAAAAAAAATATTTGAAGTAATAACTAGGTACCTAAAATAAAACCACTAAGCTCTTTATAGGAACTACAAAATTTTTATGGTGAAGTGTTTTTCGTGCTAATTCCCAAATATATATTTTGTATAAAAGTAATGAGACGAACGAGACTCAATCTTGTTGGTAATAGATAATCCCCTATTGCAGCGATACATAGTACTTTGAATAGTAAAACAAAGTCCAGGGCATCGTTGTTTTGGCGCTCATTATTACACTCTCGATGGTTAGTCTCAACAGTCCTGTAATTGCACTAGGTGTAGTGCCCTTCAAATCAGAACACAGTAATGTTTACACACTACTAATTGGCGGCAGATCATCTGGTACTGCGGTAGTACTTACCTAGACGATCTCCTGCTAAGAAGATGTACCACCAAGTAAAGTACAAAAAGGATAAACCCTAATACAAATAAATCAAAACATCGTTGTTGTATCGTTACATCGCTACATGTAAATCTCGGTGGTCAAGGTCTGAAAGAGGTATTCGAGAAACAGGTTTCCGATTGTCGGTTTACTAACACCCAGACGTAATTCAACCGACTTATCCTGCATAATACGTACAAACCGTGAAATGGTACTTAGTCAAAATGATCTTTGTGATTATGAATTCAGAACTGTCTGTGTATGTATGTATTTACAACAATAAAAAAAGTTTTAACAAAAAAGTTTGGGGTTTGATGTTGCTGTGTGTCCTACAATATTTATTAATATTTTCTTTAGAACTAGTAAACAATTTTTTACTGCAGGTAGACTTGCGTTTGACCGCCAACTCGCCTGATGGCACTGTTTTATATTTATTTTAAAATTATAAAAGCATGCGCAAACGTCCACATTAAATATTTTTAGACCTTCAATTGCAAAAAAAACATACAATTAAGTTTTTTTTTTAATTTGGTGAAGAAAAAAAAATTGTCATTTGGGAGGATGCAAGGATTCTCACGATACCTGATATATCCAAATATATTAAGACATTTTAAAGTAATGACGGAATTAAGAAACTCACATACATACAAATGAAAACATTACACTCCGTTTTTGAGCAGTCGTACAAAAAGTAGGACGTTTGCGCAGTTCAATAATATAATTTTATACGTGCTTTATTTCTATTTGTGCAGAGAATAAACGTCGGTAATGTAGACATCAGAGCGTCTAGTAGATATATTATGTATATCATTGTAATAATCTAACAACTACTGTTCACCTTGTAGAAATATCTACTCGTCTTTGTTTATTGTTGAATCAGCGTATAAAATGAAGATGTTTTTAACCGACTTCTTTTCGTAATAATATTAAATGCGAAAATTACAACATCGAACAAAAAACATTGACGTCACCTGTTTTATGTGTGTAAGTACTTTTATAATTGTGTTGTATAATAAAATGACGTCCATTAATGAGGACGTTCGCGATGAGCGCTTTTTATTATTATTAATTTACGTGCTATGTTATTTTACATTTCAATTAGGCGATTAGATAAATTCAATTATTTATTAATAATTGTGATAAATAGTAAATAGACATTGTTTTTATTTTTTATTGCACACTTACTACAATATCTACAAAAGGAGGACTTAGAGATGTGGTTGCAGGCGCGTATCAAAAATTAAAAAGAAAACACTAAGAAAAATATATACATATTATTATCTATATCTTAAATCTATTTCGAAATGTGTAAGATAAAAAAACAATGCTTTTACTCTAATCTATGATGTTCACATAAATATAAGTTTACTTGGACTCATATAAAAATGACATTTTCGAAGATCTTAAGAATTAATAAGAATTAATTTCTTGTCACAACCGAAACAAACGCTCTACCACTGAGTGGACCAGTATTTGAAAATTTATTTGAAGCCATACAACGATAATACCTATATAGCGTTACTAGTGCTATTACAAATTAACATTCCTATTTAATAACATCGTATCCTAAGCAAGTATACTTTGTAAAAACACTGCATGACTAAACGAACCATATCGATTAAGAAAATCGACTAAATCAAGCGTTACCTCACGGAAGGCCATTTGAGATCTTCTCATAGGTATTGTAAACCTGGAAGCTAGAGACTTATAACATGTAATTTTTAAGAATATCAAGAGAAACCCACATAAATAAACATTGCATACAACAGAAAGCGACTTGACCCGAATCGACTCGAATTGAGTACTACGCAAAAACTTTCGCCACACATCACTTACTTCAAACTCGTCTCGACTGTAGCCGACATTTTGACAGCACTAAACTATTTTAAAGAGTTTTCAATAATCACAGATAATAATTAAAAAAATATTTTTTTTCCACTGTTTTCCGCGTTTTACTACGAATTACAGTCACAAAATATCAGATTTGTTTGGTGCCGGCGCGGCGGCGTCGAAATGTAAGTTGAGTTGGACGTCGAACGTGCAGCCGGCTACGCTTTGTTCTAATCACTGAGCGATCACAGTCTCTCGTTTTCTTTTCTGACGATGTTTATAGAGCTGATCAGGCTTGTAATTATACATGTGAATGTTTGATAAGAGAGTTGACAGGATGATGGAAATATTTTGAGATTTAGTTTCGTTACTCATGTAGAATACTGTATGTAATACAAACCGACCATTATTTATTTACTTAAGAATAATTTGCTACTGATATAAGAACATAAATATTTTATAGACATACGTGACTTTTAACGTTATCATTAAATAACGTGTAAATGTAATGAAGTATCTATTTTAGTTCCTTATTTATTATATTAATCACGATATTGTTGTTTGAAAAGGAAGCTTCCTTTCTTTACATTCCTTCAATAAATAAAGACCTTTATTTATTTACCTACAAATGTATTTTCTGATTTTATTTTTATATCTTTGAATTAGTTTTGTGTTAAATATATCGCTGTCTTTATTAGTAACTTATTTTGTGTCTGAATCAGCTCTGTTTTTGACTGTCCCACAGCTGGGCGTGGGTCTCTTTTCATTAGAAGGGTAAGGGTAAATCTTGTAGTATAGGAACCATATAGCTGATATAATACTTTTTTTTTGTTGTAAATACATACTTATAATATATAAAGGACATCCAGAACCAGAACAAACATTTATGCTCGTCACACAAACAATGTTTGTCCTGAGTGGGAATCGATCCCACGCCCTTCAGATCTTGAAGCAGATACACAACCAAATGAGCTAACAGGGCAGCCAAACCTTTCTACATGCTATATCAATCAATCAATCTTTAATAATTATTACCTAAGTCTGTTATATATTATACATTTAGCGATGATAGCTCAGTGGTTAGCTTGGTCGCTTCTCATGCCGAAGAGCGTAGGTTCGACCCCTAACAATGAGTTTGAGCTACCGGTGAAGGAAAATATCGTGAGGAATCTATAGTATGGCGGTAGGGTACTCTGTAGTACTCGGCTGGCTTGCTACATACCTCAAGTTGAAAATCTGCCGCCAAGCATCTAACAGTATGTTCCGGCAGAGCCATTCCAGGCTAGGCATGCTTACCATGTTCGACCACAGCGTCACTTAACATCAGGTGAGCTGTGGTCAAACACCTAGACTATCAGCCAAAATAAAAATAACAGGCATCACTGCCTTTTGGGATCTGATCCGCGACCAAACTGCCTGGTAAGAGCCTCTTAAAGTGTTGGTCAAGGCTAATATAGTAGATATTAACCTTAAATCGCTCCTTATTCGCAAATACCTAGCCAGTTAACCATTAAAAAACATGTTCTCGTGGTATCATCCGCTCCATATAGGTCCAAGTGACATAAGATGCACTCTTGCAGCTCCGAGGTAAACCACGATTGTACGCAACAATCGCCGCCGTGGGAACGAATCGCAGCTTGATCTAGTAGCTAGCCCTGGTGTCAAAGGTTTCAGGTCATTTTACTAACTCTTTTTTATAGTTGACAGGCTAGGTGTTTGCTAGCTAACCTGATGTTAAGTGGCGGTGTGGTCGAAGATGGATTTCCTGATTTGCCCCTGTCTTTGTGTAATCGTTTATGTTTCTTTTGTGTTAAAATTTTGATAATTACTTTTTTCTTTCTAATATCATTTACGTACAACGTAACGCTTGCAAATTAAAATGCTATGCTATTCTAAATAATATTTTGTGGTAATCTCTGTATTCGCGAGATATACTCTGATACATAAATATTTATGTGTAAGACAAATATACTTAAACATTATAAAATATGAGATACCACGTATAAGATGCACTTTAGATAATAACAACGAGGTAAACCACGATTGTAAGATTTATAAGCAAATGCCGACTACGTGGGAACTACTCAGTGTTTGAATTGCCACTGATCCAGATTGTGATGTTTTGGATCAAATCTATCTCGTATTGATAAACTAAATTAGTCTTCTACTTTATGGAATATTTTACTTTATGAAAATGGCATCGGAAGCCTTACTGAAAACTACCTATATATTGTACCAATGTTTTTATACTCATTACTCTAAACTTTTTTGCAATAAATTTAAAGATGCTTATAACAAGTCATCTTGTTAGACTTAACACATAACTCTATTAGGATATGGCAAAAAATAGGAAGTGCAAAACGTTCAATTCTATATCATTGTTAAGAATCATTAAAAAAATCATCAAGATTAAACATTTGGTTTTCAGGATAGAGTTCAACCGCTTAATAGAATAATATTTGTCATAGTTATGACTGTACCATTTTAGTGTAAATAAAAATATTGTTTTCTGACGGTAGTTTGACTACAGTTCACCTAAAGCCAAAGTCAAAATCTTTATTTATATGACAACAGGTGTAAAAAGGTCTTAAGCAGCTGCAGGACTAGTATCAATAGCCAAGAATAAATTTAAAAAAGGTCTGAAATATAATTGTTTGCGTCAATTGTCAACCATTACGGTGTGCAAAGTCATTTATTGATTAATTAAAATATTAATTGATTTTATTATTCTATACATAAAAATAAAATGTACATATTACGTCAATTAACGATCAATTAATTATTATTTGTAATAATTAACGTAGGGATGTTGTGATCACAGATATATCATAATTATGTTGTCCTTGTCATTAAATAAGAAGTAGGTACGTAATAATACTTAATTTTTTATGAAGCTTGTATTATACAGGCATGTATAGTATAAGCATATTACAAGCCTGGAATAAAACTGACTGATAGGTGAGGTTGGATCAGACAGACCAGATCATCATCAGCCATAGAACGTCCACTGCTAGCACGGCAACAGACCGACAGACAGACCAATAATTGATAATCAAGGGGTATCAGCAGTAGGATAAGACATTTTAGCTTATCTAACACTCATACTCGTAATGCATCATCTAACGGACATTGTATTGCATTGCGAACGAAACGCTTGCGTGTTTTAAACATGTACAGCGCCATCTATCATAGCATAAGTATAATTTGACAACTTTGTTCAGTTAAGTTAGAAAGATAATTACCACTTACAAAAAGAAAGAAAGTACTAAAAAGTATCCTACCAGCATGTTAGCATGTTAAGTTGTGGGGTATTGTCGCTAGCTTCAAGCAGTGAAGGAAAACATTGTGAGGGAAGTTCGTACCCGAGAGCTCTCTTATTCTTCGAAGACGTGTGAATTTTAGCCAACTCGCACTATATCCTTACCTTTCTAACAGTAAGAAGAAACCCGCGGTGCAGTAGGACAATTTATAAAAATAGGCTATTTACACGAGTTGTGGAGTGCTTTAGCCAAATATGAAGAACCTGAAGCCCAGTCTCCTTACGAAAGTGCTATAAGCGTCTACAAGAAATAACTAAGAGGATAGTGACATAATATAGTAATTCTATGCCTATGCTCAGTAGTGTTGATGTTGCGATTGCGGTAGCTGCGATAACCACTAAGTACCTATGTCAACTAAAAAGCTATATTACTTTATAATGCTACTGACAGATCATGCCTTTTGACAGTTTTTATTTGGTGATAGATCTCTTTACTGGGTTGAGGACCCAATCGTAGTACCAGATATTTTAATACTGCGATTTTGCTATTGACCCTAACCGTCGAATGTCTCAAAGTAATGAGCACCAAAGCAGCTATGACCCAGGCTTTGTTTTGTTACTCAAAATTCTGGGTACTACTACAATGTTATGAACATTGTAGTAGTACCCAGAATTTTGTGTAATGTATCACTTACCAACGGGAAAGCGTGTCCCTCGTTTTAAATACATAGAAAAACTTCTGATTGCACAAAAACGATTTCTGTTCCGAAAGCTTATGGTATTAAAAATTTAGCAAACGGAGAGATATCTAATGTCAGTAATCACGAAAAGTATAGTGAAGACAATGGTGAAGAAGGTAATATCAAACTTCCTCCGTTCATGGGCACAACTGACAATGATTTAAAGCGAAACCATAACACAATAGCGAAGTCCGAGACCCCACGTGTTTACAATGAGACGAAGCACATAGCATCAATAGAAAGGCCGGATAGAAATGGTCACGCATATGCGCACCATATGCGAGAATCTCTGGTCGGTAGATCCTGCCATAAAACAAATGTCAGTAATAATTCTATACAGTTTGTATACGAAATAAAATATCCGGTGTGCGTTATTTAGTTTCTACGTTGATGTTCCTGAATCTCACTGGACAGCTCTCGGGTATAGAACTCAGAAATAACAATAAAGTAAAATAATTAGCATTTGTAATGCTATGAGCGGCTGATTATTTATTGATAAAAATTCCACGCGCCTCACGATTGATAGATTGACGAGGAGAGTGGTGTGATGACTGGTACCTAAAATCTACTGAATTATTTTTTAGCGCTTAATACATTATCTACATTATTATTATCTTTATTTTCAACAAAATCGTTTAACTTATTTTATTTACAAGTTTTTATTTCGTTACTTAATATTTCTCATTCTATATAGAACTGTAGGTACTAGTCAAGTCCTTTCATTTGATACCCATATTTAGGGGGATGCAAAAAAGATGTAATCCGCCATTTTGTAGCGGCGGCCATCTTTGATTAACAATGATAATGAATGTATTAAATTGTATTGTCATCAGAACTAAAGATGAGTAGCAAATATCAAATACAACTATTTAACCTATTCCTAATTATATTTAAACATATAATTTATATATTTTTGTAATACCCTTTTAATTTCCTTTATTTTGATTCTCGATAGGTTTCTTTTTTATATTAACGTATTAATATTTCGCGCCAAAACTCCGCCATTTTTTTTCAGACACCTACCTCATGACACTTGGGTTTTTAAGACGAATATAAACTTAACTGTCGAAATCCATACAGCCGTATGAAAAATACGAGGTAATAAAGAAATTTACAAATACATATACGGGATACGCGCAAAAAAATAACCCTTCTTTGGCAATCGAGTAATAAATGATGGTATTCTCTGTTAATTTTCCTTTTTCCATTTATATACACACCATATACCTAATTATATGTAGGTAAACTTTGTTTTCGCATTTTGAGAAATACATTTTCTAACAGAAATAAATCTTCATCTGATAAGTGCGACATTTTGCACGCTATTTAAAATCCCTCTATACCCTCTATTAATAACCATATTATTTAATAACCATATCTATATTATTATTTATTACTACCCGCTATTTATACCCTCTTGCTTTATGAGCAGATCAGTACCGATAAGCGCTGGTAGCCAGCTTCCTACGTGTATACGCCCTAACAGGGGATAGCGGAAAATCAAAACTATTTACAATTTATTACATTTTTATTCATTGTTTACTTTTTAAACGTGGTTGATATTAACTGACGGTATGATCGAAGATAGTAAACACGCTTAGTGTGGAATGGAACTGGCTCTTAAGTGAGGCTGCCAGAAGACCATTACTAGATTGCTTGGTTGCGATCCATAAACGTGAAGGTAGTAGCTAAAAGCACCTTACCACTACGCTATGGTTTTCTCGCGATGTTTTCCTTCACTTCAAGCTTATTGTCGTTATTTGGTTTCGGTCGGAACGAACTTACCACAGAGCGTAACATCGCTACATATAACTTTTAAATCATTAATTAGTTTATTTCAAACTCAAAAACAAGTTCTCCACGTAGATCACTTAAAGCGGCAACAGTCACGATTTGTAACGTTCAGTAGATAAATCCCAGTCTGTTACTAATTTGTTCATATTGTTTTAATTAACTGGTTTTGGTGTAGCTGTCGATGTGCTAAAGGCGCTCCTGATATACCACGTATTGGATTTCTTTACTCTCGTTTAATATATGAATGGTGTTGTACACTAGGAACAGCTGGTAGATATTGAGACCTGTAAAGAAACATATGTATATAATATACGTAATCTAAATGGGATGGTGAATAATATAAATAATTCTTCCTGACCAATGTGAGGTAGAGATATTATCCCATCCATGTGTCTTTATGTTGTTTGAGGGTTTGCAAAACGGTTTGCAAAACAATTACCTTCTGTGTATCTTGAAAAAACCCATGACTCTAAGAGTTATTGTGAAAAGTGTTAAAGAGTACAATTTAAATCATTGTATAAGCAAAATCGGATTTTTCGTTTCTTCAAGAATAATGTAATAATGGGATAGAGTTCCGAAAAGCAGATACAGCTTTTTCCTTTGAAATTTTGTTTACCTAAGTATTTTGACCCGCTGATTATGATAATGAAAATTGGCGCAAATTGTATTTTCAAGATCAAAGGTCAAATTGAAGAAAAATCCATGTTACCTTCCTACCCACACGTGTCTATTGAAACTATTAATGCTAAACGCTGGAGAGAGGGGGCGCCAAGATCAAGATCAAGACCAAGTACCAAAATCAAGATTGCCGGTTGGAAAAAATATTAGATCGGAGCTGCCAGCATTGGATTATGATGAGCTGATTGTGTGCCGTGGGTGATGCCAGCGTTAAAATAGTACCAAAAAAAAAAAAAATAGTAGTAGTAGTAAAATAGTAGTAGTCTCTATCCGTGGTTGCCGTAAGAGTCAGCTAAGGGATGTAATCCGGAAGATGGGCAGCAGCGTCTTCCTTGAACAATCCCACCTAACTGCGCTCGTCAACCCGCCTGCCAAGCGTGGCGAGTATTAACAAAACCCCCCCCAGGAGGAGGCCTGTGTCCAGCAGTGGACGTACTATGGCTGATGATGTGATGTGTGTGTGTGATGTGATTGTGTTGATGTAATTATTTAGATGTGGAATTAGCAGTAGGTTAGTTTATTTGCTTAGTTTACTCAAAATCAACGTTATTGGAATATCACAGCTCGTATTTTGATATCTTTGTGTCGCAATTTTAACAATGCCTCATCAACAGAATTGTGTAATTTGTTCGACCTTGCCATTTTATTACACTCAGTGTATTCTGAGTGCCTACCTACTTGCACAAAAACTGTAGGAATTTATTGTATTGCCACAAGTTTTTATTATTGCGAAATTTTGATTTTATTTTTACTCAACTTTGTTTTTAAGCACCTAACGGTGTGTTTTTTTTTGTGTAAAAGTAATTTGATGAACGAGACTCTCTCCTGATGGTAAGAGATAACGTATGCCTATGACCACGGCAGCGATACACAGAACTTTGAGTAGTTATACATATATGTATCTACTATATTACAAAGTGAGGCATGGCATCGCTATTTGACGTTCATTAATTTGAAACATTTGATGGTTAGCCTAAACAGACCTGTAATTTTGCTAGCTGCAGTACCCTTAAAACCGGATCATAGTAATGTTTACACACTACTGCTTGGAAGTAGATATAATAATAATAATAATAAGTTTTACGTTTAATCATAATCATTTCAAACAGCATGTTCAATAGAGTAAATGGACAATGAATGCAACGTTATCAATTTAAAATGTAGCGTGGCGTAATCCAAGTACATAATGTGGATTTTACAAAAAAAAAATTGTTTACAACGAGGCTATGTATAAACTAAATTAGAGATGAGAAAGCATCTTGATTTCTCGGTACTTACTCAAAAAGAACAGGTACACCAGATTTTCTTCCAACTGGTCGTATTCGAAAGACAAGGATAGTATTATGTCCAGGCACAGTGTTATGAGTTGGAATCCCACTCCCAAGTAGAAATAAACCTGTAGGAAGCACTTGTTCTTCTGAAAACAAATTATATGTATTGAATAAATGCTAGATTTTTTTTATGGTAGACAAGCTAGATGTTTGACCACAGCTCACCTGATATTAAGTGACGGTGTAGTCGAAGATGATAAACAACTGGAATGGTACTAGCTTTCAAGTAAAGCTGCTGGAATACACCGTTAGATGTCTGTAGGCAGATTTTCAACTTGAGGTAACTAGCCAGCGGAGTGCTAGAAAGTACACTACCGTCATGCTATGGTTTCCTCACGATGTTTTCCTTCACCGGCAGCTCAAGCTCAATGTTGGGGCTTGAACCCACACCCTTCGGCGTGTGAAACAAGGGCGCTCACCACAGAGCTGTGTTCAAAAACTGCCTGTCAATTATAAAAAACATTTCTCTTTTTCAATGCTGGGTGAAAGCCTGTCACCTGCCTCGGTTCTGTACGACCTACGCTTTTTTCCATAAAAGTGTCATGCAAACATTTTTAAGAAGTCTCTAGATATCATTGTTATTAAGAATCGGATACATTAAAGAATTGTATTCGTGAATGATTTTATAGTATACCCTTCTATTTACTCCTTATACTACTATTTGTATCTCTCTCTCTCTCTCTCGCTCGCTCTCTCTCTCTCTCTCTCTCTCTCTCTCTCTCTTTCTCTCTCTCTTTCTCATTGCTTAATGTAAGTATACTTGTGCAAAACTGTGCATCATTGAAGAAGAAAAAAACTCTTCAGTGTTGTACACGATATAGAAGCGGTATTCATTTCATTCATTTAGCCACCCCTAAAGATAATGGCTGTATACAAGAAATCACTGACCTTATGTGCCCCGATCAACAGTATAATGATGAGAATGACATCCGTACACATAAAAGCTATAGTAGAAGCATGCAGCGCTATCGGATCTCTGCTATCACCTTCCGGAGGAGGACGTTCGAAAACGATATGGTCTACCAGTAGGAATATTAATATGGGCAGAGATAGGAGATTAAAAACCTGAAAAAAAAAAAAAAAACGTTTTAGTAAACAGGTCAAATAAATGAAATGAGAAAGGATTAAAGTTCCGTTACAGTCAGCAACAAGGAACCAAGAGTGCCATCACAATCTCTACATATTATAAAACAAAGTCATCCGCCGCGTCTGTCTGTTCGCGTCAAACTTAAAAATTACCGAACGGATTATCATGCGAGTTTCACTAATAGATAGAGCGATTCATGAGGAAGGGTAGGTATATAATTTGTCAAGGTTTTATATAAATTGGTTGAAATATGATGATAAATGTTGGATGTGTCGGAAAAAGTCAAGCCATCTGGGAGCTTTCATCGAAAACGCTTTGAGATAGAAAATCCTTTGAGATAATCCAAAGCATCATATAAATGCGGGGCGGGTCGCTAGTTAGAGTATAAACATACTATGTTATACAAGTTACTTTGTTAACCATGCTCATCCTGAATATTATCTAAATTCACAAAAACGAGGTGCAAACTGTATTAGATGATCAAAACGTTAATTTAACAGATAACGCCTGTCCATGAACTTTGCAATAACAAAGCAAAGTCCAGGGCATTGCTACTTTGATTCTAATTAGAGACATTCGACGGTTCATCTCAGTAGCCCTGAAATTTTGCTATGTAAATATAGTAATGTTTATACATTACAGTTCGTCGGCAGAATATATGGTACTGCGGTTGTACCTATCTCGATGACCTCCTGCAAAAGAGGTCTACCAATAAGTGATAGTACACGACTAGGCGAAAAGTTAAGATATCTATTGGATGCTGCGTGAATCGAGCAATCCTATCCTATTCTATTAATCACACTAATATTAAAAAGGCGAAGGCTTGTAAGTGTGTGTGTATGTTTGATACTTCTTCACGCTCAAACGGCTTGACCAATTTTGATGAAATTTGGTATGGAGGTGTTTTTAAATGTAGCAGGTAACACCGCGGGGCGCAGCTAGTAATATTATAAATATGACAGTTTGTGAGGATGGATGTTTGTTACTCTTTCACGCAAAAACCACTGAACGGATTTGGATGAAATAGCACACATATAGTTTATGGCATATATTAACATATAGGATACATTTGGTACTGCAAACAGAACAAACTTTTTGTTAAATTTCATCCGGACGAAGTCGCGGGAACAGCTAGTAATAGATAATTGTATTAATGAATTAAACTATAAATACAAAAGTCAGGTCAATAGTATTTATATGTTTGTTACAGTTTATTTTTTTTAGTTGGAATACTTACACAGACTGATAAAATGTAATAAATATATACTCGCTCACCCACCTACAAATGTATCTGAGTAATTCAAACAAGGACAAAAAGTTCTATGTACCTAGAAACTAGAAAAAAACTTCAGATGACAAAATGTGCAAAACGGCCAACTTAACCGCGTTAATGTCTGAGTCATCTATAGATCAAACTGTAGATGATTTAGATATTCGCAACGTCTTTATGGTCGGAAAAAAATGACTAAATCAATTTCGTATTGTTTTTACCAAATTAATTACTAGTTAGATGGAGTGCTGCTGAGGTTTTTACTCTGCTCTGAAGTGGAGCTGAACAGTAAGTAAGTAAGTGTTCAAATCACGTCATTTATGTATATAATATGTATATCACTATAGGCTATAAAATTTTCCAAAATTGAATCGATCGAAAGTGAGAATGATACATAGAAAGTAGACCGTACTTACCAAATTAGCATATGCAAAAATAGTGACGCCCTTTCGAATCGGTATGCAGAAACAGCACTTTCTAGTCACAGGCCATTTAGGCCAACAGCTTATTGGCATTTTGGCAAGAACGCTTATCAAATTAAGGGTATAAGAGTCACTGGCAGAAAAAAGTAAGGAGGTACTTAGTTACCAATTTTTTTTTATCTAGTGATGTTTCAAGTCGTGGCGTCTACCCGTTTTGGAACAAGCAATCATCAATAAGATATCGAGAAGATAGAACTTCAAACTGTACCAAACTTTGTTTTTTTTTTTTTTAAGTTTGTTCACTAACTATTTTAACAATGAGCAACTGTTTGGTTTTATCAAGATGTTTCAACACCATAAATCCAATACAAATTTCCACCGTAATGATAAAAATGTTGGCAAACAATCGGTATTTGGTATTGCTGTATCCGCCATTCAGGCGTTGCAACACACACGTCTAACTTTTACATTAATTTATCAAAAACACATAATAATTTAAACTGTTTTAAAGATTATTTTAGATAAAATTATCGGCGAGTGTCCATGTCACGTGCTTTGACTAAATGAACAACTGCCGCGACATTGCTTCCTCTGAGGTCGTGTTAAATGGAGTTCTTCCTGTCTGTACAATAGCTTGCAATGAGGACCTACTTAAGCACTTTGCCGTATTAAAGAACCTATAAAATATTTCTTGTGTGTTTGTTCTAAACATGAATATCTTTTACTGTGACATGGTGTTTTGATTTGAAAGCTGATTGGAGTTGCTTATTGTTAGTTATTGTTCATAAACGTTTTGATTTACTATAGCTACACGCTGTATAAGAAAATCACAATGTCAATATGTATATTGTATTATGATATGTATTGTGTAGTAATATTTGTATTATATAATAATATATAGTTTATGATAATATAGGTATGTTATGTAAAAAAAAAATGTATTTGAAGGAGCGGTCTTTCCTATTTTTTTTTAATGGTCGATACGCTAAATGTTTGACCACTGATCACCTGATGTTAAGTGACGGTGTGGTCGAAGATGGTAAGCACACGTAGCCTGGAATGGAACTGGCTCTCAAGTGAAGCTGCCGGAACACACCGTTAGATGCTTGGCGGCAGATTTTCAACTTGATGGGAGCTAGCCAATCAAGTACTTGAAAGTACCCTACCACAATGCTATGATTTCCTCACGGTGTTTTCTTTCACTGGCAGCTCAAGCTTATTGTTGGGTCCGAGCCCACGCACTTCGGAGTGTGAACCGACCGCGCTAACCACTGAGCTATCATCGCTATAAAATAATAATAACATTTTGTGTTTCTTATCCTTCAAGGTAAATAACCCGGCTAAAAGATAAAAGCAGAAATATTTTTATAAATAAGGATTTAGTTAAGTTCTGACGCAAACTAAAAAACAGATTATGTAAGAACAATTTATTTGTTTGTGGTAACTCTAAATTTTTTTGTTAGAAACATAAATAATAATAAAATAATACAAAAAATTGAGAACATTTATAGATAACACCCAGATAACGTACTTACAGTTGTTAATAAATTAGTATTATAGTTATGATTTTATATTTAAATATTTATATTAATGCGTGTGTACAGGAGGCAAGTATTGACTAAGACTAAAATCAAATCAGGAGTATAAACGGTGGGCAGTTATAGTTTAATCTTTGTATTGTTACATCATCAAGGTTGTTGGCAAGAAATTAGCAAAATAACAATTTCAACAAGTATGATTTCTACAAAAAAAAAAACGACTGGGTTCCCTAAGCCTTATTTTTTTTTAAATTACTAATAGTCTTACGTTTGACCGCTAACTCGCCTGATGTTAAGCGAAGATGCGGTCTACGGTGGAGCACGCTCGTCTAGAAGAAACCGATTCACTCGCGACTTGAAGGCACCCAGATTATATCCATCAGGGATCGCCTCGAGCATCATATTCCATTGTCTAGCGGTTCATACAATGAAAGCAGATCTGAAGAGTTTAATTTGAGTTTTTGGAATATCGACCATGAAGCGGTGCGCTTTTTAGAGCTCCTGACTGTCTGATAGTAGAATGGGCAAGATGGAATTAGATAGTAGGTAGTAGTTGGTTACATTGTTTTATTACGGAGTTTCAGTGCGTACCTTCATGCCTGCCTACCTTCCATCGTCAGATGACGATGAAAGCGGAAGGAGTTGTTAATTGGGACTATTCTGTTGACCAGTGGTTCTTTCAAGTCACAGGAAAGCAAAATACGCAATTTCGTTTACTGTGATAACATATTTTTTCCAGTTATTATTTTAAATATTATTATATATGCTCCACAGACACCGAGGTCTGTGATATTTTTCAATTTATTATCTACTACAATAATGTCTTACTTTAAATACTTTACAGAGAAAGGGAAGTTAGTAAAGTTAGTTTGTTAAAATACTAGTTTGTAATTATTTTGGTATAAAAATCACACTACTGAACCAATTTGAATGAAATTTCTATATTACCAGCCTGAAACTATATCAATTTAAACACAAATATATATTTTTCAAATTGGTTCATAAATGAGGGAGGCCCGAAATAACAAACATAAAAAATAGAAGTGACTTGACAACCTCTTTCTTTTTTGAAGTCGTTTAAAAATGTAGTCAAGTGATGTCAAAATAAAAGACAAATTTAACCTTAAATTACACCTTGTCCAACAGTCTTTCTATTTGGCTGATATTGTCCAACTGAAAAAATGCGCGATAGCCTCAAAACGTGACTTGTTTGGTTCCTAAAATCTTCTTACAAGTATTCATAGATTAAAAACATATAACATGGTGCTATTAAAGAGTAGGTATATTCGGTATTTGTGCTATTAAGAATTAACAGATTGCAACGCAATAGAAATTAAGAGTGGTTTGACCGCCTTATTCAAAATTACCTGATATCAGTTTTCAAAAATACGCCCTTCTAAAAAAGTATACAGGGTTACAAGCTTGGGTGTATTAACCCAAAAGGGATTATATGTTGACGTCATTATGAATAACTTTTAAAAATCGCAATGAAAATAACACTTGGTTACTTTACTATGTTTCGGTTTGAAGGGTACTGCAGCTAGCGAAATTACAGGGCTGTTGAGACTAACCATTGAAATTCTCAAAGTAATGAGCGCCAAAGCAGCGATGCCCTGGACTTTGTTTTGCTACTCAAAGTTCTGCGTATCGCTGCAATGGTCGTGGATATGCGTTATCTCTAACCACCAGGAGAACGTCTGGTTCGTCTTATAGCTTGCAAATAATTTCGCGATTTCAGTGTTGATTCCACCCCAAAAGCTTTTCATAATGATGTACAATAACTTTTT
This sequence comes from Biston stratarius, assembly GCA_950106695.1. NCBI lineage: Eukaryota > Metazoa > Arthropoda > Insecta > Lepidoptera > Geometridae > Biston > Biston stratarius. Next base: position 25,710,266 of record OX467106.1, read on the forward strand.
TTTGGCTTAGTGCACTTTAAGGTTAACCTTGAATAGTTATTATATATTTAACCTCTCACACAGATGTATCCCAGGAAAACATACTTTTCAGACCTTTTTTGACTAGGCCCACCAGTCTTCATTGCTTTTTTCCCGTTCTTTTTATATTCCGTCTAGATTTTCAACATCAGCTTGGAAAGGTTCCACATACTGGCTTGCTTCCTCGTCATCTTTACTTAATGTGGGCATTTGAACAAACTCGTATTGTTGCTTGTTCCTCAACTTTATCATTTCACTTTTCAATGTGAAAATTATGCACACATCTAGAACTGCAAAAGGAAACATTAACCCTTATAAATTTACATTAAAAAAAACTAATTCCATGTTCCGAAGTTCAAACACGGCTAGGTTTTAGGTATTATGGTTTAAAAATATCAGTGAAAATTTCCTTGGCATACATTAGAATATGCCTACGTTCAACAACTGAAATAAACTGAAATTCTAACAAGGTGTAGTAGCCAGTAATATACAAATTTTGTAGCGATGATAGATCAGTGGTTTGCGCGGTCGATTCACACGCCAAAAGGCGTAGGTTCAAATCCCGACAATGAGCTTGAACTGCCGGTGAAGGAAAATATCGTGAGGAAACCATAGCATGGTGGAAGGGTACTATTTAGTACTCGGCTGTCTAGCTACCACCCTAAAGTTGAAAATCTGTCGCCAAGCACCTAACAGTATGTTTCGGCAGACTAAAGTGAGAGCTAGTTCCATTTCAGGGTAGGTGTGTTTACCATCTTCGACCACACCGTCACTTAACATCAGGTGAGCTGCGATAAAACATCTAGCAACATACCTACATGTCAACAAAAAAACAATTTTATTGTTTTAAAATATTTTGTGAGTATAAAATTGTTTAGATTTTTCAAAAATATCAATGTAGTTTAAAATTTTTATCGGTAAAAAAACTCACCAGCATTAATTAATCCACAGACCATGATGACGATGACCAGCACTTGACCACTCGACGTATCATAAATATCGATAAGGCCATAAATAAGGAATCCAATAAAACATGCGGCTCCCATAAACACCATATAAATACTATAGCATAAGAAAACTCGTAGAGTACGAAGATTATTCTGTAAAAGAAGAAAAACGCATTACTATTGCGACATTGAATGGCTTTAACGATGTCTTTCTGTTTAGAAAAACTCACTCAAAAGTCTGCCTGCTAAGAACTATTGATTTACATTCAATCACGCCTTGAATTTATTCTACGATAGCTTAAACAAATTCCTCAAACAACATCTCGTTTATTAAAGTGATCGTGATCAAAGAATATCGTGATGCATCTAACACAGAAATAGAAGAGCTAGAAAATAATATGAGAACTGGCATAGCGAGTGTTTTTAGAATTATTGGCATGATTGCGTGATTGGCGTGACAAAAGGATTAACTTTTTTTTCGCGATTTCAGAGTTTTTCCTCTTGTCATATTTGTTCAAAATGGCGTTCGGTTTGATACACTCCAAACTTAAGAAACTACTTTATTTATACATTTTACCATTCCGGTGCAAACGGTGAACGAAAACATCGTGAGGAATCCTACATAATATCTGAGAGTTCTTAAAAAAAAGTTCTCGATGATGTGTGAAGTCTGCCAAGCCGCACTTGGACACTATATTCTTATCCTTCTCGCAATGAGAAGAGACCCAAGCCCAGCAGTGGGCAGTTTATAAACAAAACAGGGCTGACTCGGCCATTCAAATTAAGCGATCACGTAAAAAAAATCAGAAATCAGAAGTATTTCGCAATTTCGGAACTATGATCCTTTTTTTAATCTTAGATAGGCTTGCGTTTTACCGCCATCTCGCTTGATGTTAAGCGAAGTATGGTGGAGCACGCTCGCCTAGAAGAAACCGGTTTACTCGCGACTTGAAGGCACGCAGATTATATCTATCAGGGAACACCCACTCGGGTAGGTAAATTCAATTGTTTAGCTGCTTTGTTTGTTTATTGCGTGAGCATAAGAGAGTAGCAATAACAGCTTTATAGTACGGCGCCTGATGATTTACTTACAGTAAAAAGTCCAACTGCAAGCACCACCATGAAGGCACAGTCAATGACTAACACTATAATCACGATGAGAAAAGCGTGTGCTAAAGTAAAATGTTTGGTTTTCAGCTCGTGGTAGCTATCTAAAATCATCACCATCAATGTAAGAAAAACTGCCAGCGACAGATCCACTATCTGAAAACGTAAAGAAGTAAACATAAGTGCGATTTATATTCACAGGGAAAAGATAATTAAAAGATTCTAGATATTTATTGGTTCCACACAGTAAAATATGTTGTAAATGTTGTATTTTAGTATATGGTACACAGACAAATATGGACCCTGTCGGCACACCAACGTTTAGAAGGAGCATTATTTTAAAAGTCAAGGTTTATTTTCAAGTGTCATATTTTTATAATAAATTTCATTAAAAATTATAATTTTTTTGAGATCCATTTCCATTCCAGGCTAGTTGTGCTTTACCGTCTTCGACCACACTTAACATCAGGTGAGATGTGGTTAAACACCTAGCCAGACAGCCATAAAAAAAATGACATACAATGTCAATTTTACATAATGTTACATAATTTATTTAGAGTAGCTCTTTTTTTTCTTGGAGTTTATCTCAGAATCAATAATTTAAAATTATTATGCGAGTGTCAAACAAGTCAAAGTCAAGGGAAACTAGTCACGGTTAGATTGCCGCGTGGGTTCAAACCCCAACAGTGAACTTGAGATCTCAGTGAAGGAAAACATCGCGAAGAAACCATAGCCTTATGGTAGGGTATTTTCTTGTACTCGGCTGGCTAGCTACCACCTTCAAAATAAAAATCTATCGTCAAGCACCTAACGGTGTATTCTGGCAGCCTCACATTGAGAACCAGTTCTATTCAAGGCCAAGTGTGTTTACCATCTTCGACCACACCGTTACTTAACATCGGGTGAACTGTGGACAAAAACTTAGCCTGTCAGCCATAAAAAAAAAGTACAGAAGCACTTCAGTAATACGAAGAAGACTTTTTGATGTTCTATTGAGAAAGTAATTTCACTAATTATTATTATCACATGTACATATAAATAAATACCTTGTTAATTACTCAATGAGCGATATTCCATGATTATGTATTTAAAATCAAAAACACAGATTTTGGAAAGTAAGCATGACATTATTTTTTTGATGTTGGCGTAAAAAATCTATTTGGAAAGTTTGTTCTCAGTTCAATTAATAAATAAACAAATAATATACAAATAAATCTACATTATATGTGTTCAATTAATTAATAAAATACAACAAATAGGTACTATTAAGACATTAAATTAAAACAACATTGATAGTTTCCAATAGATGGCAGTCAACACCAAACATTGTTAAATATGCAATAAAATTATTGTCATCATTTATCTATGACATGTTCATAGCTTTCTAAATCATTTAAATAACTTCAAAATAAATCTATGTCAAAGTGGAATTAAAAAAAAAACTTTATTTTTAATTATATTTACTATGTATAATAGAAATACTAAATTGTGAACTCACCGACTTTACACACGACCACACTTGTAAACATGATTTTAATGGAATACATACAATAACAGCATTTTCTAAAGAACGGTGCTTCTCTAGGCATATTATTGTTTACAAACAGAACAAAGACTCAACTATTTGGTTAGGTACGCATTTCGTCTTGACAATCGCCACTGGATGACTTCACGACCGTGGCGTCTATATTTAGTTAGTCTATGTTTAGTTATCTGAGTATCTATAGCATACCTTAGTCGTAAACTTTATAAAAGACTCTTACATCTGTTAGTATTACACAAATAAGATATCAATAACGTGATAATAAATAATTATTTTATTGATTATAATTAACGATAAAATATTATCTTGACATTTTAGTTTATTTCTAAATAAAAAGAAAGTATTATAACCCTGTGAAAGCTTGAGATCGATTCATAGATTATTATAGTCTATGTTGAATCATGCGGGATATGTTGTCTGTGGCTAGAAAAACCGACCAATCAAAAGCTTCTCAGCTTATCGCGGGAAGCTTTGACCTTTGGTCGAAACAAGTTTCCGATTAGATTATTGCAAGTAGGCAAAACATCAGAGTTGTTTGTTTTCTTTTTTTTTCTAGTTTCTGAGAATATAACGTTTTGTTTATAATGTAAAGTAGATTATAGATATATAATATAGGTTTATATAAATAATGCGTAATAACAATACACGTGAGTAATCCAATGATTCGAATTTATTCGAAGTTTGTTTCAAGATATTTTTTTCTACCTTATTTCTATACTTCTTCTTGTTTTGCGGTGGTTTGTTTAGAATTACTTTCACTATAATTTTCGTAAGGTTTCGTCTCCGATGCTTGCTCTCCGGTGAAAGTGTAAGTGCTCTTTGTTTTGTAACTTTATTATTTCATTCTTCAACGTCAAAAGGATGCAAATGTCTATTCCTAAAAAATAAATTTTAAATACCAAAGAGAGCATATATAAAGATTGTGTTTAGTGAAATGCATATTATGTCTTTTAATACGATACCTAAAATAATCATTTCACAAATAAATAGTTACGTAACAGATGACATTACTCAAAAAAAAAAAAATTTTTATTAACATTAGGAAAGAAAGTCCTAAGGAAAGAGTTTTTATGTTACTTCGTTCTGTATTTAAATTTTGAAATAACCCTCTTTCTGACTACCATTATCTCTGTACATGACTTGATGTCACAATCAGTCTATCCCTATGTCAACGGATTACAATACAACTAAAGTTATTATCTAATTTTCAACGAACGTCAGATATTTTAGTTCAGGAGCTAAGATATTCATTCAACAAGGTTTTTCCATTTACATTGTAAGTAGGTACATTCAACATAAATCTAAAACTTACCGATCCATAAAATTCCTAACACGACAGATGTTATAAAACTATTCAAATTAGTCATTGTACTGTTGAACACAGCCAAGTACACAATAATCGACATGATTGCAGCTCCTCCAGCTCCACAGAACTTTGAGTAGCAAAACAAAGTCCGGGGCGTCGCTGCTTTGGAGTTCATTACTTTGGTTAGTCTCAAAAGCCCTGTAATTTCGCTAGCTATAGTACCTTTCAACCCGAAACACAGTTATGTTTACATACTACTGATTGGCGGCAGAAGATCTGGTACTGCGGTGGTACCTACCTAGGCGACCTCCTGCTAAGGTGATCTACCACCAAGTACATATCTATCATCTACATCCAAAATGTATTTACAGCGCTCGATAGCTAAAGGATCAAAGAATTCGTTAAGGAGAGTGAGGACTAGAAACATGGAAATCTGTAAGACTTGTTAGTATAAAAAAATGTACACGTGTTCTCGTACACACTATTACATACAACCGTGTCTACGCACTAACACACATTGATGTTTTTTACTACAAAGGACGTCTAAATAAATCTAAATAAAAAAAAAAAATTGACGTGATTAAAATCTCATGATTTGCTTGATCGGAAACATCGACGCAAATTTGCTTATCTGTCGGTTTTCTATAATATACACTTTGGAGAGTGCGCTTCAAATCTGCATAATATAATTCCATTCTGTCCATTCTACTATAAGACAGCCAGAAGTCCTCAAAAGCACACGCTTCATTGTTCATATTCCAAAAACTCAAATCAAACGGTTCGATTCCACTTGCATCGTAGGAATCGCTAAACAATGGTATTTGCTGCCCGAGTATTGTTGTATTTGTTCCCGGATAAATACAATCTGAATGCCTTCAAGATGCGAGTTAATCGGTTTCTTCTCAGCGTGCTCCATCGTAGACCGCATTTTCGCGATGTTACACGCAAACCTATTAGTAATTTTTTAAAAACTACCATCTTAGCTATAGATATGACACTCATAAGCGATAACAGAGTTATTTACGAAACATCTACCATGATAAAACACTATAGTATTGTGAATAAGAACATTATCAATGAGATGTGTATTCATGGAAATAGTATAAATAAATGTTTCAGGGATAAACATAGCGTCATAACGGAAACGAGTGGGATGACAATATTTTATTTAAAAAAAAGTAACAAACATGTTAAACACAAAAGGAAAAGTCGGTTTACATATTATTCGTTCACACTTCGATATCTGACAATTTGGTGTGGTGTTACCCCAATCAACCAGAATGTTCCAGCAAGGCAATATGCGCATAAAAAAACATTTAGTTGTCGAATTTTGAATGTATGAAAAATGAATTAGCGCATCTTGCGCCCTGTAAACGGAAAATAATATTAACTTCTTCTTTTCTGTTTTTGGCTTCGCATTCTGTGTATTTGCCAGTGTCAATTTTTTTTTGAAGAAAATTATAAGTATTTGTCAACTTTGCACAAAGCAAATCCTGGTCGAGTCCGGTCATGCCCTGACCTTTTCACGTTCCCGGAAAAACTTTTTAACATTTTGTTAATTTTCCACACATTTAGGTATCGAAAATTTGAGAAAAAATTGTTACTCACCAAATTGATATGTTTATACGATTAAAGTAAAAATAACAAAATATATATTTAGAAGCGCTTTAGAATTTGTCATAAGTAAAAGTTCCTTCATTAGTTAACGATATTTTTGGTTTTGTGAAATTTTCATTTGTAACCGTTTTTTTAGGTTTTGTAACATTTTCTTCAAGCTGATCATCCATTCCAATATTGTCATCCTCAATTCCATTTCTTTGGCTGCGAGTTGCAAACGTTGGATTTTGATTAATGTTTTCCATTGTGCATCCTTCTTCAGCGGCAATATTCGTGAATCTAAAATTGCGACTGTTTCCTAACTTATTGATTTCACTTCTTATTAGTAAAATAATGTAGGCGTGGACCCCTGAAATAAACATCAAAATTACTTTTTTTTCTGGTTTTGCAGACTGGGTTTTGACCCCAACTCACCTAATGTTAAGTAACGGTGTGGTCGAAGATTTATTATTATTATTATTACTATTAATTTATTGACATAAAAACGTTACACAGTTACATTTATGTCACAGACTTATGCATTAATAATAAGAAAAAAGTAAAACATGTCAAGTTCAAAATCATATAAAATGTCAAATTCAAATATTATGTCAAACTTAAATACAATATCAAATAGAAATGAAATATCAGGCTCAAATACAATGTAAAATTTAAATTTAAACTGCAATGTCAAATACAAATATGATGTCAAAATCTAGAAACAATGTCAAATTCAAATATTCTAATAAGTATAATACGTCATAGGTCAGTAAGAACATCGTCAAGAGCTAAGTTGTCATGCTTCTTGCACCTGTCCCACTGATCAGACAGATTTTCGCAATACAATAAAAGATTTGCTAACACAGTTTTCCAAGTATCTGTCAGAATATCAAAATCAGCTTAATAAACACACATAGCTTGGAATGGAAATAGCTCTCAAGCGAGGCTGTCGAAACACACCGTTAGTAGATACTTGGCGGCAGATTTTCAACTTGAGGGTGGTAGCTATAACCAGTTGAGCACTAGAAAGTACTCTACCAACATGCTATGGTAGACCCTCAAGTTGAAATTCTGCCGGAAAGCACTTAACAGCTTCCGCAGCTTCTCTTGAGAGCCAGTTCTATTCTGTTCAGTTTTAAGAATTACCAAAAATAGAGCGTTATACACACCGTACGGAAAATTTGACTGGGAAAGTAAAAAAACAAATTTATCACAGCAGATTTCATGCAGCACCATCTAGACCCAATCTAAGCAAACGTACGTACGTTAGTGAGATAACTGATAGAATATTTATATAAGTACTTTTTTGTACATCACACATCATCAGCCATAGGACGTCCACAGCTGGACATAGGCCTCCTGGGGAGTTTTGCCAATACTCGCCACGCTTGACAGGCGGGTAGGCGAGCGCAGTTAGGTGTGGTTGTTCAAGGAAGACGCTGCTGCCTATCTTCCGGATTACATCCCTTAGCCGACTCTTACGGCAACCACGGGTAGAAAGGGTGGGGTACTATTCTTACGCCGGCACCACCACGGCACCAACACAACTTAAAATAAATATGGTAGCATACCTAGAAACACGATGCAGGTGACTATTTCAGTAGTAATAACACCATTGTAAGACTTATATTGATGCGAATTAGAATTTTTCGGTTTTGCATTGTATCCATTTCTAGCTGATAAGATACAAAAGAGTACAGTAGATAAAAATAATATAACTGTAATGACGGCCAGAAATACAATACTGTAAATGTAGAATATTCGCAACAGCTTTATGGTTTTCTGAAACAAAAAAACTTCACTTTCACCTAAACTATAAGGTGTCGCCCTAATTGACCAGCCATTGTACGATCATACGATGCATTTTCATCGCACGACGCATAAACTCACGATCAAAATATTATTATGTGACTGAGATCTCATCTTGCTTACAAAGTTAAATTTGAGTGAATTAATTTAACACATATGTAAGAAAAAAGTGGTATAAAAAGCAAAGAGTTCCTCATCTTCGCTGTACGTATGAAGAATGTGGAATCGAAGTGTTTAGTCCATACGTGGGGAATATCTATCATGTACAGATGGCGCTTAGGTCGTATCTGCCTAGCCTTTCGGTAATAAAAATAGGCAGATGGAACAAAATTATGCAATTGTGTGTGAAACAACTGATTTTTTACACACTAGTTTTTTATAGTAACATGTGCGTTAAATTAATATTCTTAAAAGGTATCTATTTCTAATGTCGTCAATTTACCCTAATTGAAACTCCTAAGTCATAACACGATCACAGGAAATGTTTAATTTTGGTCGTATGATTATGCAATCAAAACTTTCGAATCTCTTTTAACTGCCCTAAATGATCATCATATCGTCATGGAAGCACAATAGTGTTACATCTTAAAATCATTTTTATTTCCAATTAGGTCACTCGTTTTACCATCGTCCGCGTCTTCAACTAAATAGCATTGGTCGATGGTACGATGGTTGGCCAAATAAGGCGACACCTTAGACAAATTAACAAAAACTATGAAGTAATATTTAATTTGTTAGATTTTTATTTAGTTATTAGACCAACCTCACATCATTTCATTTGTGTTTATTATACAATTAATAAATATCAATAAGATGACAAGTCATTCATTTGTTGGCTTCTAAGTTTAATTTATATTTAGTTTGTAGAGATAATAGCTCAGTGGTTACCGCGGCCGGTTCACGCGCCGAAGGCCGTGAGTTCAAACCCCAATGAGTTTATTTTTTTTATTTTACTATACCCTCACGTTGAAAATCTGCCTCTAAGCACCTAACTGTGTGTTCCGGCAGCCTCACTTGGGAGCCAGTTCCATTCCAGGTTAGTTGTGCTTTACCATGTTTTACCACACCATAACTTAACATCAGGTAAGCTGTGGTCAAATACTGAGCAAGTCAAATTAACAAAAAAAGTTAAAAATGTTTAACAATTTCAGCTTATTTCTTGTTATAGAATCTGTAACGTGCAAAGCCAAGCATGTAAAAAAAAATTACCCGATGTCCTCCAATCAGAAATACAACAGTCATGGCAATATCAGCCAAAAGAAATATCAATAAAGCCATTCCCAGTAAAACATCGGGCAAAATAGCAAATCCAACAAAAAAGATTAACTGCATGTACATTTGAAGAACAAAAGATCCAAGTAAAAACACCAAAAGAGTTAACACCTGAAAATGACAGAAATTTATAATGCATAGTTGCATTATAAAGCAACTATTATCACAAAAAAGCTTTTACTCTATGACAAAACCTGCAAACGCCAAAAAAATATCAGCAGTCTTTAGTTTATTTTTGTGGGATTATTTACGTTTAATTGCGTCAAATACTCTGATTATAGCTTCGGCCACTATCAGTACCGGTTTTTTTAAGGAGTCAAGAGTACAACTTGCGCACGGCTTTGTCTTTCTTCGCACTTGAATTTTCTGCAGCTTTGCAGATTTTTTTTACGTTCAATGGAAATATGATTAACAGCTGATATTTTTTCCCGCTTTTAGGGTAGTAACATACGTATATATACACCAAACAGAACATAATAAAACATAATAAATTTGTATAACATAATAAAACTCAACGTCAAGCGGGGACGGAGCAAATCATACCAGTTTCGGGAAAAATAAAAAATAAAATCATAAAGATAGTAGTAAAAGTTAGTTCATAGTTAGTTCATCTTTGAGTATAGTGACGTCAAATTTCACTATTTTACAGTGTTTTTTGCACTGACGTGGTATTAATTGCACTCACAAATCAAACAAAGGTTGCTTGGTTTGTTAAAATCAACCTAGATCCTTAAAGTCTTAGTGGAAAAAATAATATCACCTAGCTTTAACTATTCATTAAAACAAAAAATAAAAAATACTGTACTACCCTACGCAAGTCATTTCAAAAGATGGCCCATTTAGTCAAGATTTCAAAATAGGAGCGCTACGCGTCGATCTGGCAAAATATACATATATAAAGATAGGCAAATATAAGTAGAAACCGCGCATTTAATCCCCGCCTTTACATACATATGTATCTCGATAATGGCTTAAACTTACCAATTTGATATATCCCCAAACCAACAGTCCATACCGCAGAGGTATACAATAACAACACCTTCTAAATTCTGGTATTTCCACTTTCATGGTAACTAATGATATTTTTAATACGTTTCAAATAAAAAATTCCAATGCACAGACTAAGCTAAAAATAACTTCATTTCTAAAATAACTTGATTTTACTGAATTCTGATTTTACAATAAAAATCAATACATTTTACCTCTTCTATGGTAGTTTATTGAATGAATGGAGCAAAATAAAATACGCAGCTTATCGTAAAATTATCTGCTTTACATACGAGTATGTACCAACTATGCTATGCATGGATGCTGCGAAAAGGACCCGATACATCAATACTATTATTATTTCTCAGGAAATTATGATGCATGTAGTATGCAGTATGCATGAGTTTTAATAATTCATTGTCATGTTAGCTCATTTGGTAGTAGATCTGTTTCAAGCGATAATCCTCCTACTGATGTTTAGAATTTGTTGTGTCTATGTACATATGTTAGTTTAAATATTTTTATTTGTGTATATTTTCTGCAGTTTCATTCGTTGTAGTATTTAGTGTCTTATACAAAAAAGTCTTTCTTTCTCACTTTCTTTCACTCTCTTCGTCTTTCTTTTCTTTTTCTTTATACTCAGTCACGGCCTAGCGCTCGAGGAGTCAACACGTCCTAAGGATGCCTCGTGTAGAGGCGATACACGTGTCGGCAAGTGATTACTACAGCTAGAGGAGGATATAAAGACTTATAGTGGTTATTTTAATTAGTGTTTTGTTTAATTTGGTTTTAGCTTTTAAGTTTATATCAAACAGTTTTAGATATTAAGTAAAGATAGGTATTTTAAGTTATTTAAATTTAAATCCTCATCACTATTGTAAGTGAAACTACTGTTAAGCGGAATAAAACTAAATATATACCTTGAACACTCTTTCTTTCTTTCATGAACTGTATAGGTCGTGGGTTCAATTTCCACTCTATGTGAACTTGAAAAAAAGTGCACAGTTATTCACAAGTTTAAATACCAACAAGAAAAGGAAGATAAACACCTCTAGTGACTAATGCAAGCGAGTGGAGCGTTGGAATTAGACATCACAATGTCAAGGTACGCCTGCTAGCAGGCCTCGTATAAGAATTTTTAATACATATAATGAAATCATAACTACTTGTTGTTGTTCGAATAAAATAAACACTAATATATTTTTTAGTGATTTTGCGTATAAACCTATAAACATTCTCCGTTCTTGAATTTCATTCTTATTATGTAAATTTCAGCACAAATATTCACTGTAATGTCACTGCAATTTTTTTGTAATTACAACATTGTCATTCAGAGGCGCCTCCAATTGTCTTGCTAGAAGTATATTTGCCCGAGCAGGGACTTCATTTTATGAGTTGGCTATTCTATAGGAAGCGCAGTTTATTTAAACTAGTCTTTTAACCTTTTTACAGATAATTAATAACATGGTACTTTAATAAATTTTCAAATTTAATTTTTTTAAAGAAATATGTGACGCAAAAATGAATCATCTGTGGTGTAAACAAATTTGCACAAATTCTGTGCACTTGATTTTCATGACTAAAAAATAAACATATAGACAGAATGTATCCGTTAAAACGACGAAAAAAGTTGAGGCCCTGTAGAATTTTACCAGTTAGAGTCTTGAAAGTTAAAAGACCCACAGTTGAAAATGTTATTAAAACTGATTTGCTTTTGTAAAAATTTAATGAATAATTAAAACAACACAATTCAGAGATGTATAACTTGTTTCAATCTAAATATCCACGCGCATTTTCTTCAGTTTCATCAACAATTCAGTCAAGTCAACAATCTGTTCCACATCCTTTTGTGATATCCGTGTTTGAATCATTAACTCCATTTTTGTGCGATTCATGTTCCAGAGTGCACTTGGCTTCAGCAGCTAGATTATCGAATCTACAGTTGGTATTATTCCTTAGTTTGTCAGCTTCACTTCTGATAAGCAAGATAATATAAATTTGCATTCCTGAAAAATAAAACAACGCTGCATTTCAGGAGTCATTTTTCTTCTTGGAGCATTTCACACTACAATAGAATTAATACCTAAGCCTATCTAATCTAAAAGGCCGCTATCAATGGGAATAGTTCCCAAAACGTTGGTATCATCGCGACGTTTTATTGCCATAACAGTGTTTTGCTATATTTTTAAAGAAAGGCCGCTATTAATGGGAATAGTTCCCAAAACGTTGGTTTCATCGCGACGTTTTATTGCCATAACAGTTTTTTGCTATATTTTTAAAGAAAGGCCGCTATTAATGGGAATAGTTCCCAAAACGTTGGTTTCATCGCGACGTTTTATTGCCATAACAGTGTTTTGCTATATTTTTAAAGAAAGGCCGCTATTAATGGGAATAGTTCCCAAAACGTTGGTTTCATCGCGACGTTTTATTGCCATAACAGTTTTTTGCTATATTTTTAAAGAAAGGCCGCTATTAATGGGAATAGTTCCCAAAACGTTGGTTTCATCGCGACGTTTTATTGCCATAACAGTTTTTTGCTATATTTTTAAAGAAAGGCCGCTATTAATGGGAATAGTTCCCAAAACGTTGGTTTCATCGCGACGTTTTATTGCCATAACAGTGTTTTGCTATATTTTTAAAGAAAGGCCGCTATTAATGGGAATAGTTCCCAAAACGTTGGTTTCATCGCGACGTTTTATTGCCATAACAGTGTTTTGCTATATTTTTAAAGAAAGGCCGCTATTAATGGGAATAGTTCCCAAAACGTTGGTTTCATCGCGACGTTTTATTGCCATAACAGTTTTTTGCTATATTTTCAAAGAAAGGCCGCTATCAATGGGAATAGTTCCCAAAACGTTGGTCTCATTGCCACGTTGTATTGCCATAACGGTTTTTTGCTATATTTTCAAAGTTAAAAACTACCACAGTGTCTAGTCATCTAGTCACCTACTACTACTAGTCATCGCTTAGTGCAACAAGATACCTATGTTAGTTTCTTCGAAGTGTTCTCCTGTTTTTTTTTTTTACATTTGAAGCTAAAATTAAATTAATAACGCACATAGAAAATACAAAGCGTTCTATGAGATATGTACCCAGACCTGATTGAAGTCAGACAGTCTTCTAGGTTGCCATAACTCAACAAATCAAAAGATGTATTTTATATTAAAGAAAATGTTTACCTAGGAATAAGATTCCCATTAAAATGTCGATTTGGATAATACTTATGTAATACGTGTATCCAAATAGTTTACTTAGAGTTTCAATATTGTACAGGTCAGATACCACGGCCCAGGTGAAAAACAGCGTAATGATACACAGTAATACTATGTTGTAAATGTAGAATGTGTGAATCAACTTTGTAGTTTTCTGAAAACAACACAGAAATTAATAGACCTTAAACAAAAACTTAAGCCCGTAAAAAGTATAATATAGTTTGTAGTCCGAGTGGGTCATGTTTCCCAATAAATACAATCGAAAGAAAGAATATACAAAACCACGCAGAAAGTTTTGCGATTAAAAACTTTTTAATGTTAAAACACTGGCCAGTCATAACATATTTTAAAAACACGATTATTTGTAAGAAAAAACATTAACATTCTAATTTTAAATTCGTAATTCGCACTTTCTTGTTATATTGAAATATGGATATGCATCGGAACATTTTTTGCGCGATGATATTCATCGTGATGATTTTTAAATGGTTGAAGACCCTTCTAAGGCAACCGTGTACCGCTAGTGTAATGAATTTAAGCGTGGTCGACTAACTTTGAGGGATGAAGAAAGACATGGTCACCCTACGACGGGTGTTACGGAAGGTAACGTAAGTGAAGCTTGAGGTGCCGGTCAGAATCAGAATCAGAATATTCTTTATTGTGTCACTGTGTACAATGATGTTATAGAAATATAAGTATCAACAGTGCTATCCATCACGGACATACATTAATATGCTATTAATTATACTTATAACGCTACATTTAGTAAATAATATATTATCTATCCTACCCTATACTAATTTTCTAGATACTAAACAAATGGCACATGCTTATACAATAAAATTCTTAAATTAAAAATTAACATCAAAATATTCTTATCATAAAATGTTTTACATATCAGCCAGTCCTTCAAGTTGCGTTTGAATTTGTTAGATGGTTGAAAACTTTAATAGCAGAAATAAATGTACTTCTTTCATACATAGTGTTGTTTACCTGGTGTACACACAAGTTATGTTTATGCTTAGTGCGCAAGTTATTTGCTCGACTGGATGTATTATTAAAATAATTTTCTTTGTTATGTGAAGGGAAACATCGTGAGGTAACCATTGTATGGAGGTTTACTTTCTAGTACTTGCCTGGCTAGCTACTATACTCAAGCTGAAAATCTGTCTGTCTGTCAAGACCTTCTATCTCGGGAACACGTGGAGGTATTGAGTTGAAATTAAAACCATATACGTAGATCTATAATTCCTTGCAGTATTGAAAAAATCGAATTTCTCAGTTATCGTAAAAAAAAGTTACAGCCATTTAGGTTACAAAGAACCGCATATTTTGACTCTCACGAGGGAATCAAAACCAATAGTTTACCAATAGGGACTTCCTGTTGACCTAGAACTATAAAATTTGGTAAGAAGCATTGTTTTATAGCACACATAAAGGGAAAAAATCCGAAAACTGTACATTTTTAATTTAATCACAATAACATAGGATATTTATGCATGGACTGAGAACAAGAATTTATCATACCTACTATTTTGTACGGAACCCTCGTTGGGCGAGTTTCACTCGCACTTGTCCATGTTTTATTAAAAATAAATACTCACCCGATGACCACCGACCAAGAAGACAATGGTTAAGCATGTGTCCACCATCAAAAGCAGTAAAAATATGGATTTTATCAAAATTTCAGTTGTTGTTAGAGCCCTAGGGGTGTTTATAAAAGAGCATATCACAACAACAAACATCAGCAGCAATAATATCTAAAAACAAATATATAGTATTAACAAAAACCTTATAAAGTTATGTATGTTTTGGGCGATGGACTAATTTGCATAAAACACGGTATGCATATACAATACAATATTTTATTGAACGATAATAGCTCAGTGATTAGTGCAGTCAGCTCACTCGCCGAAGGGCATGAGCTCAAACCCCAACAATAAGCTTGATCTACAGTTGAAGGAAAACATCGTAAAAAACCATAGCTTGATGGTACCATTACTAGAATATACCATTATATTCTAGTAATGGTATAGCTCAAGTTGAAAATTTGTCGCCAAGCACCAACAGTGTGTTCTGACCACAGCACATTGATCACAGCTCACTTGAGAGTCAGATCTATTCCAGGCTACGTGTGTTTTCAAGTACACCGACACTTAATATCAGGTGAGCTGTGGTCAATGTGGTTTAAAGTCGATATACTATATAGCATGTTGAAACAATTAATTTAACACACAAGTAGTAGGTACTAGCGACAGTACGACAATAAGAAAATAAAATAACCCCTAAATTGATAACTAAGTCCGGCAACCTCACTCAAGAGCCAGTTCTATTCCAGTCTAAGTATATCAACCGACTTCAAGTACACCGTCATTTAACATCAGGTGAGCTGTGATCAAACATTTAGCCTGTCAATCATAAAAAGTAATGAAGATAATCTTCATTGTATGTCATTTTAATTAAATGATCTATGAAAAAATGAGTTTCTTACCAATCTCAAGTACCCGCAAATGATTAGTCCATATCTTAGAGGTAGGCAGAAGCAGCATCGCCTCAATTTGGGCAATTCCAATTTCATGTTCAGGTAAAATTTCTAAATTAACTTTGTGAATTCTTCTGGTACTCCGCACTAATTTTAGGAAGCGCGACTGTGCATCTAAAACAGTGACAACGACTAATTTCCGTCGACCGTCTCGTCTCTGTGAGTACAGGTCATGAACTAATCAAATCAAACCTCACTGGCATACTTTAAGCAAGTAACCTGACACAGACGCGGGATCCAGTTGATAAGAGAATTATATCTCTGTTGTTGTAAAGTTACTCATTATAACGAGTAATTTACTTGAAATTAGCAAATATCTATTTATAAGTGTTGCCGTTGGATATTAATTTACACATACATAATAATAAAAATAGTCACCAAGACGAGCCAAGCGTAGCGAAAGGACTCCCTGCCTTTTCTCGAAGAGTTTAATTTAATGTAGCTAAGAGGGACACTCATATCTTAGTCGATGGTAAAAGACTTGATCTAGTGGATAAGACAGTCTTTCTAGGCGTAACATTAGATAGTAATAAACTGAATAAATAACTTTTTGATTTTGATTTTGAGTTTCGTCGTTTTTTTGAACCCTCATAACTTGGGTTTAGATTTAACCAGGTAAACAAAATTTTCGAGATATGATGTCAATAGTAAATTTATTAAACATATAGAGTTTCAATTGCATAGCTCTTATACTTTAGATTTTATACAGGGGGCTCAGTACTCGATTGTCGTTACAATACAACAGAATACAATACAACTTTATTATACACCAAACATATTATAACATACAAAACAAAAACAACAGAAAATAAAATCGAACGATTTTATTTGACCTAATTATCCTGAGGAAACACAAAAATACGGACACTCAATACAAACACTATTAGTTTCGATTTTATTTCTTTATACGTTTAATATTTAGATTATTTATTTGTGAAGAAAAATTTTCATTTGTTTAAATACACATGTATTTAAACTAAACGTTATCAAAATATAATTAGTATAGTAGCCGGTACATAGTGCCGCACTGTACAATAAAAGTGTTTTAGGAATGGGTCCAAAAATATATAACCATTTGCCAAAATCAGTGATGGATTCGGAGAGTGTACCTGCTTTTAAGAGAAAATTATTAATTTTTTGACTACTAAAACTTATTATAAAATTGACGACTTTTTAAACGAGAGATTAATGGACTAATATAATTATTATTTTTATAAATTGTAAAGCTTAAATCTATTAATTTAAAATTGCAATTTCAATTATATTACATTAATTTCAAATTGTATTAAATATTGTATGCCTGTAAAAGGCCAGACCGTTATGTACTTTGCATAATATTTAAGAGGAAAGCAGTTGGCTGAGACATTTGAAAATTAGGTATTTCACCAAGCTATTTCTGTCGCGCCGCACGCAGCACCCGCGTACATACTGAGCGAAAGGGACAACTGCACTTCGGGCTCATTAACCCGAAATAAAATGAGCAAAATCGAGGTTTCGTATTCCTTTGTTTCCTCCTCCAAATTTAGACCGATTTTAGTATTTCTTTTAACAAGTAAATAAAAAGAATGTTTTCTTTGCCTGTACGTTTTATTTTTTAAGATTATGTTTATGAGAATGGGAATTTGGACGTTGAAACACAGCGTTGAATCTAGATAAATTTTAAGATTTTTGAAGATTCCTAGCTCTTATAAAAAAAAAACATATATCAAAAAATCAAAACAGAGAGGCATGAAACTAGCAAGTATCTACTTCCTATCTAAAAATTATTGCTCTAGTATTAAAATCCTGGAAGGAAAATGGGGAAAACGTTTGTATGAAGAAAATGACGACTTTACTGTTGCGCGGTTTATCAATAAATGCTTCTCTGATTTCTGATTTCTAATATGACCACTGACTAACATGTCTTTGAATATTGCTAATGTTCAAACTATTAGCCCGTATATAAAATGAATTATAGTAATTATATAGTTATATAATTTGATCTATGTAGGACTGTAGGTACATATTATATCATGTTTTCTAATGTCAGAACAAAATTTATATTGATATATTTTTAATATCTTTGTTGGTTTGGAAATCAGAAAACAAAAACATATATGTAGACCAGCATCACTTTATTATAATTATACATCACATGATATCAATATTAATATAAATAAATCAGCTTTTAAAACTCCTTTTAAAATATACATACTTATAACTTATTACCAACTTTTAACTTAGATAAAACTAACGGTTTATAACCTATTGTAATTGAAATTTTCACGATCGACATTCTTGATTTGATTAATGATTCCTATAAATTGACTATCAATTCCATTTTCACTGGATCCTTTCATTGGAACAATTCCTTGGTCCTTTGTTTCATTTTCTAGGGTATGCTCAGCTTCAATAGTTAGATTGGAAAATCTGTACGTACAGGAATTGTTTAATTTATTAACCTCACTCCTTGTTAGTATAATAACGTAAACTTGAATACCTGAAACATTTAAAAGATTTAGATTTAATTATAAAATATGTACATATTATGCCAATATCTGGAAATTTTGTAATTATGCTTCCATTATTTTTGCAAATATTTATCTAGAACTATTTTTATTCTATTCTATTTCAGCTTCTAGTATCTCACTACTGAGCAAAAGCCATCCTTCCATCTTTCCATACTGTCCGGTCTTTGGTAAACCTATGCCAAATATTAAAAAATTGGGGTCAAATCCATGGTGACCTTTGCTCTGCGAACGGTCGATCGGCATACGACAAACGTGTCCTGGCCAGTCCCACTTGAGTTCATGAGCTAAAGGGTGTCGGTTCGATTCCCACCAGCAGCAGTTTGTTCTGTGCCTGGGTATTCTGTATGTTATTACAAATATGTATTTACAAGAAAAACAAAGTATATTCTAGAGTTATCTGGTTCCCATTGTACAAGCTTTGTTTAGTTTGGGCCTAGATGGCGCAGTGTAAAATGTTCTACGATATAATTTCATTTCTTTATTTTTGAAAAGAGCTGATCATCTTGTAGTGGCTGAACACATTTTTTTTTAATCATCTTAGAATTTGAAATTCAATGTTTTTGTTATAAAGGTTAAAACAAAAAAAAAAACAATATCGGTTCAGCCGCTTGGGAACTACGATGCCTCAGACAGACACACGTACACGTACAACTTATAAAACCCCTTCTGTTTGGGCTGGGGGTTAAAAAAAAAATATTTTTATTTCTGAAATTTATGGATTAACTAGATAATCACACGTGGTCTAACCATCGTTTTAGATCACACCATTTAAACTTTTGTAGCGATGATAATGATAGTGGTAGTGGTTCAGGTCGATTGACACGATAAAAGGCGTGAGTTCAAACCCCAACAATGAGCTTGAGCTGCCGGTGAAGGAAAACATCGTGAGGAAACCATTGCATGGTGGTAGACTACTTTCTATAATACTCGGCTGGCTAGCTACCACCCTCAAGTTTAAATTCTGCCGCCAAGCATCTAACGGTGTGTTCCGGCAGCCAAACTTGTGAGCTAGTTCCATGCCAGGCTAAGTGTCACCATCTTCGATCACACCGTCACTTAACATTAGGTTAGTTGTGGTCAAAAAACCTAGTTTGTCAACCATAAAAAAGAAATTATAGGTATTCATAAGGATCAAATAATTTACTTACCAAAATTAGACACCCCAATCAAAAGTCTTATCCGTGCAAGAGGCATTACACGTGCAATATATTGGAATGTCGTGTAATCGCTATGCTGTGCTATATAGACGAGGTCACTTGCTGTGACACCGGTTAAACATAGCATATAGAGACAAAGTATAACTATACTGTATATATAGTACACGTGTAATAGTTTTGCGGATTTCTGAAAACATAAATATATTTTTTTTGTTTTACTTATGCGGGATTACTCACGTTTAATTTTGTCTTGCTTGTTTAATTCACGGCCTTGTCTTGCTTCGCACTGAAGCAAGACCAGGCGCGTTCTACTCAGCTTTCTCTCCGTGATGAAGGCCACCGGATGTGGCCGAAACTATAGTCGGCGTTTCCGATAAAATTAAACGCGTAAGTAAAACAAAAACGTGTCAAAACCACGTCGGTTTCCATGAATTTAATTAAAAGTTTAATAAAAATTAAATGTGATCTACTAGATGGTAATGAAAATTTGTCCCAATTCATATATTTGGTAGTAGTGTTTAGCAGGTGGTCGTCTAGGTAGTTATCATCGCGGTATCAGATATTCTGCCGCCAAGCAGTAGTGTGTAAGCATAACTGTGTTTCTGCGTTCCGGCACCTAGCGAAATCACAGGGCCGTTATGACTAACCACCGTAAATCTAAAAGTAACAAGCGCCAAAGCAACGATACCCTGAATTTTGTTTTGTTACTCAAAGCTCTGTGTATCGCTGCAATGATTATGGACACGCGTTATCTCTTACCATCGAAAGGGCGTCTCGTCATTTGGGTAAGTAGCTGGCATAACTTAACATTCTCGCTAGCTACCACCCTTAAGTTGAAAATCTGTCGCCAATCATCCAAATGAGAGCCAGTCCATTCCAGGCTAGATGTGTTTACAATTTTTGACGACACCGTTACTTAACATCAGGTGACCAATGGTCAAACAATACCACAATGTCAAAGCTAAAATACAATTAATAAATTAATATGATTAATGTCATATCCCAATCATAATTATAATTGTAATGTCATAAAAAAATAATTAAATAAGCAATGTCTATCAAAAAATAGTATTATAAGTTATAAATATAAAAAAATTTTAATAATAATAATGTAAGAATATATTACAAACGCTCGATAAGCCAGCGTGATTTTAGAAAACGTCGGTTTATCCGTGTTTTCAGCCAAGCAAAGTTCGTTCATCCAGGTACTATAAATTAAAAAAGAAAAACTCACTCGGTGGCCGCCGATTAAAAAGACGATTGTAACACAAATGTCTATAAACAAAGTCAGTAAAAATAAAGATGTCCATAAAATTTCTTCTAGCATCGAATATCGCGGATATTTAGTAATGCCAACCATAGAATACATTGCAAGTGAAAACAACGCCAGCAAAGGGATCTGAAAAATAAAATAATAAATTAACAAGATTAAAAAGTTTATAACCCGACTGCGATTAAAATAGCTATAGCGATGATATCTCAGTGGTTAGCGCGGTCGGTTCACATGCCGAAAGGCGTGGGTTCAAGCCCCAAAGATTAGCCTGAGCTGCCAATGAAGGAAAAACATCGTGAAGAAACCATAGCGTGGTGGTAGGGTATTTTCTGGTACTCGGCTGGCTAACTACCACCCTCAAGTTGAAAATCTGTGGCCAAGCATCTAACGATGTGTTCCGGCAGCCTCACTTGAGAGCCAGTTCCATTCTAGGCTAGATGTGCTTACCATCTTCTGCCACACCGTAACTTAACATCTGGTGAGCTGTGGTCAAACAATCAGCCTGACAAAATTTTAAAAATAATAATTGCACGGATTATTACAAAAAATACTTACCAACTTAATGTAACCCCACACTATAAGTCCATACCTTAAAGGCATAAAGAAGCAACAACGCTTAAGATCTGGTATTTCTACTCTCATTTTTGGAAACTTCTGGCTTACACGTGCTTTATTTTTAATTGACAAAATGTTGTCTATGTTTTTCATTTATCAAGTAGCCAAGTTATTTATAATTATTTACTAAAAAATATATACATTTACATAAATCTCTATTGACTCTCAAGCAACGAGATGCGAACTAATTGAACTTTACTGTGCATTTGATTATTCCTATCAGCATATTTATACTCAGTTAAATCTGACGTAAATATTTTGACTATATGCACTGTGTTAGTGTGGGTCTGTCGAAGAGATAAAATCAAAAACATCCTCTCATTTACCGCGAAAAATATTTTTATCTATAAGTTCAAATATCCAAATAAACACTCCGGGAATTATAACAAACATTATATTCTGTATTTTAGGGAATTCCTTGTTTATCATATATGCAAGTTATTTACCACGGAAACGTGAGTAAGCTCGTACAACGAAAACAAAAACATTATTATTTTTCAAAACTTATATAACACTAGCTGTTATTCCGCGACTTCATCCGTTATCTACACTTTGTAGAATGCGGTTCTGATCAGCATGGCCTATCTCCACCCTACCCATTCTTTTATCGGACAGCCAGGAGCTTTAAAATGCGGCACCGCTGGTGGATATTCCAAAAACTCGAACTAAACGGTTTGAATCTAGTTTCATTGTGCGAACCGCTAGACAATGGAATTCGCTGCCGTTAATTTGTATAGGGAGATGTTCCCCAACCGCCGAATACCTACTCCCAACGTAATCTTGAATGCCAATCAAAGATTACGAGACTTTGGACAGTTCACTGTTCCAACTCATGCTCAAGGACGAGGAGGAGTAGCATACCCTGTCTCACTACACGAAGACATTCTCGAGTACTTCAAGAGCTACCCACAGGCCAGTACCAGAAATGCTGCAAGAAGATTTGGTTTATCTCAGTGGATTGTGTGGAATCAACTTCACGGAGAAGGGTTACACCCTTATCATTTTAGGCCCGTTCAATAACTCAGTGTCGATACATTTTTGTCGATGGTTTTTGCAAAACACTGACAATAACATATTATTTACGGACGAAGCTACGTTCACTAAAATAGGTATTTTTAACGTACATAATGAACATTGGTGGAGTCATTCCAATCTGTACGTTACGCGACAGGACGCTTTTCAACACAGATTTAGTGTTAATGTGTGGGCCGGTATTCTAAATAACTGTTTGTTAGGCCCGTATTTTATCGAAGGAAGACTGAATAGTGTGTCATACTTCGACATTTTAAATAGTGTAATGAACGACATACTCGATGATGTACCCTTGGGCTTTCATCGAAACTTATTTTATCAGCACGACGGAGCGCCCTCGCACTATCAGACGCAAGTACGTGAATACTTAAATAGTCACTTCGGGGATCGCTGGATAGGTCGCGGAGGGCCCGTGCCATGGCCTGCTCGGTCTCCAGATCTCACTCTACTAGATTTTTATTTATGGGATGAAGTGAAACGTCTTGTGTACGCTACATACTATGGAAACAGAGATGAACTGAAGACTAGAATCATTAGTGCTTTTGAAACTGTTAAAAGTGATCCATTCAAAGACAATATGCGTAAACGTGCCGAACTATGCATCGCACGAGGAGGTGCACATTTTGAACAATATTTAAGGTTAGTGTAATTATGTAAATATGTAGGTAGTTTAATTAAGTTCAATCATTTTAAATAAGCATGATTCCATTTTTTAAATACGCCGAAAATACTAAGGTAATTCACTAAGTATTCAGTTCATCTTGATTTAAATTTGTCTCAAGTACACATTATTTAGTCAACAAATAAGTGATTTAAATGAGTGTGATACCTAGATATGTTTGCCTGTCCTAAGCCAGGATTAAAGTATGAAGGGAAAACGGATCATGCTTCTTCGTCAAAGGTAGCCTGCTACCCTGCTAGCACTCTGTTAGTTGTGGCGAGGTCTTAGCGTAAGGCGTAAACAATAGCCTACTAGTACCTACTACCTAATCTGTGTTGGTAGCGCAGCCCGTGCGTCCGAGCTGTGTCCATGCGTTGCGGAATTAATTACATAACTTTGGGTTAATTTTACCCAGTAGTCAGTTAATATTTATTTTTATTGTTATTTTTTTTCGTCGTATATGATAGCCAAATATCACGTCCTCGAGTATCGAAGGTATCTCACCTGTCATGCTGTATATATAATCTGAACCTCGGAAACGGCTCCAACGATTTTCATGAAATTTAGTATGCAGGGGGTTTCGGGGGTTAGGTTTTATTATTATTTTTAGAAAACATCGATACTCCGTTTTTTTTTTTCAAGTAAGGAAAAACTGCTACAATATTATGAAAATAAAATCGTTCCAATTATACAAAATAGGTGGTTAATGTTTGACCTATTTATCCTGAGCAAACACAAAAATACGGACACTCAAATCAAGCGCACCGAAAATGACATGGTAGTCGCGCGCGGTTTCAGATTATATAACAGTTACTGCATAGTGTTAGTCTACGTATGGTAGTTATGTCTTGCGTTAGCTCGGTGCTTAAGGCTGCGCGCTGTCCATAAATTTTGGAGTCTTGGGAAAAACTTTAACCAAGGTTTCCTTAGTTTTTTGTGTCTTTGTTTTGATTTTATTGCTTTATACGTCTAATATGGACCACTGATTAACATGTCTTTGAATATTGCTAATGTTCAAACAATTAGCCCGTATATAAACTGAATTATAGTAATTTTACAGTTATATAATTTTATCTATGTAGGTGCATATTATATCATGTTTTCTAATGTCAGGACAAAATTTCTATTGATATTTTTTTATATGTATAAATAAATAATTAATTATTTTACTGTATATCTATACATATAATACAATCGTAGCCGAGTCGTTTCTGTACATTAATAATTTTTTCAAAAAAACAATTTATACACTTTGTATTTATGTAACAGAGTCCAAAAATATAGTTTTTAGAATTTTTGTCTGTTTGTCTGTGTCTGTTTGTCTGTTTGTCTGTTTGTCTGTGCGTTTGTGCGCGCTAATCTCAGAAACGGCTACACCGATTTGAGTGCGGTTTTCACTGATATATTGTGGCAAGTTTCCCATAACATTTAGTGTTTGTTTTATTCCAATCGATTCACAAACAAAAAAGTTACGTTAATAAATGTAATACGCGGTATTTTAGAAACGTGCTTTGGTCCATTTCGCTAAAATGTTTGTTAGCCGTAGTTTGTAAAACCGTGTTTGGAAGATTAAATGAACACAAAGTACAACAATCTATCCTACTATTTAATTTAATATTTACATTTACAGTATTATAAATGTGAAAGTTTGTATATTTGGATGTTTATTACTTAACCACGCAAAAATTTTTGAACGGTTTCGACGACATCTGGTGGTGAGTAGTAAAATCTAAAATAAATCCGCTATCCGCTAACAGGTGGCGTAAGTAGTACTAAATATTCGTGAATAACGTAGTTGGTTCGAGAGAATTTTAGCTATTGTATTCCAATCATTTCGAGATGGCAGTAATTTTTTACCGAAATTATTTATGGATATATATTATATATTATATAAATAAAATTGAAGTGTCTGTTTGTAATGACCAAATAACAGCTTTTTACTAAATGCGTATGTATACATTGCAAACTGGCAATTTGGCAAGCGAATTAATTTTTAATTTAGTGTGCACGTTCTGATTCGTGCAGACTGAGTGGTTAGCCCTATTGTCGAATTAGGGCCACCCCAATGACATGTGATAGACATTTAAAATAACTTAAAGCAAAACTGTTAAGGTAGTTTTGAATAACATGCATATAATAAAAAAAGTGGAGGATAAATTCTTTCATCATCATCGTCAGCCATAGGACGTCCACTGCTGGACATAAGCCTCCTCCTGGGGAGGTTTTGCCAATACTCGCCACGCTTGTCAGGCGGCAGGGTTGGCGAGAGCAGTTAGGTGTGATTGTTCAAGGAAGACGCTGCTGGCCATCTTCCGGATTACATCCTTTAGCCGACTCTTACGGCAACCACGGGTAGAGAAGGTGGGGCACAGTTATTACGCCGGCACTACCACAGCCATAAATTCTTTACATTGAAGATATTTAGAATTTATTTTTTTGATAATACAGAAGCGAAAAAGGTAATATTATTTTTTTCTGTCTGTTTGTATCAGCTTGAAAAATGCATCACACCAAACTACTAGAAGACTTTGGCATAGCAATTTTTTTTTATGGTTGACAAGCTAGATATTTAACAACAGTTCACCTGATGTTAAGTGACGGTGTGGTCGAAGATGGTAAAGTGCTATACATGGAATGTAAGGCTCACTCTCAAGTGAGGCTGTCGGAACACACCGTTAGATGCTCAACTCGAGGGTGGTAGCTAGCCAGCCGAGTACTAGGAAATACCCTACCACGATGGTCTTCCTTACGATGTTTTCTTTCACCGGCAGCTCAAACTTATTGTTGAGATTTGAACCCACACCCTTTGACGTATGAACCTCTCTAACCAGTGAGCTATCATTGCTACATACTAAGAAGTAGGTTCTTAGGAACTTTTTATCCCGTAATTAGACAAAGTTTCTGTAGGGTAGAGGGGGGCCACTGGTAAGACGCAAACATCCATGAGATAGCCGTGCGGTGCAGTCGCTCGGTGGGCTCCTTGAAGGATGCAGCGCATGAATTCAAATTTAGTTTATGAACTCTGTATTTTTAAAGGAATATTCTAATAAAAAAGTTATTTTCAGGACTACTTATTTAGTTATCGTTTTTATTTAAGGTGTTAGGTACTTTGTTGCTACTGTAGTTCAGAAATTACATAAATAGGTCATTAGTTATTTGTTTATAAACTTTGTCTCTATTGAATTTTTGGTACCTATATATAAATATGTACGATAAACGCCGGGATAGACGTGTTCTAGAGTGGAGACCGCGAATTGGCAAACGTAACGTAGGACGCCCTGAGACTCGATGGAGTGACGATATACGTAGGACAGTTGGCGGTGGATAGAGTGAAAAGCCGAAGATGGGGCTCAGTGGCATGTCTCGGGGCAGGCTTGTGTCCAGCAGTAGACTTCAATATGCTGATGATGATAATTAGTTGTAGTTTGTTTAAAGTTAGCAATTATATATTTGTTCAACTTAAAATGTAATGTTCGTGTCCGAGTAGTTATTTTCTTTTAAAATAAATGTTTGTCGCTATACCTTTGATACCCATAAATGAGATCATTATTTGGTTTTAAATAACAGTAGTTTAGATTTCTTTCAAAACAATTTAATTTTTCGAAGTGCAAAATTAGCTTTCTTTTAAGTGTAAAATTAGTTCACACTAATTTTAAGTTGAACAATTTTAATTGTTTTTGGGACATAGTATATCTACAAGCTAATTAGTGGTTTGGGTATTAGGTAAACAAACAACATAATATGATATCTGATTACTAATAGAAACTTTACTCGCGAGACGCGAACCTTTTTTAAGTGCATATAGTGTACACTAGCTGACCTACGCTCAACTTTGTATGCGTCACCTCAAAGTAGTATTCACTACTGAAAAGCACGTTTTTGTCGAGCGAGTGAAAAAAAGGTGTCCGAGAAATAAAGTTTTCAGGTGTCGCGAACGAAGTCACGGGTACAGCTAGTATTTTAATATATTTTTAATTGATATATTTTGTATGTTTCGAAATCAGAAAAAAAAAACATATATTATGTAGGCCAGTATCACTTTATTATATGCAACACATCATATCAATATTAATAGAAATCAATCAGCTTTTAGAACTCCTTTTAAAATATACATACTTATAACTTATTATCAACTTTTAACTTAGATAAAACTAACGGTTTATAACCTATTGTAATTGAAATTTTCACGATCGACATTCTTGGTTTGATTAATGATTCCTATAAATTGACTATCAATTCCATTTTCACTGGAACCTTTCATTGGAATAATTCTTTGGTCCTTTGTTTCATTTTCTAGGGTATGCTCAGCTTCAATAGTTAGATTGGAAAATCTGTACGTACAGGAATTGTTTAATTTATTAATCTCACTCCTTGTTAGTATAATAACATAAGCTTGAATACCTGGAACAGTGACAAATTTATTTATTAAAAGATGTAAGTTTAATTATAAAATATGTACATATTATGCCAATATCTGGAAATTTTGTAATTATGCTTCCATTATTAATGCAAATATTTATCTAGAACTATTTTTTATTCTATTCTATTTCAGCTTCTAGTGTCTCACTACTGAGCAAAGGCCATCCTTCCATCTTTCCACACTGTCCGGTCTTTGGTAAACCTTTGCCAAATATAAAAAAATTGGTGTCAAATCCGTGGTGACTTTTCCTCAGCGAACGGTTGATCGGCATACGACAAACTTGTCCCGGCCAGTCCCACTTGAGTTCATGAACTAAAGGGTGTCGGTTCGATTCCCACCAGCAGCAATTTGTTCTGTGCCTGGGTATTCTGTATGTAATTACAAATATGTATTTACAAGAAAAAAAGTATATTCTAGAGTTATCTGGTTCCCATAGTACAAGATTTGTTTAGTTTGAGCCTAGATGGCGCAGTGTATTATTCTATGATATAATTTAATTTCTTTATTTTTGAAAAGAGCTGATCATCTTGTTGAGGCTGAACACATTTTCTTTAATCATCTTAGAATTTGATTAAGGTACCTTTAAAACAAAAAATATTCAATATCGTTTCAGCCGCTTCGAAGACACAGACAGAAACACATACACAAGTTTAATTTATATAACCCCTTCTGTTTAAGCTGGGGGTTAAATTTTTTTAAACTTTTATTTCAAAAATTTATGGATCAACTAGAAAATTATACGTGGTCGTCGTTTTTGATCACACCATTTAAACTTTGTAGTGATGGTAGCTATGTGGTTAAGCAGTCGGTTCACACGCCGAAGGCCGTGAGTTCAAACCCCAACAATGAGTTTGAGCTGTCGGTGAAGGAAAACATCCTGAGGAAACCATACCATAGAGTACTTTCTAGTACTCGGCTGGCTCAAGTTGAAAATCTGCCGTCAAGCATCTAACGGTGTGTTCCGGCAGCCTCACTTGTAAGCCAGTTCCATTCCAGGCTTGAACTTGACCATCTTCGACCACACATTCACTTGACATCAGATTAGTCGTGGTCAAAATATATAGCTTTTCAACAGTCCATAAACTGTATTTTAACACTTATAGATATTCATAAGGATCAAATAATTTAATTACCAAAGATAAACACCCCAAAAAAAAGTCTTATCTGCACAATAGGAATTACACGTTCAATATATTGGAATGTCGTGTAATCGCCATGCTGTGTTATAAAGACGAGGTCATTTGCCGTGATCAAGGTGAAACACAGTGTATAGAGACAGAGCATAACTATATTGTATATATAGTAGACGTGTAATATTTTTGCGGATTTCTGAAAAGAAAAATATTTTTAATGAAACCAAAATACAACCTACCAGATGGTATTGAAAATCTGTCCCAATGCATATACTTGGTAGATGTCCTTAGCAGGAGGTCGTCTAGATGGTAAACATTACTGTGTTCCGGTTCTGTGGCGATGATAGCTCAGTGGTAAGCGCGGTCGGCTCGCATGCCAAAGGGCGCGGGTTCAAACCTCAACAATGAGCTTGAGCTGCCGGTGACGGAAAACACCGTGAGGAAACTATAGCGTAGTGGTAGGGTACTTTCTAGTACTCGGCTGGCTAGCTACCACCCTCAAGTTGAAAATATGCCGCCAAGCGTCTAACGGTGTGTACCGGCAGCCTCACTTGAGAGCCAGTGCCATTCCAGGCTAGGTGTGTTTACCATCTTCGATCACACCGTCACTTAGCATCAGGTGAGCTCAAACATATAGCCAGTCAGCCATAAAAAAAAAGAAGAGTCCATCTAACTAACGTCTCAAAGTAATGAGCGCCAGAGCAGCGATGCCCTAACCCTTGTTTTGTCCCTCAAATTTATATGTATCGCTGTAATGTGTAACAGAAGTACTATAAATTAATGTTAATAGCAAGCATATTCTCCCACTTTTCTCGATCACAACCTTAGAGCTAAGAAGCTGCCGAAGGAATGAATGCCGTTAACCGTATTTCGCGTAGCTCTTATCCAGTGTTACCAACTCTCAAAAATATTTCTCCATAAAGCTTATGTTAAAAACCCCCTAAAAAAACAAAAATTACTTGAAAATCCCACTAAAAAAATGATAATATAAAAAAAAAAAACAATTAATCAAATATAAAAAAATATGTTATGTTCTTTAATATTTTTTATTTATACATTATTTAATACTTCCAATATAAGTTTATTTCCTTTTAAATCTAGATTTGTTTCCCAAACCTTTGTGTACTTTTGACTGTAATTCTTCTTTTCTTTAGGCATGATTAAGAAATTGGTTAGCGACACAGCAGTGCAATAACGAAATAAACTAAACAAGTAAATAACAATCAACGTATTTTCAGTAAGCATAGACAATGTAACCACCACAGAATAGTTGTAATATGTCGCGTCTTATGTTTATGGTAAACAATATTATAATGACATTTGTTTTCTATTCAACTCAACATACTTAGTAATGAAAAACCGTACTAGATGTCGCCAAGTCACTAGGTCAACGAATAAATATAAATGGCTAGATTGAATAACTTGTATACCATTATTTTTCTTAATAAAAAACAAGCAGTAAAGAATCCCTAAAAAGCCCCTTAAAAAAATCCCACCTGACTTATTAACTCCCTAAATTTAGGGTGAAACCCCCAAGTTGGGATCACTGGGATCATTATCCTTCTCTTACTCTCGGAGGAGAGGCGCCCCTTTTGCGAACGTCCGGTGAGCGCACACCGAGATACCTATACAAATCAACTGACGATTTATTAAAACGACTAACGATACTCACTTTTACACACGGACGTGTTTCACAACGCTCAGCTCAAATGTCATCAAAATTGGTCCAGCCCTTTGAGCGTGAAGAAGTAACAAACGCACTTACACACTCACAAACTTTCGCCATTATAATATTAGTGTGATATGCTTGGTACCTACCTAATTTGTATTATGTATCTAATATAAATTTAAAAAGAAACACTTACTCGGTGGCCGCCGATTAAAAAGACGATGGTAAGACAGATATCCATAAATAAAATCAATAAAAATGTAGATGTCCATAAAATATCTTCTAGCATCGAATATCTCGAATATTTTACAATGCGAACAATAGAATATATTGCTAGTGAAAGCAATGCCAGCAAAGGGATCTGAAAAATAAAATAAAAAATTAACAAGATTAAAAAATATAAAACCCGACTGCGATTAAAATAGCTATAGCGATGATAGCTCAGTGGTTAACGCGGTCGATTCGCATGCCGAAGGGCGTGGGTTCTAACCCCAAAGATTAGCTTGAGCTGCCGATGAAGGAAAAACATCGTGAGGAAGCCATAGCGTGGTGGTAGGGTACTTTCTAGTAATCGGCTGGCAGTTCCATTTCAGGCTAGGTGTGCTTACCATCTTCTACCAACAGTAACTTAACATCTGATGAGCTGTGGTCAAACAATTAGCCTGTCAAAATTTAAAAATAATAATTGCAAGGATTATTATGAAAATTACTTACCAACTTAATATAACCCCACGCTAGAAGTCCATACCTTAAAGGCACAAAGAAGCAACAACGCTTCAGTTCTGGTATTTCTACTCTCATTTTTGGAAAGTTCTGGCTTACACGGATCTATACCTTCAGTGCTTTATTTTTAATTGACAAAATGTCTATGTTTTTCAATTATCAAGTAGCCAAGTTATTTATAATTATTTACTAAAAAATATATACATTTACATAAATCTCTATTGACTCTCCAACAACGAGACGCGAACTAATTGAACTTTACTGTGGACTTTATTATTCCTATCAGCATATTTATACTCAGTTAAATCTGACGTAAATGTTTTGACTATATGCACTGTGTTAGTGTGGGTCTGTCGAAGAGATAAAATCAAAAACATCTTCTGATTTCTCGCTCAGATATAATTTTTATCTATAAGTTCAAATATCCAAATAAACACTCCGAGAATGATAACAAACATTATATTCCGTATTTTAGGGAATGCCTAGTTTATAAGATATGCAAATTATTTACCACGGAAACGTGAGTTAGCTCGTAAAACGAAAATAAAAACATTATTATTTTTTAAAACTTATATACTAGCTGTTATCCGCGACTTCATCCGTTATCTTCACTTTGTAGAATGCGGTTCAGATCAGCATGGCCTAATTCCACCCTACCTATTCTTTTATCGGATAGCCAGGAGCTTTAAAACGCGGTACCGATGGTGTATTCCAAAAATTCGAACTCAACGGTTTGAATCTACTTTTATTGTACGAACCGCTAGACAATGGAATTTGTTGCCCGAGTGGTGTTCCCTGTTAAATAGAATCTGGGTGCCATCAAGTCGCAAGTGAATCGGTTTCTTCTAGGCGAGCGTGCTCCACCGTAGACCGCATCTTCTCTTAACATCAGGCAGAATGGCGGTCAAACGCAAGCCTATATAAATAAAACAATCAAAAAATATCTTCAATGTGGTGCTCCTGATCGGTGCTCATAGGGTATGTTATTTTTCGCCTATGTTCATTGGTTATATCCAAATCTATGTATACACTTACAAGCTTTGGCTTATTGTGCTACTAGCTGTTACCCGCGACTTTTTCCGCGTGTAATTTAACAAAAATGTCAACACTACCAGATGTCGTCAAGTCATAAGCAGTTAAGTCATTACTATTGTGTATTGTGAAACTTGACGACATCTGGTGGTGAGTAGTGGTAATCCCATAGGAACCTAAATTTTTTCTAATATAAAAAGTATCCTATATGTTAATCCAGGTAATAAACTATATGTGTGTCAAATTTCATTCAAGTTCGTTCAGCCGTTTTTGCGTGATTGTGTAACAAACATCCAAGCATTCAAACTTTCACATTTATAATATTAGTAGGATTTATTTGTAATGTTTTTTTATATGGGTCATGGTAATTAAATCAATTTTATTTATTTTATTTCAACATCTTACAAATTACCCTGCCGGATATTTAAGAGTAATTTGGTTAAATGAGAAACTTTGAGCCATTCGATGGTTAGCCTTAACAGCCCTGTAATTTCGCTAGCTGCAGTACCCTTCGAACCAGAAGACAGTAATGTTTACACAAGGCTGCTTGGCGGCAGAATATGTGGTTCTGCTGTGGTACCTACCTAGACGACCTCCTGCTAAGGAGACTTATCACCAAGAAAATACAAACTCTATAACTATATATTTCATTATTAGACCTCGGCCTGCCAAGATACATTTACGAAAGAGTAAAGCAGTGTTGATAAAAATACGAGCAGGTAGGGATTGCAATCCAGTACCATTTTCAATCCGGCCGGATCCCCCACCAATCCGACTGGATTCAGTTAGACCCAGCTGGATTGGTCACATCAAAACATTTTTAGTCTCAAAATGAACTGAAGTGGTTAATTATGTGAGTATAAGTCTAGCAATAAGGCAAGCAACAATAACAAATAAAACCATCAATGAAAATGTATTTCGTGTAATCGTTTTTTTTAATGTATAGAGAAACAAGTACTTTAAAAAGTTGTCATTTGGTATTTTTGTTATTTTTTTACCCATTTCAAAAGGAAAACTTTTTTTTTATCATATCCGTTTCACTTGGTCAGACCATCGTGTTGGCGACCGGCCTCGTGTTCTCTTTCCTTTGATATTGCTAACAATGACCAGCTTTTCAAGGTTTTCGACCCCTCTTCGCATTATATGGCCGAAATATGACAGCAATCGCTGCAGATGCTGGACAGTCGGATCTCAATGCCGAGTTGGGAGAGAATAGATACATTTGTGCGTGTAACTGCTGGATGCGAGCCGCTTCCAACAGGTCTTTGTGGAAATCACTGGGAGAGGCCTATGTCCAGCAGTGGACGTCATACGGCTGATGATGATGATGATGATGATGTTTAACCGTATATGATATACGTAACTTTCGCCAGCACCACATTTCGAATGCATCTATTCTCTGTCACTCTCTAGCTCGGATTGTCTACGTCTCCACTCCATAGAGGAAAATCGGGAATATCAAGGCTCTGGAAGGCCGAGCTTTTGTTTTGTAGCTTTTTCCAAATATTTTGTAGGAGTGCTATAATAGTGTCTTTAGCTATTGCCATTCTACGCTTAATTTCTGGTACACAGCTTCCTTCATTATTTATACTTAAACCCAAATAAATGAAACTGTTCACAGTATCAATGTCCGGAATATTCAGGATATTTTTATTTTTTTTATGTAACAGTGATGAGTCGAACGAGACGCTCTCCTGATGTTAAGAAATAACGCCTGTCCATGACCATTGCAGCGATACACAGAACTTTGAGTAGTAAACAAAGTCCAGAGCATCGCTGCCTTATTGGCGCTCATTAGTTTGAGACTAGATGGTTAGTCTCAACAGCCCAGTAATTTCGCTAGCTGCAGTACCCTTCAAACCGGAACACAGTAATGTTTACACACAACTGCTTAGCGGCAGAATATCTGGTACTGCGGTGGTACCTACCTAGACGACCTCCTGCTAAAAGGAAATCTACCACCAAGTATCATAACATCTGACAGCTTTCCCATACGATTCACTACCAACATTTTGGTTTTTTACTTACTGATTGCTAGTCATTGTTTCTCACTCTCTACCTCTAGCCTATGTATTATGAAACTTACTTTACTTATTATAATTTTTTTTAACATTTTCATTTAATTTTTAATTATTTTTGTACAATTTTAATATGTTATTGACATTTTAAATTTCCCTTTTTTTAAACGTACGTATTTATGTTTAATTGTACTACTAGTACTACTACTACTAAGTATTGAAATTTTTAATAATTATTATCAACATTTACTGTAGTAACACCCCGTTATCAATAAATATGATTTATGATTTATACATCTAGTGAAATTATTGTAAAGAATTATTTCATCCTATGCAGTTGGGGGAGCTTAAAGCTGATGCTTGATCTCTGCCTCGTCAGTTCTGCTTGGTTTCTTTCCTTCAGACAGCGCACCTCACCTCTCACTAATATCGTCATGTAAGTTTGAAGTACTGCAAAAAAAAAGATCTGTGAGCTCTTAAAAATACTTTTATTTCTATTTTTACACACATTGTATTCGTGTTTGACCATACTTCAAAAAAGTGTCAACAAGTTTCATAATGGATATTCCCCGTACATACAAGCGTTCTGATTATAAATATATATATATATATATTTTTTATTGACAAACAAAAAAAATAGATATGTGACTTAAATAAAATGGGTGTAGAAAATGTCGTCAAAAGGACAAAATCAGCTTTTTGCTGTATGAATTTAGTTCTTACAGCGCTGGCTTACATTTTGCCCCTACTCTCGAACTGAGATGTTAGTCGAGTAACTTAGTATAGCGGATATTTTGTGAACATCGAGACAAGTAGCTTAAGCAGATAAATAAATAACGTGTAGTGTTAAAATATATATATATATATATATATATATATTAATTCAGTATGTAAATCGTCAGAGTTAGGTAAAAGTGCGGGAAGTGTTGTTTGTGAGTGTTTGTGTGTGTGTGTGTGTGCGAGTGTTTATGTGTGAAGGGTGCGTGTGTTTGTGTGTGTGTTTGTGTGAATGTGTGTGTGATTGTGTGTGTGCACGTGTGTGTGCGTGTGACATTTTGTATTCCAACAGCGAGGTCGTGAAACCTTTTGCAAGAGTCTATACTCCTCGTTCAAGGTACAATATAAATGTCTTCAAATCCAGAGTATTTTTTTATATTTGATGGGCTAGGTGTTTGATCACAGCTCACCTGATGTTAAGAAGTGTGTGGTTGAATTGTAAACACAGCCTAGAATGGAACTGGCTCTTAAGTGAGGCTGTCGGAACACAGTTAAGTGTTTGGTGACAGATTTTCAACTTGAGCTAACCAGTCGAGTACTAGAAAGTACCCTACTACCACGCTATGGTTTCCTCACGATGTTTTGCTTTACCGGCAGCTTAATCTTACTGGGGTTTGAACCCATGCCCGTCGGCATGTGAACCGAACGCGCTAACCACTGGGCTATCATCGCTACAAATCTCTCAAATCTGTAAATCCAGTATGAAGTAACAAACATAAAACTTGCAGTGGAATTCTAAATGCCGCAGTATGCTGAGGCAGTTAATATAATAGTGGAACTGAAGAAGGAACTGCGCATGACATTTTGAAAACTAAAATCTAGAAAAAACAGAAAAGTCTTACGTATGACGACAGCCCCTAAGCCAATCAACCCGTAGAGTCCGCAGTCTATGTACCAGGCGTATTGGAACAACATATAGTACAGGATGTTGAAACGTTTCAAGTCAGCGGAAATTAAGATCACAACCAGGAAATAGACCAACACCATCGTGACGCAGTAGAAGTAATACACTTCAAAGAGCTTTAAACTTTTCTGAAAAAAAAAAAAAAAGATTAACTGGAGACTGTCTTATAGAGCAAAAGCCCGCGATGGACAGACCTTCGTCAATTTATAAAGGTTGAAAGTTTTGTTTTGTGCCCCCAATCCAGGTAAGAACGATCCCCAACTATGGCACTCGGGTAGTGATGTCTTTGGCAGATAACTGGTATAAAATTACACCTCTACTTCGTTATAGTATAAATCTCAGTTTTTAGATATGATATCCGGAATAATAGTAACCCCGTCGTGAAGTGTGTTTTATGTTTTGATTTATCAGCATCATTATTTGTGACTATAAAGATTTTTTTCAAAATAGGGGATTGTTCTTACCTTGGACATATATGACAAAACTTACAGCCTTTATAAAATAACGAGTCTGGCTGTCGCGGGCTCTTGGGCTAATATATTTTCAGTTCACATAAATCTCAACTTTCAGGTAAGCTGCTCTACCTTATGTGCCGCTACGATGAATGTCAAAGTAAAAATCAAGTCAAGCATTTGAGGTACGATAGAAGCCATCAAT
Source organism: Biston stratarius (assembly GCA_950106695.1). NCBI lineage: Eukaryota > Metazoa > Arthropoda > Insecta > Lepidoptera > Geometridae > Biston > Biston stratarius. The sequence continues at coordinate 25,747,186 of OX467106.1, forward strand.
TTTAGAAAAATGACAGCATCTTCGTAAGAATCCTGCATCCGTTTGAACAAGGCCACACACATCAATGTGAACTGTATTATGGTAGCCAGACATATTATCTGGAAAAAAAAATAGAATAAAAAATCTTTTTTTTTTGAACTCCTTAATTTTTAAATTAGATAAATTACAAAAATTATTTTATATATTAGTATTTTGGCATCTCCCGTCTTATTTTTTGTTTTATTCCATCTTATGGTTGCCTGGAAGAGATAGCTTTTAGCGCCTTTTGTAGCGCTAGCTCTTAAGTTTCTTGTTTGTGTTACATTTTTATGGTTCCGTACCCAAAGGGTAAAACTAGACCCTATTACTAAGTCTCTGCTGTCCGTCCGTCTGTCGATCTGTCCGTCCGTCTGTCTGTCTGTCCATCTTTCACCAGGCTGTATCTCATGAACCGTGATAGTTAGACAGTTGAAATTTTCACAGATGTATTTCTGTTGCCGCTATAACAACAAATACTAAAAAACACCTATAAATCCTACTAATATTATAAAAGTGAAAGTGTGTGTTTGGATGTTTGTTAATGAGTCACGCAAGAACGACTGAACGTATTTGGATAAAATTTGGTACACATATAGTTTATGATCGGGATGATGGATACAAGATACTTTTTATATTTGAAAAATGTTATGTTCCTCTGGGTTTACCGATGTCGTCAAGTGTCACAATACGCAATAGTAATTACTGTTCGTCTTATGACTTGACGACAACCGCTTCTGCGAACTGAACTATCTTTTTGTTAAATTCCACGCGGACGAAGTCGCTGGTAACAGCTAGTATAATAATAATCCTCAGATAATAAATAATATGTAAGATAAACTCCCGACCCTGAAACAATAAATAACTACCCGTTTTTTTTAATATTACACTAGCTGCACCCCGCGGTGTTAACCTATGTTCTCACTTGAATACTATTTTTTTCGTAATAAAAAGTAGCCACGTATTAATCCAGTGTGTCAGCTATCTCCATACAAAAACTGATCAGACATTTGAGGGTGAAGAAGTACTAAACATACAAACACTCGTCGCCTTTATAATATTAGCCTGATAAATTAATGTTATTTTGACGCTTTTTGTTTTATCTTTAGAAATTTTTCATAGATTACGTATTGGTATGACAGAACTTTTCTGTTTAGTCTTGTTTTCGTTCATGTTATGTTTCAGATAACAGCTGTAATCACTTGTTACTTGTGTCACCGTGTCCGGTGTAATAGCCGATGCATCACATTTATTGTTATTTGTGTTTTGAAGTTTGTGCTGGACTTTGTGTCGTATACATTGATCAACGAAACAATAATTTTGACAGCCCTGTTGGCTCATTGGTAGTATGTCTGCATGAGCTGTAGGGCGTAGGTTCGATTCCCGCCAAGGACAAACATTTTATGGTATAAACAAATGTTTGTTCTGTATGTATTCTAAGTATGTATTTACAACAACAAAAAAAGTATTTATGTATCCTATCAGTTATCTGAGTTCCATCACACAAGCTCTGCTTAGTTTGGGGTCAGATGGCGCTGTGTGTAATGTGTCCTATGATATTTAATATTTAAAATTAAAAGACATGTCTTAGCTATTTAAACATCAGCTGATCATAAGCTGACGGATTGAATCTAAAGTTACAATATAAATGATAGTTCGTCATAAGCTACACGACAGTTAGTTGAACGCGGGTGAACTGAACGCCAACTGATGCACTAATGTGTTTTGGCGGAGTTTATGGTATGCCACGATCAAGTAAGTGTGCCGGAATCCTTTATCTTTGATCGAATGTGGATTAGTTAACTTTGCGTTTAGTTTTTTATGATTAACTGGCTAGGTCTTAGACCACAGTTAACTCGATGTTAAGTGGCGGTGCGGTCGAAAATGGTAAACATACCTGGATAGAACTGGAATGGAAATATCAAGTGAAGGTGTCAGAACACCGCTAGATGCTTGGCGGCAGATTTTCAACTTGAGGGTGGTAGCTATCCAGCTGAGTACTAGAAAGTACTTTACCACCATGCGATGGTTTCCTCACGAGTTTTCTGATACGTTAGAAGACGTAACGAGACGTTATAATACCCATATAAAACGTATATAGGACGTATACAGGACACCCAAACACAGAATAAACATTTACATAAATGTTTGTTCTGAGTGGGAATCGAACCCACGCCCTACAGCTCTTATAACAGATATATTACCAAATACCCTAACAGGGCAGTCCAAATTAGTTCAACCCATCAGATTATGTAACAAGCTAAAGAGTTTTAAAAATCTATAACCCGACTGCGATTAAAATAGCTATAATAAGTAAAGAAACAACTATTTAAACAAATGTATTATTCTTAATTCAATTTAAACATATAACTTATATACATATATATATATATATATATATATATGTAATCTTTAATTGCCTTTATTTAGATACCCTTATAGGTTTGTTTTATTAACGTATAACTATTTCGCGCCAAAATTCCACCATCTTGTATTTTTATTTTATTTACTCTCTAAGGATATTTGGGTTATTGAGACTAATCTAACGATACCTTAATTGTCGTAATCCATTCGGCTGTTTGGAAGATAAGAGGTTATAATGAAATTTACATATGTACATACAAGATATACGCGCGAAAAACATAACCTTTCCTTGGCAGTTAGGTAAAAAAAGACAAGTAGAATCAAATTGTCTAATTCGAAAGCATTCTCTGCAACGACTCTACAAACACAAGAACCTATTCGTATAAAACTTACCAATCTCAAGTATCCTATACATAACAACGATTTCCTCAAGGGAAGACAACAGCAACACTTTTTAGGGCGGAAAAAATTTATCGCCATGATAAAATGATAGATTTGATGTGACTGAGAAAAGGCAATTAAAAATTTCCAGTAACTTCACTGATAAACAAAGAAGTGTTAATATTTATATTTCATCGTCTTTAAGCGGTGATGGATCAAATATGACTGCATAATATTAGCAGAGATAAGTGAACAGTGTCTCTATGTTTATATGTTTAATATTGCTAATAATCCAATGAAGAGTGGGGTGTTAAGAATTACGAATCTTCACACTAGCTAGGGATGTCTATTTAAATTACACATCTGCTGATCGTTATAAAGTAATCATTACAGGCTTGGTTACTAAAGAAACTGTCAAGTTGTCGGGTTTACACTGGGCCTCGATCCATCTCAAAGGGATTAGGCAGCGTTTTAGATGAAAGCTCCCAGGTGGCTTGCCTTTTTCTGACACTTCCAACATTTATCAACATATTTCAACCAATTTACACAAAACTTTAGCAAATTATACTTAAACCTTCGTCATGAACCACTCTATTTATTAGTGAAACTAGCAGGATAATTATGTTCGGTAGTATTTACTATATCGTGAACAGACAGACAGACGGACGACTTGGTTTTATAATATGTAGTGATCGACGTTCCAAAAACTTGAACGAAACGATTTGATTTGACGTTCATTGTGCGAACTGCTAGACAATGGAATTTGCTGCCAGAGTGGGAGTTCCCTGATGGATACAATCTGCGTGCCTACAAGTCGCGAGTGAATCGGTTTCTTCTAGGCGAGCGTGGTCCATAGACCGCATCTTCGCCTAACATCAGGCGGTCAAACGCAAGCCTATGAGTAATAAAAAAAGACCCACGCCCAGCAGTGGGACAGTATATAATAGGGCTTATCCAGAAAATAATATTACTAAACAAATAGGTACAATATGTAAACTGATGCAATGATGAACTTATATGCACCTCATTAACACAGGGTTCAGTTAAGTTGATGCTTTGATAAGAAGTATTTATTTTACTAGTTTCTGCCCACAGCTCTACCCACTTAGCGATATTCCTAGCAGCAGTCTCGAAGAGGACTATTTATACTATGTATGTTATAGTTATGTATTCTCCTCGTTATTGGCACATCCCGTCATTTTCTTTTGTCTTGGATTTACATAAGGCTTTTTATCCTGGAAAACGTGGTTAATACCGCCAAGCGGATCTAAATAGCCGATCCATTTGGTCAAAAGTAAACGTTGCTATAGAACAACTAAAAAAATTCGCAATTTCAGATTATGACAACCCTGTAAAAACTTAAATAAAATAAAACAAACGAATTCTCAAATCAGGTATATTAAATAGCATGCATTCCTTCCCTCCCCACCCCGGGTGGTATCGGGTCTACTGTCATTTCAGCGACGTGGTTCACGTACCGGAACGGGCCCCCATGGTACTGGAGTTTGTTGAGCTCTGTTCGAATGAGCAGCAGGAGGTAGCACTGAAGAACTGAAAAAGAAAAACTTTTACGAATACTGGGAACGTCCACGAGGAACGAATAATGATGTGCCGTTCTTCTGTTTGTTCTGTGATGGTACGGAGAGGGTGGAATAAGGTCATGGAGCTCTTGCCCGCACTCCTCGAAATGTATCCGGTAAAAATTGACAGACAAGCTACTCCGCGATGGTGATTAAGACAGCAATTCTGGCGACTAGATCGCTATCACCAATAAACCTCATAGCACGTCGGGCACCGCATTCAAAGCATACATGACCGGACTTGTGTTTGATACAAGTGAAGCAGCTGTCTTGTCTTTAGTTTGATATGGGTTAAACAGTTAGTATTTAACTTCTTTAAGTACTGTTTGCGTGTACTTTTTTATGGTTGACAGGCTAGATGTTTGACCACAGCTCGCCTAATGTTAAGTGACAGCGTAGTCAAAGATAGCGAACACTTAGTCTGGCTCTCAAGTGAGGCTTCCGGAACACACCGTTACGTGCTTAGCGCCAAATTTTCAACTTGGTGGTGGTAGCTAGTCAACGATTAGAAAGTACCCTACTACCATGCTATGGTTTCCTTACGATGTTTTTCTTCAACGGTAGCTCGAGCTTTGCTGGGATTTGAACTCACACCGTCCAGTGTGTGAACCGACCGCGGTAACCAATAAGCCATTGCTGCTACAATCGATCTAGGCCAGATAATCATTAGATATATCAAGAAGCTATAATTTAATAATTTATCTCGGAAAATTCCACTATTCTTAGCGGATGAAACATTAATAATAGTACCTGGTTGACCGAGCATTGCTCGGCTGAAAAAATGGATAAAGCGACGTTTTCTGAAAATGAAACCTAGAGCTAGATCGATTTTTCGCCCCCGAAACCCCCTGGATACAAAATTTCATGAAAATCGTTGGAGCCGTTTCCGAGATTCAGAATATATATATATATATATATACAAGAATTTCTCGTTTAAAGATATAGATATGTAGCCAGTAAACTATTTTTTACCTAATCCAGAGAAAGCGAGGCAAAACTCTATGGGATCGAAGAGGTTTTCTGGTTGGTTCTTCGCGAACGGCATTTTCCGGGCGACGACTATATAGGTCAGGAAACTGGCAAGCGTGGTTGCTATCCCATAGTAGTAGTACGCACGGATTAGCCGTGTATTTTTCTGTAAATTCAAATTATTTTAATTATAATGTATGTAATTACGTTACTTATACCCGCGACTTCGTCCGCGTGGAATTTAACAAAAAATCTCACCGCCACCAGATGTCGTCAAGTTTCACAATACACAATAGTAATGACTTTTCTACTTATGACTTAACGACATCTGGTGGTGGTGAGATTTTTTGTTAAATTCCACGCGGACGAAGTCGCGGGTAACTACTAGTAGCTCATAAAGTCAAAGCTTGTAAATGTACTAAGATTTGGATATAACCAATGAATATACCTACGCGATAAATAACATACCCTATGAGCACCGATCAGTAGCACCACATTGAAGATAATTTCCAGGATGTAGAGAAGGTAGCTGAACCACAACTTCGTGTGCATACTCACCCCCCGGTACAGGAACGCTGAATCCGTAACCGGGGCGTGACTTACATCTATCCATATATTTATGCTTAGTGTGAAGATGAAGAACACCTGCAAAGAAAAAAAATACCAATAATATTTGTAGCGATAATAGTGGTCCGTTCACACACCGACGGGCGTTGGTTCAAATCCTAAGAATGACGGTGGAGGAAAACATCGTGAAGGAACCATAGCATAGTGACACTTACTTACGTACTTTATAGTATTTGGCTAGCTAGCTACCAACTTCTTGTTGAAAATCTGTTGCCATGCACCTAGCTGTCTAGGCAGCCTTACTTACGAGCCAGTTCCATTCCAGCCTAGGTTTGTTTACCTTCTTCGAAATCACTGTCATGTAAGCACCTAGCTTGTCAACCATAAAAAAATTAGTTCTATTTTTTAGAATCATAGTTCCCAAGTATCGGACTCACTGCCGTCGTAGTTGTTTCTTAAGAACTACAACCTTTTTTTAACTAGAATGCTCCATCTTCGTTCGACGACAACGACGCTTACCATCGGACGAGTTCTTGGTTAGAAACATTTTTCTTTTGCATGAAATAAACACAGAATTTGCTGACAAGGTCGAGGAGACCCCAAGACTGTAATAGCGTTTAATGTATAGCGTTTTTATATATACCAGATATTCTGTCGCCAAGCAGTAATGTGTAAACATTACTGTGTTCCGGTTTTAAAGGTACGGCAGCTAGCGAAATTATAGGGCTGTTGAAACAGACCATCGAAAGTCTAAAAGTAATGAGCGCCAAAACAGCGATGCCCTGGACTTTGTTTTGTTACTCAAAGTTCTGTGTATTGCTGCAATGGTCATGGACAGGCGTTATTTCTTACCATTAGGAAAGCGTCTCGTTCTTCTCATTACTTTTACATAAATAAAAAACATAGCCTTGCAATTGTGCATTATAGTCAAGACTACAAATGCAGATGTAGAGTATATAATATATGAAGTGACGATGTATTTATGGTCATAATTGGGATGAGTGGCTTCCTTTAAAAAATATTTATATTCAGATAGACTAATATAAAACAATTAATGATGGTAACAAACAGTATAGATTTACGATCAATCTCAAAACTAAAACTACGAAAACATATTTTTTTTAAATAGCTGATTGATTCAGGCGTTACTTTGCGGAAGTTCTTTTTGTGTGTTCAAGGTATATAGTATTTATTTCAATTACACCAGTGATGAGATATGATTTAAATTTAACTATCTTGACCACAATTAAAAAAACTTAATAACTTAAACTAAAATTAAACAAATAAATATACTAAATATATACCTTGAACAATATTTTTTTAAACTTACCAAATTCAAGTATCCAAATATCAAAATCCCGTGTCTTAAAGGTACACATAAACAACATCTTCTGCAGTCCGGTAGTTCAAAATACATTGTCCGATTTTTATTTTTATTTATTGAGTTTTCAGTACGCCAGTTGAAAAGTACCAACAGTAATTCATTATTCAAGAACGATAAATAACAAGTCACAGTCAACACGCTCGATATTTAAATGTTTTGTTTACAACTTTTTGTAAGATAAAACATAACCCGTGCAGTTTGTGATTGCGCCAATCGTATCGCAAATGGACGGCGAACGTAGGAAAAGAGCAACTATCCTATCTCACTGCCATGACAAACGTAATTGTCCAGTTAGAACCATGTCCATCTAAAATGTCACTATGTTCTCTTTGTTATTACAACAGTTGTCAGGCTTTTTATTGCGATAAGGTAGCAATAGTTCAAGTGAATAAGGTCGAGTTTACATGCAATTATCTTATTTACCAACTCAGTTCCAAGAGATGACGTTGTGTCATGAACTTTGTTATGCGGTATGAGTTCGTGTTCTGAAGTGGGATTCTGGCCTTCCTGGAAACTGCAAGACGCGTTAAAGTGTTTTTGATGAGATAATTGGGTTACTCTACAGATGGGTAGCAAGTACTGGAATTATATGATTCTATATTATTCACACCAAATCCGTAAAAATGATCTCTTTGAAGCAATTTTAGGATAGATAGAATTGAAGTAGAAGTATAGAACAGGATAAAGCAATTACAATGGAAATAAGATTAGCTTATTGGTATAATTTTTTTAATAAAAATACTAGCGACCCGCCCCGGCTTCGCACGGATGCACATATAAACCTTTCTCTTGAATCACTCTGTCTATTGATGGAAATCACATTAAAATCCGTAGCGTAGTTCAAAAGATCCAAGCGTGCAGACGGCGGGAAGCGATTTTGTCTTATACTATGTAGAGATTTTGTAAGTGCGTTTGTAACTGAACTCCTAATCGGCTGGACCGATTCTGATGAAATTGTTCGTGTATGCTTGAGTGGATTCCTGGATGGATTAGATTCACAGTTGGACCCGGAGATGGCGCGGAAATCGTACACCGAGTACGAATTACCGGGCATTCTGATAGAATATACGTGTATATATATAACATAGTCATACATTCTGTTATATATATACACGTATATTCTATCAGAATACCATTCTGATAAAAATAGTTAACGCATGTCCATGACCATTGCAGCGATACACAGAACTTTGAGTAGCAAACCAAAGTCCAAGACATCGCTGGCGCTCATTACTTTGAGACATTCGATGATTTATCACAATAGTTCCGTAATTATTACTTATTCTTGAGAATTATTTATATAATCAACTGATACGGGCTGCACGGAGTTATGACACTTAACCCTAGATGGAAAATTTGTCATTGGAAATGTCGTGAGCAATCATAGGCGTTTATCAGCAGACAAGTTACTTTATGGTTTATGACTTTATTACTAAAACTATATACAAAAGGGCTTATCAATATATATTAGGAACATCAGATTATCTTGATAGTAGATCTTCTTTAGGTAGGTAACACCGCAGTATTAGATATTCTACCGTAAAATTACAGAACTGTTGAGACTAACCATCGAAAGTCTCAAAGTAATGAGCGCCAAAGCAGCGATGCACTGGACTTTGTTACCCAATGTTCTATGTATCGATGCAATGGCCACGGATAGCGTTTTCTTACCATCAGGAAAGCGTCTCGTTCGTTTTGATATATTATATCGATGATAGCTCAGTGGTTAGCGCGGGTGGTTCTCACGCCGAAAGACGTGGGTTCAAACCTCAACAATGAGCTCGACCTGCCGGTGAAGGCAAACATCGTGGTGGTAGGGTACTTTATAGTACTCGACTGACTAGCTACCACCCTCAAGTTGAAAAACTGTAGCCAAGCGGTAACCTTATGGGGTGTTTTGGCAGCCTCACTTGAGAGCCAGTGCCATCCCAGGCTATGTGTTTACCATCTTCGACCACACCGTCACTTAACATCAGTTGAGCTGTGGCCAAAAACATCTAGCCTGTCAACAATTTAAAAAAAAAAGTTTCACCATGCATTTATTATTAAAGTAAGCCACATATAATTAAATAAATTACAAGAAGAAATTAAATAAGAAAGTACGTTCATAGTAATTTTTTAAATATAACCTATTATAATACTAGACGAATAAATACTTCGAATAAAACCTTTAATATCCTATTTAGATAAGATTATTTTTTTGTTTTGTTTTTAAAGTTATACTACGCCCCCAATCGGTTTCCTTCCTGTTTTTTTGAGTCACTTTCAATATAACGAAAAATAAACTCGGTATTATTGCCGTGGTGGTGCCGCCACCCCTCTACCCGTGGTTGCCGTAAGAGTCGGCTAAAGGATGTAATCCGGAAGATGGGCAGCAGCGTCTTCCTTGAACAATCACACCTAACTGCGCTCGCCAACCCGCCTGCCAAGCGTGGCGAGTATTGGCAAAACCCCATCAGGAGGAGGCCTATGTCCAGCAGTGGACGACCTATGGCTGATGATGTGATTTGTGAAACTCGGTATTCTGTAACTCATCTTTGTTATTTATTTGATTCTGATATTTAATGGTATTATAACATTAAAAAGAAAAAACGCAAGTCGACAAACTATTTATTCTGCATACAAAAATTAAAATAATGTTTTTTTTTTTGTATCAAATTAGGTATGTACTTACGGATGAATATATTTAGAAGAGAATACTTAAATACTTTTTTGTTAATACATACTTGTAACATTTATATTTAATTACTACAAAAAAACTGCTACGATCTTCGTAGCACGTCGTAACGCGTATGCTACGTTATATACGTATAATTTAGCACAATAGATTAAATTTCATAGAAACAAAACAATAATAATATCACTAAATCATCGAAAATAGTCTAACACAAAACATAGATGCTTAAAGAGTATCTCTATAGCGTTGGACAGGCTTGCGGCGTCAGTGCTGCACAGACAAATAACCATAATTAATAATTAAATTAAAAAAACAATACAAATAGGCATTTGTTTTTTTTTTTTCAAAATGCATATTACGGTTATGTTGAGAGACCTACTTCCAAGTTCAAGTCCCGCGACGCGCAACTCTATCTTCTCTGAGTCAAAGCGGTGAAGCGAAACAACGGAAACCAATTGAGCATTTCAATGTTTTTGAAGATGTGTAAAAGCTGCCAATATGCACATGACCAGCGTGCGGAAGCCCTATTCTCACTATGAGAAGAAACCCACGCCAACAGTGGGATACTTTGTAAATAGGGTTGATCTCCAAGCTCACATAAAAACTTCTGCTAGTATACACTATAGAGCAGCAATTCCCAAAGTATGAATCGCGGCCCGCCAGTGTGTCGCAAGAGAATATTGAATGGTTCCTGAAAAATAAGACTGCTACCATTACCATTTCGTAACTATGGTAGCTCAGTGGTTAGCGCGGTCGGTTCGCATGCCGAAGGGCGTGGGTTCAAACCCCAACTATGACCTTGAGCTGCCAGTAAAGGAAACATCGTGAGGAAACCATAGCGTGGTGGTACTTTACTAGTACTCTCGGTTGGCTAGCTACCACCGTCAAGTTGAAAATCTGCCGCCAAGCATCTAACAGTGTGTTCCGACAGCTTCACTTGAGAGCCAGTTCCATTCCAGGCTAGGTGTACTTTACCATCTTCGATTACACCATCACTTGACATCAGGTGCAGTGGTCAAACACCAAGCCTGTCACCATAAAAAAATCATTAAAAAGTAACTAAATTAGAAGTTATACTAATCCTGTTGAAAAAGACCATTCTTTGTCCTTCATATAAAGTATTAAAATCTTTGATTGGAACTGTATTTTTTATTTATTTAGTAAGTTCTTTATTTATATAATTATGCCCCTTTTTTATCGATGACAACCAAGCAGTGAGTCCCGATTTTGGAAGTTTTTATTTAATGGGTTACGATTCAGTCAACTTTGGGAACCACTGCTATAGACTATTAAAAATGGAAAGACAGTGGCTTTTTTGTAAAGCACTAAGCATTATATTATATAAACGTTGTATATTTTAAAAATCATCTAATTCTATACTATAACTATTTTCGGAATATAAAAATATCGAGATTGGTGATTTAGGTTTTTTTTTATTTGACCTGCCTTACTTTTTTATTGCAGCCTCTAGTTTAGTGTTTCACTGTAGAATATAGGCCCTCCTCCTTCAAGACCGCCCAGTCTGCTTTGGTAGTCTAGTGACTGTCGTGACAATTTAGTACAATTTACCTTCGTCTGGATCGACCCTGATGTCGCTTACATTTTGGGGTTCAAACTGTGGTGACCTTTGCGCAGCGTTAATTCGACATACTACAAACATACATACAGTCTTATATACTCTTGATAATACAAGAATTTTTATAATACCACTTACATACCTTAACTCTTAACTCTTGGCCTGTTACCAGTAAAAGAAAACGTGAAGATCAAAAAATTCTGAAGATATAGTAGAATTACACATAATTATATATATCATGAACTAGAAAGAATTATACACCTTGTTGGAACAGTTATTTAAAAATAAATGGAACCGATTTAATAATAATATTTATATAGATAACTAGCAGACCCGGCCACGCGTTGCTGTGACCAAATTGAACACACGCGTGTAACGTGAAATAAATTGTAGTGCATATGAAACGTTTGGACCTTTAACGTAGCGCCATCTATTGGATACTTATTCAATCCAGTTATAAATTACCTTACACCGCCATCTATTAGAATTTTATGTAACTCACAGATAATTATACCGCTTTGTTGCAAAATAATTTGCAATAAAAAATATTGCGATTTAAATTGAGATATAAACTAGTATATCTCTCAAGTTCGATCAAACTGCACACAGTGTGCGAGATTTGGTTAAAATCGGTTCAGGAGTTGAGAAGTTAATCGCGGACAAACAACGTGACACGAAATTTTTATATATAAAAATATATGTTAGTAATGTTGGATTTCCATGAAGACACTCAGGATGAAACGAGGCTAGTTTAGTTTTTGATTTCAGCAGGCGTGGTGAGGTTGTTATAAACCCCGTTGTCCTCAATGTTGACCTCCCCCGTCACTATCTGGTGCAGCTGATTGTCGTACACGTGGGGCCCATCAGTCTCCATCTTCTTTATCAAACTCCTCACACTTGTGATGAGGTATAACTGCAAACCTACCAAAATATAAAAAGGTTAATATATCTTTGTCAAAAAGTAAAGGTGTAAAATTTTAGGCGTACTATAGAACGTGATACAATATTTGTATGCTTTTTTTAATGTAATAGGAATGAGACGAACTAGACGCTTTTCTGATGGTAAGAGATAATGGCTGTTCAAAACTATTGCAGCGATACACAGAACTTTGAGTAACAAAACAAAGTTCCGAGTATCGCTGCTTCAGCGATCATTATTTTGAGACTTTCAATGATTAGTCTTAACAGACCTAAAATTACGCTAGCTGCAGTTCCCTTTAAACCAGAACTCAGTAATATTTACACACTACTGCTTGGCGACAGAATATTTGGTACTGCGGTGGTACCTACCTAGACGACCTGGAAAAACCTAAGGAAATCTACGGCCAAGTACACACATACTTATAATACAAACATTTTGACCTATGTTTATCATTTATACGGCATGGGAATCAAACTTACGCGCGACAGCTTAGACAAATGCTTATTCATAAAACTCCAGTTGCAGACATCAAATCGCTCAATATGGATTGTAGCAACTGTACTTGCTGCTATCTTATTTTAAGCCAAACACAAATTTGTATGTTTTATTTGTAAATATAAATTTATTTTTTGTTGTTGTTAACATAATTTAATACCCTGTTACCCTATTTTTAAGCAAAAGTACCACGTATTATTTAATGCCGCTACCTTATTTTAGGGCAAAGTTGTAACTTTTGCTATTGTCTTATTTTGAGACCAATCTCGTATCCTAGCTGTGACTTTATTTATAAGCCAAGTTGTTACGTTTCCACCGAAAACTTTTAAACTCAAGTTATTCTATTTCTAGCATAATGCTGGAAATTTAGCCAACTTGCCTTTTAATCGGACTAACACAGGACTTTACATCTCGACCCTTTGGGCCATTCTGTTCTAACAAGCTCACCTACTTTACTTTCGACTACTCATAGCTATGGACTTCGAAGCTTCTGTCAAAACTCGATAGAGCGATGCAGTCAACCACTGATTGTAAATACTAAAAGTCGGTTATCCCTGTTGTTTCCCCGAGCCTTATCAGAACAGTAAAAGAGAATTCATGGTGTTCTAAACGAAATTGAACTTTAAAATAACTTACAGAGACTAGTAAATATGAAGATAAGCGTGTCCAACAACAAGTAATAATGGATCCTCTGTACTGCTAGGTCTACAACTTGCAGCACTACGATCGCCAACGCCAAAACCAAAGCAAATTTGTAGTACGCTTTTATGTAAATCACTGATTTCTGAATAAAAAAAAGAAACAAATGTTAATTTGAGGATTACCGTTTTTACCTCTGCTGGGTACAGGCCTACTATCGAAAGACAGCAGGGCTATAATTCTACCACGTTAAGCCAGTTCAGGCTGGCGGACTCATACAAGCCATTTCATGTCTTCTTCAGAGGGAATCGGAAATTTAGTGCGAGGTTAACCAAAAAAACGGCTATTATTACTGACCTAATATATTTTTTAATTACCTAAATAAAATATATATTATATATTGGTATAGACGTTGATCTAACGATTGCAAAATGGGTCTTCAGTTGAAGAGTAGGTTACGTATTATTATATATTTAATTAAAGAATGAATCATAAATATGAAAGTTTGTATGTTTTAATGTTTGGATGTTTGTTACTCAATCACGCTAAAACCGCTGAACGTATTTGGATAAAATTTGGCACACATATAGTTTATTATCTGGATTAACATATAGAATACTTTTATTTTATTATTATTATTACTATTTATTATTATTTATTTTTAGTGTTACAACATCTCCCGTCTGCTCTTTATTTTATATAGTTTTTTCATTATTGGTTGCCTGGAAGAGATCGCTTTTAGCGATAAAGCAGTCACTTGTGGCACTAGCTCATAAGATTCTTTTGTTTATGTACTCTTTTTCTTTTTCGGTGTGCACAATAAAGTGTTTCTATCTATCTATCTATATCAGAAAAATGTTAGGTTTCAGTGAGATTGTCAAAAAACGAACTACTGAACGTATCCACTTGAAATTTGGTACAGATGCGTCTTATGGAACATCACTTACGGATAAAAGGTATCCTTTATCTTAATCTAATAATAAAATAGCACAAGTTTCATGACTTGCACGTTTCTTTTCATTCTGAACCTAGTTCTAAAGTTAACGCAGACGAAATCGCGAGCCAGTATAAAATAAATTTAATTAATATTGGTACATTAATTGGGTGGAGGCTTACCGTGTGAGCTCCATAGATGAGTGCGATATTGAAAATCACTTCAGCGCAATATATGACGATGCACAACTCAGCTGGGAAGCCCAGCAATCGGCTGTACATCAAAATTACTGGGGCGTCTTTGTCGTGTATTATATAACTAGCCAGCCCGATCATAAGAACGCAGATAATCTGTATGAAAACGGTCTTTTAATGTGTGAAGATGTGTACCATCTTACGTCTTACTTATATTATAGATGTGGCGATGCAAGACAACACAGAACAAACATGCTCGTCATACAAAATAATGTTTGTACGGTGTGGGAATCTAACCCACGCCCTACAGCTCTTGTAGCAGAAACACTAGCAAATGACAAAAATGCAAGGTATGATTAAGTACAGATTTTCATATCAAACTATCAGTATGTTTGTGTTTTTTTTTTATGTTTGACAGTCTAGGTAAACACCTAGACTGTCAAACATAAAAAAACCTGTGTGTGAGCTGTGGTTAAACAACCACAGCTCACCTGATGTTAAGTGACGGTGTGGTCGAAGATGGTAAAGCACACCTAGCCTGGAATGGTACCTACTGGCAAATGAGGCTGCTGGAACACACCGTTAGATGCTTGGCGGCAGATTTTCAACTTGAGGGTGGTAGCTACAGCCGAGTACTAGAAAGTATTATATCACCACGATATGGCTTCCTCACGATGTTTTCCTTCACCGGTAGCTCAAGGTCATTATTGGGATTTGAACCTACGCCGCGCATGCGAACCGACCGCGCTAACCACTAAGCCATCATCGCTACAATTATTTTGATTTGGTTAAAATTTAAAATGAAAATCAGTCACAAAACAAAAAAAAAATCGTGGTATAAATAACATTATTATCTACTTACACAAGTTATTGCATACATGTATTACAGAGTTAGGATGCTTACACGTATGACGTAACGGTAAACTCAAAGATATATCAAAACTTACAATGTTAATGGAAGAAAATATAATAATTCCTTTGCGCAAAGGAAGGCAAAAGCAGCACTTTCCCAGTAGAGGCCAGTCACAATACATTTTGATTCCTTGAGTCACGGGAGCACAAAATCGTGGGAGGACCGCGGGAGTCTGCAAATGAGTATCGTCTTAGACAACGTGAGGCTTACTGGCTTTTACGGACCATTAAGATCTTGATTCACTACACCAAACCGTAACTTTACGATTATCAAATAGGAATGTGCCATTTTTTATGTAACTCAAAATTTAAACTATACTAAATTATTCTCTTAAAATAAAGTAAAAGTATAAAATAAGTTACAGTACAAGAATATAGAAAAAAGTCGAGCTTAGGTATAAAAATGTATCTAATCATACGACATATCGTTTGCACGCGGAATTGAATCTTATCATGTAGTGAGAGCTTTCATTTGGAAACTGTTGGTTTTTTTTTTGGACATTTCACATAACGCCATCTAGCCCTAAACTAAGCAAAGCTTGTATTACGGGAACCGGATGACAGATATACAAATACTGATATACTTTTTTGTTGTTGTAAATACATACTTATAAAACATAGAGAACATTGAGCTACATGACAAGCACTTGTCACATAAATGTTTGTCCTGGTGGGAATCGAACCCACGCCCGATATTCTACCAAATGAGTAAGCAGGGCAGTCAAACCGGAACACAGGGTTGCAACTAGCCGAAACTAATATTTAAAAACATCGTGAAGATATAAAGTGTGTTCAACCATCTTTACTTGACCTACAAAAATTGCATCTGATGATATTTGTCCCACGGTTGGTGGAAGCTGAAATATGGAGACTTTTAGTGCTGCTTCCAAAACTCTATAGCAGCTTAAACCACTACTTTACCACTTTGTTGCCACTACTTTACTAAGGCATGACTGGACTCGGTCATGACCTACTTTGGGTGACTTAGTCTTTTACTCGTATAAGTTGATTTTTCATGATATACGTAAAAATATCGAAATAGTTGATAATAGCAAATGCACAAACTGCGACGCCAAGAACAAAGAAGAAAAAACTTTGAGATGACAGCTAGTTAAGGTGAAAGGATTCTGCGTCACCTTTAATAATAATTATAATAGCTCAGATCAAAAGTATAACAGTCATAATAGTAAATGTACAATGGCATATTTGTTTTTTTAATTTGTAAAGCCTGTGGGTACGTCTTTTGAAGTTACCTATCAGTTTGATTTGAGTGAAGTCATTAGTTAGCGTGGTCGGTTCACACGCTGAAGAGTTTGGGTTCAAACTTACATAATAAGCTTGAGCTGCCGGTGTAGAACCAATAGCATGGTAGTAGGGAACTTTCTAGTACTCGCCTAGCTAGCTACCACCCATAAGTTAAGAATTGCCACCAAGCATCTAACGGTGTGTTTCAGCAGCCTCACTTGTGAGCCAGTTCAATTCCGGGCTAAATATGCCTTCTTTCTCCGATTACACCATCACTACGTCAGGTAAACTATAGTCAAACACCTAGACTGACAACCATAAAAAAGTATATTGTTTTAAAGTACAACATTACATCGTACATTAGTGTTCTTACCACTACATATATTGTTTTACGTTTCACAAGGCTAGGTTTTGGTTTTGATACCTCACGTTAATTGATGGCTGTAATGGAAACTGGCTCTCAAGTAACTTAATACAAGTTGTATTAAACTCCCCAAACGGGATATATGAGATAGTATAGGTAAATAAAAAACGGACTACTTTTTAAAAATCTTGTTTCTTCAAGTATACAAAAATCACAAAACGTTTTATTACATACGTTATAATATTTACACAGATTAAGCGTTAATTTAACATTTTCTATTTTCTTAATGTTTTTATTTATAATCTATACATTTAAAAGTTATCTTATTGTTAAAAAATATAAATTACTTAATTCTATAGAACATTAAAACTGCTACGAACGTACGTAGCACTTTGTAGCTTGTATGCTACGAATTTAAATAGCACCATATACCTAGTTTTCATCTAAAAATTTAATATAAAATACATTAATAACTAAAAGCAGTTAATAAAATACACACTATCACGTTTATGGCATAAAAAACATTTGAGTATTTGTGTTCATCTAAGGCCCAAAAAAAATACATTCGTCTATACTCGTAAATATTAAATAGGTACATTTAATATTTACGAGTATAGACATAATTTATTTTATAAGTTTTGGAAAGCACACAATAGTATTAGCCAACAATCTCGATGTACTTGAAACTTATGAATAAATTAATTTTGACTTTAACTTTGAAAACCAATGACGTAGCTTGTCTTAGACGAGCCCTATGTCAAAATTTGTCGGCTAGTTTTGGGGGCCTTTACCCGAATTTCATTAATAGCTCTACTAGGGTAATTACTTATTTCTTTCACAAACTTGTTCGAACGAATAATCTTACAAAGTCTAGCACTGGTCGCAGGAAATATGAGAAGTACAGTGTGGCCGCGGCCAAAGAATTACAGTGAGATTTTGGATAAAATTTTACTCACTTTTGGCTACTTATGTTGACCTCAACATAAGTAACCAAAACTCATAGATACGGGTGATACGGCGGTAGCTACGGCCCTGCAAAACCCACTTATATGATGTGATACGCAATTCACAAGTTTTTATGTAGAACTGCCACATTGTATATCACGTCGCGTAAGCAGGTTTTATGTAAACAAAGATGACGAAAATCTATTACTTTGTTCAATTTGACTATCTATAGATGATCGAGCAAAATGAAGGTCTAATGTCGCTTGCATACATTGGTATTTGTATGTAAATATTTTGAGTAACAAAAACTTGAAAGCCGTTCTGATTTACACATAATTTTGTAGGCACGTAGATCCAGAAAATAAAAAAAGAGCTCGCGATGTTACAGTGCCAACAATTATTTTATAAAAATTACCAATCTTTAAACCAAAAATTCATATTTATTCAGATACATTGCAAAACTTTTCAATGCGTTAGTCGCACGACATGTTGATGCTATTTATAGTGTCATGCGGGTATCTAGATGGCGGCGCTATTCACACAGACACTAGAGTATTTCGTATTTTTTAGAGTCAACGTCGATTACTTTGTAGTAATTTGTTTCATGAAACTTCTTCAGAAACCATATCACAATAAAAAAATTACAGATTTTTTTACATATATGGACAACTATACCTATACAGACTAGAAAATTATGAGTGAACAGTGTAAACTAAACATTTCTCTGGTCTTTGTCATGAATGTTAGAAGTGAAGAGTGTAATTCAAACAATACCCGGTCTCAGTCATGAAAGTTAGGAGTAAAGAGTGTAAGCCAAACAGTGCCTGGTTTTAGTCATGAAAATCAGGAGTGAAGAGTGTAAACTAGTACTCTGGCCCAAGACATAAAAGTCAGGAGTGAAGAGTGTAAACCAAACAGTACCCTGGCCTTAGCCATGAAAGTTGGGAGTGAAAAGTGTAAACCAAACAGTACCCTGGCCTTAGTTATGAAAGTCAGCAGTGAAGAGTGTAAACCAAATAGTACTCTGGCCTTAGTCATGAAAGTCAGGTGTGAAGAGTGTAAATCAAACAGTGCCCTGGCCTTAACAACTAATAAGCTAATCTAGTTTTTAATTTCAGTAGGTGTGGTGAGGTTGTTGTAAACACCATTGGTCTCTATTTTAACCTCTCCCGTCACTATCTGGTGCAGCTGATTGTCGTACACGTGTGGCCCATCAGTCTCCATCTTCCTTAACAAACTTCTCACAATAGTGATGAGGTACAACTGCATACCTGTCAAAAATTAATACGGAATCTTAACTTTCAATCCTCAATTGCATAGTAGTGAAATTCACAAACGTCATTTATGTTACAACTAGCTGCGCCCTGCAATTTTAATCGTGTTTTTTTTTTTTTATATCTGACAGCCTGTGTGTTTGACCACAACACACCTGTTGTTAAGTGACGGTGTGGTCGAAGATGGTAAAGCACACCTAGCCTGGAATAGAACTGGCTCTCAAGGGAGGCTGCCGGAACACACCGTTAGATGCTTGGCGGCAGATTTTCAAAGATTTTTCTTCGAGTAAAAAGGTAATTATATATGTTAATCCAGGATATAAGTAAGTATTAAGTAGCATATGTCTCAGTCCTATCTACATTCCAAATACCATAAGCAATGAATGTCAAGAAGTAACATATAAAAATACATACAGACTTTCGCTTTTATAATTGTTATCCTTTTTATTTTATTTATTTATTTTACCCACGAGTATCTTTACAGGTGAAACCCAATGCAACAGCATGTTTTTTTACAAGCCCTCAAGTGAGGCTGCCGGAACACACCGTTAGATGCTTGGCGACAGATTTTCAATTTGAGGGTGGTAGCTAGCCAGCCGAGTACTATAGAAAGTACCCTACCGCCACGCTAAGGTTTCCTCGCAATGTTTTCCTTCACCGGCAGCTCAAGCTCATTGTTGGGGTTTGAACCCACGCCCTTCGGCATGCAAACCGACCGCGCTAACCACTGAGCTATCATAGCTATTTCGAGACAAAAATTAATAACTTACAGAGGCTTGCAAAGATGAAGACCAGCATCTCCAGGACCATGCCAACGTGAAAACTCTCCCCGAAGAGGTCTAAGATCTGCAACACTACGACCGCCAGTGTCGACACCACAGCGAAATAGTAATATGCTTTTACATGGATGGCTGATTTCTGGAAAAAAAAGTATCTCTAGAAAAGTAAGCTCAGTAAAATTCAAAATTAGTTCGTGTAGAATGAGTGGCGAGTCCTAGTGTTAGCTGTTAATATGGCGAACGCAAACCTCTGATAAAGCGCTATTTTTACGCAGTTTAGAAGAATTTCAAATCAGATGTCAGAAGAGGCTAAAAACTGCTCATTAATTAAATGTCGTCGGTGTATTTTAAAACCTTAATAATTGTTAAAGAAAAACAAAAGGGAGTGACAGCTTAAATAACAGCTAAATACTATTAATAATTAAATAAATATGGTAGGACATTTCACACAGCGCCATCTAGCCCGAAACTAAGCATAGCTATGGGAACCAAATATTTGATAGAATACCTATTTACTTTTTATGTTGTTGTAAATACACACATAACACCCAGACACAGAACAAACATGTATCGTCATATAAATGTTTGTCCTAGAGGGAATCGAACCTACGCCGTGATGTAAATGATATATATGTAGCTGCAACATGAAACTGTATCGCGCATTATGGTAGCAATTCTGTTCAAAAACTAACATCGTCCACTTGGGACGACAATCGATCGACATCCCAAAAACCATAATTTTATGGAAAACTGCTATTAAACTTTTAAATGAGAATAAATCTTAAATTGTTTTGAAAGTTGTGTTAAATGAAGTGATTAGAGTAAAACTAATAATAAAAAGAAAAACACATTAAAAAGTAAATCAACTTCTTTATAGTTTGAAAAAAAAAACTTGTCACGTTGTTCCGAATAAAAAGTTTACAAGGTGGTAAGTTTAGTTGTTACGATGAAGATGATGTGAAAGTTGACATTTAATACGTGGTATCCTCGTGATGTCACATTGTTCATGAAAAGCGAGAGCACTTCACACCTCCAAGCTTAGGTAACAACTGAACTAAGACTGTGTCGAAGCCAACTAGATCACCAAACGAGACAGCGCTATATCGTGATATTTTATCTTTTCCCTCTTTTCTGTGTTGTTTATTGTAGAAAAGTATCACGATTTTGGAGATAATAGAACGCGAGATCGCGATTCAGAATATCAGTTAAACAATATCAGATAAACGAAAAATCGTATAATTCAAGATGTCACACTGTCATCGCAAGTGGCCGACATAATATATCAGTGGATATCAAAATGAAACAAGAAGGTATTGTTTGCTATTAAAGTTTGCAATAATTACCGTGTGAGCTCCATATATAAGTGCAATATTAAAAAGCACTTCAGCGCAATATATGGTGATGCATAGCTCAGCTGGAAAGTTCAGTATTCGACTGTATACTAGATATGCTGGTGTGTCTTCGTGATGTATCGTGTAACTTAGCAGTCCAATCATAAACGCGCAGAAAATCTGTAACAAATATTTTATTTCATCAGTTTTAAAAGTATGGGTTTGTTTTATATTATGGGAGGCTTTTATCGTGGCAATGCCGCGAGTGTTATATATCCACTATGCATTCCACCACAGGGTTTTTAGTTTTTTGATATTTAGGATAGTTGTTTATTTTCCGATTAGCTTTGTATATAGATGTTTATGTACATGTACACACTGACATGTGACTTTGAATAATTTTTTTTACCAAAATACTTATAAGCTATTATGCTAAAGGACACTGAGGGACGTTGCAGTTAGATATTCGAATCTGATAATAAACTAAAAATATTAAAATATCTTGAGCTCCACTTATAAGTAAGTATCTATAGAAAAATTAACAGATTTGTTAACATTTTTAAGTAATAAAGTAAACGATACGCTCTCCTTGTAGTTATGAGAGATAACGCATGTACATATATAATAATTGCAGCGATACACATAATTTTGAGTAACAAAACAAAGCCCAGGGCATTGCTGCTTCGGCGCTCATTACTTTGAGACATTCGATTATTAGTCTTTGCACTAGTTGTTTGATCACAGCTCACCTGATGTTAAGTGGCGGTGTGTTCGAAGATGTAAAGTACAGCCTAGCCTGGAATCGAACTGGCTCTCAAGTGAGGCTGCCGGAACACACCGTTAGATGCTTGGCGGCAGATTTTCAACTTGAGGGTAGTGGCCGAGTACCTACTAGAAAGTACCCTACCACGCTATGGTTTCCTCACGATGTTTTTCCTTCACCGGCAGCTCAAGCTCATTGTTGGGGTTTGAACCCACGCCCTTCGGTATACGAACCGACCGCGCTAACCACAGCTATCATCGCTACAAAATTAATTCATAATAATTAATTGCAGATTTAATTTTTAGTGACGTTTATTCACAACTGACAATGAATGGATTCGTCTCTTTCTAAATTATGGACAACGACATGATAAATAGAGCACTGGATAATTTGATCAGCTGTTATTTTGATGTTTTCGACACTAGCGGCTCGACTGGCTAGCTACCACCCTCAAGTTGAAAACCTGCCAACCACCTAACTGTATGTTACGGTAGCCTCACTTGAGCACTTGTTCTATTCTAGGCTAGGTGTGCTTTACCATCTTAGACCACACCGTCACTTAACATCAGGTGAGCTGTGGTCAAACACCTAGCTTGTCAACCAAAAAAAACATTTAAAAATCTTATCCTAGTTTTGTCACAATTGCCTACTTACTATATCTAAATCAATAACGTAGCTACGTAAGCTTAGCGTAGCGCAAAATTCCGACTAGACCAAAAAGTGGTCAAATGGAATAAAGCTGTACAAAGGCCACTTTCAGTCTTGGCACATAATAGACCGCAAATGAGTCAGTCATACTAACTTTACTGGACCAATAAAAGCATTTCTACATAAATGACGTAACTTTTAAAATTAAATTCAACACTTACAATGTTAACGTATGCAAAGATGATGACACCTTTCCGCAGAGGCAAGCAGAAGCAGCATCTGCCGAGCTGTGGCCAGTCACAATACATTTCGAATGATATCAACTCACAAGGGGACAGAATGAGTCTCTTGTCAGACAGTTTCGGTTTAACTGGCGTTAGACTGTTTGTGAGACCATTTATTGTGACCATTATCTCTAAATGACCGGAGGTGGACCTCAGGTCGTGGCGTAGATTATTCAACAGTGTGTATCAGCTTGCACACAGCTTGACTAACAGTTAGTTCTTTCGTGGAAATCAAGTTAATCACTATTTGGAAATAACGTATTTACTGGAGTCTTATCTTGTTTACGTTTAGGTGTTGTTTGTTCTGATGTTTGGATCGGAAGCGACTTGGATTTCCCTTCCCTGTTTTAACGCAAAAGATTATGTATTATTTGGTTGTATTATTTACATAATGATCTATTTTGTACTAAGTACTCGTAGAGCACGTGATGAAGCTTAAATAATTATGTGTTCTCACAAGTTTACTGATATTAAATATGTCAATGACAATCCTGTTGGCTCATTGGTAGTTTGACTGCTTCAAGAGCCGTATGGCTTGGGCTCGATTCCCACTAAAGACAAGCATTATGTGGTATAATCAAAAATGTTTTTTCTGTGTCTGAGTGTTCTGTATATATTATAAGACAATATACAATATTTATTTATTATTTTGTTTATTATTTTATTTATTTACTAACGGTTGATCTCAAGGTTGACTGGTTAGTCAACATAAAAGTAGATCTTATAAGATTGTTATACAAGTTGCTTCATAGAAGTACCTATACCAACACCTACGCGCTAATGTACTCATCTCAAGATTTAATTGGTGGTAGATCTGGTCTCAGGAGATCGTCTAGTTAGATACCACCCCAGTACCAGATATTCTACCGCTAAACGGTAACGCTAAACGGTAACGCTAAACGGTAGAAATTACGGGGCTGTTGAGACTAACTATCGAAAATCTCAAAGTAATGAGCGCCAAAGAGACGCCCATGACTTTGTTTTGATTCTCAAAGTTCTGTGTATCGCTTCAATAGCTATGGGCGTACGTTATCTCTTACCATCAGGAGAACGTCTTGTTCATAATTATTAATACTTTTACATTTAACAATGTGGACCTATTTACTATATGGCCGAATCTTAAACCGAAAAAAAAAACAACAGCTCGTAATAAAATGTCATTGACTCTCAAAAGATGCTGATTTTTTCACAGTATTAGGATCGGTCTCTTAATAATAAGTTATTAACATTTCTGGGATATCAATATTGTTAAACTTTTTCAAAACAATCTGCATCGTTATCAATAAATTTTAATCACTAATATGAAGGACACAAAGATTATGACAAATATCTCTGTTTTCCGAAAAACAAAAACTTGTGTCAAAATATTTACTAAAATAGAAAATATGTACTTAATTTTTGTATCAGTGACCAGAAACTAAGAAAATAGCAATTATAAACTGTGATAACACAATAAGTATTTGTACACAAATTAAAACACATAAATATGAAATAAAAGTATCAGTGGAGTAACTATCTGCAAAAATAAACCTGATAACCTGATGCATGTATTAGTTCTTACGGAATTCTCAACATACCTATAATTAAACTAAAAAAAGTCATCATCCGTCAAAACAAACTACGCATTATGATTTAATTTTTTAATCTAACTGGGTATTTAGTGCTGGAAATACGCAATTACGCATCTTGTGTTTGTGTTTTGTTTTCTATTGTTATTATTTGTGTTATGTAAAAGTAATGATACGATCGAAATGCTCTCTTTTTTTTATTTAAACTTTCTAGAAAATACGATGGGACTGCCATGTGGATGTCACAAAAGTCCCTTTACTAAATTGGAATTAAAAAAAAACCTCTCTTAATGTATGAGATAACACCTATCCGTGACCATTGCAGTGGCACTTAGAACTTAGCTCCAAGATATAAGACGTAAGTACATTAGATCCAGATTGACCTACGCCGAACTACCACTGCAGACAATGCGTCACAGCCCCACCTAAACAACATTAAGCCGCATCACGCACGTCCCCTCGATGTAGGTACGTACCTGGCGTGCCTTTCTTCGAGAACTCCTCCTACCTGGCCCGGAAGACATAAAGGAAGAAAGGCGTGAGGCCTCACAAGAGATCCACAAAGCCAAGAAGCGGCCATCGAGTCTTGAGGGTGCTTGAGCTACGCCTGGGGAGCGGGGCGTCGAGATCGCACCCTCCACACCCCCTGAGGAGTGTCCTTCCAAAGCCCAGCTTCGAAAAAGTGCGATACCTCTAGTCTGATTCCCCCTTGCCGGAAGGAGGAAGAAACACACATTCAGAATTTATCTGGGCGTCGAATTCGTACCCTCCACCCACCCCTGGGACCTGTGCACCCCGAGCTCATTCTCGGCAAGGAGGTCCAACTTCGAAGCAGACTCTCTACCTCACCAACATAGGAAGAGAAAAAGCACAGATGGTGATCATGATTTGGAACTTTAACTAACAAAACAAAGTTTAGGGCATCGCTACTTTGGCGCTCATATATTATTTTGAGCCATTCGGTTAGTCTCAATAGTCTTGTAACTTTGCTGGCTTTATCCTCAAACCAGAACCCAGTAATGCTAATACACTACTGCTTGGCGGCAGAATATCTGATACTGCTGTGGTGATACCTACCTAGACGACCTCCTGCTAAGGAGGTTTTAATACTGTTGAATCCTATAAAAGTATAAGTATCTCTGAGGGGAGTTTTGGCGGGAACGCGGTGAGCGTCGTGTCGCCCCATTGTATTTTTTTCCAAAACTAGTGTTTTTTCGAGTGTTTATGCATAAAAATAGTGGTGTTTTATTCATAAAGTGCCGAATTACAAGCGCGAGTGTGGGAGAATGATATAATGTGGTTAAACATGACTTTTCGTGTTGCTTCCAAAACTCCACCCAGAAGCTTATAGTAAAGTCGCCACTACTTTACTAAGGCATGACTTTATTTGACTGGGACTGACTGGAATAGATCAAGATAGACTTTGACTGTAACTATAGATGATAAAGAAGCTGAAAAATGAAGACTAGGTACCCACAAAATATAGAAACATTGAAACTGGCAGAATGCACAGAGTGCGATGCCAAGAAAAAAGAGAAAAAAAAAAGTATCTCTGACTCCTTGTATTTCAGTCTTACTGTCTGTTTGTTACGTTTTCACGACTAATTGACCAATTGAATCTTGATTAAAATTATCATAATGATTATATAATTTTCTTAAAGACAGACATCAAATACTTGGAACTCAGATAAATTAACCAGCCATTTGGTTGTCTACTCGAAGACTTGGAACGACTAAACACTTGACACCGGCAAATACACAAAGTACGAAACCATAAACAAAGTTTTTTTTTTTAAATCTGCCCATGGAAATATATTTGATTCGTGAACTTTGGCATGTTTATGTGTCACCAGTGTTTTATATTTTTGATTTCGAAATTTTTCCCGACAAATACAGTTTACAAATAATAATTGATAAATCATTCGCTGGGTGTGAATGATTGTTCCATAAAAACAATACCTTGGTTAAAATATATGAAAATCTTATTTTTTTATTTTAGTTAATGTTTCACATAAATTAAGATAAGATGTGTGTCAGAGTGAACGTGTCTTTTCCTGTACTAAATAAGTTTTTGATGCTCTATTCCTTACGATCTGGCACTTTTTTAATCATGTTTTGGTTTGCGGTAAGTTTATGTACCGACAAGCAGTACCCTAAAGGTTTGCCCGTGTTTAAAGTATGTTAGCGTCATCTCTGATATAAAGGTAGTCTTACATTCAAACATTTTACATTTGCACTGAAGCTTTGGAGTAGATATATGAACACAGTCTAAAACTGGTAGACTGGTAGATTCATTCTAATCGATCTTTGTTGATTCTTGATTTAAGGATGGTTAGTGCATGCTTTTTTTCATTTTGGTACCCGGTACCAAATATATTCCCTACTGGTGTTAGAGGTTGTATTGCAATAAAAATATTCTTACGCAATTAAAACATTAGTAGGTACCTATTGTTAGAGACTCATCATTAGCACAAGCATACAGCGAATGTTTCTCTGTCAAAGCATCTGCATCTGTTCAATGTCATCAGCTTTATCTACTCCCGGATGCCTTACAACCGAGAATAGGTACTATAGCGCATTATCTACTTTCGAATTCTCCCAGAGAAATGTGCGAATATGCCTTAAATGTGTTCGCGTTCGATCACAATTTTCCTTACTTACTTTAAAGAATTTGCGCGCACGCACACACAACTGCACACGGACTTACACACGCACACGCATACACTCCACACACATACACCCCCACACACTCACACATACGCATATACGCATACACATACATCCTTTTTATTCTTAAATATAACATTTTTGGTACTTCCTTAATGGTAGATCGGTTCTATGCCTCTTACTTTCTGCCATCTTTTTTATTCAGATTCGCTCCTTTGCATGCATGATATTCGCAATGATGACGATACCTGAACTGTTCACTGGCGGAAAAAATGCTTTTAAAAAATACCTCCTTACGGCCGAAGTAAATAGTACTGCCACTGTCGAGGAAATTCACTATTATATTTATGGAGCATTAGGCGTATTCCTGATGACTGAAGCAATCATTTTCGTTCACGCTTGCTACTTAGCCAATGGATTGTTTTGTGTAAGTAAATGAAACGCGTAACAAGGTACGCGTAGATACGGTGAAATACGGAACATAATTATTGCTACGTATTTCCAGATTAATTTCCTGTGCAGTACCTAAGTACGCTGCGCCTGTCATAAATGTTATGAGACGAATGAGACGATCTCCTGTTGTTAAGATATAACATATGTCCATGACCATTGCAGCGATATACAGAACTTTGAGTAGTAAAATAAAGTCCAGGGCATCGCTGCTTTATGGCGCTCATACTTTGAGGACTTTCGATAGTTAGTCTCAACAGCCCTGTAATTTCACTAGCTGCAGTAGGTACCCTTCAAACTTAAACGCAATTATGTTTACACACTACTACTTAGCGGCCGAATATCTGGTACTGCGATATTCTAACTACCTAGATGACCTACTAAGGAGGTCTACCTCATTATCGTTAAACGTATTGTACTGTCAACACACTCCGGTTTATCTAATTATATTTTCATTAATTCAGGCGTTACGTTGCGGAAGTTTGAGTATTCAAGGGATATATTTTTTGTGCTTAAAAGTAGTTTTGGTTACAGTAGTTACGAAGATTTAATTTAAATATTTATCCGAATATACTTTAATACATAAAACTTAAATCCAAAATAAACTTAAAAATCTCTACAAATTAAAAATATGTAACTAAAATAACCACAAGTCATTAAATGTATGAAATCATACCGTTTCTTTTGATTCTACTTTGAAAACTTGTTTTTTTCAGCGCGATTTAAGTCCTGTCAAAAATTTCTTGGTGTGTCGCCTGTATACGTGGTTTATTGAGATATTCTGCCTAGTTATTCTCTGTTTCATACATAAGATCATTCTGGGCTGGTATCTGGTCATGCTCATGGTATTCAGTAAGTGAACAACATACACGATACATGAAAATTTCCCAGGGCCTAATAACTGGTTAATTTACGCTCTCGAATAATTATCTCGATTAATTTTTTTGTGTTTGAGAGCGAAAATTAACAATTATTAGGGCCCGGGAAATTTTAAATTCAATTAATAATATTATTCTCAATTAGTAAAAAATAAAATTGTTAAAATATTAACATGGAAAGTAGCTCGGCCGACATTCTTTTTTTAAGGTATAAGATACTTCTTAATGGTAGACCTTTGTAAGGTCGAGCTTTGAGATATTTTGTATCTATTGATGTAGTAAGTCCCATGGCTGTTTTGGCGGGAACTCGGAAAGTGTCGTGTCGCCCCATTGTATTTTTTCCAAAACTAGTGATTTTTCGAGTGTTTATGTATAAAAATAGTGGTATTTTATTCATAAAGTGCCGGATTACAATCGCGAGTGTGAGAAAGTGATATAATGTGGTGAAACCCACTTTTCGTGTTGTTCCAAAACTTCATCGAAACTTGTACCTAATAAAAACACTACAACTAGTATGTACATGACTATACACTATAATAATTTTTATACATAAACACTCGAATAACACAAGTATTGAAATGGTACAATGCGGTGAGATGTTTTTTTTCGCATTACCGCCAAAAGTCCAATATGGCGTGGTTGTGACATATTCTTGATTTATTTTCTTTTTCTTTTTTTGGCATCACACTTTGTGAATTATGCCAGTGGTAAATATTTTACATTGCAAAGTGTCTCATAATAATAAGTCAAAGTCACAGAAATCAGGTATGTGTTTGATATGACGTCACTTGCCCATGCTTAAAATTTAGCACCTTATGATCAAAACACCACTTTGTTTTAGAATATAATACAATAAACTCTTTTTTTACGCGTTCCCGCTAAAGCTACTTTTGTTTCACCTATACAATATAACTTACGCTCGGTTAACTTGATTGGTTACCTAGTAATTCCGTTTATTTATAATTAAAATGATGTAAAATATCGTTAGCTCTTTAGTTAGTGCCGCTAAATTACACAATGTGTGTTCAAATCCCAACAATGAGCTTCAGCTGCTGGTAAAGGAAAACATCATGAGAAAATCTAAGCATGGTGGAAGAATAGTTCTAGTACTCAGCTGCTTAGCTACCTAAATACATTTGAAAATCTACTCCCAAACATCTAACGGTGTACGTTTCGGTAGCTTCACTTGAGAGCCAATTCCCATTCCAGGCTACGTATGTATGTTTACGAGCTTCGAGCACGCCGTTTAACATCAGGTGAGCTGTGGTCAAACACCTGTCACCTATACAATATTTAATTACTTCCACTTTAACAGAACTTATTTTTTTTTACATTTTTAGTTCTAGAGGTTTACAGCGTTGGAGTGGTCTACAGTTATTATTACAGCGAGAAAATTGAGGAAAGTCAATCACAGAAGTGCTGCTACACTGAATGGGCGTAACCTGGCACTTATCACACGACCTTACTAGCTTTGTGTAACAATATCTAAAACCTATAAAAGAACGAAATATTGATATTGTTGCGATATTTAAAACCGTTAAAGAATTTAGGATTGCGGTTGAAATTTACAAAAAATATAAGGTAGGTATTGTCATAGAAAAAATATATATCTACTACATTTATACTTACGGTGTTGTAGTATTTGTTTTCTTTTTAACGTTAAAGTAATAAAAAGAACGAGACGCTCTCTTGATGGTAAGAGATAACGCCTAGCCATTGCAAGGAAACAACTTTGAGTTGTAAAACACTTCGACGCTCGTTACTTTGAGACTTTCGTTGGTTAGTCTCAACAAATCGTGCGGCGTGTCCTGAAAGAAACCTATGTCCAGCTGTGGACTATGCTAGGTTGTTGACGATGAAACTGTTAACATTAACTAACTTTGTAGTAAATAACTATTATTACAAGTATTGACAGCCCAGTTGGCTCATTGGTAGTATGTCTGCTTTAAGATCTGTAGAGCGTGGGTTCAATTCCCCACCCAGGACAAAAATTTTGTGGTATAAATAAATGTTTGTTCTTTGTCTGAGTGTTCTGTATGTATTTACAAATAAAAGTATCTAAGTATTATATTAGTTACCCGAATATGTCCATAGTACAAGCTTTGCTTAGTTTGGAGTCAGATGGCGCTGTGTGTAATGTCCTACGATATTTATTTTTTGTTGCAATTCTTTATTAAGTTTTGAAATTTGAAAGAGTATACTTAAGAAGTTATTCTTATCTATCTATTTTAGACAACTGCATAAATATAAACTTACCTGTCACGTACAGAGAAACTTACCTCTTACGTACAGGTAAACTTAGCTGTCAAGTAAAAGCTCTTAGAATTTGCTGTATTGCTTTACTTTTTTTTAAATATTGTTAGATATAAAATGAATATACCAAACATATACCTACCTGCCGAAACGACCCTATACCGAAAATCTTCTGTAACCGCATAACCTTGTTCAAAAATCTAAGGAAACAATACAAAATAAATAAGTTTCGAAAGACATTTTTACACAACGCCATCTAGTCAACTAAGCCAAGCATATATATTTTTTTTTTGAATAGTTTCATACTTTTTAATATGCTGATAATAATAATATTATTATATTATTATCTGTGTCAAAAATACCTTATCTATCCCCTATAAGTACATACTCCCATTTTTTCTCTCGTTCTTTTTTATCGAAAGTTTGTCACTTTTCTTATCAGAGCCCTTCCTATCTGATAATGGTTACCGACAACTAGCTATCTACTATGCATTTAGAATACGATTATTTTTATTGTAGAGTTAACTGAGGGCACCAACAGCGTGTTTTCTTAGTTTAAACAGTCTGCCACTACTAGAAAACTTTTAGTTCCATCTTTAGCCACATTGATAAATAAGTTGGTCGGTTACAGGTTATGTAGTTTGGTCTCATATCGATAATATTTTGGTCACATTTGTCATCCAGTGTAAAACTTTTCTTCGAACAACACACTAATAAGCATTTCTTTTTATAGATTCTGAGAAGAGTTGTAATTAAAAAGATATTTTGAAAGTGAAGTGTTTTCGAGAAAAATGGGGTTTACTTTCCCAAGGGTGACAAGATGCTGCTTTTGTGTGCCGTTGAGAATAGCCTCTTTGCTTATTGGTTACATTTCTATTGTAAGTTGAACTATTTTTGTATAATAAGTATAACTGGCTGAGTTGAGATTATACAAAAGTTTATCTGTGGAATACGCGGCCCGAGTGAATGTTTCTGAACCTATGATCAGAGTAATTCCAAGACTCGAACGAATTGGTTACTTCTTGACAAGCGTTCTTCACCGCAGACCGCTCGCTACTTACACTCGAACTTGAAAACAGACTGTATTTGCTCGGACCACCTTAGCAGAAATTTGTATAAGTCAACGATTCACAAAATATCGTCGAATAAATATGCATTTTTTTTAAATATAAAAGTAATAAGACGTACAAGACACTCATCTGATAGTAGTATACGTCTGTTGATAGCTATTGCAGCAGTATCCGGGATGTTGAGTCAGTAAACAAAGGGCATCGTTGCTTTGACTCGTTACTTTAAGACAAAATTAAATAATGATGAGTCTCGCAGTACCCTTTAAACCGAAACACTGTAATATTGACACACTACTGCTTGGCGGCAGAATATCTAATACTGCAGAGATAGTTAAAAGTAACTAATTAATTAATTAACCTACTAACCTTGACGACCTCCTGTAAAACACAGACACAAACTTACACATGTGGAGTCCTCCAAGACACTAAATTTTTTTTGCTAGGTCAGGTACCTGCCTAACCTGTGCCTATGGAAAAAAAAGGAATATATTTTATTTTATTCTTCCTCGTTACTAAAATGGCGACAATCATATTTAGTCTGCGCGAACCGACAATAATTGCATAAACTAGTTTTGTCTCACAGTTCTAACCGCGTTTTCTAGGATAAAAATGCCTACTTTAAATCATCTGTCTATTAATCTAGAGTATAACAATCTGAATTTAAAATTTCATCCAAATCCATTAAGCCATTCCAGCGTGAAAATTACATACTTTCGTATTTCTATTATAAGGGTGATTAAAACAAAATAATTCTCTAATTTCAGCTAATATCGTGCCTAACGATATCCGCAATATCCTTCTACACATACAAGGTGGCCATGTTTGTAAAGCAGAGTGAGTCGCAGCCAAATCCGGAACATCCTGTAGCGGAAGTGCAAAAAATGTCAATCAGCCTGTATATATCTTTCGGCTACTACATGATAGTGTTTTTGTACAATTTAGTCATAAATACGCTGCTTGTTGTTGGAGTTCATATGGTAAGCTAATCACATAAACTAACTTGGAGCTTGCTTTAGAAAATTGCGGCCAGCTAAAACCGCGGCTATGCCTACCCAAACAACCCCGGCTCGTAGTGGCGAACGCGACAACATTGAAGCCAGCCCACTGTCGCAGCATACGGTAGTGGCTAAATTAGCAGCCTAAGCAGACAAAGTATCTACTGGTATTTTTTTAATGCGGGAACAGTAAAATACCACATCATCACCCCCGTAAGAGCCGGCTAAGAGGGGACAAGGTTTAGGAAGGTTATAGCTAGCACTCAGACTATTCATCTAAAGAGCCCGGATTCGATGACTCTGGGTTGTCTACGTTGCTGCATACGGTAGTGGTGTTATCCCCGTCGCATGGGGGCCGCTGGCGTTCAGACATGGGATCGTCATGGGACAGTTGCTATCGGTCCTCGAGGTGGGTCGCGACAAGTCATGTCATGGCGTGTACGACGGCAAGAAGAGGGTGTATGTCACCCCAGGAGGTGGTCTAGCGATGGACCAGAGGGTGTTTCCCCGCGTGTTCTTCCGGTTTTTTAAGATGAACACGTGGAGAAGCAATGTAGGGACTTGGCCTAAACCAAGCGGTCCGGGCGTATTTGCCCGGAAATTAGGGCTCTGCACGTGTCCTTCTAATAAGCTGAGGGCACAGTAGAGGAGCCGAGTAGTAGGGGGTTGCGGGGTGGTGCAGGTGCAGTGCAGGTCTGGCGAACCACATTCCTAGCAACCAAAGTGGCAAGCGGCGGGGTCACATATTTGACCCGTCGCATGGGGACCTGGGGCGTACGGACATGGAGCTGTCCGA
The DNA here is from genome assembly GCA_950106695.1 of Biston stratarius. Lineage (NCBI taxonomy): Eukaryota > Metazoa > Arthropoda > Insecta > Lepidoptera > Geometridae > Biston > Biston stratarius. The sequence continues at coordinate 25,781,105 of OX467106.1, forward strand.
TGCACATTTGCTAGTTTGGTCTCCGAGGTGGATCACGATGTGTCTGGTGCTATGACACATCGTCATCGTTGCTGGGTGAGCTCGGGATTCCCGAGTCGGGTCCGCGAGGACATGCGCTGTCGGGGCCGCGGAAGAGTGCGGAAGTGTGCCCGTAACCTCTACACAAAGGGCCGAGGTGGAACACTCCAGGGTTTTTAGTGGGTAGTATGGTAATTATATTAATTACAGGGCTGTCAAGACTAACCACCGAATGTCTCAAAGTAATGAGCGCCAAAGCAGTGATGCCCTCGACTTTATTTTACTACTCGTAAGTTCTGTGTATCGCTGCAATGGTCATGGACAGGCGTTACCTGTTACCGTCAGCAGAGCGTCTCCTTTGTCTCATTACTTTTACCTACATTAAAGAAAAGTTAGTTACTGAAGCACGACACAATTCTACTATAATGTTTATTTCCAGAACAAGCCCCAGTACCTGAAGTATTACGTCAACACAGCTTACTTTTTATTGGCGCTCGCTATCACGCTGGTCATTCTGGCGTGTGTTTTCATGGGCTTCATCGCGGCCATTCCCATGCTCAAATGGGCTGGTAAGTTAACTCCTTCGTAGGTTTATGATTGACAAACTGTAGATGAAAACTTTTTTAATGATGACAAGCCAAAGGGAGTGGGTACATACCCCAACATTGAGTATAAACTGCCGGTGAAGGAAAATATAATGAGGAAATCATAGCATGCGGGTGAGGTATTTTTCAAGCGAAGGTGTGGTCTAACATGGTAAACGCATTTAGCATGGAATGGTAACTGGCATTTAAGTGAGGCTGCTGTAACACACCGTTAGGTGCTTGGCGGCAGATTCTGAATTATTTGAGGGTGGTAACTAGACATCCCCGATCATAAAGTACCTACCACCATACTTCGTCACGACGTATTGAACTCGATATTATTGTTGGAATTAATGAATTTAACAAGCTAAAAATTCAAAAAAGTATAACCCAACAAGAGACATTCAATCGATTCAATGACCGATAGATTGAGGAAAATCGGATGAGTAGTAGGTATCGACGCTAAGGTGGTTCACATGTAAATACAAAAATTACATATTACATAGGTACATTAACTACTAAAAATAAAATGCTTCCTTTTATCATTGCCATACTTGGTCAGGTAAAAAATTAATCAAATGTCTGCTGCTGGTGGTGCGGTGCTACTATTGTGGTTATCACGTGATTATAAGTAAACATAAAGATACGAATTACGATTGATCTAGGGCCTCTTTTAAAATATGTTTTTTTTTTCGCAGTCACCATCGTATTTTGTATTATCATAGTACGGAGCACGTATTTGGAGATGGAGGAACAAAATAAGCCAAAAAGCTTTGAAATGCAGAATCTTTACATGCCACAGCAAGCGCCGTTAATCGTTTGAATAAAGTTATTTGTAAATCATTTTTACACTTTTATTTTTTTGCTGTCATTATATATTTTCTTCATTGTTTTTGTATCTCACTTTGTACTTATGTTTGTCAGTATTAAGAATAACAAAAAAATTAAGTATATTAAACTGAATAAAGTAAAACGTCACAGTCAGTCACACAAAATACATCAAGGTCGAGTCCGGGCCTTCAGTATAACAGAATCTTTTCTCACCACATTATATCATTTTCCCACACCCACACGGACGTGTGCGCTTTATGAATGAAATATCACTTCTTTATACATAAAAACTCAAAAAATAACAAGTTTTGGAAAAAAACTACACGGAAACTGACATGGTTTCGACACATTGTTGTTTTACTTAAGCGGGATTATTCACGTTTAATTTAGAAAATAATAGAATGCGATGACACGTTTCGGATTTCCCGCCAAAAACCGATGTTTTACTGGCAGCCCGCATTCCGGCTTCACAAGTTGTAAATTAAACAAATTTTCAAAAATATTGTCACAAAATCTGTTGCGTGATTTAGAAGAAATAAGCGGCAAAATAGACGGTCGCAGACAGTGACTTTTAATTGATACGTAGTTCAACTCTAAATTATCTAGCTGTGTCATAAATAAAATTAAAATAATTATATTCGTGATGGACGCTGTTGTTATTTATAATTCTATAACATTTTTGTACACAGTGCCATAGGATATTCTGATTCTAATATATTTTTTTATACTAGCAACAACTAGTTCAAAACGTCATTACGAATAATACGACAAAATTAAAAAGATTAAAATGTGATTACGGTACAAGCTATTTTTATCTCATTTTCTCGTGAAATATTGCCCATCATTTTGTTCTCTTCTTATTGTAGGGCTTTTTTCTATTTAGTAGAATCATAATTAATGTAACGTCGGCGGGCTAGTGTGTAATTGTGTATCAATCTATTAATTTCAGTGATTTTAAATTTTTAATATTATTACGTTACTGTATTAGTTAGAAACAATGAACATTCGTTAGCTTTATATCAAAAGCCAAGGGAAAAGTCGAAGATGTCTAATAAATACATACCAAGCAATCCGACTACTCAGAACCAGGTTCGTTTCGCATCGTGGACGCGCGAAATGCTTTCTTCAAATTTTAATTGAATTCCTTCGTAATTGTATTATTTTATTAAAATTAAATGAGTTTTTAATAACGAGATGTTTTATTTCTAATTCTATTACTTTCAGCTGATACAATGGATAAACGACGCCGGTATGTCAGAGGGACCAAAGAAGGTGAACCTTCTGCGAAAGATAATAGAAATTCTTTTGCACCAAGGTTCACAGTACATTCCACTGTTCCTAGAGAGTATACTGAGCCACAGTAGCGATAAGTCGAATGATGTGAAAAAGCAAATCATTGTCTTCATTGAAGAATTGAGGTGAGATAACTTTGGTTGTAAGTAATTCACTACCAAGATGCTTTTGGCCTAAGATTTCTTACCAAGTAGTAAGTACTACTTGCATACCTACTACCTACATAATCTTGTTAGATTAGATAGGGGGCAATCAGGTTAACTTAATTTTGTTCATGTAAGACTAATTTATTACCAGCTCAATGTAGTGCAATTTGTACATAGGCTTGTTTTTGTGGCGGTGTGGTCAAAGGTGGTAAAGCATACCTAGAATGCCTGGAATGGAACTGGCTCTCAAGTGAGGCTGTCGGAACACACTAATAGTTGTCCGGTGGCAGATTTTAAATCTTGGTAGGTGTATGTTCCAGTGGATAAATTTTAGGTTTGTATGTAAATGTTGGCATAATTCCCAAGTTTCTGACATTTTCTAAGATAAAGATATTGTGCATTCATGATGAACTCTATCCTCATTAAATAGTTTTAAGATCCAACCTTGTATTAGTAAACAAACAAACTTCGACATTTATATGAGGTACCTAAATATACTAAAACCTATTTATCATAACTCTAGACACAGTTATTGATAATTCTTTACAGCAACAGTGGATAGGGTTCAAAAACCTAAAAAACAAAATCAGTTCATCAAGGACAAGTTGTTGAAAGCAAAAGAGTATTATTAGAACCTGTTGAAAAATACTATGAAAGTGATTTTATAGTTAGCTTGTAAATTTTTATATCTGTAATACAATATTTCTTTACGACACCACTACACTTAAGTACCTACTATTTAGTAGTAGGTACTATTTACTAGTAGGTAGTATACCTACTTATTTACCTATATTTTATAATATGTGTGCATGTATTGGGGAGTTATAAGTTGCTTAACATAAAAACTCACTAGTTTTAGTCAAACACTAATTCTCGCTATCTCAACATGAAAAAAAATATCGAGAGATATAGATTTATTATCTAAATCTATTATATAGCTAGTATTACAATTATTATAACTGTAATATCTCAACATTCCAGTAAACAATACCCTGAGTATTTGCCAAAGTCAATCGCTCAACTGCAGGCCCTTGTGATAGACTCGGTAATTGCAGTCCAGAAGCGAGCAATCCAAGCTGCAAGTATTGTTTACCGGAACACATTGCTGTGGATATGCCAGGGTGAAGCAGATATTAGTGAGATGCAGTATGTTTGGGACCATCTTGGCAAGTTAAAGGTATGTAACAAACCAATGGTAAATAAAATACAATTTATCAGCTTTAAATAAAAAATATTATTAGTGATTTAAAAAAAAAACAACTGTAATATTCATTAGATACTTAAATTGGCTTATATAAGCTACATTAGAGCAACATATTAACTCTGACAGTAGTAGGGCTTGCCGCTCAGCCTATACAAACTCACTCATTGCCTAAACCCGTTCCACTATTTATCTTTTGATCTATAATTTGTGTATTTGATATGAATATATATATGCATCTATAAAAAAACCAATTTATTCTGCTTTTATGTACATAGCTAAAAATCCTTTTATTTCCCATCTTATATTGCATTATTTGAATAATATGATTATGTATTTTGAATTCTAATTTTCTTTGAACTCTAATTTGAATAATTATAGCTAGGTTATTGCAATTTAATTTTACTTGACTACATTTAGTTTTAATCAATAGATGAGAATTCCTGGTATAGGCCTGCTGTAGAGTGTTCTATATGTTCCTGTCCATTTTGTAGCTAGCTCAAGGTAATGAACTTAAATATTTAAAATAATATATGCAGCATATGTAGGAACAAGAACACTACAATATTGCTGAAATCATCATGAGCCATCATTAACAAAATTAAATATTTTTCCCATATAATTTCCAGCTGCTAGTCCTAAACATGATAGACAGTGACAATGAAGGTATCAGAACTCACTCCATCAAGTTCCTAGAAGAAGTGGTCTTACTACAGAGTCCCGGAGATCAGTCAGACGGGGACTTCAGTCTCGACAGCTTGCCTTCAGATATACCTTTCATACAGAGAAAAGCACTCGAAGAAGAATCTGAGTAAGTTTTTTGATGTTTGACCACAGCTCACTTGATTTTAAGTGTCATTATGGTCGAAGATACACCTAGCCTGGAATTACTCTGACGGAACACTCCGTCAGGTACTTGGCAATAGATTTTCTACTTGAAGGTGATAGCTAGCCAGTCAAGTACTAGGAAGTATCCAACCATCATGCTGTGGTTGCCACAGGATGTTTTCCTTCACCGGCAGCTCATGCTCATTGTTAGAGTTTGAACCTGGCCTTTGGCGATTCGGTTCAAAATCGGTTTAATTTTACTTTCATTGTGCTAACTGCTAAACAGTGAAATGCGCTGTTAATGGCAGTTAAGCATTGTCTGATAAAAACATTGTGACCATTCTGGGGTTAATTGTTTTCTTCTAAAAAGGCTCGTGCTTCATCATAGACCGCATCTTCGCTTAGCAGGCGACATTGCGGTAAAAAATACTTCCATTTAATAAATTAAAAAAGTAAATTTCACAGTTTTCATAACGTTTTACAAATGTACAAATCTGTTTCGCGCACCATTGTCTCACCAACGAGGGAGAAAGAGAAAATCATTTCCGTCTCTTTTGAACTCATTCGTCTTATAATGTAATTAATATAATGGAAATGTTTTCATTTCAGTCACATCTTCACTCTTCTAGTGAAATTTCACAACTCTCAACACATATCCAGCGTAAACTTAATGGCCTGTATGACTACTCTCTGTCTGTTAGCTAAAGTCAGGCCAAAATACATGTCTCGAGTGATACAAGCCTTAGCGGACCTGCACACAACATTGCCACCAACCCTATCGCAATCACAAGTGAACTCCGTGAGAAAACACTTAAAAATGCTTCTTATAAATCTGATCAAGCATCCATCTTCAAATGACGTGCTGCCACAGCTAACCCAGTTATTGATAGATATCGGTATGACCACACAAGAAATAAATAAAGTACTACCAAAAGATAAAAGGAATAAACGGTTAGGGGAGGTGAGGCAAAGTGAGATGCCAGCGAAAAGGTTTAGAGTCGATTCTCCCCAAAGCAATAGTCAAGGTTCGGACAGTAACAGTCGCAGCGACTTTTCTCCATTTATGGACGAAGACAGCAGTCAATCCGCCATTGTGCAATCGATCGTGACCAAATCTAACGTAACGGAAGAGAGTATTATCGATGGTTTAAACAATATCGATAATGTAATAAGCTTAGTTACGTCTACGTTGAAAAATTGCCTTCCAAATGCAATGCCCGTTCATTTCGCGAATGCATACAAACCTATTCCGAATTCGGGGACGAAAACGCAAAAGAAAAGCTTGGCGAAAATGATATTGGCCGTAATCAAAAACGAGCCGACTGAATTAATAACTGAGGGACCCATTGCTCAAAAAGTGCAGACGCCACCTCCCCAGCCGAGTTTAACAGACTTGGCCGCTAAAATTCCGCTGCTTAAAGAGGCTGAAGAAGAAAAACTAACACTCAAAAACGCAGTAGCAAAATTACAGGAATCGACCAAAGCTGAAAGGCAAATTGAGAACGCTGTATCCAAGTTGATGGAAGAAACAAGGCAGGAGCACTTAAAAGCCGAAGAAAAGAAAGACAAAGAGACAGAGAAGCCCATACCGCCGCCAACGCCGACCGTCCCGAGATTGAAGCAGAAAGTGAAATTGCTAAAACTTCAAGAAATAACGCGTCCCATACCGAAAGAGATAAAAGAAAAGCTGATCATCCAAGCAGTTGAAAGAATTCTTAGAGCTGAGAAAGAAAGCATTATAGGTGGCGCAGCTCAAATTCGAGCTAAATTCATTACGATTTTCGCTTCGAGTTACACGCCAGAAATTAGAGAGCTTGTACTAGGATACATACTAGACGATCCTGCAGGTAGAATCGACTTGGCTCTTTCCTGGTTGTATGAGGAGTATTCATTCATGCAAGGATTTAATCGACATCCAGTAACTTTGCAGCCTAAATTGCACGAAAAACACGATCAGAACTATAATCAGTTACTATGCGCATTAATTACTCAGATTTGTGAACAAGGAGATCCAAACACTGAGGCTTCGAAAGAGATTTTGTTACGTAAGATTTATTCGGAATGCCCTGTGGTAACCGATGAAGCGGTTGATTATTTGAAACATTTGGTTCAGGAAGAGAAAGTGGCGATTGTCGCTTTGGACATTTTGGAGGAGATCTGCATCATGAGGCCGCCTAGAGCTCATAAATATGTGTCGTCTTTGGTCTGTCACGTCTGTAAGTATTATTTTATAAGCTTTTTGTGCAACTACACAAACTGGTGATACACTTGATTATGTTACTTAAGTTTTTCTATGAAACTCATAGTTTTTTTTAATGTAAAAATAATGTGATGGGTGAGACGTTCTCCTGATGGTAAGAGATAACACGTGTCCATGACCATTGCAGCGATACACAGAATTTTAGAGTAGCAAAACTAAGTCCAGGGCGTCGCTGCTTTGGCGCTCATTACTTTGAGACTTTCGATGGTTAGTCTCAACAGCCCTATAACTTCACTAGCTGCAGTACCTTTTAAAACGGAACACATTAATGTTTACACACTACTGCTTGACGGCAGAATAAATAAATAAAATAAATAAATATTGAAGGACACATTACACACAGCGCCATCTGACCCCAAACTAAGCAGAGCTTGTGTGATGGAAGTCAGATAACTGATAGATTACATAAATACTTATTTTTTTGTAAATACATACTTATAATACATACAGAACACCCAGACACAGAACAAACATTTGTTTATACCAAACAAATATTTGTCCTTGGCGGGAATCGAACCCACGCCCTACAGCTCAGGCAGACATACTCCCAATGAGCCAACAGGGCTGTCAATAGAAGTTCAATAGAATATCTGTTACTGCGGTGGTACCACCTGCACGACATCCAGCTAAGGAAATCTACCACCAAGTAAAATGTGACAATGACGAAATTTGAAATGGCAATAAAGGCTCAAGTGCTGCTTGTTAAATAATAGTCGAAACTTAAGTATGATTGAGTATATCTGACAATATTTATATGACAATTTAAAATATCTGACACTGGCAAATGCATGATGTCCAATTTCATTCTAGCAGATAAAAAACTAATAAAAAATATTTTTCAGTGAGCCATAATGAAGAAATTCGAGAAATGGCGCTCAAATCGTCGCTAAAGATCTTCCAACGTTCCACCGACGCTTGTCGGAAGGTTATATCCAAACACGCCATGTTATACCTCGGATTTATATCTCTGTCAGCCCCGCCTTCCGAGATACTGGGCATACGGGCTGGGACCTACAGGGTACCTTGGACTGATAACCACTACAAGCTGTGCTTGAATCTTATTATGACGCTGTTCCCAGAAAATGAAGGTAAATAAAACAACGCATCACTCATAATTCCCTTCTAAGATTTGCATTAATATCTACTCTTTGTGTCTGTAAATTCTCCAAAATTTCAACGATACCAAACTATGAAAACATTTCGACCGTAGCAATTAACATTGTCGGATCTACATTTTTACAATTTTCATTTTATTGCATTTAAGGTCTTAGAATATGTCTAAAAATGCCCCCTAAACTTATTAAATTCCTAAAACCAACCGAATGGTAAAATAATTAAGTTTTTTAATAGACTTTAATAATTTGCGGGGGCATTTTTAGACATATTCTTAGACCTTTAATGCAAAAAAATGAAAATAGCAAAAATGTAGATCCGACAATGTTAATTGCTACGGTCGATTTCTAAGCTCAATTATGGGCGGATACATTTTGTTCGAATAGAGCGTTTCCGCTTAAAAAAGTGATTTGATATGACGGTTCCGCCTACGATTCACAAAATTTATTTAGCCCGCATTAAGTTATTATAAACTTATTAATTTTTAGAGTTGATAATCGAAGTGGCGCGAGTATACGGTTGCGCGGGGTCTGAAGCTAAGCGTGTGGTGCTTCGTGCGATCGAAGGTCCGGTGCGGGCCGCGTGCGGCCCGGCGCAGGACGAAAACGATCCAGACTCGCCGACTGCCTTGCGACCCGCAATCGCAGCGCTGCTGGACGAATGTCCCCGGGGAGCCGAAACTTTGTTAACGAGGATCGTGCATATACTCACTGAGAGAGGTGAGTATTCGTTCCAGTAGAGGTAGTAAGAATAAAGAGATAGAAATTGTATCCAATTATTATTTAATAAAGTCCCAGAATTTATCAAGTACGTCAAAAATGAAGTGTATGTTAAATGTGTTTTGTTGAAACAGGCCAGTTTAAACACTCGAAAAATACTTTGGGAATGATTAATTATAGCTTTTAAGGTTAAGTAATCTAGTTTATAAAATTCAACCATTCTACAGCTGGATCTTTTAGAATCATTATTTTATCAAATTTTATACATTATATAATAATATAAAAATCGCTCAAGCTGTCAGTGATTAGGGCTGTTAAGTGTGAACCACATAACAATGTGTGCCATATCAAGGATCACTCACTGCCTTTTGAGATCTGATCCGTGACCAAACCGCCTGGTAAGAGCCTCTTAAAGTGTTGGTCATGGCTAATATAGTAGATATTATAACCTTAATCTTTTTAAATATTTACATGCCCAATTTGGTCTCAAATATAAGAACTCAATGAGCAAGTTCTTAACATGTAAAATTTGTAAAACAAAAACCTGATGGGAAGAGGCATAACAATAAAAAATATGATGTGACGTTATGTTATGCACAAATTAGGCAGATTTTAATTTTAAAACCTGTAACTTGATATTACAGACCATTAAGAATGCATTTTAGAACACATCCGTTATATTAAGAATGCATACTGTTTATTAAGAACGCATATTTTTATCAAGAACAAATACTTCTTATTAAGAAAGCATATTTTGTATTAAGAATGTATCTTATTTATTAAGAACGCATTATTTTTATTAAGAATGTATAATTTTTATTAAGAGCACTTTTTTTAAACTCATAATTTCAAATTAAGAGCACTTTTTTTAAACACGTAATTTTATATTAAGAGCACTTTTTTTTAAACAAATAATTTTATGTTATCCTCAGCGCCTCCAACTGAAGAGCTAGTTTCGAAAGTTCGAGATCTGTACGCGACTCGAGTGTCAGATGTTCGGTTCCTAATCCCTGTGCTCACTGGCCTGACTAAGAAAGAGGTAAGCTATAGAAATAGTTTGGTGTAAACATAAAAGGAATAAAACTCGAGTTGAAAATCTGCCCCCAAGTATCTCTACTACATCTTCACTTAACACCAGATGAGCTGTGGTCAAACACCTAGCCTGTCCAAAAAAATACAAAATAAAGTCTTATCATTGTCAATAATCAGGGGCTCAGTCAGTTCAATTCCATTCCAGGCTAGGTGTGTTTACCATCGACATACGACCACACCGTCACTTACATCAAGTGAGCTGTGGTCAAACACCTAGCTTGTCAGACATAAAAAAAAAATATGACAGCGGTAGATCAAAACGAAAAGCAAAAAATCGGGCTGTGTGACGTGTCTTGGAGAGGGTTATGTCCAAAAGTGAACTACGGAAGGCTGATGATAATGAATTATTTATTTATGATAATTATATTTTGTGATGTCAAGGAACCCTCAGCGCGCTAATTCGACTTGCACTTGATTGTGTTTTTTTTTTTAATTCGTTGTATTCTGACAGATAATGGCAGCTCTACCAAAGTTTATAAAACTGAATCCGGTCGTCGTGAAAGAGGTTTTCAACAAACTCCTTGGCTTACAGAACCCTAATGAAGATTCACCAGGTAAAGTTTACGTTTTTACGTTTTTATAAGATAATATTGAATTATGCAGATAATATTACAGATATTATACAATTTGTGTTACGTTATATGTCGGACCCCAAACTAGGCGCAGCGTGTATCTTGGTGACCCAAGGTTACATTGTTGCCAATTTCAATTTCGCTTTCGCTTATGTTTCATATTCTAGGTACTCGACCATAACTCTTCTGATTTTAAGCGGCGTTGTGATCGAAGATAGTTAACACGCTTATATCCTACTATAAAACTGGTTAAGCTTGAGCTGCCGGTGAAGGAAAACATCGCATAGCATATCTTTATTATAGTATAAAACAAAGTCGCTTCCTTCGTCTATACGCTTAGAACTTCGGATTTTAATACGATTTCCATCAATAGAAAGTGACACAAGAGGAAAGATTATCTATCTATCTCTTTAAACGAGCAATTCTTGTGTATATATATATATATTCTGAATTTCGGAAACGGCTCCAACGATTTTCATGAAATTTAGTATGCAGGGGGTTTCGGGGGCGATAAATCGATCTAGCTAGGTTTCATTTTTAGAAAACGTTTTAACCGTGTTTTCACCCGAGCAAAGCTCGGTCATCCAGGTACTATGTATAATACATGCATATGCACCCCATCAATTACGTATATTGATATTTATCAATTATTTTTAATATTAATTGTTAACTTTTTAATTTTATGCATGTTGTTGTCACCTGTAATTGCTATAACAAGTAGTTTTTTTTTATGTTTATGACCTGCATAAAATGTTGGTGATCCAAATAAATAAAATACACATTAGTATCTACATTGCACCCGTGCGAAGCCGGGGCGGGTCGCTAGTCCTATATAGTAGTCTCAGCTAGTCTCAGCTGGCTAGCTTCCACTCTAAGCACCTAACGGTGTCCGGCGGCCTTGCTTGTTAGTGGTGTTTATCATCTTCGACTATCACTTCACAGTTATTAACATTAGGTGATCTGTGGATAAACTAGATTCTTCATAAAATACTTGAAAATATCAAAAGTCAAGACAAGTCAGTATCAAGTACACGGGCAAATGCACAAAGAGCGACGCTAAACCAAAAAGATGGGTTTTATTAATTTATTATAAGTCAAATATAGGCTTGTAAAAGCACTTATCTTTGACTTTTTGGTGAAAGAAAACTTCATAAGAAAAGCTGCATATATCTGGAGAAGGGATTCAATGCCTTATGTAAATTTACTAAATAGTAAAAATACTGGTCAATCAGTCTTCCAGGGTAGGTTTATGTCCAGCTGTGAGATGCTAAAGGTCAATACAATAAATTTTCACCATTAAAGTCTCCCCATGTCATGGCGTCCACAAATTCAGTACCACATGCCATGTTTCTGTGGAACAATCTTTAGGGTGCATTGTCGCGCTCCCTACCACAAGTTGCGGTAGTTCCAACACGCTTAGCCGCGGCTTTAGTTGACTATTTCGCGTCTGTCTGGAGCAGGCTTTATTCATGTTCGTGTAACATTGGTTCTTATGCCATATGTATAACTTCTTTGCGTACATGTCTTTTACGTAATTGCCCATGAAATACCTGTTAAAATATCAATATTTACCTTATTTCAGTATATACAATAATGATTTGTAAGTAATCTTTGACAAATATTTAGGGATTATGTTAACATTATTTTTTCTGGGTCATTTATTACTTGTGTGTTTTTTTATTGGAGTGTGGAATGGGTAATCAGGCACTCTCTGTTTTTATATTAGCAACATCTCTTAAAACTAACATGGTTGGGGAGGTTTTAAAGAGTCGTGCTGTATTGTATTTTTTCCAAAACTTGTGGTTTTTTGAGTATTTATGTGTAACAATAGTGGTGTTTTGTTCATAAAGTGCCGAATTACAAGCGCCAGTGTCGGCAAGTCATATAATGTGATGAGACATGACATGACGTTCAAAAACTCCATCAAAGCTTATAGTAAAGTCGCCACTACTTTACTATGGTATGACTGGACACGACCGGCACGGATTAGTTCTGACCAAGACTGAATTTTGACCGTAACTAAACATTTGACTTAGACATAACTGCAAAAACCGAAGTACATTTTATAAAGGAAACGTAGGCCGACCGACATTATACCTAATCTATGGATTGGAAACTACAGCGACATTAATTTCATAGGTTTTGGGCATTTTTTGATACTCTTGAGATGCGGGTTAATATTCACCTTCACTGCCCGTGTTCCCAACCATGCCTAACCATGTTTGATTGATTCCAATGCTGCTTTGGATACGGAATAAATTTAACGGCTGATACACTTCACACTAACAAGTTAAAGTTTTTCTTTTCAATTTTTTTTCTTCCATTTAGCCCGCTATTCTACGAAAACTCTTTTTTTCTGGTTAATGAAAAAGGTTATGCGTTAATTAAGGTCTTATTTGTCGAACATATCCATCCCATATTCCACTCAAATGCGTTATGCCGTTACAGCGTAAAAAAGTAACACACACATAAACACAAACACATCCATGCGCACACGCACACGCTCGCACGTACTCTAGTCCCTCATTCACAAACGTTAGCATTAATTGGTTGTTACTAAACTTTACTAAAGTATCGTTATCTAGATTGACATGCATGTTAGTAGCCGTCATGAAATAAATTAAAATAATACAACAAATAAATCTATGTTAAATAGGTCTACTAAGAAATGGATTTCCTCGTGATTCCATCAAAGAGACCACTAAAAATCGGATTACCATTGGTCCCATTGAAAGGACCATTAAAAATCAGATTATCTTGTGGTCCCATCGAAGGGACCACTAAAAATTTGATTACCTTTGGTCGCATTGAAGGGACTACTTAAAATCAGATTACCTTTCGTCCCAAAGGAGAGAGCACAAAAAATTAGATTAACTTGTAGTCCAATCGAAGGGATCACTAAAAATCATATTTCCAGGGGTTGTTACTAACATATTGTTGAGGTAATATGTAATAAGTTTATAGTAATTATTATGATTAATATTTCAGTCACCCCGGCAGAGTTGCTAGTTGCTCTCCATTTGATAGATCCCGCCAAAGCAGACCTCAAGTATATCATTAAAGCGACTGCCCTGTGCTTTGGTGAAAAACAAACTTATACTCAGGACGTAAGTACTTCCATGTTGCTTAATTTTAGAATAATACTTTACTAGTAACCTAACCTAATCTAAATCAATAATATGATGCTTGTTTTTGAAAACAATGTTTATTCAGAGATGACTGTGTTCTGTGTTGGAGCGAAATTACAGAATTATTGAGACTGACCATCAAATGTCTCTAAGGTTATTAATGACGATTAGCTGGACAATGGTCGTCGAGTCAACATCCCATATGGCGGTTATCTCAAAGTCAAATTACTGTTTATTTTTTACACATTTCAGGTGATATCAGCAGTTTTACAGAGGCTGACCGAAGAGTCGGAGATTCCTGTTCTGATGATGAGAAGCGTCCTCCAAGCTCTCACACTGTACCCTAGTCTGGGATCGCTCACACTCAACATACTACAGTTGCTACTTGAAAGAGAGGTAAGTATGCATCGGGTGTAGGCAACGAAAGTGGGGTAAAACTGGTTACATAGACGTGACGATTTTCAAAATGTGGCGTACCATGTAATTTCTAGCGCAAAATCTATCAATTGGTAAATTATAAATCATATCACATAAAACTAAGATGGAAACTAATCATCATCAGCCAAAGTACGTCCACTGCTGGACATAGGCCTCCTCTTGGGGGGTTTTGCCAATACTCGCCACGCTTGGCAGGCGGGTTGGCGAGCGCAGTTAGGTGTGATTGTTCAAGGAAGACGCTGCTGCCCATCTTCCGGATTACATCCCTTAGCCGACTCTTACGGCAACCACGCGTAGAGAGAGGGTGGGGTGCAATTCTTACGCCGGCACCACCACGGCTATCTAAATAATTACTTATTAATTGCAAATCACTTAGTGTTAATCTAATGTTTTATAAGACGAATTGATATTGGCTATGCTTTTCAAAATGGTGGGCTAAGGCGTTGTTGGTTTGGTGGCCGCGAACTGGTAAATGGAGCGTTGGCCGTCCACCAGCTCGTTGGTTAGACGACATAATAAAAATCGCAGGTCGAACCTGGACAAGATTGGCACACAATTTGGACGGATGAGTAGCGTCCTACACTACGTTTGCCGATAACGTACGTAACGTAGTATAAGACGCCCTGACACTATATGGAGTGACGATATACGTAAGACAGCTGGCAGTGGCTGGAAGCGAAAAGCCGAAGATCGGTCTGAGTGGCGTGTCCTGGGAGAGACCTATGTCCAGCAGTGGACTATGCAAGGTTGCTGATGATGATGATGATGTGTGAGTGGCGTATAAGAAGAGAAGCTTATGCTCAGCAGTGGGCAATTACGGACTGATGATGATGACGCTCTTCAAATAAATGTTTATCCTGAGTGGGAATCGAATCCACGCTCTGCAGCTCATGAAATAGAGCTACTACCGAATAAGCTGACGGGTAGGCGGTAGTGTTTTTTATGATGTTTATAAAAAATATTTAGCATGATACGTGTTTATTTTGTTAACCATCTTCGACCGCACCGTCACTTGCCATCAGGTGGGATCAAATACCTTGTCTGTCATAAAAGTGAGTAGATATATAAGACTTGCGTTAAGTTTTTGGCAGGACTTTGCGATTCGGATGTCTTCTTGTAGAAGCAGTGTTGCTTAGAAATAGTACTCAACTTTCAGGTTTGGACAAACAAAGTAGCGTGGGAAGGTTGGATCAAATGCTGCGAGCGTCTTATACCAGCATCCACCTTCCTTCTGCTATCTCTGCCGGCCGAGGCAATGCAAGCCGCGCTGTCACTGCCGCGGCTGGCGACGGCACTGCGCGAACACGTGGCGGCAATGCCGCCCGAATCTGCCGCCACTCTGCCGCCGCATATCGCTCACGCTGTCACGGTTATGCAGGTATGAGATAAACGTTGGATAAATTTCCCATTTTCTGTACCTCCTAACCTCTTTCTCTTTTATTTAACTTCGATCGAATTGCTATCCCGGTTTTATTAATTTAAATAACATACAGGGCTATACGTATCGGTGGTACTAAGTCGAAAAGAGATCATTGTATACCGATTTAGACAACTTTTACAATGAACACCAATCCTAACTTAAACCCATGTTTTTTTGCTATTTAAATGTTGCTTCTAATATCTTATATATGAAAACCATATTATTTTTTAAGCGATGTTCTTAGCTCTTATGTAAAGGCATGGGTTCAAATCAACAACGAGCTGAAGGAAAACATCGTGAGGAAACCATAGCATGGCGTTAGGGTACTCTTTAATACTCGGCTGGCTAGCTACCCTCAAGTTGAAAACCTATCGTCAAGCACCTAACAGTATGAGCCAGTTCCCATTCCATGCTAGGCGTGCTTATCATTTTCGACTGGTGTGGTCAAAAACCTTGCCTGTCATATTATATGTATTATATTACTAGCAGACCCGGCCACGCGTTGCTGTGGCCAAATTGAACACACGCGTGTAACGTGAAATAAATTGTAGCACATATGAAACGTTTGTACTTTTAACGAAGCGCCATCTATTGGATACTTACTCAATCCGGTTAATGAATTACCTTACACCGCCATCTATTAGAATTTTATAGTACTCACAATACCTCTTTGTCGTATAATAAACAAACAATTTGCAAAAAAAAAATTTGCGATTATAAATTGAGATATAAACTATCCTGTCTCTCAAGTTGGATCAAACTGCACAGTGTGCAGGATTTGGTTAAAATCGGTTCAGTAGTTGAGGAGTTCATTGCGGACAAACAACGTGATACTAAATGTTTATATATAAAGATACTATAATTGTTTTATTAATATAAAATTAAGCGTGTTTGTTGAACTTTTTTTTTCAGCCGGAAGCTCAACCCCCATACGGCGTCCCGATGCCAGTCCCGCCACCCGTGGTCATAAACCCCTTAGAACCCCTGCCCCCAGGCATGGAATAACGTCATCGCACCGAGTCAAATAGAAGTGTTACCATTTTCAAGCACATTGCCTAAAATCAACAGGTGAGCAGCGGTCAAACGTATTTCACTAGTAAAACATAATATTTTTTCTGTTCCGTCGTAAAATAATTTGACAGTAAATTCCATTTTATAAAAGGAGTTTCACTGCGATAACTAAATTGTATAGGTAGTTACATTACATGGAATAAAAATATTTCGTTTAAAAACTATAATAAAATGTTTTGTTTAGAAATGGCGCCGTCTGACGGACTTTTTTGTAATAAGGAGTCTAGAATGTTTGGTATACTTATTGTTCAAAAAAGTTTGTAATAATTTATAGTGAGTTTTTAAACACCCAAAAAACAAAACAAGAATTCAATGAAAATGTGGGTAGTATGATGTTAATACTACACTTGTAATTTTTTGCTTGTAAATATTACTGCCTACTGGAAATGAAATGTGAATTATGCCTACTTACTGAATAAAATGTTACAAATAATTTTGGTTTCTTTCATCTAAGTTATCAATCAAAGAAGAAGAAGAAGAGTTATGTTTTCTTCTCATGACCTACGGAGCCGAAACGTAGACACTCACAGTGGGAATAGTCCACCAGTTCAAAGTCAGTCAGCGAGCTATGGAAAGTATTTGGAATTTCTCTTAGGGATCGCATCTGGAAAGAAATAATTCGCCAGAAAAATCAAGTTACCGACATTCTTGGTGATAAATCTTAGCACGAGGTCGTCTAGGAGGGAACCGCAGTACCATATTTTCTGCCGCCAAGCAGTAATGTGTAAGCATTACTGTGTTCCGGTTTGAATGGTACTGCAGCTAGGGAAGTTACAGGGCTGTTGAGAATAATCATAGAAAGTAATGAGCGCCAAAGCAGCGATGCTCTGGACTTTGTTTTGCTACTCAAAATTCTATATGTCGCTGCAATGGTCATGGACAGACTTTATCTGTTACCATTGAATAAATACAAAAAAATACTTCACCGTATTAACTTTTTGAGCGCCAAAGTCACCTATACGTGACTAGCACTTGCGGATCGTGTGCGCCAACGTCTATAGGCGACAAAAAACTCGGCCCACAATAATATGAAATAAAAATATTTAAAAATTATTACTGGTATTCTAATTCAACATTCCTTAAAATAGAATATCTCAGCAACATATGAGTATAAAGAAACGAGTCTCCAGGGCCACAAGTACTTAGAAAATAATATTGAAATAAAAAACATGGATTCTTATTCAAGCAATTTGTTTACTTTGGGCCTTGGCGTACAGGACACAGGAATGCGTTTGTGGCGTGGCGTTCAAAAGGTTTACAAGCTGGTCAGGTGCTGGTGTAGACGTATTCTAGAGTGGAAACCGTAGGACTCTTTGAGACTATTAGCTCGTGAGTTCTATGTGTTGTGTTTGATTTGAATTTGAATTTATGTGCGTCATAAAGTCCGAAAGGCCACAGAGATCAGGCGTCCTAATATTAATAGAGATGGAGGGTGGAATCTGCCACCGACTTGGAGACCTTATCTTCATAGATCTCGTACAAGTGGTCGCGGACCTGAAGACGTCGCAGTGAGCTGGGATAATCCTGACACCGTAGAGGACTCAGATGAGGGATGGTTCCAGAGCGCACCGACGCATCAACTGCATTACGTGTGAGGCGCGTACTAATGCAAAGCAAGACGAGGCCACGCGCGCGTTTGTACTCAGCTTTGTCTCCATGATGAAGGCCACCGGATGTGGCTGAAACTATAGTTGAAATATCCGATATAATTAAAAGTGAATAATCCCGCATAAGTAAAACAAAATTGTATCAAAACCACGTCAGTTTCCATAGTAAAATGCGAGTAGTTATTTATCAGCGTAACTCAAAGTTAACCAATGCTTAAATCTTGAACATGTTCTGTCATCTCGCTGACGTAAAATAGGTAAGTACATGAGGAAATTATATCATACATTAACTGTTTATAAGGAAAGCCGTAGGTACGTAACTTTTTATGCAATTATTATATCCTTAGTACAATGGGAATAAAATGCAAGTGTATGAAAATAGCGTTTATTATATAATGGATACAATCATACATAATACACATAAATTATGATCTACTGCAATTTGTAGTGTTCATATTTCGGTGCGATCGCCTTCAGTATATTTTCCACGTTGTATGGTGAATCTGCAAAAAACATTTTTATCTTGTATAGTCTAAAACTAGATAGTTGTAGTTGATAGTTGTGACATTGCCAGTAAATTGCCAGTTGACAGCCCTGTTGGCTCATTGGGAGTTTGTCTGCCTGAGCTGTAGGGCGTGGGTTCGATTCCCGCCAAGGACAAATGTTTGTTTGGTATAAACAAATGTTTGTTCTGTGTCTGGGTGTTCTGTATGTTTTATAAGTATGTATTTACAAAAAAAAAGTATTTATGTATTCTATCAGTTATCTGACTTTCCATCACACAAGCTCTGCTTAGTTTGGGGTCGGATGGCGCTGTGTGCAATGTGTCCTACAATATTTATTTATTTAAATAATATTTACAGTTTTTAACATCGATTTACAGACAAAGAACAGCGTAGTCAAGCAGGCAAGTCTAACCGACGTTTTGTACAAGAAATTCTCGTATCAAGAAATTTTGAAAGTTTATCCCCCAAGTGGATTAAAATAAATTAAGTAATTTTAACATAACTTAAATTGCTAAGTTGAGTAAATCAAAGAATGTGTCCATCAACACTTTTCTTACTGTCTCTATTAAGGGGAAGACACTTTGTTCATGTGTTCTATAATATGTAGTACTCACTGCACTAACATTAACTAACTTAATACACTAACTCATAAGGTTTTGTCCTTTTTACTATGTCCGTGTTGAACACATGGGTAAACGGAGTTTTTAATAAAAATTGTGATGGTATAACATCATTTGTTGGGATTACAATAAGAGTTGACAACTTACCAACAAAGACCCATTCAGAATCAATGTATCCGTACTCTTTTCTCGCCTCTAGAATAGCATCGTGCAGCGCAAATGTGACCCCAACTGCGAGGACTAAGGCCGGTTCTCCCGTAGCTACAAAAAAATATATTTGAAGTTTAAAGTAAAGTAAAAAAGTAGGTACACTGATGTTGTAACTATTGTTTGTAAAATTAAATACGCCATGACTGAAAGCATTTCTAGAGTGTATTTATTTTTGGTCCTAGAGTTTCTGTTATTTGACATTATCAACTCGGGAGTATAAAATAAACTGGTAACAAAATAATTATACCTAATTATAAAGGAGATAAAATGGACTGAAAAATAATCAAGGTCATAATGGATAATTGAAATGGCGATTTTCGTAGTTCACAGCGGCACGGTTGACAAACATGGACTTACACGTATCATAAAATGTACAATATTCGAGAGTGGGAAATGTGGTCTCACCTTTAGATCTCAAAACACCAGCAGGGTTTGGAGAGTTCCTTCTAAAGCTGACTCTGAAGTCTGCTGGAATGTCTTTAGCGCCAGGTGGCTTATAGTACCAAGTCCGGTCTGTAAGGAGTCTGCCAGTGGACTTGTCGTAGATGAGGTGCTCGGACGTCCACAGCCCCAAACCCATGATAAACGCGCCTTCGATCTGTGAAAAGATTATTAAGTCTACTTTCATAATACCACGGCTTTCTTAATTTTCAAGTTTCCGTGCCTAGCTATGCTTCTCTTTAACCCGAGTGTCATAATACTTCACGCATATAACAGCCCGAACTTTTTGGACAAAAATTAACTGGATTCAAATTTTGGTTTCTATTCAATACAAAAATGTATCTTGGCCTACCTGTCCTACATCGATGTCGGGGCTGATGCTAATTCCAGTGTCTTCTAACAAGTCCACTCGTTTTAGGATGTGGTTACCAGTGAGTACGTCCAGCTCGATCTCCGCAGCACAGACCCCGTATATGTTGTAGTCTTGTAGGGAATCTTGAGGAGAGGTCATGTATGATGCTTGAAGGTTGATACCTAGAACAAAGCAAACCTTAAATTCGATGAAGGCATAATTAAGAACAACGAAGAAAAATTTGTTACAAAATCAGTTCAAAGGAAGGTTATTAGTTAAAACATGCCCTAGATTTTTAATAAACAGGATACCATTATTTCAAGTTAACATTCAAGGAACATCACAACACTCAATACCAACCCTAAGCTTCATTTGTATCTACTTTACTGATGGGATGACGCGGAACATCAAATGAATTAATCCTCTGCTAGGGAATCATACGGAATTGCTGAAGGTAGTTTGTCCTTTTCGCAAGGGAACTGTCACCTGATAACCTAAACAAAATTCTTAAGAAAGTTTAGGTCACTTAAGTCCACAAGTCCAATCTTTTCTCTGATCTATTGTTCTGACCTTTATTGAAAGCAGCCTTGATGACCTCCTCCCAGGTAGGCTCAGTGAGCTCTCGCCTGACAGGCTGCAGCCTCGTGAGCAAGTCCTCGCAGGCCTTCACTGTTGCGAACGCAAGGCAATCGCTGGTGATGCTGCCGTTACTGGCCATAGTGTTTGGAGACGTAAAATTGTCACTGGCTTTCACGCTTACCTTGAATTTGAATAAGTGAAGTGTAACGTGAATTCACGGGAGTTTATTAAATTATCTAGTCAAACGACTGATTTAAAAAACTAAACAGAACGTATAACAAAAAGATAATTACATGGAATTTCATAAAAGTCGTTCCATTTGGAAGTCGAAAAAAAAGGTTTGTGGAGTTAATATGAAATGGCTAAGACAAATAAAGATAATATAACCAAAACAAAGAAAACGCATATAAACAAAGTAAGAAGCGTAGATGGTAAGTACCTATTTAATATATCTCCAACCCTTTTTCTTCTTAATAAATGAATCATAAGTAAGAGCATGCAAAAAAAATGCTTTCATGTAGTCGTAATTTGTGATCGCAGATAGGTAACTCAATACCTATTATTTGGTACTTTTGTGTTCCGTGCGAATTGCTTAAAAGTTTAGAACATTTCCCATGCGCACGTGATTTGGTAATGAAACTTCTTGCACCTTCTAGTTCAAAATGATCTGTGCTCTTACCTTTTCTAAAGGTACTTTGAGAGTGTAAGCGCAAACTTGGGCAACTTTGGTGTTGATGCCTTGCCCCATCTCGATGCCGCCGTGAGACATTGTAATGGTGCCGTCGCCGTGGTAGATTGAAATAGTGACGGGAAAGTTCCACGAGTAAACTAAGTGAAGAAAAAATAATGAAATTAGAAGTATAGGTATACTATGTCCCTACTTTACGATCATAACTGTAGTTGACTATTAATTTTCCTTTTAATATAAAGTATCTGTTTTTTCTTGAACTATCTAATGAAACTATTTAGGTAATTTATTGTAAAGGTATTGAGGCAAACTAGACGCTCTCCTAGTGATAAGAGATAACGCATGTCCATGACCATTGCAGCGATACACAGAACTTTGAGTAACAAAAGAAAGTCCAGGGCATCACTGCTTTGGCGCTCGTTACTTTGAAACTTTCGAATGTTAGTCTCGACAGCCCTGTAATTTCGCTAGCTGACGCCTTACGCCCTTCAAACCGGAACACGGTAATGCTTACACACCATTTGGCGGCAGAATATCTGGCACATATAACCACCTATAGTTCTTTAAATTGTGTAGTCTTAATGTGAGTTCTTTTATTTTCCTATTTATAATTTTCTTTTCTTGTCGACTATATTATTGATTCTATTATTATCAACTAAACCTTATCTACATAAGACAAGTGTATTTTACCAATTGGATACGCCATCACTGACAACTTAAGCGCTTTCTTCTTCCAAGCATTGTCTTTATTAAACTTTTCAATGTCTGCTTTCCTTTGTTCAAAGTCACAGTCCATTTTGAAAGTGCCAACAAGTTCATTCATAGCGCTGTTTTTTTCAGACAGGTGCATAAGTCGAATGTCAGACGCGTCTTTCTTGACAGCGTAGGCTATTCTTTCCATAATGTGCTCTACTACCGCCGTTGCTTCAGTTGTTCCTGTTAAACGACAAGATTATTTATCTTTTAATTGCGTCATGAAGATATTTTTTAAATTTAAGACATACTCTCCACAGACACCGGGATCCATGACCTTTGTCAACTTTTTAATTACAATACTTTTGTGTTCAAGGTATTTTTTTGTATTTCCGCTTAAAAGTTATTTTTGATTACAACAGAATGAGGTTCAAATTTATCCAATTTGACGATGATTATTAAATACCTATCCGAAATATTACTTAATATCTAATCCGATATAAACTTAAAATCGAAATAAATTTAAATAAGCCAAGTCTCACATCTTCTTCTCGCTGCAGTAGATATAAAGACTATTTTAATTAGTTATTTTTACAATTTAAACAACAAATGTTACTAATTACAATACATTTTAGAACGTTTTGATACTACAATTTAAGAAAAACAAAAAATACAGATGAAAAACAAATTTTACGACTTACAATAAATTTAGGAACTTTTTGAAATTGTTCACACACAATAGAGATAAAAAACAAATAAGGATTTCATATTTTACCAGGTCCCCTGCACCAAGTGTTGCTGGCTTTATCAGTCAGAACACTGTACCCTTCCATTTTCCATCTAGACGTGTCATACAGAGTGGTGAGAATACCACTTAGATCTCCAGCTGTGTCGCTAAAAGTACAACCTACATCAGAATAGGATGTAAGGTTGAGATACTGAATCAATCCATCGCTGCTGACTCCAATCTGGAAACAGTCATCATCATTATATTTCTTGCGTTTATCCCACCAAGGATCAAAATTATTCCTCTCTTTAATAAAGTCTACGGCTTACAAATGTCCATCTAAACTTTATGGACCTACTGAAAATGTGAAAGTATAAAGTCGACGTAACTATATTAAAAAAGGTAAAGTAAAATTTATGTACGGCGAAAAAATAGTTATTGGACACAAAATACTTTCTAATAATACAATACTTTATTATTATTTGACTGCCCTGTTAGCTCATTTTGTAGAAAATCTGCTTCAAAAGCTGGGCGTGGGTTCGATTCCCACCAGGACAAACATTTATGTAACGATAAATGTTTGTTCTGTGTCAAAATTTTGTGTAAAAACTAATATTCAACCGAGACGCTTTTTCTTGAACTATCTATTTAAATACTTATTTAAAAGTATTGAGATAAACAAGACGTTTTCCTGATGGTAAGAGATAATGCATGTCCATGATCATTGCAACGATACATAGGACTTTGAGTAACAAAACAAAGTCCAGGGCATCGCTGCTTTGGCGCTCATTAGGTACTTTGAAATTTTCGATGGGTAGCCCTGTAATTTCGCTAGCTGCAGTACCCTTCAAACCAGAACACACTACTGCTTGGCAGCAGAATATCTGGTACTGCGGTGGTACCTACCTTGACGACCTCCTGCTAAAGAGATCTACCACCAAGTGAAATGTATTATAAGTATGTAGGTACTTATTTGCAAAATAAAATGTATTCTATCAGTTTGGAGCTGATGGTGCTGTGTGTCCTAAAATATTAATTATATTATTTATCAATCCGGGATACTTCTGTGTCACCTCGGAAGGCTCAAGATTCGTATTTTGAGTGCCTATTAAAATGTATATTCTACGTATAGTTATTCAAATTTCTCGTATTGAGAATCAATATGTAAGAATAAATATATTCATGGCGCTGCTTGGTTATGCTCTATTAGATAAAAGTACCTGGTTGACCGAGCATTGCTCGGCTGAAAACATGGATAAAACGACGTTTTCTGAAAATGAAACCTAGCTAGATCGATTTTTCGCCCCCGAAACCCCCTGGATACAAACATTCATGAAAATCGTTGGAGCCGTTTCCGAGATTCAGATAACATATATATATATATATATATATACCTATACAAGAATTGCTCGTTTAAAGATATAGAATAGATACGCGAAATATATGGTTGTTTAGAATATTTTTTGTATTATCCATGCTTCCATACCAAAACAAAAAAAAATTACAGACAAGCGTTAAAACCCGTATTAGCTTATTATGGAAAAGTCAAAGATGCATCTTTTTTTAGGTTTTCCGTCTGAATATTGTGGGAAAGTCAAAGATGCATACCTCGTAATCAATGTCACACTGTTGTCGCTTGCCGATCGCAACCATATTGTCAACCAGTGGCATGACTAATGTAGCTGTCCTATTGAGTTTGTACGCAACGAGTGCGCACGCGCATGCTACCATCGCCGATCGAGAGCCCTTGCCGCCGTACGCGCCACCTATTCTAGGCACTACCACTTCCACACTGAAAGGAAAATAATCCCGATAAACAAAAAAAAACTCCATTAACATTTTTTAAATGGCTTTTTATGTAAAATTGATTAGATGAACGAAACGTTCTTCTGATGGTAAGAGATGACACCTGTCCATACGGTACACCGAACTTTAGAGTAGCAAAACAAAGTGAAAAATGAGACTTCACATTACTACGAAATAACTTTGAGGCATTCGGACGATTAGATTATTTAAATAAGTAAAAAAATATTTTATATATTTTTTTTGTTTTGTGTTTTTTAAAGTTTACAAGCGTCAAATTTTAAATTCCTGATAAGCTTTTCATATCATTAAAACTGACTATCAACACTAATATTGTTGGAACTTATGATAGGTGACTCTATTATGGAGTACCTACATACAACTTAAACTATTGGTAATCACGATTCAACAATCACTAAATTGGTGAATATCAATAATTGTATTAAAATAATTGTAGTATCGCCGTTGTGGTGCCGGCGTAAGAATTGTACCCCACCCACTCTACCCGTGGTTGCCGTAAGAGTCGGCTAAGGGATGTAATCCGGAAGATGGGCAGCAGCGTCTTCCTTGAACAATCACACCTAACTGCGCTCGCCAACCCGCCTGCCAAGCGTGGCGAGTATTGGCAAAATCCTCCCAGGAGGAGGCCTATGTTCAGCAGTGGACGTCTTAAAAATGATGGCTGATGATGTGTGATGATGTGATGTGAATCACTAAATTAGTGAATATTAATAATTGTACTTAAATAATTGTTGTATTAGATTAGTAAGTGAGCTAGGACTAAATCGATTTATGTTCGACAAATGTTTGCTTTATTCTTGTCACATAATTCTCACCAGTTTTGATCGATTGCCAACGCCTCTCCAACAGCCACGTTAACGAGGTCCATCCACTGAGTAGCTGACCTTATTCTGACACCCCTTGAGGTATTGGTCACGGTGCAGCTCTGGGTTTCCATGTGGTAATGGTATTGAGATGGGACAGTAATACTGCCTTTAACGATTTGACTTACATCGGTTCCCTTGTTTGTAGGTTTGACGAAGTATTCTTGACGAATCTCAAAAAATTAAAAAATATTTTATGGGCTGGTGAATGCCTTTAGTAGCATTAAATAAAGTAAATGTATATCTATAGGTATATATACATATGTATGTATGTCTATAAGTTTATATTCTATAACGTATATTTAAGTATTGATATTTTATAATATAGATGTATGTAGGTATGTCTTTTATGTATTATGTTCTTTTTTTAAGTCTCTTGCCAAGACACCCCGTCCTTGATTTAGTAGAATCCTTTCCATACTAAGGTTGCATGGAAGAGATCGTTCTTAGCGACAAGGCCGCCAATTGTTCCACTAGTGTTAAGTTTATACATATTGTTATAATTGATGTCACCGATAAATAATTATGTCATTATTAAAATAAGTTTTGAAAAATACAAACAAAAAAATCAACAAAATATTTCCGTAGAATTATATACTTACTCTTCGATCTTTGTCGGCGGCTTTCAAAGCCTCTCTTATATCTAAAACAGGCTTAGCTTCAGATTTCTTATATTCGACATTAACAAGTCCTGCAGCAGTTAAGGCTACCCTTTTTGTCGTAGCTGCAATAAGTGCTATGGGTTGTCCGTAATAAAGTATTTTAGTAGCTAATATTTCTTCATCCCCGTCTTGCCACGGGACGCTATTGGGCGTAAAGCTGTTTTTACCGGGGATATCAGCTGCTGTGAAGAATGCAATGACGCCTGGTTGTTTCTGAAATTTGTATGTCATGAATCAGGGTGTACGAATCCAAGAAACTTTAAATTTTTGATCGGAAATTTAGTGCGAGGTTCAATTCTATTTTTACTGGCCTATTATGTGCATATTTCCGATAACTTCAAAAGGTGAAGGAAAACATCGTGAAGAAACTTACACGCCTTAGAGTTCATAAAAAACGTTCTCGAAGATCTATGAAGTTCGCCAACCCGTATTTAGCAACCAGGCCACGCTCCTAGCTGTGGGACAGGTTATAAAAACAGGGCTGATTCGGAATGCGTATAGTGTTATTCTTTAGTCAGGTATAGTTAGTATTTATCTTACCAAAGCTTCTGAAGCATCAAAGCTTATAATCTCGCCTTTGCATATTTCTGAGAGTACGAACGCTACTTGGACTGATCTTGGCTCAGTTGTTATATCACATGAATATTTCACTTCTCCTGAACACTGAAAAAAAATTATGAACATTAAAACACTTATATTTTGATTCCCGTTAGAATTCAACAAGTAATAGTAAATTTCAACAAGAGATCATACTTTACAGAATTATATTCTTAGGGTGTACGAAATATAAAGAGGGGTTTGTGCACATGAACAAATTTTACCTGGAGTAAAGTAAAAAATCTATAAGTAGAACATCTTCGCCATAAATAGGCGACACAAGTAAAAGGATCGTAGAGGCGATGTAGACATCCCTACACACGCCTCGCGCTAAACCTGCCTGAATCAACGCTAGTTAGGGAAGATGTTCTACTTACTCGGGGCCACGCGCTCCAAGAACATTACCCTGAGCACAATAATTTATAAAAAATCTGCAATTTTATATTTTTTAAAAGTACGTAGACATTGAACCAAACGTTGCTCCATAGCAGGTGATGATTTACAATTTCAGTTATTCCCACAATAAAATAATAAATAATTGTTAATAATGATAAGTAAAATGAACTCTTTAAGTCCACCGTTGTACAGCCGCTAAAATGTGATCCATTTACTTTTTTTAACAACAACTGCCTTATCGCTTTATCTAATCCTGGACCTCCAGATTGAAATCCAAACGAAGATCCTGGGTTCTTTATGTATATAAATAAAAATAAAATACATTTAAATTTTATATGTATAAAAATAATAATACTAAGTACCTATAGAGATTGTATAACGATAGCAGTGAATGGAAATGTAGTTTGACGCACATTTTCAAGACGTCCGAAGAAGGGGCACGTTTAATTTCGATAGCTTATAGTGAGTGTAGAATAAAGATATATACAAATCGTGTTAAATATGTCTGAACAAAATGTTACCTGCGTTAGGCCTTCCAATTTCGGGACGGGTTTGTTCAAAGGCCAGAGTGATTTATCGGTGTCGAAAGTCTGGGTGCCCTTTGAAACCTCTCGTTCTAATAGTGTCCCGCCTGATTTGTACCGAGGGTTCAATGATAGAGCAAGAGACAGGATACTCTGTAAAATGTACAAAGAAGGGGATATACAAAGAATACATGTCAAAGGATCAAGTCTTAAATAAATATTCTTCTCGTGAAATCTAATGCAATTTTTTTTTTGTGTTCACCTTATAAAATAACCCGAGTGCGACAGCTTTTCTACATTCTGGGGACGGTTCAGGTGGTATATCTATTGGTATCAACTCTTTATCCAAAATCATCAGAGCCTTCTGCAATGTTTTTCCATTGAACAGCTCTTGTCCTTTAAGAAAAGCGATTGTTTCGACAGCTTTTGTGAAATTAGGTCTTATGTTGCCAAAGACCATGTTTGCTGTTTCTACCTTGTTCTTCGAATCCAATTTATATAGGAAACCAGCGTTGACGATTGCGTGAGCGTTTTGGGCTCTGGGCATTATCTGAAAGAATATTTTTGATATAACTACTACTTAGATGAAGTGGCAGGGCACATAATACGCAGAACTGATGACCGATGGGGCTGTAAAGCTCTGGAATAGAGAGCATGGACTGACAAGCGCAGTGTAGGACCTCCACTGACAAGGTGGACAGACGACTTAATAAAGGCCGGAAGAACGCGCTGAATGCGAACTGATTTCAACCAGTCTTTATGGAAATCAATGGAAGAAACCTATGTCCAGCAGTGGGCATCCTACGGCTGAGGTGAAGATGATAAGCAATACTAGTATCATCAAGGGATTATTCGTATACTAATGTTTTTAATGTTTCTGGCCATGACTATTGTAGCGATACAAAGAACTTTGAGTAGCGAAACAAACTCCAAGGCATCTCTGTTTTAGCGCTTATTACTTTGAGACATAAGATGGTTAGCCTCAACATCCCTGTTGTTTCGCTGCCTGCAGTACCCTTCAAACCGGAACACAGTAACATTTTCTAACTACTGCTTGGCGGCACAATATCCGGTACTGCGGTGGTACCTACCTAGACAACCTCCTGCTAAGGAGTTCTACCATAAAGTTTATGTATAAGTTTTACCACTAACTCGCCTCACGATAAGCGATGATATTGTCGAAGATGAAGTACGCGCTGCATGATATCTAATTATTACGATTGATTTTAGATATTCAGATTAAATGTTACTTAATTGACCAGTTAAAATTGTTTGATCTTACCTTGTACGTTCTTATAAAATTAGATTCTGACATTGGCGGCAATTTCACTTCCAGTATCAATTTGTCGGTAAGGCTTTCTTTTGAGAAGGCCTCCATCTGCATTTGGGTCTTGCTTAGATTACTGTTCACTGTTTAAGAGAAAGGTTATGCAAGTTTGAAGTTTAGAAGTGTTATTCGTTAGCAAGTACATTTATATTTAGTTTAACATATTACTATATTTTTAACAAAATATAAAATACATCATCTCCTAATGAAGTCAAGTGGTGGACATAGGCTTCTCCCAAGACACGCCACTCAGCCCGATCTTCGGCTTTTTGCTTCCTTTCACCAACTGCTCTACGTATATCGTCAGTCTATCGTATCTCAGGGCATCCTACGTTACGATTGCCAATTCACGGTCTCCACTCTATAACACGTCTAGTCCAGCAGCTATCGGTTCTGCAACAGATATGTCCAGCCCATTGCCACTTCAGCTTGCTAATACGCTGAACTATGTCTGTGACTTAAGTTCTCTGGCGAATTTATTCCGGATACGATCCATCAGAGAAATACCAAGCATAGCTCTTCCTATAAGGTAGGTGCGGGTAATAAGGCCTAGCTAAGGGAGATTTGAAATAAAATAAAAAGTATTTATCAGAATCAACAAATTTTAATGTTAATCAAAACTAAAAATCAAACACTGTCGAATAAAAACAAAACATGGCAACTTCTGCCGTAAACAAAGACAAAATTAAACATTTACAAAAACCTTGTTCGTAGGCCTTATTATACTATGGTAGGATAATAAAGCCTAAGACTTTAACATATATAAATAATCAAAATAAGGTGCTTATATTTCATAATTGATATCAATAATTAATAATTATACATTAATCACGCTGTAGTCCTAAAAATAGTAATAAATTTCTTTGATTAACATCCATCAAGACACTCAAAATTATCTCTATCATCCGCTGACAGATCGACGCACTCCTCGAGATACCACTTGCCGCATTTATAGCATAGCATTGTCTCACACTAGCCATCCTGTCCTCCTCACAACCGTGACAGTACCAACTTTCCAAAAACTTCAGTTTAGCACGACGTCTACTTTTGGGGGTCTTTTTTATTTTGTTGTCTTCCTTCATTTTGTCAAACAAGTCTTTGGTGACTGGTGTTCCCCTGTAATTTATAGCCTTTCTTCTAACCGTTGGTGTTCTGTGAGTATTTTAACCTGAAGCAATTATTTGTGCAAGTGGCACATAACCTTCATCGTCGTTCGAACTAGAACTACTGTAAGTTGTGCGATAAAACATTCCAGGAGGACTGTTGGGGAGCGCCGCAGAATTCGTGGCGTTACAGGCAATCCTATTTCAGCAAACCTCATAATCCTGCTCACAAGGTCTGCTTCTTGGTCGTCAGTAAGTAGGGATTTTCGACCTAGAGCTTTTTTCAAAATGCCTGTCTGGAGATGATTAAGAATGGTTCTTTTGGGAATTTTACATTTCTCTGCAGCCTTATATGTGCTCAGTCTTCCACTTTGTACTGTTCGCACAGCCGAGTCAGCCAAGTCATTTTTTGACTATAATGCTCGTTTGGGGCATAGTAGTTGTAGTCACTAAAAAAAAAAAAAAAAAACACTATAATTACTTATATTTATTCATTCATTAATTTATTATACCGAATATTTCAAAAATAAACTGTTAAACAGACAAATGTCGATACATATATAATAAATATAGCAGAAGGATAATAAGGCCTACGGTCGAATTTAGTAGGCCTTAATAACCGCCGACAACGTGTGTAAAGAAAATCTTAAAACAACATTATACAAATTATGATTTATTATTTAAACATCAAAAATAGGAATAACATAAAGTAATACAAAACTATAGCGTAAAATTATACATAAAAGTATATATTAAAAAAAAATACTTACGATTGATTCGGACGAATTCTTATTAATCGAGTAGCATGACCGCCCCTCACAATTAATGACGCTGCACCGGTGGCAATGAGCAAGCTAACGCTTCGCAACAGGTTTGAAGCGCCATCTATGAATGTTAGGGCCATGCAAGTGCGACCTTGAGCAGCACCGGTCATTTTAAATTGTATTTTTGCTGTTTAGGCCTTATTAGCCGACAGGCTTTATTACCCGAACCTACCTTAGTTCACTAAACGACTCTTTGACCTTAAATTTAGATATGACAAAAAGAAAACATTTAAAAATGTGACAGAAAGAGATATCTAGTTTCAATTTTGATTTTGGATAATATATATTTCCTCCTGAACGGCCCAGACGAAGGAGGGACGAACTTGACTTCTGTATGAAAGAATGTACTCAGGTTGCAAAAGATAGAGAAAGATAGAAGGAAGGAGAATAATTCATTAAAATTCTATTGATTGCTTTAAGTAGTTTCGATAACTACTTAAAGTAAAGGTATAAATAACTTACGTAATGTAATTATAGCTCCGACAGTCGCGAATAAAAGATAAACATCGGAGGGAAAGTCATTGTGCATGTTCTTCATTGCCAAATTTCCACCGATTGTGCCAATCTGAAATTATATTATTACTAGCTGTTGGGTAACAGCAACTTCGTCCGCATCATAAATATTATATAGTAGGAAGTTAGTAAGAATATCTCTACATAGTATAAAACAAAGTCGCTTCCCGCCGTCTGTACGTTAGATCTTTTAAACTACGCAACGGATTTTAATGCGGTTTCCATCAATAGACAGAGTGATTCAAGAGGAAGGTTTATATGTTTAATACATGAATATTTTATTACAGCAAATCTGAGAATTTCAAAGATTTGTAATGTGATGTTGTAAAAACATGTTTTGTGAGCTTACATTGCAAATTCTTGGTAAACCTCACGAGATAGGACAAAATAATGTACCTGCTACGTCAGTATCTACATTGCACCCGTACTAAGCCGGGGTTGGTCGTTAGAATAATACGAGTATAGTTGGAAGTAGGATTACAGGGCGGTGTGGTCGAAGGCCATTAAATAAATGAATTAATAAACTAATGAATGTATGAATACGCTTTTAAATAAAATAAAGAAAATTTGATATGAAAAGTATTTTCTATATGTTAGTTTTGGTAACAAACTATATGTCTGTCAAATTTCATCCAAATCTGTTGCGCCGTTTTTGCGTGATTGAGGAAAAAACTTTCACACTTATAATATTAGTAGGATAGATTAGTAGCAAAAAAATAAATATTTTTTATATTTTCATAATTATTATATACGTAGCTAAGTAATTAGACTAATAATATTTTTTAAGGTTGACAGTTTAAGTTTTTCACAACTCACCTGATGTTAAATGACGGTGTGGTCAAATATTGTAAACACTAGAATGGAACTGGTTCTCAAGTGAGACTTGGCGACAGTTTTCCAACTTGCCAGTACTATTACTTTTGTAGGGTTACCACCGCCCTAAGTAAAAGAGACTATAAACTCTTCGACTATAAATGAAATCTGGGCAAACACTGCACTTATTTCGGCAAAAACTTGTCATAGGCACTTTGCGTTGTAATAATGACTTCGACCAATTATGTCTCTATTTGTTCTACTAAAAATGTTCAATGTGAAATAAATAAATCGAGTGTTTGTTTTAAGCTACTTACATTTCTAACAGGAACATGTGCTACCAAATCCAAATGCTTATAGAACTCTGCCAGATAGCTGAAATCACTCTTATTCGCCCATCTCTGACAAATCCCCATCAGTTCCGTCAGAGTCGTTCCAGCTCCTATTATGAGGTTTTCATCAGGCAAGGATTCCTTAAGAGCTTCAATCGAAGATATGTCAATGAGAACTTTCGGCTGAGACTTTAATGGAAATACTCCTTGGCCTGTGTTGCCGGATACCAGTCTGTAGCTGTCAGTTCCATCACGAGTTAAGACCTATTAATAAATCGTTATTTTTTATTTAGTTGACATACTGGTCTCAGCTCATCTGATGTTAAGTTACGGTGTGTTCGAAGATGGTAAATACACTTAGCCTAGGATGGAACAGGCTCTCAAGTGAGGCTGCCGGAACACACAGTTAAGTGTTAATATCAGACCGTTTATTTAGGTTACTTTTCAAATTATATTCTACTTCTTATAATTATTTAAAAAAAACTGTCTCATTTATTGGGTCCTGATGTGTTTGTAAAAATACTACTTTGCTGTGTTTAAATTCTATTACTCGGTTTTAACGGTTAACTACGAACATTACTGTTATTAAATCGATTTTGATCGCGTTCGCTACTTTCTCTTTTGTCATGATTTTATACAACATTTCTTATAGAAAAGTTATGCCATTTAGCTATAATATGCCATTTGTAGTATCATTGTCGTGTTTTTATTTTGACCCATTAATCTGTTAATATTATTATTGTTCATATTGATAATTATTTATAAAACTGTAAAAAAAGTACGCCGCATTTCCGCGCTGAATGGAAATAGCCAGTAAGAAACGGTAGTCACCACTCCTTCATTCACAATATCATTCTCCACTTCTCTTTTAATAATATTGTGTTGAACCAATAAAATATAGAAACAAACAATCTAAGTTACCTTAAAAACATCCTGAACTGTATACGCCTTGTACCATTTACCACCGTTTAGAGCAACATCTTTTAAGACCTGTTCTTCGTTTTCTATAACACACCAGTCGTCTTCCTCGTCAGTGCATTCCTTATTGCAATCTTTGAGACATTTGAGCTTATGAAGATCTTCAACATCCTGTAAATTAAATATATTTGTTATATCAATTTCAAAAATATTCTTTCTGTAAAATGCAGCTTTTAAAAGATTAAGCTTTTAAGATATTTGGCTTAATCCCAAATTTCTCGTAAATCTCGAATACATCAATTTATTTTTTCTCACAGATTTTATTATTATTATTTGCGTTTACAACTGTGATATTTATTCATCAGCCATGAACTTTAGCATACTTGCAAAAATAAACATTTTATTATTTTAAATATTTTCACCTACCTACTTATTAAACGCTTCAGTAACCATTGTTAAGACACCTAATACAATAGAAAGACTAGAAGATTTACGTTGTGTTTCTCTAAAATGTTTCACAAAATTCTACACTGGCCCATAACTGCTGACAATCTAACTAAGAAAGAACGCTACTCAGTCCAAACTCCGGTTTTTATTCCATCTACTGCTAGTTCTTTGCGTGTATCTTCCAGACCTACCTCTAGTTTATTTTTAAGCGCAGGATCTAGGTCGTTAGCAAAACTTTTGAACGCGTCCAGTATGGGCCTATATCCGGTGCAACGACAGATGTTGCCTCCGAAGGAGTTTTCAACTTGCTGCATCGTCAGTTTTGTTGTGCTTTTCGCCAAACTGTAAAATAAAAGATTTTTATATTGGATGGCCATATTTTGCTCTAAGTCTCTCCTTTACTTCTTGAATTGAATGATATGCTTCCTGTAGTCAAGCCCCTAGAATTGCAATGCAGGAAAACGCTCATTGAAATGAATTACTTTATGCTGTAATAATATACAAATAAGATATATATAAACGCAGATGCAAATTCACGAGAGTTGATTTGATTCTTAAAATTCTTACATACGCAAAATTATAAATAGATGGGATCAGCGACATCATTGACAAAACTTTTCTCGGAATTTAGAATTTATTCAGATGTAACTAACTAAATTTGTGATATCATCGACCCTTTCTCTATGAGTCCATTTCCAAAAATATGCATAAATACATCAGTGACAACTTTTCGTGGGAGTTTACCAAAATCACTAGAAAATATGACACTAGCCAACGCGAAAAAATAGCAGATGGTCTATAAACAGACAAAGTTTTAGAAGCTCTATATTTAATCCTTTAAATCCAGGTGTTCAGTGTTTTCAGGATGAGCATAGTTAGCTTATTGCTCTCTTTCTCTGATACACCTCCCTGATTTGTAAATACCTATGGATCTAGAAATCTCTTATATCTGTCTTGAATGGATGGTTTCTTAGATCTTAGAAACTTACCTGTACATGTTCATAACCATCCCAGGCGAACAGTACCCGCATTGTGTTCCATTGAAGGAAGCGAGACGATGCTGCACAGCGTGGTAACCAGCCCGTCGGTTACCGATACCCTCAACCGTAGTGATGTCCCATTCATGGCAGGACAGAATGTGAACCAGACACTGGAAATGTAAGAAAGCGTAGTGCTGATAGTAAATGCTGATTATGTAAATAAAGTCTTTAGAAGATTTACAAGATTACAAGGAACTTTGTAATTTTTTATTCAAAATAGCATTTGATCACGCCCTGGCTGATGTTAGGCAAGATACAATCTAAGATGAATCACGCTGACCCAGTAAAAACTTGTTTACTTTGGATTTGAAGATCTCCAAATTGTACTTACTTCGCGGGAAAACAGACGCCGGCAGAGTTCCACATCCTCGCTGTGCGTATGAAGAAAAGCTAATCATGTCTATAACTAGATCCCTAGGGTAGTAGCTTATTTTAAGCAACGATAAGTGAGACCCTCTAAGCACTGAAGATATACTGATTTGTTAAAATAAGTAATCTGTCTTTAGTAGAAATTTAAGGTTTAGATTTAGTTTTTTTATTTACTTAATTGTAAATATACCTACTTAGATGTCCGTTTTGTAAGCGTGGTTCGACCAGGGGTAAACCTCCATCTCGTTGTCTCTATTTGTTTATTTTTAAGACAATAGAGTAAGAAACAAGAAAGTTGAGAAGGAATCCCATTATTGGGTACATTAGGTGTCCAGAATAGATATCAAAAATAAAATTAAATAGTATATTTCGAAATATGACCGAGAGAATACACAACAACATCAACGTACTGGTATCTGCAAAGGTAGAATAATTGAGCACGGCGAATTGTCCCAAAAGCCTAAACCCGATTGAATGAAACACTTACTTCCTAAACTATTTTTATTTCGTACAAACCGTAAAACTCACAAGTAAATGAGAAAGTTAAAAAAAGTTACTAGTTAGGCGGCAAATCTTGTCACCGCAAATTAGGCGTTAAATTTGATAAGTAAATTTTGAAGAGGCACAGGGTAGCATACTAGGGCCTCTATTATTTTTAGTTTATATAAATGAACTTTCCTGTACTATAAGCCACCCGATGGTCACGTTTGCCGACGACAGCGCTGTCAATTTTACCGACAACAAAAGTAGTGACCAAGAAAATGACAGTGATAATTCTTTGGATTCAATAATTATTGTATTGTTATTACTGCTTGGCGGCAGATTTTCAAGTTCAGGGTAGTAGCTCTATCCAGCCAAGTATTAGAAAATATCCTACCACCATGTTATGGTTTCCTCTCGATGTTTTCCTTGACCTGCAGCTCAAGCTCATTGTTTGGGTTTGTGAACCAACCGCGCTAACCACTGAGCTCTCATCGCTTAAGCTCGTAAATAAAGAAGGTTATCATCAAAGAATTCACATGCTTATACCAAAAGTTATAATGGGAAGTTTATGAGTGATTTTCCTTACTGAATTGACAGCGAAAGTCTGTCTCTCTTTGGTCTTCGGATGAATTGTGGACACGGAGACGACGCAAGATCCGCAGCCTCCCTCGTGGCACATGGCTTTGGTGCCGTGAAGCTGGAGGTAGTTCCGCAGATAGTAATTCAGGGACGTCGATGAACTCACTTCGGATCCCGCTGTGGAAGTATAATCTAGGTAACTATTGTTTAATCCATGATCATTGTAGTAGCTATTTATAGAATATCGATCGTATACCGAAGCATGCTGCCCGACCGGTTGTTCTCCGATAAATACAATCTGGGGTATTATCTAGTACTCGGCTGGCTATCACCCTTAGGTTAAAAATCTGTTACCAAGCACCTAACAGTGTGTTCCATTCCAGGCTAGGTGTGCTTTACCATCTCCGACCACACCGTCACCTAACATCAGGGGGAGCTGTGGTCAAATACCAAGCTTGTCAAGAAAAAAAACGCGTGGTTATCAATTTCTTCTAGGCAATCGAGTTCTATCACAGACCCCATCATTGCTTAACACCTGGCGAAATGGCGGTCAAACGCAAGCCTATTTACAATATAAAAAAATAAAACTTACTAGCGCTATCCTATAAGGACTGCATGTTATCTTGAATAAAATGTAGCCTACATATTTTATACTATATTTATCAATAGTGTTAGTTTACGTTGTATATATACATTTATGTATATAAGTATCTAAAAATTACATCCTAGTTTTACTAATAATACAGAGGAACTAATAAATACATTTAAATAAATTAACTAAAAGTCCGCTATCAGCGGTAAAAATTGGGTATACGTAATCTGGGTGTCATCAAATCGAGAGTGAATTTTCTAGACAAGCATGCTCCATCTTAGACCGCATCATCACTTAACATCAGGGGAGATGGCGGTCAAAAGTAAACCTTTTTCATATACATACATATAAAAAAAAAAAAAACGCCCCATTGCCGCGTTTTATAACAATACTCAAACGTTGGGCAAAAAAAAAGGCCAGCGTTTTGTTCAGGTGTGGGTCGATCTGACATTTTCTTGCTGCACATTATATTATACGGGCTTACACGTAATCACAGTACCAAACTGAAAGGAAAATATTTTTAATTATGGCCATCATTATGGACGACTTTTACTATGACTTAAACCCAGAGGTTTAAGTCATAAAGTTATAAAGTTATCGCGAAAAAATATCGGTTGTCCCACAGAAAAATGTTATTTGCCCTTGACCGAATGTGGAGCAGTTGCTTTTTTGCAATTTCTGTTGTAAGTAAAAGTTGTTCATAACGATGAGGACAATAACCCCCTTTCGGCTTGGTGCCCCCCTTTTTTCCAGAGAAAATACTTTGTGTATACCTCCGACCCTGGAGCGGGCAGGGTGCTTATGAGGGACTCTCTAATGACAGCGTACCCACTAAAAACCCTGGAGTGTTCCACCTCGGCGCTTTGTGTCGAGGCTACGGGCACGGTTTCGCACTCTTCCGCGGCCTCGACAGCGCTTATCCTCTCGGACACCACCTCGGAGCCCAGGCTCCCTTGCCACGATGACGATGTGTCGGAACACCGGACACATCGTGATCCGCCTCGGAAACCATTACCGCAAAGAGCGTCAAACGGCCGTGATCTCCATGCGACGGAACACGGCTTAGTGCCCCTAAGCTAACAATCTGCGTGATTCTAGCTAGGTATATAAGTACAAAACAAAACGTCATAGAGTATAATCCATTGTTAATTTTTATGTTTGTAAACATTCTTAAGTATACAGAGTCGTAAAAAAGAATAACACTACACCATACAGCTGTAGGTACTTATGTAGAAAAGTATTAAAACAAAATTACCTAGTTACATGTGGGAAGGTAGTACGTCTGTAAACAGTTACTAGCTCATAAAAATGGTCTTTGGAAAAATGGTGACCTACCAAAGTATCCTACTAATGTTATAAATGTGAAAGTTTGTATATTTGGATGTTTGTTACTCAATCACGCAATAACGGTTAAATGGATTTGGATGAAATTTGGCACTCATAGTTTATTACCTGGATAAACATATAGGATTTTTTTTTATATTAGAAAAATTATAGGTTAAGTTGGGATTATCAAAAAACGAACGTATCCCTTTGAAACTTGGCATAGGTGCGTCTTATGGAACATTATTCAGGGATAAAAGGTATCCTTTATCTTAATTTCTACGTAGTATGAAACAAAGTCGCTTCCCGCTGCGCGCCGTCTGTATGCTCTATGCAACGGATTTTAAATGCGATTTCCATCAATCGACAGTGATTCAAGAGGAAGGTTTATATGTATGTATAATACATGCATATTATAGTAGAGAAAACATGAAAATTTCAAAAATGTGTAATATGATGTCGTAAAAATACATGTTTTTGTGCGCTTATATTGCAAACGCTGGCTAAATCTTACGGGATAGAACAAAATAATATACTACGTAAGTACATTGCACTCGTGCAAAGCCGGGGCGGGTCGCTAATAATTAAATAAAAAAATGAGCCCATAGTTAAACTCTATATTTTGATAGGTATGTGCTATACCTATTTTATTTTATAGCGATGATAGCTCCGTGGTTAGTGCGGTCGTTTCACACGCCGAAGGGCGTGGGTTCAAACCCTAACAATCAGCTTGAGCAGCCGGTAAACTTTTACTATATAACTTAACTTTTTTATTAACTTTTGCATGGTGGTAGGGTACTTTCTAGTACTCGGCTGGCTAGCTACCACCCTCAAGTTGAAAATCTGCCGCCAAGCATCTAACGGTGTGTTCCGGCAGCCTCACTTGAGAGCCAGATCCATTCCAGGCTAGGTGTGCTTTACCATCTTCGACCACACCGTCACTTAACATCAGGTGAGTTGTGGTCAAACACCAAGCCTGTCAAATAAAAAAAAAAAAAAAAAAAAACAGACAAAAGTAGAGCTTGAACGAATAAAGAACTTGAAGTTGAGTCTCAAAGTAATGAGCGGCAAAGCATACTAACGTAGTCCATTATTATGATCTATCTCGTAAGTTTTAGCCAGTGTTTGCTATGTAAGCGCACAAAAACATGTTTTTCTACGACATCACAATCATGACAAATGTTTGAAATTCTCAGATTTTCTCTACTATAATATGCGTGTATTATACATAGATACCTTCCTCAATCCTCTAGAATCACTCTGTCTATTGCATCTGACTGCATTAAAATCCGTTGAGCAGTTTAAAAGATCTAAGCCTACAGGCGGCGGCGGCGGGAACTTTGTTTTATACTATGTATCTATGTAGAAATTAGAATGATTTTCACATTATTGGTCGTATGTATCTAATTTGTTATTAAAAGCAACAATTTATTTTTATGCTAAAATGAATATGATCTTATACATTCACTTGTTATTTTAGATAAAAAGTATGAGTATGTGTTTGCGATATGGAGAATTAAATTAAAGTAGGTACCTGGTTGACCGAGCATTGCTCGGCTGAAAACACGGGTAAAACGACGTTTTTTAAAAATGAAACCTAGCTAGATCGATTTATCGCCCCCAAAACTGCATACTAAATTTCATGAAAATCATTGGAGCCGTTTCCGAGATTCAGAATATATATATATTGTATATATATATATATATATATATATATATATATACAAGAATTGCTCTTTTAAAGATATAGATTGTCATTTGATACAATTCATGTTTATTCATTCGTTAGTTTTACAATTTGCAATAAGATAAAACCACTTGAAAATCGGACGAATAGAAGTTATTCGAAAAATAAACAAATATGAAAGATTAACTAAAACACAAATATAGCACAAACATAATGACAATTATAATTTGTGCACGTTGTTATAAGATATGAGGTTTATTACGTCACATTTCGGAATGAACTGTGATTAAGGTGGTGTAATTATTACAGATGACAGTCTACAATTTTTTTTTGGAAAAGTATTCAATATGTACCTAAGCTAAATTGCTTCATTCACATCATCAGCCATAGGACGTCCACTGCTGGACATACATAGGCCTCCACCTGGGGGGGTTTTGCCAATACTCGCCACGCTTGGCAGGCGGGTTGGCGAGCGCAGTTAGGTGTGATTGTTCAAGGAAAACGCTGCTGCAATTTTTGCTTCACATTGCTTCATTACCAAATGTGAATCGAAATCGTGTTTTTTTATTATTATATAGTTATATGTTGACTGCCATTTTGGCTTATTGGTAGTATGTCCGCTTCAAGAGCCGTAGGGCGTCGGTTCGATTCCCACTCAGGACAAGCATTTTGTGGTATAATCAAAAATGTTTGTTCTGTGTCTGGGTGTTCTGTATATAGATATTATAAGTATGTATTTCCAAAAAAAAAATATTTTTTAAATATTCTATCAGCTATCTGACTTCCATAGTACGAGCTTAGCTTAGTTTTGGGGTCAGATGGCACTGTGTGTAATTTCCTACGATATTTATTTATTATTTAATTTATATGTATAGATAATATGACAAATAAACTCTTAAGTAGTTCATTTAGGATAGAAGAATTTTAATATATTTTTAATATTTCCAGCGTTAAAAATACCTAAGAACTCTTGGAAAATCAATGGTATATACGTACGTAATATTATATGTATAGTCTTAATATTTCCACTGCAAAATAATTAAAAGATTCGTTGTCGTCAAAAATGGAATCCAAATGATCCTAACAGAATAATGACCCCCAGCTTTGTTCAGCCCAGCAATGTTATATTGACAAAACAACTTTTTAAACAAACAATCCAAATAAAAATCCATTAAAAAAACGTTACTCACATAATGTATATCGGTCACCGTTGATAGTGAAATAGATTTTATCCATTTTGTTTCATATAAACACGTTATGTAGATGCACAATAGCGAATCATCGTTGGATTAGCGAAACAAGCGCACGATAAGAACGGTATAAAGCGACTGGCTATTTGGTTTGGTAGGTATCGATACCTACTGTAAAGACCTATTCAGATATGTGCGATATAGTCGCGGCATCGCCATCTCAGAATCAAGAAACGTCGTCAAGCTGAATTCCGCACGGTGCCAACGTAATTGATTCAAAGCTCACTTTAGATCCCAATAAATTAATTATGTGATTTTCTAAAAATGAGGATCTTCATAATCACTACATAGTATAAAACAAAGTCGCTTTCTCTGTCCCTGTCTATCCCTATGTATGCTTAAATCTTTAAAACACCGCAACGGATTTTGATGCGGTTTTTTTAATAGATAGAGTGATTCAAGAGGAAGGTTTATATGTATAATACATTCATATGCATTGCACCCGTGCGAAGTGCCGCGGCATGCGGCAATACACATGCGGCATGCGGCAAATAAATGTAATGATGAATAGACCTTTACTCTAAAGCATTGTAACGGACAATTGGCAAAGAGTTCAAGTGCACACAAAAGTTTAATGTTTTGCGCATAATCATATTTTTTGTACTTTAGTCGTTTTTTGTATAGATTTATAGCGGTATCAAACTCAATAACATAAACTCACTGCGAGCAAATTTTTTTTTGTTTAAAGTACCTATACATTAAAAAAAGGAAACAACAGATACTATTTTATACCCAAATTAAAAAAAAAACTTTGCTTAAATAAAGTTACAGGTTGTAGCGATGATAGCTCAGTGGTTAGCGCGGTCGGTTCGCATGCCGAAGGGCGTGGGTTCAAACCCCAACAATGAGCTTGAGCTGCCGGTGAAGGAAAACATCGTGAGGAAATCATAGCGTGGTGGTAGGGTACTTTCTAGTACTCGGCTGGCTAGCTACCACCCACGAGTTGAAAATCTGTCGCCAAGCATCTAACGGTGTGTTCCGGCAGCCTCACTTGAGAGCCAGTACCATTCCAGGCTAGGTGTGCTTTACCATCTTCGACCACACCGTCACCTAACATCAGGTGAGCTGCGGTCAAACAGCTAGCCTGTCAAGCAAAAAAAAAAATGTCAGGTCGAAAATAAAAAAGTAAGCGTCTTAGCTAATATTCAGCCTTCACTAGGCGTGCTAAATGCAAATAAAGCTTAGGTAAAATGACATCAGACGACTTGTTACATATTATTAAAAGTACCTGGATAAACGAGCTTTGCTCGGAAGAAAACATGGATAAAACGACGTTTTCTAAAAATTTTACCTAGCTAGTTCGATAAATCGCCCCCGAAATCGGCATACCAAATTTCATGAAAATCGTTAGAGCCGTTTCCGAGATTCAGATTACTATATATATAAATATAATCATCAATCATAAATTATAATTAATAAATTGTCCCTGAAAGCTACATGCTGACAAAGCAATACATACACTTACATGCAATATTGTCTATTATTGTCAATTTGTATAACCTATAACCTCTAAGAAATGTTTCTTATGTTCGGAACTAAAAAATTAATTCATATCCCCCTAGCAGGTCATAGCTAGCATTTCAACAGTATTGTCCATGGCTAGAAATGTCGTTCGAAACAAAATAAAATATATAACAAAGATTCCAGGATGCAGATTTTTAAGGATAAAAATTGTCTGCAAACAGGCTACAGACTCAGATTTATTCTTATTTTACTTGAACTTCGTAGGTAGGTACTTAACAACATCGAAATACTTGACACCGGTAAATTGTATAGTTAAATGTTAAAATGAGGAAAAAAAACTACCTGATTAATTTTCAAAATCTGACAGCCGCAGAGCGAGTACTGCGAGGAAAATACATTTATGTACTTACTCTTTTTTCTGCCTTCGTTGGTCTGATGGCAATCAGCAGTTGGCGCGAACCAAAACAAATCACTACAAGTTTGATGTTTACAACATAATCTTCCATATTTTTTTTCGTTCTTAACCTTCTGATGTCAAAAAGAAACCAGTATTTTTTTTTGTTTTTCCACAATTATATTGACTCTCTGGTTGCTCATGTGAAAACTCTTTCAAATGATTAACAAAT
The DNA here is from genome assembly GCA_950106695.1 of Biston stratarius. Classification (NCBI taxonomy): domain Eukaryota; kingdom Metazoa; phylum Arthropoda; class Insecta; order Lepidoptera; family Geometridae; genus Biston; species Biston stratarius. Next base: position 25,824,798 of record OX467106.1, read on the forward strand.
TGAGGTCTATATAGGAACTACTTACCACATAAAAAGAAAACTACAGTATAAAAAAGGTTATTGTATTTTATTGCTAAAAAGTTATACAATTTGATATGTTTGTAAATATGTATGTAATATCATTACTTAACCCTAGGTGTTCTATTCTTTCATCATCATCAGCATATCGAAGTCCATTGTTGGAAATAGGCCTTTTCCAAGAAACATTGCAGCGATACACGGATCTTTGAGTAGCAAAACAAAGTCCAAAGCATCGCTGCTTTGACGCTCATTACTTTGAGACATTCGATGATTAGTCTCAACAGCCCTATAATTTCGCTAGCTGCAATACTCTTCAAACCGGAACACAGTAATGTTTAGACACTACTGCTTGGTGGCAAAATGTCTCGTACTACTACTATCAAGTTGTATCAAACTGCACGTGTGCAAGATTTGGTTAAAATCAGTCCAGTAGTTGAGAAGTTCATCGCGGACAAACAACGTGACACGAAATTTTTATATATAAAGATTTGATGTACATATTTTAGGTGGGAGTGAAGTGTTATAGTCAAGTGTGTAAATGTAGTGTCAGTAAATCGGGTCAACCGATTTAAAGACACTAAACTAAAAAACTAAATTGCCTAAAGCAACAAATCCAGTAGACATAAAGCATCGAACTGTAGCATTAGTTCGGTTCAGGGAAATAATAATTAAATACATACGTCGCGTCGTTTAATTTATGTCCTAGAACTAAACTTCTAGCAAAACGCGCAATCAATCTGAGTGATGATTCTCTAGATATGACACTATTATTAGTGACGTTTCTATGATGAAAGTAATAAATAAGAGTTTTGGCGGGAACGTCGAAAGGTTGCGTCACCGCATTATAATGTTTCAAAACTTGTGGTACAAAAATAATGGTGTTTTATTATAATGTAGTGAAACATGATTTTTCACGTTGCTTCCAAAACTCTTGCGAAGAATTGCTACTTTAGTAGGGCACGACCGGACTCCAACACTTTATGAACTTAGATTTATTTAACTTGATTTTACATTCATTCCTTAAAAATATTCAAAACACTTGACACTGGAAAATGGATAAAGTGCAAAGCCAAAAACAAAGAAAAAAAAATGTAATTTTGAGTAAATCATTTTGGCATTACATAATGTTACATTTGAATTAACATTTTTTTGTGATGTAGGTACTGAACAAAGTATACATAATTATGTATCTATACCTACACTGCTCTACAGCTGAGCTTAATGTGTATTCGGATCATGTCATCTAATTATTTTACAACCGAAAATCTTAACGCAAACTAAACTAACAAAAAATTAATTAGAGATTATATAAAGTATCTATGTATACTTTAAAGGTCTAAATGTATATGCACTATAGGTACCTACATATAATCACTAATCACTGTGTCACTTTTGACTAAGAAAATCAGTCAAAACTAATTCAAGTCAAGATAATTGACCAGTTATGAGTTTTGACTGTAACATACTTATATACTTTTGATGTTGGCAAGCTGATTTCTCTTTCTACAATCAGTTCCTTAAACTTATAATAAAATATATATGTACTTAGATTAATCGTATTGCAATTCAAGTACCCTTACATTTGAGTACCTGATTATAAACTCACTATAAAAGTATAATTATCACTATTCAAACGACATAGTGTCACAAACGGTGGCCTTTAGGCCTTTACACTAAAAGTCTAAACGACAGTGACAGTGACAGTCAGTCATTGTTCAGATTAAAAAAGATGCTACATTAGGTATGTTATAGAGACTAATCAGCTGTTATTGAAAATTGATTTTATTGCGAACTTTGAAAAACGAAAATTGAATAGTGCGCAGTACAAAATAACATTACCTATATTACTTTAAGTTGCGTCTATACTTAAAACTCCTTATGTCTAAGTAAGTCTAGGCCTCGTTATAATAAATTCAGTCAAGTGCTGGTTAGATTCACCCATCGAGATTTCGGTATCACAACTCAAAACATATTTAGTTATACTTGCCGAAAAAGTTGAAAAGCATATTGGCAAATTCGATAAAGCAGCTATCGGCATTATGGTTATCCTAAACACCGGTTCCTTTCGGGTAGCGATTTTGATTTGAACTAGGTCTACTAGTGAGTCCCAAGTAATAGTTTCGTATGATGAAGTAGGTGAGGACATCTAATACTGTAACAAGAAAAGCATAAATTAGTGAAGAGATCTATAAGTAGTATAAAACATCGGTCGAAAGAAAACGTCGTTTTATCCGTGTTTTCAGGCAATGAAAAACCGAGCAAAGCTCGGTCATCCGGGTGATATGTCTAGCATTAGTATTGTTAGTTTTATCCTGTAAAACTAAAAAGTTTCTAAAAATTAAACCTAGCTAGATCGATTTATCGTCCCCGAAACCCCCTGCATACTAAATTTCATGAAAATCGTTGGAGCTTTTTCCGAGATTCAGATTATATATATATATATATATATAATCTATCTAATACCTTTAAAATTCAATTCTTGTATACTCTGTATGTAATTCGGTCAAACTGAGTCCTGTCTTTTAACTCAAAACTTCTTGAGAATTACATTGTATATATTTTCTAGGATTTTTTACAGTTCTTGTTTCATTATGTTTTCGTGAAGAACAGAAATTGTATTTTTCAGGTTGACTGTTGTCTCGAGCAGTCTAACTGTAAATCAGAAACGGTACCTAAAAGAAGAAAACTATTACATATTTATTTTATTTTTTATTACACGATTTCATCTCACCACTCGGAACAAACATCATCCACTTACAAGCTACAATTAGAAAATAAATATATTATGGTACATTATAAGATAATAAAATCTTATAATCTTTATGTAGTAAAATTACTAAGATAAATATTTTGTTTAACTATCTGCGCCCCGCGGTTTCTCCCGCTATCCTACATCTACATAAAGAACTTATCTATAATTCAATTTCGATAGTGTCTATCCCTAACCCTTTTACGCGATCTACCGTGTACCGATAGAACGCTCGCATGTGTTAAGCGCAAGCTAGTGCTAGCCTATAGTTTCGTTTGCGTGTGTAGCGACGCGATCGCAAAATAAGTTTGTGTGAGCTTTTTTTTGTGTGCTTTACCTCGTCCCGCACCTAAATTGACAGACTTGTGTGTTGAAGTTAGAGCGCATGGCTTATCCTGGCTAGTTAACTTATCTGAGCTTGTAACTGATGTTATCAATAAATAACTATGACTATGGCTATGGCTTATACCTTGTATTATACTTACGGATAAAAAGAGTACTTGACAGGAATCCTGACAATCCAAATTTAGTAGGCTCCGTGAGAATGTTGTAAATAATGTTCGTAACGAACAAGACTATCACAACAATAATGAATATCAGGAACACGTTAATGAAAATCCGGTTGCCCTGAAAATCCACACAAAATCATAATAAAATTAACATAATTGACTGTAGCAAAAAATATCACAATTAAATTCTTGGCTTTTGTGTCTTTTTTATGTAAAAGTAATTTCATCATCACATAAATATTTGTCATAGCGGGAATCCAAACCACGCCTTTCAGCTCTTGAAGAAGATTCTTATTGGGAATGGGTGGGATGAGTCCTGCACTGACATCCCGCATGGGGTGTATTGTGCATTTTCCCCTACCAGAGATTACCCGAGCCAGCCCAGCTTCTTGAAGTACCGGAGCGAGGCTCTGGGCTATGTAGCTCCACTGGGTGAGATGGAAATGGTGATAATGATGAAAGGTCAGCACTTCGCGGTGACATGGATGACGATGAAGCTGCCCCATGCAATCTAGTAGCAACCCTAGTTTCTACTGTGGCTTCACAGTGCCACAATACATGCTCAACCGTTTCGTTCTCCTGAAGGCAGCCATGGTAGAGCCATTGAAGCAGATATTCTACCAAATGCGCTAACAGGGCATTCGATAGATAAAAAATAATACGTACCTATGATCATTGCAGCAATAGCTGTTTAATAATATTTTATTTATTATTATTAAAAAGGACATCCTGGTAATTCCGCTACTAGAACACAACTACTATTTGGCTGCAGAATAAGTGATACTGCGGTGATATCAAGGCTACCTCCGGCTAAAATGATCCACTATCTAATAAAATTAGTTATCAAAGTTTACCTTTATTATGCCAACGAGTAACAATATGGAAAAACCAATTCCAGCCAAGAAAATTAAGACGGCAAAAGCAATTTCACCAGCAGGGGAGTTGTGCAACTGAGCTTTCACAGAATCTGGAGGGGCAATCAGCGTGAACAGTAAAGCGACCCATTTGATCTGAAAAATAACAAAAGAGATGATGTAGAAAGGTTAGGTCAGGATATTTAGAAAGCGGACGAGTGCGAAAGCGTCCGCGTAGCCCCGGCATATAGGCGCCAGGCAGAAACACCCCAGGGTTTTTAGTGGGTAGGCCGCCACTTAGGCGGAGAGTCCCACATAATCACCGTGCCTGGATACCGGTGGTATCCATCAATAATTTTCGCTTGGTAAAAAAAAAAGAAAGGTATATTCTAATAAGCCGTGGACGATTGCAAAAGCGTTCTCGAAGTGTTGCGGAAAGACCCCAGAGTTTTTAGTGGGTAGGCCGCTACTATAGCGAAGAGTCCCACAAAACCACCGTGCTTTCCCCGAAGCCGGTGGTATAATTTTTTGTATACCAATAAAGGGTCATCCACAAATTACGTCACACGAATTTCATGATTTGTCACAGCTGGTCACATTTGTGAGACTTCCCCCTCCCTGGTGTGACGTCACATTTTTATACATCAGGAAATAAAACAGCAGTTCCAAATCAGGTTTATTTTCATTTTAATATTTTTTTAATAAATCAACTATACTAAAATTTAATTCTTAAATATATTAGTTTTTTAACGAAAATGAAATTTAGGAGCGACGGCTCCTTGTCACACACACTGTCACATCGGAAGTAAATGACCAATATTCTTTTGCGAAAATAAAACATATTATTATTATTATCATTGTTATTTATATTTCTTCTTAATTTGTATTTTTTTTTACTTCGAAATATATTGTGTATTTATATAAAACACATAAATAATATAAAAAACTAGGGTGCCGCCGGCAGTGGGACAGGGCTCAAGCTGCCGGTGGTCAGGGCTGCAGAGTGAGGAACCTCCTAACAATTCGCGCCGTGTCAAGGATCACTGCCTTTTAGATCTGACCCTTGACCCAGCCGTCTAGCAAGTCTCTTAAGATGTCGGTCGAGACTCTTCGCTATAAGACCGTTCACCGTGACGACTATCGGCACAATGATCGTCGAATCAACATCCCACATGGCGGTTATCTCGTGAGCCAAGTCAAGGTACTTGCTGAGCTTGTCCTTCTCGGCCTTACGAGATTCTCATCATGTGGCATGGTGATGTCGACGAGCACTGCCCGGCGCTGGGCTCGGTCGACCATCACGATATCAGCTTATTAGCGACAATAGTCCTGTCCGTGATGATAGTTATTATTAAAAAGCCTTTTTTTAGGCATTGCCGTTTAATGTGGCAATGCCGCCGCAATATGGGTAATATGGGTATGCTACCAACTGGTAATTCCGATTATTTGGATTTGTTTAATAGGTCTCTAGACATATTTTGTAGCGATGATACCGCAGTAATTAGCGGGGCGTGGATTCAGACCCCAACAATGAGCTTGAGCTGCCGGTAAAGGTAAACATAGTGGGGAAACCATAGCATGGTGGTAGGCCGAAACTATAGTCGGAGTTTCTGAAAAATCGTACTTTAGTTTATTTTAATAATCTGAAATTATTGTAGTTAACATTTTGTGTACCGAAGAAAAATATTAAAGCTGAAGATATGTGACGTGTATTAGTGTCTGCTCAGCTGTGGATTAAGGTGGGCTAATGATGATGAATCAATATACAAATATTGTAATAATTTTACCAGATGTATAATTGCAATAAGTGAAGCGATGAGCTTGTTGGAGCAAAACTTTGCAAGTTTGCTGTCGCCTCTGAGGTCCAGACAGTAGCACATTTTGACTCTGCAATCAAAAATAAATAATAATGAGATAAAACACAGTACACTTCCTAAAATACTTTCTAAGTTTTTTTTTTATGTATAAAATACACTACTATTTTAATACTGTTTTGGAGTTAGCTTATTTAATTGAGTGTCTACTACAAAAGCTGCAGGGCGTGGATTCGATTCCCACTCAGGAAAACATTTGTGTGACTAGTATAAATGTTTGTTCTACGTATTGTTTCCCTAAATAGTATAAAACAGTCGCTTCCCGCCGTCTGTACGCTTAGATCTTTTAATCTAACAAACAGACAACAAATTTTAATGCGGTTTCCATCAATAGACAGAGTGATTCAAGGTTTTTAAATGTATAATACATGCATGTTATAGTAGAGATAATCTAATAAATTTAAACATTTGTAATGCTTTTGTGCGCTTACATTGCAAACGCTGGCTAAACCTTACGAGATAGTTCAAAATAAAGTACCAGGTACGTTATTATCTATATTGCACCCATGCGAAGCTAGGGCGGGTCGCTAGTGCATTTATTTCCAAAAAAAAACAGTATTCTATCAGTTATTTGGTTTCCGTGGTACAAGATTCGCTTAATTTGGGACTAGATAGCGCTATGTGATATGTCCTAGGATATTTATATTTAAAACATAAACACTCGAAAAAACTAGTTTGGAGAATAAAGAAACGCGACCTTTCCGCGTTCTCGCCAAATTCAAGGAAGTCACCTTTTAAATAGTATTTATTTGAATATTTGATACTTAATAAATCCTTTTTTAAAGTAATAATTTAAATTCGACCACACTTCATTCGAATCATGATGTCACTTTAAAAAGCGTCTTAAAAATCGCGTGATCGTATTAAAACAGAGAATGTGGTAATTGAGGTATTACTATGTTATTAATTACCTAGTTAAATCAAACTCCACACATACATTTATTAAGCCTATAGCAAAATATACGAATAGCTACATAGGTATAGGTCATATAAGCATAATTACGTCCCACACACACAACAATAGATCTCATCCCATACGAAGCCCCCACCTCAACAAACACAAACGAGTTATAAATATATCGTATATACGCCGCTCGGCGTTTGCGCACAGATAAGCAACAAGTTAAGCTTAACATAGAATAAATAGAAGCTTTAAGGAAAAATATCTTATTTTTTATCTGGTAAATAAAAATTATCGAAGATACAACCGACCTAGTCGGTAAAGTAGATAATCCACATAATATATTAAGTTAAACTTATTTAATTTTTAATATAATTTTGTGCATTGAAAGCACGCAGTATTCTTTAATTTCGTTTAATTCTACGTAAATAAACAATAATCGTCACAAAATAGAATAAAGAAGAAAATTCTAATTTTCTCTAGAGAATACTTCTACTAACTTCTAAAGGAATCGTGCGTTACATCACTATCACTACATAGTATAAAACAAAGTCGCTTTCTCTGTCCCTATATCCCTATCTAGGTATGCTTAAATCTTTAAAACTACGCAACGGATTTTAATGCGGTTTTTTTTATAGATAGAGTGATTCAAGAGGAAGGTTTATATGTATAATACATGTATATGCACCACATTAGTATCTACATTGCACCTGTGTGAAGCCGGGGCGGGTCTCTAGTCCTTAATAAAGTTAAGTAATGCGCATATAAAAAAAATTTAAGTTACATTAATATAAAAAATAGGTACTGTATAATCAAACTAAGAACCTCAAACTGAGAAGTTATCGCGCATTGTTATGATGTAAGCGTGTCACTTATAACTTACCTGGTTAAGTTACAATTATGTGAATAGGTATTTACAATGTTCTTTAAATAATGTTCACACAAGAAGTTACTGAATGCTCCAATGGTAAACACTGAAACCCAATACTGTATGTAGTATAATTATTGAATGAATATATATTATGTAATTATATGTATTACACTGGGGGAAAACCAAGTAGGACGCGTTAAGATATTTTGTAAAGCGAAGCGGTCGTCGCGCCGCCAGCCGCTCTCTTGATAATACAGTGACTTGAAGTCGATAGTGTTGTCTAGCGACATGCCGACTATCGATAACCTACAATACGTTACTACGGATATTTCTAAGGGTCCCATGATAAATTATAGTATTGATGACATCGAACATCGACCCTAAATAACCGCTACATAACAATATACGATTAACACTTTTTAATTTATTGATACTATCGATACAATACACAATATGTCTTCACTAATTTTTAAGGTCAACTATCGATAAGTTTTACTATAGGTAATTCGACAGCACTAGTCGATTCAGAGTGAGAAAGTCGAAACAGAACCCGGTATCCTGAGTCACTTGCAGAATAAAACAGCATACTAATTAGGCCAGTAAACTTTAGCCCATCTTGGTCGTGATATTATAATTGTTGCGATATATTTGCAACAGATGTCGACAGCATCTTATTTTACGGGTAACGTTTGCGATAAGCTTTCTCTGAAGTATTGTTTTTATTGCGTATTAAACCTGTTACAGTAAGTTGCCCTACAGCTAGTTAATCAAAAATGAAGCAAATTTTAATAGTGGACAAGAATGTTTATAGAAAACTTGTTTCATGTACTTAGGTACTCTATAGAACAATGCTATAGATTTGTGTTTACGACCAATTTTAAGTATGGAAACTAGGTAATATGATTTGGACAAAATTATAATTTTACTGTAATATTATTTTTAGCAACTTAAACAATTGTCGTCTTTTCTAAGTATATTTAGTGATTACATATCTTCAAAAATATTGATATTCTTTTTTATGTAAATGTAATGAGATGAACGAGACGTTCTCCTCGTGGTTAGACATAACGTATGTCCATGACCATTGCAGCGATACACAGAACTTACGTAGCAAAACAAAACATGGATGATTTACCGATCATTACTTTGCTTATGGTTAGTCTCAACAATGCTTACTCACTATACCCATTGAATAGCGGCAGAATACCTCTTGAGATCTACCACCAGATAAAAATAAATACTTTACACGTACAATTTAAGTATTCCACAAATAAACCTAATCAAATGGTTTTGGTGGCTGAAGATGGTAAGCACATCTAGCCTGGAATTGAACTGGCAGTCAAGTGAGGCTGCCGTTACACATCGTGAGGTGTTTGGCGGCAGATTATCTACTTCAGGGTGGTAGCTAGCGAGCAGAGTACTAAAGAATACCCTACCACCACGCTATTTTACTTACTATTACTATTTTACTAATTAAAAAAAAATGGTTTAGTTTTTTTTTTTATTTGATACTTTAAATACACATTTCGATAGAACATTGGATCTTCTTAGATCTTACTTGAGTGATAGGATACAAAGAGTTGACATTAATGGGAAAAGGTCTTCGGGATCTGTAGTTACAATGGGTGTACCGCAAGGCTCTATCCTCGGTCCTTTCCTATTTTTGGTTTATATTAACGACCTGCCTCATCTTGTAAAGAATGATCACGAGATTGTATTGTTTGCTGATGATACTTCATTAATTTTTAAAATGAAACGACAAAGCACAAATTTCGACGATGTGAATAATGCAATCTCAAAAGTAGTCCATTGGTTTAATGTCAATAATCTTTTGCTTAATGAAACCAAAACAAAATGTATAAGATTTACTCTACCTAATGTAAAACAAGTTAAGACTGATGTAAACGTAAAAGGAGAAACATTAGAAATTATAGACAATACCGTATTCTTGGGAATAACCTTAGATAGTAAACTTCAATGGGGCCCACACATAGATAAGCTATCGAAGAGACTTAGTTCTGCAGCATATGCAGTCAAAAAAAATCCGTCATCTTACAGACGTTGATACTTCTAGACTAGTCTATTTCAGCTACTTCCATAGTATTATGTCTTATGGCATAGGGGAAAGTGGGGGAATTAGGAACACTTAACTTCCAACGCTCGGAAACAATAGAAAAACGTCATAAACATAGTCAATTGTTTTTTAAACATAAACTTTATTTATCTATCTACCTATTACTGACAAATAAAGTCCTAAAAACTAACGTTTTATTTAAAATATGAATGAAAACAAAAAACATTGCCGTTCCATTTTACCCGATGCCCAATGGGGTAATTGAGATTAACCCGCGGGGGAAATGGGAACAGCATTAGGTAAGTAAAAAACAATCAAATATATACAATAAAGTACAATTTCTATAGCTATGTGGCATATATCAGTCATGTAACCTTTACTAGTCTCGCCGGCAGTACATTTTTCATGTGCTCATAGTTTACAAGTAGCGGTCGTCCAATCTTCTGTCAATGGGGAAATTTTTCATTGCATATTATACGATAAAACTTTAAGTCGTTTTTTTTCTTGCAAAACTTTCTTAATATTTTGGACTTCTTTACCCTTAACATGGGGTTTCTTCTGTATAGTTTGGTGGATAGTCTTAACAAACTCTACTAAGCTGGAATTTCATAAACAGTCAAAGTCTGAGTCTGACTGGTCAAAGCTGTGTGAGAATTTATAAGGATCAATAGGATCAACAGTCAAGTACTATTTTTCTAGCTGGTCTTCTTGTTCTTTATCAAATACAGTGTACCGATCTTTTTTGGTATCTCATTTTTTTCTTTTAGTTGTTTCAATAATATTATTTTTGGTATTGAGTATTAAGCTTGGCCTAAGATGAGGTTTTTACTTTTGACATTTTCAATTGCATGGGGAAGATCTTTAATTTGATATAGATTCATATGTTATTTCGAGGTATCTGAAACAGTTTGTAACGTTAAATCATTTGTGTACAATCCACCAGCAGCACTAGAGGTAATCATAAACGTTCCCAATTACCCGCATGACGTCGTTCCCAATTGCCCGAAGTATTCAATATAAATTAAAATAGCCACCTTCATGAACCCTTTTTTTGGTGGACTTCGGTTCACATCAGGTTAAAGAACAGGTAGTACGTGCGTAATAGTAACGAAATACGGTGTCTTAGAACTCATAAATTTTATAGTTACATTTATTAAACACACGACGAAAATTATAACAGAAATGCAAAAATAATTGTTTGACTTACCATGACAACGTGTGTGCAGTGTTTGACTCTCACTTTAGTGTACGCACTAAGGGGCACTGGTCACGTCCGTTAAACACCCGCAAAGTGATGTAGTGCAGTGGGAAGTATTAGTTACCTAGCTGTTCCCAATTACCCATGGGTCCCAATTCCCCCACTTTCCCTACTGCTGTGGGGGAACGCTGGAGATATAAACACCGTATTTGTGTTGCAGAAGAGGGCTGTTCGTGCAATCTATAATATGGGTCCCAGAGAATCCCTACGTGATAAATTAAAAAAAAATAAACATAATGACAGTACCATGTCAATACATTTATGAAAACTTGTTGTACACTCATAAAAATATCAATCGTTTCCCTAAAAATAGCGACATACATAATTTAAATACTAGAAATAAGAATAAACTTGCTGTGCCCAAAACTAGGCTAAACAAGATAAATGTATCCTTTAAAGGGCAATGTATACGCTTCTACAACAAAACTCCTAGTGAGTTGCAAAAATTATCAATAAATAAATTCAAACAAATTGTCAAAAATATCCTATGTAAAAAGGCTTACTACAAAATATCAGATTATCTAGACGATAAAAAAGCTTGGGACGAGTTTTGCTTCAACTCGAAAACTAACAATCTAACAAGGTAAAGGTTTCTTGTTCGCTTCTTTACTTTACCTCAAAAAGATTGAAGTGAACGAAAGATCAAAGTGATCACTTTATTTCCTAGTTTTAAGTATGTTTATAATTTGTGACGTGTGACGTGTCCAAGAGTCCTGTAAGGTCTAAAGGAAATAAAGCACTTTGAGTTTTGAGTTTTGAATTAAATTTTGAATAACACTGCATCATTTAAGTCACTTTCGTCGAAAGTGACTACTTTAATTAACAAATTTATAAAAACTAATCTTGATCAAGGCCATAAAGCTAACAGCACAGCCACGCTGGATGGAGATTCTATGTTCGATTGTATTTTTTATTTATTTGAAGTAGATGTCCGCATACTTTTATTTTTTTTATAGCTGACTGGTTTGTTGTTTGACCTCATCTGATGTTAAGTGACGGTGTGGTCGAAGATGGTAAAGCACACCTAGCCTGGAATGGACTAATCACGTTCAAAACTAATCGTTTTCATCGTAAGCGGTCGACCCCCACTGACCTAGTTACAGTTACTAGTTATAGGGCAAGTATAGAACGTTAAAAAAATAGGAAATCAAACCTAGCCTACCAGCGATCGTAGATAAACCCTCCAACACTCCGTATATAAGAATCCGTAGATTCACTCGAACACGCATCAACAACTATTTGTAGCGCAGCGGCCCGCAGCGCGAAGACGAGGCAGCGCGCGCCTTGTACTCCGCTTTGTCTCCATGATGAAGGCCACCGAATGTGACCGAAAAGAGTTACCAATAATAATAAACGTGAGTAATCCTGCATAAGTAAAACAAAAAGGCGTCACGTCTGATTCCGTTGTAAAAAAAAATATCTAATCAGCTACGAAATAAATAGTGAAAACACGTATTTATATAGTTATTTATTTTTATTTATCAAACTATTCAAAATAGCACAATCAGTAAGCATATAAAAACATATAAGCCTATAAAAGGCACTTTATCTAGACCTCGGCTATCTTGCCGACACTTTGCACCTTTTTTTGTGTGGTAGGTGATTAAATTAACGTAGTGAAGTTCCACTGATAAGTCTTAGTGTACCCACATAATTATGTCAGCTCGGGGTGTTTTATGTCGAATATGGTCCTTGTATAAAAAAAGTTTAACTACCTATTTTGAATTTGATTTTATCGATATCAAAAAAGGAAGTTACTAGAGATGCTCTTTTTATTTTGCTTTCAAGCATTAATTACACATAAGTACCTTTTGTCGTATATTCATTATATTCCTTATTAAGGAAGGGGTTTATTGACGCGCTTCTTTGTCCCGTCTGTAAAGATGATAATTTGTGTCAACAAATCCCTAGTCAAAACGACCCCCACGTAAATTAGCTAAATTATAATGTGCAAGCAAGATATCCGTGATCACGCCGAAGAACATAAAAGTTATAAACATTTAAAAACTCCCTGAAGAAGATATTTTTTTTCTTGCTTACTTTATAAAAAAAGTAGTATAAAATTACAATTAAAGTGAATACCATATATTGATGAAGAGTAAATTAGATATACTTTAATGTGATGAGGTACTTAGAGGTAGGTTTGTAACATCTATATGGATATAGCAAAATAATTATCCCGTTCTTTCTTACTTCACAATATAGAAACGCTTCTATTAAAATAAATAGAGTTGTTATATAGAAATATATGTATAATACATTCTGTCAAAAGTCTTACAACTTTATTAATTAGATATCTAGTATGAGACAGAGTTACCTGTAAGAGATTGTTAGTTGTTACCTTAAACTCTGTGTGCTATTACAATTTAAATATAATATCAACTCAGCATAATCATTATTCGAATAAAAAAATATAATAATCAAAATTAAGTTTATTGTAATAAAGTTACAAGAGTTTTTCCGCCCCTAATCGACACAATGACAACTTTCAATAAACTACAATGATAATTCAATTATGTATTAATTTATAATAAATGACTTATATGTTAGAAACAAGTTACCCACTGTTGATGTGATTGGGTACGTGCTTGTTTTCATGTGTAAGAAAATAAAGTATCAAGTCGAATTAAACCTTAATATTATGTAAGTAGGTAAATAATACAAAAGTGTATACCTATTTTAAAATCAAAAAGTTATCAAAAATATATTCCTAAGGCTTTCATTTGACTTTAACATCGTTCCCAAGCACCCATGGCCGAAAACAATCTTGGTACATCACAACATTTTTCTTTAAATTGTACTTTTAAGTATTTGTGGGGGCCATGGGCACATTTGGGCTTCAACATGATATACTCTATGTAACGTGGGATGGGTACTTTGTTTTAAATCTTACGAGGGTTCACGCATTATCTTACGCACGTTGCTTTAAGCGAGATGCAATAAATCACAAATTGACTTTGTTTGAAATATAAACATTCACCCATTTGAAAGCTTACAGGTAATTATTTTTTACTTATAGGTAATTTTTTAACAAGAAATGCGAGTTTTTTATTATTATTTATTCTTGCCCTTGGATGAGAAATGCGCGGACGAGTTCAGGTTAAATAGAGTAGGTATTTTCTCTTCATACAATTTTTAACGATATAAAATATTTTGTACGTGTTAATATTATGTATATCTAACTTAAAAATTACAACAGAAATAACCATGTGTAGGCGCGTGGTAAGATGCAGAAATACAATTTTCAAAAAGGATATTTTTAATTTGTACAATATATTCAACAGAGTTGTACACAGTCAATCTTCAACTACCTTCAAATTAACTTTATTAGGCTGACATTTCGGCACAATGTATGGATTTATGAAAATCCTTTTTGTACACAAATAATAAGACCAATTGAATGTACGTAAACTAGTAACCAGAGATCAACTTAGAGAAGTATTTTTTTTTTTTAAAGAAAAAAGCTACGAATAGTGAACAGATTCAAACAATTGTGACACAAACACAACTGAATAAAAAAACTGTAATATAACCATAGAAAATGCATTAATATAACAACGTAAGATCTAATTTGCTTATTCTGATGACATAATGGTAAGTTGTTTATCAAAATCTTTCAAGTTTGTTCCGCTACTCATGAAGACTTAACGCGAGAGAAACAGGTTTCATATGCAATGTGATGACAGGCCGATCCCAGTGCGCTTTTAGAGACAATACATAAGCGAAATCGATGGCCAACTCCAGCAAAAAAAGAGACAATACTTTGTCTACTCCATGAGAATCATAGACACGCATAGATACATTTAAATAGACATTTTATTGTGCATCAGAACAGTCAATAATAGAATGGACATCATGTATTTAGGCGGCGGAGTAGATGGCGGGGCCGCGGGACGGATCCTTCATCTGGTAATACATGCTTCTGATAACCAGCAGGAAGTAGAAGCCCAGCACTAGAAAAAACAATATGATTAATTTACCAGATTCCGTTCATATAACATCATATCCTAATTTCAACTAATATTATAAAAGTAATTGTATTTGTCTCTGTTTTTGAACTTTTAACAACTAAACGGTTGAATGGATCTTGATTTTTACACGACTGCCCAAAAAAGGAGTGTAATGTTTCAGGGTTCATGTATGTATGTGAGTTTCTTTATTCCACCATAACTTTTAAATCCCTGAACAGATTTGTTAATATGCTATAGTTAGAATTTAATTTTAGAAGAGTTGAGTGAGATTTTCAATTTCTTTTATTTCTTATTTAAGTATGTTATTGAAATGGTCTAGGACGTTTCCAGTCTTGTACTTTTAAAATATTGGGGAAATAATATTGATAATGCAATGCAGTCTCTCTCAATCAAATCTCTAACGGATTAATGATTTTTTTATATTCGGCACGCTAGGTCCTTGACCACAAAGTTTAAAACATTAAAAAAATGGTGTATCACACCTAGCTTGGAATAAAACTGGCTCTCAAGTGAGACTGCCGGAACATACCCCTTAGGTGCTTGGAGACAATTTTTAACTTGAGGGTGGTAGCTAGCCAGCCGAGTACTAGAAAATACCCTACCACCGCGTTATGATTTTCTCACAATGTTTTCTTTCACCGGCACCGCAAGCTCAATGTTGTGGTTTGAACCTACGCCCTTCGGCGTGTGGAACGACCGCGCTATCCACTGAGCTATCATCGCTACAAACTCCTACTTATTCCGTGGCAATGAATGTGGCAAAATACGAAAGCGTAAAGAACACTCACTAGGAGCATAGATTCCTGTATAATTACTATGAGATAATATATTTTGTTGAGGAAAGCAACGAAAACCCTATATTTCAAAATTCAGTGTAGTCTAAATTCATAGAACAAAGTCTTACAAACAAAAATCAAGTCTTATTAAATGAGCCTCTAAATCGGTCACGCGAGGGATGCGGGTAAAGTTTGTATATTACCATGATAAGATTATTTACGACTATAAAAAAACTTTTAGGCAAGTTTGACCGCCATTATTGTCGCGATTTCGCTTTTAATTTATGATATAATTACTTACAGATAGTTAAAAGGCTTTGGATGACGGATCCCGCGGTGACGTTTGAGGTGGCGCAAGTCACGATGAACTGGATTATGGAGATCACCAGGAAGATCACAGAATATATCAGGTACGCCTTTACGTGACCCGGCTTATTCTGAAAAGAGAACAGATTGATTCGTATAGGCCGAAAATATGCTCGGAGACATGGCAACGAATAAAATGGATGAATTAATAGTGTTCTAGGTATATATTTAGTTTATTTCCGCTTAACAGTCGTTCCAGCTACAACAGAAAAGAGGATTTAAATTTTAAAAAAACTTGACATATACATGAAACACTTGAAAATAATTTAAAAAAAAAACTTAATGATAATTAAAAAACCTATCCGGAACTTTACTAAATATCTAAAACTAAATTTTTACATTAACTTAAAAGCTTAAACAAAACACTAATTAAAATAAAAACAAAAACCACAAGTAATAATATCCTCTTCGCTGCAATAATCACTTGCCAACACAATAAAATAATTTAAATTTAATTTGATTTGATTAAAAAAAAAAAAAACCTCTTTTCTGTTGTAGCTGGAACGACTGTTGAGCGGAAATAAAGTAAATATATACCTAGAACACTCAAAATGGACTTCCGCAAAGTAACGCCTGATTCAATCAATTATTTGGATGAATAATTTCTAATGATTAATCACGTACCTACGTAATAAAACCTAAACTATTTACACAAAGAAAGCCACCGGGATTGGTCAAAATTATAGTCGGATTATCAAATATAATTAAACATGAGTAAGAAAAACAAAAATGTGTCAAAAGCAGGTCAGTTTCCATAGTACAGGACCCTGGTCCTCTAACTCACATAAGATACAAAGAATACATACAGAACAAACATAACAAACATTTGTTTATACCACAAAATGTTTCTCCTGAATGGGAATCGAACCCACGCTCTTCAGCACTAAAATTAGATACATCGTTTTATAAAATGACCAACGATATTTAATAAAAATATTGCTGTATTTTTCATCGCAATTCATTGTATAAGATCAGCAGTGTTTTAATAAATTTATATATGTCAACTTAAAATGTAACCTTTAACATACTCCTGGCTCATTGGAAGTAAATATACGTATACACCGACACAGGTAGCAAATTCCATTGTTTAGCAATTCGTATGATGAAGGTTTAATCAAACAATACATTTACTATGAATTCGAATAAAATTTGCTGAATAATAATAATTAATAAAAATAACTAACTGAATGAAACGTGTGGGAGAGCTGTGATCTATGTACATAATTATTTACCTTGTGTAATCCGACGAGCAAAACGATTGAAAACACCAAAGCAAGCAATACAAAGATTAGCAGAACGACGGACGTGACCAACACAAAGATGCCGACTTCGTGAGCATTCTTATGCTCATCATCGTTCATGAGCACTACTCCGCCAGCCAATGCCAATATCGTCAACACGGCCATGATCAGGGTACCGATCTGCAAATTAAGGGACACATTAGTAATCTAGCAAACATTGACGCCGACGTTGTATGGAAACCGATTGCTCAATCAATCAATCAGTTTCCATAGTATATTATTATGTTTAGAAATATGAACCTGACATTGTTTAATTCTTGATGGTAAGAGATAACGCCTGTCCGTGACTATTGCAGCGATACATAGAACTTTAAGTGGCAAAACAAAGTCCAGAGCATCGCTGCTTTGGCGCTCATTACTTTGAAACATTCAATGGTTGGTCTAAAACGCCCTATATTTTCACCCATCAAACCAACCGGAACAAAGTACCATTTACACACTACTGCTTAGCGGCAGAATATCTGAAATATTGAATTACGTAGGCGACCTACCACCTACCTAACACCAAGCAAACATACATATTATAGTAAATATACGTATAGGTACATATATGCATAAATAAACCGATATAATACAAATATGTCTACATTTTTTAGGCAATGAATTAATTGAACAGACATGAATATATAACAATAAATCCTTTTAAAAAAATGTTCACGGATAAGCCTTTTAAAAATAGTTTTCGACTGCGTTTGCCGAATTTTAATTAGGAGCTCATTCCAAAGGCGCACCACTACTACTGTAAAAGAATCGCTAACAAAATAAGTTGCATGGCTACTCTAACTAATTTGACTCCTTGAAAAAGGTCACCGTATGTGACCGAAAGTATAGTCTAAGTATCCGATCTAATCAAACGTCAGTCAATCACATATAATTATGTAAAACAAAAATATCACAGAGATGTTTCATGGCAAAAAAATCGTAGATATATTTTTCATTTAATACATGCTGCAATTAACTAAGTTTAGTTTTACATGTACATATGTATGTATGTATGTAAATGTAATCAAACGAAATGTTTTAATAAAATCGCAGCCAAATTGTGACTGGTGATTTAAAATCAAAATCAAAATCAAAAAGTCATTTATTCAGTTTAGAACTTATCACTTATGAACGTTAAGTTACATTTTTGAATCTACCACCGGCTCGTAATTACACTTCAACTGAGAAGACTCCGGCAAGAAACTCAACAAGGCATTTTTTTTTTGTGGATCTTTCTTTTCATATTATGTTACAGTTTACAGTTATAGATATTAATACATTATGCTTACTACAATTGTCACTTAGCCAGGGGGATGCAAGTGCAGAGAGAAGCTACTACAACCATATACTCCTGTCTTCTACGTAATGAGCCACCTCATAGTAGGCTTTGTCAATTAACTTCTGCTTTATAAATATATATTTTGTTGTTGGCATATAATTGTAATAAATAGTGTGCCCCAAAGAATCTACAATTCCAGTTCAAATTAGCAAATGCGCAAACATAAAATTACTTACCAGGTTGACATACCCTATGATGAAACATCCTGTCTTCAGGTCTATACATAGGCAACACTTGTCGAATGTCAGGGACGGCATTTTGGTTCTGAAAACAACAGATATTATGTATATTACACAGAGGGCCAAAATGAAAACATCCCAAGAATATTTTTCTCTAGTACGCTACTCAGGAAGTCAGAATATGGTTTTGGGATTCTAAGAAACCATTTAGCAAGTTCAGTTTAGACCCTTCCCCGCTTCCTTTGCAGGCGAGGTGGGAAATCGGCCTCGATATGACATCATTGCCGAGGCTGGGCGCTGAGGGACACTACCAGAGGATGTGGAGGGTGCGATTTAGACGCCCAGATCACCGTGCGGAGCTCGAGCGCCAGCTTCATGGCTTTATGGAACTACGTGAGGTTCCGTGTCTTTCTCTTCGTCTTTATTTAACAAGTAGTCTACGGTTCGATCTATATATATTAGAGCGTAGGTATAAAATGTTTTGATAGGCTAGAAATCTCTGTTTTTCGTTTATTTTATGCGATAGTTAATAGATAAAACAGATAGTTACACAAAGTCAAGTCACGAGTTAATCATCACAAGTAATAGACCGCATCTTCGTTTAACATCAGGCGAGTTGGCGGTCAAAGGCAAGCCTATTCAGTTATAAACAAGTCGTAGCCTTTTGTTTTTGCATGACAAAAAAGGCGCCTTGTTGGAGATTGCGACCATACGCACGCTGACTGCATTCATGTTTTTAGATAAGGCAACGGCATTGAGGCGGGTTAGCCCACGTGCAAAACGTGTTTATGCATTGTAAAAGAAAAGAGCGGAGTGACGCCATTTCATAAACAACAACTATTTAAACGGTGTTCTTCCTCTTCCGCTGTTGGGGAGGTAGGGGGTCAGCTTCGACGCTATACCTATTTTGGTATTTTATTCTCGCAACAAGAGTGCATTTCAATACCTAGAGATACCAGCGCCCTCTGTCATTCGCAGAGACAAATCACAAAAACGATTTTAGTAGATGCAATCCGTGCGATGTATCTTGATAAGATTTGCCTCTTACCAAAAAGGTTACCGTAATAAATATTAAATCACATTTTACGTGAGCTTACATTCATAATTAAGTTATAATGACTGTTCAGTTTATCAGGTCTCATGTCAGTCTCAGTCATCAGGTGATTAGCTACCGATATAATACGAAAACAATAACCTGCTCTTTTACTTCTCTATATTATGGAGAACCTTAAGAAATTGACTGTCTTATTTTTTAATGATGAATAGGCTTGCGTTTGATCGCCATCTCACCTGATGTTAAGTGAAGATGCGATCTGCGAAGGAGCACGCTCGCTTAGAAGATACTGATTCACACTCGACTTGAAGGCACCCAGACTGTATCTATCAGGGAACACCTACTCGGGTAACGTAGGTATTAAGTAGATAGACTGTCTGTCTCTGTTTGTTTGTTTTTTGTTTTATGTCACAAAATAAAATAAATTTCTTTCTTTCTTTTTAATATATTATATGATCAGCAACCCTAAGCACCGATTAAAAGAAACTACGTCATTCAACTAGATCACAGAAAAATCTAAACCTAGTTGCAACATTTAATACTTAGAGTGGTATTTGGGTTGAATTTTATTGTCGTTCGTGTTTGTCACATTCGTGTAATGGAACGTTTAAGTGGATTAATTAAAATGGAGGACATTGGCCGTAAAAATTATAACACTGCTAGCGTGGGACACTCCCGGCAGACGTTAGTGGGTGGTGACACAACTTTATTTTTAGCTTCCCGACATGTACACATCACAGTTCGATCATACGCGGAGTTGCACGGTTTAAGTTACAACTGCTATACTCGTATTGGCCTAATAACTAAAATATCGTTTTTTTTGGCAAACAGGCGTATAATTTGCTTAATGGTGTGTAACCCGTTTCTGTTGCTAGTTGCAGGCGGGACAGACGCCTCGTCTCCTTCTCGGCCTACCGCATAATTTATCATATGTAAATAGTTAGAGGGCACAAGAGTAAACGACTAAGAAGAATGGTAGGCACAACGTCGCCTATGGACAGATGGACACCTGCAACATTAAGGGTGTTGTCGATGCGTTGCCGACCCAGAGAGATGTTTACAGACGCCTCTATTTAAACAAAAGACAGAAAAGCAGAAAGACCTTCGCCGGAAGGACATTCGGCATCATGCAAGCGCGGAAGAAATGAGCTTTGAATTTGCAAAATTCGGGGATAATCGTTTTAACCGTGACGTGATGTGCGGTAGTGGAACTTCGACCCGGTAATAATGTCAAGGCAACCGTGTGGCGTAGTTTTTGTTCCGTACCAAAAATATCCTATTGTCCTACCGTGTCCTTCTGTCTATCCGACCTATATAATAAATAATAACCGACTGAAATTTTCATATAATATGTACGCGTATAACTTATAATTTAGTATAATTTTGTAGTATAACTTGTGCTACATTAATTTTACATCTAAAAGAAAACTAATTTTACACTTCTATAAATCAAATTGTTTTTAATGAAACCTAAATACTACTTAGAATCAAATGATAATACTATTCATAGGTAGGTGGATTCACGAACATTACGTTGAACAACAAGCTGAAGCAACAGCTGAAATAAACACCTATACTACTTACTTATATCCTACCAAAAATTCAATAAAAACAAAGTAATATAATACACCAAACAAACAATGAAGTACCTATTTTCTAATTTCAAAGAAAGTAGGTACTCAAAAACAAAAACCAAACTATAAACTCCCGCCGCGATTAAAATTTATTGATTTTCGAAGGAGTGCGCAGAACTTAACAAGCTCGTAAAATAAGGTTAAAATCAGATCAAACTGAGTCTACGTACATTTAAAATATTCAGTTACGGAAATGCATTTTTTTTGCCCTAAATTATTATGTTTATTATGTTAGTTGCCTATGTTTGATATCCTAGGCCACAGCTCACCTTACAGATAATCATGTTTGGTTTACATGTCAGCCGTAGGCAATCAGCAATTAAATTAAATCAGATTAAATTAAATTAGATTAGTGTCTAATAATATTGGTTATAATTGTATTCTAATAATTGTAAAGTATTAATAATGTTACCTGTAATTATGTATAAAGTGCCAACCGCAGGAAGGAGTTAGTGCCCGAGATGCAGATCTTCTTGTTCGGGTGCTAACACTCCCTTTATTTTGTACATTTTCTTAGTTTCAATAAATTAAATTATTATTTATCTCATTTTTATTTGTAAACCCGATTGCTAAACAAGTAAAATTTTAACAAAAAAATATCCGACTTCATTTGGTTTTCTCATGGATGCCATTGTCAGAACTGGACCATCAAAATCGGTTCACCCAGTCGAAAGTTCTTAGGTAAACACATTTTAAAAAAATACAGTCGAATTGAGAACCTCGTCGTTTTTTGAACACGGTTAAAAACCGGTTTATTCTACAAACTAATTAGTTTAAACCGGCGCCAAAAATTTGTAATTGGTTGACATCTCTACCTTGAACACTTATTTTTTTTTAATACTGGTAAGTCCGCGTTTGACCACCAACACAACTGGAAAGCGATGATGTGGTCGAAGATAAAGCACGCAGACTTAGAAGATACCTATTCACTCTGGCCTTGAAAAGATCTAGATTATATCTCTCAGGAAACAAGGAAGCCGGCAGCTTGTTCCATTCCTTGGCCGTACGGATGAGAAACGTTGAGTCAAAACGTTTGGTACGTACCCAAGGAAATTCCACTATGTACGGGTGGTAGTGGGCCGTCTTTCTACTCTTTCTACTTGTCCTGTAGTAAAAAGGGGATGAAGAATAATATAATAACACTCGAGATGAACTTCCGCAAAGTGACGCCTGAATCATTAAAGTTAAATATGTCTTCACGTCAAAACCTATATTATCCTACAGATTTAACGATATTGTACGTAGTAAACACATATAAATCAACGTACCCAATATAATTACCCACAAAACAAACCTGTCACACAAGTTTCACCACCCTACTTAATTTCCTAGAATTGTATCTAGTGCTACTTTGACCTATTTACAAAATGGCACAAGGACGAGTCGTTCGAAACGCCCTTACAGTTTTATGAGCACAACATATTCGTACCTATATGGACGTTAGACTGGTTAATACCTATCTATTTTAAGGTTATGCATTGATTTTACTATAAGATAGACTTTATTAACATTATTTACCATTTAGTATGATACTCATAAACGATAAATATATAATAACTAAAATATATTATTAAAAGGAGTCCCTTTAGGCAAGGTTCCGAAGATACTGGCAGCGTTCCCCCTTTGAATAGCTAGACTAATTCTTTGTCTGAGGTAGCTGCCAGCTCTTCGGTCTCCTGTGATGTCGACTAACCTTTTTGCTATTTCCTTAAAAATCCTTATAGCCTTATTAACTTACGAAAGATTTTATTATATAATTATTAAATGAATATATGATATAACTAGCGATCCGCCCCGGCATCGCACGGGTGCAATGTAGATACATTATTGACAGCCCTGTTGGCTCATTGGGAGTATGTCTGCCTGAGCTGTAGGGCGTGGGTTCGATTCCCGCCAAGGACAAATGTTTGTTTGGTATAAACAAATGTTTGTTCTGCGTCTGGGTGTTCTGTATGTATTTACAAAAAAAAAAAAAGTTTGTATGTATCCTATCAGTTATCTGACTTCCATCACACAAGCTCTGCTTAGTTTGGGGTCAGATGGCGCTGTGTGTAATGTGTCCTACAATATTTATATTTATTTATATTATATTGATTTGTCTCGTAAGGTTTAGCCTGCGTTTGCAATGTAAGCGCACAAAAACACATTTTTTACGAAATCACATTACAAATCTTTAAAATTCTCGGATTTTCTCTACTATAATGTGCATGTACATATATATAAACATTCCTCTGGAATCACCATCTGTCGAAACCGCATTAAAATCCGTTGCGTAGTTTAAAATCTAAGCGTACAGACTGCGCGGGCGGTAAACGACTTTGTTTTATACTGTGTAGAGAAAAGTAGTGTTGCCGTTCTATATACCACTATATCGAAATACTATCAAAAATCGATCGACTACGTAATATTATAATAATTTTATAAAATTTTCGTAGTTTGGCAAAATTATTTCTCTACATTTAAACCGACTACATACATTCTGCCTACATACGACTATCCTGTTAGCTCATTTGGTAGAATATCTGCTTCAAGAGCAGTAGGGCGTGGGTTCGATTCCCACCAGGATACACATTTATGTGACGATAAATGTTTGTTTTGTGTCTGTATTTATAAGTATGTAATTACAAAAAAGTATAATCATTTATCTGGTTCTCATAGTAAAAGTTTTGCTTAGTTTAAGGCTAGATGGTGCTCTGTGAAATGTCAGACAATATTTATTTATTCGTTCAAATTAATAAATAAAAAAGGTTGTGCACACCACAAAAATATGTTATAAAAATCTTTTGGGAATATTCTTTACAAATACATTTTTTTTTTAATTAGGTAGGTACTCCAACAATCTATGCCAATCGAATACAACCTAACTAGTAAATAAATAAAAATACTACTTAAGTAAAGTAGTGGCAACTTTATTACAAGCTTCGACGGAGTTTCGGAAGCAACACGAAAATTCATGTTTCGCCCTAATATATCATTTTCCTACACTCACGCACGTAATTCGGCACTTATTTATTGTGTTTATTTTTATCATGAGATATTTGATTTTTGAGATATAAACCAATGGACGATGGTAAAAAGAACCAAGTGCGATGCTGAAAAAAAAAACAGGATGTGGTACGTATGCGAAAATGTGTACATTCGTGAACATTAAGAAATTCTTTAGATTTCTATTTTACAAGTCCTCACTATTCTCAATAGACGAACTCGCAACTCAATAGACGAAAATGAGCAACCTGTATTTACAACTACTTACAACTTTCGTAGCAATTATCATAGCTCTAATGGTTAGCGCGGTCGGATCACACGCCGGAGATCCAACCCCAACAATGAGCTTAAACTGCCGGTGAAGGAAATCAGTGAGGAAACCAGAGTACGGTGGTAGAGTAGTCTCTAGTAGGCACTCGGCTGGGTAGCTACCACCCTCAAGTTGAAAATCTGCTGCCAAGCATCTAATGGCTAAGAACTTGGAGCGCGTGTTCCCGAGTAAGTAGAACATCTTCCCGACTAGCATTGATTCACGCATGTTTAGCGCGAGATGCGTGTAGGGATGTCGACATCGCATCAACGAACAAATCTTCCATCGATTTTTTTACTAAAAAGTCACTAACCTATAAAAATTGAACATGAACACCTACCTACCTACACAACAGAAAACAATGACATTTACGTACTAGCCGCGACTCTTTGGCCGGCACTCACGTAGTGATCGCCGGCAAGCGTCCTCTGCCCCCACCGCACCTCCTCTTCCCACTTGTGTCGCCTATAATTTATCGCGAAAATGTTCTACTTTTAATATAATTTTACATTGCTAACGGTGTGTTTACCATATTCGAACACACCGTCATTAACAACAGGAGTGATGTGGTCAATCACTTAGCCGGTCACCAATAAAAAAAAACATTGACCTATGACCTCTACTACGCTCGGTCTGTTTACACCGTGTGCTAGAAGTTCATTGATCGATGTGTCTGGTAGGTACGGACGTTCTTCACAAGGTGAATCGCTTTATTTTTAAATGCAAAACACTTTCATCCGCTGTTTATTTGTATTTCATAAATCACCTAGACATGTATATCAAGGCCACTGATTCGATTATTAGATTATTTAAGGCTCAGGCAACGTAAAGATTTTTTTGTTTCATTGCTTTATTAACGTGTCTTTTCAATCATTATACAGAAATTACAGAGACATTAACGAGTTTAAAAAATCTATAAGTTGACTGCGACTAAAACAGCTATAAATAATTAAAGAAAAAACTTTTTAAATAAATTTATTATTCCTAATCAAATTTAAACATATGTATAAACATATTTGTAATTCTCTTTTAATTGCCTTTATTTAGATACCATAGTTAATAGGTTTGTTTTTTTTTTAAATTATCTTAATACTATTTCGCGCCAAAAAACCACAAACTTTTTCTTTTTTTAAATTACCGTCTAAGGACACTTGGGTTCCTGAAAAGAATCTAACGATACCTTAATAGTCGTAATCCATTCGGCCATTTAAAAGATAAGAGGTAATAAAGAAATACACATACATGACACGCGCGAAAAACGTGACCCTTCCTTGGGAGTCGGGTAAAAATTGGTTTGATGGTACTTCCTAACTTTCGAGCTTCTATAAATGTTCAATAAAACATGTTTCTTTCGATCGATATTCTTCTTACTTTCTTTTTTTCCAGCAAACTCTTTTATAGACGTATAATAGATTCAACATCCGAAAATTTTGCAAGGCATTTTACAAAACATGTGCAGGAAATATATATCTACCTTGCTCATCTCAGCCGTCTGTTTGTTTAACTGATTACGTTAACTAAAGAAACACTTGTGTACACAGCTGTTCTCCGATATACATATGTACACTGTACATACAAGACTATACTATAACAATCATTATAGGTTAAAAGAACAGCGAAATATCAGCTTTTTGAAAAACTGCATATATTAAATAATATATAGGCATTTTTTACGTAAAAGTAATGAAACGAACGAAACGCTCGCCTGATTGTAAAATATATCGCCTGTCCATGGCCATTGCGACCGTGGGTTCGATTCCCTCTCAGGACTAACATTTATTCGACTAACATAGATGTTTGTTCTGTGTCTGGGTGTTCTGTATGTATTATAAGTATGTATTTACAAAAGAAAAGTATTTAAGTATTTTGTCAGCTGTCTGGTTCCCATATTACAAGCTTTGTTTAGTTTGGGGTTAGATGGCGCTGTGTGGAAATGACCATTTATGATGATTTATTTATTGCAGCGGTACCCAGAAATTTAAGTAACAAAATAGTCGCTCATTACGCTGTGATTCGATGTCCTAATAGCCTTCTAGTTTCGCTAAGTGCATCGCCCTATCCAAATGAGAACACAGTAATGGGTTAGGTCCAAAACGTGCACTTAACATCAATATGTGCACAAGGTTCAAAATGAGCATTTCTCTGTTGGTGCACTTCCTCAAACACGCATTTCCCGAATGGGGCACATCTCATAACGGGCACTTCCCAAAATTATAATGTTTACACACGTTTGCTTCACGGAAGAACAGATGACACTAAATGATACCAAATCAAATAAATAAAAGGATAATCAGATCCGAAATGTTTCATTTTAATCGGCACTTACGTATTTAATTACATAGGAAAACTATCTACAAATTACATCCTAAGATTATATACTAGTGTTTAAATTTTTTTTAAACTCATCTAAAAGGCCGCTATGAATGGGAATAGTTCACTAAACGCTCCTCAGTGCCACGTTGTATGGCAGTACTCAAACGTTGGGCAAAATGAAGGCCAGCGTTTTGTTCACGTGTGGCGTCGACTAGACGAGATGAGAAATCTTTAAATTTTTGTTTTGCTCCCGGCCTCTAAGGTCCCTATGTTTCAACACCAAAAGGCTTAAATATGTACCCACTGTCTAGGGTACTTACGCCTTTCGAGGACTGCGGCAGCCTCAATCTGAGTTCTTGGGAGATGCGTCGGTGCAAAAGTGTAAACGCAAGTGGCGTCCTATACTAATGGCCGACTCATCTTCCAGGGAATCAAAGTCATTCCGTCAGGTCTCTTACTGGAGGATGGCTGCTTACGTTAGACACGTGATACCAAAGCTGTATCGTAATCCCCCGGTATTTGTATGTCTAAAGAACATAGTATAAATCTGTGAACCTCGATGACTTACGTACATAAATTCAAGACTGCTTAAATCTAATTGGCTTATTCATATGATTGATGCTTATTAGTGACTAATAGATGACATTAGTTATAAAACACCGTTGTTGATTTTAGTAAATACCTTTTTCTAGGTAAATCCTGTAAAGAATAATTAGTTTGATATAAAATATTACGTGACCGAATGACGCGAATAAACGCACATATATAGACTGCTAAAATTACAATGCTTATTGCGTCCACACGACTATAAAAGTCCGTAAAAATAAAACTATTTTACATGGCAGCACTGTCTAAAATCGAATCAATAGGATGATGTCATCGAGACGACTGCCACAGACCGACCAACACATCTAAAAATTTGTCCAAATGAAATAAATATCATTCTACCGACATCGCGACAGCTGTGTTGGTATACTATTGTGCCGAAATTTCTATAGTGGCGCCTCCTCACAGCTACAAATACAATGTAGTCATATTCACCAAGGTTACACGCTGGCGCCAATCTGGCGCTCCCGTGGATTGGATTGGATTTAGGCTAATGGGAATCCGTTTTTTCTAGCAAATTAACATTTTGTATTGTCCATTGTGAACACTTACGCGTAAAATTCAATTATTGTAGGTAGTAGAATTATTATATTATAGTAGTATAGTATAGTATAGTGTATAGTATGTTGTATAGTATAGTAGAATTATTGTATTCCGTTCCAGGCTAGGTGTGCTTTACCTACACTGTCCGAGGATTCATAAAAAAAAAAAAACAATTTTCGAAGATGTGCGAAGTCTGCCAACCTGCACTTGGTCAGCGTCGTGGACTGTGGTCTTACCCTTCCTAAAATGAAAAGACTTGCACCCAGCAGGACAGTTTATAATATACTTAGATGAAACGGATATCCGGTAACTATCCGGTATCCGGCCTATCCGTCCTTGTTTTCACCATCCGGCCGGATACCCGAGAGTAATTCAGTATCCGGCCGGATTCCGGATAGTAAAATGCATTTTTTTTTAATTATTTTACACAAGGCTAATCATACCATAATAGGTTATGAACACCATTTATTTTTATCGCACGTTAAAAATGTTTGTTTTATTAATTAGTTTAGGCACAAAATTAACAAGTGACAAATTGTGGTGAATGAATACCAAATTTTCCGCATTTTGGTGGTAAGAGGCGACTCCGCTTGGCTTCGTATACCAGACCAGCGTCTGAAAATAGCCTTTCGCTGTAAACGCTACTGCCAGGTGCTGAAAGTTAAATTCTAACAAACCTTGACAACTACGGGTACTGATTCAAACTAACTGCACCAAATGCATGGCTCGTGATTGCGATAGATTCGAATATTTCAATTCAATTTAATTCAATTGTATTTTGTTTTTCTTGATCGCGACAATCACTACTATTATCCTTTGCCGCTTCATTGTAACAGTCCCAAAAAGTGTCATGATGTCAATATTTTCGATCTCATTCACCGCGCCTAAATTCAAATCAAACTGACCACGTCATGTAACGCGATAAAGGGCCGAATATCCGGTAGCCAGTTATCCGGCGCTACGGCCTCGTAGCCTGCCCAATATCCGGTATCCAGCCAAACCACTATCTGTTTCATCTCTAGTTTATATTAACAAATATTGATAGCTGATTCGGTACTAATTCATGCTCAAGCCAATGTTTTTTTTTTAATGTAAATGTATTGAGACAAACGAAACGATCTCTAGAAGCGAAGATCACCCTTTACTATTGCGTTACCCAGAACTTTGAGTAACACTAATAAAGTATTTCAAAAAAAAAAAAAAAAACCTTTTTCATTCTACTAAGGCCAAACACGGCTATACATTAGTACAGTTCAATTACGGAGTTCCGGTGCTTACCTTAAGAAAGAAGGTAGTTTATTGGAACTATTTTATTGATCGCAAACACAACTGAAAAGTCACAGGAAAGCAAAATACGCAATTTTTATTTTCTTGGACGTCATATTTTTTCTAGTTATTTTAATTTAAAAATTAAACTACATAACCGATTTTGCTGATTTTTTTATGGGACAAATAGAAAAGAATACTCTTCAATGAATAAGTTTATATGTTACAGAGTTTTGAGGCATTTAAAAATCGAATACAACTGAACTGATAACCTTTTCCTGTTTTGAAGTGGAAAAACAAAGTCCAGTCACTGGTTCGACACTGATTAATTAAAGATTATTTTTCTCAATAGCCCTGTTATTTCACTAGCTGCAGTATTCTTCAGACCGGAACACAGCAATGTTTACAGATCACGGCTGATATTGCAGTGATACCTAACTTCGCTTACTAGTAGACGACTAACCACATCTCTACATAGTATAAAAAATGTCGCTTCCCGCTGTCTGTACGCTTAGATCTTTTAAACTACGCAACAGATTTAAATGCGGTTGCCATCAATAGACAGAGTGATTCAAGAGGAAGGTTTATATGTATGATACATGCATATGCACCACATAAGTATCTGCGTGCGAAGCCGGGGCGGGTCGCTAGTTGGTTATAAATTTCTAAAATAGAGACGGAACCCTGCGACACGCCAACATAGCATAGTACCAGAATTATTATCTGTGCACTGATTATGCTATCTTAACAATGTTTAAATTTTAGTCATCCCTAGATACATACAAGACTTCTTGTTTTTATTAACATTCTTTCACTTTTTTTATTATCTTAGAAAGAAATGGATACTGGAAACCACTGGCTAAAGGATAAATGTGAACGACGTAATCCTATCAGGAAGGACGAAAAATTGCCAGTGTAAATAGTTCCGTGAAAAAAAATAGATATAGATTTCATACTCGAATGATTGAAAAGCAATGAGCAACAATTGAACTTGAGCTGTTGGTGAAGTTAACCAAAGCAGGGTACTCTCTAATGCTCAGCTGGCTAGCTACTGCCTCTGCCGCTGAGCACCTAATGATGTATTCCGGCAGCCTCAGTTTTAAGCCAGCCATTCTATTTTTTTGTGATTACAATCTCCGACCACAGCATCATCATCAGCCGTATGACGGCCACTGCTGGACATAGGTCTCCCCCATTAAATGGGGGGTTTCGCCAATACTCGCCACGCTTGGCAGGCGAGTTGGCGAGCGCAGTTAGGTGTGATTGTTCAAGGAAGACGCTGCTGCCTATCTTCCGGATTACATCCCTTAGCCGACTCTTACAACAACCACGGGTAGAGAGGGTGGGGTACTATTCTTACGCCGGCACCACCACGGCAACTAGTTTTCTCAGGTAGGTACTAAACATTTTTTTTTTATTAGTTACCTATGCGTCAAAAATCATAAATTAATTTTGTTGTTATTCATACACATGGCATTTATTGTTGTCAAGAATAGTTTTTCAGGGTTCCGTACCCAAAGGGACCTATTACTAAGACTCCGCTGTCCGTCCGTCTGTCACCAGGCTGTATCTCATGAACCGTGATAGTTACACAGTTGACATTTTCACAGATGATGTATTTTCGTTGCCGCTGTAACAACAAATACTAAAAAACAGAAAATAAATATTTACGGGGGCTCCCATGCAACAAACGTGATTTTTTTGCCGTTTTTATAGATAATGGTACGGAACCCTTCGTGCACGAGTCCGACTCGCACTTGGCCGGTTATTACATACCTACTTACGAAGCAAACAGTAATTATGCGAATTGATTTTCTTTCAATGGGCCCTAGGGAAAAAATTTCATAGCCATCGAATTACCTACACATAGCTATAAAAAAATCCTAGTTAAATTTAATCCTTTCCGATAAAGCGATATGGTTTCACAAGATGGTATTTAATTCTAACGTTTTCCTCTATTCATCTATTTATAACGTGCTAAGGAGACAGCGCAAAAATATTCTAGTTCCTGTTCAACTTTATATGTAGGTATGTATGTATATTGTATACATACATATATGTAGGTAAAGTTTATTATACATATCAAATAAGTTAATTGGATCGACTGGCCTCGGATTTAAATCGTTTTGACTTTTGATAAATGTATAGGTATTTGTATCTATGATGAAGTCATAGGTTACTTTGTTACGTTTGTTTACGATGCCATTAAATAAACTTATCTACGCATCTTTGCACATAGCACAAATGATTGCCCATAAAATTTAACCCTATGCTTTAATATTATGCGTTTTTGGCTAAACGCGGCAAGATCTTAAAATGATTGAAATGTTCAATTAAATGACATGTTTTTTTTATGATTTTTTTCTCATAATGTAGCAAAATAAATAGTTCTTACTATGCTAAAAATATTCTCGATAGGTGAAGTCTGCCAACTCGCACTTGGCGAAAGTGATGGATTATGGCCAAACCTTTCACACAATGAGAATTAAAAAAAATCTATAACCCGACTGCGATTAAAATAGCTGTAATTAAAGGAAAAAACTTTTTTGAACTAATTTATAATTCCTAATTCAATTGGGAACAAATTATTCTCTAAAACTGCTTTGACATAACAAAGTACCTACGTACGCTTTGACAAAGTTGATAATGTCAACACTGATGAAAGGACAAATGTACCTAATAAACCATTGTCACGGGAAATGCCCCCACTCATCGAAGTTAATTTCAAATTACGCTTCTATAACGGATTTCTAGACAAACTAACGTAGAAGAGTAAAAAATAAGGAAGAAAGATAAGTGTTATCATTTTGAAGGTAGTTTATATTTCTTAGTCTAATTTCTATCATAAAAATATACCTACCACGTGTAAGATGGCAAATTATACCGCCCGTTGCTAAAGATTATTTATCTTACCGTCATCTATTATTTCATGCTTCATATATTTATATAAACAGTACGAAAATAATCAGAAAGAATGCGGGCAAAACGTACGACTCGTCTACCTATATCGCCGGCTTCCCGCCATACGCCACTTTAGATCGAGTAAGTACTACGGGCTGTTTGGAGTAGGTACCTACATAGTAGGGTTGTCACCACTTTTGTTTTACTTATTAGTTTAGTAATCTCAAGTTTGATAAGGTCAGATACTCCTAATATGACCACCGCGTCTGGATTTGAGGTCGTCCGACGCCCTTTTGTTGGTTAGGCCTCCGAGGTGGATCACGATGTGTCCGGTGTTTTAACATCGTAATCGTGGCGCGGCGAGCTTGGACTCCCCGAGGCGGTTCCGCGAGGACAAGTGCTGTGGAGGGCGCGAAAAAGAGGGGCCGAGGGGGAACACTTTAGGGTTTTTAAGGGCCGTCATTAGAACGGAAAGTCTCACATAATAATCTTGCCCGTCCGACGGCCGGTGATATTCACAAAGAATTTTCCCTGGACAAAAAAAAGTATACTCCTAATATAGTTTACAGTGCTCCGAAGTGGCCTAAGTTCAACATTAGTTTAGTAACTATTTTAAAAAAATAGTGATTTTCTGCAGAAAATAAAAAAAAATATGTGACAATTGATTGTTGTGTTTACTTTGGTGTCATATTGCATTTGTCAAGTTAATGCTGAATCAGGTTCCATTTACAGAACATTAGCACAAAAATTATTATGCACAGTTCGAAGTGATATTTTTCTTGTACTGAATACAAATACTATATAAATTTAGCATTGCTCGGCTGAAAACATGGATAAAACGACGTTTTCTGAAAATGAAACCTAGCTAGATCGATTTTTCGCCCCAGAAACCCCCTGGATACAAAATTTCATGAAAATCGTTGGAGCCGTTTCCGAGATTCAGAATATATATAATATATACAAGAATTGCTCGTTTAAAGATATAGATGTATGTAAAGCAGATAAATCGGACAATTTTTAAAATAACTTGCTTAAGTGAGGCCTATTATCAGTTGACACCGGGGTCATAAGATTATACATATCTAGTGACTGTAGGTGGAGATTTTGACAAAATTAAGATTCTAATATTGTAATGTTATTTAACGTTGGATATTTTATTATTGAAGATTCTGATAATAATTGTCAGTATTGACAAATTGTAGGTAATTATTTCAAATTTTATTTTACTTTGCTCTTGTTATTTTCAATTAGTTCAAATCGTTTTATGTTAGTTGTTAGTTTAATTTTTTTACTTAATAGTGTTACAACATTTCCCGTCTGTTCTTGATGTATCGTGTTTTCCCATTTTTGTATGCCTGGAAGAGATCGCTCTTAGCGATAAGGCCGCTACTTATGGCACTAGCTCATAATATTTTTTTGTTTTCTGTACTTTTTTTCTAATTTTAATGTGGACAATAAAGAATGTCTATCTATCTATTAGTAGTAATATATGTATTTGTGTACTTATATACATATATGGACCATGTCATAAATAAATTATTTATTAATATGTTTTATTTGTAACGTGATTCGTTAATCCAAGGCTGTTCAAGGAAGATTCGATCCCGGGTCCATACTGATTACTAAATAGATAGGCGGGTCGCAAAAACCAAACACTTCAATTTTTTTAACAATAAATAAAATTTAGGGATATGATAGATATATTTAATTTTATTCGGTATCTTTTAGTTATTTTTTTACTATAGAGGTTTTTGATTGCCACTCTACAGATACCGGAGTCCGTGACCTTTGTATTTGACCTTTGTTTGTGAATATAACTTAAGCTAAACGCATTAGATACAGGCGGAGATTAAGGGGGTTGATTTGATGTAAGTCTTATTACTAGTTTGTGTGTATACCGCAAGCAACCGAGATAAGAAAATCGTTGCGGGCCACACATATACAAGCCACGGGCCACACAAATACAAGCCACGGGCCGTGATTCGACAACCCAAAATTTGTCTTTGATCTTGTGACCCTGTCTGGCTTTTAAACTAAGCAGATGATGAGCATATAGAATAACATTATTCAAGGACACTGCTTGGATTATCAACCCTACTGTGTATGTATGTTTGTCGATTTTTCTCGCTGTAACACGATCTGCCACAATAACATCAGATTTAATTAGGCATTGACTAAACAGGTTTAAAGTATTTGCAACACTGCGATCGCGCATTGCTGTTGTTTTGAACACGCTTTTATTAGCTTCATTTGTAACTAACAAACTTAGAAACAATGTACTTATTCAAATCTTGGAAGTTAATTTTAACCTACTTCTAATTGTCATATCGAAATGAAATTTTGTATGTATAATGTATGTAATTTGGATGGTAATACTATAATTTGGTATCTTGTCGCTGATCTAATGGAACCAGGAGGTAGATACTGGAACTTTTCACTAACAAACTATGCAACTTCGAAACAATGTAATCAAATCTTGGAAGTCACTTTTAACCTATGTCTAATTGTCGTATTAAATAAAACTTTGTTCGTATATGCATGTAGTTTGCATGACACTACTATAATTATTTTGTATCTTGTAGGTGATCTAATGGAACCAGGAGGTAGATACTGGAACTTTTCACTAACAAACTATGCAACTTCGAAACAATGTAATCAAATCTTGGAAGTCACTTTCAACCTACTTCTAATTTTCGTATTAAATAAAACTTTGTTCGTATATGCATGTAGTTTGGATGACACTACTATAATTTGGCATCTTGTAGGTGACCTAATGGAACCAGGAGTTGGATACTGGAACTTTTCACTAACAAACTATGCAACTTAGAAACATTGTAATCAAATCTTGGAAATCATTTTTAACCTACTTCTAATTGTCGTTTTGAATGAAACTTCGTATGTATATGCATGTGGTTCGGATGACAATACTATAATTTGCTATCTTGAAGCCGATCTAATGGAACCAGGAAGTAGATAGTGAAACTTTTCACTAACAAACTATGTAAGTTAGAAACAATGTATTAAAACTGTAGAAGTCAATTTTAACTTGTCTTAACGTAATGAAACTTTGTGTGTACATGTATGTAGTTTGAATGGCAATAATAAAAATATATGGAACAGTTGTTTTTTTATCGCAATCTGTTTCCTTAGTAAAAACTGTTCAAAATGTGGTTTACAACCCTTTTCGGCTCAGTTTAAATCCCAAGCTTATAACCCTGTCACATTAACGCTACGATTGGATAAAGTTGGCATCCTTACAGCAGCAATAAATTTTAAAATGAACGACCATAAGTGCCCATACTGAGCTGTGGCGTGACGATTTCAGTAAATATTAACTGTCCCAACAATGGGAATAATCATCACCTGTACCTACATGAATTATGAATTGTATCAGTTCTGTGATAATTTTCGAGCTTGCATTAGCTTATGGAAGCGCCTTTAATACCTGCCACTTTTTAAAACAGTGTAGCTCCTGAGCTAATTAATGCTGAACTAATGATGATGAAGCTAATGACGTTCGCGCATAGGTTATCTAAAGTTTTCAACAAAAGCATGAGATATCAAGACAAAGATATCAGAAACAAAATATTAAGAAAACATTTAGATTAAAATGTTGCGAAGTTAATGAGTTAGGACTTCTTGCCATTGCCATTTCTGCTTGCTTTGCACAAATACTTCAAGGCTAACGGACCTCATTTTAACTGAATTCAAAAAAGGAGGTTCTCAATTCGTAGGAATCTTTTTTTTTAAGTTTTTTCTCCGATTACTCGTAGACGCTTGAACCGATGTCGATTTTTTTTTTGTTTGTTTTAATGAGTCTAATTCCCAGGTAGTCCCATTATAATTTTAGCGAAATCGGTCAAGCGGTTTTTAAAAAATCAACAAAAATCTAAAACTTGTATACATCGATGATATTTTGGTTTACTCCGAAACCTCGCTGTTTCATTGGAGCAGTGCGTTTAGTTGACCTAGGAGACTGTTTTTTTTAAATTGTAAATGCATACTTGTCTTGTTAACTATTATTATATATGGTATTACCTATATAGTTATACTATTGTTACAAATATAGATATCCTAGCCTATTTTATCTACCTGTGAGTTTTAAGTACTTCGTAAACAATAGAAAAATGGGGCGTCCACTAATTACGTTTACACGTTTAGGAGGGGTGGAGGGGGTTGAGCCGAATCTCATATGGGGGATAAGGGGGGAGGGGTCTCAAGTTTTTTTTATTGCATGAATCGAAGTTAAGTTGCATTACTATTTTTACACTAAAATATGGCTAACTTTACATAATATAAACATTTTATTATTCTCTTTTTTCACATGATTCTACACGGCCTGTCTTAAAAACTAGTCTAAAATATTACGCAAATAATGTTTTTTTTTTTTTTTATAATTTCAACGCAATCAAGCACCAGCCCCTGTACTCTGTGAGCTTCTTACTGCAATATCTATTAGCCTTTCACAAAAGCTATGCGACTGCAAACCTTATTCCGCAGGCATACGTTAGGCATGTGGTCGCGTACTTCCTGAGTACCTACCAGGGGGGCTACTACGTATAGGTAAACATAATATTTCCTATTTTTCGTGTCGTTTTCGTAGGTAGGTATGCGTATATTTCCTCAAAATACGCATTTTGAAAAAATCGCACGTTAGGCAGGGGAAGGAATCGAGCCAAACGTCAAACGGGGGTCGCCAAAATCACCACACGTGGACGTCCTATAAGCGCCCCTGGCGGGAGTAAATAGGAACTGCTTTTTTTCATACCTACATTAGACTATCGTTTACGGAGAACTTTTTTGTACTAGGTAGGATGCATAATATTAAAAAAGAAATCAGTTTGTTAACCGAACAATACTATTTGCGAAATAAATAATAAACATAGTGATTGGCATAGGAGGCCAATTACTATTTTTTTTTTTAATAACGTGACAGTTATTGTCCAGAACAAAATTTTGAGGGTATATGAAGACGTTATCATATCTGTACCGTAAATTTACGTATTAGGCATAAATGCTGTGTATTTTATAGGATTTCAATGTCTGTACTACATTAAATAGTTTTCAAAATCTCACATGAAAAAAAATCTGCTGTCTTAATATTTTTAAAATAAACTTACCTGTTTTTGTACCAGCTACAAGAAATTACAGATCACAAAAGAACAAAGTCACCTAGCGACATTTTATGGATACTTTTTCACAGATATTAAAAAGTGCTGCCGTTGTAGTTCTATTTTATCAACCATTCGGCAAAAAGTTGCTAGTTTTAGAACATTAAAGTAGAAGTGGCCAATACCTGTATGATGGCCAATAACTATAGCGTTTCCCCTACTTTGTTTCCTCAATTTAATATTATATTAACTATATATTTATAATTTTTGAATTAGACAGATTTTTTCCTCAATATATTAGGTAGGTATATTATTTATTAATGTTTGATCTTCATTTGACCACAGTGCCACGAAGCGTTGGCGACTTGGCGTCAGGCGTAGCTTTTGTTTCTATTCGTGATGGGTGTGGTTTTAAGCGCGATCTTGATACTAATAGATGACAATTTTCTAAAATATAAGTACCTACTTACAAATAAAAAAACTGTGCCATATAAAAAGTCATTGTATAATTACAGGACAATCAACAAAAAGTCTTAAATACACTAGAAAATTATTTCTTGTCGCTAAATTAATATCCCGCCATTTTTTATATTTCGTAAAGTATAAGTCGTTCTATGTCATTAGACTATTATTTGTGATGTAGGTAAACAAAAACACACTAGGTCTAAACATAAAAAAAATACAGGACTGTCCAGTTTTTTTTCATATATCTTATTGTTATTGTCCGTACTTCTTTTAATTTCTTACATTAAAATTTATTTAATCTTTAAAATTCGGTACAAAACAAAAAATAACTGATTTAAGTACCTCTATTGATATTTCAAAACACTAGGCGTCGACTAGCCTTTGCGTCGGCCCCAAATTCTAGACTATCAAAGATAATATAAACACTCGAGTTGTATTCAGTCTACCCAAAATAAAACATAACAAATTAATTTTACGACGAATCGTAAACGTCTCATTTGAAATTTAAATGATCGAACCACATGAAGCACGGCCATGAAATCATCTTCGCATCATATACCTAGTTAAAATTTATTTATATACCTATCTTCTTTATAACTAGCATAAACTTTAAAAAAATAGACATGAAAAATCAACAATATAAACTGAGTTTTGCAATGCGGGCCGTGTTATTTAAATAAAAAACGTTTAATTGCTTATCACAAAGTCGCACTAAGTTCCGGGCACTCTTTTTTATTAACACGCTTAGTTGTAAAATACAATTCAAAACAATTTAACCTTTTAAAATATCTAGACAATAAATATTAGTAGAAAAAATATACCACAATAATGTCATAGAACTATTTAAGATTAAAAGAAATAGACTCACTTTTCCTGAATGTGTTGAAGAAAACTGAATTTACGCAAGCACACGACACAACAGCTAGACCGGCAAGTAAGTAACTGCCTAATGCTAGACCAGTGTTACCAACACTCAAAAATATTTCCCCCTAAAGCTATGTTAAAAACCCCTAAAATCGAAACAATTACTTATAAAAGAAAACATCATAATTTATCTATTATTAAAAAAATCTGTAAGGTTCTTTAATAAAAAAAAATTATACATCTTTTAATATATTTCAATGTTATTTCATTTCCTTTTAAATCTGGATCTGTTTTCCAAATATACGTGTAATTTTGACTGTATTTCTTTTTTCTTTAGGCATAATTAACAAATTGGTTGCCTTGACATAGCAATACAATAACGAAATTAAATTAAGCAAGTAAATAACAATCAATGTATTGCCAGGAAGCATAGACAACGTAACCACCAGTCACCACAGAGTAGTTGTAATATCTCGCGTCTTATGCTTATGTTTATGATAAACACTATGGTGATATTAATTTGTTTTCTATTCAACTCCGCATAGGTACTTAGTAATGAGGAACCGTACTAGATTTCGCTAAGCCACTAGGTCAACAAATAAATGTAATTGGCTAGAT
The DNA here is from genome assembly GCA_950106695.1 of Biston stratarius. Lineage (NCBI taxonomy): Eukaryota > Metazoa > Arthropoda > Insecta > Lepidoptera > Geometridae > Biston > Biston stratarius. The sequence continues at coordinate 25,864,493 of OX467106.1, forward strand.
TGAATAACTTCAGGTGCTACGTTTTAATACCTTTATTTTTCCTAATAAAAAATAAGGAATAAAAAACCCCCGTAAGAAATACCCCTAAAAATATAACGCCCCTAAAAAAACCCACCTGACTGATAATAATAAAAATGTAAGTACTTGAAGAAGCGGTCTCTCCTAATACAGGTTTATTTATACTTAACAGGAGAGGCCGAACCCATGTAAACTAATTGAGTTAATTCAAGAATAAAGATTATTTGTATTCTTATTTGTATTTGTACTTGACTTATTTACCCCCTAAATTTAGGGAGAAAACCCCCAAGTTGGGAACACTGTGCTATACAAACCGAGTTACTGAACAACTGAACCGAATGAATGAATGAAACTGGCTGACAATATAGGGTTAACATTTCGATACCACGGATAGATAGATAGGCGAAATAGCGACGTTGTGCGATGGCTAGAGAGAGAGTGTAGGGAGTGTATTTCGTTTCATCTCGAACAACCTCGCTTCGAAATGACTCGAAGTTCGAACATTAAGTTTAGTATAACTTCTTCTCTCAGCGTATTTTGCTATGCGAGTCAATCTCAATCAAAGTATTATTCCTCATTTGTTTCACCTACTTTTTTATTTTACTTCATTACATCTGCATTTTTACACGACTCCCCAAAAAAAGAGTGTATTTTTTTAACACGAATAAGTCCGCGTTAGACCTCCAACTTGATTGAAAAAATGGAATCGTAAATGAAGCACGCAGATTTAGAACCTATACACTCTGACCTTGAAAAGATTCAGATTATATCTCTCCTCTCAGGAAACAAGGAAGCTGTGCGCGCGTTGAATTTGTTTAAATTGTGTACTTAATTATGTATGTGAGTTTATTTATTTTACTACAATTTTAAATACATGAACAGATTTGAATGAATGGGATTGTACCTTACATCGTCCTGAATGACACTGGCTATATTAAATTATTTTGGGCAAAGTAAAGTTTGAGATATAATATTTTTTTAAATTAATAATTATGCTTGTTTATTGTTAAAAGGTGTTTGAGCTCACCTGATGTTAAATCACGAGGCGGTCGAAGATGGTAAACACACCTAGCCTGAAATGGAACTGGCTCACAAGTTAGTCAGTGACATATTAATATTCATAATTAAAATAATATTGAACTATTTCTTCGCGTGTGGAAGGTAACTGATGTACCTAACTTTATTTTTATTTTTTTATATTAAATAATTAGACGAACTAGACGCTCTTTTGATGGTAAGCGATAAGCCCTGTCCATGACCATTGCAGCGATACATAAAACTTTGGGTGGCAAAACAATGTCTACGGCATCGCTGCTTTGGCGCTCATTACTTTGAGGCATTACTTAGATGGTTAGTCTCAACAGCCTGCAATTTCGCTAGTACTGCAGTACCCTTCAAACCGGAACACAGTAATGTTTACACACTACTGCTTGGCGATAGAAAATCAGGTACTACGGTGGAAATCTAGGAAAACTACCACCGACTAAAACCGTGTTTTTAGATTATTAATGGACACGGGTTTGAAAAATAACTTGTTTTACTTAGTTGTACATCGATGGTTAATTAACAATATTATGTCCAAATCATGTTGAATCGCGCAGCCTTCTCTTAGGGAACCAATGGAACTAGCTTAATTTTTTTTGGGAAGCCTATTTTTACTAAACGGAATATCAACACACACGAGTTTGTCAGTAATTGTAATTAATGATTAAAAGTTGTTTCACACAGCGCCATCTAGCCCCAAACTAAGCAAAGCTTGTACTATGAGAACCAAATAACTGATAGAATTTAATCACTACATACCTAGTATAAAACAAAGTCGCTTTCTCTGTCCCTATATCCCTATGTATGCTTAAATCTTTAAAACTACGCAACGGATTTTGATGCGGTTTTTTTTAAATAGATAGAGTGTTTGAAGAGGAAGGTTTATATGTATAATAACATCCATTAAATAGTGGAGAAATACTGTTATTTTTGAGATTTTTACCCGTACGAAGCCGGAGCGGGCCGCTAGTAAGTTATAAGATACTTATATACTTTTTTTTGTAAATACATACAGAACACCCAGACGCAGATCAAATATTCACATTTGTTTGCCCTGTTATTTAAATAAATTATCGGATTATTAATCCAGTGTGAGATACCTAAGAATTTTATTTTACATAATAAGCTCCGAAATACCGTAGCCATGTAGGTTAACAATACATTTTGATGCGGAATATAATTATGAGTTCCTAGCACCAAACAGGGCCAAACCGGTTTTTTTGTCGAAGCTTAACCTTCAAAACGCTTTGTAAACTGTCTGCGTTGAAACTCCAAAAATAGCAGTGAGAATTGCAGACGGAATGATTGATCTCATAAAGAAGAGTTATATATAATAGGTGCAGGTTATATAAGTGCAGTATTATTATACTTACACCGCGGCAATGGGGCCAGCGTTTTGGGAACTCTTCCCTTTGGTAGCGGCCTTTTAGATTAGTTTATTTTATTTTAATTTATTAGTTTCTCTAGACCAGTAGTGTATATGTTAGGATGTAATTTGTAAATAGTTTTTTTGTTCATGTTTTAATTTCCCGCCAAAAAAAGGGTGCATAATAATATCAGAGACTTTATGTTTTCATCGTTCATGAAATCGTTTTCGTTTTTTGTAATGCATGACAAGCTAGGTTTTTGACCATAGTGATAGTTCACCTGGTGATAAGTGACGGTGTGGTTAAATATGGTAAAGCACTTACTATAGCAAGTTACTATAATAATAATTATAAACCATTGTCTAACATGACCATTAAAATTGATGTTTTTAAAACTGTGATGTCTGGCATATTTTTTTTCGTTGACGCCTACCACGACCAATACCAGAAATTATTATTATTTTAAAAAGATATATATAATTCCCGGGTGGTCTCATTGGCACCAAGTCAGGATCTGATGATGGGATCCCAGAAAAATCGAAGGCAACCCTCAAATTTTATAGGGACGCATAATGTGTTTTATATATTTTCTAAAACTATTCAAGTATTTGCGTCTGCTACTCATCATCTCATGTCGCTGAGCTGATGATAGAAAATATACTTAACTCCTTAACTATTAGGGGTTTGTGGATAACTCCTTAAATATTACAGGCTCGTAAACACTACCACTACTTATGTTCCTTTGAGTTATTAAGGTAAGCTGATGATGGAAGGTACAACTCTTTGTTATTTGAAAGTACAGTGGAACCTCTATAACCCGAACCTCGTTAGGTCGTAATCCTAAATCGAAAAAAATGACAATTTCCGCTGAACCACTAAATACGCAGTAGGTAGGTTTGCGTTCACCACACCCTGCCTGAAACGCTTGCCTGGAAAAAATCTGTTCACTTCGGATTTGAAGACACCCAAATTTTTACACCGCGGGAAAAACAGACTTTATTTAAAAAAAAAAAGATTTATCCATTTGTATTCTAACATATCTGCGACACCGGATGTACACAAATATAACATATTATGTGTATCATGCACTGTATAACATATGTACCTAATCGTAACTATAATTACGCACAAGCGAGCTGAACAATAAAGTCACGTCATCTCTTGGAACGGGATACAAGGACTCGGCTAGGCGAACGAAATTTAAAGATTATGATATGTATGTAGGTACTTTGTACCAACATTCAGAGAAAAAAGCATGCTACCTAAATAAAAAGTGTTACATTTACAACGATTTTTATGAAACTCTCTCCTTGTGATGATAGATAACGCTTGTTCATGATAATTCAGTTGTATCTATCCGGAATCTTTAGTAACAAAACAACGTGGCTTTGTACTACATATTAATATGTGTCGTATGTTTTTTAGGGTTCCGTACCTACAAAAGGAAAAAACGGAATTCGTCTGTCCGTCTGTCAAGGAACTTTTATCACGGAAACGCGACAATGTATCGAGTTAAAATTAAATGATACACGCAGATCTTAAGTCCCTTGCAGCTGTTATAAAACTAAAACTTCTCAATTATCGTAAAAAAAGTTACAGCCGCTTATGTCGCAAAAAAACCCGCATATTTCGACACTCACAAAGGAATCTAAACCTATAGAGTACCTTCCGTTGACCTAGTCATACCTATGTTTTGTACGGAATCCTCGGTGGGCGATCTAACTCGAACTTGTCCGTGTCTTTTTTCTTCTAAATCCACTTGATATTTTTCTTGGATGAAGGACTCTGAAGCGGGTTGCCTAGTTAGTTTACCTGAGACGTCCAATCGCCAAGTAATAGTGTGCACTACACTAATACTCTATCACCTTTCTATCGGATGCATTTTGGAGAGTCAAATCTACTTAATCATAACACTCTGCCCAGTCTACCATCGGACCGCCAGAAGCATTAACAACGTCATCGTTTCATCGTCCATGTTCCGGAAACTTAAAACAAAACCGTTTGATTCCACTGTATAGCGGTTTGTATGATAAGTGATAAATATAAACCGCTATACAGTGGAATTTGTGGTCCGAGTGGGTGTTCCCCGATAGTTACAATCTGGGGGCCTACAAGTCTCATGTGAATCGGTTCTTGTAGGTTAGTATGTTCCATGGTACACAGCTTCGCTTGACATCAAGCGAGTTGGCGGTCAAACGTAATTAGTCATAACAATATCGGATAACATTCCACGTTTACCCTATTTAACCTCAAACTAAGCAAATCAATTTATTGCGTGCTGCTTGCGGCGACGCCGTCGCGTCGTTGCGAGATTGGGCACCCGCGCTACTTAAGTTGACTTATTGACAAAGCCTACTTATAAGGTGGCTCATTAAGTGGAAGACAGTAATATATGGTTGTAGTAGCTTCTCTCTGCACTTGCATCCCCCTGGCTAAGTGACAATTATTGTAGTAAGCATAATGTATTAATATAACTAATAATAATGTATAATATAACTGTAAGCTGTATAAACTGTAACCTAATATGAAAAGAAAGATCCAAAAAAAAAATGCCTTGCTGAGTTTCTTGCCGGAGTCTTCTTAGTTGTAGTGTAATTACGAGCTGATGGTAGATTCAAACATGTAACTTAACGTTCATAAGTGCCTTACCAGGGCCTAAAGTGAATAAATGACTTTTTGATTTTGATTTTGACTCAATATAATTATTTTGGTTTTGTCCTTTCTGTTCCTCTTTGTATAGTACACTAATGACTTATATGATCGAACCTTTTATTTTTGTCTATCACTTATATAACATAATTATAAGCTACGTTAATTTTATTTCAGGAAGCTTTACTTTCCTAAACTACATTAAGAGATTATTAAATTACTAATACCCAACCTTTTTGAGAGCTTTTGTATTGCGCGGTGCTTGGCTGCGCTGCGTTGGACTGCAGTGCAGTGCATTGATAAGGGTTGAATATGGTTTTATATGTATGGACAATAGCCACTTGTCCATACATAAAAATCTCTTCTTAAATATTGATATGTTTTAAAAATAGTTAGGTTTATTTTGGCCTTTTGATACGAGTAACGGAAATGATGAGGCCACCATTAATAAACTCGTTATCTGGGATTCGCAAGCCTTTTGGTAGTAAATTGATGCCTGAAATGCTTTTACAAACTATGATAAACTATTTCGTATATTTGATCGACGCTTACATGTTGAAGGTTATTTCTAAAGCTTTGTCCAGGTTATAGCGCAAACGAAAACAAAACTATTTAGTTTATCTATCTAATCTATAATCTAATACCTTTAAACGAGCAACTCTTGTATAAATATGTATGCATGGTGTTTCGGGGGCGATAAAGCGATCTAGATAGATTTCATTTTTAGAAAGCGTTAAAAAAACTGAGCAAAGCTCGGTCATCCAGGCACTTTTATTAAACCGTTAATATTTTTTTCAGTTTCTACCATTTTTTATAACCGGGGCAGAAATTTGATAGTGGCGCCCTCTCTTTCCAGCGTTTGAGATAAATACTTTAAAAAGATATATTTATATAATGAGTGGCATTTTTATGATAATTATTAGTACCTGGATGACCGAGCTTTGCTCGGGTGAAAACACGGATAAAACGACGTTTTCTAAAAATGAAACCTAGCTAGTTCAATTTATCGCCCCCGAAGCCCCTGCATACTAAATTTCATGAAAATCGTTGGAGCCGTTTCCGAGATTCAGATTATATATAGTATACATATTACATATATACAAGAATTGCTCGTTTAAAGGTATTAGATAGATAGATATAAATTTGCACTCTTTATTGATTAGTACCTAGATGAACAAGCTTGGCTCAGTGAAAACTCGGAAAACAATTAAATATAAAACATACAATTAAATATAAAAAAACATATAGTCAGGAAAGACATTTCTTTAATCTTTATTATCAGAATTTTATTAACGATTTATTTACGATTATTTAAATACTAATGACCAACCCCGGCTCCGCATGAGTTTACACGGGGTTTTGATCTATCTCAAAGCGATTAGGTAGCGTTTTCGACTTTTTTTGATTTTTGACTTTTTCCGACACTTCCTACAATTATCATCATATTTCAACCAATTTACACAAAACCTTGGCAAATTATATACCCAAACCTTGCTCCTTAATCATTATTATCTATTGGTGAAACTCGCATGATAAGCCGTTCAGTAGTTTTTAAGTTTATCGCGAACAGACAAACAGACACAGACAGACAGACAGACGTGGCGGACGACTTTGTTTTATAATATGTAGTGATATTAAGGGATAATTTGTACGTGTGTTTTTTCAGTCAATGGGTTCTGCTTACCCCTCATGATACGCCTGCAGTTGCTATACGTTCATTGTATGTTTGGGAGCCACAATGAAATGACATCATCGGCATCGTGAGTTTTGTCTAATCTAACCAACTTATCTGTGCATTGGACTGAGGGCGCCAGCAACGCATTTGTGAATTAAAATCGATAGACTATTTTACAAAGAAATAGTTCCTCCATTCAGGCAACTCATCAGACACATTCGCGATCTATAGTGGTGACCTTGAGGCGCCCGCCTTGTTTGGGGCATAGGCAGATATAGACTAAGGACGGGAAAGGGGCTATTGGCTCTGGTCGTCAGAACTAGAGTATTTTTTAACAAGTTCAAGTTCAAGTCATTTATGCGCGTTAATAATAATTAAGTTTAGTGGTAAAGCTGAGTGAGACAAACCTTAGATTTACGTCGCTAGTTTTATTTTCAGCGCAGTTCACTTTAGTTGTTGTGTTAAATTTAGTTTTTTTTTAAATATTTATACAAAATACAAAAACAAAATGTTTTATTATTTTGTATCGCTAGTATCGCGATGTAGGTAGGTACGGGGAGCGCAATGGTTCAGACCGCTCGAGCCGAACGCCAGTGCAAAAGCTAAGTGGCCGGTGTTACCAACTCTCAAATATATTTCTCTCTATATAAATTAATAATAATAAGAAATCTGCAATGTTCTTTAATATATTTATTTATACATTATTTAATACTTCCTATATAAGTTAATTTTCTTTTAAGTCTGGATCTGTTTCCCAAATTTTGTTTACTTTTACTATAAGTATATTTTTTTTAACTATAAATACAAATAAACAAAAATAATTTCATAGTATTTTGCGCGCGATCACCAGTAGTAAACATAGTTTATAAATCTACACATATATACTTACTTAACATTAATCATTTTAGACGGCAATACACTAATAATATATAATTACTTGGATACCTTAAAATGAATTTCCGCAAAGTAACGCCTGAGTCAATCAACATTGTTGCTTCCTGAATCCTTCCCTGTACAGTATGCGTGCCTGAGTGAGACAGGCGCTGCGCCGACCGCTATAAAAACTTGTATTTCATTATGTATATTAACTATACTTACAATACCTATACTACACTCGTAGTATAATGTATTTACTTACTACGTAATTACTAATACGATATAAGTAGGACAGCTGGCGGTGGCTGGAAGCGAAAACCCGAAGTTCGAGCTAAGTGGCGTGTCTTTAGAGAGGTCTCTGTCCAGCAGTGGACTTCGATAAGCTGATAATGATGATGATAATAATTAGATCTCCTTAACAGGTAGGTGTTGCCGTAGTGTTAGATATTCTGCTGCCAAGTCTAAATGTTAACGTTCCGTTCCGGTTTTGAAGGTTACTGCAGCTAGCAAAATTTCAAGGTTATTGAGACTAACCATCGATTGTCTCAAACTTCAAATCCTGTCTACGATGGTTTTATATCGTCAGTAATCTATTATTAAATACGTATATGCGAGCAACAAAACTAACAATCTGAAGAAACACTCGGTACACTTAGAGTAATTTTAATATACAGGGTAATTTTTTATTTACCAGCCGCTGCGTTGCTAGCAAGCAACTCTTTGAACAGTAATGTCTTTTACCTTTACTTTTACCTTTGGTGTTATCAATAAAATATTTGTATTTGTAACTTTCGTCCAATGACTTTTATAATTTGTTAACTTTAACACTACCAAAAATTACAGACTTGTTTTACTTGATTTTATGATATGACATTTAGAAATACTATGAAATATGCGACCCTGGAAAAATGCACAAATTGCAATGCCAATGACGAAGAAAAAACTTGTTACACATGATGCCATCCATAAATCTATATTTGGGCGGGTGACCAAGTTATACGTAAACATGTATATACTTAACTTAGATATATGAAATTCTAGGTAACTAATTAATTAGATTCTATTACGTTGATCAATTTTATTCCATTTCAACGGGATTCTCAAAACTGACAGTCAGGTTTTTTTTAGTTGGCTTAGAACTTTGTTTCTTATCGGTATTAAGACCAAAGCTTGGGCTATTCCCACCATTTGTGAAAAATGTTGAAGGCATATTTGGTAAGTTCATTTGGGAGCTTTGAGGAGTTGTATACACAACACCACCTCCTTTCTGAACTAAAGAAGGATATAATCCAGTTTTTTTTTCTTTCGTTGGAGCGGAGAATAGAACGATCTCTCCATTGGCGTCCTTAGGTTTTTCACAATACGTCTTGCCGGATTGCTTGCAGGAAAAGTCTTGATAGTAATTAGGTTGTCTGCACATTTCGTAGTGATAGCTTCTAACAATCAGTATGAAGTAAAACGTAATCACTGAAAAACAATACGTTTTAAGTTAGGAATCACTTAATAGTACTTATAAACAGAAGTCATGTTTCGCGTGAGTACATCGCTTGTAATTTTTAACTGACTTCAAAAAAGGAGGAGGTACTCAATTCATTTTTTTTAAATGTTTGTTTCCTTTGAACTTTTGACTGGGTGAACCAATTTGATGATTATTTTCTTTATTTGAAAGCTGGTGCGTCCCGTGTAGTCTCATTTCAATTTGGTTCAGTTCTGACGATGGCATCCATGAGAAAACGATATGAAGTCGGTTTTTTTTGTTAAAATTTTATTTGTAAACTACGCAGAGACTTTGAATACAGTTTGTCAATTATTGTATGGAATTAAATAAAGCTTTATTATGCAGTTATTTATTAAATATTTTTTGAATTTTTATATGTATTATACATACATATATAAAATACATAATTAATGTAGAAAACTTAAAAACTAGTTAGCTGCAGAGTGGGGAACTTCGTAACAATATGCGCCGTGTCAAGGATCACTGTCTTTTGGATCTGACCCTTGACCCAACGGCCTTGCGAGAGCCTCTTTAGATGTTGATCGAGGCTCTTCGCTGTAATACTGTTCACCGTGACGACTATTGGGACAATGATCGTCGAATCAACATCCCACATAGCGGTTTTCTCGAGAGCCAAGTCAAGGTACTTGCCGAAAAGATTTATTTATTATAATAATATCAATACCCATAATAATATAATTTTAATTGAATCTGTAGTTTCAACCAGCAACACCTATTTAAATAGCTATTAGGTATACTTACAGATACGTAGGGAATTTCCCGCTACGATAAGCCAAAACATAACATTTTCTGTTTCAGATTCTTTAGTCGCTTTGAAAATTATGATGGCTGTAGACGTAATTTCACAAAACATATACCCCATGTACCACATTTCCAAATGATCGGGCCTTTTCTGTAAAATCATAAAATCTCATATTTAATATTTACTAAAACAAGTCTCTATATTATTTTTATTTGAAAGTATCGCATTTATGATTTGATATACTAAGTTTATACAAGGAGTATATACGCTTGGGGTATACTAACCCGAAAGAAGCTGTTTCATACATTTTGTTGAAGGTCAATGACATTTTTCTATGCAAAAGCTGAGGGCAATACAAAGCAAAATTCCACTAACGATAACGCTAATAGTAAGGCCAAAAACGTACGGGATTGACATAATTCGTCCACGTGACATACATACATTTGTATACGTATACAGTAGAATACGTTTAGTACGACTTCGCATATAACAACCAACCGTTTTTAGCGACCTAAGTATAGGCATATGTTTGGTTTTAATATGAGCCACTATGAACGTACATCCGTTAATTACGACTCCGCTTACAACGACCAAGCGCTTTTAACGACGGAATTTCACACAAAATTGACCGTTTACAACGACGACATTAGTTGACGTGTTTACAAATAGGTCGTAGGTAAAAAGCTATTTCCGCCCCGTGGCACACTTGCCTATGACTTGCATAGTGCAGTCCGTACTTCTTACTATAGGAATGAAAACCAAAAACAATCAAAAATTATACAATTTTTGCACTAGACATTTCGTTATGTACGTACACATTATGCAATAAATATTTTGATTTAAATGCTTTTGTAAATCTGATGGTCACATAAATATTAGTATCTAAATATGTATATACGTATTGTATGTGATTATTTTAATAAAAAACAAAAATTTAAATTGTCAGTTCGTTTAGTATGACTTCCGGTTAGTATAATAATACTTAATAAAAAAAAATGTTTTATGTCATTAATAAAGTGTTGTCTATTTCGTACATTGCACCCGTGCGAAGCCGGGGCGGTTCGCTAGTGTATTTATTACACAACGCTAATTTACATTTATCACGCGCAAGCACCTACACTAGTCTAATGACGTCATTGACAAAAGAAACGTTGCACGACAAATACGTACAGACATGTTCTATCCAATGAGACCTCGACCGTTTCTATCACATTTTTACTCTCCTAGTTTTTTTAATGGTTGACTAGCTAGGTGTTGGACCACAGCTCACCTGTGACGGTTCGGTCAAAGATGGTAAAGCACGTCTCAAAATCAAAATCAAAATCAAAAAGTAATTTATTCAGTTTAGGCCCTGGTAAGGCACTTATGAACGTTAAGTTACATGTTTGAATCTACCACCGGTTCGTAATTACACTTCAACTGAGAATACTCCGGCAAGAAACTCAGCAAGGCATTTTTTTGTGGATCTTTTTTTTCATATTAGGTTACCGTTTACAGTTATAAATATTAATACATACATTATGCTCACTACAATTGTCATTCGTCTAGCCTGGAATAGAACTGACTCTCAAATGAGGCTGCCGGAACACAGTACTAGAAAATACCCTACCATCATGCTGTGGTTTCCTTATGATGTTTGCGTTCACCGGCAACTCAAGCTCATGGTTGGGGTTTGAACCAACGGCGTGTAAACCAACCGCGCTAACCACTAAGCTATCATCGCTATAAAATAGTTATTAGCGATTGAATTCTGACGGTATTTTGTAACACAAGAAAGTTTCACTGGAAAGAGAATAGACGTTTTCAAATCGAAAGAGCAATATGATGTGACGATTTTTGATGCAAGATGGATTTTACCAAATACATGATAAATAACGTAAAATTCCAAGTAAAATAACAAACAGTATGCATATAATACAGGTTTGTTTATGACAAACTTCAAGTATTTCACGTTATTATGTTCATATTTTCCTTTTAGAAACTCAAGCTCATTTAACAAGGCAACTTATTAAGACTTGAAGTGATAACATAACGGACTATACTGTCCGATTATAAAACACTGCTGAAAACTTTTCCACTGCTGGACGTGTCGCTGGCCAAGTGCGGGTTGCCAGATTTCACACATATTCGAGAACTTTTTTTTAAAGAACTCTTAGACTTGTAAATTTCCTCACTTCCTCGGGATCGACTTTGACGAAGGTGGTGTGACGAACTAAATCATCACGAAAGTTACTGGACCACCAAAGCCGAAGACCGGGCAGTATGGAAGGAGGAAAGGCCTTTACCCAGCAGTGGGACAATAAAGAATAAATAATGATATATTTATGCGTAATCCGGCTAAACACAGATACTTACTTCAAGCAAACCAACGTATAGAGTAGCACACAATGCGAGCTTTACGCACGTGAAGATCAAAAACAAGGACAGCATCCATCTAAGAAGGTAGATGTACCCAAATGAGTGTTCAAAATAAAAGCTATTGAATATCGCCGAGAAGTAAACGATCAAGGATGTAAACTCTACCATCTGGAAAAAAAAAGTATCGTAGCATATTTCACACAGCGCCATCTAGCCTGAATTTAGGCAATGCTTGTTTACGGTAACCAGATAACTTTTTACTTGGTGGTAGATTTTCTTAGCAGGAGGTCGTCTAGGTAGGTACCACCGCAGTACCAGATATTCTGTCGCCAAGCAGTAGTGTGTAAACGTTACTGTGTTCCGGTTAGAAGGGTACTGCAGCTAACGAAATTACATGGCTATTGAGACTAACCATCTAGTCTCAAAGTAATGAGCGCCAAGGCAGCGACGCCCTGGACTTTGTTTTACTACTTAAAGTTCTGTGTATCGCTGCAATGGTAATGGACAGGCGTTATCTCTTAACAGTAGGAGAGCGTCTCGATCGTCTCATTACTGTTACAAAAAGAAAATACTTTAATACTTAAAAAAAAGAAAAGAATACATACAGAATACCCAAACATAATAATTATTTTGTTCGTTACATAAATGTTAATAAAGTGGGGATCGAGCCAATGAATGGTTGACAGGCTACATGTTTGACCACAGCTCATCTGATGTAAAGTGATGGTGAGGTCTAAAATAGCAAACAAACCTAGCCTAGGATGGAAACTGGCTCTTAAGTGAGGCTGCCGGAACACAACGCTAGAAGCTCAATTCGTATGGTTCTAGATATTTGTCGTTAAAAACATAACGCCACACTTATTTGACGCTAGATATCACCGTGCTCTGGTTTCCTAACGATATTTTCCTTCATCGGCGTAAGAATTGTACCTCACCCTTTCTCACAACCATGGGTGTTGCCGTAAGAGTCGGCTAAGGGATGTAATCTGGAAGATGGGCAGCAGCGTCTTCCTTGAACAATTACACTCAACTGCGCTTGCCAACCCGCCTGCCAAGCGTGGCGAGTATTGGCAAAACCCCCCCAGGTGGGGGCTGATGATGTGATGTGATGTGAATGGCCACATGCAACATCAGGAATGTTGTCAATGCGTTGCCGATCCAAAGAGACGTTTATAAATGCCCAACATTTGAATTGTGAATTCAGGAAAATACCTTCGGCGGACGGACATTTCACGCACTTGCATAGTGCGCGGATGGAATAAGCGCCACAATCATTCGGTATTGGATTTCTACTTTATATCCCGAAAAATATAACTATTCATTTAGTGAACCACGAGGACGTTATACTGGATCAATCCTATTTTTATGGACTGTCCCACTGCTGGGCACAAGCTTTATAAAACTCAAAAACTCAAAGTATAGGTAACTTCGAGATTTTTTTAAAGAAATCTCTGACACGGAAGTGTTGACACGATGTTTTCCTTCACTTTTTAAAGTTATCGCCGATACACACATAACTTAAAAAAGATAGCGTGTCTTGGGATTCGAACCCAGAAGGCGAAATTAACAATGAATTATTTAAAAAAAATTGAAGATGAAAAGAAGCAAAATCTCCTTACCGCACAAATCAAAGCAATAATAGCAGTGCCCAGTCGTAAATTCGCGCAAAAACAAAATGTTTTTAATCTAAACGCCATTGTAGAGTTGCAAAACTGAATTATTTGTAAGTATAACACCTTGTCTGTTAGACATTCAATATGGATTAATCTACAACAGTTCTGAAGTCAATACCTATGGTCTACTAATAACACAATGACATCCCAAAGGAAAAAGGATAGCCAGTATAACGCCGGTCTCACACGGGAACACTAAGTAACCATGTAGCGATGATATGTCAGTGGTTATCGTCGCTACATACCTTAGGGCGTGAGTTCGAACCCAAACAATGAGCTTGAGCTGCCGGTGAACGCAAACATCATGAGGAAACCATAGATGGTGATGGTGTATTTTCTAGTACTCGGTAGGATTGCACTCATGTTGAAAATCTGCTGTCAAGCACCCTAAGAGTGTCTTAAAACTATCGGTGAAGGAAAACATAATGAGGAAACCATAGTATGGTGGTAAGGTACTTTCTAGAACTTGACTGGCTAGCTACCACCCTCATGTTTAGAGTTTACCATCTTCAACTACACCGTCACTTAACATCAGGTAGGCTGTCGAACACGTAGCCTGTCAAACGTAAAAAAGTAAATTCTTTCATTTGACATTAAACACATAATAATATGTTTATCTTAAAGAAATTATTTTTAAGGTGTAATTTGGGGTGAATTTAGGTTATTAGTTCGTTATATAAGTTTGACTGTTATGTCATGTACAATAAACCGCGTAAAGATGCGTCGATAGGCACTTCACTAGTTAAAATATAATTCTTAAATTTTTAATAGTCGGGTAAAAATCTCCAGTCACTAATTATTTATTTATTTATCGTATTATCGCGTCTAGATACACGAGTATACGGGCTGACAGTTTGAACATTAGCAATATTCAAAGACATGCTAGTTACTGGTCATATGAAACGTATAAAGAAATAAAATCAAAACAAATACAAAAAATTACTAAGAAAACCTTGGTTAAAGCTTTTGCCGAGACTCCAGAATTTATGGACAGCGCGCGGCGTTACACACCGAGCTAACGCAAGACATAACTACCAACTTACTTACCAACTTACAACGCAAGACTTAACTGTTATCTAATCTGTGACCGCGCGCGAGTACCATAATTATGATTTTTGGTGCGCATGATTTGTGTGTCCGTGTTTTTGTGTTTGCTCAGGATAATTAGGTCAAATATAAACCAACTATTTTTTTCATTATTTGGAACGACAATCGAGTACTGAACCCTCTGTATCAATATTGCTGATGTTCAATATTTCACGGTGTATAGACGCCATATTGTTAGTGATTGGTTTCACCCTATAAATAAATAATTAGATGGTGTATGTGTCGTAACCATTTTATGGAATATAATGATATAAAACAAAATGGCTACTTTTTTTTAAATATAACTATTTTACATTTCGGCGCGTTATTCCTTAGCCAGATTGTTATAAGGCTGAACGAATATCCACTGTATTATATTTGTGTCTCGCGTTTCTTAACACGGCTAGCTGCTATGTAATCAAGCGGGTCATAAACAGCCGCTTGACTAGCGTTTAGCTTAGATTTACGACATTCGCTTTGGTAAATCAATCTTTTTCATTATTTTAAAAACATCTTTTAACCTACTACTTAATAAATGCCTTTCCTATCCTGTTTTCATCATTACGTTTCATAATGATAATCCAGCAAAACATTGATACGCCGTTATACAAAACTCCTATATTATGTAATACCGCGAATTTTACAATATGACTGCGACAAATGCACCGAGTGGGTTTTATGCAATGCCGTCCGCACTCGTTTTTTGACAAAAATTCTAACCTGTTTGAAACCAGTTTTTAGTGTATTCGTGTAATACTAGCTTGTGTGACGTGATTCATCCCATTTAGTACCATTACAAACGCTGAGTATTTAAATGTTATTGTAATATCAGGACGGCATAAGGAAAACTATTGCACCTCCAGGGTTGATGACAGTTAAGTATTTAGACTATTAAAAATGTATAATGTATTACATAATAAATTGTAAAATATAGGAAGACTAGTCAACTCAAGGTTGGTGTTTTTAAATGATTGACAGGCATATTGTTTGACCACAGCTCACCTGATGTTAAGTGACGGTATGGTCGAAGAAGGTGTGCATCTAGCCTGGAATAAAACTGGCTCTCAAGTGAGGCTGTTGGCGCTGTGTGGAATGTCTTACGATATGTTTGTATTTATGATAATATATTATAAGAAATAAAAAACCGGCCAAGTGCGAGTCGGACTCGGTACCGAGGGTTCCGTAAAAACCTGTAGATATATAAGTAAAAGTTATAGTTTTTTAATGGTAATTTATGATTTTCGCAATTTTTTCTTTATCTGTGCTATAAGACGTTGCTTCGTACCAAATTTCGAGATTCTGAGTTCACTGGAAGTACCCAGTAGGTTTTGATTCCCTTGCAAATGTCGAAAATTTGCATCATAAACGGCTGTATCTTTTGATTGCGTTGGCTTAGAAGTTTATGAATTTATTAAATAAGATATGAATTTCAGCTTGATACCTCGACGCGTTCCCGAGAAAAAGGGTCTTGACAGACAGACGGACAACAAAGTGAACCTATAAGGGCTCCAATTTTTGCTTTTGAGGTACGGAACCCTAAAAACGAATATAATTGGGTACAATTGATATTTGAAATTTGTATTGTGTATTTAACATGTAAATAAAATAATCGTTTTCACAATATCAATCCACTGTGAAGAGTTTTGCTTGTACTTTACAAAGAGGGGAGTTCTAAGATAATGGTAATAGATAACGCCTATCCATGACTATTGCAGCGATACATAGAACTTTGAGTAACAAAACAAAGTCCAGGGCATCGCTGCATTGGCGCTCATTACTTCGAGACTTTCGATGGTTAGTCTCAGCAGCCCTGTAATTTTGCTAGCTGCAAACCTACCCTTCAAACCGGAACACAGTAATTTTAAAAACCTAGACGACCTCCTGCTAAGGAGATTTACCACCAAGTAAAACTAAAAATCCATAAATTTCATCGTCAATCCCACTAATATTATAAATGTAAAAGTTTGGATGGATGGATGGATGTTTGTTACTCAATCACGCCAGAACGGCTCAACGGATCTGGATGAAATTTTGCATGTAGATACTTTAGGCCCTGGAATAAAACATAGGATACTTTTCATCATCATCATCATCCATCACCACGTGGGTAAAACCGCGGGGCGCAACTAGTAAGTAATATTATAAATGCGAAAGTTTGGATGGATGGATGGATGTTTGTTACTCAATGACGCCAGAACGGCTCAACGGATCTGGATGAAATTTTGCATGTAGATACTTTATGCCCTGGAATAAAACATAGGATACTTTTCAACATCATCATCATGATCATCCATCACCACGCGGATAAAACCGCGGGGTGCAGTTAGTATTATAATAAAAGTCAAGTATAATAATGTTCACGGGTATTTTGGAACGCCACAAGGATATAACTAACATTTATAAATAGTATTATATTTTCTGTGGTTGATACAATCCATGTAGCCATGGAATTGCAAGAGTGATCTAATGAGGTTAATCACTACATAGTATAAAACAAAGTCGCTTTCTCTGTCCCTATATCCCTATGTACTTATGCTTAAATCTTTAAAACTACGCAACGGATTTTGATGCGGTTTTTTTAAATAGATAGAGTGATTGAAGAGGAAGGTTCATATGTATAATAACAACCATTAAATAGTGGAGAAATACTGTTATTTTTGAGGTTTATACCCGTGCGAAGCCGAAGCGGGCCGCTAGTTTATTAATAATGAAATCCTATGTTACGCAGGCTGATAATAAAAGTTAAACATTTCTTGTTGCTTTCAGAACTCTTTCAAAGCTTGTACTAGAGTCATCACTACTTTACGTTTTAAGTCATGACGGGACTTAACCTTGACCAACTTTGTGTGACTTTGACTTATTAAATTGACTTTCATATAGGTACTTGAAAATATTTAAAATAATACTTAACACAGCCAAACACAAAAAGTGCTACGCCAAAAAAGAAAAGAAAAAAATTGTAGTTTCGAATCAAGAGAGCATCTCATTCGTCTCATTGCTTTAACATTTACTGCATGGGTTCGATTCCCACCGGGACATTTATTTATGTGACGATAAATGTTTGTTCTGTGTCTGGGCGTTCTGTATCTCTACAATAGTATATAAAACTAAGCCGCTTCGCTACGTATGTACGCTTATATCTTTTAAACTACGCAACGGATTTTAATGCGGTTTCCATCAAAAGACAGAGTGATTCAAGAGGATTGACAGAGTGATTCAATACATGCATATTATAGTAGAGTATTAACTTGGTGGTAGATCTCTTTAGCAGGAGGTCGTCTAGGTAGGTACCACCGCAGTACCAGACAGATATTCTTTCGCCTAGCAGTAGTGTGTAAACTTTACTGTGTTCCGGTTTGAAGGGCAGGACCCTTCAGCTAGCGAAATTACAGTGCTGTTGAGACTTACCATCGAATGTCTCAAAGTAATGAGCGCCAAAGCAGCGATGTTTTGCTACTCAAAGATCTCTGAGAGATCTGTGTATCGCTGCAATGGTCATGGACAGGTGTTATACTTAGCATCAGGAGAGCTTATAGTTCGTCTAATTACTTTAACATAAAAAAAGAGAATCCGAGAATTTCAAAGATTTATAATGTGATTTTGTAAAAACATGTTTTACATTGCAAATGCTGGCTAAAGTAGATCAAAATAATGTACAAGTACTACGTCAGTATTTACATTGCACCCGTGCGAAGCCGGGGCGGGTCGCTAGTACATTATAAGTGTGTATTTACAAAATTAAGTATAAATATTAAGCTCGCTTCTTGAAGTTGTTGGCTCATACGTTTACCTAGGACAAGCAGTCCAACTAGGTAGGTCCAACTTCAAGAAAGAGGTCAGTCGTCGAATCCAACTCGGCTGGGCAGCGTTCGGAAAACTGCGCAACGTTTTTTCGTCTGATATACCTCAGTGCCTCAAGTCAAGTCTTCGACCAATGTGTGTTACCAGTGATGGCTTATGGTGCTGAAGCATGGTCTCTGACCATGTGCCTTCTTGATAAGCTCAAAGTTGCACAACGAGCTATGGAGAGGGCTATGCTCGGAGTTTCCCTACGAGATCGAATCAGAAATGAGGAGATCCGTAGACGAACTAAAGTAGCCGACATAGCCCAGCGTTGTGCCCAGCCTAGAGTTGAAGTGGCAGTGGGCAGGGCACATAGCACGCAGAACTGATGGCTGATGGGGCTGCAAAGTTCTGGAGTGGAAACCACGGACCGGCAAGCGCAGCGTAGGTCGTCCACCCACAAGGTGGACAGACGACCTCATAAAGACCGAAGGAACGCGCTGGATGCGAGCCGCTTCTAACCGGTCTTTATGGAAGTCAATGGAGGCCTATGTCCGGCGGTGGACGTCCTACGGCTGAGATGATGATGATAAAGTATAATTAAAGTTTTCTATCAGTTATCTGGTTCACATAGCACATATTGTTTAGTTTGGGGCTAGATGACGCTGTTTGAAAATGTCCTACGATGTTTATTTAAAATACTTTTTTTAGACTTAGAGACAGACATTCTTGTAAAGTTATAGGTACACAAATAACAAATCATATACCTGCAGTCCGCCACATATAACACTTCTAGGTGTAATCAATGCGAATGTTTTGTGTGTGTTTGTTTGTTACACATTACCAGATATGGATATTTACTTTATTTTATATTTAACAGTAATGAGACGAACGAGATGCTCTCCAGATGTTAAGAGATAACGCCTGTCCATGACCATTGCAGCGATATATAGAACTTTGAGTAACAAAACAAAGTCCAGGGCATCGCTGCCTTGGCGCCCATTACTTTGGGACTAGATAGTTAGTCTCAATAGCCCTGTAATTTCGCTAGCTGCAGTACCCTTCAAACCGGAACACAGTAATGTTTACACACTACTGCTTGGCGGCACGATATCTGGTACTGCGGTGGTATCTACCTAGACGACCTCCTGCTAAGGGAATCTAGCACCAAGTTACGTTTATTGGATTGATACGCCACCGCTGATGAATAGAATGCGGCTTGTTTATAATATTAGTGAGATATAGTGAGATAAAGAGAACACGTGCAAGCGAGACAGCTGTGGAGGTAGCGAAGGGCCTTCGCTATGTGGTATCTACAGCCACGCGTGTTTCCCCGGTCTCACATAACGGCAAAACTTGAATATGTATGCCATTCGCCATCGCCATTCGTCGAGCGGGGCGAGCGCAGTATAGCGGGGGCCTCGAGCGCCGCAGTGTCTTCTGTTTACCAACAAGGAAAATGTAAGTAAAATTAGAAAATAAAGCTAAAATGTTTCACCCGTTTATTGTAAACATTTGCAATCAGAGCTACGTGCATTTCGAATAAGTGAGATATCAATTCAAGCGTGGGATTCATAAGTTTATGTGACATGATATTACGATGCAAATATTTCGCCAACTCAATATTGTTGCATTGCTTTATCATTTTACATGTAAGTAGGTATCACATTTAAGCTGATTTGCATATGTATGATGTTTGCTGCATAGAATTATTTACGTATAATCTATTTATATAATTATATATAATTACTTATAACTACTCAGATGAGTCAGGTGTTACATGTATTCTACATATGTACTACCAATACTATCTCTTCTGTATCTTGTTATATCTTTATTTAAAAAATAATGTAATGAAGTACGACGAACACAACCTCACTGATTATTTACCTACGCATTTTATGAATATGGTTTTCTTACTTACGCAATATTTGTACCTATATAGTACTTTTAATTTCACTTGCAGATAAGTACTCTCTCTGCAAAAGAAGTACACCAATTTGATCTTTGTTTATAATCTAACTAGTATACTTCTGAAGTATTCTAATTAGACCTTACAGCACGTATCGAAGTAAAATACGTTGCTACTTATGGAGAAACTAATTAGGAGATTAGTTTAGAACTGATGAACATAAAATATCGGTGTCACATATAGACTCTGATATAATAAATTAATAAATTCAACTACGAACAGTCGAACACTCATATAATTTTTTAATGATTGAATGGATGAATGATTGAATGAATGACTGAGTGAATGATTTATTTTTTTGTTTTAACTATCACATCATCAGCCATAGGACGTCCACTCCTGGACATAGGCCTCCTCCTCCTGGGGGCGGGTTTTGCCAATACTCGCCACGCTTGGCAGGCGAGTTGGCGAGCACAGTTAGGTGTGATTGTTTAAGGAAGACGCTGCTGCCCATCTTCCAGATTACATCCCTTAGCCGGCTCTTACGGCAACCACGGAGAGAGAGGGTGGGGAACTATTCTTACGCCGGCAGCACCACGGCAACTATGTATTATGTGTTTACTAGTAACTTTTTTGTAATTTTTCTTTTTTTAACACAATTGTGTTTGTCACCTAATTAAGTCAATTTGTCACGGCTATTGTAATCACATCGAGGTAAATAAAAAAAACTAATTTATAGTATTTAATTATAAAGCGTGATTAAGTCTTGGAGAGAAAAAATGACTGCCAGGCTAGGTTTTTGACCACAACTTACCTGATGTTAAGTGAAAGTATAGTTATAGATAGAAAACACACCTAGCCTGGATGGATCTGGCTCTCAAACGAAGATAGGTACCCTACTACCATACTATGGTTTCTCACGATGTTTTCCTTTGCCACCAACTCAAGCTCAATGCTGGAATTTGACCCCACGCCCTCAATGTGAACCGACCGCGCTAATCACTGAGCCATCATCGCTACAAAAATAACAGTAATAGGTATTTATAATTACCTACCCGATTAGTTTACCCGCGCAATTAGTTACCCCTGAGTACTAAATAGCTATCGGAGGACATTTCACACAGCGCCATCTAGCCCAAACAAAACAAAGTTCGTGGTATGGGAACCAGATAACTGATACACTTTTTTATAGTAAGGTAGTTACGCTATATAGCCTTATACGCTATATAGCTATATGCCTTTAATTTTTCCGCAATTTTCTGGATTTGTATCTGTATTCCACTAGAAACCACGTGATAGCAAAAACAGATGGCATATCACGTTACGACGTAAGGACGATTTTAATTAAATTCACCATTATTTTTAACCGACTTCAAAAAAGGGGAGGTTGTCAATTTGATTGGTATTTTTTTTACAATAAGTATACTTTCATGTTCTGTGATTGGGTGTTCTGTTTATATATAAGTATTTATTTACAAAAAAATACATATAATATATTATGTATTCTATGAGTTATCTGGTTTCTATTGTACAAGTTTTGCTCAGTTTAGGGCTAGATTGCACTTGTAACTTTGGTGTTATCAATAAAATAATTGTGTTTTGTATGTATATTTGTCATTTTCGCACAAAGTCTCTTTCGCGAAACCTCAATTTCTCAGAATGTCATGTAAGCCATTTTTTTTCTCAGAAGTGACCTCGGGTATGTAATGTTCATCCGATATCATGCAATATGGTTTAGATATTGGTATTACCACAGGTAAGAACGATCAGGGACTATGGAGTTTGGATTGTGGTTACTTGGGCAGGTAACAGGTATTAAAGGTGCATAAACACCTAGGCTGTCAGCTATATATAAAAAAAAAAAACAGTTTGCCAATTTCCTTCGAGTTTTTCCAATTTTTAATATTGTACTTAGTCGGAGTAACATTACATCACGTTATCCATTAATGGACAATTAGTATAGTTCTAAACCCCAGACAAACGTAAATTTAAAAAAAATAACATAATTATATTTACGTTATAGTATAAAAGTTGAATTTTATATATGATACTTGGAGACCAATAAGAAAATGCTATCTTAGGAGCCGGACAGTTTTAATCGTTTTTAGATCTTGTCAGACCCATTGAAGGTAGACTGTAGGTGCTAGCGTGAGGCAATAACTGTTCAAGCGGGTGCGAGTGCAATGATCAAGCCATGGACTGGAGTAGTAGTAATGAAGATAATGAAAATATATGACATGCATAGAGAAACTTTCAGCTTTTATAAAATAACGAAGGTCTAGCTTTCGCGGGCTCTTGCTCTATAACACCATGCTCACATGAACATTTTTTTATAAATTTCTATAATGGTGAGAGAGAGTGAGAGACAATATCTACCCAAGTTCATACTATAAAAAGATTTCGTCCAACATAGATCAGGATCCTTGAAGAACTTAGCATAAATATGACAAAAAAGGTCACGTGTTTGTATAATGGACATGTCCGTCCAATTGTAACATTGAAACTTATACAAAAAAAATAGTTTAGGTATGAGTTACATAATATAAACCTACAACTGTCTACATAGATAATAAATAATAATAATAGTCACGGTCAACGGTTTTATAGCGAAGAGTCTTGACCACGATCTTAAGAGACTTTCGCTAGACGGTTGGGTCAAGGGTCAGATTCAAAAGGCAGTGACCCTTCACAAGGCGCGCTTTGTAAGGAGGTTTCTCACTCTAATCAACCCTAACCACCGACAGATTAGATACATTTATTATATTATAAATATATCTAATCTATCTATATCTAATACCTATAAATAAATTCCTTTCTGTGCCCGTTCCGCATTCTAGTTTTATCTCTAAGTTTTCCTTGATCTCTGGCTGATGATTATGTTTTACATGCTGGGATTTCCTGGTACTTATATTAGGATGTCGCAATCTAAGAAAGAACTTTCACTCATTCTAAAGAAAAAGACAGAGAATGAAAATGGAAAAAATTGTGTGATAGAAGTGATAGCGAGCGAACGAGAAAGCAACAAAAAATATATGATCCTATCTTTTGCTCTCATTGATTTACCGTAGCTGGTTCCGTAAGTCAAATTGATGCGTGATTGATGGACTTATAAAAAAACATGGTACTGTTTATTTCTCGGAAAATTGATACTCGCCTGTCATTTGAAAGTTTTATTTTTTATTTATCGGTAACTTGACTTGTATAGAGTCCTTAATGTCAATATTTATACCCTTTGATTTTCATCATCCATTCTAGTTAGTTTCATTCCAGGCTAGGTGTGATCTTCGATCACAAGTGAGTTGTGGTCAAACACTCAGCCCGTCACACCTAGCCTGGAATTCAATTCAATTCAATTTATTGCATAAAATATATCATTATAAGTAATAACAAATTTATTTTTTAAATAAATTATGAATTATATAATATTTGTGAATCTGAATATTTGTTCAAATAAATTTCACCTTATTAATAACGAATTCTTATACTATACAAATAAAATTAATTTGGGTTCTCGTTGGCCGCTATGCTATGAATGGAACTGACTCTCTAGTGTCGATACCACAATGCACGTCTCGTTCGTCTCATTACTTTTAACATAAATATACACAAATAAATTTCAATAAAAATATATACAGACAAGAAACAAAATTAAAAAAACATATTTCACCACATTGTGTCACATGCACACACTCATGCTTATATTTTATCACAATAACATATAAAACACTTGGAATAACATATGTTTCGTAAATGAATATGTAGGTACAATAGAGTAGATTTCTTACCATCAGGAGAGTGTTTCGTTCGTCCTATTACTTTTACATAAACGATAAACTTACCATACCTATCTGTACTTTCGAATCTCAGGTCCATCTCTTTACATATTTTACAATGTTGCTAACACCTACATCCTACATGCCCCATATTTTGGCACGGTGCGAAATTTATCAAAATGTTTTCCTTGTCCGACCGGTTTTGTTATGCCACATGTACATTTTGATTTGTATCGTTTCCTTTGAATCCTATGAATAATATATCCCACGATTCAAATGCGGCCCTTTTTTGCATACTTAACTTTATGTTATACATCAGTGTACGTTAGTGTACCTACCTAACGTGTCTACTTTACATTTTAGACATATTTTTTTTACTCCATTCTATTAGTTATGTTTTACTTTATCATATTTTGCTTTTATTTTTTCTTTCATGTTTTATTAACTTCATTTTCGTGACCTTCATCACCATCATCTCAGTCGTAGGACGTCTACTGTTAGACATAGGCCTCCCCCAATGATTTCCATGAGGATCGGCTGGAAATGGCTCGCAGCCAGCGCTAGCGCGTTTTATAAAGAAAATACAATACTGCAATCATAAAAACGGTAGTGCCATTATAAATTCTACTTAGTCTTTCATCCATCCGCCTCAAAAACCCGTTGATATCAAAATATATAACAGGACAAAAACGTTTCTATGTTGTATTAACTAATTACACAAATCATTAACTTCATAATTACCTATTTCAATAAATTTTACCCCTGATGAACGTGATTGCCGTTGTGGTGCCGGCGTAAGAATTGTACATGGTCGGCTAAGGGTTGTAATCCGCAAGATGGGCAGCAGCGTCTTCCTTGAACAATCACACTTAACTGCGCTCGCCAACCGCCTGCCAAGCGTGGCGAGTATTGGCAAAACCCCCCAGGAGGAGGCCTATGTCCAGCAGTGGACGTCTTATGGCTGATGATGTGTGCGATGTGAACGTGATTTGTAAATTTTTCATCTACTTACTTAACTCATGGTAGATGGTAGATAAACTTGGTGATAGATCTTTTTTCATATCAAAATTAATTTAAGTTTTCATTTTCATTACAGAGAGGAGAAAGATGTCATTTTTCGTGTTAAGAAAATGCTGCTTTTGCGTAGACCTGCGCCTGGGCAGCTTCATAATCGCATATCTAATGCTGGTAAATATCATTATTTCTCTTTGCAAACATAATATACTGTATATGAATAAATATAGTAAGACATTTCACACAGCGCTATCTAGCCCCAAACTTAGCAAAGCTTGTGCTATGGAAACCAGATAACTAATAGAATACTTACATATAGAGCAGACACAGAACAGACATTTATCTTCATATAAATGTTTGTACTGTTGGGAATTGAACCCACTCCGATATTCAACTAAATACAAATACAAATATTTTATTGATAACACCATACGTGGTTGCAGACCGTGGGCACCAGAATGTATACCGACCTCTCCGACTTGACGAGCCGATGCGACGGCGCTACTAGTTGGTCTTTCTTTTTAATACTGTGAAGATCCAACGTGCTGTGGACGCAACGTAAATTATGGTGTTCTCGTATTGCCGCTAGCTTCAAATGGTGAAGGAAAACATCATGAGAAAATCTGGCATGTTTGAGAGTTTTACGAAGATGTGTGTTATCTGGCAACTCAGCGTGGTGGACTTATAACCTTACCCTTTACACAATGAAAAGAGGCAGCAATGGAATGGGAGAGTTAATAAAAACAAACAGGGCCAGTGAGTCCGTAGATACTTTTCCAAGTACAATCTTACTTGCCATTCAGATAGCTACGGGTGGATTTGGAGAGATTCCTTTTTTTAATTAAACCGATTCGTAATACTTTTCCATCAGGAACATAAATTTTATAGCATAAGAAAGAAATTATAAATATAGGCGTTAATTCCGAATATTGCATTTTATGTCCTATATCTTTCAAGTTCCAATCTCGAATATCGAACATATCGAATCATCCTCTGTTCTCTGAAATGAAGAGAGCTTTCAATGCGATGCAATTTTCGTTCCAGATCGCCCGACTATCAATGCTGGTCATAACCAGCATTCACATTTCCACGGAAAATAGTATGATCCAGCACGGAGTCCATAACATAGCCGTCCAGGACATGGCGTTCCACCGCCTCACTAGCATCATCAGCCTGATGATTCTGGTTTTCGAGATCTTGCTATGCATCGCGCTTATTGTGGGCCTGGCCAAGGTAAGAAGCTTAATTAAGAAACTTAAGCTAAAACTCGAGCCAATCAGAGAAGCTGGATTCATCATCAACATGAACCTAGCATAGTTTACTGTTGGTCTCTCCCAAGACACGCTACCCAGGCGTCCTACACTACGTTTGCAGTCGTGATCTCCACTATAGAACATGTTTATCCCAGCGGTTGTCTCAGCCCACTGCTACTTCAACTTACTAATACGCTGAGCTATGTCGGTGTCTTTTGTTCTCTGGCGAATTACTTCGTTCCAGGTACAATCCCTTAGAGAAATACCGTGCATAGCCCTTTCTATAGCTCGTTGAGAGATTTTAAATTTATGTTAGCTGCGAGTAAGAGCCGTAGGTTATGACGAGTAGAACGCACTTTCGGTTTGAGGGTTTGTACGATGGGTGACGGAAGGTAGAAGCTGGATTAACCTGTATGAAAATAAATTCTACTCAAATGGCTAGACCAGTGTCAAGCATCCATGGCGCCAAGTAGCCATATGGGAATAATTTATCACATAGGCATACGGATGGGAATGACAGGAATAAATGGAAATAAAAAATATATTCCTTTCCCAATAGCTACTCAAGGGGCAAGAGGCAAAACAATATTCACTATTATTCCAAGCGTAAACAATCATAAAAAGTTTTTTTTTTTACATTAGATTAAGCATGCGTTTGTCCACGTTTGTACTTTAAGATATAACAAAACAATGCATGGTGAGATATTCCTCTTTTTATAGAGCTACAAAAAAGTCCGAGGCGGGTCGCTAGTTTTGGAATAAATCACTTATTTGGGAATAAATAATGGACACGAACCTATTCTGAGAAAAAAAATACGACTACTTTGGACCACTACTTTAAAATACATAATTCTAATACTTCTAATACTTTTTTCAACCAAAAATATGTAAACAGTTTTTTTTTTATACTATCGGTTTGCGTTTGACCACGCCCTGCTTAGCGTGATGTTATGTTTGTTAGTAGCGATGATAGCGTGGTGGTAGGGTACTTTCTAGTACTCGGCTGTCTAGCTACCACCCTCAAGTTGAAAATCTGGCAGCATCACTTGAGAGCCAGTTCCATTCCAGCCTAGGTGTGCTTTACCCTCTTCGACCACACCGTCACTTAACATCAAATGAGTTGTGGTCAAGCACGTAGCCTGTCAGCGATTTAAAAAAAGCAGGATGTAGTCTAAGATGACGCACGCTTACCTACAAAAACCTGCTTACTCTGGATTTGAAGACTCCCAAGTTGTACTTTGCGGGAATAACAGACGCCGGCAGAGAGTTCCACACCCACGCTGTACGTATTGGATATATGGAATCGAAGCGTTCCCGTAGGAAGGCGGGTGAAGCCGTGTATTTGCACTAAAAATAGAAAATAACAATAATGAATGTTTGTGACATTTCAGCGGTTAGACCAACACCTGGAGATGTACTACGTGGGAAGCTGCGCATTTCTGGTGATGGGGATAGTTCTGTATTCCGCCGTGCTGCTCCGATACGCTGATCGCTTCGGCGCCTGGGCCTGGGTGCTGGTTGCCATCGAGATCTGCATGAAATGTCAGTACTTTTTTACTACCTATATACACAAAAAATATGGAAGTTATGATTTAGCTTTCTATTTATACATATTTTAACATATAAAGCGTTGATCGACGCGCCTTAGTTTACGGGTGTCATAGAGTAGGTACATAAAGTCGCAGTAAAACCAAAATGGCGAATTTTGTATTTTTTTTTAGATAATCATGCCGTGTGTGTGTTGTCAATTGAAATGGTTTAATGAGCATATTAATACTATTGAAAATCTGCCACCTAACGGTGTGTTTCGGCAGCCTCATTTGAGAGCCAGTTGCATACCAGGCTTGGTGTGCGTTACCATCTTCGATCACACCGTCACCTAACATCAGGTGAGCTGCTGTCAAACACCTAACTTGGCAAACATAAAAATTAATTAAATAAAATACATCAAATACATAAATAAAATACATCATATAAATGTAAATAATTTAAATCGGATCTACAAAAAGTCTGACCCATCCTTACTCTACACTCAGAGTTCTTCATTTTGCTAAGCATCCATTGAAATAACTTGATTTAAAACGTTGAAATTATCTTTATATAACCTCTTGTTCTTGTTTCTTTTTATCTTTTATATTTAAATGCCTGAACAGATTTAAATATATGGTGTATCGTTAAAATCCTAATATAATCCTGAGTGACACAAACTAAAATTTATTTAAAAAAAAAACAATATGGCGACTTAATGGCTCTGTATTCAAAATGTTCGTTTTTTGGCACGGTAGAAGTATTTATTAATTTGTATTATTATTTAAAGTCTGAAACCTTAAATGTCCGTCGCTGGGAGACTTATTGAGTATCGATTTTTTTTACAAATACAAATTACTAATACATATATTTTATTGATAACACCAATGTTACAAGTCAATAAAATAAAAGCCAATGTTACCACTTATACTTAAAACCCCATAGCAGATCAAGGGCCCCTCGATAAAATTTGCTACGGGCCCCGCGCTTGCTTCATCCGGCACTGCTCCCAACTAGACTGCCCATACTTATACGTGTGATAAATAAAACAATAGTGTAGTAAAAAGAATACTAAATTACAGAAATAATAAGTAAATTATATTTCAGTGATCCTGATCTATTTCCTGGCGGTGATAAGAAGCTACTACTACAAGATGAGAGATGAAAAAAATGATGATGAACAGCGGTTAGACGGCAAGGAACCAACCAACTTCTTTGCCAGAACAAAACCTACGTTGATGAACTCGAAACCATAAAGTATTAGAATAGAAGAAAGTAAAAGAATGTACTTTTCTTTCACTCTCTGTCATAGAACAGATCAATGACAGAGAGAGTAATAGAATAGGAAGAAAGTTAAATTACTAATGTTGCGATTTTTGGGGAATTTATTTTGTAATGATTTGAATCAGAGAGCATAGCAATTTCGGTTCAAAATTTTTGATACGAAAAAGTGTGACATATTTATCAACGCCTCTGGTGTAAAAAGAAACTAATATAAAGTGTTTTTTTTTTAAATATAGTTTTTACTAATTATTATGTTAAAGGCGGCCTTTTTTATATTTGGTGGTGGCGTGGCCAAAGATGGTAAAGCACATAGCCTGGAATGCAACTGGCTCTTAAGTGACGCTGCCAGAACACACCATAAGGTGCTTAATGGCAGATTTTCAACTTGAGGGTGGTAGCAAACCAGCCGAGTACTAGAAAATACCCTACCATCACGCTATGGTTTCCTCACGATGTTTTTGTTCACCGGCAGCTCAAACCCATTGTTGGGGTATGGACTCACGCCCGATCATCCAATCGTGTCATCCGACCCCGCTAAACATTGAGCTATTATAGCTACAAACAAAAGGCTAGTAAATTTTAAATTATTATATAAACTTTAATTATAGAAAAATGTATAGAAATGAACAGCGTATAAATCGAAATATTCAATTTACTTGACTATTGCTTATAACTATGTAACTCTCGCATATGCTAGAGCCACTGTACTTTTAGTTCGAGTTTACATTTAAGATACTAGGTATATGTACTTACTTACACCTAAGTATTTTTCTGACCGTTATTGGTAATATAGGGTCTTGATTATCCTGCAATGTTTATTATTTATCTAATACTAGCGACCCGCCCCGGCTTCGCACGGGTAGTAGAGCATATTATGCCCGCATGTTTTGTCTGTCGTAGGGCTGATCTGTTCATATTTCAACCAATTTACACAAAACCTTGACAAATTATATACCTAAACCTTCCTTATGAATCACTCTATCTATTGGTGATTGGTGAACTCGCCCGATAATTCGTTCAGTAGTTTTTGAGTTAAATGCGAACAGACAGGCAGTTAGACAAACAGACAGACATGACGGACGATTTGGTTTTAAATATGTAGTGATTAATTCGGTCCATTTCGTGAATTATGTATAGTGTAAATAGTCGCTGTCTTAACCAAATCTATCCAGCGTGTAGGACACTTTAATTTTCTGATGTAGATGTTATATAAGTACTAACTGACAGCGACTGACCTACCAAATCAGACCGTCTCTAAGCTTCATAAGCTAAAATATGTGTCAATTTTACACCACAGCTCACCTGATCTTAACTGACGGTGTGATTGAAGATGGTAAGCACACCTAGTCTGGAATAAAACTGGCTCTCAAGTGTGGCTGCCGGAACACACCGTTAGGTGCTTGACGGCAGAGTTTTAACTTAAGGGTGGTAGCTAGCCAGCCGTGTACTAGAAAATACCTTGCCACTACGCTGTGGTCTCCTTACGATGTTTTCCTTCGCCGACAGTTCAAGCTCATTGTTGGAGTTTGAACCCACGCCCTGCGGCGTGTGAACCGACCATGCTAACCACTGAGCTACCATCGCTACAAAAAGCCCTTTAATTCCATATTTTTCTGTTTTTCAGAAGGATAGAATATACGTGATGTGTGTCAGGATGGATATACATATGCGATAATTCAAGTGGTTAGCTTGTTCAATTCGGACTCCGTGCCGGAAGATGTGGGTTCATATCCTAATTACTACTTCAAACAAGTAAAGAGAAATTACATCTACATTGTATTGCTTCGTGTCGAACCTTATCTTAAATAATTAAAACAAAACAAAACATCAATAAATAAATAGGGAAGTAAACATTTTATAATGTTTCTTTCACGCTAGAAAGAGTGCGCTATATAGTAAGATATGACGTCACTTCTATGCATTCCGTACAGGCTCTATTATGCTCAAACTGCGGAAAAGTAACAGAGTAATACTAGTGTCTGACAGTTAAAGTGTGGCCGGAACTTAGTGCGACTTTGTGATATTAAGCAAAAAAAGAACTAAATACACCTACCTTGAACAAACACCTAATTAATATTTCCAAAAACTTTTTATAACATCCATTTTAAAAAAAACCATCCATGCTCTTTAAAATATTAAATACCTGATATTAATAATACAAACATTGATGCAGGATGTTTAAAAATGAGGAAAAATGTTTTCTTACAGTACATTATTATTTGTATTAGACACCGGTTTCGTGATTGTCTTGCTCTTTGACATAGGCATTCCCAAGTGTTCTCCACAACGATCTATCCCTTGCTGTACTCATCCAGCATGGTCATGCCTCCTTGATATCATCCTCCTATCTTCGATGCCGTCTGCCTTTAATTCTCTTTTTATATCTAGGGCATCATTCCGTCACTTTGTTCGTTCACTTTTCTGTCTTCAAAAGACAAAATTAGGTTAAAACAATTAGAAAACAAACCAAGATTATAGATATAAAATATCAAATCAAACAACTGAAATGGCAATTTATTTTTTAAGTGTTGACAGGCTATTTGTTTGACCACAGCTCACCTGATGTTAAGTGACGGTGTGGTCGAAGATGGTAAAGCACACCTAGCCTGGAATGGGCAGGACACCTTCGTTTAGAATATGTGAGTATAAATACTTTGATAAATTAGGCAGTAGGCTGTAAGTTCATCCACCTTCCAGAATTTAGCACACGAGCCCAAAATGTAGATCCAAATACAATAGACGTAGGACGCACCTATTGATCTAAATAGTAGACTAGACGTCGCCATGCCAGGGTATATCGGCAAAGAGTTAAAATACTTGTGCAGTAGTGACAATGTCTTTGGTTTTGGTAACATACTTACCTAAATCTGGTTGCTCTCGTTTATCCTAGCTATTAGACACCAGAAATGTATAAACAAATAAATTATTTACGTATAGCTATATTTCTTCAGTATTAATTAACAATTAATATAATTATCTATGACTATGACTATAATAAGAAAGGCCTTTTTAGACAAGTTTTTAAGCATTGTGGGCCTTATTACAATAGTTGAAAAGACTTTGTTTACGATCCCACGCCCTACAGCTCTTGTAGCAGACATACTAGCATTGAGCCAACAGGGCTATCAATATATTATTAGTAGATTATTAAATTTTTAATGTTATCAATAAAATATTATATTAATAAAACTGCGCCACACAATTTAATTTCAGCTATTCCATATAAAATATTTTACGTAGGTAAGGAAATTTTATCAGTGTAACTTCTGTTTATTGCTTAATCTTTGCCACACCCCATGGCTTCGGCTTCACAGTATCTCGTGGACCAACAGTCAGTGGTTAGTTTTGTTCGGGTTCACATATTTCAGTGAAATCTTAACTTGGTATGATGATTTTGTTTATCAAATTATTAACTTTTCATTTGATCGCTTAATTTTATAGATGTCAATAACTGTGTGCGGGTTTTTTAATACCCTAGTTTATTAATACTATAAGTATATGTATTTTGTATAGTGATGTTTATTGCATACTCTTGTTCTGCAGATCGAAAGATATTAGTTTTTAAACTTTTAGTCAAACGTTTAGTAGGCTGGCACCTACTCTGTCTTAAGAGTTCAGCATTACCATCCAGTGCGATAATGCTGCCACAATGGATGGCAATGCCACATTCTAGCCGCATTTCCTTTTTTTATGATGATAGGCTATGTGATTGACCACAGCTCACCCGATGTTAAGTGACGATGTGATCGAATATGTTAAGCATAGCCTGGAATGAAACTGGCTCTCACGTGATTGTTTATGTTTCATTTTTTTATTATTATCTATGTTTAAATTACTTATACATTAACAGTACAGATATAAGTTATGTCTATGATTGAAACTTGTGTATAATAAAACTTCTTTTAACATTTTTAGATTCAGTGCTAACTAATATGAATGTCCGTTGGACCACCAACTCGCCTGATAGTAAGCGATTATGTGGTAGACGATGAAGCACGCAGACTTTGGAGATACCTATTCACTCGAACCTTGAAAAGATCTAGATTATATCCATCCTTGGAACAAGGAATTCGGCAGCATGTTCTATTATTTGGCGATACGAATGAAAAACGTAGAGAAAAAAGTTTAGTTATAGAATTATATTACATAATCAAGTTTTTTTTTTAACCACAAATTACAAACTCAAAACTTAACAAAAATATTGAAAATAGGTATTATTTAAAACATATTGCCTATATTACCACTGTCTCTCCCCTCAATGATCTCTTAGACTTTTGATTACGTTATCTGGGGTCTAATTATAGATATTGTTTAAAATTAACTAATCTATAAATATAAAATGTTTTATCAACTTCTCAAGCTTAGACAGGCTATTTTAATCTTAATTAGCTTTTAGAATTAAAGCGTTCAAAGTCCTGGGTACTACTGTAATGGCCATGTCACAGCATTACCACTTACCATTACGAGAGTCTTGTTCGTGTCGTTATTTTAATACTTTAAAATTAACGATTAAGGCCGTGTGTAAGAGTTGTATAACCTATAATGTTGGTTCATCATTGAAATAAAGAAGGAGCAGAGCGGGCAGAATTTTTGGCATCTTAGTTGAGCGAACGTCTGGCTTTCAATCTGAAGGTCCTGGGTTCGTATCCCACGGCACGCATCTGTCATTTTCAAGTTATGTGTGATTGTCGATGATTTAAAACGGTACAGGAAAACATCGTGAGGAAACCTACAAGTCTGAGATTTCTTAAAAAAACCGTCCAAGTGCGAGTCGGACTCGCGGACCGAGGGTTCCGTACAAACCTGTAGGTATACCTATAAGTAAATTTATGGTATTTTTTTTTTAAATATAAATGTATGCTTTGCGTAATTTTTCCTTTATCTGTGCTATAAGACGTTGCTTCGTACCAAATTTCAAGATTCTGAGTTCACGGGATACCCTGTAGGTCTTGATCCTTGCTTGTGTCGAAAATTTGCAGAAAAAACGGCTGTATCTTTTGATTGCGTTGGCTTAAAAGTTTGATTTTTTCACAGCTCCAAGAGACAGTAGACCTGAGTATTTGATATGAATTTCAGCTTGATGCCTCAACGCGTTCCCGAGAAAAGGGGTCTTGACAGACAGACAGACAGACGGACAACAAAATAATCCTATAAGGGTTCCGTTTTAACATTTTAAGGTACGGAACCCTAAAAAGGTTCTCAAAGATGTCTAAAGACTGCCAACCTGCACGTGGTGGACCTTACCCTTCTCACAATGAGACGAGCTCCGCGCCCAGCAGTGGGACAGTTTATAAAAACTGATTTGGAATGTCGGCTGTGGATGTTAATGATGAAAACTTTGTATTAGGATTCCCAAACTTATTTGGGCAAGAGACCCTTTATCCAAAATGAACTGATACCTCAGACCAAAACCCCCATAGCCAAATTACTTTAAAAATCTCTAGTTTTTTTCCCATTGATACAACATACTTATTAATTGAAAAAGTTTGCGGTTGGTTAAGTGAGTATAATTTTAAAATATCAGGCATTCTAATAACAAGTCGGAACACGTAACACAACTTATACAGTACCTTGAAAGTTTCAAATAAGAACTTGTGTTAATTAATAGGGGTCGATTTTTAGACCGCGTCGACCCTTAAAATCAGTTTTCGTTTATGTTGTTATTATGTGGAAATCGATATCGACCACTTTGGGTATTCCTGGTGTAAGGGATTCACTCACCCCAGAACCTATTGATGTCGATAAATCTTCTTGTCCTCTAACCGATCATTTTTACTCTTATTTCACTTAAGACCGGAAAAATTCTCGCTTATGTTTCAGATTCGAAATGGGGTTGCCGCAACTAGAAACATGCTGCTTCATATTCGATTTGAAGACCGGGAACATTATTCTTGGGTGCCTGAATGCGGTAGGTTTTCATTACTTATGTTCTAAACATCAGATCATACTTTATTCACAATATAATCTCGCTTTCGGCTAGGTTATTTTGCACACGCCTTGTCTGATGTAGAAAAAAACCTGTTTACTTTGGATTTAAAGACACTCAAATTGTACTTTGTGAAAAATACAGATACCGGCAAAGTTCAGTCACACAGCGAGCTATGGAAAGAGCCATGCTTGGCGTTTCTCTGAGGGATCGTATGCGGAACAAAGTAATTCGCCAGAGAACTAAAGTCACAGACATAGCTCAGCGTGTTAGCAAGCTGAAGTGGCAATGGGCTGGACATATCTGTCGCAGAACCGATAACCGCTGGGGTAGACGAGTTCTAGAGTAAAGACCCCGAATTGGCAAACTTAGCGTAGGACGCCCTAAGACTCGATGGAGTGACGATATATGTAGGGCAGCTGGTGCTGGATGAAAGCGAAAAGCCGAAGATTAGGATGAGTGCCGTGTCTTGGGAGAGGCCTATGTCCAGAAGTGGACTTCGATAGGCTGATGATGATGACAGACACCGGCAGAGAGTTCCACATGCTCGCTGTACGTATGAAGAATGTGGCATGTGTGGCACTTGTCCGTGTCTGCCTAGCCGTTCGGTAATAAAAAGAAGCAGGTGGAACCAAATTATGAATATGAAAGAAATGTCGTAAAAAAATTTGCACTCGTCTTTTACTGTTTTGCGTACACCGTATATAAAAATTAACGCAGAATGTTTTTTTTGGCCACTATCTCATCTGATGGAAAGCGACGATGTGGCCGAAGATGGAGCACACAGGCGTAGGCAATACCTATTCACGTTTTTCATTAACGATTAATTAAGTGTTAATTGAGTTGTTAATTTTTTTTGTTAGGTTGTGTAGTCGTGTGTTGTTTGCATTAAATTAGGTAAAATATGTCATTAAAATTATAGTATGTCAAATGCATAATCTTTTATTCTTTCTAAATATATATTACTCAAAGGTGACTGACTGACTGACTGACTGACTAACTGACTGACTGACCGACTGACTGACTGACATAGTGATCTATCAACGCACAGCTCAAACCACTGGACGGATCGGGCTGAAATTTGGCATGCAGGTAGATGTTATGACGTAGGCATCCGCTAAGAAAGGATTTTGATTAATTCTACCCCCAAGGGGATAAAATAGGGGATGAAAGTTTGTATGAAACTTTGTCAATTTTAAACCGATCGGGCTGAGACTTTGCATGCATAAAGCTACTATGACCTAGGCATCTAGTAACCGCGGGGCACAGCTAGTTTTTAAATAAAAGTCAAAGTCATAAAACCAGGTCTCTTGAAACCAAAATCTTAACTTAGCGTTCTGTTCAGTGTGTTGTAAAATGTACTTATGACTTTCCAGGTGCTGTCGTTCATCATGGTTGTGATAATGATAATAGCAGCTTCCATGGTCGGCGTGGAGGTCAGCGCGGATAAGGAACAGATGGAACCTCTGGACGAGGTGGAGAGGAGGGCGGGGGAGACCGGGCTCTATGTCATGTGCATTATACTGATCCTTATGTTCACTGCCAAGTTCTTGTTCGACTTATTCTTTGTATATGGAGTTGTTACGGTAAGCTCGTTTAAATTATTCAGTCTATCATGATGATACCTTTTTTTGTTGACATTTAATAGCACTATGGAAACAGACGTGGTTTTAAAACATTTGCGGGATTATTCACGTTTATAGCGATGATATATGTTATACTATTCTAACGCCAGCACCACCACGGCAATCGCAGGTATTTCCTACATATTACATTTTAATTATTAGCAAATGTAATTCCACATTTCAGGAAAGAGCCGGCATTATCAAAGCGTACGTGATAATGTGGATTGTATTCTTCTTGCTACATATGTTTGTGTTCTTCCTCAACGTGACCGGATTTGGAGCAGCCACAATTTGCACAGAACTCTTTTACATCTGTAAGTTATTTCATGATGAAACGCACAAAACTTCACGGTATGACATAACGCCTTCCGATAGAATCATTGCAGGAATAGGGTACCATTTTTGAACGAACACTCTGTTCACTCACTACTGCTTGGTGACAGAATATCCCGTACTGCGGTGGTACCTACTTAGAAGACCTGCTAAGGAGCTCTACCACCAAATAGGTTGTGTTCTGGTTCGAAGGTTACTGCAACTAAGTAGCTAACGAAATTACAGGGCTGTTGAGATTAATCCTCGAATATCTCAAAGTAATGAGCGACAAAGCAGTGATGCCCTGGACCTGGTTTTATTACTCGAAGTTTTGTGTAGCGCTGCAATGGTCATGGAAGTGCGTTATCTCTTACTATCAGGAGTGCGTCTCGTTCGTCTCATTACTTTGTCATAATAAAATACCTCCTGTCTACCACCCAGTAAAATAAGTAGGTATAAAGTATATAGGTTAGTCCTTCGATTATGCAATCAAAGCCATAGTTTAGTTTTGTCACTTGTCTACGCGGGGAAAGACAATTTTCTCCTTGTCACATACTAGAGGAGAAAATCTAAAGCAAAATACAGTGTTATAACTAACAAGTCACAGGCAACTTTAAAGTTCCAGGCTAGGTGTGCTTTACCATTATCGACCACTTTACTTAACATCAGGTGACCTGTGGTCAAACACTTAGCTTGTCAACTGTTTTTTTTTTTTTATGGGAAGTAGGTATTTATTGTTCAAAACTTTTATTTTTCAGCCCTGAACGTGTATTTAATTCTTCTGGTCCGCAGTTATTATAAGATGCTCAATACTCGAGAAGAGGTTTAATAATTTTAATTTAAGCTCGTCTGTAGTTTTTTAATTAATTTTAATTATTTTAAGTATGTAGTAAATTATAGTAAAACTTAATATTATTTACATAATTGTTATTGCATTATTTTCTTTTGCCAGATATTTTTAATATTAAAATTGTTAGTAAAAGATTTTAAAGATTATGCAATTTATAAAAATGTTATCTAAATGTTATACATATTTATATAGATATCAAAAGTTGATGATGATTACGTATTTCTAAATTGGTAATTCCCGTAAGCTGTTAACTTAATTTATATATGTAAATTGCGATATGCCTTGAGTCAATTTTACAAATATTTTAGTCGCTCTATGTAAATCAGTACAAACGTAAAAGCATCTATAAAAACTATTTTTTTTTATATTTAAGGTCAAAAGGGATAAGGTCCCTATCTTCTAGGTCTGCTTGGTTCATCTTCGACCACGCCATCACTTACTAACAGGCTAGTTGGTGGTCAAACGCGGACTTAACACGTAAAAATTCTTTTCACCTACTTTTTGTATCAGGTATGTAAAATTATGTATACAGGGTTACATATGATAATTACCCTAACTTTTCTTACCTTGCGCAAACATCGTTATTGTTCTAATAAAAACATAAAGTAAATATAGACCATACTCATTGTAGAAAATTAATTAAATAATAAATAAATATCGTAGGACATTACACACACATCTGACCCCAAACTAAGCAGAGCTTATGTGATGAAGTCAGATAACTGATAGGATACATAAATACTTTTTGTGTAAATACATATTTATAATACATACAGAATACCCAGACACAGAACAAACATTGGTTTATATTACAAAATTGTCTTGGGTGGGAATCGAACCCACGCCCTATTAAAGATACACTTATAGCCTTGCGGGGCTATTTTATTTGAAGAAAATGAGAAAACGTTTTAAGAAGAAAAGTTTTTAATCCGGTATCATTTACAATTAGTATTCAATTAACATTTCGAAGGAAAAAGAACCGCGCCCGGGCCCGACGGCGCATGGGCGCAGCACGTGCGCTCGCGATCGCGGAACAATTCAGACTCTTTTTTTTTTTTTTTTTTTTTTTTTTTTTTTTTTTTTTTTTTTTTTTTTTTTTTTTAAGAAGAAAAGTTTTTAATCCGGTATCATTAACAATTAGTATTCAACTAACATTTCGAAGGAAAAAGAACCGCGCCCGGGCCCGACGGCGCATGGGCGCAGCACGTGCGCTCGCGATCGCGGAACAATTCAGACTCTTTTAACACTCAGCGGCGCGCACGCTCCCGCAGCCGATGCGACCGCCGGCACCCCGGCGGGGAGAGGGAGGAGGGGAGAGCCACCTTCCCAATCTCGCTCGCTATAACCTCCCCCTCCAAGTTACAAGGTCGACTCGACTGTAACTTGGCTGGTGGTCGTCCGCGACGACGCGGATGTCGAACAACAGGCCCAATGCCAACATAAGGAGTCAAGGCGTTGGCATGATACTTGCCCTTAATATCCCCATTGGAGTCAACAATTTCAAAGGACGTTGGAGTAATAACTCTTGAGACACGATACGGCTCCTCACGCCGCGGAGCAAACTTACTGGTAAAACCTTTAGCAGCATTGCTTGCCAGGTGCGTCTCCACTAAGACGAGGTCACCTTCCTTATAAGGCGGGACATCCCGACGATGCTGATCACCTTCGGTCTTCCTAATGTCTTGTTGTTCCTCCACACGATGTCTGACATCCACAAGAATGCGGGCGAATTCCTTTAAGTAAGGCGTAATCTGTGGAACGAAAGTCTGTTCTGCGACTATCGAGCGTACATCCGCATCTACGTTTATTCGGCCTGGAGTGTAACCGATGTCCAGATCGTACGACTGTATCTTCATTGCCCATCGGGCCAATCTGCCACTTGGCGTCTTCAATGAAAGTAGCCATTTTAAAGGTTGATGGTCGGTTGCTACGTGTACTCGGGCTCCTTCCACGTATCCCCTAAACTTCTCCAGCGCCCACACTACCGCCAAAGCCTCGCGCTCGGTCGTGTGGTAATTACGCTCGGCAGGAGTCAGCAACCTACTTGCGTACTCGATAGGCCTTTCCTCTGTAGGACTAGGGCCTTGCATTAAAACGGCTCCAATAGCATATGCACTTGCATCGGTACGTAAGATGAAAGGCTCATCGAAGCTAGGCTGGCGGAGTATAGGGCTGGAGGAGAGCCGTTTCTTCAACTCTTCAAAAGCCTTCTGCTCCTCCTCCCCCCACTGCCAGCGTCTGTTTTTCTTAGTTAAATCGGTTAAACGACGTGCAATCTCAGAAAACCGGGGAATGAATTTGCGAAACCATGAGCAGGTCTGAAGAAAGGTCTTTAACTCCTTAAGATTTGTGGGAGGTTTCATATTCACAACTGCCTCCACCTTCGTGGGATCTGGTTCAATACCCTGAGCTGAAACCACATGTCCCAGGTAAGTTACCCTTTCTCTAGCAAATACACACTTGTCCCGGTTGGCACGTAGGTTAAAGAGGCGAAGACGGTCAAAGACCTTTTCCAGGTCATCCAGGTGACGACCCAGGTCTTCAGAAATCACCAAAATGTCATCTAAATAAGCTAATACGCAGATATCCTTAAGGCCTGACCTCATTCTATCCATCAAGCGTTGGAACGTCGAAGGCGCATTCTTTAATCCGAACGGCATACGACAGAACTGAAAAGTTCCAAACGGTGTTGTAAACGCAGTCTTATGTCGATCCTCCGGCGCAACCTCCGTTTGCCAGTAGCCTGCCTTCAAATCAATGGTTGACATTACAGCATTTGCTTTGGTATTCTTCAAGAGCTCGTCTATAAGAGGAATGGGGTACTTATCCGTCCGAGTTACACTATTCAACTTGCGATAATCTACGCAGAAACGGACTTCACCATTCTTTTTCGGCACCAAAACGACGGGTGCCGCCCATTCTGATTCAGCTTCTTCAATGACACCTTCTTCCAGCATTTTGTCCAACTCCTTTCTGATTATTTCCTTCTTTGCAGGAGAAACTCGGTAAGGTGGTCCGGCAATCGGAGCAGCATTACCCGTATCAATATGGTGCACCGCAAACTGTGTAGGCCCTCCCCCTGGAGTAAAAATGTCCTCGTGGGCATTCAGGAGGTGGGAAAATTTGTCCCGATCTTCAGGTCTAAGGTGGGAACCTTCATCTACGCGGAGACCCACTGACGCGCAGCCAAGTGGTCTAACGGTTGCACATTCAAAAAGAAGCGGTTGAGGTGTCCTATCGTGTCTCAAACTCCACACCCCCAAGTCAAAGTCAAGTAGCACGCCAGCCGCTTGAATGAAATTCATACCTAAAAGACTTTCGGTGGCATGTGGTAACATTATAAAATTAACATCAAATATTTTCCCCCGAACTTCAACACCTACACGTGCCATTTCAACAATTTCGGCACTTAGCCGACCGTCGGCATATTTAAGTTCAGTAGATACATTTTGAAACTTATGGCCATTCTTTGCCAAATGGTTTTTAAGACTAACACTGCCTATCGAATGTTTCGCACCGGTGTCGACTAATAGCTTGCCTATTGTTCCGTATATACACACACTGACTACCGGTCGAACTCGCGACTCTAACACTTCACTCGCGGAATTAGCGGACACAGATTGGAAAAACGCGGTCGGAACACTTTTATTTGCTTTACAAGTCGGGCAGTTGGATCGAATCACACCAGGAGCTCCGCACCCAAAACAAGTAATCGTCGGTCGTTTATCATCACCGACGTGGCCGTCTTTCGCAGGTTTCTTATCTTTCAGCTTCCTGCAGTCATCCTTAACGTGGCCGTATTGTTTACAATAAATACATTGAGGCCTTTTCTTATTTAACGTTGGTTCCGTAGATGACGGTGGGTATCGCGGCGAAGACGAAGACAATGGCCGATTTTCTTTTAAGATATCTTCAATACGCCTAGCATTCGTTAAAAGTTCGTCAAATGTAGAAAAACAATTCCGCGGCACCTTTTCTCGGAAACGGACATGTAGAAGTCCATACACCATGTCTAGTTGAACCATCTCCGTTAAGGAGACGGGAGGCAATTGGGCAATCAGTGCCCTTAAATGACACACAAACAGGTCTGTCGGTTCCTGTTGTAGTTGCTCCCTCTCGAAAAGTTTCCTATAAATTTGGTGTGGCGGCATACGTGGTCCAAAAGTATTTTTTAAAGCTGCGATTGCATCCGCCCAAGTAGCCGTAGAAGATTTGACGCCTTGCCACCAGGTTGCAGCTAAATTAGTTAACAGCATAGATAAACCTCTCAGTGCAATGTCATCTTCTACACGGGCACACTCTTTGTATGTTTCTACGGCGTCAATAAAGGCTAACACATCAGAAGATTTTCCGCCGTCGAAACGAGAACTGCACTTTGAAAAGTTATTATTTGAAGTTGTGTTGCTTACCGACGGCTCTCTACTTAGCCTGTTGATAAGGAGCATCAGCTGCTCGTTGGTCATCATCACGGCGGCGGCGGCAGGCGCGCCACCAGGTGACGGCGCACCCGCCACCAGATCAGCAGCGGCGCTTGAGCCAGCGGCTCCTGCAACGCCACTGTGCATCGGCGCAGCCCCAGCTGCGCGATCGCCATGCACTCCAGCGTCAGCCGATGAGTGGAAGAGCACCTCTTCCTCAGGCTGCTGCGCGGCCCCCCTTACAGTGGGGCTCGCAGCACGAGATCGCGTAAGCACCATTATTTCCCCGTTGCGGAAAAGTCTAACCCTTGGCCAAAATTACGCCTTAACACAGTCACTAGGTACGCATCCAGATTACAGGTACGAAGTCCTGACACAAAACCTGGCCGTAAAACTAAATAAAACAGTCACACTGTACTCCTCTAGGTTCAAGAACGTGTCTTGCAACGAAACCTAGGTAGGTAACCGAACAATCACTATCCAGATTTCAGGTAGTTACGAGTCCTGGCACAAAATCTGGCAATAAACTAAATAAGAGTCACACCGCACTACTCTAGGTTCAAGAACGTGTCTTGCAACGAAACCTAGGTAGGTAACCGAACAATCACTATCCAGATTTCAGGTAGTTACGAGTCCTGGCACAAAATCTGGCAATAAAACTAAATAGAACAGTCTTTGCGCCGATCTAGGTTCAAGAACGTAGTCCTTGCAACAAAACCTAGCTAAAAATCGCACGCGATGGGAAACGTAACACTGACGTCTATATCCCGAACTGCATTTATTTTATTTTTATTGTTCCGAAAAAAAAGATCGCACACGTCTTCTCACGTTGCTAGTTGCAGCATAATAATTTTTTGAGTTGAGTTGACTTCACAGCTACGCTGGGATTTTCGGGACACGAGACCAACGACGCCTGTACCAGACGCGGTGGACGAGGCTTAGCTGACGTCACGTCGTATGCATAACCCGATGCACTACACCACTCACACTCAGACGAACGAAACACAAATTACGTGGATCATCACCGCTGCACGGAGGGCGCCACTTATAGCCTTGCGGGGCTATTTTATTTGAAGAAAATGAGAAAACGTTTTAAGAAGAAAAGTTTTTAATCCGGTATCATTTACAATTAGTATTCAATTAACATTTCGAAGGAAAAAGAACCGCGCCCGGGCCCGACGGCGCATGGGCGCAGCACGTGCGCTCGCGATCGCGGAACAATTCAGACTCTTTTAACACTCAGCGGCGCGCACGCTCCCGCAGCCGATGCGACCGCCGGCACCCCGGCGGGGAGAGGGAGGAGGGGAGAGCCACCTTCCCAATCTCGCTCGCTATACACTACCAATAAGACAACAGGGGTCATCATCATCATCATCATCAGCCGCATGACGTCCACTGCTGGACATAGGCCTCCCCCATTGACTTCCACAAAGACCGGTTGGAAGCGGCTCGCATCCAGCGCGTTCCTGCTACAACAGGGGTCAAATAATAATAAATATCGTGCCTTGGCTTAAGCTAAGCAATGCTATGCAAAGCTGCTGATAGAATACATGTATACCTAAGTACACATATTATGTAATAGGATCACATTTTTCCGCCATCTTGCCTGATTTATTAAGTACTTTTATATTATAAACTTATTTCGTAAGTGATTATGATTCTGTTAGTTAAACCGTCTACGAAGTTAAAAGTGAAAAATAAATAATCCGCCATTTTGTGGCGGCCGCCATCTTGGAATTACAATGATACTGAGTACTTATATTAAATTGTATTGTCTTCAGAACTAAAGGTGCCAAATATTAGATCAATCTGTCAACAGGAAGGGGGTAAATTTTCAATTAATAAATTTGACCCAAAAATAACAACAAACAGAGCAAGCTAAATAAAACTTTAAAAATAAAACAGTTTTTACATAACTCAAATATTTTATTTTATTCTTATAAAATTAGTTACACTATACCTACCCTAGTTATATAAGTCAATGATAATTTCGACCTTATACAGACAGCTGTAATTGTATAACAGTCCAGTCCTTCCCTCTCCTCTCCCTCTAAAAACGAAGTTTTGTATTATAACAATGCAATAG
The DNA here is from genome assembly GCA_950106695.1 of Biston stratarius. Lineage (NCBI taxonomy): Eukaryota > Metazoa > Arthropoda > Insecta > Lepidoptera > Geometridae > Biston > Biston stratarius. Next base: position 25,909,263 of record OX467106.1, read on the forward strand.
CCGTTATGCTTTAAAATCTTAAAAATACTAACATTAAGTAACTTAACTTTAGAGATTTTGGTCACATGACCAAAGAATAACATACATTAAGCCTGACAGGTCTGGGATACCTCTATCCTTCAAGGCAATAATATGAATATGAATAATATGTATATGAATGATAAAATATGAATATCGTTCAAAACTCAAGCCCCAGGGCCTCAATTTCCGAATGTTGTATGTGTTTTTAGATGAGGTATCGTTCAAAGGTCTATCAATTCGTATAGTATCTACTTTTTTAGGTATAAAATTAACTTTTTTAGGTTTTTCTTCAGTATAACTACTTGTACTAATAGAAATCATTTACATTACTGTAAGTACTAGACAATATAAGAAACACGATACTGCGCTGAAAGCCGCTTTTCTAAAAAAGGTTAGAGTTGGGCCAAAAATCCCTCAGGATCATAAACAACCTCGCGGACAGCCTATACGAAGATGGAAAGATACTAACTTGACTCCAGCTTGATTAAATCCGGTCAACGAATAGAGAAAAATGGGAGGTTGTTGCCCTACAGTCAGACTGTACAACCTGATATAATTGTAAGTACAAAATATTACATAAAATTTCAAGAGAAAATTCGAGAAAAGGCATCGTTACTGTTGAGGAGATCAGATTTCACAATTTTATTAATGTATGAATAAATTTAGTGTATAAAGCAACGAGATGAACAAGACGCTCTCCTGATGGTAAGAGGTTAACGTATGTTCATGACCATTGCAGCAATATATAGAACTTTGGGTAGCAAAACAAATTTTAGGGCATCACTGCTTTGGCGCTTATCATTTTGAGATTTTTGATGATTAGTCTCAACAGCCTTGTAATTACGCTATCTGCAGTGTAGGGACACAGTGTCGTTGCTGACAGTGGCGCATTCCATAACTTAGCCGCCACTCGTCAGTTGTCCCATAGCCACGCTAGAGTGCACTCGACTTTAACTATGTTATCTGTCCGTAATCAATGTGAATGAATAGTTTAGTTAGTTTCATTATATACCACTACCACGACAGTCAGGAGAACACGCAGATAGTTTGTGGGTTGACGATAAATCCCATAAATGACGTCATCAGCAATCCTTACTGAACCGTTACAGCAGTACTCCTTAAGCCGGAATACTGTATTTCTTACACACTCTCGGTAGCAGAATATGTGGTACTACGGTGGTATCTACGACCTCCTGCTAATCTGCTGTATCTTATCGGTGGGGTGCTAATAGATTGTTTCTAAACTCAGTCTAACTTATCTTCTAATCGTCACATTTCTTGCCAACTTCCCCACTAATGGAGCGCTGAAGCTTAGAGACGTTGAAAACTTTAACTCTACACAAAACCATAAAAATCTATAACGTTGTGTTAGCTTTCATTTTGATTTCGCGGGCAAATGGAATGGTTTACTTGGTCTGTGAATTACTACGAGGGCGTCACGAGAGATGGCGCCAGTAGGATATAACAAAAAACAAAAGAAGGAGTGTGTAACGGAAAAATAAAGATAATATAAAAGAAGGACACGGGTCGATAGAGATAATCAATAATAGTTTTCTAATAGATCAGAAGTGGTACCCAACAAGCAAACGATCGGCCAGATACGATGCAACATCAAGTGAGTTGTTTAATAATTCAGAGTAAAGTGTGTGGTTGTGTCGGTGCTTGCATGAAACGTAGCAGAAAACACAAATGCATGAAAGAACAAACTAAGAAGCGTAAATTTCAGTACAAGCAATGATACATCTTGCGATTTATAATAGGTCTGTGATAGATATGTTAACAATAGTAATTGGTTTTGTTTATGAAGTTATTACCCCATTGCTCTTGTTGCCTAAGCCAATTTTAACTGGTTTTTCACCAAGTATGGTATTTGAGCATTCAGTTTATTCTGTCTTATTACTGCTGTAGTGAGACTAGACAGAATTAAAACATTAAATATTGCACTGTTAAGGATTCAGAGTGTCACTCTTATGCATAACACAATTATAGTATAAACAATAAAATCTTAGACATTCTAATATCAAAGAGTTACATTACAGCATCCAAGAATATTGTAAGAATAAATTAACTGTATAATAGAATGATTATGGAATGAATCACATCACTTTACACTGTTGCAATCCCCTTACAGGGCTGTTAGGAAGTATTTACTAAATTACTAATATAGTGTATGGACCAAACATTACAAACTGCCTACATGCAATACAATAGTGAGTATATACCTAATGTACTTAATTAATTCTGCTCTCATTGCCGGGGTATGATTGTGGCCCTATGAGAGTAGACAGGTCTTAAATATTGAATTTTTATAGAATTAGTGACAAAGCGACTGGACATAAACATGTTGGTCATATTCTTACCTGTAATTCTCTACTATTTAATAAATAAAAAAAAAATTCTCTTTTATCAAATCTATACGTTGGTGATGGTGGAAAATATTTCCTGCCAATTTCATGGTTCAAGTTCATATCATATCATAATGATAATAGACTAGAAACAATACAATATGACAATCTCTATAACATTATTGTATTGTAACAGTAACCAATTAATTTTATAGTTTGTTTTTCTAAAAATAATTCAAGTCAAAATTGCATAAGGCAGCATACATGGTTCACTGCGGTTATTGGACTTGGCGGTGTTAATTAAACAGATATAAAGATGTAGTGTGTGGTTGACTTTATTGGTATGATACTTGAATATTAGAAAAATATATGTATAATTTTTTTATATAAAACTAATTTTGTTTGTTTTCGGTACAAAAAAAAAAAATAATTAACAAATTAATTAAAAAAAAAAAAAGTGATGTCTGAGCCAGAGATACCTCAAATAATGAAAGAAAATGACCTCGAGGACCTGCTTCACCAAACAAAGTCAAGAAAACAAATGTGTTTTGGTGATGGTTCGAGCTCATCAACCAGCGGTTCAGAATATAGAAGATCCCGTAGAAAAAATAGATATAGCAGGAATAGTCGGAAAAGAAATAGAATCCTTAGTTCTAGTTCACCAGTTCAGAGTAAACAATCACGAAAGAAAAACAAACGAAATGATCTCACAGCTAGAGAGCGATCGGGCCATAGGGGCACAACGGAGGCAACAATATTAAAACAACTAGTATCAGTTTTAGAGGGAAGAAATCGTGGATCAAGCCTCAATGGATCTCAGAATGTAATACCAGAATTCAACCCTCAGGCTAAGTGTCAGACTATGCAGGAATGGCTCTCTAAAATAAACGAGTCTGCTGATGTATATGGGTGGTCTGAGAAACAAACAATTTATTATGCTTTACCTCGGCTAACTGGGCTAGCGAAGCGCTGGTATGATGGACTGAATAGTGTCAAATATTCATGGAACGAGTGGCAACTGAAGTTACTTAGAGCTTTTCCTTGTGAAGAAAACTATGGGGAGTTGCTTACTGAAATGTTGGCACGTAAAACTAGAAGAAATGAAACACTGGAAGAATATTATTATGATAAAATACGCCTCATTAATAGATGCCAAATAGAAGGACCAAAAGCAGTTGATTGTCTGACTAATGGGATATTTAATTATAATGTGCGATTGAATGCTCAAGGGTTGTGCTTTAAAGAACCTGAGGATCTCCTCAATTACTTCAGGAAGATATCCACAAGACAAGAGGAAACCATGAAAACTGTTGACCATTTTCGTTATCGCACAATGGACCAGCAAAAATTTCATCAAATAACAGAAACTAAGAATAAAAAGCAACATTGGGACTGTTACAACTGTGGTGAGAGGGGGCACCTCTGGGGCACATGCCCAAAAAAACTTAATAAATGCGATAAATGTAAACGTGTTGGTCACAATACATCTGAATGTAACAGACTTCTTCCTTACACAAATAAAACACGAGCAGAGTCAAGTGCACAAAGAAATATAAGCAAAATACAATGTTCATCTAATTCATGTGACAAATATTTTAAGGAGGTCAAGGTCAATGAACATAAAGTAAAGGGTTTCATCGATCTGGGCAGTGAGTGTACACTGCTCAGCGATCAGATTTCGCTAGACTTAGTAAAATCAGGTAATGATGATGAGCTACCCATATTGAAAGGTTTTGCAAATGGTTCGATAAAACCCATTACTCAAGTCAAAATAGCGATTCAGGTTGACAGTCTACATGAAGAAGTAGATGCATACATAGTCCCTCACGATATGATACCATACGGGGCAAGTATTTTAATAGGACAAAATTTCACAGAACTACCTGGGGCAAGAGTATACAAAACTGACACTGACTTGATCTTGTTCAAGACCATGGATAATTTGGTGCAGATAAAGACACAGCTATCAACAGAGATCAAAGGAGCAACCGTTGTTCATGTAATTACTGACGAGTGTCAAGCGCATGTAAACATGTATATATCATCTGAACCATGCTTAAAGCCTGGAAGCGAATATATGGTCTTACCAGGAGTATATTCATTTGAAAAAGGAATGTCAAGCATATTAATTATGGGCCTATCAACGACGACTGTGAGACTAGGTGAAGGACAGTTGGTGTGTAGAGGAATAATAATACCCGACTTCCTTCTCGACACAAACGGACGAGACTACATGAAGAATGGTAAAGAAAACGAACACGACAAGTTAAGAAATGTTAATAAAATAAGCCAACAAGACAACCAACAAGAAATTCAAATACAAGATATAAAGATGAGCAATGAACTACCAAGCGACGTTAGAGACGAACTTTGTACTCTCTTAAATAAAAATAGAGATTGTTTTGCATTTTCCACGGCTGAACTAGGTAAGACTAATTTTACTGAAATGCACATAAAACTAAAGGACCAGAGCCCCGTTACGTACAGACCCTACAGATTGTCAGTTCCTGAGAGGGTAAAAGTAAAAGCCATGATTGAAGATCTTTGTGCTAATGGGATAGTACGCGAATCCGAATCGGAATACGCAAGTCCGATTGTAGTGGTACCCAAGAAAAGTGGAGAACTACGCTTATGCGTAGACTACAGAGCACTTAATAAGAAAACATGTAAAGATAAATATCCGATGCCACTAATTGACGATCAAATAGATAGTCTGAGTGGCCAATGTTTTTTTACTACTCTTGATATGACTTCTGGCTATCACCAAATACCCGTCGCAGAAGACTCTAAACATCTTACTGCTTTTATAACCCAAGACGGCCATTTTGAGTATAACCGGATGCCGTTTGGATTGTGTAATGCTCCGGCGGTTTTCCAAAGACTAATACACAAAGTATTAAATGCTAAGAGAATACCGGGGGTTTTGGCCTATATGGATGATATGGTAATTGCGTCAAAAACAGTCGCAGAAGGGATGTCAAAATTGCGCCAAGTGTTAGAAGCGCTCAGGGAAGCAAGGCTTACCCTTAATCTGAGTAAATGCAATTTCTTTCAAACTTGCATTGACTACTTGGGTTATGAAATATCATCGCAAGGAGTCAAACCAGGCCGAAAGAAAACGGAAGCGGTAGCCGCATTCAAAAAACCCGAGAACGTCCACGAAATTAGGCAGTTTATAGGGCTGGCCAGTTTTTTCCGCCGATTTGTACCTGGTTTTGCTACATTAGCAAAACCCTTAACAAAGCTAACAAAAACAAACGAAACATGGGAGTGGAATCAAGCACAGGAGGACTCATTTCAAAACATAAAGCGGATTCTAGTTTCGCGTCCGGTGTTAGCCATATACGATCCGACACTGTTGACCGAACTGCACACAGATGCAAGTCAGATAGGAATAGGCGGAATTTTGATGCAGCGTAAAGATAGAGAGTCGTCTCTTTGTGCGGTAGGCTACTTTAGTAGACAAACTACAGCCGAAGAGCAGCATTTCCATTCGTACGAACTGGAAACGCTGGCTGTTGTAATGTCGCTAAATCGATTTCGCACTTACCTTATTGGAATAGAATTTAAAGTTGTGACTGACTGCAATGCTGTCCGACTAACGTGGACTAAGCGCGATCTCGTACCTAGGATTGCCAGATGGTGGCTACAGGCTCAGGAATTCAATTTTACAATTGAATTTCGTCCTGGGACCCAAATGACGCATGTAGATGCCCTAAGCCGCAACCCGATTGGTAAAACGACAACGAGTGATGACGTAACTACTCTCAGTTGTAACGTGCTGAAAGCAACAGGCATCCCAAAATTGGATGACATACAATTTACAGACCCACAGTTGGCTCTTATTAAATGTGTACTCAATAGTAATTGCGAAGAAGCCAAAGACATCAAAAATAACTTTACATTAAAAAACGGGAAAATTTACAAGAAAATCAATGACTTATTAAGGTGGGCTGTTCCGGTTGATGCCCGATGGAAAGTGTGTCACATGTCCCACGACGAATGTGGACACATAGGACTAGAAAAGACACTAGACAAAATGAGACAAACATACTGGTTTCCCAAGATGACGTACTTTGTCAAAAAATATGTGCGGGCATGTATACCATGTGCGTACGCTAAACAACCGTCCGGTAAAAAGGAGGGGTATTTGCACCCAATACCGAAAACTCCGATCCCTTTCCACAGCGTGCATATTGACCATTTAGGACCATTCATCAAGAGTAAGACAGGAAATACTTACATACTGGGTATTATTGATGGTTATACCAAATTCATTATACTGAAAGCTGTCCGAAACACCAAAAGCAAGACTTCTGTTGCAGTCCTCCGAGAGGTGTTCGGTATATTCGGTGCACCCAAACTACTAATTTCGGATCGAGGAACAAGTTTTACATCCAGTGAGTTTGCCGGTTTTGCACAAGAATTAGAAATAAAACACATCATGAATGCGGTTGCCATGCCTAGGGCAAACGGCCAAATAGAACGTTACAATCGGACAATTCTGGCATCTCTTGTTGCTTTAACACATGGAGATGATGATAAAAATTGGGATACTCATCTTAACGCTATACAATGGAGTTTAAATAATTCAGTAAATAAAGGTACCGGTAAGACACCTACCGAAATACTGTTTGGAAAACGTTCCATAAACTTGCCAGAAGGATATCTTCATGAATTGACCACAGACAATTTACCAACGGATGAAGCAACTCTAGATAAAATAAGAGAAGAAGCGACACAACGCATTGCTGTTAATCAGGATAAAATGGAGACAAGGTTTAATGTAAAAAGGCGTGTTGCGCGAGAATATAATGAAGGTGATTTAGTGCTGGTACAGAAACAACTAAGTAATCAAGGCGAAAGCAACAAACTTCTTCCAAGATATAGCGGCCCATATAGAGTTACCAAAGTCCTTGGGAACGACAGGTATGAAGTAAGCAGCGTAGAAGGACACTCTAAAAGAAAGTACCGAAATGTCTACGCTGCAGATAAGATTAAGCCTTGGATTAATTTGTCACCTGGAGCAAATAAAGACGATGTAATGTGGGGCATGGATAAGGATGTTTCTATTGACAAAAATAATAGTGAAACAGAATTAGAACCGTGTGAGGAATGCTAAAATTTATGGCAGTATCTATAAAAGCTGATTGAAAAGCATACTATCATAAGTTAGTAAATATAAGACTGATTGTATATTGCTAATTATAACTTCATATTTGTACCCAAAACAGCAACAATAATGAATAAAAAGAAATTTTTTGACATAAAAGATATTTTATTAAGTAACTAGGAAAACACCCTCTCAACTTCATGTCACTAAAAACAGCGATTCAAGCTGCGCGTTGATAGGTAAGTCATGTACCTGACTATCGATTAGGGCTGGTACGCCATTTAATATACATATTATTCACTACCCATTATAAATCGTAATCAATTAAGAACACAAACACTCACATAATAGTCTAAACGTAGAAAGATACTGCTTGCCGTTTTGTGTGTTTTAGGTCAACCTAGACGTCGGGACAAGCGAGCTGCTGGCGCGAGCATTGGTAGTCCAGGCTAAGCGTTGGAGCAAGCATGTTGCCGGCGCTAGAAGAAGAATATCATGTCAGACGTCGGGACAAGCCAACTGCTGGCGCTAGCATGGGTAGTCCAGCTAAGCGTCGGAGTGAGCGTGTTGCCGGCGCTAGCATAAGGAAATGAAGTTAGACGTCGGGGCAAGTGTTGCCGGCGCTAACAGAAAGTCAGATATCAAAGCAGAAGGCTAGTACATGGGTAGTCCAGCTAAGCGTCGGAGCGAGCGAGTTGCCGGCACTATCATAAGGAAATGAAGTTATACGTTGGGACAAGTGTTGCCGGCGCTAACAGAAAGTCAGATATCAAAGCAGAAGGCTAGTGCCCAGTGACTAGATACACAAGATGGAGGTAGACTCCCTGCGGACGAAAAAGAAAGATAGATGTTGGAGGTGCCACGCTGCAGTTGTCGCTGCTGTTGCGGGTGACTGAACAGGACTGGAGCAACCGCAGTATCGCTGCTAACAAAAATGATGTCAGATGCTTTAGACAGCGTGCTGCCGTTGGATTAAAACAGATAAGTATGCTATAAAATAAGTAACAATGATGCTGCAAAAGAATGGGGTCATTCTATGGAGGTGGGATGGCCGAAACGGGAACATAGTCCCAAAGAGCTATCGCAGGAAACATCGCCAGCGTCGAACAATTTGCTTTATCTGCTGGTGCCGAGTTGATATTTTTTTATTTTAATTACGTTATCAGAATCAAAATCAAGGGGTCATTTGTTCGGTTTGGTGGGGCGCTTGTGGGCGTTGGGTTGCATGTTTGGGTCGACCACCGGCTCTTGATTGCACTTCGGCTGGGAGGGCTCCGGCGGGGAACTCGGCGGGGCATTTTTTTTTGTGGATCTTTCTTTTCATGTTGGGTTGCAGTTTGCAGTTGTGAATGTTGATACATTATGCTTACTACAATTGTCATCACAATGTACAATTGTCATGTTTACGGTTATAGGTATTGGTACATTATGCTTACTACAATTGTTATCCTCTTTCTATTGCTTACATGTACGGTTATGAAATTTGAATAATCATATAATAATTTAATTAAAAACAAAATTATCTCTGAGCGAGGAAGAGTCTGAGGTCAGACTCAAGTCAGAATGGCCGAATGTTAGCTTTCATTTTGATTTCGCGGGCAAATGGAATGGTTTACTTGGTCTGTGAATTACTACGAGGGCGTCACGAGAGATGGCGCCAGTAGGATATAACAAAAAACAAAAGAAGGAGTGTGTAACGGAAAAATAAAGATAATATAAAAGAAGGACACGGGTCGATAGAGATAATCAATAATAGTTTTCTAATAGTTGTAATAAAAAATCAAAACAATATAAAATCATCGAATCATCGATTAATACAGAAAATTATCGATCATTAAATAAATGCAATCGATAAGGAACTCTAAAAGCATATTACATAGAATATAAAACGTTCTAGTTCTTTCCATGGTGTAATTCTTCAACCTATTGAGTAGGCTCGGCTTCGATCTGGTCAGGCTTCCAGAGGTGGTCTTCATCATCGTCTTCCCAGTGGTCGTAACCTCTCTGCATCAGCTCGTAGACATGGTGGACGGCAACCAGCCCATGGATGTAGATGGCTGAAAAAAAAGAATCAAATATAAGGGTATAGGCTCAGTCGTCTGTAAATAATAAAAATATTATTATTAAACTAATCAATCTATTTTTGATTTACTTATGCGGGATTACTCACGTTATTCACACGCCGAAGAGCATAGGTTCAAACCCTAACGATGACCTCGATCTGCCTGTAAAGGAAAACATCGTGAGGAAACCATACTGTGGTGGTAGGGTACTTTCCAGTACTAGATTGGCTAGCTATCACCCTCAGGTTGAAAATCTGTCGGCAAACACCTAACGGTGTGTTCCATTCCAGGCTAGGCGAGTTTATCATCTTTGACCACACCGCCAGGTAAACCTGTCAATTGTCAAAGAATTTACCAGCAGCAATAAATTGTATAAGCGCCATGATCCAGTGCTGCTGCAGGAGTACCAGAAGACCGCTGAGCATCATCAGGATTGTCATCATGATGCCAAATCCAAAATAGCACAACAAGAAGCTCGGGCGATTCTGAAAAGAACCAATGCATCTGAATGTGAACCAATCTCCCCAACACCATGCCGACTGACTTTCTTTCTCTGCGCGGAAACGTGACCAAGCTAGAATCAGATAAGTCTGATTCGTATATCACGGTAGATAAATTAGATTTTAATCATAAGTGTCTTAGGTGCTCTGCTACATTCTTGGGGTTACGTATGGCAAATCTACAACAGGTTATTATAAAAACTTTTAGTTTATTCTCTGCACTCAAAATATACCACAAGTAAAATTTCTATGGTGTCTATTCAACCTTGATATATTAACTATAGTATTTACATATTATGGTGGTAGATTTTCATTGTAGAAGGTCGTCTTAAGGGAGGTAACACCGCAGTACTAGATATTCTACCGCCAAGCATTAGTGTGTTAACATTATTGTGGCTAGTGAAAATACAGGGTTGTTGAGACTAACCATCGAAAGTCTCAAAGTAATGAGCACTAAAGCAATGTTAATAATAATAATAAGTAATAATAATACTTACTTTCTTAAACCCAGCGATCAGCAAGATCGAAAATATCATCCATAAGACTTGGATCGTAATGATGATGGATAGGATTGTCTTCACGGTTTTGGAGTCGAAGTCTAGATGCATCAGTAGTTTGAGATGGTCGGCTCCTTGTCTTGGACTTGAGATTTCTATCCCCAGGAGCACGACAGAATATATCGTCACGATGACAGATAATATCTGGAATAGACAAAAGAGAAATATACATACGAGTTTAAAGAGCCTTTCACAATGGTCACTCCGACATTGTGCAGAAATGGTATCTGCCTCAGTTTGTAGTAGTTTGATTTGTTGTCTCTCTCTGGGTGTTATTTATATTCTACTTGTGTGATTTTTACATATATGTGTATATAAAAATAATATGTATATTAATATATTAATAATACCATGTATTGTGTATTATTTAACTTCGTGGTAGATCTCCTGAGCAGGAGGTCATCTAGGTAGGTACTGCCGCAGTACCAGATATTCTGTCGCCAAGCAATACCTAGAGTGTTAATATTACTGTTACGGTTTGAAGAGCTAGCAATATTACATGGCTATTGAGACTTACTATCAAATGTCTCAAAGTAATGAGCACCAAAGCAACGTCACCCTGGACTTTGTTTTGTTACTCAGATTTCTGGTTACCGCTGCAATGTTCATAGACAGGCGTTATCTCTTACCGAGGATTACGTTGCCATTTAGGTGGCAATCAAGCAGACGGGTTGCCTGAAGGTAAGCAATCACTGTCGCTTATGGATACCTGCAATACTAAGGCCTTTTTAACAACCCTATGTTGTAACTTCACGGGAATACGGAAGTTGAGTTGAGTTGTTGTTTGAGTTTTTTGTTTCATTTAAGGTCCAACACCGACTACCCTGTTAGCTCATTTGGTAGAATATCTGTCTCTAGAGCTGTAGGACGTGGGTTCGATTTCCACACAGATATTTTTTTTAAAAAGATTTTGACGATAAATGTTTCCTCTGTGTTTGGGTTTTCTGTACGTATTTACAAAAAAAGTATATAAGTATTCAAAACTCAAAACTCAAAACTCAAAGTGCTTTATTTCCTTTAGACCTTACAGGACTCTTGGACACGTCACACGTCACAAATTATAAACATACTTAAAACTAGGAAATAAAGTTCTATCGGTTATCTGGTTGCCATAGTACAAGTCTTGCTTAGTTAGGGGCTAGATGGCGCTGTATGAAATGTCCTACGATACGTATTGTAAAGTGCAAAAGTTGTGTGTTGTATTACATAGCTAATGGCTGTAATACTTGTTTGTATTACAGCCATTAGCTACTCAATATCGTCAGCCGAGTGGCATCCGGCGAACTGCGCCAGGTCAGCAAATTCTTTGTATGATGTATAGACTTGAAGACACGGTGATTAAGTTTCACTTATAAATGTTTACCTAGAATACTTTTAAAAATAATATTACAGACGAAATCAATTTTTTTTAAGTTGGTCGAGTTAAGAAATCCATTTCGTCAGCGGTTTTGATGCACCAGAGTCTTGACAGCTTCCCCGCCGCATTCTTACCTCTCCTGTCACCTTCTCTTCACCGTGACGAATATACGTTTAATTAAATAAATTCTTAATAATAATCAGTAAATTTAGAATAGTTTTTAACTTGATCTCTTCATGAAACCGTAGTGCAATCTTTCCCGGTGGTTCTTCAACAACCTTGCACACTCCTCTACTGGACGGCTTACCCCAAGGCACGCCACTCAGCCCGTTCTTCGGAATGTCGCTTCCAGCTACTGACAGCTGTCACTCCATCTAGTCTCAGGGCGTCCTACACTCAGTCCTCGATTCGCGGTCTTCACTCTAGAACACATCTACCCCTACAGTTGTTGGTTCTACGGCAAATATGACCAGCCCATTGCCACTTCACCTTGTTAATACGCTGAGCTATGTCGATGACTTTTGTTTTCTTGCGAATTACTTCATTCCGGATACGAACCCTTAGAAAAACACCACGCATGGCCCTTTCCAAAGCTCGTTGAGCGACTTTAAATTTATGAATTGTTCCGTCTGTGAGTATCCACGTTTCAGCGCCGTATGTTATGACGGTTGAAAACTTTTTGCCCGGTGGTTGTACCTATGCCATAAATACGGTAAACTATCATCACTAATATTATAATGGCAAAAGTTTGTGAGTGTGTAAGTATGTTTGTTACTTCATCACGCTCAAAAGGCTGACTGATTGTGATGAAATTTAGTATGGAGTTGTTTAATCCAGGGTGGATTACTAGATTTTTATCCCGAAAAAATGTAGTGTTTACGTGGGAACACCGCGGGGCGCCGCTAGTAACATAAATATGTTAAAATTATAAAAAAGCTTAAGCTTAAAGCGCCACCAGTAGCAGTAGAGTAGAGTCCATGCTACTGATTAGGGCTGCAGAACGAAGAACCTCCTGCCAATGAGTGCCGTGTCAAAGATTACGGTCATTTGGATCCATACGTGTTGGTCGAAACTCTTTGCTAAAAGGCCATGACTATATTATTATTCCGAATCAGCCCTGCTTTTATAAACTGTCCCACAGCTGGGCGTGGGCTTCTCATTATAAGAACGGTAAGGCCACACGCTGACAAAGTGCGGATTTGCAGACTTGACACATCTTCGTGTAGGTTAGTAGCTAGTAAGCGGCAATATGCGCAAAACTTAGAAAAGACAGAGGTGCGTGCCGTGGAATTCGAACCCAGGACCTCCATATTGGAAGCCACACTTCCAACTACGCTGCCGACACTTCTATTATTATTATAAGAAATATTATATACTCAAATATATTAACAATCTACTTTTAATCAGTTTGATGACGTCACGCTTTGTGCGAATGGGCAGAGGTACTTAGTAGAATTTTCTCAGTATTCGATCGGATGCTGTAATGAGATATCGTTCTCGGCATCGGTTACTGAAGGGCTTTGCTGTTTCAAGTGTAAACAAAACGTCTGGCTTTCTTACCTAGCAGTTATTTAATATGTAACGGCTCAAATAACTCTTTCACACGCGCAATAACTTTATTAAAAGTTAGCATATATTTGATTAAAATTGATTAAACATAATATACGCTGCGATACACTGTTTCATTTGAGGGTGATCTGCGGCGACAATTTCATAGGATAATATTTTTTACTAAATAAAAAAAAATACAACAGTTCATCTGATGTTGCGTGATGGTGTGATCAAAGAAGATTAACACTTAGCCTGGAATGGAACTAGCTATGAAATGAGGTAGTTCCGGAACACACCGTTAGGTGCTTGGCGGTAATTTTTCAACTTGGTAGCTAGCCGAGTACTAGAAAATACCCTACCACCATGCAAAAATATGTACCTATCTATTTAGCTTAGTTTTTCGATTCACGTAACCCTGAAGATTTTCCTAGAATAGCGTTCAGTAAGGGGAATCCCTATAAGATGCATTATGGTGCCACATGTGGGCACCACACACGTACTGCTAATTCTAAGCTATAAATAACTTTATCAAGCAAAAAGTACAAGGAAAATGAACTTTAACTATAATTGAACTTAATTTTTTCAGTATAGATTTCTCTTCATACATACACTATGTATCAACTAGAACTAACACTGTCGAACATAATCGTTGTTACTAAAGCTCAGTGGTTAGCGTGGTTGGTTCACAACCCGAAGGGCGTGGGTTCAAAATCTCAACAATAAGCTTGAGCAAACATAGCAAGCATAACAAGCAGTCGGTGTAGGAAACCATGGCTGGCTAGTTGCCACACTCAAGTTCAAAATCTGCCCCCAAGCACCTGTGTGTTGTAGCAGCTTCAGTCGAGTGTCAGTTAATTAGTGTTTATTACTTTTAAATACTTACTATTTTTTAACCGACTTCAAAAAAGGAGGAAATTGCACATGCACATTTCAACAAATATGTGTTAATACATCTTTTTGGGCTTGGCACCTTTGATTATATACCTGTTAATCAAAGCTTGGCACCGACTTCAAACAGATCAGTATACCTAGCATACCTAGTATACCTAGCAGGTATAATGATTTTAGTACCTGGATGACCGAGCTTTGCTCGGTTTTTCATTGCCTGAAAACACGGATAAAACGACGTTTTCTAAGCGTGAAACCTAGTTAGATCAATTTACCGCCCCTGAAACCCCATGCATGCATACAAAATTTCATGACAATCGTTGGAGCCGTTTCCGAGATTCAGAATATATATACGAGTATATATATATATACATATACAATTATACATATATACAAGAATTGCTCGTTTAAAGGTTTAAATTTTTAAAAAGGATTTAAATTAATAGTAAGAGTTTTAGACGAAAATTGTCACTTAATTGTGTAAATAAATCATCATAATTTGTAAATACTAAATACTACCTAATTCAAATTCAAATTAAAATTCAAAAATTATTTATTTGACATAAACGATACAACACAGCAATAAAAACAATTGAGAAGTAAAATAATATTGTTATAGGTATTTCTAGAATAATAGGTACTTAATATTAAATATAGGTAGGGCAGTTCACAGAAGTAAAGTTTTAAGTTTATTATGATTTTGTAATAATTTAGTATTTACGTAGGTAAGTTATTTTAAACAAAATAGGAAATCTGTAAAAGAGAATTGTTACACATTTCTATCCTTTGACTTAAATGTTTCATTAAGTTAATTTTTAGCTTTTTATTGCTGATGTTTTTTTATTTGAAGTCGACTTTACTATTTTTTTTAAAGTTTGTTTATTGTATAAAATAATAACTAAAAAAATTCTTACCAGTGTAATGATTCCCAACAGTAATGATCCAGTATCCAAAGGCAAAAAGTAACAACACATTTCAACCATTTTTATAATAATTAAAAACACAGAATTCTCAAACACAAGTTCATTAACAAAATCTCCGCTGGCAAAACTAGATGATTATTTCTTTAAATGTTAGAATGAATTATTAATTTGTTCCCATGTCTGCATAGGTTGACCTATTTGAACCAATTGGCTTTTTGTCAATTCAGCTTGAACTACTTTCAAGATCAAATGTCGTGAAACGCACGAATCATTGAAATGTGAGCTCTAAATGTGGTATGTTCCGTACCAATCCGAAGACGCTAACGTGTCCAATGAAATCTGTTTCTCATGCAGTGCATAAAATACAAATAAACAAATGTTCATTTTTATATACATATTGTATTAGATTGTCTTTGGCGTGTACAATACAGAATTTGTCTCCCGAATCAGCCCCGATTTTTATAAACTGCTATAGCTATGTCCTTTGAATTACTTATTTTAAAACTGGAAATATCCACATTGGTATATCAAACTTAAAAATCTAAAATAATTCATAATCTATTTTTTAAATAAAAAAAAATACTTTTATTCCTTACGTTTATTCTGTATTTTTTTTACACCGTCAACCTTATTGCCATCATTTATGCCCATCCAAAGGTTGTCTGGAAGAAATCTCTCTAGGCGATAAGGCCGCCATTGTGCTACCACATATTTAGTCGATGTTGTTTTGTTTTTGTTTTGTTCTGCTCTTATCTTTTTTCTTTATAGTTTTTTATGTTATGTATGTTTGGTGTACAATAAAGTTTTATTCTTTTCTACATACGAGACTACATACGTACTAAGTCGTCTTGCAAATTTCTGTTGCATTATTATGTTGTTTATTTTTGAAGTTAACCAACACGTATCTCTCTTCTCCGTATTGGTCAATTGTTTTTGTACCGGGAATTTCACAAGGGATGGATCCCTTATTTGAAGTGGTTCACCACTCTTGTACGTGTCACATTTGTCATTGAAGTTTATGGTACGGTAATAAAGTGTGTGCCAAACTTTACGATGCTTCTGAACTGTTACTGAAGCTACTACTAATTTTAGTAACATTAGCGAGCCTAACTATAGGTCTATAATAATGTAGATATATTTATTTTTTTGCTCAAAATACGATATTTTTAAAATACTGTGACAGCCGTACTAATATTAACACATTATTAAGTCCTTGAGAACTTGGCTCCCAAGCCACACAATATTCTCAAGAAAACTCACACAAACTTGTAAAATTTACTGTACCACGGGAAACAAATGCATTTGACTTAACAAGCTAAAAGTTTAAACAATCTATAATCCAACTGCGTATAAAATAGCTGTATTTTAAATAAAAAAAACTTTCAAACCAATCTATTATTCCTAATTAAATTTAAACATATAACATAAACAAAACAAAAAATAACATATATAAAGTTTAGATTTTTTTAAATTAACGTATTAATATTTTGTGCCAATTTTTTTTTTTAATTTTGGCTTGCGTTTGATCGCCACCTCACCTGATGTTAAGTGAAGATGCGATCTACGATGGAGCACGCTTGCTTAGAAGATACCGATTCACTCTCGACTTGAAGACGCCCAGATTGTATCTATCAGGGAACACCCACTCGGGTAACGTTTTCCACGTTTTGGCCGTTCGAACAATGAAAGTAGATTCAAATCGTTTCGTACGGGTTTTTGGAATGTCAACCATGAAACGATGTCACTTTTCTGTCCGTCCGATATAAAAATGGATATGGGGGAATTAGAGCATACAGATCTGAATCACACTCTCCGAAATGAATCCGATAAAAAACCGACAAACTAGCAACTTTGCAAATCTGCCATTTTGTTTCTTTTTCTTAAACACTTATGGACGCTTGGGTTTTTAAGACGAATATAACGATACGAGCTATGGAGAGGGCTAAGCTCGGAGTTTCTCTACGAGATCGAATCAGAAATGAGGAGATCCGTAGACGAACTAAAGTAGCCGACATGGCCCAGCGGATTAGCAAGTTGAAGTGGCAGGGCACATAGCACGAAGAACTGATGGCCTATGGGGCTGCAAAGTTCTGGAGTGGAGACCACGGACCGGCAAGCGCAGCGTAGGACGTCCACCCACAAGGTGGACAGGCGACCTCATAAAGACCGCAGGAACGCGCTGGATGCGAGCCGCTTCCAACCGGTCTTTATGGAAGTCGATGGGGGAGGCCTATGTCCAGCAGTGGACGTCCTACGGCTGAGATGATAATTTTTTTTTTTTTTTTCTGCTTCATTGCAATCTGTTCCAGGAACAATAAGCCACTTCCTTGTCCGATAAATATCTGTCCATTGAAATCAACGAGAAAAAGTTAGTTGTTGAAAAAATTCTTTCCAACAGACTCTCCTTCTGTCTTATAGTAGAAATCTTTTAGTTAGATTAGGGATGTCATATCTCTTTAGCCGGGTATGTTGGAGTCCACCTTTTCCACTCAGAGTCTGTGCAAGTTGGTTTACGTCGGTCGTAAGCTTCTCCTGGTACTTCAGGCTGCTCTGGGGAGATGATAATGATGATGATAACGATACATCAACTGACGAAATCCATCCAGCTGTTTGGAGTAGAATTGAGAGCATAAGGAATTCCAGCAAAATCCCTATGGAAAGAATGCATGCAGTGATAGTAGGATCATATCAAGTTTGGTTGGACAGAGATGGGAACACGGGTAGCGGACGGTCATAAAATTTGGCACGGAGCTATAGTTGAGGTATTGGCCATAAGCATAAAGTGAAGTAGGTACATATTGTTTACATTTCTGTGGTATGTCAAGCTGACGTCAAGTAGCTCAGCGCCTTCGAGTACCAAAGCTCGCTATGAAATTTTTAATGCGATTTCTGCTAAGCAACAGCACAAAAAAACTACACGACTGCGAACCTTATTACGTATACATACGATATGCGCTAGCGCAACACAATAGAAAGCAATAAGCCTCATAGTACGGGGGCAGCAGATTCTGTTAAACCAATATTTCTTCTTTTTTGTTTTTGATTTCGAGCTTTGTGCATTGTACTGTGTCAAGTGTTTCGACATTTTCAAGTAAGAGACTTTTATTTTAAAAAAAATAATAAGATAACTAACTTTTTTTTTGTTTGTAGCGATGATAGTTCAGTGGTTAGCGTGGTCGGTTCGCATGCCGAAGGCCGTGGGTTCAAACCCTAACAATGAGCTTGAGCTGCCGGTGAAGTGCCGTGAGGAAACCATAGCGTGGTGGTAGGGTACTTTCTAGTATTCGGCTGGCTAGCTACCACCCCCAAGTTGAAAATCTGCCGCCAAGCATCTAACGGTGTGTTCCACTAGCCTTACTTGAGAGCCAGTTCCATTCCAGGCTAGGTGTGTTTACCATCTTCGACCACACCGTCACTTAATCAGGTAAGCTGTGGTTAAAAACATAGCCTGACAAACAAAAAAAACGGATTACATACACATTTTTGTCTTGATTTTTACACTTTTTTGCAAGGATTAAAATGTTCTTCTCGGTAAAATATAAAATGCCTACAGTTCAATCCAGGACCCCAGACTTCAATCTCAAAGGACTAAATGATCTGCAATTAAATGATAGATAGCGAGGGTAAATACTTTTATTAAATAAATGTATTTTGTCCTACAAAATAAAAATAATTTTCAGTACGAAAAGGCAATTTCCTAATTTAACCCCAACGTAATGAATAAGTGTTCTCAAGTTCATCAAGCCCGTGCATCAAGTTGTGCGCCACGAAGGTAGCAGCGTGTTCTCTTGCGTCGAGTTGTGTGCCACGACGGCAGCGTGTTCTTCTCATGCGCCGAATTGTACGCTAGGATGGCAGCGTGTTTTCTCGTACGTCGAGTTGTGCGCCACGACGGCAGCGTGTTCTTCTCATGCGCCGAATTGTACGCTAGGATGGCAGCGTGTTTTCTCGTACGTCGAGTTGTGCGCCACGACGGCAGCGTGTTCTTCTCATGCGCTGAATTGTACGCTAGGATGGCAGCATGTTTTCTCGTACGTCGAGTTGTGCGCCACGACGGCAGCGTGTTCTTCTCATGCGCTGAATTGTACGCTAGGATGGCAGCATGTTTTCTCGTACGTCGAGCTGTGCGCCACGACGGCAGCGTGTTCTTCTCATGCGCCGAATTGTACGCTAGGATGGCAGCGTGTTCGTCTCGTACGTCGAGTTGTGCGCCACGACGGCAGCGTGTTCTTCTCGTGCGTCGAGTTGTTTGCCAGGATGGCAACACATTGTTACAGAATAAGCAACAGAAATAACAAAATCGCAAGTTTTAGTTTCGCGCACTCGTGTGAAGAAAAGAACTAAGACAAAGATGAAGCACGTAAACTCGTAAGAAAAATAAATCAGTTAAAAAGAAACTCGTCGAGTCTTGCGTCAGCTTTCAAGACATTTGCTGCCAGGGTGAAAGGTCCATCTGCAATTAAAAATAGCAACAAGTTGAAAGTTATACAAAAAAAAATATATATATTGGATGTAAGGAGAAAGCTCCCGAAGATAAAATCAGGCTAGTGGGACGTAAAACACGTGAACAATTATTTTTTGTTACAAACAAATCAGCTTCAGTCGTAATTTTAATTAATTATGCTTGGGATATACTCAGCCGAAAAGGAGTAATTGTATTTACTAAGCCCACGTCACTGAAATTGCTAAAACGAAATCAACTGATACATGAATTTGTTCAAGGGTGGAAAAACAACCATTCCATAGTAAAAGTATTTTCGGTTGTTTTTTCCGCCATAGTTTTAGAGTATCCTGAAAGTTGTGCATATTGATGAGTATTCAGCCACTCTTCCGGTTTAGTACACTAAGCTTCCAGTTATTCCACTTATTTTCCACTATTCCACTTTGTAAGTTTGCGTCATTATTATTTTCTTGGATTCAATGCGAAATAATGTGAGCTCGACTCGCCGTAGCCTTTATTATTTTACAATTTTTTATACAAATAAGTTGATAGTTTACATGATGGTAAGCTCATCGTCGTCTTTAGATACCTGCAACATTAGGGATGTTGTCGATTCATTGCCAAGTCAGAATAAGGAAAGCCACACCGTTTTTAAAATGCTTCATGTTGTAATTCTGCTGGAAGACTTTTATTCGTTGCTGTAGTTTGCTCTGAGATCCACCACAGGTCAGGTAAGACATGGCCGTAGCCTGGTCACAACTCACAGATCAGCTGGTCCTGGTCATATTATTGTCATGTCATGTTTTACTTACCAACGTTGAACCATTTGTTTTTGGGGTATCCAGTTTCTTCCCGAGATGAAGCGATGGCCTCCCTTAGCGCGAAGGCCACGCTTATCGCCAAACAAGTGGGAGGCTCGGCTACAGCTGTAATAATAGTATATTTTTTTCTGATCACAGATACTAAACGTTACATTGCGATACGATAGGAAGAAAACCAACTGAATACGCAATCGCATCGTCTCTTTAAGTCAGAGAGATATAACTTAGGTAGTTGTATAGAAGAGATCGCTTTAGGCCACCACTTATGGCACTAACTCATAACATTCTTTTGTTTTCTGCACATTTTAATATTTCTGGTGTGTACAATAAAGACTTTCTATCTATCTATCTACATCTACATTTCGGGGCCCGTGATCTACAACCGTGTAACCGCTTTCTTTTGGAATACACCGTGCTATCATAATTATATGTGTAATAACAAAAAGTACAACCCCTTCAGTTGTAAGTTTCAGTTGTAAGTAATATTACTTTTCATTGACAAGCTTAAACAAACAAAATTGCACTATGATACACCCTGCTAGTTTACCATTAAAAATATCCTATTCGAAACAAATAAACTTGTTTGCCTATGTCATTTTAATTAGCTATTTGAAACTATTATTAGAATTATCGTAATCCTAATTAACAGAATAATCTACTAACTACCTCTGTTAGGTTCTCCGTCTGCATAATGATATGTCAGATTGTACAAAAACTCACGGGCAGACGAACATTCTGTTTTTTATCTGGGTAAAATTTGCTTGTAATGTAGCTGAAACTCTTTTGTATACTGGACATAGGCTATATATATCATCACCATCATCATCGCCTTTTGTCTATAACACGTGGCGCAAATGAGCGCGACGTTTCACACTGGTAAAAAGCTGAACTTTAATAAAACATTTACCTTTAGCTCCTAAAGTCCCTAAAGGATTATAGGAGTTCCTCCTCAATTGGATCCTGAAGTCTATCGGCACGTCTTTGGACAAGGGCACGTGGTAGTACCAGGTCCGGTCAGTAAGCAGTTCTCCAGTTTTTTCATCGTAGATCAGTTCCTCGTGGGTCCAGTATCCTATCCCCATGATGAAACAACCTTCGATCTGTGAGGACGACAAGTAGATAAATGATAAAATGTTTTTAAATAGCAGAATTATTTGTCTAATGAACACCACAAACTGTGTCCAATAGTTGTGCAATATGTGCAAAATTACCACCGGAATTTAATGACGTGTGACACAATGATGTGTTCAAATTGTAAAATTTTAACACCACTGTTTCACTGTAATTACATAAATAATAATAATGTATCACGTAAGCTCATACCTATATTTTAGTCTCGACAAAGTAATTCTGATTCTGAAACTCTTTCGTATGTCTGTGTTAATTGTATGTTTCTCAGATAAACTGCGCAAACTACGGCAACGAACATGTTAAAGTTTAATCAAAGAATAGATTTTAGCATACCTGTCCAATGTCTAGCTCAGGATTCATACTGGTTCCAACATCTTCTATAATATCTGCCCTCAGAACTTCATGTTCTCCCGTTAGGATATCCAATTCCACCTCAGATATAGCAACTCCACCTGATCTATACGGCTCCTGATCGTTAGCAGTGACTCTGTAACTAGCTTGTAAGTTTATTCCTCTGTTGAAAGCTGCTTCAATCAAAACTTCCCAAGTCGGATCGACCAGTGCTTCTCTGACAACAGTTAAGCGATCCAAAATAATCTGACAGCACTTAATGGCACCGAAAGCGACTGCTTGTGTAGTTCTGCTTCCGCCAGTTGTAAAATTATTTGGACATGAAGCTGCGTCAACTGGCTTGCATCGAACTTTATCGAGTGATATGTTCAAAGTGTATGCAACGGCTTGAATAACCTTTGTATTGATGCCTTGTCCTATCTCTATACCTCCGTGAGTGACTATGACAGTGGCATCTGCATGATACACACTTAGCTGTACATGGAAGTCTACCACTGCGTATACTGCCCAGCTCATTAAAGCTATTCTTATTCCTTTCTTCTTCCACCTGTTCGATTTGTTGAAGTTATCGACTTCTTCTTTTCTCTTATAGTATTCACTATCTCGGAGGAGTGTTTGTATCATTTCTTGTATATCTGTATACTGGGGATTTAGATTATTCATCCGCACTTGAATAGGATCTCTATCTAATTCATAAGCTATTTGTTCCATCAATTGTTCAGTCATGGATATGCTTTCAAGATTACCTAGAAATCGATAAACTTTTAAAATTATTTCATAAGACAGATTTAGACATAATAAAAAAAAATGGGAATGTATGAAAGAGAGTTTGAGAAGAAGGGAATGACAGGAATTACGGGTATATATATTATATTTTGATAGCAACAAACGAAATAGAGATATTTTTGTTTCTCTTTACCTCTCGTTGGTCTTTTGAAGTTAGGTCCGTAGATCTATTACATTGATAAAGTAATGTGAATAAATTATTAGAAATACGAGGCAGTGTACCATTACAAGAAAATTATAAATATTAGAGGGAATAATATGATTCTAAGATTTGTTACTCTTACCAGGCGATCTAGCATAAGTATTGGAAGCAGTATCAGTGGTAGCATTAAATATTTTAAATTGCCATCGTCTATTATCATACACGTTCTTTACAGCGGGTACGCACAAATTGCTGACTGGGTCGGATACTACATAGCCGTTGTCGATGTAGAGGTGGTATTCCATGTACTGGATTTCTCCAGAACTATTGACCCCCACCTTAGAAAAAAAAACCGTAAAAATAATGTAAATAATAGATATCCTAAGTATCTAATGTATTGTTGCACAAAACAGATAAAGTAAAAATTCACAATAACAAAACAAGAAAAAAACAAAACTTTTTTTCGATTCCTTACGTTTTTTTTAATGGTTAACAAGCTAAATGTTTGACCACAGCTCACCTGATATTAATTCACGGTGTGGTCGAAGATGGTAAAGCACATCTAGCCTAAAATAGAACTGGCTCTCAAATGAGGTTGCGAGAACACACCGTTAGATGCTTGGCGGCAGATTTTCAACTTGAAGAAGTTCTAGAAAATACCCACCACCATGCTATGGTTTCCTCACGATGTTTTCCTTCACCGGCAAATCAAGCTCATTGTTGGAGTTTAAACCCACGCCCTTCGGTGTTACAATGTCAACAATATCTTAATTTATTTGTTATACCTCTGAATTACGGCATTCCCATTTTATTACCTCAAAGTCCCTAGTGCATGGCAGGCGTTTCCCAACAACTCTCAAAGAAGCCTGGATGCTCATCACAAATCTGCATGGCCTATTCATAAGATAGGAGACTAGTGAACAAGCGGTCGCCACGTGATTAGTACGGGTGATCTTTAGACCATAAGCACCTCCACATCGTGGGATGACGAGATTAATCCTAAAGAAATAAAGTCTTATTAATATCAAGCATCATCAAAGTCGAATAAGGTTTGCATATGAGACAGTAACGTTTTTAGGTGACACTGATCGTGTGATTTGACCATAAGGTAAATCTCTTTAGCAGGAAGTTTTCTAGGTAACCACTACAAACCACTACAGTATCAGATATTTTGACGCAATGTATGTAAGCTATGTAAATTAAGTTTATCTACTAATAAAAATATTAAATTATCTATAAGAGAGGTTTACTGCGGTGTCACACTACGTTCAAGGCCAGTGATGTGTACATGTTCACATTATGTGTGTCAAAGTTTGAAGAAGTAACTAGCGAAATTATAAGGCTATTGAGACTAACCATCGAATGTTTTAAAGTAATGAATGCCATAGTAGCGCCTTGTATTTGGTTTTGTTACTTCTGGATACCGCTACAACAATCATGGACAGGTTATTAAGGGCTATGTGGGGAGTATTGAGACTAACCATTGAATGTCTCAAAATAATTAACGTCTAAACAGCGATTTCCTTAACTTTGTTTTGCTATTCAACATTATGTTTATCGCTGCAAAGATCACGAAAATATGTTATCTCTTAACATCAGGAGAGTGTCTGGTTCGTCTCAATACTTTTTTTCTTATATTACATTAAATTAAATACAACTTGTACCTATTCTGCTCCATATTAATCGTTTCACTAACCCCCACTTGCAAACTGTTTGAGTATTGCGTACATGCAAACACATCAAGGCCTGTTTCACTCGGCCGAGATACAGTGGATATTGTCTCCATTGGATAGTGATACTGGGCAAAGATATTGTCAGATCCTTTTATTATTCTTTCAACATTTATACCTCGATCTCTGGCTGGTATTACTATGTATAAGCTCACTCGTTCTGGTTCTTCTTTCCTGACTTCATTGATCGTCAATAAAGGCATTTTCTTTTCAACTTTGTATTTAACCTGAACTAATAAGGCGGCCTGATTAGCTAGTTTTTCTGTTTCAGCTACAATGACTCCTAAGGGCTGGTCATAGTATTTGATAGTTTTTTCAACAAAAATTTCTTCAGGAGCTAACTGACCCGGGACTCTCTGTGATAAGAAATTGTTCTTTCCTGGTATGTCCTTTGCAGAAAAAAATGCTAGCACACCAGGGATTTTCTAAAAAAATATAATTAATCTAGATTAGAAAATATACCATCGCCTCTTTTTTGTTGGTGTAAAGGTATATGCCGTAAAATTTGCTCTCAATATTAATATTTCAGTTCGCAGATTTTTGTCATAATTATGTATATCTAGAATCATTACGTTCTCTGCTGATGGTAACTCTGATATATTTTTGTGGTTAATAGGCCACTAAAATAATACATCAAATACATCAATCGCAATATTCGATTGAAAACTAAATTAAATTCTATAAACCTATATATAAAATATTACAGTTCTTTGATTAAATTTCTGTGTATATGTTTTCGAATTAATGCTTGTGGAATCTCTTTCTCTGTACAATTTATGTAATAATCAAAGAAAAACGGTGATTACCGTTTGATAAGACTTAATAATAATACTCGTGATCAACGGGTGACCACGACTAACCTGATTTTAAGCGAAAATAGTAAAATGATGTCAGCAATAAAGTATTTGTATTATAAACACACTTAGTCTGGAATGGGAACTGGGTCTAAAGTAAGGAAGGCACTTAAATATATAGCAGATTTTTGACTTGATGATGATTGCTAGCCAAGTTGTAGAAACTAGAGGAGAAACTAAACTAGACACCTTCCGTGAGGAGACGACTATTATAGTTTCCACAAAATGTTTCCTTCACCGGCAACTTAAGTTCACTATTGGAATTCAAACCTTCGCCTATCAGCGTACGATCTTACCACGCTAATGACCGAGCTATTGCGACAACGCTTAATCTTAACTGTGGTTTTAATGTATTGTCGATATTTAATTGCTATTTATGACCGCGACTTTCATAGTAGGCAAACTTACCAAAGCCGGCGTCGGATCAATATCGACAATCTCACCAAGTCCAATGTCCGATGTTACAAAGGCACAAAAAACTTCTTTGCTTTCAGTGGGAAGGTCATTCACATATTTAGCTTCTCCAGCACACTGAATTAGAGCATCTAATTTTGGCATAGGCTCGTTGACTGGCCAGATAATTGGGTTAGTATCGTACACATCGGTTCCTTTTGACAGCGGCCTTGTTTTCCTGAAATCTCTTGCGCCTGACCGGTAACGGGGCTTGAGTCGAGCTTGTGGAATAAGTACGAGCAGACCCTGAAGATATAACATTATTTTTCTGAGGTGACTTAATATTTGTTATGATTGACTGGCTAGGCATTTTACTAAATTTTACTTTAATTACATTAAGGTAAAAATTGCTTTAGTAAATACAGAAAAAAAATCTAGTTCATTTATGGTTGTATAAAATACCTTATAAAACAATCCTAAAGCACATTTCTTTCTGAAGGCTGGTTTCATTTCTCCAGCAATATCATCCACTATTAACTCGGCTTCTAAGATCTTCAATGCGCCTTGCAAGACCTCGTTAGTAAAAATCTTCTTCTTACAGACATATTCTTCAGTTTTGTGAGCGTGAATGAAATGTGCAGAAAGACCTCCCATTACAATTCGAGCTGAGACGACAATTTCAGGATTATGAGGATCAAATTCATAAAGGAATGCTGCGTTCACTTGAGCATGAGCGTTTTGAGCTCTTGGCATTATCTGAAATAATAGTACACTTAAATTGTAATCATAAACATTTTTGCAATTTTTTTGTTGTTAACCAGAATAGGAGGAACAAAACGGAGATGGCAAGAGGTAGCTTCTGTCCGTCAACATTTCTTTAATATATATAATTTTTTTGTATTGATTACAGCTCAGTGGTTAGCGCGAATGGCTTACACACCGACGCTAGCGTAGGTTCAAACCCCAACAATAAGCTAGAAGGAAAACGTTGTGAGGAAATTATAGCGTGTTGGTAGGGTACTTTCTAGTATTCGGTTGGCTAGCTAGCACCTACAAGTTGAATATCTGTCGCTAAGTACCTAACAATGTGTTCCGACGTGTAACTTCAGCTTAATGGTTACCAGTGAGTTTTTTTTAATGATGTCAAACTCAACTTGTCACATTATTATTTAGCGGTTTTATTGCCCTGTTTCTTGTTTAGATAAGCAACAGGGTAGAACAAGCGTAGATATTTTTCTCTGAGAAAGACTGACCTTGAAAGAAACGAATTCGTAGTGTTTCGAAAGAGGCGGCAATTTGAACTGAATCAACACTCTTCCTGTCATGTCAGTATATAAGAACTCCGCTGGTGTGATCTCAATTTTTTCATTTTTTCCGACTAAAACGTGAGAAAATGGTTTGATCATTGGAATATTCCCTGATTGTAAGAGCGTTGGTAATATCTCTGCTTCATGAGCTATAGGCGTGGAATCGATTTCCACACATCTATGTACATTTTTTTTTGTAACGTACATAGGTAGATGACTCTTCCTTTGCTGTGTACTTTCAATGTACATATGCATTATGAGTATTTACTAATATTTATACACCGTGAAAATTTGATCATCAGCAATATTGATTTAGGGGGTTACTTGATTGTAGTTCCAAATAATAATAAAGTAAGTGGTCAATATATCACCTAATTATACTGAGCAAGCACAAAAATACAGACAATCAATTCACGCGCACCGAAAATGACATATGTAGTAGACGCGTGCGTTCCCAGATTAGTTATTAGTATGGTAGTTATGTATGTCTTGCGCTAGCTCAGTGCGTAAGGCTGCGCGCTGTCCATAAATTCTAGTCTTGGGAAAAACTTTAACCAAGGTTTTCTTAGTTTTATTTTGTATTTATTTCGATTTTATTTCTTTATACGTTCCATATGACTACTAACTAATATGTCTTTGAATATTGCTAATGTTCAAACTGTCAGCCCGTATAAGTATTCAGTTATATTAAAATGTCCCCTAATATTTATTTGATTTATTCTATAAAACATCTAAATAACACAGTTGCGTTATTTGTTTAGCAAGTTTCTCTACGCTGGTAGTCGAACTTCATTATATAAGCGTCAAGGATCTAACGTGGCTTAACCTGAAATGAACATGTTGTAACACGGGCGCAAGTTACCGTAGCTGTTTTTAAAAGGATATAACAACAACTATAGGTGTACTACCTTTCAGCACTAGTAGCTAAATAAAGGGATCGTAAGTACAATTACATTTTACATATTTTATTATAAGTTTTAGTAGCCTAGTTTGAAGACTGTCGGACTTTTAATCTTGAAGTCCTAGGTTCGAATCCTACGACACGCATCTCCGTCTTTTCTAAGCCATGTGCGTATTGCCAATAACTTCAAACGGCGAAGGAAAGCATCATAAGGTAACTATCTGTCCGAGAGTTCTTAAAAAGAAGTCTGCTAACCCTCAATGATTAACTATGGCCTTACCCTTCTCGTAATTACTAGAAGCTCGCACCCAGAAGTGAAATAGTTTATAGAAACAAGGCTGATTCAAAACCACAATGTTCCAGAATATCATTCTATCATTGTCACATATAAATGAATACTGGCAGAACTGCAGATACATATGTCTATATTGCGAGCCTGCTGGCTCCTAGTTAGATGCGAAATAAGCAGGAAGGTAGCAAGAGTTGGTAGGTCTACTCACCAATCACGAGAATCGCTCCAACAGTCTCAAGCAGCAAAAAAACATCGGAAGAAAAAGTCGGTTTTCGGTGTTTCACCATCAGATTACCGGCTACTGTTCCGATCTAAAACGTGCAATGACAATAATTGTTATTTACCATATATCTAAGCCGTGGTGGTGCCGGCGTAAGAATTGTACCAACTGCTCTATCCGTGGAGTAAGACTCGGCTAAGGGATGTAACCCGGAAGATGGGCAGCAGCGTCTTTCTTGAACAATCACACCTAACTGCGCTCGCCAACCCGCCTGCCAAGCGTGGCCAGCATTGGCAAAACCCCCCTCCAGGAGGAGGCCTATATCCAGCAGTGGACATCTTAAATGATGGCTGATGATGTACTATATGTGATGTGATATAACTAAGACTAAGTTTCTTGTAAATTTTGACCTGGCCAAAAGTTAGAAAATGGATAATCCATCCAAAGAATTAGCATAGATTGAATTGCGTTTTTTCTAAAGGTACCTAGTTTAAAAGCGACTGATATCGATCGGTAAGAAATATCGACAAATTGCCCGCCATTGTAGCTTATTTTCTCTTGGAGATAAAGACATAACAGTTTAGAAAAAAAAAACAGACATAATTTACGTAGAAAATTAGTGAAGACTGCTTGGTCCTAAAATTTTTGCTTGTCTTATACTAGCTACACACAAAAACCTTTATGCATTTGTGTGATTTGGCGTATTTGTGCGTGTATTTTGTATTTACTGTACACTTACATTTCTTACTGGGATATGGGCAACTAAATCCAAATGCTCATATAATTTCTCCAGATAACTGAAATCTTCATATTCCTTCGCGGTTTTTTTGAACAACGTCATGAGATCTGTCAATGATATACCTGCTCCGACAACTAGGTTTTGATCCAAGTAGTGCGTTTTCAAATCATCTATCGGACTTATATCTATTAGCACTCTTGGAAACATGAGAATTGGGGCTGCTCCTGGAAAATATACATACAATTTGCCCTTGTTCATAACTAAGAAACACACAGTCGCGAGAAAATAAAACTTTAATTTTTATAATTAAAGGCTCTAACATCACGGTGTTCATTTTTTGCATACGCATTAAAAAGGTTTTTCATAAATCCTGTAAACCCACGTGTTGATGTTGTGATGTTGATTGTTGATTGATTGACTTTCTATATTTAAAAAAAATATTCAGTAAAGAAAGTCAATCAATGTTCTTCATACTATGATATATCTTATAACATTGATTTCTCTTACCTCTACCAGTATTTCCATTGACCAGCATGTAGGAATCAAGTCCTTCCTTCTCAAGAACATCAAACACATCATTCACATTATTAACTCTGTACCACACTCTATGATCTTTGAGATTGATTTTTATAACGCTTTTTGGTTCTCCGTCACTGCTGTTCACAAAACACCATGAATTTCTTTTGCAGTCTTTCTTGCAATCACCCTTATTTTTACATAAGCTTAGGGTTCCCAAGTCTTCAATGTCGTAGACGTGTTTCGTGATGGGTTTAGGGGCATCCTTAGCGAAGCTTTTGAAGGCATCTAATATTGGACGGTATCCTGTGCATCGGCAGCTGTTACTTCCAAAGGCGTTCTCTACCTCATATTGTGTCAGGTCATAGTCATTGGCCTCGAGTAAACTGGAAAATTCAAAACCATATATTTAAAACAAATGTGAGAATTATCAAGTTTCTGAAAGGCAACTTAAATATTAGTGATAGGTTCGGTTGCCATAACCTGTTGAAAGTTTGTGGTACTATGCGCATATTGTATCCTTTTTCCACTTCTTCAACTCCCTCACTGAAGAGTTTATACAATGTACTTAAATTATTTCTATATGATTACAAGTAGGTATTAAAACGACGATGTATGTATGTACATATGTCACTTAGGCTGTCAAGGGTTTGGACCGTTCAATATTGGTAATTAAATAATTCAATATATCCAATGAATCTTTTCTCCGAATATAAATGTAGCGAAAAGCTAGTACGAAGACGAAACTTTTTTTTATATAGGCTAGTTGCTTAACCACAGCTCACCTAATGTTTAGTGACAGCTATGGTGGTGATGGTAAACACACCTAACCTGGAATGGAAATGACTCTCAAGTGATGCTGCCAGAACACACTGTGAAGTCTACCAACCCGCACTTGGCCAACGTGGTTGGCAATCTTACCATCTTACACTGAGAAGAGAGTCACCTAGGAGTGGAACAGTTTAAAAAACAGGGCTGACTTAGAATCATGTGCTACAAATAATATATTTTTAACGCGTCCCTGTTTGACCACCAAGCTGCTTGGCGTCAGAATTTAAACTAGTAAAAAAGGTGGCAGCTAACCAGTCGAGTGCTATGGTTTCCTCACGATGTTTTCCTTCACACTCATTGTTTAGGTTTGAACCCTCGCCACTCAACGTGTGAACCGACCGCGCTAATTACTGAGCTATCGCTACAAAAAGCAACTTAAAAAAAAACTTAGCATTTATTCATTTATTTATATTATGAACACCAACGTTGTGTATAATATGGCATAACTAAAAGTAAGAATAAATGTACAGATAAATGTCAACAATAAAATTATAGGTGCAGACAGCATGCAATAAAAACAATAATCAATTAATAATTAATACAAAATTAAATGTCAAAGAAATAATCAAATAATAATATTAAAAATAAAAATAGAATTAATCAATTTACATGTCTATTATTGGTATAGTCGTACTGGTGCCGTTTCCGTCGCGTTGCAAGAACAAGAAACTGTACAGCGCCTAGGTGTTGCGACCCAGATGTAGGTTTATGGGGCTCCATCCCAGCCTAACCAAATATGATATGATCCTGCCAATGCTGCATTAGATACACTTTTCAGTAATGAACTGCTGTACTTGGCGAGCCAAGATAGACAGACTCTTATTCTGTCCGTTTCTTTGGATAGAATCTATAATTAATTAATTTAATTGACCAATGGGACAGGGGCAAAAAAGCCGATAACGATTTTGACATTTAGATTTTAGATAAGTGGTTATGGCATCAAAATGTTTTTATTTGACAATATGCTCATGACATTTGTATAATTTTATTATTTTGACATTTACATTTACCATATATTGACACTTGTATAATTTCTTTTGACATTTGTGTAACCATTTTGACATTTAGATTTACCTTATACTGACACTTGTATAATTTCTTTTGACATTTGTTTAACCTTTTTGACATTTATAAACCTAATTTATTTTGACATCTGAAGATATTTTTTTAAATTCTGAGATACAAATAATTTATTAGAATAGTCGTTTTTATCTCAATAAATAAATTTACTTTAATTTTAATTTAATTTAATAGTTACGTACCTGTACATCGCCATAACCCATCCAGGGCTGCAGTAACCGCATTGAGTGCCGTTATACTCGGCCAGGGTCTTTTGCAACGGGTGATAACCCTTGCTACGGTTACCAATTCCTTCAATGGTCGTCACCTCCCAGTCTTGACACGATGTTACACTCACCAGACACTGGGTGGAAACAGCAGAGGATAAGAAAGTCATAAGAAGTAGTCTTGTCAAAACAGAGTTGTGACATGAATGGAATTATAATTGAAGGAGTTAAATAATAAATAAATATTCTAGGACACATTACACACAGCGCCATCTGACCCCAAACTAAGCAGAGCTTGTGTGATGGAAGTCAGATAACTGATAGAATACATAAATACTTTTTTTTGTTGTAAATACATACTTATAATACATACAGAACACCCAGACAGAACAAATATTTGTTTTATGCCAAACAAACATTTTATCATTGACTTCAATCTATTACATATCAAAAGTTTCGGCAACCAAGTTGTGACACCATCTGGCTTCGAGTCCTGGGTTCGAATCCCACGGGACGCACCCCTATCTTTTATAAGCTACTAGCGACCCGCCCCGGCTTCGCAAGGGTAGTAAGAATGGGTATAGTAAGCTATCCTTAAAAGTTAGATATATGCCTCCTTGTAGATCTAAAAAAGAGGAATATCCCACTATGCATTGTTTTGTTAGAGGATTAGACAGCGTTTTCGATAAAAGCTCCCAGGTGACGATGAAAACTTCCAACAATTTTCATCATATTTTAACCAGTTTACACAAAACTGACAAATTATATACCTAAACCTTCCTCATGAATCACTCTATCTATTGGTGAAACTCGCATGATAATCCGTTCAGTAGTTTTTAAGTTTATCGCGAATAGACAGACAAACAGACAGACGCGGCGGACGACTTTGTTTTATGATATGTAGTGATGTGCGTATTGCTGATGACTTCAAACGGTGAAAGATAACATCGTGAGGAAACTTACTCGACAATCATATCACATCATCAGCCATATAGGACGTCCACTGCTGGACATAGGCCTCCTCCTGGAGGGGTTTTGCCAATACTCGCTACACTTGGCAGGCGGGTTGGCGAGCGCAGTTAGGTGTGTCGTTCAAGGAAGACGCTGCTGCCCATCTTCCGGATTACATCCCTTAGCCGACTCTTACGGCAACTACGGGTAAAGAGGGTGGGGTACTACTCTTACGCCGGCACCACCACGGCCTCGAGAATAAGTTTAAAAACAGATCTGTAGGCCCTCGCCCAGCAGTGGGACAGTTTACAAAAAGAGAGTTGGAGTGAAATGGAGTTTTAGTTCCTATATTGAAGGATGAAAAGGTAAGTTTATTTGTTTCTGAGTGTGCATTTCTATAGTTTAAGTCGAGAGTGACCATATTTCCATTTGTGACGATGTCTTGTTTAATGTTGACCAGATCTTTATGAAATTTTCAACATGGCTTCTCATAACTAGGGTACGCTGTTGGTACCTAATCATTTGTGTTGCCTCCTGCATCAACGGTTTCCCGAAGTTCCCGACCCTGTGACAGCCGCCTCATAGATTTGTAGCAATG
Organism: Biston stratarius; assembly: GCA_950106695.1. Classification (NCBI taxonomy): domain Eukaryota; kingdom Metazoa; phylum Arthropoda; class Insecta; order Lepidoptera; family Geometridae; genus Biston; species Biston stratarius. Next base: position 25,942,871 of record OX467106.1, read on the forward strand.
ATGATTCAGTGGTTAGCGCGGTAGGTTCGCATGCCGAACGGCGTGGGTTCAAACCCCAACAATGAGTTTTTGCTGCCGGTGAAGGAAAACATCGTGAGGAAACCATAGCGTGGTGGTAGGGTACTTTCTAGTACTCGGCTGGCTAGCTACCACCCTTAAGTTGCAAATCTGCCGCCAAGCATCTAACGGTGTGTTCCGGCAGCCTCACTTGAGAGCCAGTTGCATTCCAGGCTAGGTGTGCTTTACCATCTTCGACCACACCGTCACTTAACATCAGGTGAGCTGTGGTCAAACACCTAGCCTGTCAGACAAAAAAAAAGATTACACTTGAAATGATCAAACCCCTTTGTTATTCTCACCGAGTTGACAGAGAAGGTCCTCCTCACCCCCTGCTGTGTAGTGGTGATAGCCACGATGCAACTACCGCATCCACCCTCCTTGCACATGTATTTGGTCCCTCGCAGGTTGAGCACATTGCGGAGGTAGTCGTTCAGAGACGTGTCTGACTCTACTTCTCCACCCACTGTCAAACAATTTTAGTTTAATTTTTAGTTTTTAGTGGTTTTTTTTAAATGTAGGTGGTAGATTTCCTTAGGTAGTCGTCTTGGTTGGTACCACCGCAGTACCAGATATTCTGCCGCCAAGCAGTAGTGTGTAAACATTACTGTGTTCCGGTTTGAAGGGTACAGCAGCTAGCGAAATTACTACTGGGACTAACCTTCGAATGTCTCAAAGTAATGAGCGCCAAAACAGCAATGCCCCGAACTTTGTTACTCAAAGTTGTGTATCGCTGCAATGGTCATGGACATGCGTTATTTCTTACCAGCAGAAGAGCGTATCAAACGACTCATTTCATTTACATAAAAAAAATATCTTCCATCTGGTTATAAGTTCTTAGGGGCGTATACAGGTTTACGCAGAACGGCAAACTGCAATGACCTCCATTCGGACTACAACGAAAACACTAAAGATATTTGAAGCAATAGTTTTTAATATAGGCAATGTTTACTCGACTACTTGACTGCCTTCAAGTCACGAGACAAATCGTTTCTTCTAGGTAAGCGTAACGTGTTCTATCACAGACCGTATCATCCAAAAAAACTAAGACGTGATTTTTCATTATAACTAAATTATGTTATATTACCAGAACATTTGTTCCCGTTGACACAAAACGTTATACAATCCATAACTGAACACAATTTTCTAAACAATATTCAACGAGCTGCTTTGAAACGGATGCTGTAGATTAATAACTGATTGCAACAACAAAGCATAGTTATTATTTAATTAAGTTTCTCTTAATTAAGTTTAATTTGATGTAATAAGAACATGAGTGTACAGTAGCTTGATTAGGTGTCTCCGGATGTTAAGCAACGGACTATCCGGACAGTCTTTGGATGGGTGACCGTGGGTTATGTATATTTCTGAGGGCTATCGTGGGTCAGACTCGTTAATTTACATAAAAACAGGTCATTGACAGTTTGTAGTCGATTTCTTTTTCGTGATTTTAATTTACTTTTAGTAGAAGTTATTCGCAATGATGAGTAAAATAAAAATAATCTTTTTTCGATTTAGTATACCAACGTGACTATACGTCTTGTTTTGAACGGGACTATCCCATTTTCTGCTACTCCATCCCAGTATCCCCACAGAAAGCTTCTGGACACCAAATTGTCTCGTTTTTAGTTACAGTAATATATCAAAATTCATCAAAGACAATAAGGGTCGTAGTAATTTGGCGGATATGTGATAGACTGGAATAAGCAAAACATTCGGACCTTAAATCGTTCGGTGGAAGTTTTTCTATAATTCTATGCAGGCAACCTCCAATATTTTAAACCAAAATTTTGTATTTTGATATGCATACCTATAGTGTTTGGGTAGCACAAGCGCAAACCAGTACAACTATAAGAAATAGGTATAAGGTGTATAATCTCTTTAATGAATAAATTGTGGTCTTCTAAAAAATCCATTGTCAATTTCATGTTGATAATGAAAGTGCAGACTTTTATAATATTGAAAATGTCCCGTTTTGAACAAAATTAAAAATGGTCCACTTAGTATACTTGGGGTATAGCTCTTTCTTTATAGCTCTGTCTTTTACCGGCTTTACACTCGTGCGCGATCCGCGGCGTGCATTTACGGCATAATTAACGTCAAGAGATTCACGTTACATACCGATTTCAAACGATTGCCTCTACACTCGCAAAGCTTCACAAGACCTTCACGTTCAGAGTTTGGTTCGCGCGCTCAACAAGAATGGACGTCGATGTGGCTGCCGAAGCTTCTGTGATGCTTTGCGACTTAATTGTAGCGATGATAGCTCAGTGGTTAGCGCGGTCGGTTCGCATGCTGAAGGGCGTGGGTACAATGAGCTTGAGCTGCCGGTGAAGGAAAACATCGTGAGAAAACCATAGCGTGGTGGTAGAGTACTTTTTAGTACACGGCTGACTAGCTACCACCCTCAAGTTGAAAATCTGCCGCCAAGCATCTAACGGTGTGTTCCGGCAGCCTCACTTGAGAGCCAGTTCCATTCCAGGCTAGCTGTGCTTTACCATCTTCGACCACAACGTCACTTAACATCAGGTGAGATGTGGCAAAACATAAAAAAAAATAAAGAACATTTAAAAATAAATACATGGACCGATTTTTTCGCCTGCCAAAGTATAGGCTCTCGTTGATAGTATTTGAGGAGATTCAACTTTAGTGCGATGGATAAGGTGACACTCATAAAGATTTAAAAAAATTGCAAGGAATAAACAAGACGCGTGACGTCACGCCCCTTCGATACCGTGTCTCGAGCGCTACCAACTCGACTACTACAGAATATGCTAGAATGGTACTGAAAAAGTGCCAAAATATGCTAAAAGTAATCTAAATATGCCAAAAAAAAAATGTCAACATGGTTAATTTGCTTATTTTCAAGTATTTGTTCAAATAAATTGTAAATTTATTTACTTAAAGATATTTATTGGAATAAAATGTTAACTTCCTGATCAATTTCATCAGCAGAAATTATAACTGCGGAACTAGACGGCTCGGAGTAACTTTCTTTGGTACTTATATAGCTCAGAACGTCGTCCGGAACTGTATAGGAGTGCAGCATTTTTCTGCTCTCTTTAGGCCAAATCTTACATACAGAATGGCATTTAATGTGCTTAGTGCCAAACGATTTTGCAACTTGGTTTTTACAAAGTTCAATTGGCTGAACACTCTTTCAACGTCGGCGTTTGAATGCAGCAACGTTTCTGAACGCGCCATTGATTGGTTTATCAAAGGTGGTTTAAGAAATACAAATTCTTTAAAATGCACTAGTTAGGGCATTAGGCACTGTAATGGAATTTTGAGCAGAAAAATTTCAATAAATGCACTAGACCTAGTGCCGAAAGCATTAAGTTGGCATCATTGCCTCTGTACAGTCGAACCTATTTATCTGAGAATTTAGTGATGGAGCCGCTTTCGTATTTTTAGAACATAAATAGCCTTTTGCGGCCTCCCGATGCGATTTTTTAGTTGCGCCAGTTGACCATTTTAAATATGGTTCGACTGTATGGGATGTGAGCCAATGTTGTTACTTTGTTTAATTATGCTAAACTAATATGCTATATGCTATACCCTAAAAAATAATGCTAAATAAGGAGAAAACATGCTAAATTTAGCATATTTAATGCTAAATTGGCAACGCTGGCGGCTACTGCGAAGATTCACGAATGTAGCTGCCATTCGCATCAGTCGCATAGCGCGAATCAAGCACGAATACTTTGTCACGGGGAAAAAACCGACTGTGATCGGGGAACGCCGCGACCACCGAATGTGAAGCTGGTATTATACATATGTATAGTAAGGTTAAGGTTTCCTTAGTGAGAAATATTCATCGTCGAATTTTTCAACGTAATAAATGCTTATGTAGGTAGTGAATCACTGGAAGTTCTAGGTATTACTGTAATGGTTATTAGTAAACGATACTTATCTCAATGCCATCATGAAAACGTCTTGCTTATCTTATTATTACCATAAAAAAATATTTCATTGAGTACTTCTCAGACTTTTATTATGCTACATTTATTGAGAGACCATTATTATTTCTTTAGTTGACAGACTAGGTTTTTGACCACAGTTCTCTTGATGGTAAGTGACAATGTGGTAGAAGATGGTAAGCGCACCTAGCCTGGAATGGAACTGGCTCTCAAGTGAGATCAACCAGATGGATATAATTAGTCAAAGTACCCTACTACCATGCTATGGTTTTCTCACAATGTTTTTCTTTATTGGCAGCTCAAGCTCAGTGCTGGGATTTGAACCCACGCCATCATCTCATACCATCGCTAAATAACGCTACGTTACTCTCTCTTATTAAGCTCCTCGGTGATTAAGTTAAAGCTAATACTACGTCCTATGGCCCCTGTGGCTTATTAAATTTCGGGTATTTAGTAATATTGTTTAATTTCTTGTAATATGCTTTTACGCTTATGTCACATAAGGTTTTGAAATATTTGCGTCATTGGAATATGCGCACAGCGGCATGCTATAATGCGATATGTACCTATGCTCGTTCATATTACTCATCAATGTTCATAAGGAAATATTGCATTTTTAAAATAACATTGTCCCTCATCGGTTGTGCCAGAATATACTTCAACATGGTTTCGTTGCTAATACAAGTGATGTGGTTAATCGGATTTTCAGTGTCCACCGTGGGTCTGATCTTTCAAGCTTTAATCTACTTCCTGATCCCGTGCAGTAGAAAGTTAGAACAGAAAATTTTAACGCAGCTTACAGTGGCTAGACTCTTAAACATTGGCCTGGAATATTTAGTGACATGCGTGACATTAACAAACGTGCTGAACGATATCGTTTTTGCGCTTTACCTACAAACTGACGCCGCACTCATCTCCTGGATGTTCGTCTTCACGAAAAATCTATACGATAGTGTTATAAATGTGTTCGCGCCAAAAAAAAGCTTCGCTTTAATGACGATCTTAATTTGGTGCATCACTATTCCCATAGGATTGCTTTGCCCCTTGCTGATAGAATTGGATCTCAAACAACCGAAAAACGAAATAAGAAACTATTTTCAAACTTTTTATGTGATTTACACTTACATCAAGTTTATAATTCTTACGATTAATTTAGTTCTATATTGTGTTATATTCAGCATTGCTATATCAAGGAATGATAGGGTCGTAAGCGTGTTAAGAACTTGTATAATGTCTTTTATATTGGTCAGCATATCTAGTGTGCAAGTTTTCGTAACAGATCTTTTTTCGAATTTTCTAGATACAAATCTGGAAGTGTCTTTTGCGTTTGGAGTGATTAATTCATATCAAGTTATAGCTATAACGATTATCTTTGTGATTTTAGTGCAAAAAAAATGTAAAGATGAATCTTTGAGTCAGAAAATTGCCAAAAAATTTGTAAGACAGGAAGTATAAAATTTATGACAATAGGCTTTAGGATCTTGATCAGGTCTTAAGATGTTATGAAGTAGCAAAAAACTGAGGTAGCAAGTTGAGTTTGAGAAATCAAAAGAAAATAAAAAGTTGGTACAATATAGATACTAATGTAGAGCATACGCATGTATTATACATATAACCCTTCCTCTTGAATCACTCACTATCACTCACTATCACAATCAATCAATCACTCTTAAAAGATCTAAGCGTAAAGACGGCGGGAAGCGAATGGGTATTGTAAGCTATCCTTAAAAGGTAGATATATGCCACCGCGGACTTTTTTGTAGATCTATAAAATCGGAATAGCCCACCATGCATTGTTTTGTTATATCTCAAAGGGATTAGGCAGCGTTTTCCATGAAAGCTCCAAGGTGGCTTGACTTTTTCCGACACTTCCAACAATTATAATCATATTTGAACCAATTTATACAAAACCTTGACAAATTATACACCTAAACTATATCTATACGTATATTAGTGAAATTTGCATGATAATCCGTTTAGTAGTTTTTTAGTTTATCGCGAACAGACAGACTGACAGACGCGGCGGACGACGTTGTTTTATAATATGTAGTGATGTAGTGATGATGATATTTTGGTATAGTTAGTGGTATGGTAATATTATTTTGTATTGTGACAAAGTTTAAATTTTTTAGTTTGAAATAAGACATTATTGTTTATTGTGCTATGGATTTATGTACCTTTATGATGCTATGATAAATATTATTATTATTATTATAAAACTGTTAAGTAGTATATAACTCTATTGTAACTTTTTGTAAGAAAATAGGTTTCTGTTAAACGTTAGTTACGTAGATATGAAATTGCCATGTGGAATTTTTTCCTGTTTATTTTGCGGTTTGGAACCACTCATAAAATGTCTTGCAGTTACATTTATGTGGGTACCTACCACGTAATATATCACATGTTAATTAACCTTATAGTTTATAGGCTTTGAGAAAATTCTTCTTTTTATTTTGTTTTTATTACTAATTGTTTTTTTTTTCTTCCTCTTATCTGCACATCCCGTCCATATATACCGATCGTAAGAAATAACATTAAAAGTTAGAATTTATAAAATGGTCGTCAATTGAAACGGATAGCGGATTTCTAGCCAAATGCATATTTTTTGTTTAAAAAGCGAAACGCTCTCCTAATGATAGCACATAACGCCTGTCCATGGCCACTGCAGCGGTATCTAGGAGTAACAAAACTAAGTCCAAGGCATCTCTGCTTTAGCGCTCAATACTAAAAAAAACACGGATAAGTGCGAGTCAGACCCGCCCACCGACGGTTCCGCACAAACTAGTAGGAACAAACTATGATAAATCCTTGTTCTTATTCCTTGCATAAAAACCCTATGTTTGTGATTAAATTGCAAATGTACATTTTTCGGAATTTTTCCTTTATGTGTACTATAAGACAATGCTTCTTGCCAAATTTTATAGTTCTGGGTCAACGGGAAATACTCTATATAGGTTTTGATTCCCTTGTGAGTGTCGAAATATGCGGTTTTTTGCGACATAAACGGCTGTAACTTTTATTTACGATAACTGAGAAGTTTTATTTTTTTCACAGCTGCAAGGGACTACAGGTCTGCGTATATTATTTTTCCGCGCAATCCCGAGATAGAAGGTCTTGACAGACGGACAGGCGGATAACAAATGATCCTATAAGGGTTTTATTTTTTTCCTTTCAAGGTACGGAACCCTACACAATCAAAAAATGCCAATACGAAGTCATATTTTTAATTATTTATTAGGCTTGGGCATACGGCTTATGAATTTGTAGGATAGTTTGGTCTGGAGGTGCTAGATCGTAAAGTATCTACGAATGGGTAAGTACAAACGAACAAAAAAGAATTCAAAAAGTTAATAAATAAAAGATTTTTTTATTATATATATACTAGCTGAGCCTATTTACTTCGTATTACCTAAAATTAATTTGAAAACGAAGTAATTTTAGAGGATATTACCACTACACTCCGCCAGATGTCGTTAAATTAAATAGTAATGTTTTGTGATACTTGACGACATCTTGTGCATAGCACGTCAGTTAGGCGATTTTTCCATACAAAATTACCATTATTATTTTACTTTATTTTATACCTTTTCTTTTGGATTTTCTCTATTATTTTTCCTTTTAAACCTTTCCTGAACTACAGCGAAGAAATCAAAAAACAATATATTATATTGTTTTTTGATTTCTTCGCTGTAGTTCAGGAAAGGTTTAAAAGGAAAATTATATTGTTTTTTGATTTCTTCGCTGTAGTTCAGGAAAGGTTTAAAAGGAAAAATAATAGAGAAAATCCAAAAGAAAAGGTATAAAATAAAGTAAAATTTAGTATTAATATATTTACATATTATGTACTATTCAAATCATCGGAGCCTATTTTGAGTTTTAGCGAGACTAACGGACGGCGATTCATTTTTATATATAAGACAAGAAAAAGAAGAAAGAAAAGATAAAGAAGAAAATAATATATACACAGCGCCATCTGCCCCAAACTAAGCAAAGCTTGTATGACGGAAGTCAGATAACTGATAGAATACATAAATACTTTTTTTTTTGTAAATACATACTTATACTCGTAATACATACAGAACATCCACCATTGGTTACCTTTAGAAAACCTTTATATAAATATTACTAATTTATCCCTGTTGCAATAATAAAATAAATAATTATGACTTCAATGTTACAATCTGAAATGACTGTACAAAGCCATCATACCTATAGGTATGGAATTCTCCTTATACTTCGGAACGTTGTTCTATAAACTTTGAGAGTAATATTTGTTTTATTCTGACCAGGCTCTCGTTTGACGACACTATGCCTGACGCTAAACAGCAGTAAATTTTAGGAACCTTTTTTTAGTGACAGGCTTGGTGTTTGACTACAGCTCACCTGATGTTATGTGACGGTGTGAAAGAATGGGAACTGGCTTTTTAACATTGATGCTGCAACTTAATCTTACGGTGTAAGATCGGCAGATTTTCAACTTAGATAGTGGTAGCTAGCCAAGCCTAGAAAGTATCCTACTACCACGCTATAGTTTCCTTATGATGTTTTCCTTTACCAGCAGCTAAAGATGATTTTTGGGATTTGAATCGACACCCCTTGGCATACGATTCAACCGCGCTAACCACACATCGCTTAATCGCTACTAAATTTAATATTTACTTTGTATTTGCAGACATCCATAAGTACTTACTCATAATAATAAAATAACAAACAACTAACACTAGTAGATCAACTGGCGGCCTCATCGCTAAGAGCGATCTCTTCCAGGCAACCTCAGCATGGAGAGGATTCTAATGAGCTAATATCCAGGTTCAAGAAAAAATTACATTAAAAAAAAAAAACATTTTATTATAATTTGTAGTGAATACGAACATTAATTAAAACTTACGTGTGACATATAATTCGACAATATTTCACGACAGATTTTTTATTTTATGTCCGCCTTTATTTGTTCTATAACCCAAATACACAATTACAAACGTAAAATCCGGTGTTTGAAAATTTGTGGCTGCATTCAATTGGAATTTTCTGTTCAGTATACATACATATGTGTATAACTTCATCGCTTTTTACTTTCCAAATTTTTATCGTGTAAAACTGCGAAACGTAGCTAATACAAACATAAAATACAACTCAAATTCAAATTCATTTTGGAAGTAGGTTTATAATAAATGAAGATTCCCTCAAACAATGTGATCTAATATTATGGGAAGCAATAAAAAGGGTCCGATTAAAACGTACCGACCGGTCGTCTAGTCGATGACGCCAATACAAGGCCATGGCCAACCGTGCGGATGTCGGAAGCGCCACATGGTTGGCTAGTCTCTGCTTGAACGTCATATCACTCGCTTTGTCTGCGTGTATTAAAAAATAAACGTTCTATTTTCGAAATATTTCGCGGCAAACAAAATAAAAATGACATCTTGAATTTGAAGCAAAACTCTTTGTTGACTGGCCGAAATTACAAGTAAAAAACAAAATATATTTTTTCATGGTGATGACAAAAAAGTGTGTATATTAAAAGAAATATAAAAAAAGCATTGGTAGAGAAAATCTGTGAAGGACGCGGTCAGCGCGCGTTTAAATTTAGAATGCTACTCAATGCATCAATTTGTTTAATTATAGTGTGAGTAAATAAAACTGAACGAGGCGAACGAAATGAGTGAACTGAGGAACGAATTGTACGTAAATAATGACTAACACTTGAGCAAATTGTGAACAAAATAAACATTTAAAGGTTTCTCTTTTACATTTTCTAATTAAAATATTAATATACTTTATCTTGTTACGAGAAACGCGGTATTTTTTACATACCTGTTTTAAAAAAGTGATATATATATTAACTAAAATGTATTTCCTAAAAACGAGTGCGATTTTAACGCAAGATTTTTGGTGACCTGCGTTTTACAAAGTTATTTAAGGTTCGGTGTAGCATTCTCTCTTTAAATGAAACGGTGAGTGTGTTTTTATTTTTAAGTTATAAATATTGTTTTTGTGTGAATGTACCTAAAACATTCTTTCAAACTGTGTAGGTAGGTATAAAATTAGATATTTATTTACATTTAATTTATCAACGAAACAACTACGTATTTTCAACAATGACGCATTATAATCTTTAAACTTTTGTCTATGAAGTGATTAATAATACTAATATTATTATTAAGCTACATTTTGATCTACATTAAATACCTACACAACGTATCTTACGCATTTAATTGGATAAGAAATAATATTGTTTAAAATAATTTCGTAAAAAATAACCCATTATTTCCTTGTAAAAGATATTTTTTATTTTTTTGGTTACTGTGGTTTATACTTAGGAGATAGACATATACCATCGCTTCTTTGTAGTTCTATTTAAGAAACACAATTCCGTAGTGTATTATTTTAATCTATCTCGTAAGGTTTAGCCAATGTTTGTAATGGAAGCACAGAAAAACATGTTTTTTACGACACACCAATGTTTGAATTTCTCAGATTTTCTCTACTATAATATGTGTGTATTATACATAGATACCTTCCTCTCGAATCACTCTGTCTATTGATGGAAACTGCATTAAAATCCGTTGCGTAGTTTAAAAGATCTAAGCGTACAGGCGGCGGGAAGCAACTTAGCTTATACTATGTTGAGATGTATCGACGTTTGAACAAGCAGCGCCCTCTCACTTAATTACTATTAATCCTATCTGTACAAATGTATTTTTATTACAACACACGTATTTCTAAGATTTATCGATAAATATATCCAACTAGCTGACCCGGCGAACTTCGTATCGTCTAACAGTCAACAGACATACTGACAGCAGCGCCACCTACCGGTTCCAATCGTGTTTTCAAACCATACAGGAACCCATTGAAATTTTCGCGTGTTATAAGGTATTAATTTAAAAAATATACATAGGTATTACATATTCAACTGGCCAAACAAGTGCCTTCCTGTTAGATAAGCGCTACTTTTGTTTCGTGATTTTAATTACAATAACACGAATAAAACGGATTTATTCGATATTACATTAAGGCTACTTACCTTGGGAAGAAACTTGTAGGTTATTAACATAATGTTATAATCACACTGCTGTGGTGGTGCCGGCGTAAGAATAGTACCCCACCTTCTCTACCCGTGGTTGCCGTAAGAGTCGGCTAAGGGATGTAAATACGGAAGATGGGCAGCAGCGTCTTCCTTGAACAATCATACCTAACTGCGCTCGCCAACCCGCCTGTCAAGCGTGACGAGTATTGGCAAAACCCCTCCCCAGGAGGAGGCCTATGTCCAGCAGTGGACGTCCTATGGCTGATGATGATGATAATCAGAGATCGGAAATGATTACAGAAACAATGATGCTAATAGAATGATTGATAAATAATTCTTAGGCCCTACAATAAATTTGTGTTTGTATACATAAACCACACGCACACAAATACTTTCAAACATTATATAACACAAATGCATAAAGATATGTAATCTTTTGTGTAAGACGAACCAAAATTGTAGGGAAGAGGAGTTTTTGCTTATTTTTAGGCAACATAACAATCTTTATTTTTAACCCCCGACGAAAAGAGAGGGGTGTTATAAGTCTGACGTCGATGTCTGTCTGTGACAGACAGACACACACGGTGTGTGTGTTTGTCTCAGGAGCTAAAATCAAGCAGTTTCATTGCTTTTTAAAATGCTGTTGCTATAATAATAAAATTGAATTAAATAAATATTCGATTTTTCCTCAACAATATGCCATACGGAAACTAACATCGACGCCTAGCAATTAAAACATCTTTTGTAAATCATTATCTTGAATAAAATTAATGTCGAGTCATATTAAGCATCGCGGCACGCAAACATGGAATGGAATGAAACCCATTGAAATAGCGAAACGTATAAACGATCTTCTTCTTACGATCCATTCAAATTTTGACCCAGAATCCGCTTGCATAGGTTAATTTCTCTTTATTTAGGTACTATGGTGTGATATTCACAATTCACATGCCTTTTTTAGGGTTCCGCAGGAAAAATAACCTTTTAGTAATTTTGCTATATCTGTTTTTTTAATATGTAATTTTAAGAGACTAATTTTGGACTAGTTCTGAATCTGTGTACTTGTACAAGACGCAGGTAAAAGAAAACGTAGCTTTCTAGTATTCGGATAAAGAACAGATACCACACTAAAATAAAATAAAATAAAAATTTCGCTAGCTACAGTGCCCTTCAAACTGGAACACAATAATGTTTACTCACTACTGTGAGTAAACATTATTGTGTTTAGTGTTCCAGTGTTTGTAGTTTAGTTTTTCTGCCGTCAAGCTACATCTGGTAGTGCATGATACCTACTTAAACGACCTCGACCGATATATGGTATACGAAATATTGTACATCAAGGTATTTTTAATTTCCTGTTTAATGATAAATAAGAAAGGATTTAAATAAATATTAAAAAATAACTCTATTGTTATTTATGAAATAGCTACGGAACTCTATCGTAAGTATGTTACGACACTCTCTTGGTATCTATTGCTCATATTTCTGTATTTCTACAGAAATCTACAGCTAGCTAGTAATGTTAGTCCGTGTTATGAACACAAATAGCCGGGTTTCATAGTTACTGAAGGTTATACCGCGCCAGGAGGCGACTCAATGTCGGCACTCCCGTGCGTAAATCTCTATTATCTACACATATAATAAAACTGTAACAAGACGATTTCTGTACATTGAAAAGAAATGCAATGTTCAATTCTTTTTGGATACATATATCTATAGGAAGGAGCAATAGAAGCAAAAAATACGGTTTTAAAATATATATTTTTTACCTTTTTTTAAAGTAAATGCAATGAGACAAACGAGACGTTCTGCTGATGGTAAGAGATAACGCACGTCCATGACCATTGCAGTTATACAGTACTTTGATTAGCAAAAAAAGTCCAGAGTATCGCTGCTTTGTACACTCATTACTTTGAGCGATGGTTAGTCTCAAAAGCCCTGTAATTTCGCTGACGGGGGAATATATGATACTGCGGTGGTAGACATCCTCGTACTAAGACGATCTGTCACCAAGTAAGTGTAGTTGTTGTAACAACTACTGCTGTTCCATCACAATCGTAAAAAAGTAAAGATATGACGAAAATAAAACCAAAATTACCACTATAACTTAAGCCCCCAAATATAAAGCCGTCCATAGTGTACGAGAAATAGGTTACAGTAAAACTCAATAGTTGGTATTGTCATAGGTATTTCGTATATTTTATTTTATTATTTCGATTTTATTCGACCGTAATTCACTCGATTTTGCGAGTGAAGACGCGGGCATCATCTCATAAACAATAAATTACGGACTTTGGGAGCAAATAAATTATTTTATTTCACGCGACAAGGCACTCACGGTGCTATAACACAGAATGGATTACAGAAATATTTTTCAAGTCTAATATAAAATGTTTTTACACGTTAGTTTTACCATATACCAAACTAGCGACCCGCCCCGGCTTCGCACGGGTGCAAAATAGATACTAATGTGGATAATATAGATACTCTCGATCTTCCCATTGATGGAAGCATTAAAATCCGTTGCGTAATTTAAAAGATCTAAGGGTACAGACGGCGGGAAGCGACTTTGTTTTATACTATGTAGAGAACAGATGTATAGAGCCAAGAACTTAGCCCTAGACAAAGTAACATTAGCAATAACGCTAATCGAATAATCGTTATAAAAATTTGCGAGATTGACGTACGCTGTCAATTCGTCACGTGGGCACTTTATTAAATAAACCAAATATTACTTTGTCTAGGCCCTCTTTCTGAGCTTATAATTTTTGGAGAGTAGAACAACACATACACATAAATATTCTCGATAAACCAAAATACTAAGACTTACTTTATTTACAACCTTACCAACAATATAATTCATATCGATCTAGTAGACTAGTTATAGAATAGTCATATAGTGCTTCCGGAAAATTTTCCAGGTAACCACCACCTGGAAAGTTTTACGGAAATTCTCAAAATTTGAAAAATGAATTTTCTCTTTGCCACCTCGTATTTTTGCCGCTCGCGCCGCCATGTTGGCAAAATGGCGCTAAGTCAGTTTTTTGACAATATCTCCATTCCAACTCCTTTTACGATAAAAATAGCTAGCAATAAATTAAACTAGAAAAAAAATCCTACAATTTATGTCACGACCATTTTTTCTGTTAAATCAATAGTTTCAGCGTACGAGCGCCGCAAAGTCCACTCCAACTCGCGTTTCAATAAGTGCAACTGCTTGAAGGTTTACCCAGATTGTATCTATCAGAGAACACCTAATCGGGCAGCAAACTCGGGAAGGAAACATTTAGTTTGTATTTTTGGAATATCTACCATGAAGCGGTGTCGCTTTAACAGAGCACCTTGCTGCCCGATAGTAGAATGGGCAGTGTGGAAGTCGGTCATACAGATTAGGAGATTTCAAAAGTATTACCGTTATTAATTATTACTACAACTTTACGAAGAGGAAAAAAAAATTGGACTGACAATATTAAAGCACTTTTTCCAGGAGAAGTGTAGAGAAATTGGAAAATTTACAAAATGGTCGTATGTAAAATGCGTGATGATGTGAACAAGGACATACAGTAAAGCCTTGATAGTCCGTACCCTGGCTAAATCAGAACTGCTTAATGACCCTGCAATCTGCATGTCCCCGTCCACCCGCTCCCACTACGGCGCCGTTGAAACATATCTTTACTGTAGTTACGGAAACTTTTACGTGTCTACGTTAATCTGACCAAGTCAAAATTACCTCTTATTTTCTAAAAAGTCTTAAATTATGATTCAATAAAAAATGTATAGATAGAAACTCACACCAGAAATAGAAAAAGTGTACAGAAAACAAAAGATTCGAATCTACAGACAATTTGTTTTATACCATTTTTACATTAAATATTTTATTTTACTATGGTAACTGACGTGGTTTAATTTTAAACGTGAGTAATCCCGCATAAGTAAAACAAAATTATTTTATTATAATACGAACTTTCCTATCGCGAATAGGACAGGGTAGGACAGGACAGGGGTAGGTTTTTAATTGTTTAGATTATCGAGGCTTTACTGTTCCTAAGAAGTTATATAACTGAAGGGAAAAGGCTATATTGACTAACCCCATTTTACTTACTATGCATAGACATTCCATAACTTTGATTTAGAACTTTAGTAATTGATGCCTTTTTATAATAAATTTTGCCGAAGGAAATTATAGCTATTATATTTTCAAGGAAAAACTGGTCATGAACATATAGGTACTATGCTTTTGAAATGAAGCCTACGATTGTGAGATCGATACCATTGCGACGACCAGATACACATACAATGCCATTAATAAGTTATATCGGCTTCGTGTGCCTTCGACTGTGAACTGGGCTCGGGTTATAAACTTAGATAATGGCATGTAATGTCCAGGGCATCGCTTTATTGATCATTACTTTGAAACAGTCGATGGTAGGGAAATTCCTGTAACTTCGATAGTCGCAGTACCCTTCAAAATGGAACACAGTAAAGTTTACACATTACTGCTTGGCGGCAGATTATCTGGTACTCGGTGATACCTACCTAGATGACCTCCTGCAATCAAAAAATTACAAAAAATATTAATGTCTCGAGAATCATTTCTAAAGCTCGCATGAATATGCCAATTGATGGCACCGCTTGGTGGAATATGGTCTGAACACGCATAGAATGTAGAGCTGTTTCCAGCCGTGACATGTTAAATATCTTGCAAAATTTGATAGATTATGTGCTTCAATAGCTGTAGAAAAACATTTATGTGTCGACAAATATTTGTTTTGTGTTTGGGTGTTCTGTACGTATTATAAGAATGTATTTACAAAAAAAGTTGATAGGTATATAAGTATTCTATCAGTTATCTGGTTCCCATAGTACAAGCTTTGCTTAGTTTGGGGTTAGATGGCGCTGTGTGAAATGTTCCACAATATTTATTTTATGCCACTGATGATTTCAGGAACGAGATGCCCCTCCCGTTGATCCGACGATGCGGCTGTCTTTCTCTGGAAACAGGATGCCTCATACTATGTATAATATCAACCGTAAGTACCTACAGGCTTTTCCGTACTTGTGCATTGTGTATATTTACATTATATTGATTTATTGAAGCGCAGTCCATCTTGAAAAGGCCGTGAACTTAGTCGCTATTGAAGGTTGTTTTTGATGGACAGGATTCAATTCATTTTATTGAATAACAAGAACAACTTCCGCCTATTACACTTATCATTAATCTAATTTAAAATGTACGATAGTTAAATGTTTTAAGCTTAAGTAGCTAGTTAGCTGTTTTATGTGGGGCGTGCTTTATCGTTTGTTGCCGCGTCTGCTACGGTATTTGTTGGCTGCATTTTTAACCGCTAGCCGCTAGCTGTTAAGCTGCATCAATCTGGGTCGAGTTCAAGCCAGCATTTTAAAAACGTGGCTTGCTGTAGAAGCCAAAAATGCTGGCTAAAGTTGCAACTAGTCCTGCCCACACTGCCGTGGCTTGCGATGACTGACATATTAATAGATAGCAAAAAATGTTGTGGCTGAAGCGGTAGCAAATAACAAACAATGTTGTGGCTGAATTAGTAGCAAATAGTAAACAATGTTGTGGCTAAAGTAGTCTGTAGCAAATAGCAAACAATGTTGTAGCTGAAGCAATAGCAAATAGCAAACAATGTTGTGGCTGAAGCAATAGCAAATAGCAAACAATGTTGTTTCTGAAACGATAGCAAAGAGCAAACAATGCTGTTACAAAAACGTAAATAGTTATTTTTATTCTCTATGCAGTGTGATTTATACTAAGCATTTGTAAACAATCAGGGTATGGTTGGTGTCGTGGCCATGTCCTTCAGATTTCCTGTCAACCTTACAAATGTTGTGATCCTTTAGTTATTGATGTCCTTAATTTTGGATCTAGATAGATATGTAGCTGCAACACTGAATTGTATCACCCGATTTTTATATTTATAAAGCAAGTTTAAACCCCGTTTAGTTGGGCCGTGGTGGTGCCGGTGTAAGAATAGTACCCCACCTTCTCTACCTGTGGTTGCCGTAAGAGTCGGCTAAGGGATGTAATCCGGAAGATGGGCAGCACTGAAAACTTCCTTGAAAAATCACACCTAACTGCGCTCGCCAACCCGCCTGCCAAACGTGGCGAGTATTGGCAAAACCCCCCCAGGAGGAGGCCTATGTCCAGCAGTGGACGTCCTATGGCTGATGATGTGTGTGATGTGAAGTTTAAAAACTTATTCACGTCAGAGTATGAGGTAGAGTTATCGGTGTTGGTCTGGTGGTTTCAGCTGGCCTGCTTCGCCAACATAACAGCGGGAGCGTGGGAGCTGCCGCACCACCGTCAGCGGGAGCCAGAAGACAACCTGATCTCAATGAGCATGGTGATGTTCTCCACGCTGTCTGCCATTGGGAACATAGTCGCCCTCTCTGGGATCTGGCTGGTAAGCATCCACATGATACCGCAAATTTAAACAAGGGGAGCGTTTCATTTGTCTCATTACTTTTACATAAAAAATACTGTTTACAGGGTTATAAGCGTGGGGTATACTTAGCCCATTTTTTTTTTTCATTTTACTCTCCATTATGAATAACTTTTACTTTGGAACAAACCCTGAAGTTGCCATTTTTATCACGTTTTTTTGCGTTATATCTAAATCGACCATTTTGGATAAGATATTATGTACGTTAGATAGCAGGTTAATATTAAAAATAAACAAATTTTATTAAAAAAAAGTGTAACTTAATACAATTCATATTAACTATAATTATTATATTTAGATTAACTATAATTATTTTTATTATAACAAAATTGTGAAAAATCAAATCAATCACTCCAGTTCACCAGTCACTTTAGTAATATCCCTATTAACAGTTGATCATAATGATCGCTTTCAGCTTACAAGCTTATAGGCCAGTGGGTAATTTCATTAATATTAAAATTGTACTTTTTTAGTACAAATACGTAATTAATATGTTTGTTACTTCTTCACGCTGTAACACTAATAAGAAATTTTGATTCAAACTTACCCAATAAACAATAAGTTGTTTTTGAAATCACTAGAATATACCGCTATAAAGTTTCTGCCCCGGGTCGGAAAAAACAATTATCCAGGGATGATATATAGACTAGAATTTAGTTGGGAAACCATGGGCGTAAACGCAAGCTGCTTCTAGTAAACTAATAAAGTCTCCTTTCAAATAACCCGTAACTAATATTATAAATGTGAAAGTTTGGATGGATGAATGGATGGATGGATGTTTGTTACTTAATCGCGCCAGAACGGATGTGGATGAAATTTTGCATGTAGATACTTTAGGCCCTGGAATAAAACATAGGATACTTTTCATCATCATCATCATCCATCACCACGCGAATAAAACCGCGGGCTACAGCTAGTAGGTAGTAGTTAAGTGGTGACCTAGGCAAGATAAGCGGAGCGTTGGTCGTCCAGCCGCAAAATGGGTCGACGATATTATCACTGTCGCGGGTCGAACCTGGACCAGATTAGCACAGGACCGAGGCAGATCTCATAACAAGAGAGAGCCCTATACCCAGCAGGATAAAGAAGGCTATGGATGATGATGATGAAGCTAATCAAAATGACGATTATAGAAAAACAATAACGCATGTAAATCATCGGTGATTACAGAATGGCCGGTTTATTCATTCATTCATTAGGTAGACTATACACGTAATAACATTTACAAGCATAATGGTGTAATTTGAGGTAATTAAACAAATTATTGCTTCCCTTTTTGGTGTAGTGTGTACTTACTCGTGTCTATTGTTTTGTAAACACGTACTACTTAACTGTACTTCGCGGTTACACTCACGTGGTTAAAAGTAGGTAGTTAAAAAAAATGTAACGGACTCATTTACCAAGAGTTTTGTAAGACCACAATAAATAAAAGATACCAACTTTCGTGTGAATAAAAAAATCTACAAGACACACTTTTTTTTAAAATTACTATTATTAAGGCTTGCGTTTGACCGCCATCTCGCCTGATGTTAAGCGAAAATGTGGTCTACGTTACCTCTTACCATCAGGAGAGCGTCCCGTTTGACTCATAACTTTTTTATAAAAAAAAAACAAGACCAGGGCTAAACAGGCAAACGTTGCCCAAAATTATTTTTTTATCTATTTCAGAAGCGTCCAGGCAATCTGCAGCTTTCCATAGTGTTCAACTCCGTATTCATCCTGTGCATTTTCCTGGTGGCGGTGGTGACTTGCATCTTTAGGCTCGACCACTTCTTCCAGCGGCCCGAGCACATCGCGCTTATCGTCGTACTGCTCATAGCTGGCGCAGGTGAGACATACAGACATCACATCATCAGCCATAGGACGTCCACTGCTGGACATAGGCCTCCTCCTGGGGGGGATTTTTGCCAATACTCGCCACGCTTGGCAGGCGGGTTGGCGAGCGCAGTTAAGTGTGATTATTCAAGGAAGACGCTGCTGCCCATCTTCCGGATTGCATCCCTTAGCCGACTCTTACGGCAACCACGGGTAGAGAGGGTGGGGTACTATTCTTACGCCGGCACCACCATGGCACACACATACATACAGGCTAACTGTTAAACCAAATAATTATATATTATCACATACACTACGGTAAGCGTGCCCAAGATCTACATAACCTAATCTTGCTATCACCGATTTACAACAACACAACTAAGACCCAACACCAACAGACCAACACCCTGTTATATGGTGGAAATCCCCTTTAAACGCGCTAAGCGTTTTCAGACCACCTTCCTTTGATATCAAAGCCACCTTCCTTGTAAGAACTGCTGATGTGTGGAACTCGTTGCCAGCGTCACTGTTTTCAACTTTTAATTCAAGGGGTTCTGGGCTTTTTGGGGTTGCAAGTCAATCGTTCGAGCCTAGCAACAAATTATTTCTAGTTTTTAATTTTATTCCAGCTTACTCAATCTTCTACCTGATGGTGGTGAACAGCCTGTATAGGATGATGAAGATGTCCTATTACGATAGCGCTATACCGATATGAAACACAATAATGGTAAGAATTACCAACTATTTATTCCAAGATGTTTTTTTGGGTCCTATTTAAGTTGATAAGTTACATGTTGAGCCACAACTTATCTGTGACTTTGTGATCGAAACAGATCTATACAAGTTCTAAAACACTTTCCATCTGTTTTTGAAACGATGATGCAATTTGTAAGTGTGTTATAATTTCTTATGAGCAACATCCAATACCAAAGAAAACTTATAGTCGTCTTTCTTTGACATGAACTAATTCGAGATTGTACTGTATTTAGCATATTGTTGATGGGCAAAGCCGGCTTTTCCCGGTTTTGATGCCGTGATGTCTGAGATAAGTTTACGCGCTGTTTAATATGCGTATAAATAAAATTATGGCTACCGTTACCATGTTTTTCTTGGAACGCGTTGTTGCACGTAATCTTGGATCTGGAGATATCCGTTTGCTCTTTGTCATCGTAGATTAAGACATAATGATTATATTTCCTTATATTTTTTTTCAATGACTTATTAGCAATAAGCAATCTATTTAATTCAAAATTAACTGGCGTGCGTTAGTCTTGCAAAAAAAGGAACCGCCGAAGAATTGTAAAAATTGAAATTGAAAGTTCAGAGTACTTTCAATAGATGGCGTTCGTAGCGGACCTGTCTTTTGACAGCTGCTTCATGCATATCTGTTATTTGTTCCGTAACGGTTGAATGAAATCTCGTTTTTTGTTTCAAATCAAATTTTAATAATATAAAGTTAACCGGGTTATCTAGAAAACAAATAATAAAGGGCATTTTAGAGAAGTGTGGTAGCACAGAAATCTGCAGAGCTAAATTATTTTACTACGAGGCAACACTGAAACACAAAAAAATATACTCATAATTTCTTAATATTCAATGTAATTTTTCTATCGAAGTAGATTTTTTTCAAGATTTTAGAGTCGGTTCTATATTCTCAAGTTCACATTGCTGGGTTCAAGCACACTTAGTTATACTACATTTATTCAAAACACATACCTATTTCAATAATAGTTAAAATGTTTATTTTCCTTTACAGAGTTTCATTGATGTTCCTAAAAGAAAGGTTGGTTATAAACACTCTCTACTCGCTCTTAAGTTAGTATCTAATAAACCAAATTATTCTTCTTAGTCACTCCTGGCGGAGTGGTCGTGGTCATATATAGTCTTATAGGTTCGTTGCGGCTTTTGCGAGACTTCTCTCTCTATCGCACTGCGTGTACATTCAGGAAGGGAACAATTCGTAGACAATTTAATGATGTATGTCCATCTTGTGGGTGATCGGCTGTGAGACCTTCTATTCTTCCTTATAGGTGCCATTAATCTTTAATGAGCTTTCGTTGTGAATGACTTTAGCAGCGATGATAGCTCAGTGGTAAGCGCAGTCGGTTCATATGGCGAAGGGCGTGTGTTCAAACCCAACAACGAGCTTGAGCTGCCGGTGAAGGAAAACATCGTGAGGAAACTATAGCATGATGGTAGGGCACTCTCTAGTAGTCGGCTAGCTAGCTACCACACACAAGTTGAATATCTGCCGCCAAGCATGTGACGGTGTGTTCCGGCAGCCACATCAGTCTATTCCAGGCTAGGTGTGCTTTACTATCTTCGACCACACCGTCACTTAACATCAGGTGAGCTGACAAAAACTTAGCTTGACAAAAAAATGAAAAATACTTGACCCAACGTCATAAGGAAACTAAATATAAGATTTAAACTAAGTTATAAGAATACAAATGCCTCATGTGTGACATTTTAAATAAAAAATATTGTAGGTATATTGTGCCTTTAAAATAATATAGCGAAAATGGATATATTAACTAAATAGTTATACTATAATACATATTTTGTAAAAGTATTGAGACGTACGAGAAAAAGTAAGTAAAAGCCCTAGTGGTAAAAGAACACATGCCCATAATTGCAGCGATACACAAAACTGAGCAACAAATCAAAGTCCAGGGCGTGCTGCTTTGACGCTCATTACTTTGAAACTTTCGATGGTTAGTCTCAGAAGACTTGTAATTTTGTTAGCTACTAAACTAGGAAAACAGTAATGTTTACACACTACTGCTTGGAGGTAGAATATCTGACACTACAGTGGTACCTACCTAGACGACCTCCTGCTTTTACCAAGTGTAATAAATAATATAAATAAATAGACTTGTCATCTCGTCTGGTCGACGCGACATGTGACCACAAGGCTGGCCTTTATTTTACACAAGCTTTAAGTGTTGCCATACCGCATAGCAATGGTGCCAGCTTTTTGGGAAAGAATCCCATTGATAGAGTCTTCTAGATAAGTATTATTTTCTGTCTTTATTATTAATTAAGTTTGTCCTATTATAAATAAATTGTGTATATTTAACAGAATGTAGTAAATGTTAATTTATACTAGCTATATTCTTCACTTTTAACAGTGGCTCCTCGTTTTATCCGCATTTTCTGGGAATAAGTTCATGATTGTAATTATTAATACAATAAGTATTGCCAAACTTTGTTAAGATCGTAAAAAAGTAACCAACAAATGAACATACAGGGACAGGGTAACTATACAGGGCTATAAGTTTAGGGTAAATTAAGCCGAAAGGGGGTCATTGTACTCATCATTATGAATAACTATTACTATGAACAACTATTAATATGGAACCAACCCGAAAATTTAGAAAAAATTATCACTTGTAAAATTATTCGTAATGAGCCCCTTTCGTTTAGAACACCCCAAACTTATGACACTGTATTAGTGTAATACAAATAATTTAAAAATGTTATAAAATTTAATATATTTATAAGTAAAATATTAACTGCAGCTGATATTATAACCTATAAATAAATTGTTATTCAGAAATAAAACACGTGTTTTTTATTACATTTTATTACCAAATGCGTTTAACAAAGCATTGTACAACAATCACAAACATCAAAATTTCTATAAAATTAAATTCAATTCACATTGTAAATAATTGTCACGACATTTAAAGCGTTAATTTAATTGATCGATAGTTTTGCAGAAAGGAAGCAAAGGCCTATTAATTTATACCTATATTATTACTAAAACGATTTTAAAAGAATTTATCACATTCGGAACAATATGAGAAAAAATTGCAAAATTATATTTTGAAAAGGTCAGTAGGTAGGTACTGTATACTGTATCACACTATAATATTAAAACGTCAAAAAAACTGAACGTTTGTAACTTCCTCAGGCTGCATCCACTTGAATAATGTCAATAAAATTAGGAACAGAACCAGTTTATATCCTGGATGCTACCTACATATGCTACTTTTATCCCGGAAAAAAAACGAAGTGATTACGTCAGCAATGTCATATAAATTATACTGCTTATTTCTTTTCCTTTTTATTAGCACGTTTTCTACTTGTTCTTGAATCCTATCGATATTTAGCTTTTAGCGATAAGGCCGCTAGGAGGGAGGAATATAACCTTTTCTTGCTGACAAGATGGAGGGAGGAGTTAATAATTACAAAAATTCTACTTGCTTAATACTTGAATGTTCCCTTATAATAAATACATAAATTAATAGACCTTTACTTCTAACAAGTCTAAACGTCTAACAATCGTCTATAAATAGATATAGAATAATATTTACTTGAAGGTTGAATACATTTGTTATAAAGAGGTAATATACATAGAAACGTTAAAAATTTAGGATAAAATATAAGAAGAACCCCCATTATAGTAACATACAGATATGTCAAGGAGATAAAAAGGGCATTTTCTTATATTTAAAGTTGGAGAAATGAAAAAGTTTCAACAATAAAACAAAGAAAAAAAATCTAATCACGGTTATACCATGTTGTATATTGAAATTGATTCATTGTACCACTTATACTGATTTGTTTTATTTATTGTCTTCTAAGATAAATTTTTTAACGCAGTGTTAAATTCATATTTTTAAATAAAATCAATAGTTAAACTTATTCTTTTCTCCAATGGATACGCACAAGAAGGGATAGTAGAGTATATCAAATTATCTAAATTCTAATTAAAGCGAAGGACGTATTTATTGTCGATATTTAGGTAAATTGGTACTAATGCACATTATTATCATGATAAATAGGTACGATACAATCTATACACAAACTATGCTATACACAATATACTCTAAGTATTTTTCATGTATTATTTTTGTATATTTACGGACACAATAAACGTTACCTGTATATGGATTTAGTTAAAATCAATAATTGGTGGTGAAGGAAATCTAACAATCTAATAATAATGATCTAATAATCTAATAATTTTGTTTGACTTGCGCGGTGCGGGATTACTCACGTTTAATTATGCGCTCTGTCCTCTCCTTTAGATCCTTGAAGAAGAGCACCGAATGTGGCCACAACTATAGTCGGAGTATGCGACATAGCTAAACATGAGTAATATCGCACAAGTAAAACAAAAATATGTCAAAACCACGTACATTTCCATTGTAAAATAAGAAAGATTGTTAATAGATATGTTTGTAGGAAATTAATGTATCATTATGAAGAAATAGCAAATATCTTGTATAAAACTCATTATTGACTTCTGCGTTTCGCTAGAAAATAAATCACAAACGCTATAAGCAAAATTATGAACTTATGAAATATATTAAGAAGGATCTTCTGACTAGGTTGACGTTGCTTTGGAAGCTACCGTCTGCCTACTAGCTGCTAATCTGGAAGTCCTGGGTTCAAATCCCACGGCACTCACTTCTGCCTTTTCTGAGAATTCTTAATGTTTTCAAAGACATGTTAAGTGTAATTCGCACTTGGCCAGCGTGGTGAACTATGACCTTACCCACGCCCAGCAGTGGGACAGGTTATAAAAGTATGACTGATTCAGATATAAAAAAATGACAAACGGTGGTAAAAAGTTCAAGTCTCAAGCTCATAGCAACAACAAATTTATAAACAGCAAAGAACATTTTCAACATATAACACTTATTTCTAATAATGGAAGACAATAATAATATCTAACATTAAAATCATGTAACGCATCAATAGGTAACCATCTCTTTACATAAATGCGACAATATTAATTAACATTAATTGTTTCACAACCAGAACATTTAATTAAATAAAACTAGAAAGATCATATAAATAAGTAACGCCAAGCTATTGGTCTAACCAATTAGTTTTTGTGGAATATTGAATAATTTTTTTGCGATCATCTGATCGCAAGTCAATTTAAACACGAATCAAAAAGTACATAGTTTACAATTAACTATTTATAAAACATCTGTTTACTTTGACTTTTTTATCAAAAGTTAATCATTTTTTTATTTGAATGCGACAACAATTATTATTGTTTCATTCGTGCAATAATTATAATTAATAGTAATTGTTTCACATCAAAGCTTTAAATTGATAAAAAACTAAAAATATCATATATAAATAAACAAAGCAAACTTTTGGTCCAACTAATTAGTTTTTGTGGATTACTAATACTGATTCTTTTACATGTGATTAGACGTCATAGATTCCTTTGTATTTTCATCAAAATGTATATCTAATCATATCTATACACGAATGCGACAATAATAAATATAATTAATACTAATTGTTTTACACCACAACTTTTAATGAATTTAAACTATACTTAACTAAACATATAAATAAATAACGCCAAACTTTTGGTCTAACCAATTAGTATTTGTGAAATATTGAATCTTTTTTCCTATTACAAGACGTCATAGATTTCATTGATTTTATCTATATAAAGTAAAAAACTTGTGGATTTAAAATTACCAACAACATTGATAATAAAATATTATAATGTTGTTGAAATACACAGTCCGAAATTACCTAAATCTAATCAAATGTACCCGTAAATCGAACCTGCTCTTGAAAATTGAATAGCCAATACTCCATTTTGGTCCTTATTCTCAAACTCAACTTATAAATTTAATAATAGTAGTATCTGTGATGTTACATACATATTACTATACCTAAATTTATTTTCATAACGAAGTTAAATATTTTTAAATGGATGAATATCAATAAAAATACATATGTATATCTATTATATAATTATCTACTAATTGGAACTGAGATCTGATATTCCTTGAATATACCTATTAGAGGTAGGTAAGTGTTTCAATATTTGGTGAAGATTATACACTCATAGTTATTATTAATGATATATATTTATTTTTGCCTCCACAGTAACAAATATAAAACTTTTCATGACCCCATTTTGTTTGGTCCTTTCTCATTTTTCAATAACACACAATGACATTTCCATTTTGTATTACACAGTAGAATTACCTTCCACAATCTGTAGCTAAATGCTAGAAATGTTATTAAAAAAAAAAAAAACATTTTTTCTCAAAAAGTTTAAAAAAGTACTTCAACTTTTAGTCATTATAATATAAATGTATGCAAAATTATTATTCACAAAAATTGTTATCTAAAAGAATTCACAGATTACAAAACGTCGTCCTGATATGTATTATTCTATCTAAATATGTTTCACTAATTGAAAATTACTTACAAGACGCACGTGGCTACATTAATGTAACAACTATGATACAGTTACACTAGGTACACATGTAGGAATCGTAGTAAACTATACTCTAAACTCATCTCGAATTATCAAATAACTGATATATTACTTCATACTTTTTTTTTGTAAATACATACTTATAAAATGCTTTTGTTTCCAGCGGGTCACACCTATGCCCCACGATGTCAGTCGTAAGCAAAATGATGCACGACAAATGTCAATAACTATCATAGAATATCAAAGATATAGGTATCTGCAGAAGATCGATCGTGTTCGTAACGCATCGTTGCATGTTTAAACTACTCGCCACGTCTACACTAAGAAACGAAAGTTCACATAACTCTAGCTAGCAGATGGCGCTCTACAATTCTTGAAATACAAACCATCGCTTAACTCAGCTTTCAATAGTATCATCAGGTGCCGAATCCATCGCTAACCTTCACTGCCCGTGTTACCATCCCTGCCTAATCAAATTTGATATAATCCTGCCAACACTAAGTAAGTAATGTAAAGTCACAAAGCGCCATCTAGTGCCCACGCATCTTATTAAGCTTCTAATATAACTCACGGGGATACTTTTGAAATATTTTTTTTTTGGTTGGCAGGCTAGGTCACAGCATGTAAAGTGACGGTGCAGTCAAATAGTAAACACATCTAACCTGAACGGAACGTAGGATTTTCTATACCTACATATATTGTATTACCTGTGCTACTAACTAAATCATTACTAATTTAGCAAAATTCAATAACTTTTAAGTAAAAAATTCAATATAATTCAAAAATTACCGTATAAATATAATTTAAAATAATAAAGCGCTCAGGTATTTGAATACAAAGTAATATAAAATACTTATTTAAAAATACTTTTGTAGATAAATAAAATTAAATAAGAAAATAGAACGTTAGCTCCTCGACTATATTGCCCCCACCTTGTATTTCAGACGCACATAAGTATTTACAAGACGCCGTCCTCGTTGATTGATATCAGATAACTTCTGATCACGCAGATGTAGTAGAAATTTTCGGCTGTAGGAAAACCAATATGTTTACCGTTTATGATGTCTTAGATCTAACTCTTTGCATCTAGGAATAAGATTTAAAATGCCTGATCTTAAAGAAGAAAAAATGGAAGTGTACCGGTCACATCCAAAGAGTGGAAACCTGATAGGCACAGGTTGTGACAAACTAGATGCCAAAGGACAGCAAGCGTAAACCAGACCGACTTTTTATGTTGACGAGCTAAGCTTTCCACCATCTGGTAGTCCGTAGCACGACTTGGTTCCTCCCAGCCCATTTTTACTATCGGACGGCCAGACAAACGCGACCAAAGCGTCACCCGTACATGATGGACATTCCCCATGTGCGCAGTAAACGCTTCAAATCGACATTCTTTATTCGCAGAGCGACAATGTGAACATCAGACAGGATGTGGAAATGCGAACCTCTTCCGATTTAAAAAAATGTTAGGTGATAGTGTAGTCGAAGATGGTGAACACTCCTAGCCTGGCATGAAGTTGGCTCTCAAGTGAGACTTCCGGAACACTCCGTTAAGGAGATCTACCATCAAGTGGTAGATCTAGAATAGGTAGATGTAGGATGGAAGATTGTTTAAATATTTGTTCTGTTTATCATACTTACCAAGGAAGAGTATCTGGGCGATGACATGGCCAGCATCCATGTGAAACAGGGCCTTGAGGAAGCCAATGATATGCAGCACAAGAAAAATGATCCAGAAAATGCAATATTTCTTGATGATGCCGCATTTCTCCTGAAAGTAGAAAGTGAAAAAAGTTAAGCTTTTCCTTGACAAAATACATAAAATCACACGTGATTTATAAATTATGACAACAGTAGATATGGCAATACAATATGCGCTCATTTTTCATCTAAACTCAAAAGTTATATCTAACCAACAATTTGACTGCCTTTGTACGATACACGTACAGTCTCGGGAAAGAGATATGATTTGAATGGACTGTATGAGGTGCATCTAGAACCAGGCGGGAAACGGATAGTCTATCCCCGCAAGCTGTCGAAGGTATAAGAATAAACTCCACCAACCTTCAATCCACGACCGCCTATACGGCTTCAGCTTCCGTCGCGGGCTTCGTATCTAGCACGGCTAGAACTGCTGGTGGTCCAAATCCGTTCGCAACTTGACGGCACAATGTCACGGACACTGGTTTCGATGATTCTAGATTAATTAGCTTGCGCGCGCGCCGTGAGCAGGGAACGAAACGTACGTCCAATCTCGACCGCAACGACAGACCTTCTCCCGATAGACGGTTGCAAAGTGACAAATTGACGGAGCAAATTTCCGTCTACCCTCTATTGCTTGCTGGGACCGAACATACCCCCCACCGAATTCAACATGATTGAATTCCCCATTTAAACAAATGTAGGTGGAAAAAAAAGGGTATAACAATCCTCAAAAGAGGGTTGAGAATAAAATACTGAATAAGCTTACGAAGCTTATCAGTGAGGTGAACCTAATGTAGGTAATGTGTGAGGTGTGTAAACATAAATAAAATAATAAAATATAAATAGAGGCAAATACTAAATTTTCTAGAAGTGAGAGGTAGTTAATTTGCGTAAGGTAATGGGCAAATTTTATTGACTGGTCGTTTAATTAGACCATTTTTAGTTTTAAGAGTGACAACGCGCACTATTTTATCAACGCCTTCGTGTGTCGCCTCAATTCTACCGAGCGGCCATTGTAAAGGTCGAGTTAAATTAGATTTAAGCAGTACTAAGTCTCCAATTTTTAAATTAGGTGGCGAAGAAAACCACTTCGCTCTCTGCTGGAGAGTGTGAAGGTAATCATCAGACCACCGTCTCCAGAATGACTGTGAAACCTTCTGAATTAATTGCCAACGTGTCAATCTATTCATAGGCACGTCCTCAAACTCATATTCCGGGACAGCTACTAGACTTCGACCTATCAGGAAATGACCTGCTGTTAAGACTTCAAATTCGTTAGGATTATCTGATAACGAACACAAAGGTCGTGAGTTAAGCACGGCTTCAACTCGAGAAAATACGGTTGACAACTCTTCAAACGTAAGAGTCGTATCTCCTACAGCGCGGACGAGTAAGTGCTTACATTGCTTTATCCCGCTTTCCCAAATGCCACCCATCGAAGCTGCATTTGGAGGATTCGTTCGCCAATCTATTTGACGAGCGGTTAAACCATTAAGAATTTCATCTCGATTATTTTTGTCGTTCCAGAATGTTGCTACATCCTTAAGGTGCTTAGCGGCAGCTACGAAGTTTGTTCCGCAGTCTGAATAAAAGCATGACGGTATTCCTCGTCGTGCAACGAAACGATCTAGCGCGGCTAAGAAACACTCGCATGATAGTTGTGAAACGACTTCACAAAAAACTGCCTTAGTGGAAAAACATAAAAATAGGCAAAGATAAGCCTTATGTACCTTCGCGTTACGACGTAAACTTTCTTTCACAAAGAATGGCCCGCCTAGGTCGCATCCAACGTGGTCGAAGATTTTGTTAGGCATGAGCCGAGGTGCGGGTAACGAACCCATTTCCGGTTGTAACGCGGTAGGTCGACATTTAAAACAAATTTTACATTTCGATAACACGGATCGAATGATACTACGAGCACTCACAAGCCAATAATTTTTACACAATATGCCCTGTAACGTACGGGGGCCTACATGTAAATATTTTACATGGAAATAATAAATTAATAACTTGCTCGTATGACACTTAGGAAGCAACACCGGGTGCTTCGTATTATAGGGCAGGTCGGCTTGTACGAGTCGACCCCCCACCCTGAGGAAATTGTGAGAGTCTACGAAAGGTGACAACTTTCGTAGTGAGGCAACAAATTTACTTTTTTTTAAGGATAAGATTTCAGAATCAAAATGATTCGCTTGCATAACACTAACTATAGTGTCGTGAGCTTTTATCAGCTCCGATGTCTTCAGAGGTCCTACAGACCGGCATGAAGCCTTGCATCGCAGGTTGTTTATAAACCTGTGACACCACGAAATTACACGCTGTAATCTATTAAATGAAGAAAATTTCTCAAAAGTTTCTTCGAGGTCGTTACAGAAAACTTTTCTATCGTCAGATGAATTAAACGCAAACGTTGTATTACTAGCCTTAAGCTCGGGAACCTTAAATTCCTTATCAACGTAAAATGATTTGATAGGCCACTTATCTCGTTCATCGCTGAGCCACGCGGGGCCCTCCATCCACTCCGTAGCTACTTCTATGAAGCGAGCGGGCAGCGCACCACGTGAGCACATGTCAGCTGATCCATTGTTGTGAGTCCTAACGTGGAACCAACAACTGGGCGGAACCACAGCTGTGATGCGACTAACACGGTTAGCTACAAAGGTTTTCAGCATATATGGTTGGGTTTGAATCCACGCTAAAACGTTTCTAGAATCGCTGAAGGCGATAATCGAATAAGTCACGCCTATTAAGTTTTGTACGACAAAATTCACAAGTTTACTGAGCAGCACGGCTGCTTCTAGCTCAAGTCTAGGTATTGACAGCACAGGGTTTAACGGTGCGACTTTCGATTTACTGACCAGTAGCCTGATCTTAACATTTCCTTCGTTATCTACACTGCGTAGGTACAAACACGACGCGAAACCACGACTCGACGCATCGCAGAACGCTATTAGTTGCACATCGTTAAAGTTAGGTATTAAAACGTGACGCTCGAAACGCAATTCGGACAAGAGCGACAACTGTACGATAAATCGATTCCACTGCGAGCACGGCTCGGGTGGTAGTTGATCATCCCAACCGATTCCTAATTTCCAAAGATCTTGCATTATACATTTCGCGACAAACGTACAGGGTGCTATAAAACCTGCAGGATCGTAAATACTCGCGAGTAATTTTAAAACGGAACGTTTTGTTTGTTTCGTGTCGGTCATGTTGTAATTAAAAGCGAAACTATCGCAGGCAGGTAGCCATGTCAAACCTAAAACTTTGAGCGATGACGACAACGTGTCGTCCTGAAAGTTAATAGCTGAAACCTGATCCGATTGCATTCTAACTAATAAGTCCGGACAGTTGCTTGCCCACTTCCTTAAATCGAACCCGCCATCTTTTAGAAGTGATACTAAATCGTCTTGCAATTTGCAAGCTTGTTCCTTAGACTGGCAAGACCACAGTAAATCGTCGACATAAAATCCCTGTGTGACGACCTTAGCGGCTTCAGATCGCGAGTCTTCAGCGCGAGATAGCTCGTCGGTTGCCAGCTGATGCAACGTGCGTACAGCTACATACGGCGCACTACGAAGTCCGTAGGTATTTGTTTTTAATTCGTAGGTACGCACCGGTTCCGTCGAAGATTCACGCCACAGAATATGTTGATACTTTCTATCAGCAGGATTTATCAACACTGCTCGAAACATTTTTGACACATCCGCGGTAAAACAAACATCGAATAATCGAAAATTAAAGATAATTTTTAGAAGGTCTTGAAGTATTTTTCCGCCAGTCAAAAGTGCATCGTTCAATGAAATCCCGTTTTTAGTCTGGGCCGATCCATCAAAAACAACACGCAAGGGTGTACTGAGTGATGAAGGACGTAGAACACAATGGTGCGGAATATAATACGCAGAAGGTTCCGAACCTCTGTACAACTCCATGTGCCCGAGAGCTTCATATTCTCGCATAAAGTCTACGTAGGCCTTACGAAGGTCTGGAGATCGAGCGAGGCGGCGCTCGACCTGATTTAAACGCTTTAACGCTATCTCATAAGAATCACCAATAGGTGCGTGGTCTGGGTTCAATAAAATCGGAGAAACGTAACGACCAGTTTCGTCGCGATAATGTTTTTCCATATATATTTTTTCCGCTAATTCGTCTAACGGATTTATCGGAACTTCGCACGGCAAAGCTTCCGTCTCCCAAAACCGTTTAAGAGTTTCACTTAGATTGTCACTTTCGCAAGTGAACGAGGTGTGTAATGATGTCGCACACGGTACAACATCACTGTTGCTAGGGGAAGGCATCCCTAGTCTTCCGGCTACTACATAACCAAATACGCTCCCTAACGCTACTGGTACATCACTATTTATTATATATTTCTTTCCGTCATAAATGTACGGAAATAAATCACCGGATAAAATCATATCAATCGGTGCTTTCTGGTGAAAATACGGGTCGGCCAATTGCAGACTTTTAAATTCACTAACTATCTTGTCAGGAATAGTTACGGTAGGTAAATCGGAAGTAATCTTAGGTAATATTACTGCATCGATATTAAAGGTAGGTGTCGTGCTGTGTTTCGGCTGAATAACACACGAAACCATTCCGTAATTTTTTACGTATTCGCCACCGAGTCCGAAAATATTAAAAGAACATTTATTTACATTTAGTCCCAGTCGTTGATAACAATCCATCGATATAAAACTAGATTGCGCTCCCGAATCGATCAAAACTCGACAAGGTTGACAATTACCGAACGCATCTAAACAACTCACAACAGCTGTACCTAATATGACGGCATAGTTAGTCGACGAAGTTACATGGCAGGTGTTACTGATAACAGTCGGCCCGTCTACCTTGCACGGCACAGTAAGGTAGGTGCGGGTAATAAGGCCTAGCTAAGGGAGATTTGAAATAAAATAAAAAGTATTTATCAGAATCAACAAATTTTAATGTTAATCAAAACTAAAAATCAAACACTGTCGAATATAAACAAAACATGGCAACTTCTGCCGTAAACAAAAACAAAATTAAACATTTACAAAAACCTTGTTCGTAGGCCTTATTATACTATGGTAGGATAATAAAGCCTAAGACTTTAACATATATAAATAATCAAAATGAGGTGCTTATATTTCATAACTGATATCAATAATTAATAATTATACATTAATCACGCTGTAGTCCTAAAAATAGTAATAAATTTCTTTGATTAACATCCATCAAGACACTCAAAATTATCTCTATCATCCGCTGACAGACCGACGCACTCCTCGTGATACCACTTGCCGCATAGCATAGCATTGTCTCACACTAGCCATCCTGTCCTCCTCACAACCGTGACAGTACCAACTTTCCAAAAACTTCAGTTTAGCACGACGTCTACCTTTGGGGGTCTTTTTTTTTTTTTTTGTTGTCTTCCTTCATTTTGTCAAACAAGTCTTTGGTGACTGGTGTTCCCCTGTAATTTATGGCCTTTCTTCTAACCGTTGGTGTTCTATGAGTATTTTTAACCTGAAGCTTTTAAGCTGAAATGCTGTTCTTTTTATTTGTGCAAGTGGCACATAACCTTCGTCGTCGTCCGAACTAGAACTACTGTAAGTTGTGCGATAAAACATTCCAGGAGGATTTACAACAAAAATGTAAACACTTATAATTACTTATATTTATTCATTCATTAATTTATTATACCGAATATTTCAAAAATAAACTGTAAAACAGACAAATGTCGATACATATATAATAAATATAGCAGAAGGATAATAAGGCCTACGGTCGAATTTAGTAGGCCTTAATAACCGCCGACAACGTGTGTAAAGAAAATCTTAAAACAACATTATACAAATTATGATTTATTATTTAAACATCAAAAATAGGAATAACATGAAGTAATACAAAACTATAGCGTAAAATTATACATAAAAGTATATATTTTAAAAAATTACTTACGATTGCTTCGGACGAATTCTTATTAATCGAGTAGCATGACCGCCCCTCACAATTAATGACGCTGCACCGGTGGCAATGAGCAAGCTAACGCTTCGCAACAGGTTTGAAGCGCCATCTATGAATGTTAGGTCCATGCGAGTGCGACCTTGAGCAGCACCGGTCATTTTAAATTGTATTTTTGCTATTTAGGCCTTATTAACCGACAGGCTTTATTACCCGAACCTACCTTAGATGGCGCGGCTGGGATCAGACTTGATGCCGGTGTGTTATAGACGCTAACTTCCTTATGTAACAACACATGATGAGGCAAACGACATATTAAGCATTTAAAGTTACTTTTACACGAACTCGAAAAATGATTTTGTTTTAAACAATTGTGGCACAATTTCAGCTCATTAGCACGGCTAATGCGTTGAACGACAGACAATTTACGAAATTGATCGCATCGGAAAATCATATGATCCTCGCCACAATGTAAACATTTAAACTTGGGACTGGTCGAAGATGCATGCGAGTATTTTCTCGAACTACCCTCCTTTGTATCATTTTGATGACGTTTGGTTTCTTGTGTATTCGTGGTACCATATGACGAAGAGTGATCTAAAACCTTTATATGATTGTGAACAAAAGAAATAAGTTCATCGAAAGTAGGTATAGAATTTTGATCTAAATTTTGTTCAAAATGTTTTCTTGTTTGAGGGTCTAACGCCCGCAATGCAATATGACACATTACGTAACTATTCAAGTCCTTAATATTTAGCGATTGAATAGCTTTATAAGAATGATCGAAGTTCTCAATAAATAGGTTGAGGTGAGTAGAAGACTCCTTTGTCAGCGGTGAAAAGTTTAACATTTTATCAATGTACCTACCCACTAATAATCTTTCGTCTTTGTATTTCTCAATTAAACTTTTCCAGACTAGATCATAATTATTGGCTGTAATCGGAACACTTTTGACGATATTAAGGGCTGATCCTTTTACACATGACAATAAATAGTGGAATTTTTCTATCTTCGGAATATGAGGTTGATCGTGAACCATAGAACAAAACGTCTCATAAAAGGTTGTAAAATTCTCAGGATTCGAATCAAACGTAAACAACTCAAGTTTAGGTAAGCGAGGCTTGCATTGTGCAGACCGCGAAGCATTATCGCTCTTGTTGCTATTGTCTTTAGGCTTATTTTGGTTTTCACATAATTTTACACGGAAATATAGTTCATCGAAACTTTTGAATTCATGGCTTCTAAGACTCGATTTCGGATTAAATTCAAGTTCCGTTTCGAATATTTCGAATATTATTTTTTCAAATGAACTACGTAAATCATGAATTTCGGAGGCATGCATCAAAAATAATTGTATAGTTTCGGGATCAGATAGATCGCGAGACATATCGTAGACTACTTGCATTTGTTGAAACATACGTTGTTTTCGATGAACTAACACGGTTAGTTCTTTCGACATTGTTTCTTCTAAGTTGTCTTTTCTTTCTTTAATTGGCGGCGCCATTTTAAAAGGTGACACACGAAACCGTTAACAATATGAATATGGCAATTTTACAAAAAATACGTTATATTTTACGCAAATTAAGCACACAATAGATAAATAAATAATAATAATGTGACAAGATTATATGTGTATAGTGTATAAATATATAACCAGAGCAGATTATGCAACGATATAAGACACGTCACTTGTAGAACGTCTACAATGCGTGTAAATATATTAAAAACTATGGAAATTGAGGTGTATTGGCACGGCCAATATGTATGTTAAGAACGTCTTAACAGTTGATCGGTAATTACGCACGGCGTAATTACGCGAGGTGATCTGACACGGTCAGAAATCTATTTATAGAACAGAACGTCTGCACTATAAATGACCTATGAATTACGAACTCAAAGGTGAGGTGAAATGACAATTATTCTACAGTAAATTTAGTATTGAAATCCGGTTTAATCCGGCTCGAAGGACCAAAAAAGATTGTACGATACACGTACAGTCTCGGGAAAGAGATATGATTTGAATGGACTGTATGAGGTGCATCTAGAACCAGGCGGGAAACGGATAGTCTATCCCCGCAAGCTGTCGAAGGTATAAGAATAAACTCCACCAACCTTCAATCCACGACCGCCTATACGGCTTCAGCTTCCGTCGCGGGCTTCGTATCTAGCACGGCTAGAACTGCTGGTGGTCCAAATCCGTTCGCAACTTGACGGCACAATGTCACGGACACTGGTTTCGATGATTCTAGATTAATTAGCTTGCGCGCGCGCCGTGAGCAGGGAACGAAACGTACGTCCAATCTCGACCGCAACGACAGACCTTCTCCCGATAGACGGTTGCAAAGTGACAAATTGACGGAGCAAATTTCCGTCTACCCTCTATTGCTTGCTGGGACCGAACAGCCTTGTTACCTCATTTGGTACTCATAGTATCTTTACTTCAAGAGCTACATGGGTAAAACACAACACAGGATAAACATTTAGGCAACGAACATTCATGTTTGTTCTGTATGCATTAAAAGTGTATATTTTCAACAAAAAAAATAAGTATTCTATCAGTTATCTGGTTCCACTAGTACAAACTTTGCGTAGGGGCTAGATGGCGTTGTATAAAATGTCCAAAAATATTTATTTATTTATTGACAATATTCAAACATATGATATGAACAGAAAACGCCTGCCTAAATAAAAGTAGTTGTTTTAATTTTATGTAAAATGTTTTTATTCTAATTTCAGAAGATGCCATATTTGATTAGCTTTTATTATTTCAGCAGAAGCCGAATTGTGTTATTTGAATCAATATGCTCAAAATACTACAAACTCAAAATACTTTTTAACCTAGTGTAGTTTTCCAATTCCTACAAAAAAGTTATTACTTTTTTATTCATAATAGATTTAGACACATCCTGCCAAATATTAATCAATAATTCAGTCTAAGATGAAGTACGTTTACCTAAAAGGAACCTGCTTGATGTGGATTTGAATAACCTAAAATATATGTATTTTTCAGGTAACACCGCTTTTGTACGCAGTTTGCTGTACGAAAAATAATAACAATACATACTCTGTTCATCCGATAAAAACAAATTAAAAAGAGACGTTACGTCTATCCTCAATTCTCTATGACTATTACTTTGTTTGTAAAGTACCAAATTAATCATGCATATATTATATTCATGATAATAATTAGGTACCTACATATAACTAAAATTACTAACTTGACTTATATTTTTTTTTGTATTGCATCGAAAACTCCATCGAAAGTCACCACTACTTGACTAGACTTGAACAAGACTTACAATGTGACTTTCTAACTAGATTTTTCTCAAAATACTTGAAAATATTGAAACAGTTGAAGCCGGATAATCCACAAATTACAACGCCAAAAACAAAGAAGAAGAAATATAATTTACGTTAATTGGATCACGAACACCATCAAACCACGCAGAGGGTCTCGTTAGGTTTTCAGTTGCTTATCAATTTGTAATATAACAAAATAACAAAGCAACGTCCTTATCTCACCTTATGCACAGCCCAAACAAAGACTAAATCAAACAGGAACTTGATGAAGAGCAGTGCCACTAGTAGAGCCACGATGGTGTACACTACTGAGGACATGGCTGCTTCGCCATCGTCTCTCTTCGCCTGGAGCTCTGCTGCTTCTTTAATATCCACGGCCAGTGTGATCAGGATTACTCCCAGCACGAATGTTAGGATCTGAAGAAGCATACTCCCTCGTGAATAGTTCGTAACGATTGCCATATACATATGTCCTAAAGAGAACATAGTTTCTAACAGTGAAAATATGTTTTCAGCATTAGAAGTGTATTGGGACGGCGAGATATTGCCTACATGAGCTGTCAAGACTCAGAGGGTATGTTGAGAAAAATTTACATATATTTAATCCCAGAAGCAAATGGGGCTAACGTTTTGAGAACTATTCTCATTGATTTTTTATATTAAAGTACCTAATGTTCTGGTTTGAAGGGTACTAAAGCTAGCGACATTACACGGCTGTTGAGACTTACCATCGAAATTCTCAAAGTAATGAGCACCAAAGCAATGAAGCCCTGGACTTTTGTTTTGCTACTCAAAGTTCTGTGTATCGCTGCAATGATCACTGACAGGCGTTATCTCTTACTGTCAGGAGTGCGCCTCGTTCGTCTAATTACTTTTCCATAAAAAAAATATCTAGACGTAGTTTTTGGATAGTATAGTGCCGTGCGTTTTGTTTCTCACCGAGTTTATAATCCCCATGACCATGCATCCTGTCCGCAGGTCGAACACGAAGCAAAATTTGTCAAACACGGGCAACTCCATTCTGGCCTGAAATTTATAAAAGTTTTTTTTTTAATATTCAATGGGTACCTAGATCACTAGGAAGCTAAGTAAGTAGGTAGTTTCATCACCCTTTTTACTATTGATTATTTAGCCAGCCTTATTTCTTAACTACGTCGAGTCTCTCAGTCACACATCCCCCAAAGTCTCCAGACAAATGCATTTAACTAGTGCGTTCTACCTGACATGACCTACGAAGCCGAAACGTGGAATAACTCCAAGTTATTTTTAAATTCATTATATTTTATTTTGGATATTTTGACAACACTGACATGCCAGTGCTATCTATTTAATATCCTAATAATACCTCTGTTTAGGATGAGGCTGGCAGATGCTTGAACATTTTATAAGCCCGCCTGAAGTCGGAGCCCCTAGGATATGAATAAACACACCCATATCATATCGGCTCAAATTCATGTCCTGTATCAGCGAGTCTCTTTGATTTTTGTTCCAGACACATTCCATCAGCAGTTCAAAATCACTGTTATATTTCTCTAAATGATCGTATCCGGAACTAGGTAATTCGCCAGAGAACTAAAGTCACATACATAGCTCAGCGTATTAGTAAGCTGAAGCGGCAGTTAGCTGTACATATCTGTCGCAGAACCGATAACCGCTAAGGAAGACTTGTTCCAGCGGGGAGACCGCGTATTGGTATCTAAACGTAGCGTCACATCACATCACATCATCAGCCATAGGACGTCCACTGCTGGACATAGGCCTCCTCCTGAGGGGGGGGTTGCCAATACTCGCCACGCTTGGCAGGCGGGTTGGCGAGCGCAGTTAGGTGTGATTGTTCAAGGAAGACGCTGATGCCCATCTTCCGGATGACATCCCTTATCCGATTCTTACGGCGACCACGGGTAGAGAGGGTGGGGTACTATTCTTACGCCGGCACCACCACGGCAAACGTAGCGTATTTTGTAATATCAATAGATTCCTTGCAATGAAATCTATTTCACTGGCTTTAGAGTGGAATGATTTTTAAAATCCGTACGTAGATTGCAAGGAACCCATTGATATTAGTATGGTTCATCATTGAACTCCCAAATAATGTTAATGAGTAGTGTGTTATCCTAATCTACAATTGCTCGGATAGTCAATAACTTCTATTTCTTATTCACTTGAGAACTAGTTCCTGTTCCAGGCTACGTGTGTTCCAGGCATTTATCATTAGGTGAACTGTGGTCAAACACCATGTCAACCATAAAAAATATACGTATTCTAAATAATTACATTTTGGCATCTGGAGCAAAAACTGCAACTACTTCAAACATCACTTTAATCTTTAGTTAAAAAGGCTACCTAAAACCTATTATTAAATTGATCGACAGATCGATATAGCGTTCAATAATGTTAGGTAGATATGTAACTATAAATTGCGCTCATTGAATGTAAAAATATGATAAAGTATAAAAGATCGAAACTGTATCATAGTTTTTGAAAGATAATTTAGTTTGTAAAAAAATATTTTATGACATCTGGATTAAATGAGATCTAACAACCAACACTCCTTACTCCTATAAAAATTCAAAAGTCTAAATATCACGTACCATATCACAGCAGATTTGGCATTAACTTGTTACACGGCACAAATGTCAAAACTAAGCGGGGACGAGAAGCATTTTATAATTTGCAAAGTGTAGAATGGTGGGTCTACATCTGGTGTGGCTCGACAGATGTAACTCGGGCAGGAAAGTTGTTAAGGCGATGATAACCGCGAGTTGCTATGCGTAACTTGTTAGATCACGAAAATGTTTAAATGAGCAAGTAATCATACCTATATTTATTAATAAATATTGTGGGACATAACATACAGCGCCATCTCACCCCAAACTAAGCAGAGCTTGTGTGATGGAAGTCAGATAGCTGATATAATACAATACTTTTTAGTGTAAATACAAACTTACAATACATACAGAACACCCAGACACAGAACAAACATTCGATTATACCACAAAATGTTTGTCCTGGGTGGGAATGGAACCCACGCCCTACAGCTCTTAAGGCAGACATACTACCAATGAGCCAACAGGGCTGACAATGTATTTGTTTTTTTGAATGTGTATTTTTTTTAAATTATATTGTAGTTTTAGTTTTATTATATTGTAGGATATAGTAGTTTTTTGTATGTGTTTTATATGTATTTTTAGTGTAGTTCTGCTTAAAAGTCGTTAAAGTTTTGTTTGTTTATTCTTTTTCTTTTAGAACAAACTACCACGATCTCATCTGATGAATAGCGCGGATGTGATCAAAGATGGAGCACAATCTATTAACATATACCTATTCACGTTTTTCTTGAACCTGACCATATACATAAGTACGTTTATTAAATTTTATTTTAAGTAAGGTAGTTTGAAATCGTTTGAAGTTCTATTCTGGGTAAAAAGTGGATAAAAATCATATAGATCCATTGTATTGGTGTGAAAAAAAGGACAAACATACTAATGGTTTTATTGCATGCATTCTTATTTAATATAAGTGACGAGAGAGCAAGAGAAGATATAACAAAACGGAATCAGTGTGCTTTTTTTTATTTCTTATTTGAAAACCGTAATTTCTTATATATCTTCTTTTACAATTAATATTATTAGTAATATTAAGTCCAACAAAAACTAAAATTAGCTTTTCGGGTTTACACTAAATTTGTAAAATCTTCGCCTTAACCGGGAGGCTGTCAGGACCTGCGCAGTGGCGTCTTTTTCCGATCGATAGCAGATGTGTTCCAATGAGCACTTTACTATCGACGTCACGATCAACAACGACAAACATATTGCTAAAAAAAAACATTTTTAATAAAACGAATAACACAACCTCGAAGAAATACCTAGATATCTATGGAAACTGACGTGATTTTGACATATTTTTGTTTTACTTATGCGGGATTACTCACGTTTAGAAGACCATCGGATTTGGCCGAAACTATAGTCGGAATATCCGATATAATTAAACGTGAGTAATCTCGCATCAGTAAAACAACAAATATACAATTTAAATGCTTTGAGCCTACTTACATACATTCTCAGCATTCTAAGGGTTGACAATGAGTGAGAAAACTTTCAACAAGATTTCGATACTATTATACATGCACAATTAATAAGTGCGTTAGAAGTTAAGGGCTCCAAAGAAATGCCCATCTAGACTTTCATTCGTCGATAGGTATATACATGATTGAATTGCTCAGGTCAGGTAGTTCATATTGTACATATGTATAAAAATCATTTGCTGGAAAAAAAAACGTACCTATTAACGCACTAATATTAGGGTAATCCAGTGTAGCGATGATAGCTCAGTGCGCAGTCGGTTCACACGCCGATTTGGGCTTAAGCCCTAACAATAACCTTGAGCTGCCGGTAAAGGAAAACATCGTGAGGAAACCATAGCATCGTGACTCTTTCTAGTATGCGACTGGTTAGCTATCACCGTCAAAATGAAAATCTATCGCCAAGCACCTAACGGTGGGAAGCGGCAGCCTCACTTGAGACCCATTTCCATTCCAGGCTAGGTGTGCTATGTGCCCTGGTGGCAACAGAATACATCATCGGTATCTCCTGCCTGTGGTAGAAGCCTATGATGGCGGGATAACGATCACAATTTACGGCGTAGTTAAATTCCAGATTGGTAACAGGCAGCAGTGCGAGAAGCCACGCCCCTACGGTCGCCAACCCGCATGCCTAGCGTGGCGACTATGGACACAAACCTCCCATGGAAAAGTCCCCAAATGAACGGCCCCGAGCTTCCGGCTACCCTGCTATTCCTGACAAAGGCGGCGGTCATGGTAACGGCAGGGCGAGGGGTGCGAAGAATCCCAGGATTACCGCAGTGGGTCGTCAAACCCCACTGACACTGGCTACGTTTAATGGACGAACGATTAGGCATGATGATATACGTAGGACAACTGGCGGTGGATGGAAGCAAAAAGCCGAAGATCGGGCTGAGTGGCGTATCTTGGGAGAGGCCTATGTCCAGCATTGAACTTCAATAAACTGATGATGAAGGCTTGAATATTGCTTTTAAAAAAAACTTAAATGTCGTGTCAGCGATTGTAAATGTCACCGATAATGTTACACTTCCAAGATATTTTACGTTCGTTTTACGAGCAGGATGGAGTGAAAATAGATACAAACGTATCTAAACGCTTCAGGTGACATAATAAAATGCATAATGAGATGCTCGCTTACTTGACTTCTCGAGACTATCGCCTTTATGACACTTAAACATAACAATTAGGCCTGGAATCGTCTTCCTTTGCGTTTCTTTAGCTTGCTCCTTGGACAAAATTGTCTTTCCTTGTGTGTAAGATAATCACATCTGATTGTCGCGAATAAAAATACTTTTTTGCACATCTCACATGTTAGATGAGGAACTAGAGATCGTCCAGGTGGGTTCCTCCTCAAAATCAGATATACTACCACCAACTAGGAATATTTTTTATGAGTGATAGGCTAGGTGGTGGATTGTGTTAAGTGATAACGTTGTCAAACACGGATATTTTGGAATGAGAACTAGCTTTCAAGTGAGGCTGCCGGAACACAATCCAAAAAGCGTCACGGCTTCATGGTTGATTCTACTTTCTTCGTACGAACCGCTAAACATTGGAATTTGCTGCCCAAGTGGGTGGTCCGTAATCAAAGATGAACTATAATATCGAGGCGAAATAAACCCATATTTAAGTAGTATAGGTACTTCTATTAATCAATATTTTAACTGCCCTGTTAGCTCATTTGGTAAAATATCTACTTCAAGAGTCCTAGGGCGGGAGTTTGATTACCACCGGGACAAACATTTATGTGACAATTTTTTTTTTTTATGGCTGACAGACTAAGTATTTGACCACAACTCACCTGATGTTAAGTGGCGGTGTGGTCGAAGATGGTAAACTCACCTAGCCCGGAATGGAGCTGGCTCTCAAGTGAGGCTGCCGTAACACACCGTTAGATGCTTGGCGGATGACTTTCAACTTGAGAGTGGTAGCTAGCCAGTCGAGTATTAAAAAGTACCCTACTACCACGCTATGGTTTCCTCACGATGTTTTCCTTCAGCGGCAGCTCAGCAATCTCATTGTTGGGGTATAAACCTACGCCCTTTGGCATGCGAACCGACCGCGCTAACCACTGAGCTATCATCGTTACAATCGTTTGTTCTGTGTCTCGGTGATCTGTATCTATTATAAGTATGTAGTTACAAAAAAAGTTTGTTACAAGTTTGCTTAGTTTGGGGCTAGATGTCGCTGTGTGAATAACATTATAATATTTGTTTATTTGTGAATACGAATAATAATATGACAATGATTTTGATACCAAAATTCAATTAATTATTTATCTTTGTAATCACTTGGCTATTGGAACACTACATTGAACTATCTACCTACTTTGATTGTAGCTTACTATCTTTGTGCTAATGATAATTTTTACATTTTGCACGTATATTTTCGATTTTATCTACTAACTTTTGATGATGTCACAGACAGAAAGTAGAGTAATTTTTAAGTAAGTTTTTGTTTAATATGACTATGAATTTGGAGATCCTGGACGAATTTGAATCTCACGACACGCTCTGTCTACGTTATGCGTGTATTGCCTCTGTCTTCAAACGGTGAGGGAAAATATCGTAAGGAAACCTACGGGACGTCTAAGAGTTTTTTCTAGTCTAGTACCCTGTAGGTTATGATCTTTGCGAGTGTCGAAAATTTGCAGCATAAACGGCTGTATCTTTTGATTGCGTTGACTTAGAAATTTGATTTTACATCTCCAAGGGACAGTAGGCCTGAGTGTTTGATATTAATTTCAGCTTGACCAATTTCATTTTCGCGCTTTTGAGAAAAGGTGTCTTGACAAACAGAAACAACAAAGTGATTCTATAAGGGTTCCGTTTTTTTTTTCTTTTTAGGTAAGGAACCCTAAAAAATACGTTTGGCCATCAACTTGTCTTATGGAAACTGACTGGTGACTCGCCGACGCGGATGGTATGACCGAGGATGTAAGAACGTGCCAAAACTATGAGCTTTGAGACTAAACCAGGATTTTTTTTTGTGTGATGATAACAACGCCCTCTTGATTGTAAAAGTAGAGTAACACAACTTACTAAAACTGAGGTATGGTATTCCAAAGCAGTAAGTAATTTGGAACCAAATATAACAATCATCGATCTTAATCAGTTCCGTCTCTTGTAATTTGGAACATCTATAGATAAATGTAGGCTAGTTTAAGTATATAAATGGATGCAAAGCATTCATAGCAGTGACTGGAATACCATGAAGTGCCTTGTAGCGTTACTTTTCCTTTCTTTCGTCGCCTGCGAGAGTTTACGAACTGGTAACATTTTTTTTGTAGACGTTTGACCATATCTCACTAGATTAGAACTGACGGTGTGATCGAAGTTGATA
This sequence comes from Biston stratarius, assembly GCA_950106695.1. Classification (NCBI taxonomy): domain Eukaryota; kingdom Metazoa; phylum Arthropoda; class Insecta; order Lepidoptera; family Geometridae; genus Biston; species Biston stratarius. The sequence continues at coordinate 25,987,740 of OX467106.1, forward strand.
AGCGCAATTAAATGGATCGGAACTGGCTCTATAGTGAGGCTGCCCGAACACACCAGATCTTGGTGGCAGATTTTCAATTTGAGGTTGTAAACTAGCCGCCATGTTATATGGTTTCCTCACAATGTTTTCCTTCACTGGCAGCTTAAGTTCATTATTGGGAATTGAACCCACGCTCTTCGGTCTGTGAACCGATCGCGCTAACCACTAAGCTATCATCACTACGACACGCTCATCATAACACTTTTATACATCATATATATATATTACATCGCTAAAACTTTTAATTCAATGTTTCATTGATATTGCTATTAATGTGGGTCTATACTGGCCCAATGCGGGTTGATAAATTGACGTACGCTATTGATTTCTTCCTCAAAACTCAATATCCTCACAATGCAATGCTCAAGATTTTTTACACAGTAGATGTAAGTGTGTCTCTGTGCGCCAACGAATGGTTCCAGATACCTACGCTCTTATATCTTTATCAAAATGCAAAAACTTTATTCATGCGCGAGTCATTTTAGAAAAAAGTTTTATTTATTCGCATTGTCACGTTTATAAACGAGACTTTCTTCATGGTAAGAGATAACGCATGTCCATGACCATTGCAGCGATGCACAGAACTTTGAGTAACAAAATATAATCCAGGACATTGTCATTGCTTTAATGCTTATTAATTGAAAACATTCGATGATTAGTCTAAATTCTCAATAGCCCTGTAATTTCACTACTGCTTGTCGGCTAAATATCTGATAGTGCAGTGAGTGCGGTGGACCTGCTTATACGACACTCTTGTAAAAAGAACTACCACCTATTTTAACGGTGTCTTTTCGTTCGTTACTTAATATAGAGAAAAGTTTCATTATCTTTTTCGTATATCTTTCCACTTATCCGCGATCCGTGTACCTCTACTCTTACAGACCAGGCCTTTTGGAAGGAGCTTGCAAGGAATGAGCTGTCGGAAGCCCTGAAGGTACAATGGAACCTGAACACGGCCAAGAACGTGATTGTGTTCGTCGGAGACGGCATGGGGCCCAACACCGTCACCGCCACCCGGATATACAAGGGCGGCGAGACCCACCGGCTGTCCTACGAAGAGTTCCCACATGTAGGCCTCCTGAAGGTAAGCTGTCATGATTAACTCTTTGATTATTTTTTTTGCCCAAATATTAATATTTTTACTAATCATCATCAGCCATAGGACGTCCACTGCTGGACATAGGCCTCCTCCTGGGGGGGTTTGCCAATACTCCCTACGCTTGGCAGGCGGGTTGGCGAACGCAGTTAGGTGTGATTGTTCAAGGAAGACGCTGCTGCCCATCTTCCAAATTACATCCCTTAGCCGACTCTTACGGCAACCACGGATAGAGAAGGTGGGGTACAATTCTTACGCCGGCACCACTACGGCAATACATATACATATACTTAATATATATTATAAAAACTGCTCTTTTGACATTGTTATTTATTTAATATTTATTTATAACATTTTATTTTGTCGATATCAGACGTACTCTGCCAATAAGTTGGTCCCTGATTCAGCTGCTACAGCGACTGCGCTCTTCTGCGGGGTGAAGACCAATGAAGAAATTCTAGGTCTGGACGCCACCGTTTCCCCGAGGGATTGTTCTGCTTCGTTGAGACCTGGTGCTAGGTTAGAATCCTTAGCTGCTAAAGCTTTGAAAGGCGGTAAAAGTGCAGGTGAATAATTTTGGCTTTATCATCTTTATTTAAGACATCATTATCGTCTATCATCCACAACCTTCCGTGGTTGTAGGTGTTGGATTGATTTTACTATTTGGTATAGGATGTAAGGCTTCTCTTTTGATATGCTATCTGCTTCTGGTAAGAAATCTGGAACTAGAAGGAGCATCGCTAAAAACATCTTTATAATAAAAAGAAAACCCCTAAAAAAATACAAAACAACATATCTCAGATAGTTGTGAGAAGTGAAAATAATGTCTTGCAATACAACGGATAGTGTTCGTAAAATATCCGTAACTGCGTTTCTTTTTGAGAATCAAGTGATCATCACGACCTTGTTGGTTAGCTTGGCTCGCATGTGAACTTGAAAATCGTATTTACACGTAGTCCACACGATTTGATAAAGATCGGACCAACATACAACCATATGACTGCCACGTTATCTTATTTGGTTCTCATCGTACAAGTTTTATTTAGTTTGACGCTAGACGGCACTGATATGTCCATCGACATTTGTTAAAATAAACGTAAACACAACAAAAATGCTGATTCATCCAAGTAGACTCGGCGACTTTTGCGGTTTCAAAAGTAGGCTGAAAATAGGATTATAATCTTTACACTGAGTTTTACCTCCTAGGGTTTGTAACGACAATGCGAGTAACACACACCACCCCGGCACCGCTGTACGCACACTGCGCCGACAGACTCTGGGAGTGCGATGCGTACATGCCGGCTGGCACCGAGCAGTGCAAGGACATCGCTCGCCAGCTGATCGAGGACTGGCCTGGCATGGACCTCAATGTAACATTTCTTTGCTTCATGATAATGCTCATCTGCCTATCGTAGTCCACTGCTGGACATATGCCTCTAAAGACACGCCACTTAGCTTCTTGATTAAATTTGTCCATGCCATTAACGACTGCTTCTGCTGTATATAACCCCATCGAATCTCAAGTCTAATTTAGCGTAACGTAATTAAAAAAAACAGCATTATAAAAATTAGCTAATAAGAGCCTGGGATGTCCTACAATACCTAAGTTTGCCGAATGTCTTGCTTAGATATTCATTGATGTTCTAAAGCTGGTAACAGAATCTGAAAAAATTCTACAAAAAGATTTCATGAAAGACACTTGAAGGTTCGAGCTTATACTAAGCTCTATGAAAGAAAGAAAGATTTTTTTTTTACCCTTGACTGTTTTTTATCTGTCCCTCATATGTCTTGATGTGTTTTAAAATAAAATTTAAACTTTTGTAGCGATGACAACTCAGTCGTTCGCGGTTGGCTATGTTTTATTACTCAACATTCCGAGCATTGCAATAGGCATCGGCAAGCGTTATTATTTATTTTTCTTGTTCATCTCGTATCAAAAATAAACGTAGGTACTGTAATCTGAACACAGAATTCCATCTTCCAGGTGATTCTAGGCGGAGGACGACAAATGTTTGTTTCGAACGCAACAGGCACCGATGCCGACCCCGTCAACACCTGGTCCTGTAAGAGCGAGGACGGACGGCACCTCATCAACACTTACATCCAGGATAAACAAGTTCGTGGGCTGAAGTATAGTTATGTGGAGAACACTCAGCAGCTAAAGGACGTGAACGTGGAAGAGACTGATCATCTGTTTGGTATGTGATTTTTGATACACAAACACTCTTTACAGACACCACAAAAAGGCTATCAAAGAATATCAAAGTTAATTTTACGAAATGGTTAATGATATGACTCTTGCGCCTAAAAATACGTAACCCAAAACATTTTATAAGCCTCACCACTATCCTTAAAACGAAAACTCGTGGGCATGTTGCGCTCAAATTTAGTCACAGAAAAAAAATTAGAATTTCCCTTTAGGAGTATGCCAGCGAGCTATGGAACGCAGTATCTTCGGAGTAAAAGTTATGGATAAAAATAAGACACACAATTCTGCGCTCTAGGACTTAGATAGCTCATGAAGTTCAGAAAGCCGCTTTCCTAAAGTGGGACTCGGCCGGCCATGTTAGCCACATGTCGGGAGATCGTTGGATCAAAATCATGACACAGTGGTTCCCTCAAGATAACAAACGACCTCCTAGACGGCCCAGACGGAGATGGAAGGATGAACTTGACTCCTGTTTGAAAGACTGAACTCAGGTTTCAAAAGGTAGAGAAAGATGGAAAGAGGCATGGGAGGCCTTTGCCCTGCCGTGGGCAGTACAGGTTGATAATAATAATATGTGTATGTACTAGTGAGTTGTAATAAATATTGGGACAAAATATAAATATATAATATTATGAAGGTAATACCTGCCTCAAACAATCTCTCGCAGGCAGTTTTGTATACTTACATAATAAATTGTTATATAACTATTTAGTTCGAGATATTCTAGAATATTGTTGTTGACAACCAAACCAGATACCAATATTTTAGAATAATGCACGGCATAGTGCGGTCTCTACCGCATTATACAGTGCATTGTTTAATTTGAAGTATTTCTATGGCACTTAGCACAACAAAAGACCAGTACATTTTAAATTTAATTTTCGTTCATAAATGCATAGAGTCGACTGTCCTTATATCTTATCAAAGTTCAAATATAGAGTTCCATTATTATAACTGCGTTCGCATCTATATTTTGAAGAACAGTGCTGAGGGACAATTCACCTGTCGTGAGAATTGCCAATGGATAACAGGCTAATTTGTTGAATTTTGCACACATTTCTTTGTACTATCTGTGCATGTACGTAATTCTTCACATTTTAATATTAATTTAATAATTTTGAGTTAGTTAAGAATTGCATGTTGTGCTTCCTACAAAAAACAACGCATTTTAATTTAGTATATAATTTGGTGGATTAATTAATGTAGTTGCTGATGTGAATAAAAAAATACTAATAATATAACCTGTACACAAAAAAAAAACCTGATCAATGCCCATATTGGTTCCAGGTCTCTTTGCAAATGGTCATTTGAAGTATGAGTATGAACGCAACCACGGTCCGGAAGGCATGCCGTCTCTCACTGAAATGACAGAGGCTGCTTTAAAAGTACTACAGAAGAATAACAACGGCTACTTCCTCATGGTATGTAGAAAGGAATAAAAATGTGCCCTGGAATCATATAAGTACATATATTTCATGCGCGCCGGCGCCAGCTTGCGCCCGCGTTGACTTAAGAATTGTGTTCGGAGACTAATTAAATATGTGTAAGTATAATAAAAGAGCTCTGTCCAACAGACAAAGACAAAGAACAAGACAAAGAAGACAGAGTAATAGTTTTTTTTTTTATAACTGACAGGCTTGGTGTTTGACCACAACTCACCTGATGTTAAGTGACGGTGTGGTTGAGGATGGTAAAGCACACCAAGCCTGGAATAGAACTGGCTCTCAAGTGAGGCTGCCGGAACACACCGTTAGATGCTTGGCGGCAGATTTTCAACTTGAGGATGGTAGCTAGCCAACCGAGTACTAGAAAGTACTCTACCACCACGCCATGGTTTCCTCACGATGTTTTCCTTCACGGACAGCTCAAGCTCATTGTTGGGGTTTGAACCCATGCCCTTCGGCATGCGAACCATCCGCGCTAACCACTGAACTATCATCGCTATAGTTTCCCGAAACTTGCGCTACTTAATTACCTAGATAAAGGATACGATTTATTACGGAATAATGTTCCATAAGACACGTCTATACTAAATTTGAAGCGGATACGTCCTGTAGTTGGTTTTTTAATAATCCCACAGGAAGTTATCACTTTCTGGGATAAAAAGTATTCCATATGTTAATCCAGGTAATAAACTATTTGTGTGCCAAATATCAAAGTCCCTTCAGCTGTTTTGCGTGATTGAGTAACAAACATCCAAACATACAAACTTTCACATATCACATGCGGACAAAATGAAATCTATCCACAATAAGAAATTTCACTCATAAAGTATTATATTTATTTATGTCACATAAGATTATGTGTATTGATTGTGTATTTCTATATTTATTTTAAATAAAAGTTTATTATTTATTTAGGTAGAAGGTGGTAACATAGACATGGCTCACCACCGCGGGCGTGCCAGAACCGCCATCGACGAGTCTGCCGCTTTCGAAGATGCGGTGCGTCTCGCAGTTTCTATGACAAACGAGCAGGACACGCTGATAATAGTTACCGCCGACCACACGCACACACTCTCCATCAACGGCTACCAGGACAGAGGGAGCGATATATTTGGTGAGTCTTTCCAAAAATTCCAATTTCTGACTTTACTGAAAGTCCGTTCACAGTTTCCATGGGGGGTCGGTAGTTTTTATTACAAGTGGGGCTTGCTACCTAGTTGGGTTTTTTAAACTTGGTCCAGACCATAAAAAATATCACTAGGTACACCGACAAGTTAGTGAGCTACGATCAAACCCAATAGCTACAATAAATCTTCTCCGGGTGCAGTTGCGGGTTTTTGACTCACAATCAGAATATTCCGTCACTAACTTTGCTACCCCCTTACTGTCTCTTCTGAGGAAATGCTCATAAATCAGTTCGAGAATCTGACTCGTATGGTGTTATGTTATCACAAGGGAGGAAGAATCTTTCGACTCAGAAATGCGTTTCGGCACTAACTCTGCTACGCCCTGTCGAGACGGGTGAGGTGCGTATCCTATCCCAGCTGGTTAGTTCTTTTTGTGAGGTAACCTTGTCGTCTTTTGTGTGCAGGCATCGCGCAGGCGTCGCCTGTGGACGGCACCCAGTACACGACGCTGTCGTACAGCACGGGCGGGCCCGGCTCGCAGCACTACTACGCGGAGAAGCGCGACGATGGCACGCTCGCGGTGCGACGCGAGGACTCCAGTACGCACGACACCAGGGACTTCTACTACGAGCAGGTCGCGGGGATCATGCTAGACGAGAACAGCCACGGGGGTGGTGACGTCACGCTCTATGCTAGAGGTTTGTTTCAAATCCAGTTTAACAATTTTTGAAAAAACTTTTGGCACGCTTTCGATACCAAACTAACGAGACTCTCTCCTGATGGTAAAAGATAACACCTGTCTATGACCATTGCAACGATACACAGAACTTTGAGTAGCAAAACAAAGTCCATAGCTTCGCTGCTATGTCACTCATTACTTTGTGACTTTCGATGGTTAGTCTCAACAGCCTACCTACTATATCGCCTACTATACCCTTTAAACCGGAACACGGTAACGTTCTAACTTTACTATTGACAAATATTCTGTTTTTCCAGGTCCTCACGCACATCTCTTCCACAATGTTCACGAACAACACTACCTGTATTACGCGATTTCATATGCGGCCAACTACGGAAACTACCGTTCAAACCCTTTTAGGAACTTTGGCGCCCAAACAGGGAAACATGCCCGAGACATTGGCATCTCTAATATTTCTACGAACTAAAACAGTGAACCTATCTTTAAATTATACTTTATAGTGACCTTTTACGATGTTTTAGTTGTTTTACAATATTCCAATAGCTATAATGGCAAAAATAAAAACCTATTCTACCAGTCGTGAGTTTTTAATTGAGATGTCATTCACTAACCTTTTCTATGTAAATATAGCGAGAGACAATGCTTGCGCATGATCAGTCCAATGATATCCAGAACTTTGAGTAACAAAACAAAGTCCAGGGCATCGCTGCTTTAGTGCTCATTGAAACCATTGTGGTCTCAATAGCTTTATAAACCTTGATTGACAAAGTTTTGTTTTACTTATGCGGGATTACTCACGTTTAGTTTTATCGGAAACTCCGGCTAAAGTTTCGGCCACATGCGGTGGCCTTCATCATGGAGATAAAGCTGAGAACAGCGCCCGCGCGGCCTCGACAAACACACAAATCCAAGACGAGGATGTGGCCGGAACTATAGTCGGAATTTCCGATAAAATTAAACGTGATTAATCCCGCATATGTTCGTACCACAAAATGTTTGTCCTAGGCAGGAATCAAACCCACGTCCTACAGCTCTTACACCAGATATATTACCAATGAGCCAACAGGCCTGTCAATTCTTGTGATTTATTACCTAATTCGATTAATTTAAACATCAGAAACTATTTAAGTTAAAAAAAACGGGTGAAGTAAGTTTATAGTGGCTTTTATGTTGATCGATCACTAGGTATTTATTTAATCTCCAACCATTGAAACAGCCGATATTCTGGTTCTAAGCCTTGTACACAATAAGTAATTTAAAATTTAGATTTTGTGGGGCTTGACTAACAATTTCACCGAAAAGTACATTATTGTTTTGCTTTGCAATGATAATTATAATTAACCATTGAAATGATTTGTTTCGGATTTTGTCATAGAACATAATTTTGTTAAATGGGTTTTCTAGATTATACTAGGTATGTACTACAGACATCTAAAGAGATATCTCAAAACTGAAGCCACTATATGATACAAGAAACCTTGTTTTATGACTTTGACGATAGTTTAAAACTAAGAGATTAAATTGCTAGTAATTTTTTATTTGTTTTACTTACGCTGGATTACTCACGTTTAATGTTATCGGAATTTCCGAAATGACATTTTTTTTAAAAAAGCAACATTTCCGTTTCGTTGCTAGTAATAATTATTCACCCTCTTAAAGATATTTATATATGGTATTTACATTAAATTGACATGGTTTATTATTTTGACATCATTTTTGTCCCCAAAACTGTTAACTAGTGTAGTGCCCTGGAACATGTGTTTAAGTTACTAGACTGGAAAGGTAAGGGCATAAATCAACGGTGAGTGCACCTCACACCTTCGAGTTGCTGAGGATATTGTCTCGGTGGCGGAGTCGCTGCAGAATCTATACGATGTTGTCTGGCCTAGCTGATTTATCTAGACGCATTGGGCTCGGAATGAACATGGATAAAACAAAAATCATGTTTAACAGCCATATAATTTCGGGGCCGGTGGAAGTCGACGGTATTCATCAAGAAGTAGTTAAAGAGTATTTTTACTGAGGGCAAACCTTACAGTTAGGTAAGAACAACTTCGAGAAACAGGACAATAGAAGAGTCCGGCTAGGATAGGCAACATTTGGCAAGTTCCGTCAAGTCTTCACGTCTAGCGTCGTCCATATCATAATGCCTCAAGATCAAAGTCTTTAATCAGTGTGTCACGGTGAACTTGGTCCATAAACTCAAAGTCGGTTACACGCTTTCCTAAACAAAGTTGCGACTGTGGTGATTTTAGGGTTGTACAGTAAAATGTTCTAATCACTGCATACAGCTGACTCAACCATTGAGTCTCTGTGTCTCTCTATAGAATATCATCTCTGTGGTAGGTACGTATAAAAATTTAAATATTTTCGGACACTTGCTTTATAAACGTTGTTTTTGGTTTACAAAATAGTTTAAGTATCGCTCTAGTATCGTGTAGAGTGCTTAGCAGTTCTTTCTATTGTGCGATTTTTTTTAGTTTTGTATATTATTATTTTTAGTTGAACTAGGAACGGCAAATAGTAGGTAAGTGTTGCGATCTTAATATATATATTATTTTTACTTTGTATGTGCAGATTTTAGAAACTTTTGAACGCTTTGTTACCCAGTTAATAGTAGCTCAAATGAAGGTATTATTCTTACCTAGGACAAACATTTATGTGACGAACATAGATATTTGTACTTCTTCTTACTACTGGATGTTCTAAATGTGTAAAAGTATATTTTTACAAATAAAAGTAGCAAGTATTGTTTATTTTTAATAATTGATATGCTAGTTGTTTTACCGCTACTTTTACGCCGGTGTTTTCGAAGATGGTAAAACACACTTATCCTGGAATGGAACTAGCTCTCAAGTGTGGCTGCCGGAATACACCGTTAGGTGCTTGGCGGCAGATGAGTACTAGAGAGTACTATATAGTATTTTTAAATAATACAATAAAATATATACTTATAAAATAACTTCAAAGCTAAGTTACTTTATAAGTACCTACGTATATATTTCTAAATAGAATATAAATCAATTACATAGTAGGCAATAAGGCCGCTTTGCCTACTTATTACCGTTGCACCAGTTTGTCAAATCGGAAAGGTCGGTATACGTGCATGCTGCGGCCCGCGGTCTACAACCCCGTACCTAGATGCACCGCGGCACCGCGTGCACGCAGAACCAATGAGACTTGATACTTGAATGATCTTGACTGCTAGAGACATTGTTTCACAACTTTGACGATTACTTAAAACTAAGAGATACACATTTAAAAAAATACTTATTTAATAACTTTTTTTTTGTAATTTTATCATATTGACAATGTTTTATAAACATTCATATTTTATTTGTATTTTTTATTGACATGTAATCGTTGTTTTTAACATATTTATTGGTAGATTTGAAATTATATTACGGAATTTGACCCAATGTTTTAGCAGTGCCAATGTATTGTATGTGGTGTGCGGACGCAACGTCGGTTGCGGGTTCGACGGAATGCGGGTTCCCCGTCACAGTCAGGAACCTGCTACACGCCATACGCATGCCAACTTCACGTCGCAGTCTCGTGCCATCGGTACTGGAGGACTTGGAGCAAGCATTGCAGTCTCGTTGGCCAGGTAAGACACACATTTTTCGACGTGAATACATCTTTAAATTTGCTTCCATGATGTGAGGCAATTCAGAAAACTGATGGTAAAGATACAGTTTGATGTGGCATCTATATATCTATCAACGATCGATAGTTAAAGGATAAATTTGTTACGTTGATTGAGGACTTGAATCATAGAAATACGAATGGTATTCAAAATTGTACACGTACTCATGAAGGTACACGACACTAACACACCTCGTTTATTTTTTAATAGATCGTAATTTAACTAAGATTAAATAACTTTCTACGTTTTGATCCCTGTCATGAAATAATTTTTTAGTATCATACGTTAAATAAGTCTAAGTCATAGTCAAATTCACACAACGTAAGCCTTGTGTGAATCCGGTCAACCCTTAGTAAAGTAGAAGCTTCGATGGTGTTTTGAAAGCAACACGAAAAGTCAAGTTTCACCGCAAATCATATCACTTTCCCGTCCCACGCGCGGAGTTCGTCACTTTATGAATAAAACACCACTATTGTTATATTTAAACACTCGAAAGAACATAAGTATAATATTTTTCATTTTTTTTGGTGTCTAGTAGTACACTACTCGTGTTCCCGCCAATACTCATGTGCCTCTCCTGTATAAATATAAGTCTAGCATAAATATGTAAAAAAAACTCAGGCATCATTTCTTTATTAGTTAATAGACTTGCATTTGACCGTCATCTTGACTGATGTTAAACAAAGTGATTACTAGAATTTCTATTATCAATTAGATATACTAATTTATTGCTGAAGAAAAACTAAAACTATTAAGATATCTCTGCTTGCATTATGTTTGCGAGGATGTGTGTATGTGTGCTGTATTTTGACAAGTGTGAGTGAGTGAGTATGAAAAACTCCAATCACATAGACTATACAAGCCATGTAGCATATTTTATCGACACTAGTTAAAACATAGTCTTATTTTTGGGACAGATTGTCGCGCTGTCCTATTTGGATCCCTTGCAACGGACCTGGAACAGAATGACAGTGACATTGATGTAATCATCACACTTCCTAACCATGACACATCATCAGATGCCGAGCTAGTAAAGGAGACATGCTACATTTTACAACGGTATCCAGGATTGTTCGAAGTTGAAGGTGCGAAAGTCTCTGACATTTCGAATATAAGAGTGTGTATACCGATCGCTATGCTCACTCATCTGAGAACAAATTTTAAAGTAGACGTCAGTTTTAACCCCAACGGCATACAGTATGTCAAGTTCTTACGCTATATCTTGAACTTGGATAAGCGTGTGATGTATTTGGTGAAGATTGTGAAGTATTGGGCGAAGTTGCATGGTTTGACGGTACCTACGGTGCTCCGAACTCGAGGCATTATCGTTATGGCAATATTTTACTTGCAGCAAAAGAAAATTTTACCGCCAGTGGCATACATCCAAAAGAACGCAGAAAAAATCTTTATTGATGATTGGAACATGGGGTTCTTGGAAGACTTTCAGACAAGAATTGATGAGTCACTCAGTTCACTCTTGGGTGGGTTTTTCAAATATTATTGTGAGTTCGATTACGATAAATACATAATATCTCCTTACATCGGGCGCCCAATGGCGGTGGAACTTTTTAAAGATTTAAACACGGTTCCTGATGAGTTTGAAAACTACAAAATAAATGTTCGCTTAGACGTAAAGAAACCTTTGAATTTAATAACACCGATTGTCCAAGATATTTTTGAACACAATAGAAATGTTTTGGGCGCTGTGGGAAACAATGGCCCTGACACCGCATTTGTCAAATCTTTTCAAGATGCTGTGACCAAATTTCAAAATGCAAGGAGCTGCACACATTTTCTTGAATCAATTGTTTTTAAAGCATCTTGATTCCTGTTTTCAATTACTCAAATTCTTACTCAAGAACTTTTGCTTAAATGCTTTATCTTTTTACTGGTGACAGGCTAGATGTTTTACCACAGCGCACTTGATGTTAAGTGACGCTGTGGCCTACGATGGTAAATATACTTAACCTGGAATGGGAACTGGCTCTCAAGTGAGGCTACCGTTAAACCAATCATATGTGAATCCTTTTTTAAACGTTTTCATTATTTAGTTTTCATTTGTTAGTTATTATTGTTTTTGATTTTTGGATCATTTTTTTTTTTTTTAAGACAAATGAGATGTCTTCCTGTTGGTATGAGACATCGAAGTAAATGAGCCAAAATTGAGGATTTAACAAGTCATTGTAAAATATCTACTTTCTGTTGTATGGTGTGATCAGGTGGTAATTCCAAAATATTATATTTTCAAGCCTTTATTGCATAGTCTCTGAATAGTATAAAGCAGTATCGCTGCTCGCGTCTGTCTGTTTCTCCGCTTACTTCATTCCACGCAACGGATTTTGATACGGTTTTCACTGTCATTTAGATATTTTTACATAAGGTTCATAAATAAAATAAATCTTATAAAATATTCATATAAGTAGAGAAATTCAATGTTTTGTAATTAAAATGTAACTAAGTCGCCAAAATTAATTGCACTCGTGCAAAGACGGGACGGATCGCTTATTAAGTATAAGTGAAGCTAATAAAAGAATGGTATAATTTCTAGCAATTGTTTTATTTGTAAATGTTTTTTCCTGATAATGCAATTATGATATGTATTAAATTTGAATAAAAATAGATTATAATTTTGTATTAAGAAAAATGTACTTATAAATAATTTGACATCATTATAAATAAACAAACTTCTATCATGTAAAGTGTTTTCTAAATTTTAAAGGTTATCAATTAGGTCACCTTTCTAGAAGTATTTTACTATAAATTCTAGTTGTGGAACGTTGATTATAAAAACAAGGAAGAGCAATGGGTGAATGTATGGTTTGTTATTTATTTTTTTAATGTGTAAAAGAGGCAAAACAAGTGACGTATTGTATCTGATGACCTGATGGTAACTGGTCACCGCCACGTATGGACACCTACAATACTCTGGGTATTATCTGTGTGTTACCTACCTTTAAGGACCCTTTGTTCACCATTTGTTTGAATCGAGGTAGATCAAGCCATTCCACGTAAGAAAGATCAGCGGAAAAAACAGTCGATTAAACCGAGTGGTTGGTTATATTTTGTCCAGAATGGAAAACGTTAACTATTTCAGTTTTCATCTGCTATTGTTGGCCATGTACCTACTGAACCTGGCGCAACAACCATAAAAACTAAGCGTAACATAATAGATTTCAGAGTATACTCGTATTTATGTACCTAATTAACCACAGGTACCTTTTTTTAAAACAGGTATGACATTTTACATGCTCTTGCTTGTTCCCTAAAAAACATGCATCTACCACACGCATCCTTGCTTTTTCAATCGGTGTAAAAACGACAAAATATGACAGCATTTTCAAATGTTATGTTACATTACATAATTAGATAGATAAGATAACTTTATTTCACACAAAAAATAATACAAACATTTCACAAAAAAGGAATTACATAAAAGACTAAACAAAAATACTAAATCATGGTACAGCGGATCCCAAACTCGGCAAAGCCGGTCTCTGGGTGGCCCTGTTTAAGACATGCCTACTTAAAATCTGCGCGCGCTCGCAATCACAATATAAATACATAAGTTGTTAAATGAAAATAAATAGTAAAAATAATAATTAATTAATTGGTATTGATGAAAATTAATCTCGTAAAACACCGCTAACTATGTAAAGTTATCGTAGAAAAGAGGGCAGCAATATTAATATTGTTTTAATGACTATCGATCGAGACATAGAACAATCATCTGGGTTAATGTCATAAATATTTTTCCTGGATAGAAATCAAACCCAGGCCACAGGCAGCTTACAGCTCATAAAGCAAAAAGCATTCCTCATTAATTCTGTTCCGTTGTCAAATCTAAGTTATGTGAAGAATTGCTTTGTATGAAACTGATTTCCATAAACTTTTGTTTTCAGCAATATATTATAAAAGCATTGCTATTCATGATCATACAATACAATAACACTAACATATCCTTGTTACTATCACCTATTTATAACAGTTCTTTGTTTTGTTTAGTGTCACTAGACGGGTACGAACACTAGTTTGAATTTAAACGCCTGACCTTGAATACGCAGACCTCTGTTTTCTGTCAGTTAGAGGTCACTTAATGGTTTGGCTGATTAAATTTATGCTGAAATAGCATAGCCAATAGTAGCAGCCGTATCAGCGAGCTTTAGTTTTCGTTGAAGAAGGAAACTGTATCATAATGGTAAAATAACTTAACATTACAATTGGTAGCGAAATCTAGGTCTGATAATAATCAAAGTACACGTATAACGCAATCAATTTTGTATTCTACTTCACAATAATATATATGAAACGTGATAACATTCAGTCGTATTTTGTTTAATTTTAATATCGTCATCGCTTATAAAACTTATAGATGAAAGAGCGATTCCAACATGTTTTTCATTGTGGACGCAGAGCTACCAGCTGGGTACGATTCGTATTCCCCGTATTTAGCAGCAAACGAAACCGCGTGGTACAAGTAATGTTGCTCATGAACATTGTGGAACAGGTGGGCATATGGACCTGAAAGGACAAAGAGCTTCTGATGATATAACTTAATGGTAGATCTCTTTAGCAGAAAGTCGTCTATCACCGCAGTACCAGATATTCTGCCTCCAAGCACTTTTGTGTAAACATTACTGTGTTCCGGTTTAAAGAGTTCTGCAGTTAGCGAAATTACAGGGTTGTTCAGACATCTAATGTCTCAAAGTAATACGCGGCAAAGCATCGACGTCGGACTTTGTTTTGTTACTTAAAGTTATTATTGCTGCAATGGTCATGGATAGGCGTTCTCCCTTACCATCAGGAGAGCGTCTAGTTTGTCTCATTATCTTTACATTAAAAAAAAAAGTAATGTATAGGTAATAGTTATAATGTTATCAAATAATGAGAGAATGGACGTCACTTTGAGACTTGATGTTTGACCACAACTCACTTGATGTTAAGTGACGGTGTGGTCGAAGATGGTAAAGCACACCTAGCCTGGAATAGAACTGGCTCTCAAGTGAGGCTGCCAGAACACACCGTTAGATGCTTGGCGGCAGATTTTCAACTTGAGGGTGGTAGCTAGCCAGCCGAGTACTAGAAAGTACCCTACCACCACGCAAAACAAATGATATTCTGATCAATGATTATCATTAGTACAAATACCTAATATTATGTCGTAGGTACTATATGATTTTCAAGAATCATATATCATAGGACACGTTACACACAGCGCCTTCTGACCCCAAACTAAGCAGTTTGTGTGACGGAAGTCAGATAACTGATAGAATACATAAATCCTTTTTTTTTTGTAATTACATACTTATAATATATACAGAACACCCAGACACAGAACAAACATTTGTTTATAACATAAAATGTTTGTCCTTGGCGGGGATCGAACCCACGCCCTACAACTCAGGCAGACATACTACCAATAAGCCAACAGGGCTGTTAAAGAAACAGTAGTGAAGCGAACCTCTAGCATAGAGCGTGACGTCACCACCCCCGTGGCTGTTCTCGTCCAGCATGATGCCCGCGACCTGCTCGTAGTAGAAGTCCCTGGTGTCGTGCGCACTGGGGTCCTCGCGTCGCACCGCGAGCGCGCCCTCGCGCTCCTCCGCGTGGTAGTGCTGCGAGCCTGGCCCGCCCGTGCCGTACGACAGCGTCGTGTACTTGGTGCCGTCCTCAGGCGACGCCTGCGCGATGCCTGCACAACACACGACGTCACCAACAGAACTGACCAGCTGGACAGGTTACTCACCCCATCCCCCCCGACAGTGATGGGGCAGCAGAGTTAGTGCCGAAACGCACATCTGAGTCGAGTCAGGCTCTCGAACTAACCACTTACAATGAAAAAAATATAAAGAAATTTCAAATATTGAATCGGTTCAATTAAAGGTACGTAAGCCCCAAAACGAGGTTTTGGCGGAAACGCGGAAAGAGTCGTGTCACGACATTGTATGTTTTTC
This sequence comes from Biston stratarius, assembly GCA_950106695.1. Taxonomy (NCBI): domain Eukaryota; kingdom Metazoa; phylum Arthropoda; class Insecta; order Lepidoptera; family Geometridae; genus Biston; species Biston stratarius. Next base: position 26,003,953 of record OX467106.1, read on the forward strand.
CAAAACTAGTGTTTTTTGTGTGTTTATGTATAAAAATAGTGGTGTTTTATTCATAAAGTGCAATTTCAAGCGCTATGATGTAATGTGGTGAAACATGACTTTTCGTGTTGATTCCAAAACTCCATCGAAGCTTATAGTTAAGTCACCACTACTTTGCTAAAGCATGACTAGATTTGACTGGCACGGACTGGACTTGACCAAGATTTGACTATAAAGATAAAGAAGCTGAAGACTGCACACAAAATACAGAAACGGCCGGTGCGTTCCGGTAGCCTCACTTTAGAGCCAATTCCTTTCCAGTTAAAGTGTGGTTACCATCTTCGACCACGCTGTCACTGAACATCAGGTGAGCTGTGGTCAAAAACCTAGCCTGTCAAACATTAAATTTAAAACAGTAGGTTTCTTTATTTTAGATCACCATCTTAAAAATATAGGTACACATTATAGGTCATTAAATTAAAATTGTTTATGAAATGTGTTCAAAGATATCCAACAAGGTACCTTGATTAAATTACATATTGGATTACATTACATTACATATAAAATTTTATGGCATTACCAACGAAGTTGGAAAGTAAAATAGCTAGGTCATTCAACGATAGTTGCGTTCAAATCATCACAAAACTTACCAAATATATCGCTCCCTCTTTCCTGGTAACCGTTGATGGAGAGTGTGTGCGTGTGGTCGGCGGTGACTATTATAAGCGTGTCCTGCTCGTCTGTGAAAGCAGCCGCGAGACGCACTGCCTCTTCAAAGGCGGCAGACTCGTCGATGGCGGTTCTGGCGCGCCCGCGGTGGTGAGCCATGTCTATGTTACCACCTTCGACCTGAGAGATGGCAAAACATTCAAATGAATTAAAAGAAGCTACATTGTACGCAAGTAATACGGCAATACGGATACGGAGCTGAAACATGGACACTCACAGCTGGAATGATCCACAAGTTCAAAGTCGCTCAGTGAGCTATGGAAAGAGCTATGCTTGGCATTTCTCTAAGGGATTGTATCCGGAACGAAGTAATTCGCCAGAGAACAAAAGTCACAGACATAGCTCAGCGTATTAGCAAGCTGAAGTGGCAATGGGCTGGACATATCTGTCGCAGGACCGATAATCGCTGGGGTAGACGTGTTCTAGAGTGGAGACCGCGAATTGGCAAACGTAGTGTAGTACGCCCTGAGACGCGATGGAGTGACGATATACGTGGGACAGCTGGCGGTGGATAGAAGTGAAAAACCGAGGATCGGGCTGAGTGGCGTGTCTTAGGAGAGGCCTATGTCCAGCAGTGGACTACAAAAGGCTGATGATGATGATGAATACGGCAATAATAAACAAATGTACTTTCTTCGTCACTTGGCCTGGGCCAATAATAATTTGATATTGTTTATGAATTGAGTTCAATACGTATCCATCCATTTTTTTAACCTAAGTTTGAGACAAATGAAAGGACATAAAATAACGATGAGCATACCATAAGAAAGTAGCCATTGTCATTCTTCTGGAGCACTTTGATTGCAGCTGCAGTCATGTCGACAATCGAAGGCATGCCATCCAGACCTCGGTCACGTTCAAAATCGTACTTGAGATGTCCATTGGCGAACACACCTGAAAGTAAATGGTCACTTAGGCGTTCATATTTGTTTAGATGTGTTTTTTTACTAGCTTCATTAATTTCATTAGCTATAAAGCTTAAATTTTTATGTAGATTTTAACCACAATTGTAAATTTGAATCTTGCAGTCTAGATTAAATACAATTAGAGTTTTAAATTTGATCCCTAGCTTCCACAATTCTGCATCATACTGTGCGGAGCGGTTACATGAGTTCGCAAAATCTAAATATTAATTAGAACACTAAACGGTAACACTCTTTGCTAAACGAATTGTTTTGTAAGTTTATTTACTTTATAGAATGACTTACCGAACAGGTAATCCGTGTCATCCACATTCAACTCCTGCAATTCTTTGTTATTCTTTACGACGCTGTACTTGAGTCCTCGATCTTCTTTGTCCTGAATATAAGATTGGATGAGGTTCCTCCCATCCATACTCCGACACGACCACGTGTCTAGGGGATCAGCTTCGGAACCAGTCGCGTTGGAGACAAGCATTTGCATACCGCCGCCTAGAATTACCTGAGTGGAAGGAATTGAGACATGAATGCTTTTCAGAGTATACCGTCTTAATCTGTCTGAAGATATTTTTTTAATGGAAAAGTTATAATACGTACGGGACGCACCTCTAATGGTAAGATATGACGCCTGTCCATAGCCATTACAGCGATGCACAGAATTTTGAGTAGTAAACTAAGTTCAAGGCATCGCTACTTTGGCGCTCATTACATTGACACTTTCGATGGTTAGCCTCAACAGCCCTGTAATTTTGCTAGCTGCAGTACTCTTAAAACCGAAACACAGTAATGTTTACACACTACTACTTGGAAGAATATTTGCTGCTGCGGTGGTACCTACCTAGACGATCTCCTGCTAAGGAGATCTACCACCAAGTATACCACCGTTGAAATAAAAAGTCTTGTAAGTAAAGTAGAACGCAGCGCTAAGTTCTGTTTATTGTAATTGTTCTGACCAGGCGTTATCCCTCAGCATTAAGAAAGTCAGCAATTTAAATGATTGTTCAGGTACAGTGGCGTGGGAGTAGTGTAAGCTACGAGCATCTTTGTTACCAGCCTTTTACAGTAACAAAACAGTGGAGGATGAGTGGATGGATTGGTTACTACCTGAAGGTCCCTGCCGGGCCAGTCCTCGATCAGCTGGCGCGCAATGTCCTTGCACTGCTCAGTGCCTGCCGGCATGTTGGCCTCACATTCCCATCCCCTGTCAGGGCTGTGCGCGTACAGCGGGGCGGGAGTAGCGTGAGTTACACGCATCGTCGTTACTAGCCCTACACACAAAAAATACAAAGTTGAATTTGGCTATTTGAGGGGAACTAGCAAATCTCCAAAATAAATTGCACCCATGCGAAGCCGGGGCAGGTCGCTAGTATAAGTATTTATTTTGCTTTTTTATACAAAAACTATATAAACTCGTGTTGAAATGTATGTTTAAATTACTGTTTTTGTAGCTATGACAGCTCAGTGCGCGTTAGCGCGGTCGAATCACACGCCGAAGGGCGTGGGTACAAATCCTAACAATGAGCTAGAGCTACCGGTGAAGGAAAACAACGTAAGGAATCCATAGCATGATAGGAGGGTACTTTCTAATACTCGGCTGGCTTGGCTGGCTGGCTGTTCCGGTAGCTTCACTTGAGAACCAGTTCCATTCCAGGTTAGGTGTGTTTACCATCTTTAACCACATTCACTTCACACCAGGTGCGCTGTGATCAATCACCTAGTGGTCAATTATTTAAAAAAAAACAAGTGAATTTTATCGCATTCAGGAACAATGAATCTGAAACTGGTTGAAACTGAAAATTTTGAGTTTCAACTTATCAGCTTATCTGCAAGTTTAAAATTATCAAACACATAGCTTTATTGATGATGCATGAATCAAGTATTACTGAATATTTTATAGAACTACCTACTTTTAGATAGATTTGATGCATCAATTATAGGATTACCCAGCTATCTAATAAGTAGGTACTTAAAATTACGCCTCTATGCCGTCGTGTAAACCGCAAGCGGCGTAAATTACTCAAAGACCTGTTGCGGCTTCCAGCAGATGTCAACCATATGATATACTTAAAGACATATCATCATCATCGCAGCCGTAGGACGTCCGCTGTTGGACATAGGCCTCCAATGATTTGCAAGAAGACCGGAAACGTCCAGCGTGTTCCTGCGGTCTTCAGTAGGTCATCTGTCCACTTTGAAGTGGACGTCCTACGCTGGACGTCCTTGGTCCAGAAACTTACAACGGTGGCTTTGTAAAGTTCTGGATGATTATCATAAATAATTTTCAGAAATAGGCATGCAATCAAACTTTCGAATTAACACAAAATGTTTCAAGAATTTACCTGCACTTTTCCCAGCCTTCAAAGCGTGAGCAGCTAAAGAATCCAGCCTTGCTTCAGGCTTCAATGAAGCAGCGCAATCCCTCCTAACCACGGTAGCGTCCAACCCAAGGACCGCTTCATTGGTCTTCACTCCGCTAAATAGCGCAGTTGCGGTGCAAGATGAGTCAGGGACCATTTTGTCGGCAGAATATGTCTGGAATTTAACAATAATCCAATCACGTTACATTCTAAACGATAATTTCATCCTGCCACCTGAAGAGTCTTCTAGGAATACTTCACTATTTTACTATTCCGCAGTTCTGCTGTAACTTTGGGCTACGTATGGCTTTTGAAACAATTTATAAAACATGACGAAGTTCAAAGTAATATACCTAGTTGTGTGTATTGTCGCTGGCTTCATACGGTGAAGGAAAACATCGTGAGTTTTCGTGCATATCATTGCGAAGTCTGCCGACCTTCGTTGGGTTCAGGGTTTCAGGGTTTCATTCCAGGGTGATGAGCTATAGCCGTACTCTTCCCACAATGAAATGAGGATCGTGCTCAGCATTAGGGCAGTTTACAAACACTGGGTTAATATGTAACGTTAAAATATAAGTACCTAACATTGGAACATGATTGTCTCGCTCAGTCAGCAGAGACTATCTTCAAAGATTGAAAAAGGCATTAGTGTTGACCTTTGACACGATCTCTCGCCAGCACTCGCTAGTAGAGAACATGAGTTTAAGTTCAATGACGATTACACTAAACTAATTTTTGAGATTATCTTATCTAATACCACTAAAACTTAGAAGGTAAATATAACACCTTTAGCAGGCCCATGTGTGGAAACTGCTCGAAGGACAGCCGGTGGGGCTCGCCACCCTTGTATATCCGAGTGGCAGTGACGGTGTTGGGCCCCATGCCGTCTCCGATGAACACAATCACGTTCTTGGCCGTGTTCAAGTTCCATTGTACCTTCAGGGCTTCCGACAGCTCGTTCTCTGCAAGCTCCTTCCAAAAGGCCTGATCTGGAAGAGTAGGTACACGGATCACAGTACTGTAGGGGTACTGCAGCTAGTCAAATTATAGGGCTATTAAGGCTGACCATGGAATGTCTCAAAGCTATCAGAGTAGTGAGCGCCAAAGCAGCAACGACCTGGACTTTTTGCTACTCAAAGTTGTGTGTACCTACCGGTGCAATGGTCATGGGGCAAGTGTTATCTCTTGCCATCAAAAGAACATTTCGTTTCATAACTTTTACATGAAAAAAATGTTTGCAGTCGAATTATTACAAAAATATTTGCTAAAAGACGCATGGGCTCGTACCAATGGTTTCAAAGAAATCTACGTTCGTACGACTTTACAAATTGTTACCACTGGCTTTTCAGGAAAGGAAACCATTCTGATGAAACATGTATACGCTCGGGGTAGAAATTAAACAACGTAGGTATATAATTGGTTAATTCGTAATAAGCCCGCATGCGCAGATATTTGCATCGTTTGAGATGACAGATCTTAATAAAAAGAAAATGTCACCGTCCTAATGTAATGGGTTATGATAAGATAGACAAGCAAGATTTTTGATAAGTTTAGATGTCCTACAATATTTAATCATTTCATCTTTTAATAACAGAATTACTTACTTTTTTGCATTTATGTATATTTAGACTGTTGTATTGGACCAACTTGTATTAAAACATACCTTTACGCTGTTCGCATCGCACACTCAGCAATAGAAAAGTTAACACGGGGATGCTGCGCACTCGCATTGTTAGCACTGGGCTCAGAGCGGAGACAAAGTGCTATTATCATTAGAGACAATTTGCTCTACAGTCGGCAGTCGGGGGATTTGGTTTGTTGACAAATGACTCGAGTATCTTATGCCGTTTATAGCAACAACTCTGGCAAAAGATTCCATCAACGCCAGTTCAACTCTTTTTTCAATAATTTATTTTAATGTTGTCTTACAAATTTAACAATTTAACAAGTCCAGTCACAAGAAGTGTTCTAGTTTGGCAGAATGTTAGCGTTTAGTGTCCTAATTATTATTCAGAATTTGCGACCTCCCCTGAGATATTCTCGAAAAACTGATTTTGGATACCATTTTTCGAAAATGTCGGCACGAACTGCGGTCGCTCGAAGTCGTAAATTAGGACACTGCAATGGTCATGGGCAGGCGTTATCTTACCATTAGGAGAGCGTTTAGATTATCTCATTACTTTTAAATCTAAAAAAAAAAAAGTAATATGCAAGGTAAAGTTTTTAATAAGCGTCACTCACCGGTTCGCAAACTCTCACAGACCGCAAGGGTCGTGACAAATACCGCGACAAGCCACTTCATTAGACCGCTTCTGCAGAACACTGAACTGATCCGCAATCAAATATTTCTACTATTTATAACTAAAATTATCAATGTTCCAAATATCGCTAGATGCAAATCAAAATATTGTACGATCTTGATCGAGGAACCAGCACAATTATGTACCTAACAATTATCTTCGGTTCCAAATTGACTGAGAAAGTAATGACATTTGGTTCCAAATGATAGGTATAACCTAGTGTTGGAAATAAACTTTATCGCTTATTAAAAGATTATCGGTTGATATGAAGATTATGAATTATCAAATTAATATTACACGGCATTCTAAACTATTCGGTCGTCTATTCGTGGATACTTACAGAACGCATACTTACTGGCAGCGAGCCGCAGTTTCTTAATTGATTTGTTTAATACATCGGTCGTGCAGCTTAGGCGATTGGTGACGCCTATTTCAACCATTAAGAGAAGTATAAATTGAGTTTTTATCATTGTTTGTCATCTACGCACCGTATATTTCAGTAAGACTTTTTTAATTGGCCATATGAACGTATATCCGTAATTAAATGTATGTACCTGTTAATTTCCCAAGTCTTAATAAAATAGGTAACGCTTATAAAGACAACGTGTAATATCAGTTACCTACATAAAAAACTGTTCTTACTAAGAACAACAAGTCTAGAAAAATCTACAATAGCTGCAATTTGTCTACGCGAATTTATTGTTCTTATATTGTACTTACTGAATAAATTTATCGTTCATATACAATTCTGAGATACAAGCCTATATTTTTTTTTATGGAGATTGTGACGAGATTTATATATCACGTGTTGCCCGGCGAGTCTTAAACATAGATTTTAAAAAAGTAGTACAGATCTTCATTTGTTTAATTATTATTTATCACACATTTATATACAACTAAGTAAATAACGTGAAGGTACATTATGAGAAATTAATGTTAAAGCATTTCCTATTTGATAAATCGTATAAAGTAAGTAGTTGTATAATTTTCATGTCACCTAGGTACCGGTCGTCTTGTATCATTTTGATGTTAAATTGTACTCCCGTTGTATACTTTTAAAATAAAATCGTTTGAAGTAAGTTTGCTTTTATTGTCACGATATAAACAATAGTATAAAACAGGTTTTAAATATTCAGATAGGCATAAGTTATTACTACTATGATAATAAAGTGAAATAGATATACTACCTTCGCTTATCGAAGTAATTACCCACTAATTAATTTCAGAGAGTCATGAAACTTTGATAATTCATTCCAGCCCCTTTATTTTAAACTCCTAATAATAGTACCCGCAATATTAACCACCATACTTCTTCACAGCTATACCTATTATCACAGCCCCTGCGAGTGCAATGAGTATCCATTTCAGCGTAGATGAACTGAAAAATGAAAATCACACGTGAAACTAACTTGGTGGTAATCTCCTTCGCAGGAGGTCGTCTAGGTAAGTACCACCGCAGTACCGGATATTCTGCCACCAAGCAGAAGTGTGTAAACATTACTGTGTTCCGGTTTGAAGGGTACTGCAGCTAGCGAAATTACTGGGCTGTCGAGACTAACCAACAAAGGTCTCAAAGTAATGAGCACCAAAGCAGCGATGCCCTGGATTTTGTTTTGTTACTCAAAGTTTTGTGTATCGCTGCAATGGTCATAAACAGGCGTTATCTCTTACCATCAGGAGAGCGTCTCGTTCGTAATATTACATTCTCATAAATAAAAAAACGTAGTAAAATCAAAATATTCTATGACATACTCGTACTATGCATTTGTAGCTAATTACAGTTTTCATAAATACAGATATTTTTTTATAGTTAAAGTACTATGCTCTAATGTCAAACGTAACGCAGGACGCTCTGAGAGTCGATGAATTGACGATATATATACCTCAGGCAGATATATATACGAAGATCGAGCATACTGGAGTGCTTTGAAAAAGGCTAATTATGATGATAATGTTGACAAATCTATAGGTATAAAATATACAAAAGAAAATTAAATAATAAAATTCTAGCTATTTTTTTACGGGCGTGTGATACAAAGTACCTACTGGTGTAAAGTTAAGTTTCTAATAAATACAATATTCTCATTTCTAAAACATGCTAGGATTCTGTTCATATAAAATAAATATTTAATAAGATTACAAGTCTAATTATTTTTCTACTATAATTACATAGCACACGATTTTTTTTTGTTTTATATTTATTATTTTCCTACTACCAGAGATTAGACTAGGCACTACATTTTTCTATAGCAAAGGGTCATTCATAAACATCATATCCAATATGTACGTAGTAAATACATTTTATCAGTATTTGTTTGTTTATAGTTAATCTAAGACTATATGTATACATACATACCTATCGACATCTATAAGGTTCTAAAGTATAAAATAGCTCACCCGCCAGTAGGCGGCGGTGGACGAGGGCGCTGTACTCGTCTTAAAAATAAGAGTAAATAAAAATATAAAAAAGATAAATACTTAATTGTACTATTTTGTTTTAACACATTTTTCAGAGTATGTGAGTATGTGCTTAAGAGCGTGGCCAAGAGGATAAAATCAGAATCAGAATATGCTTTATTGTGTCACTATTTACAAAGATGTTATAGAAATAAGATATGTCTGTACCTCGTTTTCACGTGTAACGTTTAACGTTAGTGAGAAATTGACAGAGCATTTCAAGCATTGATTAATGTTATGGTAAAGTCCCTAATGGTAATGGCCGTGGTGGTGCCGGCGTAAGAATAGTACCCCACCCTCTCTGCTTGTGGTTGCCGTAAGAGTCGACTAAGGGATGTAATCCGGAAGATGGGCAGCAGCGTTTTCCTTGAACAATCACACCTAACTGGCGCTCGCCAACCTGCTTGCCAAGCGTGGCGAGTATTGGCAAAACCCCCCTAGGAGGAGGCCTATGTCCAGCAGTGGAAGTCCTATGGCTGATGATGATGAAAGTCCCTAATATTTGTTACTGCGGTAATATTTATTGAAACTATTATAAAAATTTACCATCTAGAAAAACATCAATAAATAAATACGTACCGTGTTTTGGGTACCACAATAGCTTTCACAGGCTCGGGAGCTTTCTTAGGAGCTGGAGCTTTTTGAACTTTCTGAACTCCGCAATCGCAGGGTCGTCCTAAAGACGGACTACTGCTGCAACTGCCGCAACTACCGGCTTCTTTTGAACTACACTTACAGAACAATGACTCAGTAAGGACAAAGATAATATGACACGTACTAATGCAATAACATCATCCCAAACATAAAACACGACTTATTTTTTATGTTTGACAAATTAAATTTTGACTACTGCTCACCAGATCTAAGTGTCGTCACCAGATCTTAAGTTTACCATCTTCGACCACATGATTGAAGATGGTAAGCACACCTAGCCTGAAATGGAACTGGCTCAAAATTGAGGCTGCCGGAACACACCGTTAGATGCTTGGCAGCAGATTTTCAACTTGAGAGTGGTAACTAACCAGCCGAGTACTAAAGAGTAGGTACTCTACTATTATACTATGGTTTCCTCACGATGTTTTCCTTCACCGGCAGCTCAAGCTCATCGTTGAGGTTTGAACCCACGCTTGGCTTGTGAACCGACCGCGCTAACCACTGATCTATCATCTACCACAAGGCTATGGCGCCACTCTTTGTGCGTGTTTCGAGTTACTTTGGTATTACATAGGTCAATTCCCGAAGCCAATCACCCAAAGATTTAAAAAAAAAAAAAATTATAAGACTAAATATACCTTAACTGACCGCCGTCATAATTACGCCAGGACTTTTTTGCCCGTTTTTCCGGCGAACAACAATTTTTGCTGCAAAAATATACGGTTTTTATGAAAAAGTGTAAGAAATATTTAAAAAAAGTTAGAAAAATTAATCAATAATAATAACCTTGGTAAAACTATGAACTCCTTATTCAAATGCGGGACGAAGCCACTATAAAAAAAATCATTGTTATTTTAATAAATGAAAACACAACGTATCTACAAATAATTACTTACAACGGCTAAATCAATTAATTCAATTGCTACAACAGAGTACTAAAATACAAATTAACAAGGGTTAAGGCGCAACGCTCAAGGAAGTGGAAGCGCGGCGGAGGTGAAAAAAAAACCTATTAAATATGTGAAACCTTACCCCATTGTCCTACATGCAACGAGAGAATATCAATGCGATGCTGTGATTGCAACGCTATATCTACTTATCACACTAGACATGATATATGCTCACCAACCTTCCTTTGTTAGTTATTCTTAGTTCTTAGTTAGTTTTTATATTCAATTTACTAAGATACTTAGATTATGATATCCATTTTTTATTAGTGTTTAAACGTAGCATGTGTATGCGTTGATATTTCTACGTGGACGGGCCTTGCCTGCTATGCAAACGAAGACAATAAACAAATAAAACATATTCCCAACGAATTTTATTTTTAACGTTTTAAAACTACGTTAATTATATTCAAAATAAAATTCTTTTATTATTTGGTAATCTATCACAGCCGCTAAGACCAAACTTTTTATATTTCCAACATTTAAAAAAATATTTTAAAAAAGTGATATGTAAATGAAATAACAAATATAGCGCATTATGTAAATATTTACATTAAATAATATAAATTAAATTGCAAAATTGTCTTCGGCGTTATTTTTTTTCTTACAAGTAATAATAATTTATCATTTATTTCTGGAATTGCAAACTATTTTAAAAATATATTACAGAACGTATCTAAATGTAACTTCATAATAAAAAAGGTAGTTAATAAATACCTAAACTAAACTTAGATGTTAACAATTTTTTTTAACTTAATATAGCATTTTTCTAATAATATGCTAAAAACTGTGCATTTCAAATACGGCATCAAGGGTTAAATATGTGCATTATTTTATAACTTATTTGATATATATTTAAATTTAAGCTGATTTCAACTTTTTTATTGTGAGGCCGATGACAAGAGCCCCCGCAAGTGCGAGGAGCACCCATTTCAGGTTAGAACTGAAAAACAAAATAAAAACAGTTGGATTTAACCGTTTATCTACTGTAATACTACGCTACCTCAATTACGTTACTACTACCTTTTTTTTTTTTTTTTTTTTTTTGCGTGGGGGAAATGCCTTTACGCACTGCCGCCCGCCAGGGCAGACGGGCGGGGTGTGTCGGGCTCGACACCAGAGTGGTGCCCCTACCGACTAAAACCCCCACGTGTTCCCTCGGCAGTGACATTACGACAGGGTCGCGGGACCGCTCGCGCATTCGCCGCAACCCTGTACTGCCATCGTCCTTGCGGACCCACCTCGGGGAGGATGAACCTCCCTTACGGCTCCAGCGACGCGCCGGGAACAAGTGGCGCGTCGCCTACTCTCGAGGGCCTATCCCTGGTGTGGGACGTCAGACGGCCCCGCATCCGACGCCCCAGGCCCTCCGATCGGAGACGGAGTACGAGCCCGCTCGGCTCGTCTCCGTGTCCGCACCCTCCGACGGGGAGGAGCCAGAGGGTCTAGCTCCCTCTCTCGCTCCTCGACCTCTCGCCTTGAGACGACGGTCTCGCAAAACGAGACCATCGCCTCCCATGACCTCTCGTCGGCGACCATCTTAGCTAAGATGGCCGTCAAGGAGAGGTCTGCCCCCACAACCGCGACCAGGGATTGTCGCGGTTCCGCCTCCCCCGGGCATGTCACCAGCACGTGCTCTGCGGTATCTTCCGCAAAGCCGCACCGGTGACATACCGAGGTCTCCTCCCTTCCGGCAACGCGACACAGGTATCTCCCGAAACAACCATGTCCCGTGAGAACCTGCGTCAACCGGAAGGTCAGACCCCCGTGTTCTCGCTGGACCCACTCCACGAGTACGGGCCGGATCGCCTCAAGGAGCCGTTGGGCTCCGGTCCCCCTCTGTGCGGGTCCTGCGAGAAGACCCTCCTTCCACCTCTGCAGAGCCCTGGCCCTGGCATCCCTGCGCCATCGCACCACCTCCTGTGGGGCGGGACGCAGGTCCTGCTCCCTCGCACGCGCCCGGCGCCAGTAGACCGAGGACAGAACCTCGGCCTCTAGCCTCCAGGGCAGCGAGCCGGCGAGGACGCAGGCCACCTCGTGTGAGAGTGTGCGGTACCCTCTGCACACTCTCACGGCCATCGTGCGCTGGGCTCTGCAGAGGAGCGCCGCCTCCGATCGGTCCAGCGAACCCGCCCATATTGGGGCGCCGTACAGGGCCATGGAGCGCACGACCGCCATATAGAGGCGTCGGCAACTCCCATTGCCCCCGCCTAGGTTGGGGAGAAGGCGACTCAGCGCAGCAGCAGTGCCCGTCAGTTTGGGGGTCAACTGCTGCAAGTGCGCGCCGAATCTCCACCTGCTACGTTACTACTACCTAAAATATCTACCAACAACTTTATAAAGTTGAAAAAGCTGGACTTGATTGTGCTATGCTGGGCTTATGTTGAGTGCTTTATGTTGCTAGATAACAATAATAAAATGTTACAACTACTCACCTATAAATAATAATTACTCATTAGGCGAGTGTATCGTTAGAACTAATTATTTCACATTCTTACACCATTTTTTAAAATAACTACTACGACAATGTTACAATCAATGAAGATTTTTGATAACAAAATAAATTTTCAATATAAATGATCACATTTTTTTTAATGATTCAATTTATTCTACCTTAAATGTGTTCAATTAAAAATAACATAAAGCAGCCTAACGTATCTACCCGCTAGGAGCAGGCTCAGAGCCACGCCGTGTGCGTCCACATCTTGAAAGTAAATAATGTAATTTTTATTATATGCCTACCTTCCATCTTGACAGGGCAGGCCGCGAGGTCTTCTGTTCAAAGATATATACACACTATTGGTTACTCTATTTGCATATATATATGCTATAAAATAATTGTAAGCGTATTTTAAAGGCCTGTATTAATTTTCTGTACAGAGAGCCAGCGCAACCAGCTAACCTTGAGACTCTCTTCTACAGATAATGAAATAAAAACAATAATGACTGTTTAGTCATATAACACGACTGAGCACTGAGACAAGTTAGTCTCTCTAAGCTCAGAAGATATTGTACACAATACAAGTTATGTCAACCATATACGATCAAACTTAATGTTCTACGACAAATATTAGGGCACCACACACAACGGATTTCTCAGAAATCTTGCTATTGAAGTCCATAGTCTATGGTAACCATGATAGTTATCCTAAATGAGCGACCCAGCACCACAACGCGAACATATCAAAAAGAAGTTATTCATTCACGTGGCCTCCTTCAGTTTATACCTACGATCTCATACTATTGCGTGACTTATTGCTTTACGTCGCTCAACTAGGACTATGAATAAAGATAAATAATTACAATACATAAAACATGTGAAGCGTGTCCACCTTTCTCTAGGCACAAGTATAGGTTTGGCCGGCTCAGCTCGCTCGCGAGGCTTTCGCGGCACGCGGGTTTCAGGCTCTCGGCAGTAGCCACATGGCCCTAAGGCCTGCGGGCGGAGAGAACCCCTGCTACTGGCACCACTACCGCTACCGACTTCCCTGCATTTTAAATCTAAGATTAAATATTTGATTTATACGATTATAAAACAAAAATAAATAAGGAAAAATAATAACCTTACTGCTGGGAGAACTATGAACTCTCTATTCGTGTACGGGATGAAGCCACTAAAAACAAAATCATTGTTATTAAATCACTAAATAATACCTACAACATTTAAATGCACAAAAATCACTAATTAATAAGTTATAGAATATTAGATGCCAATTTAAGGCGTGACGCCGAGTGCGGTGGCAGCGCGGCATAACCCGGGGATAGTAACCAGAATCCTAACTTATCTTTTATATTATTACTAATCCTACGTGAGCATCGAAAAGCTACAAGACCTAACCTAAACCTACGTGTACAGGCCTAAAACTCGATCCGTGACAGCATTAAAACCAATTGAATCCTTCGAGAGCGAAAAAGTCGTGAGTAATCATATTTTCTAAATAAAATAGTAACTATAGTTTTGCCACATTTTCGCACGAATTGAAAACGAGGTAAAGATTTTTATGTGACCAAAATAGATATGCCACGCCACGATTCGATACCAACAACCAGGTACTTACTGATATATGATATTAAACACAATAACATCGCGTTGCGTGGCTCCACCGCTTCGTTGCTTACGTAGGACAAAGCGTGTGATTACTAACGCCTACAAAATGTAAAATCGATTTAAAACCAATATATTTAGCCTTAAGGTTGTAAATATTCTCAATGTACGTATAATTAATTTAAGACTATCTACATAAAATCAGGGCCCAGCTTGAAATTTATATAATTTCCTTATTTTTTCATAATACACCTACTATTAAATTAGTATAGGAAAATCATGAAAACATCATATGAGAGGTTTAGTTTATAGTATTTATTGTCACATTAACAACAGTAGAAAATAATTTTAAAAATCAGTATCGTACTTAACTATCCTAAACTATTCTAATTAATATAAGTAGGTAAATAAAAAATACAACAATGAGAGTATATATCAGAGTATAATATTCTAATTACATTGTGATAAAAGTTTGAATGAAATTAAATAAATATGAATAGAAAAAAAAAACGAAACGTAATTTAACCATAATTTTCCATTACGACTGAAAAAATGTTTAAAAAAAACTGTTTTATGTTTTGGAATGTAATGGTAACAAGGTATCTAATATATACGCAAATAAAAACTCTAAGAACGTAGAATATATAAAATATATCCATATATGTATACAGGGTTATTTGTAATCAGTCAGCATCCTTTTAATGGCAAGTTCAGTACATGAAATCGAACAATTTTATATTGATAATTAGTTTTTTTTCATCCATACAATATTTAAAAAAATGTATTTGTCCGGACTAAACAAAATTAACTCTATGCAAAAAGCGCGCTCTGACTTGTGCCGGCAGCAAACGCCATGACGTCACTGGGGGACTACTCGCACGTACTACGACGAAAGAAGCGTCTACGCAATAAAGAACTAAAAAGTGTACCACAAGTTTTTTTTTGTGATAAGTTGTCGTTTTGGTTAAGGTTGTAGGGCAAAAGTTGTTTCTTTTAATTTACAAAATATTTTAAAAGGATGCTGACTGATTAACAGTATCCCTGTATAAAATAAAAAGCATTTCGACTACACTTACAAATTCGACTGTATTCTTAATGTTTAACCCTTAGTTGAATCCGATATTTGTTTATTTGGCGCTATATTTTTTTATAGCTATTCCGATGATTATAGCCCCAGCAAGTGCGATGAGCGCCCATTTCAGCGTAGAACTGAAAAAAAAAAGGTAAGATTAAACTGTTTTACTTTAGTTAGGTTGCTTTTTTTTTTTAATCGCTACTATAGTACAATAATAAGTTGCTACAATTATTACGTTCGATCTTGAACCTTGATGTCACTTGTTGAGGCCGGTTTGTGACCATGACGATATTTCTTAAGATTTTTTTTTTTATGTCATATATAAAGCGTTATCTATTGTAAAGCTAAATACTTAAGTATATAATCTAACTTACAAACGCTCGTTAAATTTAATCTGCTTTAAGTGTTCTATCTCGATTTGACATGTCTTGTTTGACAATACAACAGCTAAGAGTTACTACTCTGATTAAGTAGGTAACATTTTAAGCTGCCTAACTACTTTGAATCTACATACATTAATAATAGTAATTATTAAATAGTTTAATACAATAGATACATTCACAAAATGTTTGTACAGTTATTAAAAACGAAGTGAATAGGAAAGTGTACATGTATATAGTAAACATTCAATTGATGTTAATAAATAACATGAAATTTAAATAATATACACAATTTACAAGCCACAGGGATCGTATATAGGATACAAAATAGAAAAATATAGTTACTTTTACAAATAATGTATTTCTATTACTAATTCTAATAGGTGGATAGGTAATTGACCAAAAAATGTACATATATGTACAGATGTATATATATAATCTACATATGTACGCCCTAAAGATTTTACAGTAGCACAATATAGTAAATCATACATTTTTAATGGCATAAATAAAGTAATTTCTAAAATAAGGTATCTGGAATAAGTCAGTATTAGCTAAAAATTATATACCTCGTATTCCTAATTAATTTTCAAATGAATAAACCATTTATAAAACAAGATTTGTATAGTATACATAACTAAAATTTTAGCAAAAACAAGCGAGCGATTATTGATACAGAATTTCAGTACCAAAGGCAAGACTTTTCTATAGAACAGTACAGAGTATTTGGTTCATGACGTATGAATAATAAGAAAATGTTACGCTTTCCAAAAACCTTAAAAAAAAAAACAATAATTTTAGAAAAAATAAACGCGTTTTTTTAATAAACGGAAAGTTTTACACACATCATCCATTGGACAAGGGTTCAAAACGGAAAGTGTGACATTTTCCGTTGAACATAATTAAAAATGTTAAAAGTGACATTTTCCATCACACAATCAGAAATATCTGTTCCATTGAAAAATTTTACATTTTCTGTTTAAAATTATAAAAGTGTGACGTGTTTCGATGTATAATGGCTAAAATCCCTGACTTATATTATTCTGTAACATTTTTACTGATTATATTTATCTACAATGATCAAGCATTTTAAAAGATCAACTTTTAAACTATAACAATGTATCTACTATAGAGACAAAACATATCCATCATATAATAAATAAATAGTTGAATAACTTAAAATAGCCTCCTGGTCCGAAAAAAAACTTGAGTTTGAAATATTAACTAAATGTTAATTTTTATCGATTGAGATTATCTGTATTTATAACAGACTACGCTGCTTATCTGGAAAACTAAACAACGTAGTTAATTTTATCAAAATGTATAATTTGCATACCTTCCTTGTTCACGGATCGGCGGGGTTCTGTTTAAACATACAAGGGTATGGTCACTATTGAATACCGTACTGGTGCTCGGAACTTATGTATGTTACAGTACCCAGAAATCATATCTCCAAAATTTAATAAAACATTATGCTAATAAAATGTTTAATAAGAACATCATATCGCGTCTTTTTGTAACACAAAGAAAAGGGGAGAGAAATAATACGTACGATATACAACCAACTTATCAGTGGAGAATAGCAAAAACTTTTTTTTTTTTTTAGTCCAGTTCACTCTCAGGTTTGTTCAGAAAATTCGAATCTCCATGAGTCACCCAAATACCTATATTAGTACAATAAGTCGCACGCAATGTAACACAAATTATGTTAAATGAACTTAAGCAATGTCAGCTATTATATACACGATCAACATTAATAAAACCTAGTCTTGTCAAAAGAACATTAGAATCTGAAACGATTTAATTCAGTGCTTGTATTCATGTATAACAAATATGCGGACATTACAGCAAGGTTTTTATCGGAGACAATTGTTATTTTTAAGATATAATTTTTTATATATACACGTAGGAAGTTAGCTACCAGCGCTGATCTACCAGCGCTTATTGGAACCAGTCCGCGCAGGTCACGCACAGGTAGTTGGCGCAGGCTCTATACTTTGGGCCGCGGATGAGTGCGAAAGCGTTCCCGTAGCCCTGGCACATAGGCGTCAGGCAGAGACACCCCAGGGTTTTTAGTGGGTAGGCCGCCACTTGGGCGGAGAGTCCCACATAATCACCCTGCTTCCCCCGGAGCGGGTGGTATCCATTAAGGATTTCCCTGGGGAAAAAAAAAAAAAAAAAAAAGGCTCTATACATTGTGCCAAACCAGCTCCGATAAGTGCTAAACGTCGTCTACAAGTTCCGAGTTCCGACCGGCTACAATCACAGCTGGAACGCCGCCATTTAAAAAAAAATCATTAGAAAAATGTTTCTTGTGTAATTCTTGTATATCTTTAAAATTTTTTGATGAGCGCGACATTTTACAAGCTATTTAGATATTTTTCTTCCTGTTTATACCCGCTTACTTTATGTAGCGGTTATCTATAGCCAGCTTCCTACGTGTATACGCCCTAACAATTTATAGTCAAATAATTACGAACTGTGATTTCAAGTACCTAATGTTAAATAATGTTTAATGTTAGGCCATTTAATTTGAAGCGTGTGAACAGCCAAATGTATCAATATTCTGCAACAGAGTTATATCGTGTATAGTAGGCATAGGCCACGACAAATACCGGATTTTTGACAGAGCTATGACAAGACTAACTGGTTGTTTTTGATAGCCCTTTTTGATAGCCAGTTTATAGACATTAAAAAAACTACGACAGTAGGTAATAAAGTAAGTGCACCTGTTACTCGGCACGGGCACAACGATGGCTTTCACGCGTGCCTCTGTTCGTGGTTCTTTATGGCCTTCCCGGCCGGCGCAGACGCCGCAGGGGCCAGGCGCTTTCGGCGCGCAGCAATGGCCACATGGCTTCCCAGGCGATTCTGGGAGCGGCGAGCTGCCACTACCTCCGCCACCGCCACTACCTCCGCCACCGCCACTACCCCCGCCACCGCCACTACCTCCGCCAAATTCCCCAGTTCTAGGGTTACAACACAATAAATACTAACAATATACAAAGGTTACATAAATCTAATCTAAAGCTATTACTGTAGACTAAAATCGTATACACTGTGGTAGGGAATATAATAAATGAAACAGAAAAAAATTACTCAAAAAACTAATTTCTAAAATAATAATATAAATAAAACTTGACCTTGGGCCCCCATCAAAGTTACGCCACGTCTTCTTTGGCACATTTTCTGGCTGACAACAATCGTTGCTAGAATTACATTTGATTTATGTGAAAAATTTACATGCAAAAATATAGTAAGAAGGCTTTAAAAAATAAAATTAAAATATTAACCCTGAAGCTGGCAGAACTACGAACTCTCTATTCAAGTGCGGGACGAAGTCACTAAAAAAAAATTGTTATTATTTTAGCTAAAGATACAACAAAAAAGAACGCTAAATACAACCAATTATCATAAGTTCTAACATTTATTTACATCTACCACACGACAAACACATACACCGAGTGAAAAGAAAGGAAAATTTAGTTATTTTTTTCCCCTTGATAAATCAGATAATATCTGTCATGATATGTGCGATACAAATTCTTATAATTATGTCAATAGAATAAGTGATACTCTACCGGAATACAATAATATAATAATAATTTTTATTGTTGACCCCAAATTAGGCAGCGTGGCCTGTGCTATGGGGTTCAGAGCAAGAGTTGCTTAAAACTAAAGTAAATGGATTTTTCTTATTAAAATGTTAGTCCAAGTTCACAATAAGCGAATGATACTATTCAAAATTTAGCTAAATAGGAATCAAACAAATAATTCGAAAAAAAGGTTGTTTCTAAATGTAGATGATATTACAGAAGGATAGAATGGATACTACTTTTTATACCTTACAACTTTTTCCAAAATTTACTGATAAAGAGACTTATGAGGTTTTCTGTTTTGTCACATGAGATGGTTAACGGCCACTTTTTAACACATTTAGTTTTTCACATTGAAGGACTTCTTGCATGGGTTCATATTGACTATTAGACATCATGCCAATTTGAAACAATTTCTATTGGCAAGAATTGAGCACACCTCGTGAGGTACATACACATCTGTCTAGCTTGGATTACCCAAGTCAATGACTTGTAAAGTGTAAAATTGATTTCTATAGTAATATACATAAGGTTTAGACGCTATTATGGTACCGCCGCACCGCCACGCTAGCGCCACGCCTTAGCCTCGCCTCACCAAACAATGTTGGGTTTGACTTAGTTATTAAAATTCTGAATAGTTTGTTCAAAATTCTATAAACCTATGTGCTAACCATGATACTACTATTATTACAACCACAAGTGATTAAAAACAGTGCAACTGGCAAAAATAATTATCAATTAAATATTTTTTTTTTAACATAAGACAAACTATTTAATTTACTAGTAGCTAATTAATTTAATAAGAATAGATTTTAGAATGTTTCCTTAATAAATTCAGTTCTCTACAATACATACTTTTTACATACAATGATAAAATATTGTTCATATAGTTGTTACATCACATATCAATAAATAAAATTTTATAATTTTATTAACAAAATTGTCATCTTACAAGTGAATTTTTAAACAAACTAAATGATTATCTAAGAATAGCTCTTAAGATTCTATAAAACTATTATCATGCTTTATCATGTAATTCATGTGAAATAAGTAAACATCTAAAAATACTTAGTTACACAATCATGTAACATACCTGTTATCAGCTAATACAACCAAAAAGTATTATAATAATTTATACCAACATAATGACATGATTGTTACTAAAAAATTTAAAATAAAATGAGTAACCTTTGTGATTTCGGTGCTACATTTAACAATATGCAACTGAAAATAAGAATAAATTTTCTATAACCCATACTGTTCTCCTCGGAACTTATTGAAGAATGTCATTCAAGGATAATAATAACACAAAATGGTTTACACAAAGTAACTGTTGTACAGATTTATTGTTAACGTTTTCTTTCCTTATATATACCTATATATATATACTAGCTGACCTGAAGAACTTCATATCACATAACAGTCAACAGACATACTGACAGCAGAGCTATCTACTGGGTCCAATTGTGTTTCATAACATCCAGGAACCCATTGAATAACACAATAAATAATAACACAATAATAACACACAAAATTTCATCCAAATCGTTCCAGCCGTTTAGGAGAAGTTAAGTGACAAACACACATACAGAAGATTTATATATATTAAGATTTGTATTTTTTTTTTTTTTTTTCAGCTTAAGAGTAAGGCTAGTTATCTCTTTCCTCCAAGACTCCCTAGTCTATGGCTTTTAGATTTGCTGGTACAAAAAGTTGCAGGACCTTAAGTTCAAGCTTGACAATATTTTTGTATATATACCTTGCTATACAAATTCGAAGGTTACGAATCAAACGATAACAGTTCAGTTTTATTTCGAACATTTATGTCTCCATGTATTATCCATGGCTAGACCATTAACCTTTTACCATTCTTACCAAATAATGTAATACTGTACTTACCATTGTGTGCTTTGCCCTTGATTTCGTTCATTTTCGGGTACTGTTCCAATTTTGTATTTTTTCATCATTTCCCTAAAAAGAAATAATAGTTAAAACTTGTATTATTATAAATGTAAATCAGTTTGATCTATATAAAAACACTATAAATTTAAAGATTATGAAATTATCTAAAAAAATCTAATTATCTAAAAAATTTACACTAATTTTTATGCATGCAGCAAGGCATAATATGGAGCTCTATGACTTTATTGTACCCAAATAATTAACTTATTATAAAATAGTTGTAATCACACAGTTTTCTAAAAGTACCTATTAGCTCCACCACAAAAACTTTGCATACCTAATAATCCCACTAATATTATTATATAAAAGTGAAAGTTTGGATGGATGGACGTTTTATTACTCAATCATGTCAGAACGGCTGAATGGATCTGGATGAATTTTGCATGTAGATACTTTAGGCCCTGGAATAAAACATAGGATACTTTTTGTCATCATTATCATCATCCTTCAGCACGCGGGTAAAACCGCGGGGCGCAACTAGTGTAAAATATATTTCTGCTGGGTTTGAGATTCTTAGCACTTAGTTCTTAGTTTTTTATAGTTTGCATTACAATCATACCAAGTTTAATGGTCATTAAGTTATAAACACAACACACTAAGCAGTGAAGTGAAGCTTTAATTCCCCCATCTCAAAAAAGAATATCCATACCATGTGTATGCAACTCTCAGAAATTATCTTTTCATACTATTTCTTACCTTGCATCTTCAGAGTGGGCAACATCTTCAAATGCTTGAGTACCGTCTTTTCCTGCATATTCTAGTAAAGAATCAGCGCCTCCAGGATGCTAGAAATATAATTATCTTATTAGATACTAATGACAACCTAAGTTGTGCCGTAGCTATAGTTAAATAATCATTATTTATAAGAATGTAATTTCATGTTTATTTTCAATTAGCTACATAGAAAAATAATTACCTCGTCTAGGAATTGGGTAACATCGTAAACGTCATGGTGAATAACGAGCCATGTACTTTTCTGGTCAGCGTGGTTTTTAACTTCCTCAAGACTTATCTGCCGGCTCATTTCATAAGATATAAGAAATTTGCACGTCTACTGCTGAATTATTGCACAATAAACCAAACTAATTAAGTTTTTTTTTGGGTTTAAATTTTCTTTGACCTTGATCACATGATTTTTGTTTTTCTTGACAGATAGTGATTATTGTGTTTTCATGTTTTGTAAATTCTGTGATGATTTTGGCTGTATTTGACAGACATGGGATGGGGTGAAGAGGGAAATAAGTCACTTTTTCTTTACTGTCACTGTCAGTAAGTCACATTAAAACATTTTTTTTAAATCTTTTGAGTTCCGCTAGTAGGTACGTGGAAAACCATATCATCATAATTTGACAGCCCTGTTGGCTCATTGGGAGTATGTCTGCCTGAGCTGTAGGGCGTAGGTTCGATTCCCGCCAAGGAAAAATGTTTGTTTGGTATAAACAAATGTTTTTTCTGTGTTTGGGTGTTCTGTATGTATTATAAGTATGTATTTACAACAAACAAAAGTATTTATGTGTCCTATCAGGCTCTTCCTATCTGACTTTTGACACAAGCTCTGCTTAGTTTGGGGTCAGATGGCGCTCTGTGTTATGTGTCCTACAATATTTATTTATTATTGTTTATTGTATAATTCTTCAGTCTTAGATTTTATTTATTGATGGGAGACCGGATTGCGCGCGAAGACCCATTAATATGCTTCGATGGAGCTTTGGAAGTAACACGAAAAGTCATGTTTCACTGCATTATATCACTTTCCCACACTCGTGCTTGTAATTCGGCACTTGAAGACAATTAATAAAACACCACTATTTTTACACAAACACTCAAAAAAATACTGGTTTTTGAAAAAAACAATGGGGCGACACGACTCTTTTCGTATTCCACAGAGTGCGATGCCAAGAAGAAAGAAAAAAATTTGTTATTCTACGAATACCTACAACTTTGGTTTTTTGTAAACACGTGTTCCTTCCTTATGTTAATCTGTTTTGGCCCAAAACAGATTAACATAACTTTTGAGTACAGTAAGCACTGTCTTTAAATGTGCGTCGATGGCTGAAAACAAGGATTTCAACGACGTTCTCGAGGACATATTTCTCGGAGAGGAAAGGCAACATAAACAAAGTTATGAGGAAGGCTTTAAGGCTGCTAAGGAGTCAGGAAACCCTGAAGGCTACCATCTAGGATATCACAGAGGTGCCGAACTGGGCAGGGAACTTGGTAAGATAGAACAGTTTTTAAGACTAAAAATACTTGTAAACATAACCTTTAAAAAAAACAATAAACATTAATTTTGATAAAACTTTAAAAAAAACTTATGTATAATCCTGCGAAGAAATAAGTGAAGACTATATTTGTGCCCTAAGGTTTTAAAGGCATGTTTTGTTCGTTAGGGTTCGATAAACGAAAGTTTTAATGATCACAAAGTCTTAGTTTTCTACACAACTTTATTTCGGGTCTGTGAAAAAAACAAATAATTATTACATATCAATTAATACTATGCCAATTTTAACAGGATCATTTTCTTGATACTCATGTCAATTTTTTTTATTATTTTTTTTTTATTGTAATTTCACACATTTATTTTGTACTCTTAAAAACTTCTGATAACTCTTAAACTGATCTCTTTTACAGGACATTATCTAGGTACAGTGACACATTACATAATATCTCATGAGACCTCTGATTCTAAGTACCCTGATAAAGTCTTTCTACAGTTAACTAAAGTCAAAGAGCTAATTGACTCATTCCCTCGTGATAACTCTGAAGATCATGATATACTAGGCTTAGCTGAGACAATAAGAGCTCACTATAAAAAAGCCTGTGCCTTGCTCAAGATCTCTTCTGCAAATCCATATGACGAAGGAGTGTCCTTTTGATGATGTCAAATGGTAAGTTAATTTATTTAAAAATTCTGACATAATATGTATAATGATTTTCTCTGGGCATGCCGTTCTATTTGATCTTGTCACTACTTTGTCTTGTTTTTACATGGGGCAATAAAAGTGTGGTAAATAATATACTGATTAAATATAAAGTCACACATCTTCCGTCTATAGAAATAAAAGATTATTGAATTGCTAGTAAGTAATTATATATTTTTTTATTCACATTTAATCATATTGACATATTTTTATATTTTACATATTATTATATTGACATTCCATTAAATTGACATGTTATGATTTTTACATTTTAAATGTTATTTTTAAATAGGTATTAATGGAAAAAGCATGCTCCATCTTAGACCACCCTGCCTGATGTTAAGCAGTGATGTAGGATGAAGCATGCTTACTTAGAATTAGGATCATAGGCAAACCTATTTTAAATTAAAAATAAAATACAAGCTATGACCTAAATAAACATTGCTATAACCTGTCAATGATATTTAAAGTCTAGTTTATAAGCCATTGACAAACAGTCAGATGGACAGAGAGAAAATATAACTAAATTCCTAAAGATTCTGATACAGATACAGATCCCAATAAAAAGAAAATTATGACAATCATATAATGGTAAAACTTTACAAAATTACAGGTATGTCAAACAACAACATGCAAGCAACTCGAAAGAAGCTTCAAGAGCATATAAAATCTGTCACCCGTTATCTCAATCCATTACTACCTTTAGCCAACAGCCATATGGTGGAATTTCTAACTGAAAATCACTGGGATAATTTAGTTCCAGAGCAATTAAGAAAAGAACTTGACAGCTGGGATAGAACATGGGATTTTGAGCTTACATTAAATAGGTTTTGGGATCTAGAGACTACACTTAGCACAGGTGAGTGGCATTAATGTAACAATAAAACTAGCCAAGTGCATTTTAATTTATATCAGTCAAAGGTTTCGTGCTTCAATGATTGAGATGTTTGTCATCACAAAAAACGTAAATGAATAAAACATTAATAACTTCACATAAACTCAGGGCACACAAAATTACATGATATATCAATAACTTTATAATTACTTAAATATTTTTAAATTAGATAATATTGTTTTAGTGAATAAACAATGTAGGTACTTATGTTTCTAAATTATATATTCCAGATAACACATCATTGGCAGCTTTTATAACCGCATCACGCCACCATTGCCTCGCTGTCAACGATTACTGTTTGTCACTAGAGCAGCTGCAAGATAGATTGGCGTCCTGGGGAGGGCGAGCCAAACCTGAGATCAATATTACTGCTTTCATGAACAGCAAAAAGAGTTATGAGGTTAGATTCTTACCTTTCTATGTAACATTCAATAAGCTATTTACCTATCTGCAGCGAAGCCAAAATAAGATGGTTATAGCTGATAGATAGAAAGTACAGAAAACAAAAGAATCTTATGAGCTAGTGCCACAAGTGACGGCCTTATCGCTAAGAGCGATCTCTTCCAGGCAACCAAGAATGGAAACACGATATAAAATAAAGAGCAGACGGGAGATGTAACAATAATAAGTTTAAAAAAAACTTATTTATATAATACATATAGTGTGCACGAGTATAAGATAAATTCAATTCTCGATCTCAATTGATCGTCGATTCGATGTAAGGAAGAAAAAAGTTTCAACTGCATGGTTAAGTATTTCCTAAAGGAAAAATATCTTTTTTTTAATGGCTGACAGGTTCGGTGTTTCACCACAACTCACCTGATGTTGAGTGACGGTGTGGTCGTAGATGGTAAAGCACGCCTATCCTGGAATGGAACTGGCTCTCAAGTGAGGCTGCCGGATCCCATCGTTTGATGCTTGGCAGCAGATTTTTAGCTTGAGGGCGGTAGCTGGCTAGCCGAGTACTAGAAAGTACCCTACCACCACGCAATCTCTGGTAATCACTTAATTTTATGAACTTCCTGTTATGTCCTGGAATGAGGGTAGTTGCGAAATACAGTTATGACGTCAGTGTGGTGCTGTCAATCTAGCCAGTTAGATCGTGCAGAGATACATTACGGGAATTGGTGCGTATTTAATAGTGGCGACGAGGAAAAACAGTGGAAAGTGCGAATTTATAGTGTTATAAACTTAAAAATAATAAAACATTACTATGGGTATAAAATTTAACGAATTTGATGTGATACATGGATGTTGGGAAGATTTAGCTATTGCTTAGAAGGGAATGAAATAGTAGAAGTTGTAAAGAAAAAGGCGAATTTTCTTGCGTTATGTGGGCCTGATGTATATGATTTAATCATATCTTTGTTATCACCAAAAAAGATCAATGAGGTTACTTTTTCGCAAGTGGTAGCCATTTTGAACAGTCATTTCCATCGAAAACCAAATGAAATTGTAGAATCTTATAAATTTCACACTAGAAGAAAAATCAGAGACTACATTGCAAAATTAAGAAAATTAAGTATACAGTGTAATTTCTCTGATTTAAATCGAACACTAAGGGAAAGACTAGTGTGTGGCATAATGGATAAAGAAATCCAGAAGAAACTCTTACAGCAGAGCACGTTAACATTTCAGCAAGCTTGTGAGATTGCACTGTCTTATGAGACGGCTAACATTGATGCCGGGGTCATTGTACATTCCGGGTCTGGAACGAGCAGCTCCATACTGGAAACAGATGACAAATAAAATTCAGCAACATATAATATACCCATAGTAATAGTTAATATAGTGAATAAAAGACTTAATAAACAGGATGATTTAAAAAACTAAGTGTTGTGCAACTATCCCGAGGAAAAGGCGTGCTATGTCCTGGAATGAGAGTAGTTGCGAAATACAGTTACGACGTCAGTCAGTTAAATCGTGCAGAGATAAATTACGGGAATTGGTGCGTATTTAATACTGCCCATATAAGATAACTAGCTGCGCCCCGCGGTTTTACCCGCGTGGTGATGGATGATGATGATGAAAAGTTACTAATCTTATATAGCCTGCATCTCAAAATCCTTTCTTAGGGGATGCCTACGTCATAGTAGCTTTATGCATGCAAAGTCTCAGCCCGATCGGTTTAAAATTGACAAAGTTTCATACAAACTTTCATCCCCTATTTTATCCCTTTGGGGGTAGAATTAATCAAAATCCTTTCTTAGCGGATGCCTACGTCATAACATCTACCTGCATGCCAAATTTCAGCCCGATCCGTCCAGTGGTTTGGGCTGTGCGTTGATAGATCACTATGTCAGTCAGTCAGTCAGTCACCTTTGAGTTATATATATTTAGAAGAAAGATGAGTTAAATTTAAAAAACATTAACAATGTTTGTATGATCACAAAAAGCTTAAAACTTTAATGTCGATTACTTTTCAGGTGGCGACAATGTCCCGCTTGGTAGCCAGTCTATACGAAGCTACGTCGTCTACTTGTTGTCTAGAAGCAGGGGGAGGCAGGGGACACTTGCTAGTCGCACTGAGTTTGGGGTATCAGATACCCAGCCTCACAGTTGACTGCGATGAGGATAAACTTCAGACTGCCGCAAACAGGGTTAAGATGATACAGGTAAGTAATTGAGTTGGCTGCCATGTTAGCTAAGGTTTCTGAGCTGCGGGGTGTGTGAGAATTAATCTCACGCAAGACATCTGTGTGACGAACATAGATGTTTGTTCTGTCTGGGTGTTCATATATCATAAGAATGTTTTTGTTTGTATTATGTAAAATCAGCCATCTGATATTTGTAGTATTAGTTTCAGGCTAGAAGTTGCTGTGTGAAAATTTCCATCACGTAAAATGCTTGTTCCTGTCTAACCAGAAGTTTTATTTGTATATTTTTAAATATCGTATGATAAAATCGAGTCATTGTCAAAGTCACATAAAGTAAGTCACATTCAAGTCCAGTCTCTACCTTAGTATAGTTATGTTGTGTTTACTAAAGACTTCTACAGATTTTTGGAAACACACGACGACGTTTTACTACATAATATAAATTGCTCACATTCATGCATGTAAATCAGCACTTTATGATAAAACGCTATTATACATATTTCTTGATGTTTAAAAACAAATATAAATAATAGAGAATAATACAATGCAGCGACATGAGTGTTTCGTATTCCCGCCAAAACTCGCGGCAAATTTCAATCACTCACGTAGTGATTGCCGGCAAGCGTCCTCTGCCCCCACCACACCGCCTCTTCTCACTAATATGTCGCCTATTTATCGCGAAGATACTTATAGACATTTTACTTACTTTGCCTACGTGAGCGAAGACCAAAGACAAGGCGCGACGCGACTGGCTAATCAATACGGGATCTCGTAAACTGATTTTCTTAACATCGTAAGCCGGTTATATATTTTCGCGTCGCTTCGTTTCGCGTTGCCGCGTTTGTCGCTCACGTGGGGCAACGGGTAAATTAGGACTGATGTCCAGAAACATTTTCAGATTATTAATATCGCTCAAAATTCTTTCACAGAAACAATGGCATGCCATATCGAAGCGCAAAAATAATGATAAAACACAAACAGAATTATCATTAGATCAAAATCATACAGATCAACAATATTCTACCGTAAACCATAATTCCTATGACGAAAATCTAAATAAATCCGACACAGATCCCCTTTATTCCAACGCTAGCCCAAGTCACATGTTAAAGGGTTCTTTTCATTCCGAGATGAAGCCAGTCAACCTGCATCGATTCGCAACTTCGTATATCACAAAGGATACAAACTTAGTTGCTGTCGTCGAGGAGAAGTTTCCAGAACTCACAGACAATGTAAAGCTCTTGTTAACAGGTAAGCCAAAAAATATTTTTAAATAGATTCCCCGCAAAGATATTAAAAGTAAGATTATGCTATTGGAACATTTTACTTGGTGGTCGATTTCCTTAGCAGGAGGTCGTCTAGGTATCTACCACCGCAGTACCAGATATTCTGCTGCCAAGCAGTAGTGTGTAAATATTACTGCGTTCCGGTTTGCAGCTATTGAAATTACAGGGCTGTTGACTTGTACTGTTTTACTACTCAAAGTTCTGTGTATCGCTGCAATGGTTATGGACATGCGTTATCTCTTCTTCTTCGTTCTAATAAACTACTATGATAGGACTCTATTAAGACTTAGTTTGTGTGTCTGACATTCGACTCGACTTAGATTTCGATTTATACTTGAAAATATCAAAACACTGGCAGATGCACAAAATGCGACGCCAAAATCAAAGAAGAAAAAGTCATATTAATCTATTAGGTGCTTAAGGACAGGCCAAGCAGGATATTTCTAACCGAATATGTACGGAGTATGCACTGTAAATAGAATATGTCATTATTAAGTGCCTGGGCGACTGATTTTTCGTTTTCGTTTCGTCAGTATTTTTTCGTCGAAATTTGAAAATCGGAAAAATGAGTTTTCTTGAAGAAGAGCCCCTAGCTAGTATATTTTTTCAGGAAAATTACCATTTAGCAAATTTTTATCGTTGAAGCCGTTTTGTAGGTCTTAAAATATATACATTTATACAAATATACCGAATCAAAAAAGTTATGAAAATCCGAATTGAAATTAATATTGTTATATTCTGTTGTGTGTGTTATTTATAAATCTCTTATGAGAAGGGTAAGGCCGTAGTCCACCACGCAGGCCAAGTGCGGGTTGGCTTCACGCTTACATTTTACGTAAAGCGCGGATGTAGAACTCTGCCGGCGTCTGTTTTTCCCGCGAAGTATTTGGGCGTCTTCAAATCCAGACTAAACAGGTTTTTTTCTAGGTAAGCGTGCTTCATCTTAGACTGTATCTTCCATAACATCAGGCAGGGCGTGGTCAAACGCAAACCTATTTAGTATTTAAAAAAACAGGTAGCTTTCCTCACGATGTTTTCCTTCTCCGTTTAGAGTTAAAAACAGAAGTGCGTGCCGTATGATTCGAAGACAAGACCTCTAGATTGAAAGCCACCCTCTGGCTTTCAATCTCACAAAACATTAATTACTTATATCATAAACAAGTTTTCTACCCTTATCGAGTTTGCGTTACTGTAACCGACAATGTAAACAAACTCTTAACTTCGTTAACAGTTTCAACATCTAAAACTTGTTTGACTGACGTTTCATCGATGTTATTAAGTAATTGATCGATACTTCGGGTAAGAAAGGTCGTAAACGCCAAAATATAAACTTAAGCCCTCTCACAATGAGAAGAAGCCCTCGCCCAGCCATGGGACTGATTATAAAAACAGAACTGATCCGGATGTCATACGACATTTCGGCATTGGAAAATATTTTGAGGAAACCTGCACATGTCTGTCAAGTAAATACTAGCAAAAAGCTGAACTTTGTGAGGGCTCGCGTAGTTTTTCTAACGGGTAATAATTTTTAAAACAGTTGTTTTTTTACAACCTGATTCTAGTGGTGTCATCTAGTATTAAGTAGATTAACTACGATGTATTTGAGTATTGAGTTTAGTTCTGTTGTAGCGATGTTAACTCTTTAGTTTTCTAACAGATGGCGTTAGTAGTACAATAACAGACTATCCAATTAATACAAAATTGTTAATGTAAATTTTTTTAATGGTTATAAATTATTATTTTTTGACATATAACACATCTAGATATGATGTTAAATTACTATGTTATAGCACAAATCTATAGGCGTGATAGTTTTTCAGTAAAGTGTACCACAAAAATGCTCAGGTTGTGGAATAGTGTTGATAAATACCGATAAACATCGCACTATACCTATATATCTAGCCGCAAACTAAGCTAAGCTTGTATTATAGGAACCAGACATCTGAAACATTTTTTTTTAAATACATATGGTCGTATGATACTCAAACACCCAGACAACATACTTCACTAGGTAGTAGATCTCCTTAACCAGATATTCTGACGCTAAGCAGGCTTCATTCCAGGCTAGGTGTGCTTCGACCACACCGTCACTTAACATCAGGTGAAACACCTAGCCTGTCAGCTATATAAAAAAAAAAAAAAAAAAAAAAAAAAAAAAAACAGTAGTGTCTAAACATTCATTTTGCTTGTGTTATACAGTCACATAATATTAAAACTTAACATAGGATTTTGTAATAGTTATTAATATTTTAACTGCCCGGTTTTAGCAGTAGTGGGAGTATCCGACCTTATCAAACGTGTCTTATCCGATATAAGTAAAACAAAAATGTGTCAATGCTGCTTCAGTTTTCATAGTTTAAAATATCTACTTAACGCTGACTGAATGTACAGAGTATTATGTCAAAAATGAAGATGGAAAAGGAGTTTTGGCGGGAACGTGGAAAAAAACGTGGAAAACGCCCCATTGTATTTTAAAATATACAAACTTGCACTTAACTTTTAAAACTTGTTTCTTCGAATGTTTATGTATAAAAATAGTGGTGTTTTATTCATAAAATATTTTGTTCGACTTTTATTGTGACTTAAACTTATTTAACTTAAATTTTCATGATATCCTTGAAAATATCAAAATACACACTGGCAAATGCACAAATTGCGACGCCAAAAACGAAAAACAGATAGAAAAAAGAATGCTTTTATCGCAGGTCTCCATACATGCGGCGACTTGGGCCCGTCGTCGCTGCGAATATTCGCGTCTCGGCCTTCTACCGCCGCCGTGTTCAATGTGCCTTGCTGCTACCACCTCCTTACTGATGGTATCGGGGATGACTCGGGTTTTCCCATGTCCAGCCATTTGAAAGGTAAGCGTACTTGGTATATTGTCTTATTATAAATGTCTTAAAATAGATAAAACTAAACAGCGCTGTCCTAGGCTTTATTTATTAAATAGGTAGTAGAAAATACATATATTAAAAAACAATAAGTTTTCTTTTTATTTTGGCCTGCGCCTTTTTACTTTCGGACGGTCAGATAAACGCAACCAAAACGTCATCCGTACACGGTGGATATTCCCCATGTACGTACAAAGCGTTTTGATTCAACATTTTTTATTCGCACACCGAGGTTGTGGAACTCTATATGAGTTTCTTCAAATCTATAGTAAATAGGCACTACTGCTTAACATCGAGCAGGGTGTGCTCAAACGCGAACCTATCAAGAATTAAACAATTTAAGTTAGGTAGGTACCTCCTATTTGAATAAAAACTAAATAGTAGCGCGATTTGAATATGACAACTTGATTCTCATGACGCACATGTATAATAGGGGATGATTATGTGCGTGTGTGTGTGCTGATCATTTATACAGATTGAAGCTTACACTAGATACATTATTTATAGTTGACCATTACGGTCGGTCGTGTCGCATTTTAACAATACGCTGTTGCAACGTCGTGCGATAGAAAGCACGAGTGCGAATGAGACGGCGCACTCACCGACATTGCCAGGATCATCCTCTCCCACTCTACAGAACGAAATCCGAACACCGCCGAACGTAAACTATACTTACCCGAACGTGGCTATCATACGTGAGAGCAGACGACGTATGTTATTTTAGGAAATGTGTTCTGCTTCGAGCGGATATTTAAAAACCGTATCTTGTGTTTTCTTTGCGATCTAGTATGTTCATTTCGTTCCAGGATACAAATTGGGCCGAAACGCGCGAATGTTGGCAGCGCAGTCTATGGATAGAGCTGTAAGCGAACGACAGATGCCCGCTGACAGCCTGCTTTACAGAGCGCTGCTGCAGGTAACGTATAATTCTGACAGCTCTAGTTCAATGTAATTTCTAACCAATATTTTTTGACCAAGACGGCACAATACGCCAATTACAATAGTCATAAAAAAATGTTTAACAAAAGAGTCTAAACAAAGTCAAATTCCGAATAAAAAGTATTGCAAATGTTTAAATAAATATCAAAAAGATTATAAAATAAATTAATTACATAAGTAAGTAATAATAATTATAATACACCATATATACCAACTCATGTCATTGAAAATAACTAAGCTTAAAAATACATTTGAATATGTAAAAGTCGATTTTATCTTGTTTCAGGTACTAATAAAGAAGCATCTCCCGAATGCAAACATTTCCGAAGGGAAACTAAAACGTTTGTCATCCAAATGTAATAATTTCGAACAGTATTTCAAAATGGCCGACGCCATCTTAAATTTAGGATTATATGACAGATTACCTCAAGGTTGCCTTATAGAAATATGCAACGACGTAGATCGCCAGTGGAGAAAATTAGTTATTTTTTATCTGTTAAGGATGTGCTTAGCACAAGTCGTCGAGAGTGTTATATTATTGGATAGACTGATGTTTTTGTTTGAAAATGATTTTGAGAAAGTTTTTTTGGTGAAGTTGTTTGATCCGGTTTTATCGCCTAGATGTCACGGTATTGTTGCGGTGAGATAGAAATTAATGTAAACATGTTAATGTTTTAATAAAAATAAAGATGATTTAAGAAATTGTTGCAAAACTGACGATTTTCATTGTGTAGTGCTCTTTTTTTTCATCAACCTAACCTACCTGTAATTTATAATATTTCACGATTAGAACACATTCCTAATTATATTTATCGCTGGGTCTTAATACTATGAAATAGCCGTGCAATAGCTGTGGTCACGTGTTGACTCATGGCCGAAACGTCAAGGTAAATAAACAAAACTAATTTCATAGTATTTTGTGCGCGATTAAGACCCGGTGATAAACATAACTAAATAAATAAATATTGTAGGACACATTACACACAGCGCCA
The DNA here is from genome assembly GCA_950106695.1 of Biston stratarius. Classification (NCBI taxonomy): domain Eukaryota; kingdom Metazoa; phylum Arthropoda; class Insecta; order Lepidoptera; family Geometridae; genus Biston; species Biston stratarius. Next base: position 26,037,875 of record OX467106.1, read on the forward strand.
TCTGACCCCAAACTAAGCAGAGCTTGTGTGATGGAAGTCAGATGACTGATAGAATACATAAATACTTTTTTTTTGTTAATACATACTTATAATACAGACAGAACAAACATTTGTTTATACCAAACAAACATTTGTCCTTGGCGAGAATCGAACCCACGCCCTACAGCTCGGGCAGGCATACTCCCAATGAGCCAACAGGGCTGTCTAGCAACCTGTCAGCTTTTAAATCTTTCTAAACAAATTCTGAAATGATATTGTGTTGCGAAATTTAGCGAACAAACATAAACGCGAGACTTCATTGTATTCTATTTAATGGTATTGCGTGTGTACACAGAATCATATCATCATTAAAAAACTTTCCCCTGTAGTGGGAAAATCCTGTGAAGCAGTCTTACACATAAAAAAGTTTAGTAATAGAAAATTGTTTATTTTTATGACAAGGCAGTCATATATTGACCAACTCCAAAATTATTCTCAGATAAATCTCATATATGGAAATATTTAGGTACCTATTTGCCTTTCATATTATTAATCATAACTTCTGTACCGTGCTATTTTTATTGCTTTTTGTTTTATGCGTTTGTATGTTTTCTTTAAATCACGGCCATATTTACCTATTTGCAAATAAAGGTATCGTCTATGATCCTCGGTATTCATTTTAAACATCCTACATGGTAATAGAAAGTAGAAATAAAAAAACCGGCCAAGTGCGAGTCGGAATCGCTTTGCTTTGCTTGAAATATTTACAGAATATTTAGTTACATATTCACATTAAAAATAAATAATTAAATTAAAATAAAATAATATTTAAAGAGGATCCCTTACAACAGACATGATTTTATTGCCGTTTTTATAGATAATGGTACGGAACCCTTCCGCGAGACCAACACGCACTTGGCCCGTTTTTTTTAAATATGATTTATATATTTAACATACCTATTTAATATAAATTAATTGAAAAAAATAGTTAAGTAAATATATAACTCAGTTAATAATATGAAGCCACAGCACCCTTAAGATTTTAATTAATGGTCATTGCCCTATCTTAATAGGCCAGATCGAATTGAAACCCTCCCATCTTTTTTGAAGTCTATTAAAAATGTATTATTACATTGTTGATACTATTACATGTTAAGATAGTACCCGGATGACCGAGCTTTGCTCTATTAAATACACAGATAAAAAGACGTTTTCTAAAAATGAAACCTAGCTAGATCGATTTATCGCCCTCGAAACCCCCTGCATACTAAATTTCATAAAAATCGTTGGAGCCGTTTCCGAGATTCAGATTATATCTATATATACATATTTGACAGCCCTGTTGGCTCATTGGTAGTATGTCTGCCTGAGCTGTAGGGCGTGGGTTCGATTCCCGCCAAGGACAAACATTTTATGGTATAAACAAATGTTTGTTCTGTGTCTGGGAGTTCTGCATGTATTTACAAAAAAAAGTATGTATGTATTCTATCAGTTTTATCTGTATTCCATCACACAAGGTCTGCTTAGTCAGGGGTCAGATAGCGCTGTGTGTAACGTGTCCTAAGTTTTTTTTTTTTTTTTTATACCTATACAAGAACTTCTCGTTTAAAGGTATTAGATATATTATAATGCTTACAATGTACAATATCAACAATAAAAACAATTTAATAATCGTATAATTACAAGTCAAACGCACATTTTAATTAAATTTGCACCTCTAAAAAGGTCCACCCCACGCTAAGTACACCTACCCTTAAACTTATTTGTAGAAATAGTCAAATACGGAACTAAAAATGTTCAATATAAAGCGAGTAGTTTCATTTAGAAAATACAACAGTGGCTCCTCCGTGGAACTGTGTCGACCTTGCGATACTCAATCCTTTGAAGTATTGTAACAAGTTTTTTGTCAACATAATATTTGTCAGTCCGCCTTAAGAGATTAATGTTTATGTATTGTAGTTTAAGGCGGGGTTGTTGTGTACAATATAGGATTAAACCCAGCCTCCAGACAGACGCGGCTTGAGATAGCAGCCTGTAATACGACACGATGACGTAAGAACGTATTTACAAAAAAAAAAGTATGTAAGTAGTCTATCGGGTATCTGGTTCCTATAGTACAAGTTTTGCTTAGCTTGGGGCTAGATGGCGCTGTGTGAAATGCCCTAAGATGTTTACTTATTTGATGAACTGCGGAACTTAGGCGTCTTTTAATGCATGCTATAAGTATAAAAAATGAGTGGAAGAGAATGAGAGACGATGATTCTCTTACTATTTTTTTATTAACTCTATTTATTTCCTTTTTTTTGAGAGAATTTTGTGAGAGATACAACACTTAGCATGAAATGGTTTTTGTATCGCCATGCGATTTAGTTGTAGGTTTAATAGAGAGTTGTAGTTTACGGTCAAATTTGATATAATATTTTTTATTATAGACTCTAGTTTAAAAAAACACGGACAAAGTGCGATGTCAGACTCGCCCACCGAGGGTTCCGTACAAACTACTAGGTATAATAAATAGTTCGGGAATAGAGTGTCGAAGTTCATGGTTTTGGCACTATTTATTTGTGAGTAAATTACAGTACAGTTTTTCGGATGTTTTCCTTTATGTGTACTATAAGACAATGCTTTTTGCCAAATTTCATAGTTCTAGATTTTCGGAAAGTACCCTATAGGTTTTTATTCCCTCGTGATTGTTGAAATATGCGGTTTTTGCGACATAAACGACTATAACTTCTTTTACGATAATATAATCAGTATCAAGGGGCTACAAATCTGAGTATATGGTTTTAATTTCACCTCGATACCTCCAAGCGTTCCCGAGATAAAAGGTCTTGTCAGACGGGCAGATTAACAAAGTGATCCTATTAGAATTCCGTTTTTTTTTTTTTTTTTTTTATAGCTGACAGGGTAGGTGTTTGACCACAACTCACCTGATGTTAAGTGACGGTGTGGTCGAAGATGGTAAAGCACACCTAGCCTGGAATAGAATAGAATTTGAGGTATGGAACCCTAAAAATAACACATTTTGTTGAGTGCAAATGACGTTTTTGTACTAACACGCCCTTTCAATTCGTATTAGATAACAATTCGTCCTTCGAATGAAAAATTCAGCGGTTCCAATAAATATTGGTAACGATGGGAAAACGCTGCAATTTCCTATTAGATGCGAATGTGTCGTGAAAAAATAATAAATAGCCATTATTAGTCATAAATAACGGACGACTTTTTGTTGTCTTCGTACGCAGCATTGTGGGCGAGAACTATCGACTGAGAACGTAACTGATTTGCTATTTTCTGAAAAATATTACCTATACATAATATTTTTCAGAAAATACATTTTAAAATCTAATCACATCTTTAAATACAGCTGTTGAAATAAAACCATAAACACTTGCAATTCACTTCTAAAGTTTGGGTCTTATCTCTGTTTTTTGTTTGTTTGGCACAACGAATTTGGATGAAGTTTGAAATTCAGATATCTGTTTTGTAACTAATATGTCTTTGTTGTTTTTTTTTTTGTTATAAAGTCAAAAATCTTTCTTTTTCTATTTTATTTTGGTAATCGCGGTGCGTACAAGATAGTTTTATATCAATACTGGTTTACGCCAGCGACTTCGTCCGCTTTGAGTTAAGAATTGTTCCTAATTACCTAATAGCTTTAGAAATATACTTTACGACATATTATCAAACCTACTAAATGCACTTAATTTTTTTTTAAAAATCGGTCAAGTCCTTTCGAGGGACCACCGTGACATGATATGTTTATATACATATAAAGATGTGCATACAGATTCTTATAAACGAATGACAAAGTATTATTTTTATAATACTTTCTGCCTTATGTGTATCGACAATGCGGTCTAGAGTCTAGAAGGAATCTACTGACTCTGGATCCTCTGGATCGAATAATCTACTATCTATTCTACTTATTTTGTTCTTGGTGGATTAAGCACGTAAACTTTAGTAGTAGTTGGTTATGTTTTAAAAAAAAGTCGTTTTCTTAAACATCTGATACAAGTATCATCTCAATTTTCCAACAGTTTTCCATAAAATTCGTACTATCTACGTATTTAATAGTAATTTTAATAGTTACCTACCTATCTCAATTTTAGGTTAAAGTAAAATATCTTAGGGGTAGCTTTAGTGCCTTAAAAGAATTAGGAACTGCGGGATCGGGACGGGCAGACACGCAGGAGACTGGCCGAACGTTACGTTCTACAATCCTCTTGCTAAGGGCGGCTCATCCCATAACTTATAAGGCAGCCGCACACACCCTTCGCGGCATTCAGTCCGCAACCATGAAACGCAACGCATCTCGCGCGGTCGTGATCACCCTACTCTTAGCCGGTTAGTTTAAAAAAGTTCAAACTCCATTTTCAAATTTTTTAATCATATCTCGACAGTTCTTGATTTCTTTCTTAGCTTGAGTTTATTTTTCTTTTTAATGTTTTTATTTATGTTTGTTTTTCTTTTCTTTTCTATTTTTGGCTTAGAGCGGATTTATTTGTAATCAATTTTGTAACTTACTTGTTTTAAAGTGCTCACAGCTGAAAAGGTAAGTGATATCTTTGTTGATGTTCCTATCGTTTAAACTTGTCCGATTAACGAGTTTGATGATTAAACTGGGGCGGTCGTAAATGTAACGAAACCCTTTTACACACTTTTAGGGTGAAAGGTGAAACTAAATTGAAGGTACACTCAAATTAGTGGAATGAATTGGTCATTTATGTGGTGGTGTGAATAATAACATTACCGTATACTAATGTCGCCACGCGGTTCCTCTTATTATTTTTATCACACTCAAATTAACTTTCCTTTGTGTGTTTGTAAATATATAACTAAAACGCTATGTAATAAATCGTGGAACTTGATTTTAGCATACATCTATTCGACGCATCTTAGAATTTTGCAAGGAAAATTTCGAAGGTAAAAATTAATTTGATGCTATGAATAAAAGAGCGTCTAACTGGTCAATTAAAAAGCGGCGTAGTCCACCAGTGGACTACAATTAAAAACTTTCCGTAAAGATACATCTAAATGACAATGAAAACCTTTGCATAACTTAAAAGAAGTTAGCGGACAAACAGATAGACACATATACAATACAATACAACTTTATGATACACCAAACAAATTATAACATACAAAAATTAAAAACATAAAAAAAGAGAAAGAACGTAACAAAACAAAAATACAACATAGAAATAACAAATAAATGGTGTACAAGGGCGGCCTTATCGCCTAGAGCGATTTCTTCCAGACAGCCTTATAGCGACTTTAATTTATACTATTTAGAAAAGAGAATACAATACTAATGATTTAAGCTCTAGAACATTTTACCACTTCTATACCCTTTCTTAATATCTATGGCAGAGTTGCCGTTTAGAAAGAGTTGTACGTAAAACAAAGTGGTATTTCTATTGTTTTTTAGATGCAAATAAAGATATCGTAAAATAGTTGATACCTTACTCATACTCTTATGGAAAAAAAAAGTCATCGTAACTTTATTTGCCGTGTGCTATAAACTCGGAAATTCAAATTCAATTTATTTTATTGAAATTAAACGATAGGTACATAATATTTACAATTATGTCACAAGATCATAAAAAGATATATACCTAAGTATACAAAAAAAACTTCTAATTTAAAAAAATGCACAAAATAATAATAATAATATGAATATGCAATGTTAAATATTTAGCGTATCTATCTATCTATATCTTTAAACGAGCAATTCTTGTATATATATATATATTCTGAATCTCGGAAACGGCTCCAACGATTTTCATGAAATTTTGTATCCAGGGAGTTTCAGGGGCGAAAAATCGATCTAGCTAGGTTTCATTTTCAGAAAACGTCGTTTTATCCATGTTTTCAGCCGAGCAATGCTCGGTCAACCAGGTACTGTTAATAATGATAATAATAAATGCCTCAGATCAGTAAAAAAACATCGTGAGTCGAGATGTTACACTATCTCCAGGGTTAAAAAATCACAAAGAGTATATATCTGTTACTAAAATAGTCACAAAATAAAATACAAAATCTCATTGTCAGTGGCTAAAATAGTTATAAATTTCGTAACATAACTGTAGCTGAAATAGTCTTAAATTTCGTATCATTACTGTAGCTAAAATAGTCATAAATAGTAAAACATCTCTGTGGCTAAAATAGTTATAAACGTATCATATTTGTAACTAAAATAGACATAAGTAGTAAATCATCTCTGTGGCTAAAATAGTCATACATTTCGTATCATATCTGTAGCTAAAATAGTCATAAATTTCGTATCATTACTGTAGCTAAAATAGTCATAAATAGTAAAACATCTCTGTGGCTAAAATAGTTATAAACGTATCATATCTGTAACTAAAATAGTCATAAGTAGTAAACCATCTCTGTGGCTAAAATAGTCATACATTTCGTATCATATCTGTAGCTAAAATAGTCATAAATTTCGTAACATAACTGTAGCTGAAATAGTCTTAAATTTCGTATCATTACTGTAGCTAAAATAGTCATAAATAGTAAAACATCTCTGTAGCTAAAATAGTCATTCATTTCTATAGCTAAAATAGTTACACATAAGTGGCAAAACATTTCTGTAGCGAAAATAGTACCTACTTATATCATCTCTGCGGCTAAAATAGTAACAAATAGCACATCATCTTTGTGACTAAAATAGGTACAAAACAAAACAAAACACAATACACATGACCTACTATAATGTTGCATAAATAACCCTTCAATCTAACTTTGCAGTTAACCCACTGGCTACTCTGCATATTATAACAACTTTTACGTGTTTTCTTGACCAGACCACACAAACAGAAATATGTGAGTCAAATGTGTGCGAGATCAATCAATCTGTTGCGGAAAAGTTGGTCAAACTATCGACTATTGAAGTGGGTACTATTTTAGTAAATAGGTTATTATTATAATTGAATAAATATATATATAATTTCTTCTAGATACGATGATTTTTGGAAAACTTTTTATGTTATTTGTCAAATTTTTCCGCAATTATACCTAGAGTTCAAAACTATTTTACTTCCATCCTTAACAGCATCCATACCAACTTTCGATAATAAAATCAGAGACTAACGTCTCTATCCTTCCTTCCGTTTCTTTTTTTATTTTCCTTCCACTTCTTTTAACTTCCTTTACTTTCTTGACAAATATCATTCAAGAGAAAACTATAGTAAAAATGTGTTTGATAGTAATAGTATGTTGACCTTTGATTGTTCCCGTGGTGGTGCCGGCGTAAGAATAGTACCCCACCCTCTCTACCCGTGGTTGCCGGCTAAGGGATGTAAAAAAAAAAACAAAAAAAAAACAAACAAACAAAATTGTGTCAAAACAAAGTCAGTTTCCACAGTAAAACAGCCAAAAACCTCCAACCTGTTGCATCCCAGAACAATATATTCAACAAGTGGAAGCCTCTGAATTTCGTAGCTCGTCCCTAAAAATTCCAAAACGCAATTTTATAATAGTTCCACTGCGTTTTTGTATATTTTATTATTATCATTCGAAAACATTGAAATAAAAATGTTAAAATAATTAAAAAGATCTAGAGAAAACTAAACTAACTTAAAATTAAATAAAAAGGCCGTCAGATGAGGGATATGTGGCCAGAATGCTGGCAGCATTGCCACGTTGGATGGCAATGCTAAGCTTTTGACCAAAGTAGATGCCAGCATTCTGGTCACCTGAAGCCTCCTTTAAACGTTTGGCCAGGTCCCGATACAGATCGATATTAAAAAGTAAATAATTTACTCCTGCGTATTACCAAAAAATGAGCTCTAGCCGTGCTTTCATTGCCAAATTGGTTTGCACATACCTCACGTCATTTACAAAATTTTATTTAACTCTTCCATTCCTTATCTTTTATTAAAGAAGCCATTGTATCATTTCAACCTCCACTATTTCTACTTAACTTTATTTTACAAAAATTCAAACTTTGGCGTTGAGGGGGTTTTATCTCCCTAGAAGTATCATTGCGCGTAGCACTCTTATTGCACTCGTAGCAGGCACGTAGCAAGCTCGTAGCACTCATAACAGGCATGTAGCACTCGTCGAAGGCATGTTGCACTACAGGTAGTAGTACTCACGGCATGCATGAACACTCCTAGCAAGCATGTAGTACTCGTAGCAGGTATGTAGCATTCATATCTGACATGCAAAACTTGCAACAGTGCTATACTTTTAACAGTCTCAGTTATCTTATAATACTCTAGTAATACGTCTATTAAAGTTGAGGTGCGCGTAGGTTGAAGACAAGCTCGCATCTGGAAAATCTGGAGCTCTCGTAGCTGTAGAATTCTTAGCAGCTCCATATACATTAGGGAAAGTACATTTATTTGCTGGGAGTATTGATGCATGAATATTAGCGGTACTCGCTCTTTCTCTCTCTCTCTCTCTCAATGGAATACGTAGAACAGCAGTTCAACGCGTAAATTTTTTTACTTGATGGGGCCGTAGTACATAGCAGCGTAGCAGTTTTTGGAACTCTGTTTTTTTATTCATTCTAATGAGCACAAGAGCTATTAAAGATTTAGTTATTTAGTGTATTTCCACTTATAAGTGTGTAACTTGACAACAATTTTAAAATAATTTTAATATCTAAAACTAAAATCCTAAATAAACTTAATAATTCAAACTGACCAGATACAGATACAGATTAGTTTTAAGGTATTTTGTGATTTTTTGACGTGTTTTTTTTTAAAATGAAAATTATTGATATTTAATTTATTGTTTTGATTTGGTTTTGTGTTTGGTTAATTTAGATTTTTTTTCCAAGTAAATAAAATGACTAAAAGTGCATGGAATAAACCGTAATACATAAATGAAAAAAAAACATGACGTTAAAAAAAAACAGCAGGTTCATTTGATTATACACATTACAGAACTAATCTTCTGTTTTTTTTTTTAAGTATATCCACTACTTCATTCGCATCAATTTCTATCCCATACCTAGTGAATATTTATGAGAGCCAAGCCATTCAGTCTGATGCAAAATGCATGCAAAATGTTAGTGTAATAATTAGTACTAAGTTATGCCGCTCGCCTCTCATTATTTTAATATTATTATTGTTAATATCTTAACTTTTCGGCGGGGGTTTGAACCCCCCCGCCCCCTCCCCCCGCCCCCCCCCCGCCCCTCCTGGCTATATTATTTCAACTTATCGATGATAGCAACCGGTCACTACACTTAAGTTACTCGTAACTCCAGAATACCATAAAATGAACTTCCTGTCAATCAATTATACATATTTTATGGACTTGTATAAAATGTTGTATACCAAGACATATTGTCGTAAATAAAAGTGAAGTTTACGCCTCAGTCATATTCGTATTTATGCTTAATATACTTAGCCACCCCCAGTATCCCAGCTAGCTTTACGAGCAGTACTCTCGAAGACGAGCAACAGTATAGGCTCATGAAAGTTTAAAGTGTCAAACAATCAAACACCGAAAGGCGTGGATTCAAACCCCAACAATGAACTTGAGCTGCCGGTAAAGAAAAACATCGTGAGGAAACCATAGCATGGTGGTAGAGTGTTTTCTAGTATTCGGCTGGTTAGCTTTCTACTTAATGTTGAAAATCTGCCGCCAAGCACTTGTGTGTGCACAACGGTGTGTTCCGGCTGCCTCACTTGAGAGCCAGTTCTATTCCAGGCTAGGTGCTTTACCATCTTCGACCACACTGTCACTTAACATCTGTTGAGCTGTGATCAAGGAGAAGGGAGTTCGCCTTTCAAAAAGTATTTCATGGCTCAATAGCTCTTACAGGCATTATTGGTGGGTCTGGCAACTTCTTTATCTTGTCTTGCCTGGAAGGAGACTATTTGACCAAAATAAATGTATATACAATGCAACATTATGCAATTTTGATTAATATACAAATATACATAATTATATATTTAAACACGGTTACGCATATTATAATAAGGCATGAAGGTATGAAGCCACACAAACTACTTTATTGATGAAATTCACATGATGCCTACTGTTTGTTTTCACGGAAAACAGTACGAAACTTTCCCCGAAACTCATTAATTTTTAATCATATTTTCGGTGAAAAGTTCACGCAAATTCATACAAGTAAAAAGCTAACCATGTATTTTAAGGTGTCAACCATCTGATTCGGAATTTCAAGTTATTTACCATGTGTGGAGTCTTATTGCATGGACTGTTATTTGCTTGGTGTAAAGAGAGATAGTATAGAACAAAGTATCTCTCTAAACCACGCAACGGATTTCGATACGGTTTTCACTAGTTTTTTTTTTCAAAAGGTTTGTATATAAAAATACACCCTGATAAACTTTTTTTTTAACGGGCCGACAAGCGCTGCGTAGGACGTCCACCCTCAAGGTGGACACACGACCTCATAAGGACCGCAGGAACGCGCTGGATGCGAGCCGCTTCCAACCGGTCTTAATGGGAGTCAACGGGGGAGGCCTATGTCCAGCAGTGGACGTCCTACGGCTGAGATGATGATGATTTTTTTATACGTAGGGAAGTTTAAAGTTTTCTTACCAAGTCGCATAAAATATATTGCAGCCGTGGGAAGCCGGGTTGAGTCGCTAGTGAATCATAAATTTCAGTTCCATTCAGGTTAGATGTGCTTACCATCTTCGACCACACGGTCACTTAACACCAGGTTAGCTGTCGTCAAACCTGAATAAAAAGGATGTATTGATAGCCCTGTTAGCTCATTGGTAGATCTCTGTGGGTTCGATTCCCATTCAGGACAAACATGTTATGGCTGAAACAAATGTTTGTTCTGTGTCTGGAGATCACGGGTGTCTGGACGTGGGGCCGTCCGACGCCCATTTGCTGGTTAGGTCTCCGAGGTGGATCATGATGTCACGATGAACATCGTGGAGGGGTGAGCTTGGGCTCCCCGAGGCGGGTCCGCGAGGACAAGCGCTTTTGAGGTCGCGGCAGAATGCGAAAGCGTGCCCGCAGCCTCGGCACGAAGCGCCGAGGTGGAACACTCCAGGGTTTTTAGTGGATAGGCCATCATTAGGACGGAGAGTCCCACATAACCACCCTGCCCGCCCCAGGGCCGGTGGTATACATTAAGTATTTTCCCAGCAAAAAAAAGGAAATGTTTGTTCTGTGCCTGGGTGTTTTGTATGTGTTATAAGTAAGTACTTATTTACAAAAAAAGTATTTACGTATTCTATCAATTATCTGACTTCCGTCGAACAAGCTTTGCTTGGTTTCGGGTCATATGACCTAATCATACGATATTTCTTTATATACACAAAAACTATATATTAATTATTCTATCCGTTATTTGGATTTGGATAATAGAATTTTTTAAACAAAGCTATTAATTCGATACAATATCGATATAAGTACGTTGTTTGTTGTAGACATAGTCATGCGAGTCATCCTTGCTTAACATCGGGCAGGATGTGGTTCAGACAAGTTACCAAGAATACCTAATTCATTTATATATAGATACACCTTAACTAATACCTACTACCTTATTTATAGATACTAACTATATACCTATCTTAGTATCTACTAATTTATTATAGGTATATATACGGAACATTCATGCAGAACTAATATTAACGTTCGTCATGTAAATGTTTGTCCGGAATGGAAATCGAACCCGCATCCAATAGATCATACACACATTCATACACACACACATACGCACACACACACTCACACATACACTCACAGCTTAACTCGCTTAAAGGCTGTGTCGTGCGGCGCTAACTTTACTCACATAATATACAGTACCTGGATGACCGAGCTTTGCTTGGTTTTTAATTGCCTGAAAACACGGATAAAACGACGTTTTCTAAAAATGAAACTTAGCTAGATCGATTTATCGCCCCCGAAACCCCCTGTATGCTAAATTTCATGAAAATCGTTGGAGCCGTTTCCGAGATTCAGATTATATATACATATATACAAGAATTGCTCGGTTAAAGGTATTAGGTTAGATAGATTAGATTTGCACTCACCTACCGGGCGGCGCCGGCGCTCCAAGCTCGAGATACATACATACATACGTTTCATTGTAACTCATCATAAAAATATATTTTAGCATTAGACTACCCTATTTATATAATATAAATAAAAATGTATATATCTATACCTATTTACAAGAATTGCTTGTTTAAAGGTTTTTTTTTTTTTTTTAAGTACAATAACTATCACCTCTCATCAGAAAAATTAAATATGACTCAACGACAAAACGTATCGATATTTTTTTTTTTGCAATTTCATAATTGGTCCCATGCCTAGTAAAATGGTTTTTACATTAATCCGTACAATGATCTTCTTTCGACTTTATAGTAATACTAATAAGCTTATCAATATGGGCCCTGAAATGTCCACCGAGCTAATAATGGAAGTAGATATTATTCCTATCGCTTGCCGCTCTTACTGGCCACCGAAATAATATCGAAGCTTAAGAATGTGCCCGCTTCCCGTCTGTCCATTTGATTTCCCGCGTCTGCCTATTTCATTGCATTTTATGAACTACGACACCCACGGTTTTGCCACACACAACAAAATTCATTTTCTTTGGTAACCCGCCTACGTCTCATAAACCCTATATACTATTGGGAGGTGAATGAATCCCACAGGGCTGTAGTTAGAGCCAGCTTTCCAGGGGCACAAGCCCCTGATTACAGTAATAGTCAAAACGAGACTTGTTCTAATTTTGTTTATTTGACTGCCTTGCTAGATCATTTGGTAGAATATCTGCTGTAGGACATGGCTTCGATTCCCACCAGGCTAAACTTTTACCTATGTGACAAAAAATGTTTGGGTGTTCAGTATGTATTTACAAAAAAAGTATATAAGTATTCTATAACTGATAGAATACTTATATACCTAGTTCCCATAGTACAAACTTATCTTAGTTTGGGACTAGATGGCGCTGTGTAAAAAGTCCTACGACATTTATTGGTTTAAGGGCTTCGAACAGTAGCTTAATATTCTTGTATTTACAGGGTTATAATCTTGGGGGCTACTAACTCAAAAGGGGTTCATTATACTCATCATTAACTTTGACACAAAAAAGCAATGATCTAATAAATATTAGCAATTGATGTTATAGGTAATTATTTTTTTAAACTTCGTAAGACAGAAGTTTGTCTCTATATTTCATTACTAGTGAGAGAAACAGGTCATAGTCGTTATAATTATGTCTATTTTCCATCATTTAACCCCCGGAACTTCAGCCTGAGTACATCTCTGGCTGAATACTCATTTCGATCAGCTTCGCGGAGTGGCTTCCAGGGGGTCCTTATTACTGTAATGATCGTGTTTATGGAGGAATATCGCCTAATATCTGTCGAGATGCCCATGTTGACGCTTCTGCCGATATTGATTAACTATATCTGTGAGGATGGTAACACATAAATAAATAATAGTAAATGAGAAAGTTGTTTGGGATTTTCGTTAATGTCTTTTACTTGGATAGCCGACATTTATAGGTATATGTTATATGAAAGTTTGGTTCAGTACATACATAAATCAAAAGAGATTTTATTTCCTAGCGGGAAAAGTTCTATATATCCCAGTGTTTTTTGATTATTTAAAAACGTAGACATTTTTTAGAAAAATCGCCTCTAGCGACTTGAGCATCTTTAGGCCTTGACCATGACTTACTTTGTCTGACTATTAATAAGTTATTCGACGATAGGTAGTATCAAAAATTTAAAAATATTTTAATACCTACTACAGGCATTTGCATTTGTTTGCTACGCAAACTTTAGCGTTTAACCGACTTCAAAAAAGGAGGACATTCTCATTCAGCAGTATGTTTTTTTGTTTATTACGTACCTCAGAACTCCGTCATTTGTAAACTGATTTGAAAAAGTATTTTTTTATTTGGCTATATAGGTACATTTAAATTGGTTCTATCCCAAAATCGGTTCAGTAGTTTGTCTTTTAAACCAAAATAGAAATATGTCATTGAAGTATATGAAATTGCATATTTTGTATTACTGAGACTTTTCAGTTATGTTTACGGTCACTAGAATAGTCCCTATGAACTACCTTTTTTTTACGTGGGGCACTTAGCCTATATTGACTTAGTGGAATGAACTTTTTTTTGTAAAAACTGTACTTGTTGAATGTTTTTACCTACATTTCACGGCTTCTTTTCCTACTTTATAATGCTTTCTAAACTCAATCATTGGTGACTGCGAGGCTTCCTTAATCAAACAAGATCTCGTTCTCAGAAACTTCAACTTCATCGCTTCATTTTTATTTTACCAAGCGTTCCAAGAACCGGATACCTATCACATTATAAATGTTGGATGTTTGTGTACAAAACCTGGGTTGACATTAAAATAGTCATCATTGAGAATAAAAGCAAGGAGGTAGAACAAAAATACCGGCCAAGTGCGAATCGGACTCGCACACGAAGGATTCCGTATCATTATCTAAAAAAACGGCAAAATAATCATGTCTGTTGAGCCCCCCTTAAATATTTACTTTAATTTAATTATTTACTTTTAAAGTGAATATGTAATTAAATATTCTGTGAATATTTCAAGCGTCTACCTGTTGCCGTTATCAATATCGAGCAAGAACAAGCAAAAAAATCACGTTTGTTGTATGGGAGCCCCCTTAAATATTTATTTTATTCTGTTTTTTAGTATTAGTTGTTATAGCGTCACAGAAATAATAATAATATAATAATATAACTCTTTATTTTTCACACCAATTATTACTAAAAACAATTTTAAAGTATAAACTTAACACTAGTTGAACAATTGGCGGCCTTATCGCTTAGAGCGATCTCTTCCAGGCAAATACATCATGTGTGAAAATTTCAACTCTCTAACTATAACGGTTTATGAGATACAGCCTGGTGACAGACGGACAAACAGACAGACGGACAGACAGCGGAGTCTTAGTAATAGGGTCCCGTTTTACCCTTTGGGTACAGAACCCTAAGAAGGAAGATACTTCAACTTTTAATCAAAGAGAGTAAAGAAAGAAAAAAAAATTAGTAGGTACTATCTTTTGCAAGTCCAGTGAACACTTCATCGTATTTTATCATATTCATATTTCAATATCAAATTGTTGGCGGCTGCCATTCTAACAAGGCGACCCTTTTCATGTATTTTCTTCAATCACCTCCAGTTACGGTCCAAAATTGAATGATAATGTGGCTTCAAATTTCGGTGATCGACTTTGATGAAATAAATTTGACCCTATGACTCTGTAGTATAGAGATTATTAAATCACTAATAATAATCAATGACTACACATTAATTTACTAATTATTAACTTTTAAGTTTGTTTTTGTATTTGTAAGACAATATTGTCCACGACGTTTGCTAGGATGGCAAGGCATAAACGTCATCTGTCGTAATCAGCAGCATATCACACTTCTACTAAACATTCTGTAAAGGTGAAGATTGTTCAATTGCGTTGTTTTTTTAAATATTCATTGGCAAATAGATACGGAGTCCTTAATGCCTAATCATCATATGTACTTCGGTTTTTGCAATTTATGTCTAACATCTTGAGTTATAGTCAAAGTTCAGTCTTGGTCAAGTCTAGTCCGTGCGGGTCGCACCAGTCATGTTTTAGTAAAGTAGTACGACTTTACTATAGTTCGATGGAGTTTTGAATGCTACACGAAAAGTCATGTTTCACCACATTATATTATTTTCCTATGCTCGCGCTCTGAGCTCGCACTAATACGACACTTTATAAATAAAACACCACTTTTGATACATAAACAAGAAAAAACGCAAGTTTTGAAAAAAAAAACAACACGGCTCTTACCGCGTTCCCGCCAAAACTCCACCCTATTGCGTTTGAAGGTTGTGTCGTAAAGCCGTCTATAATTTAAAAAAAAAATAGTTGCTACCAATAACCATCTCAGATAACCATGCATAAATCTTATTGGTCAAAATTAAGGCTTTCTTTTCACTAAAGAATTCATACGTTCTCGCGTAAGTTTTAATTTAAATAATGTGTTTTTGACTGATTTTACAAACTCGCGTACTCGGCCTAGCCATTAATTTCGGCAACTCTATTCCCAAACGAATAAAAAACGTGTAAAATCCCACTACATATTAAGATTACGAGTACCACCTACATTTAATCGTGTTAGTAAAACCTGAAAGCATTTTGTCTTTTGGGAAATACAAGCATTAACTAAACAGTATGGATATTTGTTCTAATAAAGCTTTTTATGGAGATTTAGAACGGATGTTCTGTCCCTTTCTGGAAATGTTAGTGGTTAGTATACATAGCGTTTCATCTAGATGTAACAATACCTACTGTCATAGGAAACAAAATAAAGATCACTTATTTAGTTCAAAACGTAGGTAAATGTTCTAAAAGAAACAGCCTGTATGTATAGATATTTAGAGGAAGCGTCGAGTGACCCAGAGTGCTGGCAACAACTTCGGTCATAAAATTAGCATTGCCAATAATCATTTTAAAAAAATAGTCAGTGTCTATTTGTCCTCTGTGTTTACTGTTTGTTGAGCATCGTGATTAAACCCAAAGATTATAAGGATAGTTCCCGCCATGTGGCAATTAATGGACCGTGTATATTGAGGCACATTAACGAATGATGTTTGTTCTACCCACATTAGGTTGTAGCATACCAATGCAAATTGGTAGTCAGCAGGGCCTATTCGGACCGAAATAGATTACAAATAACTTTATGAAAATATTTATATGGGGCACAAACAGGAAGAAATATTAAGTTTTAATACTGACTTTGAAAACTAATTGTTTTTGCCGGTTCCGCCCTCTATCAAGCTTATTTTCCTCAATCATAAAATTAAAATAAAATTACCCTATTTGTTATTCCCGGATAGCTCCATTTGTTTCATCTATCTACGCAAAGCTCTTACTACGGGAACCAGATAACTTAGAATACTTACGTAATAATTGGCAACCCTGTTGCCTCATTGGTAGAATATCTCCCTTTAGAGCTGTAGGGCGTGGGTTCGATTCCCACTTAGGACAAGCATTTTGTGGTATAAACAAAATGTTTGTTCTGTGTCTGGGTTTTCTGTATGTATTATAAGTAAGTATTTACAAAAAAAAAACATATGTATTCTATCAGTCTGACTGTCATAATACAAGCTTTGCTTAGTTTGGGGTCAGATGGCGCTGTGTGTAATGTCCTACGATATTTATTTTATTTATTTATTCTTTTTCTTTCGTATATAATTACATATAAGTATAGGTAGATAGATAGAAAATCTTTATTGTGCACATCACAAATAGAAAAATGTACAGTAAACAAAAGAAACTTATTAGTTAGTGTTAACCTACTATAATATTATAAATTTAAAAGATTGTATGTTTGTATGTTTGTTACTCAATCACGCAAAAACGGCTGAACGGATTTAGATGAAATTTGGCACACACATATGTAGTTTATTATCTGAATTAACGTAATAGAATACTTTTTACATCAGATTTTGAAGATTTAATTTAAAAGCTTTTTTATTCATTGATTGATTGACAGATTGACTGACAAACTGACTGAAAACAAAGGATAAACATTCTTATCTTTCCAGGTGTTATAACCAGCGATGCTCAGCGCGATTACCGTGATCAGAGCCTCGATCTGATCAGGTTCCTGGCCACCAAACCGTGGGCAGGCCGCGGCCACAACCGCTGGGACCGCGCGCCGCGCTTCGACGCCGACCTTGCGGACCAGTTTATCAAAGACCGCTGGGTCAAACCCCATGTGACTTCAGAACTTGATGTTTCCAGTAGCTATGTCGACGATGACATGAAGTAAGTTTTGATATGTTATCTGTTTTCCTTCCGATAACACCTATCTTTTTACCTCCCCAGCGAGTCCTATCTTTACTAAGGTTGCCTGGAAGAGATCACTCTAAGCGATAAGGCCGCAGTTTACTATATTTTGAATAAAACAATTAAATGTTTTTATTTCTTGTTTGTACTTTTATTGTGAACAATAAAGAGTTATATATCTATCCCGAACCACTTTCTATAAAATAGAATAGAATAAACTTTATTATATACCAAACATACAAACATTATAACATACAAATATTTAAACAGAAAAAGAAAATAACAAAACAAAAACATCATATACTATTTTTTTTTTTAATGTTACAGTAATGAGACGAACGAGACGCTCCCCTGATGTTAAGAGATAACGCCTGTCCATGACCATTGCAGCGATACACAGAACTTTTAGTAGTAAAACAAAGTCCAGGGCATCGCTGCCTTGGCGCTCATTACTTTGAGACTAGATGGTTAGTCTCAATAGCCCTGTAATTTCGCTAGCTGCAGTACCCTTCAAACCGGAACACAGTAATGTTTACACACTACTGCTTAGCGGCAGAATATCTGGTACTGCGGTGGTACCTACCTAGACGACCTCCTGCTAAGGAAATCTACCACCAAGTGCAAATAATAATTATACTACTATATTATGTACTTACTTCTATATGTAATTATGGTGTATAACGGCGGCCTTATCGCCTAGAGCAGTGGTTCCCAAAGTTGACTGAATCGCGACCCACTAAATAAAAACTTCTGAATTAGGCAATTGCTTGGTTGTCATTATTATTTGAATGAAGAACTGTACAAACTGAAAAAAAAAAACATTCAGTTCCAATCAAAGATTTTTATACTTTATATGAATGCAAGGAGCGCTGCTTTTCAACAAGATTAGTATAAGTTCAATTTTAGTTACTTTGAATCATTATGAGTTTGACACGTCCAATTTTACTCGGTCAGTCTTATTTTTAGGGCCCACTCAATATTCTCTTGCGACTCTCTGATGGGTCGCGACCCAAAATTGGGAATCGCTGGCCTAAAGCGATCGATCCATAGAGGTTTTAATTCTTTTTACGCACAGCTACGATGAGGAATTCTGACAGTAGTCAAACAACAAGCCTGTCAGCTATTTAAAAAAAAAAAACAGAGTAAACAGGTTCTTCTAGAAACCAACTCCATCCGAGACCGCATCATTGCTTAACATCAGGCAGTGATGAAACGCGAACCTATCAACTATAAGAAAAGGTTGCTGTACGTTAACCAACCAACCAACGAATATTACCTATGCCATGTTTCAATTACATAAATTTTAAAATTCAAATCGATCAGAAGCACTGATCTTTCTCAAGAAGTGAAGACAATGCATAACGCAGCATAGTCCTGTTTCGCACTGATTTTTATGCTAATATTTAGTCGTTTTTCCCCAGGACGGACACGAGTAATAAGGCCGAAGATCTCACAGCAGAAGTTCCTGAATTTTGGTAAGTTTAAATCGATATCCCTTTAAAACTATTTATTGAACATTGAAGCTATAAATGCAGTTATTGGTATACACAGCTGCAGTTTTTAATGTGAGTTTAGAGCAAATTTCTTATTACAAAGGCGCAGGTCTTACGTATGCACCAAATAAAGGGGGGAGTCTGCCTTTTTGATGAAATGGAGGGGGTGGGGTTTTGTATTGTGATAACGTCAGCAATATCATATTAATTATGCTGATTTTTTCTTTCTACTTGTCCTTAAAAAAACAATTTAAAAAAATATCTTAGAATTAATACTAACTACACTATTTACTAATTTTGCTGAGCTTTAGTTTCCTAACGGCGGCATCCTAGCAATTAGGACACTATCCAAATTAGAACACTCCTGACAAAGTAACATTCGATATATTCGAAATTCGATAACGCTAATAGAGAAGTGAAAAATGTAGGTACGGAATTGACATAAGCTGTCCACGTTGTATATCGAAAGCTCGTATCAATTCCGTACATTGTAGCGAAACCAGTCTTCTGTGTTCATTGACTGGAGTATATGAGTACGTGTACAGCGTGTGTGTTGATTCAGGGACGGGGCGGCTAAGCGGTCGGCGGTGGCTACGGCTCTGAACGGGCGCAGGCGACGCCAGCCGACGACGTCGATGGGGCTCGGTAAGGCGCTCATGCCATATATAGGCGTCGGTAAGCACGCCGTATCGCCGGCCATCTCGTACATTACCTGTTTGTGTTGCCTCATTGTCCTCTACGCCGTCATAGCATCACCATGACACTATTTTCGCAATCTATCGCTTTCTATTTTCAATGGTTTCTTCGGTGCATCTGAACCTCTTTTGAACAACCTTCAAAAAAGAAAGAGGTTTTCAATTTGATCGTTGATTTTCTTAATATATATTACCTCAAAAATCGATAATTTATAAACAGATTTGATTTAATTTATTTATTTGTAACGATATACTTTACGATTGATCACAGAGAAGTTTTATGAAAATCATTTCAAAGTTTGATTCGCCAAAATACCTAACAACTTGCCGTTTTTGGACTTTTTTTCCTCTTTCTTCTTGGCACTCTGTGCATTCTGCCAATTTCAATGTTTTTGTATTTTGTGTGCTGTTTTCAGTTCTCAGCTTTTTTATCTTTATAGTCAATGTCCAGTCCGTGCCAGTCATATCTAGTCATGCTTTAGTAAAGTAGTGGCGACTTTACTGTAAGCTTCGATAGAATTTTGGAAGCAACACGAAAAGTCATCACCGCATTATATTACTTTCCTCGCTCTTGTATTTCGGCACTTAATGAATAAAACACAACTATATATAATACACTCGCAAAAACACTAGTTTTGGAAAAAATACAATGGGGCAGAAAGGGCGCGGAAAGAGTCGTGTTGCTCTATGGTCTTTTTTCTTCAAAACTTGTGTTATTTTTAGTCTATATAAAAATAGTTATTTCATTAACTGGATTTGCTAAAAAAATAATTTTGGATCCAGATTAGTGAAACCAAATGAATACACTCCAATGAAACTACAAACTTATTTCCTGTACTATTTTTTTCCTGCGACATAAACGGCTGTAACTTTGTTTACGATAACTGAGTTTTTTTTTTTTTCACATCTGCAAGGAACTATGGATCTTCGGTAGGTATATGGTTTTTCAACTCGATACCTCCACGCGTTCCCAACACTTTCTTGACAGACGGACAACAAAGTGATCCTATAAGGGTTCCTTTTTTTCCTTTTGCGGTACGGAACCCTAAAAAATAGGCATGCAAAGGAACTTCAGACAGAAGTAAAAGATTAAAACATGTCATATTAGAATGTCGGTGACGTGAACCCGTATAAAAGCTTTACACCTACCAAAAATCGACTAAAGAAGTTTTTACTTCAAAAATAATTCGTCTTTTTAGCATAAAAATAACTAAAATCAGAATCTCGCAAGCTCATCCCACACATACTAGAAATTCTATAGCTCACTAAAAATACACGCATATTTCAATTTGTTCACTGTCTATTGATTTCTGAAGAGATATATTACATCGGCAATAACGAGATATCACTAAACAAAGCTCAAGCGATTTCAATACTACACAGAATGAAGGAGTACAGTTATTTAGTATCTTGTTGCCTAAGAAAAGTTATTACGTAATGTAATAAAGTCTCAATAAAATGTCTAACTTAAAACTTTCCCAGCTAGCGTACTTTTGCAAGCGAAAGCCCCTCCACGCCTGTGGTATTCTGCGAATTTTAGCATATTTCTTTACATCATAGAAAGGAAACTATTTCATATGTTGACTTTTTACGAATATTATATACTGTGTTCCGGTTTGAAAACCAAAAAAGTAGCCGTGTTTGGATGCTTAGGGGCATGTCGGTTTTATTTTTAAATTGTAAATTTATAACTTGTGGTAAAGTATGCTAAATCGAAAGGAATTATTTCTAATCTTTTAAATTAGTTTTTACATCCGTTCAAACATCTCATCGGCTTCAAATATTTTCTTCTTGTTTTTTTTTTTAATTCTATTAATCAACTTTTACTTGGCTTTGTTAGTCCGCTTTAAATGTGATCATTCATTTACTCGGATCCAGTTACCTGGATAAATAAAATCCAGTATAAGTAAGTATTACATAAATAAGTATACCTTAGTTAAAAAATAATCTGCGAGCACATACTTGGAGCAATTACTTGTACTTGGTGGTAGATATCCTTAGCAGAAGGTCGTCTAAGTAAATACCACCGCAGTACCAGATATTCATATAGCAGTAGTGTGTAAGCATTACTGTGTTTCGGTTTTAAGGGTAATACAGCTAGCAAAGTTACACAGCCTTTGAGCATATCCGTCGAAAGTATCAAAGTAATGAGCGCCAAAGAAGCGACGTCCTGGACTTCGCTATAATAATATAGCAAACAAGACGCTTCCAACAACACCTCATTTGTCAAATTATGATAAGTTATGAGGGACATACACACATGCCGGTCAAAAACATAACCTTCTCTTTTGCTTCGCCGTAGGCGGGTAAAATCGAAGTCGCTTACCGCCGTCTTTACGCTTAGATCTCGGGATTTAAATGCAGTTTCCATCAATAGACAGAGTGATTCAAGAGGAAATTTTAATTTATAGGTAATACATGATACATAAAGTAGAGAACATTCGAGAACTTCAAAGATTTGTAAGGTGATGTCGTAAAAACATGTTTTTGTGCGCTTACATTGCAAACGCTGCAAGCCTTACGATATAAATCAAAATAATGTACTAAACAATTGTATATCTTAAAAAGATCTACAAAAAAGTCCACGAGCGACGGTTTTTTTTATGGCTCACAGGCTAGTTGTTTATCCACAGCTCACCTGATGCTAAGTGACGGTGTAATCAAAGACGGTAAAGCACACCTAGGCTAGAATGGAACTGGCTCTCAAGTGAGGCTGCCGGAACACACCGTTAGATGCTTGGCGGCAGATTTTGAACTTGAGAGTGGTAGATAGCCAGCCGAATACTAGAAAGTACCCTATCACCACGCTATCGTTTCCTCACAATGTTTTCCTTCACCGGCAGTTCAAGCCCATTGTTGGGGTCAGAACCCACGCCCTTCAACATACAAACCGACCGCACTAACCACTGAGCTATCATCGCTACAAAATAATATTAATTTATTTTTATTTGAGACTAAAACACAATTGGTTGTATACAAGACATCAACATTTATATAAACAAAACAGTATGTACACTGAACAGATAAAAATTGGTAAATATAGGCATTTGCTAGTGGCAAGTGTTTTGATGTTTTCAAGTTCCTAAGTTTTAAAGATCAAAATCGAATGAAATAAGTCTGTCACAGTCAAAGTCCAGTCTCGCCCTTATAAAGTAGTGGTGACTACAGCAAGCTACGACAAAGTTTAAGAAGCATCGGGAAAAGTAATTTTTCCACACTCATGGACGCATTTTGATATTATTAGGTAATAACAAAATGGAAAATAAAATATGAAAATGCGGCGACACGACTTTTCCACAATCCCGCCAAAAACTCTTAACGCAATGATATCATTTGTAACTAGGTATATTTGTAAGAACCTTTTTTTTATTTGGTTTTTATTTCCGAGCAAAAGGGCCAAGAATAAATTTGGCATTTTGGGTGCTAAAAATCTAAAATACGCCAATCAATCTTTACCTACGCCTACAAAAAAAATATACCCATAAAATAACAACATCTACGTAAGTCAATTTAGTGTAAAATTATGTCGATAGTTTTACGTAAATAGGTAATATTTTCCTTTGATATATCGGCACTCATAGGACACTATTCATATTCAAGATAACATCGCGCTGTACGAAGAATTAGGTCATGCATGAGTGAAAATAAGGAAAACGGTTGAAAACCCATACAGTACAAGAAAATAAGGTATAAATAGCGAAACTTTTTAATGACTTGAAAAAAATGTTATATATTTAGAACGAAGCGAAAGTCCCGTCGACGTTTAACGGAAAAACGGAAAAATCCGTGCCCATATTGTATTATTTTCAAAAAAATTCAATTATTTCGAATGTTTAAAAAAAAATTCGAAGAGCCTCACTACGCGCGTAAGTGTGTTAGTGTTACTTTCTTTTCTTCAAATAATGTGATAAGACATGACTTTTTGTGTTGCTTCCAAAACTCCATCAAAGTAGTAACAACATTGCTTTACTGGAGCATGATCGAACTTGTTTAACGTGACTTTTGGCATGTTTACATGGGCATGGGCATGTCGACTACCCCCACCACAATTCTGGGCACTGTACTTGGGCATTCTGGGGCCGCGGTCTACAACCGCGTACCCACTTCCATTCGGGATGCACCGCGCCATCGCGTACCTACTTCAGAAGCAAATAAGATCTTGGCTTCAAGAGACCTTGTTATATGACTTTTACGATTATTAAAAAATACGAGATTATTACATTACTAGAAAGTGTTTTTTTTTTTATTGACATTGAAATCCCACTTCCCACTTATATTATAAATGTGAAAGTTTGGATGGATGGATGGATGTTTGTTACTTAATCCCGCCAGAACGGCTGAATGGATCTGGATGAAATTTTGCATGTAGATACTTTAGGCCCTGGAATAAAACATAGAATACTTTCATCATCATCATCATCCATCACCACGCGGGCGCAAAACCGCGGGGCGCAGCTAGTATTTTATATTTGACATATTAGTATATTGACTTTTTCATTATATTGATATAATTATGAATGGAAAAATGACCTGTAACTTTAGTGTTATCAATAAAAGATTTGTACTATTTGTCGCTAGGTGACCGTGACAAGTTGAAACTGCATAGAAACAAAGTTTATACAGGTCATCGTTGTTTATTACGTACCAACTTAAGTTGTATTTTAAAAACATACCTTCGGTTGCTTGTTCTGTTCTGTAAAAGTTGAACCGAATTACCAAGGTTTTCTTTACGCAGCTACCACTGTCTTGTCCACAAACGTTTTTCTTTTAAGGTTTCTTTTTCAAGTTCGTCTATCATCGTTAACAAAATGTTTGAACGCACTGCTCAACATAAGGTGGCGATGATCCATTTCGAGCGAATGTCTGGTCACTAATACCATTCTGCTTATACCGACGTGTAAACGATTACTTCTCACTGGGTGTGTCACTGGGCAGGCAAGTACTAAGCGATTAGCACTAATCACAAGTACTAAGCCCATGTAAACATGACATTAGACATATTTCACTTGATTTTTCATCAAATACTTGAAAACGTCGAAATATTTGAAATTGGCAAAGTGCACAAAGTTGGATACAAAAAAAACTTTTTTAAATGAACAACTGTTTTTTAAATCACGATTTCAAAATAACCTTCTAAAAACTTCGCCGCATCGTGTTTGGCACATTTAGTCAATTTAATTTTTATTATAGATAGGCTTACGTTTGGCCGCCATCTCACCTGATGTTAAGTGATGATGCGGTCTAAGATGGAGCACGCTTGCCTAGAAGATACCGATTCACTCTCGACTTGAAGACACCCAGATTATATCCATCGGGGAACACCCACTTGGGCAGCGCATTCCACTGTCTAGCAGTCCGCACAATGAACGTAGAATCAAATCGTTTTGTTCGAGTTTTTGGAACATCTACCATGAAACGATGTCGCTTTTTTGAGGTAGTGGCTGTCACCTAGATACCACCGCAGTAGGTATCACATGTTCTGTAAATGAACAAGCCGCGTGTAAATTTGTGGAACTTTTATATGAAAAACTTGTTGTTTTTTTTATGGCTGATGGTATGTTATGGTGTTCAACCACAGCTCACCTGATGTTAAGTGACGGTGTGGTCGAAGATGGTAAAGCACACCTAGCCTGGAATGGAACTGGCTCTCAAGTGAGGCTGCCGGAACACACCGGTAGATGCTTGGCGGCAGATTTTCAACTTGAGGGTAGTAGCTAGCCAGCCGAGTACTAGAACTTGCGAGCTAAGGTGAATCAGTTCATCAAATCAGTTAGTAGACTTACAGTTTTGACTGCTTATAACACCCATATTTCGTCATTGCTCAGATATGACATTACGTTTTGGGGGAATAGTAAAAAAACTGTTTTTAAGGCACAGAAGAAATGTATTAGGGCCATATGCAAACTCCAGCAAAGGAACAACTGTTAGCCCTATTTTGAAAGTTTAAAAATTGTAATGTTTATTTATAAAATCCTCAACGGTTTGAAGTACAGCTAGCGAATTATGGAACTATTGCAACTAACCGTCGAATGTCTCATAGTATTGAGCCTCAAAGCAGCAACGCCTTAGACTTTGTTTTCTTACTCAATGTTCTGTGTAATGCTATAACAGTCATGATGGCGTTATCTCTTACTAACAGGAGAGCGATTTGCTTGTTTAATCACTTTTACATTAAAAAAAATATTATGAATGAAAACAAGGATTAATAGTACCACTAATAAGTACTAGTACAATGAACTAATTTCGGTTTAGAACTATAATATCCGTTCCGTGTAAACTTGTATAATTTCCTAACTTTATAAGATCTATAGAACGCTGATGTCAAGCTGAGGTAGTTTAGCTAATGGTCCAAACTCTTACTAAATTTTCACTCTCCGTCCAGGTGCGATGGCCAACGTTGATGTATTCTTCGACTCTCTCCGCGGTAATCTGGAAGGCCTGGGTTATCTGTCGCCACATCAGCAAGCCACACTATTACCGGACACCCCGACTGTGGTCCGTGCACCTTCCAGCGGTAAGTTGTGTGTGCAAGGCCGTATTATCCATAAGGTGGATAAGTCCACCGCCTAGGGGCCCCGCACTGATTAGGGGCCCACGGGGGTCGATGGGGGCCACGCACCAAGAAAAAAAAACGTTTCATTCGTGACATTCCCCATTATTTACATCCGGTAATGTTAACATAGAAAAAAAAATAAAGTAAAATCGACTTTTGTATTAGAAAAAATATATTTTAAAAAGTAAGGAAAGGGTCCCCGAGAATTGCATTGCCTAGGGGCCCCGATAGGGTTAATCCGACCCTGTATGTGTGCTACGTTCCACATTTAAAGTCCTATTTGCAATTGGAAAAACTGAAAAAGTTTCGCAACTAGTTAATGTATCTATGTGTAAGTGTTTGCAGGTAGTATATGAGTTTGTAAAAATTGTGAAATTGCGACGTGCATAATTTATATCGACTTCAAAAAAGTGCTCAGTTCGACTGTATGTTTTTTGTATGTATGTTACGCGATCATTCCGCCAATTTTATGAATCGATTTTGATGATTCTTTTTTCTGTTTGGTAGATCATACTTCAGAAGTGGTCCCATATACATTTTATTGAAAATGAACGAGCAGTTTTTAAAATCAACAAAAATGTATGCATCAATGATATTTTCGTTTATACCTACTGAAACCTCGCTGTTTCATTGGAGTAGTGTGTTTAAATTTATATATTATTACTTACAAGCCGTAGTTAAACTTCGAGCAACTCGTTGATCGTTGATTTAAAGTTTAAACTCTATTAAAACCTGTTGGACGTCTCAAACTATTTTTGTAAAAAAGATTGCTATCTAACTAAAAAGAAAAAGTCTCTTTCAGCCGCAAAGGCGATGAAGTTTCTTCTTTTTTTTCTTTATAAAGCGGCTAGTATTTTCCAAATTAGAAATTGTAATTTTTAAACTTTCGCGACTTGAACACATAATTCTAATTTTATAGTATTTTGTGCGCGATTAAGACCCGGTGATTAATATAATTATAAGAAGTTATTTACCACTGCGGAAAGAAAGGGTTTTATACGTCTCAACCTGGTTTAAATATCTTCAACAATCGTATTAATTTCAAGTTTTTTCTTTGTAGCGATGGTAGCTCAGTTGTTAGCGCGGTCGGTTCGCACGCCGAAGGGTGTCCGTTCAAACTCCAACAATGAGCTTGAGCTGCTGATGGAAAACATCGTGAGGAAACCATAGCATGGTGGTAGTGTACTTTCTAGTACTCGGCTAGTTAGTTACTACACTCAAGTTGGAAATTTGCTGCCTGGGAGAAAAAAAATCATCAGACTTGTCATCTCGTCTAGTCGACGCTACTCGTGAACAAAACGCTGGCCTTTATTTTGCCCAACGTTTGAGTATTGCCTTACAACGCGGCAAAGGGGCCAGCGTTTCGGGAACTATTCCCATTAATACTTAGCGGCCTTTTAGATTACTTTATTTTATTTTAATTTATTTAATATTTCCTATGTAGTATTAGAAACACTGTAGTTTGTATGTTAGGATATAATTTCCAGATTAAGTGTGTTTACCAGCACTTAACATCAGGTGAGCTGTGGTTAACACCTAGCCTGTCAACCATTAAAAAACGCGGGTAACACCGCGCAGCTAATAATATATAAAAAACACCCAGACACAGAACAAACATTTATGCTTGTCACACAAATGTTTGGCTTGAGTGGGAATCGAACCCACGCGCTACAGCTCGTGAAACAGATACCCTACCAAATAAGCTAACAGGGCAATCAGATAAGTATATCTATTACATTATCTGCACCTCTAACATCTTACATAATGTTTCTGGAACTAGAATTAAATTTGCATGGTCGCTTTTCATCACTTGTGCAGACGCGCAAGTTTATGAATGGTCCAGCTTTCTAAGGACAAGTTACATAGCTTCACTTGTTTGTAAGCTACATACGTTCCTACTTTACTCCTAACTTTGTAATAAGTTGTTTAATTTGTACCTACTGGGTGTAAGGGTATCGTATCGTAGGGCTTACTACACAGCGCCATCTATCCCCAAACCAAGCAAAGAGATATACTATGAGAACCAGATATCTAATATAATGCTTATTTACTTTTTTTTGTCAATAGGTACATTATAATAGATAGGAACACCCAGACATAATTAACATTCATCGTCACATAAATGTATGTCCTGGTGGGAATCGAACCTACGCCCTACAGCTCTTGAAGCAGATGAGCTAACAGAAAAAGAAAATGAGTATATAATAGTGTTGATTGCTGATACGATCTGTTCCGATGGTTCAGGTCAATATACATTTTAGAGTTCTGAATCACATTTGATAACTACGTATGTCTTTTTAAAAGTCACTAGAGAATTAATTTGTAAGTTATTAATTCGTTAATTATATATCTATAATATATATATCTATCTAATACCTTTAAACGAGCAATTATTGTATATATGTTTATATATAATCTGAATCACGGAAATGGCTCCAACGATTTTCATGAAATTTAGTATGCAGGTTTCAGGGGCGATAAATCGATCTAGCTAGGTTTCATTTTTAGAAAAAGTCGTTTTAACAGTATTTTCAGGCAATGAAAAACTGCTACAAAAATTAGAATATAAAAGTAAATTTCGCCGCCATTTCCAAGGTTATAATAGCTCAGGTGGAAAATCGGCCGGCCCCGAAACCAGAAGACCCCGGCTCGAATCCAGATGGATTTACCCACTTTTTTAAAGTTCCTTCTTAAAAAAAAACAAAATTCGGTCATCCAGGTATTATAATTATAAATTAATTAATAATAGGTAAGCAAGTTGTACATTCAAAATACATAAAATCTAAAATAATCTTAATCTGTGTTTGAAACGTGAAATTAAGTTAAGGTTTTTAATAATTATGGACCCTCCCTCCTTCTTGTCGGCAAAAGTAACTAAAGCTCTTACCCCCCCTCTCATATGCTTACGAAAACATTGATTTAACTAGCGGCCTTATCGCTAAAAGCGATATCTTTTAAAACAAATAGAGAGGATTCAAGAACAAGTAAAAAAGAAGTTGTGAGGTGTGCCAATAACAAGAAAAATAAACGATCAACATAATTTATGTGAAAACTATTCTACTATATATACATATCATATAAAAAATCTATACCTAATTAAAAACTAATAACAAAATATAAATAATACTATTTACAAACTTATAAAAATAACTTAGTCAAAAAGGCCGTCAGATGAGGGATATGTGGCCAGAATGCTGGCAGCATTTGGATGGCAATGCTAAGCTTTTGAACAAAGTAGATGCCAGCATTCTGGGCCGGCCGCTCACTCACCGGCCCTCTATAGATCGTCAGCGGCCGGCCCCCACGGCCTTAAAGTTTCAACAACAAACGGCACAAACAAGTACATTCTATCTAAATAACTATATTTGTGCCGTTTGAGGTTTGTTTATATGACATTGCTGACAATATCACCATCGTTCCGATCCCCCCATGGATTTTAAAAATAAAAGTCTCAAAGTAATTAGCGCCAAAGCAGCGATGCCCTAGACTTTGTTTTGTTACTCAGAGTTCTGTGTATCGCTGCAATGGTCATGGATATGCGTTATCACTTACCATCAGGAGAGCGTCTGAGAGGAAACTACCCAACGATGGTCAGATAAAAGTCATTTGTACATGGTGGATATTTCACACATACGCCGAACACGTTTCGAATCCACTTTTTCATTCGCACATCGAGGTTGTTGATCACTCTGCCAGAGTCTGTGTTGAAAGATACAATATGGGTGTCTAAAAATCCAGAGTAAATAGGTTCCTTATAAGCGTGCTCCGATACATAAAGTTATATTAAAAAAATACATCAAGTTTTATTGTGATTCATTGAACGAAATTAATGTGAATAGCTAGTAGTAACTAGTATATACCAACTCTTTGTGAAGTATATTGGCCCTGTGCCACCCGTAGGTGAGAGTTAAAATACGTGGAGTTATATTAGGATTGATCGATAAACTTTTAATGGATATCTAAGTTCTGCAGTCAGCTTGATTTTTATAGAATACAATTTCAACAATAATGGAGTAGATTCAGGTTGTATGCCGCAAGTGCGTGAGTTCTAATCCTGGCAATCCTAATTGTTTGCAAAGTAAAACATCTCTTCGATTGGGCACGCCGTGCGGCGCTCCACGCCGCTGCCAATGTAGTGTGGTCGACCAGCTCGGTCACCAAGGCCTTTCCTGCGCAAGGAGCGCGGGTAGGATTCCTCAACACGCGAGTCTTAATGACACTATCCGCCAGGTTCTTACCACCGCCAATTGCGCAGCTATCCTCGAGCCGAACGGCCTTATACGAGATGATGGTAACAGACCTGACGGAATGACTTTCATTCCCTGGAAAATGGGACGCACTTTAGTATGGGACGCCACTTGCGCCACTTCCAAGAACTCAGATTGACGCTGGCGCAGCTGCAAAATTTGCAGAAAACCTCAAAAGGCGCAAGTACGCGCGGCAATGGGGCCAGCGTTTTAGTGCTCCATTGTTGGGGACTCCAGATCTATCCTCGAGGTTTATGACTGTATTACAGGGCGCTGTGGTCGCTGACCTACAAAGCCCTTTAAATGTTTTTTTTTTTTAATATGAGGTTCACGATAACCGTCATCCTGTTTGATTTTAAGTAATGATGAGGTCTAGGTTGGAGCACGCTTATTTAGAAGGAACCTCTTGTCTTATTCTAATTTTTAATGGCAGTTGAGTGTCAAGTCATCAATGTGGTCAAACACCTGACTTAAAAAATAGATATTTTGCAAATCATCTATATTAACGAAATCCGCAAATTGTTTACAAACGATATTTCAAAGTCACTTCAAAATAAATATGATAGCGTAATTATGTCGTAGCGCCTTCGTTCAACGACCCAGAACTGAATTAGGGAGTTTTTTGGGACTTATTTATTCCCATAAATAATCGATCATATAATAGAAACGATACAACGATTGTCCGATGGGGCTGCAAAGTTCTGGAGTAGAGACCTCGGACCGGCAAGCGCAGCGCAGGACGTCCTACAAGGTGGACAGACGACCGCATAAAGACCGCAGGAACGCGCTGGATGCGACCCGCTCCGAACCGGTCTTTATGGAAGTCATTGGACATCCTACAGCTGAGATGATGATGATGATATATAATCGGCTTTTGATTGACCACCTCGAACATAATTTATGGTTAAGACTTTTGGTTCACTGACTTATTGGGCTCTGTTCAAACAACAATGATTTTAACTGTCGGGTAAGCAAATCGTCGCTTAATTTTTTTTAGTATTAGTAATGAGATGAACAAGATGCTCTCCTGATGGTAAACAAAGTCCAGGGCAACGCTGCTTAGGTGCCATTATTTTGAGACATTCGATGTAACCATCGAAAAAATAGTTCTGTAATTTCGCTAGCTGCTTCAAATCGGAATACAGTAATGTTTACACACTAATGCAATACTATTTTAATGGCGGCCCCTGCTAAAAATATATAATGCTAGCAATGGAAGTAGAGCATTTTTTAGATTTCAAGTTAAAAGTCAAGGATGTAACAGTATGTTCCTTGCGATGCTACTCTACGTGTTTATTAACACAACATGTCACCCATTGTACGACCAGCCTTAGGTCGTTAACCTCTCACGTGTCTCTAAAAAAGGAAATCAAAATATTGGCATCGCATTTTATACATTCAGCCGGTGTCGAGTATTATATATTTTTAAATGTCTCATGATAAAATCAAGTAAAATATAACGGTAAGTACAGTATGGTAATTGCATAAGCGATTAGTTTAGTCCAAGCCCTAGTAAACGAGAAGCTTCTACGAAGTTGTGGTTACAACTGTTACGACAAATTATAAACTTATTACATATACCTAGTTATATTTTATATTACTTGCTTGCCCATATTTTATAATCATCATCTCCCTTTCACTTATTTAATTATTTATTTATTAACTCCGCCAGCACAGTGTACTCCAATACATTAAAAATTTCATTACGAAATTCCAAAATGTCAAGTTAATAAGTGTCACAGCAATTATAAGCGAAGACTGCACGCATTATATAATCAAACATTCTGTCAAAATTATTTCAATAAAAAAATTCAGTTAATAGTCGGTCTCATTCAAAGTCGGTGTCACATGGTCAAAGATGAACTAGTCTAAATCCTACAATAATTTAAATGTCTCACTTAGTCTGATCTTTGGTTATCCTACGTAAACCGTGTCCTACGCCTTTTCTAATTGGCGGTCTCCACTCTAGAATATTAATAGGTATATTACATATATAGGTAATAGGTAGTAGACCTCCTTGGCAGGAGGTCGTCTTGGTAGGTACCTGCACACGATCACATATTCTGCTGCCAAGCAGTAGTAGGTACGTAAACATTACTGTGTAGTGATTTGAAGAGTACTACAGCCAGTGGAATTATAGGGCTGTTGAGACTAACCATCGGAAGAATACTTGATTCAGACGTTACTTTTCGGAAACTAATTTTGAGTATTTAAGAGATTTCTTTTTAGTGTATTTCCGCTTAAAAGTAGTAACAACGGTGACGAGGATTTAATTTAATAATATATAACTTGACGACAATTTTTAAATATCTTTCCGAAATATTCCTTAGTATCTAAAACTAAAATGCAACATAAACTTAAAATGTCAATAAATTAAGAATATCTAATTATAAAAATATTCTATTCTATTCTTGTTGTCGTGTTGTGGTTTTTACTCTAAATTTCTACACCGGTTCAGCCATGTTTTTATACAAGTAATTTAAAAAAGCCCCTACGCAATTAACCAAACATAGCTAAGAACCACCGCAAAGAAACTGGATTTCAAATTAAAAAAACCGCATCGTTATCGGTCCATCCGTTTGAGAGCTACGATGCCACAACACACGCACACACACACACACACACACACACACACACACACACACTCACACACTCACACACACACGCACACACACTCACACACACTCACACAGAGAGAAAGACAGACAGACATCGACGTCAAACTCTCTTTTTGCGTCGTTGTTAAAAATAACCACAAATCTTGCTATATTAATCTTGCTCTTATCTCGCTGCAGTACCTAACCAGTTGCCGACACGTGTTTCGCCTCTACACAAGGCATCCTCAGGACGTATTGATTCTTAGGGCGCTTTGCTTTTCTTTGTAAAATACGTCGTTGTGAGTGACGAGCACATACACGTCGTTTCACATCAAGGACAGACTTCGTGTACATGAATCCAACCTTTTAATGTTTATTTTCTAACTTACAAACAACGTCTTTTGCAGAGCATAATTTCCTTGTACCTGTGATAAATTTTTAATTTGTTTTCCTACTCTGAACACATTGGCATTCTTTAGGTCTGTCGTACACTGGGTGTGGGTACGAATCATGTAAGGAGATGGATCCAAGTGAGCATCGATTTAAAAGTTACATTAAGAAAATGCTAATTGAAAAGCGTTTAGCCGAGAAAAGCGCTCGAAGAGTTAAGAGATATACAAGAGACGTATATTCTAGTCGGTATACATCGTTTGTACCAACTGTTTTTTTTTTTTTAATTACAAATAGGTTTGCGTTTGACTGCTATCTCGCCCGACGTTAAGCGAAGATGCGATAGAGCACGCTTTCCTAAAAGATACCGATTCACTCGCGACTTAAAGGGGATGCCTTTAAGTCGCGATTATATTAGGGGAATATTCACTCGGACAGCGAATTCCATTATTTTGTAGTTCATAATATGATGAAGGTGGAATGGAAGTGCTTAGTTAGAGTTTTTGTAACATCAACTACGAAACGGTTACTCACAACGCTCTACGATTTCAAGGATAAAAAGTATTCTGTTAAATCAGAAAACAAGAGTGAAACAAAGTTCCTTGTATCCTGTGGAAAATGTTAATATTTTCAAAGTCAGAGTGAATAATTATGAATCTGTTAAGTCTTCTCGCTTGCTTCATCTTCAACCACATCGTCGAATGCGAGCAAGCTTTGGTGCACATGATTCTAAATCAGCCCTGTTTTTTGTTTTGTTTGTTTGTAACTCCTGGGTGCAGGGCTCTTCTCAGTGTGAGAATGGTAAGGTAGCCAACCACGCTGGCCAAGTGTGGGTTGGTAGATTTCACATATCTACAAGATCATTCTCTTAAAGAACTCTCGGAGATGCTTTCCTTCACCATTTGAAGTTAACGGCAATAAGCACATAAATTAGAAAAGGTAGAGGTGCGCGCCATGGGATTCTAATCCAGAACCTCCAGATTAGAAGATCTCCCAAATTAAAGCGCCGAAACTTCAGTCACATGATTATTTACGGAATACTAACCGTGGTCTGTGTGTTATATCGTGTGACTCTAGTGAATAACTATGAGAGATTAAGACGCTTTCCGACCCCAAAATACCTATAGAGAGGTCTATATTAACAGAGATTTCGTTTAGAATCCTAGAAGTACATAAGTATTATATAGGAAATTCGTAATAGAGAAGGCACAAACCGGAACACGAGAAAATGCAAAATTTAAAAATTATTTCACACGTTTTCCTCTATTTGACCACGAAAAATGTATATTTACAATGCCAGTTCCTTCCCTATCAACGGACGGCCAACTAAATCGGTCCCACCATCAGTAATGATATGATAATGTCCCATTTTCCTACTTCCTGTGGAGCAGGAAGTTTGAACTATCCTTAAACGAATCTAATTGGCATACACCTCGCGTGATCCAGCGGCATCTTAAGGACAAGAGAATACGAACATGTTAGGACTTATGTTTCTTGTTTAGTAAAATTAAAACATTTTGTGTAAACTACATAATGGCTTTAAATGGCAATATTTAGTCTTTGGCTTTATTCGACGTCTCGATTGACGTGAGCTTAAGCTGTACATTTTTTATGGTTGACCAGCTAAGTGTGGATTACAACCCTTTAGATGATGTTGTCGAAGATGTGAATTCACCAGGCCTAAAATGGGAACTGTCAGAACTGATTTACAATTAAGCTTGCCGGAACACAAACATTTGGCTGCATATATTTTAACCAATGAGTGATATCAAGCCGGTTAACTAGGAAACCATGGAGTGTTTTCTTCTCGTAATTTCCATGGCATAGAGTTTCTCACATGGATTTTCGTGGCAGTCTTCGAACCACATGCTAGCTATCTGTGATTAAAGTGTTTCACGATGTTTTCATACCAGCAGCTCACACTGCCACAATATTTTCCTACACCAGCAACTGGCGCTGTCACGATGTTTTCTGACACCAGCAGCTCACGCTGTCACTATGTTTTCTGACACCAGCAGCTCACACTATCACGATGTTTTCCTACACCAGCAACTCATGCTGTCACGCAGCCTGCGATCCCAACGCCATATACTGAGCTGTCATCGCTACAGATTTTTATTTTTTTGTTTTTACATCACGCTTTATTCACCAGGTGGCGGCGGCGGCGGAGGCGGCGGTACCGGCATGCAGCGCCTGCACGCCTTGCGTCCTCTGCGCCCCACCAACATCAGGTGGGCATTCATTTTATTATAACTGCACTTATATAAGACCTTTAAACCTACCCCAAACAGACGCGTTCTGCGGCTCCGCGAATCGCAAATTAAACCACTGTAGGAAGTTGTATCTGTGTAGAGAAAGCTCCGCTGTTTGCAACTACTCTAATAACTTGGTAGATCTCCTGTCTTTCGTCAATATCTTTTGTATATTTTACTGTCCTGTTACTTATTCTACTTAACCTCGTCTTACTTAACCTTTCTCTGTCAGTTTTTATGCCACGCTGTCTATAATGTTGTACCGTAGAACCTACAACCGCAGATCGTTCGTGGAGGCCGACGACCTATATCCGGCAGCCAACCATCACGACCCGGGACTGCTGTGGACCGGCCTGGGTCGGTAGACGTCGCGGACACCTCGCTATCAGTATGCAACCTGCTGACAGTACGCAATATGACAAAAGTACCCGAGGCATCCGTACTGTTCGTCGACACGCCTCGATCGTCAATTCTATCAATTTGGATATCCCACTCGGCTTAGAAATACAAATACCATTGCCCGAAAAGCTTTATGCCTGGCAAAAATATTGCCATGTCTAAAACTTTGAATATCTGCGATAAGTAATCCGATACTTATCTTAATAATAGTAAAAAAGGCGAATTTTCAGTATTTAAAAAAAATTACATCAAGAACATTACTGTTTTAAGGCTGGGCTGGAATGAATGCAAGCTGTTGTTACATTATCTATTCAACTATAAAGTCATTAATTTATTGAATAAGTATCGCGAGTAGAAAACTATCAATAAAATTGGAAAAAAAAAAACACATGAAACGATATTTTCGTTTTATTATTTTCTATCGAGTACGAAGAAATTCGATATGCTATAGAATTATTGTGACTTATTTCAATTTTATATCTATGGGTAACTTAGCTTTTGTATTAATAGTTAAGGTATACATTTGCAACAATTACATTGAAAACTGGCTGGCAATTTTTACAAGATACTTATCTTTAAAAAACATATAGTACTTATATTGTAAACTACCTATGTATATCTCCAAATGTTTGTTTCTACTTATGTTTTATGTTCCTTTTTATTACATTTGTGTAATGTGTACCTACCTAAGTCGATTTAAAAGGTAACTATAGTATAATATACTTAAGTAAAACTGTTTAGTTAACTTGTAAGTTGTGTAGCTGAGTGTATTTAGCTATACTAATGGTTATTGATAGTTTTTGATAGCTAAGGCAAAGTATGTAACGATTGTTGAATAAAAATCTAGTGTTGGATTTATTTTGTAGTGATGACAGCTTAGCTGTTAGGGCGGTCGGTTCACACGCCCAAAGGCGTGGGTTCAAACCCCAATAATGAGCTTGAGCTGGCGGTAAGGGAAAACATCACGAGGAAACCATAGCATGGTGGTAAGAAACTCTTTAGTACTCGGCTAGCTAGCTACCACCCTCAAATTGAAAATTTGAAGCCAAGCACCTAACGGTGTGTTCCGGCAGCCTCATTTAAGAGTCAGTTCCATTCCAGGCTAAGTATGTTTTACCATCTTCGACCACACCGTCACTTAACATCAGGTGAGATGTAGTCAAACACCTAGCCTGTCAACTATAAAAAAAAAAAAACTTATATTCTGACTCTCTTCATATTTTTGTAGCAATGTGCAAATCACAACTATGACATAATTATTATGGCGGCGATGTACTTAATATTAACTTTTAAATCTGTTCTACAGAAAAACGTTGTTGAACCAGATTTATATGTACGAAACAGTCTTTTTTTCTTAGTGTCTAATTAATGCCTTCACTTTCATTGTGAATACTTAAATTGTTAATCATCTGTCATTTTAACAAATCAATGTAAAGATTTAGTCTCCTGTTAAGGTTTGTCTTGATATCGCGAGGAAGGTGCCGCGAATTGCTCGCAACGCATGGTAAGGCATGCGCTTGTAAAGCATGCGGTGAATGCTCGTTCATTGTGTCACCGTGTCCACCTAATGCGTGGTATGACTGGCGTAGCGCTTAGATGCACTTAGTGCCATGACATGCGTGACGAGCATTTTGTTACGCTTGCCCAAAGAGCATCTGTCCAAGTGATGCCTGGACACAGCATGAAGTGATTTAGTATGTGTAGTGATCTAGTCCTATTATTGCACCTGATTTCTGATATATTTGCTTTACTAGTACAGATATGCAAGAATTTTCATTAATATATAAATAAGTAAGTTGATGTTTTGTCTAATTGTTGCCATAATCGCTTTTAAGGATGTATTTATTGTATTACTATTTAATTAGGATAAGAATTAGCTATAAGTTATTTATTGCGTATTAAGAATAAATTTACGTTACGATGCTAACGAATTTTATTTTTTTCCTTTCATTTTATCAGAGCTGGAAATATATGCTCCTACAAATTAAAAAACACATTTTGACAGAGGTAATGCACCTTTAGAATTTAGGGTCGAGATTATGATGAGACGATGATGTCGCCGAACTTTGCGCATTTTTTAGTAATAATAATCATAGTTTTTTATAGTAGAGAAAAAATATACAACTCGAAGTGTTGTGAATATGGAAGTGTTGCTTAAAAACCTTATATAACAAGTGCTAATAGATATGACAGCGGACGCCAAACTAAGCAGTGCCTGTATCTTGGGCGCACTGCGACCATGCCACCAGATTGCGTTGTGCTGTTTGCGTTTCCTTATTCCTACATATCTGTGTGATTTAAATAACGTCATGGATGTGCGTAACCAAATATCAATTGACACGAAATTAGCAATGTAAAAAATAAATAAATAAATTGAAATTATTAGAAATTGTAATTCTATATCAAGGATGGCGAATAAATGATACGCATGCCATTGATGGCACACGACACAATATTTTGGGCACGCCGCCCACCGAAACACATATGATAGAGACTCTTTGTTGTGTACACCAAAAATACTATCAGCCATAGAACGTCCACTGCTGGACATAGGCCTCCTCCTGGGGGGGTTTTGCCAATACTCGCCGCGTTTGGCAGGTGGGTTGGCGAGCGCAGTTAGGTGTGATTGTTCAAGGAAGACGCTGCTGCCCATCTTCCGGATTACATCCCTTAGCCGACTCTTACGGTAACCACGGGTAGAGAGGGTGGGGTACTATTCTTACGCCGGCACCACCACACCAAAAATAGTAAAACAAAATTCTACAACTACCTACACTACAAAAAAAAAAATATTTCCTATAACTAAATGCAGTCTCGGAATGTAATATAATGGTCGATCAACAATCCACTCTACCCTAAAAAAAGAGTTCCCATTAACGGCCGCCAGCTAGGCATTTTTATGTGGTTCAAGCTAGGTGTTTTGACCACAGCTCACCTGAATAGAACAGAGCTGAACCGGAATAGAACTGGCTCACAAGTGAGGCTGCCATAGCACACCGCTAGATGCTTTGCGGCAGATTTACAACTTGAAAATACCCAACATGCTATGGTTTCCTCGCGATGTTTTCCTTCACCGGCAGCTCAAGCTCATTGTTGAGGTTTGAACCTACGCCCTTCTGCGTGTGAACCGACCGCGCTAACCACTGAGCTATCATCGCTACATTCATCATCGCATATCAATTGACGATATTAATATATTTTAAACTATAGACAAATATATGTAAAAAAGCATTTTCTATTTACTCCCAGAAGTCGCTTTCATATTTTATTTATAGATTACATTCTGCGTAATCGCAAATCGAAATGCTATAGTCCTTGTAATAAGTTTTAAGTTTCGTTCATTCAATATTTACAATTTTGAGTAGATATATTCTACGTTATTAATAAAAGTCATCTTTGACTCTACAAGATAAACGTGAGGTAAACAAAAATAAACTAGAAAGATAGCTGACTATCAGTCACCTCTGTTCTGACATAACAAAGGCGCAATAAATTATCTCATCTCTACAAATAGAGATGGCCATTAAATATTGTATGTTTCTACAAGTATCTCTGTAGTTGCTACGCTAGTAAGAAATGAACTACTACAACACAAGGGAAATACTTACATCTGGCAGTTACTGCACAGATTACTTGCATTACAGAGAAACAACTAGGGCAAAACAAGTTGTTTTGCCCTAGTTGTTTCTCGTTGTTTTAAACAACGACTTCAAACTTACTTGGTGGTAGATCTCTTTACAAGCAACCGTCTAGGAAGGTACTAGAAGTTATCAGATATTCTCCCGCCAAACAAAGTTAAGATATTAACATTAATAATATTAAAATAATGAGAGGCGCATAAATATACAATTTACTTATACATTACATATGTATTTAGGATCAGACTGAATGGCTTGGTTCTCATGAATATTCACTATGGGGTAGAAATTGATGCGAATGAAGTAGTGGATATACTTAAAAAGAAAACCAGAAGATTAGTTTTGTAATGCGTATAATCAAATGAGCCTGCTGTTTTTTTACGTCTTTGATGTTTTTACATGTTTTATTTTCTTGACAATACCGAGGTTACTCTATATCGAGGTTGCCAGAAAAGGATCACCCTAAGTGATAAGGCCACCAATTGTTGCACCGCATCTTCGGTTAACATCGGGCGAGTTGGCGGTCAAACGCAAGCCTATTTATAATAATAAAAAAAGCCATTTGTATTAATGTTTTATTTTTTGTTTAGTACAATTTTTTTTTTATTGATGACACCAAAGTTACAGGTCATTTTTCCATTCATTCTTTTTTTATTTATTTAAAAATAACTTAAAAAATGACAAAATCATAACACATGTCAATATAATGAATATATCAAATGTAGTTTTGGTGTGAACAAAAAGAGTTAATTATTATTTATCGTTGGCTTGAGGGAAGGAGTTACAAAACAGGTTACCAAGGGAACAAATAATATTAATTATAGTTCTACATTTGCTTTATTCTTCAGTGTGTAAGTTTATGTAGTAGGTACCCTCGTGTTATCTTATCACCACAAAGCTTCAGACGTTTTACGACAGGTGGTGATCTGTGCGTTTATTGTCTCGTCCCCAACACTGGTGAGCGAAAGGAGATCAAGATTATTTGAAGATTGAGATTCACCATAATGCGCCGAAATTCAGCGCTGTTGTGTCAAAATCTGAAAATTATACTATAATTATATATTATAGACTAATTATAATAAGCCTTTAATAAAATTAATCCACTGCTCTAGCAATGACAGCCCTGTTGGCTCATTGGTAGTATGTCTGCCTGAGCTGTAGGGCGTGGGTTCGATTCCCGCCAAGGACAAAACATTTTATAGTATAAGCAAACGTTTGTTCTGTGTCTGGGTGTTCTGTATGTAATATAAGTAAGTATTTACAAAAAAAAAGTATTTATGTATTCTATCAGTTATCTGACTTCCATCACACAAGCTCTGCTTAGTTTGGGGTCATATGGCGCTGTGTGACAAAAAAAAAATAAAAAAAAACGAAAATCGATGGAGCCGTTTCCGAGATTCAGAATATAAGATTTGCTCGTTTAAAGATATAGATAGATTATATTTATAATGCAGTAAAGGATGGTACACACTGGTACATGGTACTGATTCCACAGCTGTCAGCAAGAGAACCGATATAAAATTTTGTAAGGTAAAGGCACCTATGTTGGACGCGGACCAGCCATGGACATTTGTTTCTTTTACCTCCAAAATTAAGCAAACGCGTAGTATTTTTTTTCAAATCTCATCACCGATCAGTTGTGCTAATATTTTAGCTGTCATACCAACTGTTTTTGACAGCCGACACCCATTTTGATTGCAGCTATAATGGTTTTTAGTTACGTGGTGTCATTTGGTGTCGGGAATCGCAATTTATTATAAGAATCGCGATGCAAGTAAGTACACTTAACATCTTATTTTGTGTCACGTGTATCGTCGTTGTTGAAATCCATATTATTTAGTGATTTATCAATAGTAATACGTTATTTTTATAATATAATTCATAATGTCATTGTCATTCTAACCCTAAAATTACCGGTGTCAATAGCTGGATATTATTCCAGCACATACACCCAATCATGGACAGAATGTCCATAAAGTGAACTTCCTTATTTTTATTTTTTTTCATGTATCATATGTCTGTTCTAGTATATCTACATGTTGCTCTAAAAATCTGCAATAAATAATTAGTCTATCCAATAATGGACATTCTGTCCATGACTGGGTGTCTGTAATAGGTTCAACGTATTTCTAATACAAAAAAATATATTTTCAACCTAGAAATGGCAAGAAAAGACTTGGGAAAATAACAAATGGCCAAGGCTATCGAAGAAGTAAGAAAAGGAGAGAAAATATCTGTTGCAGCTACATGATACGGAGTCCCAAAGATAGACATTTAATTTATTTTCGTGTATTATTATGACCTAATTGTTTTTGAATGATAATTGTGCAAAGATGTTTTATTTTACTTAAAGTTGGCTTTCGAGTATTGTCTTGATATATAAGACTGATATTGATAATAAACTTAGATTGTTTTTATTCGAATAACATAGCTGACCGGTTGGCTTAAAGAGAAGCATTTCGTTAATAACGAATACTTTTGTCCTTTACTTGATTATTCATATTTCCATAAGTAGCTGTTCATAATTAGGAGTCCTGCACTGAATTATTACTGTCCATTTATGGCTGTTCATAATTAGATAATGTCCATAATGGGGGTCCTACACTGGATTCTTACTGTCCATTAATGGTGTCCAAGTAGGACTGTTGCTTATTTATAATATTTTATTATATTGAGTACTAAACTGAAATTAAACATTGAATACTGATTAATAAAAGAGCTTTTCATTTACCTCCAAATCCCAAAGAATGTATATTAAAAAATGAAGAAATTACAAAGCAAATACAAAAAAAATACGCTTATACTGTCCATGACTGGTGACTTTACCTTAGGTAGTTTTAAAATTTAGTTTACATTATATATATTTACCGTATTATATATTTTGTTAGTGCAGTGTGTATTTGTACCAAGACCAACATGGTTTTTCGGTACTAAATTATATTGCATACTATTTTTGGAAAATGTTGTCAATAAAAAAAATAGATGAAATAAATAAAGTAATTAAAAAAAAAACTGTTTAGCAGGGTTATGAGGTTTGGGTGTACTAAGCCAAAAGGAAGTAACTATGCTCATCATTGTAAACTTTTTTTAAATATGAGCACTATTCTAAAAACGACAAAAAATAATTTGGCAACAATTTTTTTTCTGATATCTCTAGAAACAACAAAAGTTTTCACTGAAAATTACACAAGAACATTTTGGGTACCTATGGATGTATATAAAAAAACGAGTCGGACTAGCGCACGAAGGGTTCCGTACCATTATCTATAAAAACGGCAATAAAAATCAATATTTATTTTATTCTGTTTTTTAGTATTTGTTGATATAGCGGCAATATAAATACATCATCTGTGAAAATTTCAACTGTCTAACTATCACGGTTCATGAGATACAGCCTGGTGACAGACGGACGGACAGCGGAGTCTTAGTAATAGGGATCCGCTTTACCCTTTAAACGATAGATGGTAATCGTCAATTGCTGACAATACCGGCTGAATTCGTAGATCTCGATCGACATTACAACCTCATTACCTCAATCGAGCTAATGGCTTTACAATTGTACAATTGAGGG
Source organism: Biston stratarius (assembly GCA_950106695.1). Classification (NCBI taxonomy): domain Eukaryota; kingdom Metazoa; phylum Arthropoda; class Insecta; order Lepidoptera; family Geometridae; genus Biston; species Biston stratarius. The sequence continues at coordinate 26,081,473 of OX467106.1, forward strand.
CCGTTTCCCGAAATTCGATCGACGAGACAACGACTTTGGTGCCTAAACGGCTTATGTTATCATCAGTCTGCAGAACATAACAACTAAAAAATAAATCTAAAAGTTGTAATCTATAGATATAGACGATTACACTATTAAAATGTAAAAAACCCCATTGACTCATAATATAAGTTCTTAGTTTGATACTCGTTACTTCATTTTTTTATATTGAGTTTTGAGTTTTGAGTTAAATGTTTCACCTAACAATTTAGTCGAATATGGTAAATACGCACACACCGCTAGGTGCTTGGCGGCAAATTTTTAAATCGAGTGTGGTATAGCTAACCAACCGAGTTTCTATAAAGTTCTGTGTATCGCCATGGTCATGGAGAAGCGTTATCTCTTACCAAAAGGAGAGATTTGCAATTTTTAACTTAAAAAAATTTACATAATTAATTATAATAATATTTTTTTTTTAACTTAAAAGTGTTACAATATCTTTCGTCTGTTCTTATGATTTATCGTGTCTTCCATTCTTGGTTGCCTAGAAGAGATCACTCTTAGCGGTAAAGCCGCCAGTTGTGGCTCATAATATTGTTTTGTTTTCTGTTCCTTTTTTTCTATTTATGGCGTGTACAATAAATATTTTTTTACTTATCTATCTAATATAAAGCAGCCGTGCGAAGTCGGGGCGGATAGTAGCTACTAATTAAAAGACAAAACAATGTACAAGAAAATACGTAACAGTAAATAATGTCTATATACTTAAGTACCTTTATAGCTTAACACAAAAAGCTAAATGTCCCTCATCACTTACTTTTGTTTTATTTCACCGACCCTTTCCTGAAGTGCACATATTTCGTTAATCTGAGGTAGTGGGCAAACAAAAACCTTTATTAAATTAAGTTTACGCGTCTAATATAAGGATAGTGAACGAAATGTACTCACACTTAGGATCTCCATGAGATAAAACAGACCAATTCGAGACATTATTTTGTATATGATAGCTTAGTGATTAGCGCGGTCGGGTCATGCGTCGAAGGGCATGGATTCAAAGCCCAACAATGAGCCTGTGTTGCCGGTGAACAAAAACATCGCGAGGAAATCATGCCATGGTTGTAGGTACTCTGCAATTTTTTAAGTGACAGTCAAAGATTCTAAAGCTCACCTAGGCCTGGAATGGTTCTCAAGTAAGACAGACTACGATATTTATTTATTTATAGACTTAAAGTAGTAGTACCTCAAGTAGTTCTAAAAAACTTAAATTGACAACATTACAGCAGTCTCAAATTAGGTAAAATTCGAGGGACCCGAATAACAATTGAGATGATTCTTTTAATTTAATTTGCTCCATCGGGCAGGCTAAAGCTGTAAAGTAATACTGCCTCGTTTTCGATTTTTGCAACTCATGTCTAACATCTACAGTTACAGTCAAAGTCCAGTCTTGATCAAGTCCAGTCCGTGCCAGTCAAATCCATTCATGCGTAAGTAAAGTAGTGGCGACTTTACTATAAGCACGATGGAGTTTTGGAAGCAACACAAAAAGTCATGTTCCATCACATTATTTCACTTTCCCACACTCACGCTTGTAATTCAGGAGTTTATTGACACAATTGAGTTGACTAGTTTGGAGTATTCATTATTATTAGACACTATCTAATAGTTAAAAGGAAAAAAAACAATTCCAGACTATAATTTAATTACCAGTTTGGCCAACCAGTCCTAACCTTGTTACTGGAAAAAGGTTTTCCCAAATATATCCTGCTTGTCTCTATTCCGAACCAAAATTTAACCAGAGTTCGTGGAGCGAACTTGCGGTGTACTATTCTGGAGTCCCCATTTGGTAATAGCATCTAACGGTGCGTTCCGGCAGCCTCACTTGAGAGCCAGTTCCATTCCAGGCTACATGTGCTTTACCATCTTTGACCACACCGTCACTTAACATCAGGTGAGTTGTGGTTAAACACCAAGCCTGTCAGCAAAAAATAAAATAAAAAATATAGATCGTTCAAATAATTTCCGTAATTATCACAAGAAATGGTTGCATTACAGGCCGAAATAGAAGTCGTTTCGTCTCATGGCCATTTGGCCACACCATCAGGTACGCGTGTTGGCTTAGGATGAATGGAGGTCTCGGGAGGTCACAATACCCACTAGAGCCGATTATATAATATACTATTTTACTTTATTACATAAGTTAAAACATCTAAGGGACTCAGTTGCAAATTAGGTTTATTACTAGCATAACGATAACGATTTTTTATACATGTAATTTTTAAACTTTCATCCCAATTAGATTGTTTATAGACCTATGAATGTTTAGATAGAATGCTAGAGTCCAACTGCCAGGCGGCAGCGTTTGTCCATCCCAGCTTTGTGTCATTGCTATGTTGTATGACTTAGCATTGACATTGTAAAACTTTTAAAGTATAAGATAGTTCAAGTTTATTTGAACATCAACAATAATACGGTTTCTTTCTAGAGTTCCTGGGAAAAGTTAAATAAATAAATATTGTAGGACACATTACACACAGCGCCATCTGACCCCAAACTAAGCAGAGCTTGTGTGATGGAAGTCAGATAACTGATAGGATACATAAATACTTTTTTTTGTAAATACATACTTATAATACATACAGTACACCCAGACACAGAACAAACATTTTGTTTATACCATAAAATGTTTGTCCTTGGCGAGTATAGAACCCACGCCCTACAGCTCAGGCAGACATACTCCCAATGAGCCAACAGGGCTGTCAGTTTAAGATTTGCTGTCGATAACATACCAGGAGGTCTAGAAAAAGTAACATTCAATTAGTGATACCGTTAAATCGGAGAAAAGCCAAAAATGTGCAGAATTGACATAAGCTGCCCAAGTGACATTTCGATAGCTTATGTTAATGCTGTAAGTTGTACATTTTGCTTTTTTCGATGGTTAGATTTGATTGCTCTGGGTTTAAGATTTGAATATACATGTAGGTACCTACAGCACACTTACAAACATATACATATTGTAGCTAGTGTAACACACGGAAAATTATACAGTTTGCAACACATTTTTAAGCTTTAATGCAAAAAAACTCCATTAACCTTCGTGTGAACGGTTTGTTGGTTTCGTGGAAGCCGTAGGTAGGTCTCACGTTGACACTAACTTTGGCGAGAATGTGTCGCAAGCTCAGAAAACTTATCAAAGCCGTATCATGAAAGTTAACAACGAAATAAATCTTGTAAAAAAACTTTTCTACATTCACCTTGAAGTGTGCGTCATAATATTATTTCTGATAAATACAGTGCAGAAACGGAGATTACTATTATTAAAAAAAAAAATACATTGTCTTTCAACAACGATCACTGTTCTAGTATCATATCCTGAACTCTATGCCAAACTTCATTAGATATACCTTGGTACCTTCTAGCAATAAGAAATGAAAAAACAAAAAAATCTAGTATTTCTAACTAGCCAGCCGAAAAGAAAATTTGCCGTCAAGTACCCATCGGTGTGTCCGGCAGCCTCACTTGAGAGCCAGTTTTATTCCAGGCTAGGTGTGCTTTACCATCTTCGACCACACCGTTACTTAACATCAGGTGAGCTGAGGTCAAACACTTAGCTTGTCAACCATAAAAAAGTCACGTAAAACTTTACGTCGGTGCTCAAGGCTTTGCAACTGAGATGTGGCTAGAGTGTCGTCACCTATTAGCCTCCTAGCACGCCTCTCGATCGACTCCAGAGCCTCAAGCTGATACTTAGAGGCCGTTCAAGTATTACGTAAGTACCAAAGGGGTAAGGGGAGGGGTCTTCAATTTGCTTATTTTTGATGATGGGGATCTGAATGGTGATATCGTCAGCAATATCATATAAATTATGCTGAATGTTGATTTTCCTTGTTATTGGCACACCACGTTTTCTTGAATTCTCTCGACACTTAGCTTTCCTAGAAGATATCGCTTTCAGCGATAATGCCGCTAGTTAAACCAATGTTTACGTAAGCATTGGAAGAGAGGGGGGAGTAAGAACTTTGCTTACTTATGCTGACAAGGGATGTGGGCCCTCCCACCCCCTTGTCAGTTAATAATTTCTTAAATTCGGTTTACGTAATATTTGAATGGCTTTTTAGCAGAGCCGTCCCATAGATGAGAGCACGACCCTATACACGACCTTACTTACGCTTTATACATAATCATTTGATACCCAACCTCTTTAAAAAAACATCAAACCAGTGTGTGATGTTCCTAAAGAAATCTTAGTTAGGCACTTTAGATTAGAACATTAACCATCGCAACATTGTTCGTCAAGATCACACGTAAGATGTGCCCACGCCGGATGCAACGTTAACGACGTCTTCCTTCACAGCAAGTAGTCCGAGTCATTGGAGATCTCTCCAAGCTATTTCCAACCGTCAAATAATTTCAAGAGTGTTTTAGGAAGTAAAGTTGGTATCTAAGGCTTATGTAAATCGTTTACATAGGTGTGACGTCACACCATGCGAATCTCCATTGCTGTTGCATTGAATTGATTACTGTGAATCCATATTTTCATAGAACAGCTGCCATTCAGATTGTTGTCTACTATAGAACATTTATTAATATTTGACAAGCTCGATGTTTGACCACAGCTCACCTGATGTTAAGTGACTGTATGGTCGAAGATGGTAACGAACACCTAGCCTGGACTGGAACTCGCTCTCAAGTGAGGCTGCTGGCACATACCACTAGGTGCTTGGCGGCAGATTTTCAACTTGAGGATGGTACTAGAAAATACTTTACCACCATGCTATGGTTTCCTCGTGATATTTTTCCTTTACCGGCTCTAGCTCATTTTCGGTAAATCACTTGTATAAAAAATAATCTTACAATTAATGAAGCTATATAATTAATTAATAAGTTAACATCAACGAACATACTTCTGTTTACAAGCAGGCTGCGTTTATGTGTTACACGTAAATGAGGATTCCGAAAACCTCATTGACATATATTCACTTAATTTGTAAAAAGGATTGTTTTCAATGAAATGTTTAATAGTATTTTTTTATTTCGATAGTACTTAATTCTGTAATACACTAACTTAGTAATTTGTTATACATTATTAGCTTTTAGCGTGACGGCCCTGCTTTTTAAGTTTACCTAGCCTCCATGGCACGACCAGCTGGGGTTTGAATCCACGCCATTGGGCGTGTGATCCCGCCGTGCTAACCACTGAGCTATCATCGTTACAAAGTACAAGCCATTGTCTTGTCTCTTGTACCAAATTGCTGTTCTTCTCTTAATTTGCTCACACTTCTTCCCACGTGCATTACACAATTTCGACGAATTTTCACTTACTTACTCATGAGTAACCGTAGATTTAATTCGAATCATTGCTTTCATTTAAAAAACTCAGAGAGTAGATAGCATATCTGCAGTTCGCCGTGTTTGGTAAAGTGTTCATTTCCTTTTCAAATAGTTAGTAACCAGATGAATCGATTAAAGCGAAAGGAACGAATTAAATTAAAAAAAAGTTTTTTCTGGTCACCCTGCTGTTTCACTATCACTTCACTATCACTATCACTACATAGTATAAAACAAAGTTGCTTTCTCTGTCCCTATATCCCTATGTATGCTTAAATCTTTAAAACTACGCAACGGATTTTGATGCGGTTTTTTTAATAGATAGAGTGATTGAAGAGGAAGGTGTATATGTATAATACATGCATATGCGCCACATTAATATCTACATTGCACCCGTGCGAAGCGGGGGCGGGTCGTTAGTATATTATATACCGCTGTTTTGGCGCTCATTACTTTGACACGTTCAATGGTAAGTCTCAACAGCCCTGTAATTTCGCTAGTTGCAGTACCCTTCAAACCGGAACACAGTAATGTTTACACTACTGCTTGGCGGCAGTATAGATTCAGATTCAGATTATTTATTCGCCTTATAACAGAGTTTCGTTATACTAGGTACGTCAATTCAATACAGTTAAAAAATATAATGCTATTAATCAAATAAAATTAAAATTAAAATGTCATAAAATATCATGTGAATGTCATATTGGGTCAATTAATTAATTAAATAATAAATTAAGAAAAACATTACAAATTACATTATTCAATATCACATGCAAACGATTTGTTTATATCTGGTACTGCGGTGGTACCTACCTAGACGACCTCCGGCAAAGGAGATCTACCACCGAGTAAAAAGGTAGCATAGTAGGTATTGGTAATTTTCCACGGCATATCACACATGTATGTATGTTATCTATCTTTACAATTATTTGTCTATTGATTTAAAATGCAATTTCGAATGTCCATATATTAATATATATAATTAGCCCTATAATACATTAATCTAGTTAACTTAGTGCCAAATTTATTGCCGTTTATTTTTATTTAGTGCCGATTATTTACATTGCTATAATAATACAAAACATTTTATTGCTACAAAGAGTAGTTTACCTATTCTGGATAGAATAGAATAGTACATTGTACACAGAATCATAAGTTACTTTAAAAAAAAAACACTTAATGCAACGGTCAAAGTCGAAAGTCAAAATGAGTTTTAGGTAGGTACATCAAAATGGTTGGCTAATATTTTCGTGCCACTATCATATATTCGTGTAGGCGTATGAATATTATAAAATATTTTACATTTAATTTACATAGAATTATATTTACTATTTATAGATGTAATTGAAACTTGAAATAAATAAATGGAATGTCAAATGAATTACTATAATGAATGTCAAAATATACAGAATTAATTAGTGGTAGAACAATTTTATTATATGGACAATATTTTTTATATTGACATATTTTTATATAGACTATATTTTTTTAGATTGACTGTTTGTATGCCTATTTTGTCATTTATTGTTTTTATTGATTGCCATGCAATAAGTGTTCTAAAACTCTTATAATGATATATTGTAATGATATTACAGAATTGACTTGTAACATTGGTGTTATCGATATATTATTTGTATTTGTATTTGGAAAGCTACATTTCCGAGTGTTATAAAAAAAAATACTGCATTGGTAAGCAATATGCCTACTTTCGTAGGGCGATTGAGCAATATCCTACCTTACCTGGTGCGGATCGGCGGATTCACATACGCTATTGTATACCTTCTCCAGACATGTGCAGTTTTCTCACGATACTTTTCCACACCGAAAAGTTAATAATGGTATTGAGTTTAAATACATATACAAATTGTAAAGAACTTATTGGTATGGGGTCGAATTTTTTTATAGATGTACGAGCTAGGTGTTTTACACAGCTCATCTGATGATAAGTGTTCGTGTGGTCAAAAAGGTAAACATAATGGAATGGAACTGGATCTCAACTCAAGTGAGGCTGCCGGTGCCGGAACACACCGTGGGATCGATTCCCACCAAGAACATTTATGTGACGAAAAATGTTTGTTCTGTATTTTGGTGTTCTGTATGTATTATAAGATTTAAGAGTATGTGTTTATTAATACTTGATGTATTACTTTGTTTTGTAACTTAAAGTACTTACTTCATCAAACCATCAGGATTTCATTCATTTCACTACTTTTACATTAAAAAAGCTAACCGACATAAAATAGGACCTAATGTTCTGTATTTAACCCGTATGCAATGATCTCCACGTTGTTTTAAAAAACTAATGAATCATTTTGATGATTGCTTCATATCGTAGTCTGTATATTGTTAGGAGCGATTCATAGTGTGATACATTACAATATATATACGTATAAACGTTATATACATATAAATGTTAGTAAATAGCCAGTTTTCCTGAAACAGTATTCAGTGGATGATGTCGATAGATGCTCTTCCGGTAGAGTCATAGAGTAGTTTGATATGTATAGAATTCAATTTCATTTGAATAAAGGAATTATGCTTGCAAACAGGAAAATGGGGATCGCTTATTTTGACTGCAAGATTTGCTATGGTCATCCCCTTTTAAATACTCTTGTCGCATTAAGATTGTAAATAAGGTAAAATCACATCACGTTATCACTTTTTACTACAGGACATGTAGAAAACGGTTCACCACCACCCAAACATAGTGGCATGTCCTTGAGTACGTACCAAAGATGGCAAGTTTTAAGATGGCAAGCTGCCCGTTTCTTGTTTACTGAGGGATAAAATCTGGATCTTATCAAGGTCAGAATGAATAAGTATCTCCTAAGTATGCGTCTTCATCTTCGATTACATCATCACTTACCATCAGCCAAGTTCGTGGTCAAATGCGAATTTATAAGCTACCTACTATCTGACCCAGCGAACTTCGTATCACCTAGCACTCAACAGATATACCAACAGCAGTGCTATCTACCGGGTCCAATTGTTGTCCATCCATGGACCCATTGAAATATATACCTACACAAAATTTCATTTAAATCGGTCCAGCCGTTTAGGAGGAGTTAGGTGACAAACACACGAACATACAGATGAACAAAACAAAATTTATATACCTTCAGAAGTTTGTGTGTGAGTATGTATATTTGTTACTTTTTCACGGTGTGACAGCTCAACGGATTTAGATGAATTTCGAAACGGTAATAGCTTGTAATCTGCTTACTTTTTACTCTAGAAAAATACACAGCATGTATTAGTAAATCACCGAAACCGCGGAGCTATGCTAAAAAAAATCTTAAAATTTGTTGATATCGGTTGGGGCTATCAGTAATAGTTGGGGCTTTCCTAAGTCAAATATCAGTCATAATATTCTTTATCGCTTCTGTTATGACCTCTCCATTACTCTTTGACCAGCGCCTGCGCATTTTATAAGCCAATAAAGGTCGAAACACAATAGTTATTCCATCCGCTGGGTCAGTCTGGTATAAACGCGCGAGTCGAATACACGTTAGCGCGCGAAACAAACTTTAAAATTACCAAATTTGAAAAACATTTAAATTCAGAACAATGTTGTTTTTCTTAACGGTTGCAGTGCTCCTGGCTAGTGCCAACGCCAAATTCTACACGGATTGCGGTAGGTTGTTGTTATTTAACACTTTTGTTATTGTGTAACTAAGTATGTTGAAGCGTATGTATTGCCGTATCATGAACACGATAGAAGTAATTATATCGCAGTTATTTGACCATATGGATGTGAATTGCAGTAATCTACGTAAAATAATCGAAATGAAATTTTAATACATCACATTGTAAGGCATGACCATGAAGCCAACAATTATAAATAAGCAATGGTTATTTAGTATCAATATGAGGTAGTGACTTATTGAACTAAATAAGCATCACGGATCTCTTGCTTTAAATCCCTCGCTTGTACTAATAAAAAATAACTTATATGCTTTATTTCTAATATATATACCTATATGATATTTTTTTAAACTATTAATTTTTTGGCTTACTTTTTTAAAACACCATCCCTAATTCGCTATATGCTACTCATCTGAGGGTAGTTTTTTTTTAATTCTTAACTGGCTAGGTTTTCAACAATAGCTCAGCTGATGTTAAGTGACTATGTGGTCGAAGATGGTTAACACCTAGCCTGGCTCTCGAGTGAGACTGCCGGAACACACCACTAGGTGCCTAGCGGAATATTTTTAACTAAAGGGTGGTAGCTAGCCAGCTGAGCACTATGCCATGGTTTCCTCACAATGTTTTTTCTTTACCGACATAAGATTTGAACCCATGCCTTTCGGCGTGTGAATCGACCGCACTAACCCTATAATCGCTACAAAGTAATAGTCTGGAAGAGATCGCACTTAATGATAAAACCGTTTGTCCCTCTCTCTGGTATCAATAAAGATTTAAGTGAGAATATAATCCCAGTAGATTGTAAAGTGAGTGTAGGCACAAAAAATTTTAAATTTATATACATGATCAAAAGAATCAAGCATACCATTCATTCAATGTTTCCTTTCAATAATATAATGATATATAAATATTGGACATTTATACACAGCGCCATCTAGGCCCAAACAAACCAAAGCTTCTACTATGAAAACCTGGCCAATCCTACTTCGTTTGTGTTTAGATGTTTGTTACTCAATCAAGCGAAAACGGCTGAACGAATTTAGATGAAATTTGGCACATAGATAGTTTATTACCTTGACTAACATATAGCATACTTTATATATCGAGAAAATGTAAGGTTTCTGTGGGATTATCAAAAAACTAGCTACAGGACGTATCCACTTGAAATTTGATATATAGGTATATATGTGTGTCTACGGAATATTATTTCAGAATAAAAGGTCTGAGCTTCATGATAAATTAAGCTATTGCCCTCTTTTCTTAACTCAATGTGGACGAAGTCGTGGGCGCGAGCTAGTAGGTACTTACATTCTTAGTTTAAAAAACATACATATGTAATACGCAGACGTTATAAAGACGTATATATTAATTGTTATTTCAGATTTCCATTCACTTCACTGTATAAAAGTTGTCGAGCACTAAATTATGGCTAGACTTTGTTTAAATAACTTAAACAAACGTCATAATCATAATTTAGTATTGTAGGTATGAGAATCCATTGTCTTTTCACCGTCGACACGTTTCCTAAGAAATCGGTTTTCATATAATTTCAAGCGAAGTACCTATTACGAGTATTTATCACAATGCGATATGTAAAGAGAAAAAAAATACTTTACTGATTCCAAAATCATTTCGAAATATTATATTTCTGTACATTATACACAAAATAAACTTGAGTTTCAATCATATGGAGTTAATTTTAAAGAATTTTGAAAAAAGAATAATATTCTATCTCATAAAACCATTTTTATTATTGGCCAAAATGGCCAGTTGGATAATTGTAACTTTTTTACATATCTTATTTAAGGCCTATTACACACTTTATATTTTTAATGTTTCAATTATTTAAATAGTAATTTTTTTAATCAATGACATTTCCATTAAGTACTTACCTACTCTAAATATTTAATGAAAATTAAGTTATATTTTACTTTTTTTTATGTTTTATAAAAGGTAATTAACTATGCACATTAATTCAATAGCCTTAATTATTAAAAACAGTAACAGAAGGATATTTCCAAAGACTTCAAATCATCTACTATACGCCTGTAGTGTAGTGGCGCGGCGTTGTGGCAGATTCAGGCAACACGCGGACGTCAGAGTGTCGTCAGCTGTACGGTTTACATTATATAATTCAATTAAAAACGTTACGTTCAGTTAAAAAAGTACTCTAAAAACAATAAATGGGTGGGACGAGGTACTGTTGAGTTGTGGGGTGTAAAAAGTCCCAATCTCGGAATTCGAAATTGACTATATTTTCAATATTTCATACTTATTCTTAAGCATGAAATAGGTCTTCACCCTTCAAATACCCATTGTTAATAATGAAAGAAAATCTTAATGTTGTTTTAAACCAAAACAAAAAAATGCAGTTCAATGAATCTTATTTCAATGAACAATACTTATTCCTTTATTATTTATGTTTCTTTGATAAGGAGATACATCCTCATTTTCCATTTCTGTTTTACATGTATGGTTCCGAAGTTCCTTAAAATATATTTTTTTAAATTATTATTCAACTATTAATTGATTTCATGATTAATACATACCTCTACTGCCAGTCGAGTACCAGAAATTACCGTACCACCGCATAAACAGTGTAACCGTAGATTTATTATTAAGATAAATGCACACCTCCGAACATGCCCAAAAAATTTTGATAATCACGTTCACTCGTTCATAAACTTTATGTAATAGAGAAGTATACGGATAAATATCTCACACATAATATAGAAAGTCTTATCTATATAACACCTACGGATTTTAGAGAGATAATTTATCGTCTTCAGCAAATTGTCGCACGAAAGGTATTATAATATAGAGGGCTAAATACCTGTATTTAATGTTCAGCCGTAGATTAGAGGACGTATTCAAATGACAGTTTATTTAGAGGCTGTGGGCGAATTAGAATAGCTTAATATTTGTTGTGATGACGGGAAATATGATAACAAAACATTTATATCTCTTGAATTCATTAAATTTTCTCGAATTTTCGAGTTAGTTTCGAAGCATGAGTGCTTTGGAATTAAAGTGGGATCAACTCTGAAATATGGAAAAAGAAATTAGGTGTAATTTTTTACATTTTGCGATTTGAACTAATAATAATTAAAATATTGTATGACTTTTCACACAACGTCAAACTAAGCAAAACTTGTATACTTTGGAAACCAAAAGAACTGATAAAATACTGATATACTTTTTTTCGTAAAGACATACCTACTTACAATACATACAGTATATCCAGACACAGAACAAACATAATATGTTTGTCGTAGGTGGGAATCGAACCCACGCAGATAGGTCTTGAAACAGATACACTATACCAAATGAGCTAACAGGGCTGTAAATTATGTTTATTACAGGACTTCGCGCATAAAATACTATAAAATAGTTTTAGTTTTTGCTCCCGAATCATTTCGACCACGGCTATTGCAACGTAGCCAAATTGTCTAATAAACAAAACTTGAAAGTATTTTTGTGCGCGATGAAGTCCTGTAATAAACACAATTAGGGATTACTTTCATACTAACAATTTAATTCACTTTCGACTAAACTTCGATTAAAAATGTTTATTTTTTTATTTTATGGCTGATGACAGGCTAGGTGATTGACCACAACTCACCTGAAGTTAATTGACGGTGTGGTCGAAGATGGTAAAGCACACCTAGCCTGGAATAGAACTGGCTCACAAGTGAGGCTGCCGGAAAACACCGTTAGATGCTTGGCGGCAGATTTTCAACTTGAGGGTGGTAGCTAGCCAGTCGAGTACTAGAAAGTACCCTACCACCACGGTTTCCTCACGATGTTTTCCATCACCGGCAGCTCAAGCTCATTGTTGGGGTTTGAACCCACGCCCTTCGGCATGCGAACCGACCGCGCTAACCACTGAGCTATCATCGCTACAAAATGATGAGTAAAATGACCTCTTTACGGATTTATACTCACGTTCCGCGTAAACCTTTGTAATTTTACATTTAACACGCGTCTCATTAAAATTATAAACAAACAATAACATTAATCACATCGTATGATTTGAGTCATTTGTGTAATTATCAAATAAAAGTTAGGTGACGCTCTGCACTTTGTTTTGTTACTCATAGTTCTGGGTATCGCGACAAAGATTACGGACAGTTATTTGTTACTGTCAGGAGAGTGTTTTTCGTCTCATTACGTTTATTGTTTCCTTACGACGTTTTCCTTTATCGATAGCTCAAGCTGTTTGGGGTTTGAACCCACGCCCTCCGGTGTGTGAACCGACCGCGCTAACCACTGAGCCATTGCTATAAAAAGTCTTGCTAATTTATTTCTATAAAGTTCAACAAACTCGATGTAAAATATTGTCGGGTTCAAACACCGATAGAACTGTAAGTAGGTCGACGTGTACGTAAGTTTATTGTTTTGTTTTGTTTATTGATAGATAATTTTTCTAACCGACTTCAAATTCAGGTTCTCAATTCGACATTACAATTAATTATTATTATTGTTTGCTCTGTTAGCTTATTTGGTAGTAGTTCTGCTTTCTGACTGTAGGTTCGATTTACAACAACAACAAAAAAGTATATAAGTATTCTATCAGCTCTGGTTCCCATAGTACAAGCTTTGCTTAGTTTGGGACTAGATGGCGCTGTGCGAAATGTCCTACAACAGCGGTCGGCAACACGCGGATGTCCTACTTGCGGCCCGTGATTCAGTCATAAATATCTAAAATATTATAGATTCTAGATAGAAAATATTATAATTATAAATATAAGACTATTTTAATAGCATTTTTTGTTTTCTGCTATCTAATATATGGGATGACACGTAGGTTAGTATATTAAGCTTCTAGGGTTAGTAAGGGTTATTATTAACAACAAGACATCTAAATTAGTGCATGTGTCGGCGCCGGCCATATACAACAGGCTACCGCACGAGATTCGAAGCGCTCCCTCTAGACAATCATATAAACGAAAACTAAAGACTTGGCTTGTCGAGCAGGCATTCTATAAGTTCGATGACATTATGACTTTAAAAGTAGTATAGTTTTTTAAGATTATTATTTTAATATTAATTAATTTTGATAATTATTATTTAATAGTATTATTTTTGACGTGTAACTTTGATATCAATAAAATATGAATATGAATATGAATATTACGACTGAGCCCCTATGATTATTGCCCCTGCTTGTCAAAAGGTTGCCGACCCCTGTCCTACGACAATAATAATCACGTAGTGTTACCGCGCCTTCGACTAAACTGTCAAAGTAGAAACCAAACTTTTTTTTCTCTTTCTTCTTGGCATCGCACTCTGTGCATTCTGCCAGTTTCAATGTTTCTATACTTTGTGAGTAGTCTTCATTTTTCAGCTTCTTTATCATCTATAGTTACAGTCAAAGTTTAGTCTTGATCAAGTCCAGTCGGTCCCAGTCAAATCAAGTCATGCCTTAGTAAAGTAGTGGCTACTTTACTATAAGCTTCTGGTTGGAGTTTTGGAAGCAACACGAAAAGTCATGTTTAACCACATTATATCATTCTCCCACACTCGCGCTTGTAATTCGGCAATTTATAAATAAAACACCACTATTTTTATGCATAAAAACTCGAAAAAATACTAGTTTTAGAAAAAAATACAATGAGGCGACACGACGCTCACCGCGTTCCCGCCAAAACTCTCCGCCTTTATTATTTTTTGCCACATTATGGCCCCTGCCTGTCAAAAGGTTGCTGACCCCTGTCCTAAGACAATAATAAACACGTAGTGTTACCGCGCCTTCGACTAAACGGTCAAAGTAGAAACCAAACTTTACATGCACAGGGAGATGTGGGAATGAAAACTTGGTCTACCAACAAGCATTTAATTGAAATAGTTGCTCAGCAAGTGTTACCTCGAAGGAATAGGTAGTCTAAGAAATTGCGGCAAGCCCCCAAATAACACACATAAAGACATACACATCCACTTGTGTGTGTATAATACTGCTGTACTTTTAATGTATAAGTAATGATATGAACGCGACGCTCTCCTGATGGTAAGAGATAACACATGTTTATGACCATTGCAGCGATACACAGAAGTAGTAAAACAAAGCCCAGGGCGTCGCTGCTTTGGCGCTCATTACTTTGAGACTTTCGATGGTTAGTCTTAACAGTCCTGTAATTTCGCTAGCTGCAGTAAATACCCTTCAAATCGGAACACTTATGTTTACAATACTGCTTGGCGGTTGAATATCTAATACCGCGGTGGCACCTACCTAGACGACCTCCTGCATGTAAGGAGATCTAGCACCTAGTATAAATCTTCTGTCTTTTAATCTTCTCGTTCCTAATAGTAGAAGAACGTAAGAGAAATGGCATAGTTTCAGTTTCCGTTAAAGTCCGACAGGGGCGCTAATCCACTTTCCAATCTTTCTATAAGGACCCACTTTATAATATATGAATGTCTACATAGTTTAAAACAAAGTCGCTTCCCGCTGTCTGTACGCTTAGACCTTTTAAACTACCCAACAGATTTTAATGCGGTTGCCATCAATAGACAGAGTGATTCAAGAGGAAGTTTATATACATGCATATACACCACATAAGTATCTACATTGCACCCGTGCGAAGCCGGGCGGGTAGTAGGTATAAAATAAAACATCCTTTTGAAAGGAAGTCTCATAGATTAAGTAATTAACTCTAAATTTCTAAATTACTGTGCCTAACATAAATTCTTGTAAATTAATGTCTTTTCAAGTCTTAATTGATAAACAGTAGGACCACTAAATGAGGCCACGGAACTTCTTATTTTCCCAATTAGCTTTGTAAATGAAAAATTATCATAGTATTAAATTAGGTATGTTTTTGTTTTACTTACGCGGGATTACTCACGTTTATTTTTATGGGAACCTGATAATGTATTGAATACTAATATACTTTTTTGTGGGAATGCATACTTTAAAATTATATTTTTAGAATACCCAGACACATTTACAGACAGTTTCAGTTCCGAAATTTATTTTATTGGCAGTCAATTTAATCACATTCACACAATAATAGGTATTATCACACAAACATAAATATAAAATTGTGTAATTGTTTGTGTGTGTTACATCTTAACGCTGTAATAGCTTACCATAAAATTTGCAATTTAGATAACTTGAATACCAGATTAACATGCCAAAATCAATAAAAATAATACAGCCTATATCGGGGATGGCAAACCTATGACATGCAAGCCAACAGAGGCACGCGACAAAAAAAAAATACTTTTCGATTGTATTTGACGTTATTGTATGTGTGAGCGTAATATAAAATACGTAGTGCCTAATTTGAAAATAAAAAAATACACTAGGTAACTTTTACTTTTAAGCAAATTAAAAAAAACTAGTATTATTATTTGGCTTTTTATATTATTACTTACTCTATTTAATCACGAAGTTTTAGCTAAATGATTATAACGAACATTTTACAATAGCACGTCATGGCCATATTATTATTTTTTCTGTAGAAAATGGCACGTTCATTATTATTAAATGTTTGCCACCCCTAACTTACATTTATATAGTCTAGGCGGCAATGAAGAACCCTCGCTACCCCATCTCGACTCGCACTTGACCTTGTCTTAAATAGCAGTGTATGATGAAGTCCCATCTAAATTATGCTTTTTTGGTCGTCATTACATTTTTTATTCTCATTAGCAATAATCATTAAATTCCAATCACAATCCAATAAACGTTTTTACATAAAGATACGGTTGCTAAACACCGGTAGAGGAAAAAAGGTGATCATGAGTATAAAACGATGGACTAAGCATGTAGATAATGGCGTACAATGGCCAGTTGCAATTGCCAGTATTGTGACACAGGATATTATTATCATAGGGGCATGGTCATAATACGACGCGACGGAATCGCGCGATTTTAAACTGATCCCGATGGTTTGGTTTACCACGTGATACTAGTCTTTTGTTACACTTTATAACAAGCGTAACAAGGCTGGCGTCTTTGTTTTTGGCATCGCACTTTCTGCATTTGCCAGTGTCGTGTATATCATATTTTAAAGCTACGCAAGATAAAATGGACTAGGTACAAAAAAGCCTTAGTCATAGTATCTTTATTACATAAAGTAAGTCAAAGTCAAATCCAATCCGTGCATTAATAAAGTACTGAATTTACGATTTTGAAGTACGATATTACCAGAAAGCTACTTCGGAGTTTTAAAAATAACATGACAAAATATTTATGTACCACCACGGTATCTTTAGTATGTAGCTAAACGTGTTGAGGCGAACGAGACGCTCTCCTGATGGTAAGAAATAACGCATGCCCATGACCCTTGCAGCGATACACAGAACTTTGACTAGCAAAACAAAGTTGAGGGTATCGCTGGTTTGACGCTCATTACTTTGATACACTCGATGGTTAGTCCCAATAGCTCTGAAATTTCGCTAGCTGCAGTACCCTTCAAACCGGGACACAGTAATGTTTACACAACGTTGTACCGTTGCCGTTGTTGAATATATGGTACTGTTGCTTAATATCTGCCAATCCGTCTGATTATTATTATTTGCCATCTAAGGAATTAAAAACAAACTCGTAATGTAAAATCCTTGTCTTTGTGTTTCCAGGATCAAAGCTGGCATCCGTCGAGCTGGTAGGAGTGAGTGGATGCTCTCAAGACGCCAAGGAGTGTGTGCTTAAAAGAAATACCAACGCCACCATTAGCATAGACTTCATACCATGTGAGTACCTGCAGAAGACGAATGTGCTCTAAATAAAGCAAAAAACAAAACTTGGAGCAAACTGTCTGCCATGGCCAAGCTAAGTCAAGCTTTCAGGTTTAAACTGGCAGGCTAGGGCTGGTCACTCAGCTTTATCAACCTACTTTTTATTTTCATGTTACATAAATTAAAGCGATGCTATTTCATCAGTGAGAAGACAGAGAAGTAAAAGTTTTGACGGGAACGTCGAAAAACCACCTCAGTGCATCGTGTCATTATCTAGACCTTGTGTTTTTTTTTAGTGTTAACGGACTAGGTATTTGATCACAGCTCACTTGATTTTAAGCGACGGTGCTATCGTAGATGATAAACCCGTCTAGCCTAGAAAGGATCTGGCTCTTAAGTGAGGCTACCAGAAAACACCGTTAGGTGCTTGGCGGCAGATTTTCAGCTTGAGGGGCCGCTATCCAGCCGAAAACCTACTAGAAATTACCCTACCACCATGCTAAGGTTTCGTCACGATGTTTTCCTTCACCGGCAGCACGAACTCATTGTTGGGGTGTAAATCCACGCCCCTCGGTGGGTGAACCCTCCGCGCTAAGCACGAAGCTATTATCTCTACATCGTTTTTTCGAGTGTTTAGGTTACAAACAAGAGACTTTTTTTAAAGTTTGTGCCGAATTATACACACATGTGGGCAGATGAAATAGTGAACTTGCTCCACAAAGTTATCAAGCTTGCAGTCACATCATCATCATCAGCCATGGAAAGTCCACTGCTGGACATAGGCCTCCTCCTGGGGGGGTTTTGCCAATACTCGCCACGCTTGGCAGGCGGGTTGGCGAGCGCAGTTAGGTGTGATTGTTCAAGGAAGACGCTGCTGCCCATCTTCCGAATTACATCCCTTAGCCGACTCTTACGGCAACCACGGGTAGAGAGGGTGGAGTACTATTCTTACGCCGGCACCACCACGGCACAAGCTTGCAGTAGCAACTATTATATTCTATTATTCGATATGTTATTATTGGTAACGTATGTTACAGTTAAGTATTCTCCTATTTAGCGATAAGGTCGACAGTTGTTACTGATGTTAATAATGTTTAATTTCTTTTTCTGCTATACTGTATATTTTTTTTATGTGTACTATAAAGAGTTAATCAATCAGCCAGTTAATTCGCAGCCGTTACTAAGGCTTAAAATTGGCCTTATGATAATTCGTATATAATTGCAGCTTCCGATGTGAAGACTATCACGACGGATGTACACGGTGTGATAATGAACCTGCCGGTGCCGTTCCCGATGCCGCAGCCAGATGCTTGCCGGGACTCCGGCATCACCTGCCCCTTGAAGGTAATACGGTCTCACTCAAGACAACTTCTATTCTTCTAAGTCAAAGTCAAAAGCTTTATTTGCATGACAACAGGTACACAAAATCTTAAATATAATTATTTCGTCCATTGTCAACCATTACGGTGTGCATATTATTTTTATACTTACACATAAAAATTAAATATACATATTTACCTATGTGAAAGGCATATGTATATTTACAAAGACAAAGAAATCAAAATGATATTTACAAAGTATATGTATTTATAAGTATTTTCAGACTACCTTCCTTGTAAGAACCGCTGAACTTGTTGCTAGCGACTGTGTTTCTAAGTACCTACCTACAACCTGGGTTAAAGAAAAACGTGAATGGATATTTTCTAGGCAAACATGCCCCATCTTCGGCCTTATCGTCGCTTTCTATCTGATCTGATTTTGGCCAAATTTTCATAGTCCGATGTAAAAAGATAGTTAAAAAAAAAAAACAATAATCGCTGTGACATAGGTAAATGCATCACCTTGGCTTATACCTTAGGCATTAAATTATCATTATTGTCAGCTTATTCGGACGCTTGTTCTTCATGAAATTGCCATTCAGGCTATTACAAAAAAGAGATTCACGTCGCTTTTTCATAATCACCCCACAGAGCTCAGTACCTGCCCCATGAACCATACAATACTACCTATATTAAATTAGCGACCGGCAAAATAAAATAAACCGTATCAAAATCCGTTGCATAGTTTTATACGCCGGTTTTATATTTTACAAGAACTTAACGAATACACGAAATGCAACTTTATTTGACACTATTGTTTTATTTTTCAAGGTAGGTGTTTGACCACAGCTCACCTGATGTGACGGTGTGGCCGAAGATAGAAAAAAACACACCTAGCCTGGAATAGAACTGGCTCTCAAGTGACGCTCCCGTAACACACCGTTAGTTGTTTGGCGGCAGATTTTTAACTTGAGGTAGCTAACCAGCAGAGTACTAGAAAATACCACCACCATACTATGGTTTCCTCACGATGTTTTCCTTCACCGGCAGCTCAAACTCATTGTTGAGGTTTGAACCCTTACCCTTCGGCGTGTGAACCGACCGCGCTTATCACTGAGCTATCATAGCTAAATTTGATAATGATACCTGAATTAACTATAATGATCGGTTATGTTACAGTCCGGCGAGAAAGCCAGCTACAGAGCGTCGCTACCTGTCTTGAAGTCCTATCCGCAGGTGAAAGTGGACGTGAAATGGGAGCTCAAGAACCAGGACGACGAAGACCTCGTCTGCATCCTCATACCCGCTAAAATTAAGTAAATACGTTAGGAAAGCACACTGGCTTAGACGGAGGACTATAGAACACTATGAAGAACAAAAATAAAATAACACTGGCTGATACCTACATAATTACATACATAAATCGGTACTAAGGTTATTGTCATAGGGCCTAGATGGCGACACTTTCTGTGAGCGTTTTGGGTTAATTTGGCTTTACGTTGGCCACTACGTATTAGTAAAGCGACACATCAATAGATGTCGCTACATTTTGAGTGTTATCGAGATAACAGAAACATCGATCAACGGAGCGGATACGCCGTGCATACAGTTTCTTATTGTATTTAATATGATTAAATATATGGAATATTGTAAGTGTGGCAAGAATTTATAACTAAGGAAATGCAAAGCGAAATTTATGGCATGATTTTGCTATCCAAACAAATTACAATTCTTAACTAAAATGATAAGGCTAAAAAAATTCAAACACTCTCGACCTCGATACATTGTAGCGGAGTCTTGATGTCGATGTGGAAGCTTGTCTGAATTTTTGATCAAATAGGTACTATATAATATAGAACATTGTGGAAACAAGAGGTAGGAAACCCGTGAAAGATAGGTGTTTGATTACAATCAATTCTAAATCTAAGTGACCGCAAGGTCGAAGATAGTAATCACGCCTAGCCTGGAATGGAACTCTTCCTATAACCACTTTACAAACATTAAAGAGTTGTGCAAAATTGGTTCGTACCGACCTTGATGGACTGTCCCATTTAGTTCTCTTTCCTTCTCGTTGATCCGCACACTTGTTGATTGTGTAAAACCACGCTAAGCCAGTTAGGATTGTATTGTAAGTTAATTTCGCATAGCTGTGATAAAGAACTATTTGCAGTTTTTAAAATTATATTAACAAAACATTATTTAATATTTTTCAATAAAAACATCACTTTTTTTAAATTTCATTTAGCAGTTTGTTTAACTTATCATTTTACTAACTGGTTTTAAAAAAAATCTAAATAATTGTATTACACCAAAGTTAGGTAAGGTGGTTTTGTACAACTTAGGTGTTATAATAAATTTATTTAACAACTTTTGTGCTGTTTTTCTCCAACCAAAACTCCGTAGCATTCAATGGTATCGCCGTGCGGGGTTGTCTGGTCTAGAACCCGTACACCTAGGACTAGCGATACAGGTTTAGGTTTAAAAGGCCCCTTTAAACACGTATTAAAGTTAACCTTCATTGCCCGTCTTCCCATCCCTGTACCCAACCAAATTCAATATGATTCTACCAATGCTGCTTTGGATACTCTTTCCATGATGTTCTTGGCAGACCGAGGTCTTTTCGTAAATTTCTTTTTCTTTTACATGACAATTTTCATTAGGTAGTACTTGGTATGTATTATGAATTTTTTTATTGTATTTTCACATTTACTATATGTAAATAGAATGTAAATTGACATGACATGCTTTCTTATATAATAAAAAATTGTAAGGAATAAATAAATAAAAAATAAAAAAATTAGGTTGTTGGGTAAGGACCCTAAAGCTTGCACTAATAATGAGACCATGCGATCAGGCGGGTTTTTGTGAAGTGCGAGGCGGCAGATTTTCAATTTGAGGAAGGTAGCTAGCCAGACGAGTACTACAAAGTACCCTACCAACACGCACGCCTAGCTACCACTTACAGCTCATAAGTAGCTACTATTGACGTAAAAATAAATTTGACCACAAAGACTAAAGAAAGAGTTTTTGAAAATACAATAGTAGCGCCACTGCTACGAAATAAAATCGTTCGCATATAGTTCAGAAGAAAACACAACCTAAGCTTAAAAAGTTTATTAAACATATAAAATATATTTTAGTCTTTAAATATCTGCTGTTAAAACTAAAAATCTGTTTTCTTACAAACTATGCAAATCTTATAAGTACCTATAATGTATAATTTTATAATTGCCGCGTGCAAGTGAAAAGCTATTTTAGTATAAAAAAGGCATAATTTTATGATCAATTAATTTGAGAACTATACATAGGGAGTAACGGTATTACGTCGCATGGTATATTCCCAACCTCCCCCACAATAATTCAAAACTTTTGTATTTGATATATATGTATATATTACGGGTAATTCTACAAGAGATAAAGCTTGGATAAAGTTTGAAAAGTGACAAAAACAAATTTAAATTCGCAGTTTCCCCGTGTACAACTAGATGTCTACCCAACTGACTAGGTAATGTTAGGTTAGTTTTGAAACTATTTGTCATAAGTAATTCTTGTTTACATCCCATTTGACAGCCCTATTGGTTCATTGGTATTATATCTGCTTTAGGAGCTGTAAAGCGTGGGTTCAATTCCTCCCAAGACAAACATTTATTGGTATAAACAAATGTTGGTTGTGTCTGGGTGTTCTGTATGTATTATAAGTATGTATGTACACAAAAGTATATAAGTATTCTATCAGTTATCTGGTTCCCATAGTACAATCTTTGCTTAGTTTGGGGTCACATGGCACTGTGTGTAATGTCCTATGATATTTATTTATATTACCTACATCTGATTACGAATTTCCTTATAATACATTTTGTCGTCTTTAAATTCTTTAAATAAAACTTTATGATATCAATTATTTGGTTTTTCAAGCCCTAATCAGCAATTGGGTAAGCTTAGGTGTACACGGGTAATCGTTAATAATTTGTTATTATCGTTTTTCGAACTAATAGAAGTAGGTAATGCTAAGTAAACCCGGGTAAACTTAGGTTCACTTCGTCGTCTAGCGTTACCCGCAACATATACATAAGTATAGTAAATATTATGTATTCGATTAGATATTTCGATATTTAATGCGATGAGAGTTCTTTTTATGTTATTTCTAAAACTCCATGGGAGTCACAACTTTTGACTGTGAGATTTATCTCCGATAGCTTATTTGTTTGAGACATTAAACTAAAAAATCTTCAATAAAGCTATTTTTTTATTACAGAATAGGCTTGCGTTTAAGTGCCAACTCGCCTGAGGTTAAGCGACGATATGGTCTACGATGGAGCACGCCAAAACCAACGTCTTACCAAGAAGAAACCGTTTTACTCGCGATTAATTGAAACTATCGGGGAACAGCCACTAGGGCAACAAATGCTAAATAACTGTTACGATAACAGTGGAATCAAACCGTCTTGCTTCGAGTTTTTAGGGTATTAACCTTGAAACGGGGACGCTTTTTAGACCTCCTGGCGGTCCCATAATAGAATGGGCAAGGTGGAATTTTTATCGGAACCGGTTTATTAATAGGTATACTGATTATAAATCAACATGTCATAGGGGCTGATGGGAATCAACCAACCTCGTGTACAGTTTTAAATTCGTCACATGAGAAAGCGAAAGCGAATACGAAAAAGTACCCTACCACCACGCTATAGTTTCCTCACGATGTTTTCCTTCACCGGCAGCTCAAGCTCATTTTTGGGGTTAGAACCGACGGCCTTCGGCATGCGAACCGACCGCGCTAACCACTGAACTATCATCGCTGTGTTGTTGTCATCATCATATTTTTAGAGCTGGTTAAATAACTACTAAAGCAAAGTTATTAAAATTCATTTTGAGAGCTGCTACTATATAAATGAATCAACCACATGAATCCTTTAACATAATTAAACGATGAAGTAATAAAGGTATGTATATGTTACTGTAAAAGCCCGAACTACGGTAAATCCTAAGTATTTCCAGTAAAACCTAAGATTTACCAACTCTTAATGGTAAAAGTCCGGACTGTTCTAGGATCATCGGATTTTTCGAACTTTTACCACCATTCACTTGGTAAATCTTAGGATTTGCCTTAAAGACACGGTGTAATACGAAATAAATATGTCAGAACGTGTTTGGCGTATGGTCTCGTACAGTCTGCAGCCCCAAACCCCCCCCCCCCCTCACGCTACCCGCTGGACTATTTCTAGACATATGTAAATAAAAAGTAAGGTTTTGACTGGTAGTTAATTGAAATAAATGATTAAGAAGTAATCATTGTTTTATTCCTAAAACCTACATTTACCAACCGCCACTGGTAAAACCTAGTATGCACTAAATTCCAATGGTAAAAGCTCGAAAAAGTGGTTCCTTTTTTATAAATTCTTACATTTACCAACTTGTGCTGGTAGAACCTAAGATTAACCAATATTCGTGCTTTTACAGTAATATATATATATATATATATAAATAAATACTTACACATTGAACCGAGGACCTTTCTGAAGTCGGTTAATAATCATTTTTTCTTAAGAGAACTTTTACATTTACAACATAGCTGCTCCTCTTTCTTACTCTTATTAAAATGCAAATTGAATTCACGTTTAAAAATTTTTCTATACATAGATTCTTTTACAGGAACAATATTATCTTTCGTACATTCACTACTGTACATATCATACATTTTTTTGATGTTTAACTTCTTTTGTAAGTATTGTTTCTTTTTAGAAAACTGTTTGATCGGTTTTGAGTCTATTGTTGCAAAGGACATGATGTGTTTCCGTACCCTATCTTTGATTTCGTTTGGTAACGCATGTGCACTCGCTTCATTGTGCCCTCTACCGTCTGGTTTTGGTAGATTAGTTTCCGTTTTACTCAAATGGACATTGTAAACTGGTTTTTGTGAGATTGCTAGTGTACCTAAATAGAAGTTTTTACATACTCCATAACGCTCAGATCTGATAATAAAATAGTATTTAAAGGAATGTTTTCGTTTGTGATTCTCCATTGGTTTGCTGTGTTTGATGTCATGCCGTTCTGTTGTGTTTAAGAGGAAATGCTTCTTTTCATTAGCGTTAAGTGAATAGAAAGCTTGAAATACTAATTCTCTATCAGCATCTGATATTCGGTCTTTGCATTTGTACTTGCAGTTAGTGAGACAGTTTTTGGTTGTCTTTATCTTCCGTTCCGGTACGTATTTGCCTCGACGGCTGATGTATGCTTCTCCACGTTGATGTTTTATTTTGCGTACATTGCAAGCCCATGCATTTGGGTTCTGTGTCTCACTGCGAGGCTTTTTCTTCTTTGGCGGAGGTTCTGTACTCTCTGGTTGTGACAGGTTTTCTAATTTGCACCTGGAATTTTATAAGAGCAATTGGCAATGGGCTGGACACATCTGTTGCAGAACCGATAACCGCCCGGGTAGACATGTTCTATAGTGGAGACAACGAATTGTCAAACGTAGCGTTAGGACGCCCTGAGTCTCGATGGAGTGACGATATACGTAGGACAGCTGGCGGTGGATGGAAGCATCGGATCGGAAGGATCGGGCTGAGTGGCGTGACTACAAAAGGCTGATGATGATAATGGTACCCCTCAGTTTAGGTGTGCTCCGGTATCTTCAGTTTTTCACTTCTGGCCACTGCCTAAGTCTCAGGGCATCCTACACACATCCTTTAAGTTATGCTTATGGCTTGTAACATAGTAACATAATAATAATTATGGAAACAAACAAAAAACTTACTCTTCATTTTTATCCTCAATAATAGGCACATCAGGATCCACCTTTGTCACAACACATGGGTCTTTTGGATAATCATACTGTCCATAATACTGCTGGACCTCGTTTACTAGCATATGCTGCTTGTACACTGGGACGGGTGGTAATAGCATGTGGGAGGTTATCTGGAGCTGTGAAGTCAAGTCCGTATGGATAACCTGTCCCTGCATAGGTTGCTGCATTTGTAGATGATTTTGTGACATAACCAGCTGAAAGAAAAATTATATTTTATTGGAAATGTATGTATTTGCTCACTTAGGTCACTAATTAGTCAGATGGTAAACTACTACTAGCGGTGTGGGTGATCTTTATTTACCTATGTTAAACATGAATGTGAATGTTTGATGACATCTTGTGCACAGTTCAAGTGTTGGTGCTAACTTTCATCACAGGAACAATAATAATTGGTACTATCAACGGTGCTCATAGCCCCAGATACTGACACTTAATTCCATAATTATGACTGAGAGAATAGAAATCAGAATCACTGCTAGTTAGGCCTCTTACAAAGGGTACTTACTACTAAATATATATATAGTATTCGACAGACGTGTCCATTGCCAGTTCTAGAGTTCTAGTTTTAGAGCACAGTACCGAGTTTTTTATGCATATATTTTTCACATGAATATATGTAATACTTATGTAAAACTGCCGTGCCGTGGTGGTGCCGGCGTAAGAATAGTACCCTCTTTACCAGTGGTAGCCATAAGTCGGCTAAGAGATGTAATCTGGAAGATGGGCAGCAGTGTCTTCCTTGAACAATCACACCTAACTGCGCTCGCCAACCCGCCTGCCAAGCATGGCGAGTACTGACAAAACCCCCCCAGGAGGAGGCCTATGTCCAGCAGTGGACGTGCTATGGCTGATGATGATGATTCAAATTTTTATTTTACTTATGGCTCCAAAAATTTTACCTAAATGCTCTAATGGATTGATAAATTATAGTTGACACCAAAATATTGTATACAGTAGTGTGCAATAAATTGGGTATAGTAACTTAAAACTATTGCAACAATTGATGAATTCAAAGCTAAAAGTAATCTCTTCTATTTCTAGGCAACCTTGGGAAAAGGATGGTGAGAGATAATGTCTAACTATGGCATCAATGCTTTTAATCTTTTTTACTTTAAATCATTCAATGTCAAGTCTTTTTATTATAATTTTAGTTACTACATGGTAATGTTTATATCCTACTGCTCAGGAGCACAATATCATATACAAAACCTGGCTAAGCACTCTCCTGTAAATGAAACACTGTGTTTTTTTTTTACCAATATATGTATAGTTCTGACATGAACTGTGCGATGCAACTAGTACTTTAACTTACATGATTCTGATTTTGTGACATCATATCATTCTGCATTGATGAGACTGGTATATGGTCTGTTGTCATAGTCTGCGGATATGGGACCTTCCCATGTGATGACAGTGATGGATGGGTGATATGGATGATCTGAGGGTTCTGGAGCTTGGCATCTGATGTTGGAGGTTGGTGCTGATACACTTGCACCAGATGTGGGATGTTCGGTGGGCCAGGCTGCATCGGGTCCATATTGAACTGGAACTAAAGTGCACAAATAAGCAAAAAATGGATATGAACTAAGTAAGTGAAGAATTAAATGACATAAGTTCGACAAAACATCAATTTAACTAGAATATTACTCCAAGCTTAATTAATAAGCAAGTTTGGTTTTAGTTAGTGTGGTGTTCTGTTACATAGTGGTCACATTGTAAATAAATACTGTAAACATACTGGACTGCCATAAAAATAAAAGATGAGTCATACAGTGTAAATTTAATTTTAATAACAGCTTGCCCTTTAAAATTTTCAAGACATGTAGTTAGAAATTCAAAGTTTGCGCGACTTGAGTATAACTATGTAAAGTAAGTATTGCAGAATGATAAGGTATTTCATGAAATAACACAAAGTGAAAGGTCATCAAGACACCTTGCAACATCCTCGATTGGGGCAGGGCTATATCCAAATACTTACTTTAATCTTAGCTTTCTAATTTCCGATGTTCGGCACATAGAAAATAAAGTTTATTTACAAACAATATACTGAATATGCCACAGTTCTATCTGAAATTTTAACAAAATGGATCACACCAAGCTAGAACTTTTGCAAACAAAAAGCAATTTCCATGATTTTTTTCTGGTCTACGCAGAAATAACAAAAAATAACTTCAACGAAACAACGAAATGAATCTTTGTAATACAAAGCGTACAATGGAACGCATGTAATTTGACGTTTCTAGTGATGTATAAGACCGATAAATGTACCGGTTTTATACGATTATTCGTTGAATGTAATATTGTATCCAACAATCAATAAAATAAGAAAACTCTTTTTATTTTGTTCATTTTAATAGCAAATATAAAACGTTTTTTCGAAAATAGTAAATGATTTACATTTTTATACACTTTGGTTATTGCAACTAAAATAGTTTGTAAAGTGCTATGTACAACATAAAATTTTAACATACAAAAAAAATCAAAACATTAAATGCTTGTCTTCTATATAAAATGTGGAATAATAATTATAATACACAAAAGTACAGCTGAATGTAAGATTAATACATTGTTTTAAATTTTGTATTAGCAAATAAATTAAATCCTTACAACAAATTCTGTTGTTTTTGTCTTTAATATACTTATAAATAATAATTGGTCGTTATAAGGTATCATTTACTTTGATTGGATTTGTACTTGGCATAGTGCTTATAATTATAACATTATTTATTTTGGAATTTATTTTCCAAAAAATTATACACATAATCATACACAACTAACATAATAGCTCCACCTGGTCCCAACCGCAACACCTTGGGTAAAAGTCCTTTATAGAGTGCTCGGAAGCTGAAAAGTAAAATAATTATGATTAGTGGTATAATTTACCAATACTTAGAAAAAAAACTTACAAAATAATGACTATAGTCATTTTAATCAAATAGAACTGTGTAAGTATAGTTGTATAGTAAGTAAATACCTAAATTTTCTTACTTTTAAATTTGCATCGAATAATTATATCATTCCTTGAAATTGTTTACTAATTTCAATGGATCATACAGATAATTTATCAAATGACTTGACAAGTACGAAACTGATTCGAACTAAGTAGTTACTGTTAGTTGTGAATAGGCTTGATACAAAAAAGCTAGTTTATACTTATGTATGTACGTAAGGAATAATATTTTTTTTGGCGTAAATAAAAAAGAAAATTCGTATAAATTTTAATAAAATTGAACTGAGTAAAATGATAACTAAACGACATCATGAACTTTAGTTTTTAATAAATGACACGTCATTTGCGTTATAGTCGGAGTATTTAACTTATATGAATATGAATAAACCCGTATAAGTTTAAAATGTCTCAAAATACGTCAGTTTCCATATTAACACAACATTATTAACAGAGTTTAATTGAGAAGTAAATTAAACTTTTACCAAAAATAATAGTGTGTGCATGCGTCCGTAACAGCACAAACTACATTATATATAGGGTACGTAACAGTGTGGCACGATGGAGCGCGTGCAACTCGTAAAAGTGAAAAAAAAAACACTCTGATCAGAATTCCATAACGTCACAAAACAGATAATACTTACAGATATCCCAATAAAAATACAAGATTTTAGTAACATCTATCGATTTTATGTCAAAACGATGATATTAATAAATCACAATAGATCGTATCAAAGCAGATAAAAGTTGCTATAAAAGTGAAGTAGGTAAAAAAAATATTATGTTGATAAGGAAAAAATAAACATAGTGCTAGTCAGTTACGTACATGTAATTAACATAAATTACATCCACTAACTAAAAATTTAATTACATTTCAATTATCAAAATAATCACTACAGAATAATTAGATTCGATGGAGTTTGGAATAAACTCAGTCGCCTTGAATAAATTGAAGTAAGATTGCAATCTAGAAGAATAGCTACCTACTTACTTATCTATACACACTATTTAATATAGGTATATTGTATTATCTTGTATTTATTTTATGCCAGTAGATAAAGTTACGCAACTTATCTGCGAACAAACAAATGACACAGGAAAACTTGAAATTACGTTATGTATAAATACACTTGTCATTATTTAAAACTTGTCTTGTATCGTAAGCGATATGTATTTTTTTCAGGTTTAGGTATATACTATCTCAGTTTCTGTAGATTGTTTTTAAATTCTTAGCATTGCATTGGTTCCGTGTATTACTTGATTCACTTGGCATCCTGCCAAAATTAATTCTAAATAGATTGTTTTGCACAAAGTTGACGATTATATTTTTAGCAAAAGGCATTTCGCATACAATGGGGTCAGTGTTTTATTCTTGAGAATGAACTTGCAGTTTCCGATCATCGAGTATTAGCATTTGGTTATTATACTTTGCCATTGTGATATCGTTGGTATTTTTTCTATTCTTTTTATTAATTGAGCTCTTATTTTAAATAAGTGGTGGTGTCAGTGTAAGAATTGTACCCCACCCTCTCTACCCGTGGTTGCCGTAAGAGTCGGCTAAGGGATGTAATCCGGAAGATGGGCAGCAGCGTCTTCCTTGACCAATCACACCTAACTGCGCTCGCCAACCCGCCTGCCAAGCGTGGCGAGTATTGGCAAAACCACCCCAGGAGGAGGCCTATGTCCAGCAGTGGACGTCCTATGGCTGATGATGTGATCGTCCCAAAGGATTAGGATTAGGAAAGAATAGGAGCTGTTTGAGCGGTTATTGCTAGCATTTTCTTTATTATAATCAATTCATTGACTTACCCTTCTTCTTTGTACACTAAAACGATTGCTCCTGTAGTAGAAGAATATTTAATAATTCCGGGGGTTGGTTGTGGTCCTTGAATTCTACTTTTTGCGACATCAAAGGGTATATTAATGCAAGACCCTAAAACTCCTGACGTAAATCCTATCGCAACTTTCCGCCCGAATTCTAAAAGTGGATCCTGAAAATAATTTATGTGAATAATTGAACCAATAGTGGAATATTTTATTGTCTTTTGGCCCGTTAAGATCACCATAACAATACAAGATAACATGCATTACTATCATTTCATTGTTATCAAAGCAATAAAATTGATTAAACACTTATAAAGTATGTATAATGTATATAATGTATAGAAGTATTTTAAACTTTTTCGAATTTTTGTAGTATCAAAAGGAATATCATGCTCAAACAAATTTTATAAAAACCTCATATTCAGGAACCATTCCTTTTACACTATGGTAAAATCCAAAATACACCATATTAAATACGCCATTCCGTGCAATTGTAGCTGTAAGTCCCTTATTTAGGCCCCTTGACCCCAGTCCATTTTCTCTAACAATTTGTCTCGTTACAGACCATGTGCTAGGCAGCTGACTTGCTAAAGCCTTGTTCGATTGCAACGTCACTTTGACAACCTCAAATGGGTTAACTAAAATTGCTTCTGTTATACCAGCTCCCAATCCAGCTAAAGAAAAAGTCTGAAAAATACAATGTTATCCTATTCATTTAAAAATATTTAATTAGCTGATAAAAGAATATAATATAACATGTATTAAATAAACATTTGACACTCTATTTAAACTTTCTTTCTCATTATAATAGTGATAAGACAACAAGGCAATGTTGATTTAGTAAACAGTAAAAGAGACACAATTTTTATCTAATTCTTATCAGATTTTTCTTTGATATTACTTTTAGTTCAAAATAAAATATATACATAGTTACGACATAATTTATAAAAATGATTTTATAATAAGTAAATAAAAAATTACTAACCAGTGGAGTTGGTGTGTTAGACCCAAACATAAATATTTTTTTGTATTGCTCAAAAGTTGCAAATTTCACAGCCCGCTTAGGCGTTTCTGCTAATATAGGAGGCAAAATTCCTTTCCAAAATGATGTGAGTCCTTCATATTTGTACATTTTCTTCATACAATCCAATATACCATTATAATAATGAGGGTCTGAACTCTTTAAGCCACCCTTCACATTTGATTGTATTTGTAGTCTTGTTTTCACCAAATCCAAAGGATGCATGATGCAAACTTCAACAAATCCAGCACTTCCACCAGCACCAATTTGCATAGCAGCTTGTTTTAATAATTTTTCAATTTCAGCCATTTTTATGTATCACAGTCAAATGATTAAGAAATAATGTTTCAATATATAAAATATTATCTTCTTCTGGGGAACCACATTACTCAAACTAAGATTAGCACCAAAACACAACTGCGCTCAACTGAGTCAGTCACACAATTTTATTATTAACAAAGTAGTGAATAAAAAAAAAATTAGTAAGGAGGGTTTGCATTGATGTGACAAAGGAATTCGATTCATGACAGTAGAATATTATTCGATGTTTTCCGGTTTTTGATTATTTACAAAATGTCGAAACCAAACTGACATGCTATTTCATTTGTCATTGCATGCGTTCTATTCTGTCCGCCTGTCAAAATCGTAATGAAAGTGTTGTTTCATGAATAATTTCGGTGTATTTTTCAATAAATACCGTCACTATAATAGTTTTTTCCGGAAACACAGCTATCTTCCAAATATATAGTCGTATATCTTGTTTAATCGGTGATAAGTATTATACAAGCGATTTATTTACGAAAAAATATGCGTCAATAGAGTTCACAATCGCTCGCGTACTCCCATCCAAAATGGCAGGAACAAATTTGCAGTTGTGAAAAATGATTTTATAAGTGTTTCATGTAGTGCAATGTGGGTGGACGGTGTCCTGCGCGCGGAAATGTGGACATAACGTGTACAATGGGTTCTCAGACTCTAGAGATACTGCGGCAAGGCGTCTGGGCATCGTTAACTGGAGGATGGTTCTATGACCCTCATCAAAATTTGTTTTGCAACACAGTACATCTGTATATCTGGTTGTTCCTACTATGTGTACCGTTTTCTGTGTACCTGGTGAGTTTATACTGTTTATTTATGCTTTAGTCTGGTGTAAAAAGCGGTTAGAGTAATCTAACAGGATCCAGGTCAAGTTGTTTACAACATTGTTTTGCTGCAATCATTTTGAATCCTGATGCTTAATGCCCTGAAAAAGCCTTTTTTAAAACGTATTGACTACTAGTCATGCAATGACAAGTCAGCTTTCAGAATTAATGTCAATATCTATTTTAACTCATATTACTCTTGTTATTTTCACATTGCTGTTTTGCACATGCATCCAGATTTCGTCAGTAGATATTCTAAGGCACTGTATAATGTTGAACTTGGATTTCCTGTAGCTAACTAAAATACCTAAAACCTCTGTAAGTTGATTAACTGACTCATGACACAACTTCTCTGATAGCAATTTGTTTTATTTAAATGTGTTCGCATAATAATTAAAAGTAACAAACATTTGTTAAATGTATGTTTTTTAATGTTTGACAGACCAGGTGTTTGACCAAGGCTCGCCTGATGTTAAGTGATGGTGTGGTTGAAGACTACCTAACACACCTAGCCTGGAATGGAACTGGTTTCCAAGTGAGGTTTCTGGAATGCACCATGAGGTGGTTGGCAGAAGATTTTAACTTGGGGGTAGTAGCTAGCCAAACTAGAAAAGTAAAAAAAAGTAGAAAGTATCTTACCACCTTGCTATGATGTTGTCAATGTTTTCCTTCACCGGCAGCTCATTCCTCATTTACACCGATTCATAAGTTAACTGATCAATTCATAAGTCCTACATATCAGTATTTCGCTTATTCACAAAAGTTTAAGTACCTATATTGGTTAGAAAATGTTGATGACTGTATGCAAAAACGCAGTTGAACAACTGAAAATGTACCTATATACATTTCTATATTGGTGTATTTTACTTGCAGGTTTGTTTTAAGCTTTATGCAGAACTTAATGTACATATAGGTACATAATAATAGATTAAATGCATGTCAGTGTCCAAAAAGTTGATTGCCAAAATTGTTGTTTTTCAAGGCAAAGGACTTCCTTCCCTCCTTCCATTTCTTTGGGTTTGATTGTCTAGCCACTGCGCTGGTAGTTTTGGACCTCTCAAGAGGTTTTTGGTCTTTGGTGTATTTATATTTTTTTAAATATATTTAAAGTTCACAGATCTTTAGATTTTTTATGAAACTGTTGTAATAAGTACTATTGTAACTTCCCAATTATGACTCTAATTTGTAAAGTAACTATGAGTCAATTAACATATAGCTTTAAAAAAAAGAAATATCAAATTTAACAAGCTTTTTCGCTGAGATGAATATCTCACTCTGGTAACATTGCTTCCATATACAATTTCTACAATTAAGTTTATATTTATACACAATTTAATTTCTAAGACTTAGATAATAAAGCATTCTGGCTGTGTCTGAGAGAGGCTCAGACAGAATGCTTGTTCTTATTCAAAGGGGGGGCGATAAGTCCTGTATTGACATCCCGCTTGGGGTGTTTTGTGCATTTCCCCATACCAGCATCTACCCGAGCCAGCCCAGCTCCTTGAAATATCGGAAATATCGGATCGGCCCTGTGTCCCTAGCATAGTAGCTCCAGTGGGTTAGGTGGAATGATAGAATGCTGTTACAGTAACCAACTTGAAGTCCTGATAGTTAATTGTTTGTTTAGGACAATAAATAAAATAAATATAAATATTGTAGGACACATTACACACAGCGCCATCTAACCCCAAACTAAGCAGAACTTGTGTGATGGAAGTCAGACAACTGATAGGATACATAAATACTTTTTTTTGTTGTAAATACATACTTATAATACATACAGAACACCCAGACACAGAACAAACATTTATTATACCAAACAAACATTTGTCCTTGGCGGGAATCGAACCAACGCCCTACAGCTCAGGCAGACATGCTCCCAATGAGCCAACAGGGCTGTCAATTGTTCTAATGATTCATTCCGAGCACAATCCATGATAATGTGGTATACGTCATCCACATTGTTATAGACTATGCATTTGGGAGTAATGGATTTTCCCTTTAAATAGGAAAAATTATTATATGGAATGCGCCCGGTATCAAACTTTAATGCTACTACAGTGTCATGCCTGCATGCAATATTGTTAACAAAAAAGAATTGAATTAATTTATTCTTATGAAACAAGGTATACCTATTTGTAACAAAATTAGAAAGTACTGAGTGCTTATAAAGATGGTAACTAAGTACAATCCTGTCAACTCATTCCTTTAATTGGTTGTGCTCACACCTCATAACAATATAGAGAGTAAGTGAGGGAAGAGTCATAGCTATGGTGTGTGCAAGTGTCAATCTGTCCTTCACACACCCACTCTCGTAGTGTACCTAAAGAAAGTACCCTTGTTGAAAACATGTACCCTTTTTAGGCAGATTATCCTCAATGTTTGTAAGAAATTGTAGTTTTATGAGCAAAGCTAGTTATAATTATTGAAATTTGATATGCAGATAGATTTTATACCCTGGATTAAAAATTAAGGTTCAACACAGTTAAAAAAGAGTTAGTACTTTATAACACTAAATATGTATAACATTATGTTGTGAAGCTCAGGTGATTAATTTCTGACGCATTCTTCAACCAGTTTGAGTAGTATAAATAAGTGACTTATTAGCAAAACTTTTTAATGTTCAATTGTTTGTGGAAATTTGTAATAAACTATGGTAACTAATTGTATGTACCTAGCTGTTAATTACCCTAATATTAATAAAATAAAATTAAACTTGAGGTAAATTACAATTGGCAAATGTCAGTCACATAAATTTGAAAAACTATGTCGAATTTTCTCGTCACCCATCCCATAGTTTTAAAGCAAGTATGATAGGCCAATAATAATGATGCTGAGGACTCCAGAAATGTGTGAAAGTGACATTTTATTTTTTATTAAATTAAAATTGCATTTGACCATTAGCTTACCTGACGCTAAGCAAAGATTCAGTCCACAATGAATGTTTGATTAGCTACATTTTTTTTTTCATTTTCAGTATTTCCCACCTGCAAGTATTGGCTGGGCAGTGTACTGTGTTCTGGTGGCGTTGCTGTTTACGTGCTTAAAGCTGGTAAACCACGGACTGCACCACATGTACGACACGAGCGAATGCTACGTCCTCGATCCGGCGCCTGCTGATCAAGCTAATGAGAACAGCGCGTGAGTTATACATCTTAAACTTTATTTTACAGCTCTCTCAGACAAGAAACAAATGGGCTCATAATACATAAAAGAAAGTAAGAAATTACTTCCATGAAATCAAATCGCACAATTTGCAATTACAGAATCTTAATGAAAGGTATGTAATGGAAATAAATATTCTGAGATTTCATCGTGTTTTAAGTTAGGTAAACGAAATTTAAGAAAATAGAAGACTCATATAGAAAGGTTCCTTAAATAACAATACATTTTAAATAGGATTTAACTTATTCAACGTTAGTATATTTTTTTTTTTTATTGCTGACAGGCTTGGTGTTTGATCACAACTCATCTGATATTAAGTGACGGTGTGGTCGAAGATGGTAAAGCACACCTAGCCTGGAATGGAACTGGCTCTCAAGTGAGGCTGACGGAACACACCGTTAGATGCTTGGCGGCAGATTTTAAACTTGAGGGTGGTAGCTAGCCAGCCGAATACTTAGAAAGCACCCTATGGTTTCCTCACGATGTTTTCTATCACCGGCTGCAGCTCAAGCTCATTGTTGGGGTTTGATCCCACGCCCTTCGGCATGCGAACCGACCGCGCTAATCACTGAGCTATCATCGCTACAAAACGAGTAAACATTGGGAGTAAACGAGAAAAACCCTTGTCCTGCTGCAACAGATGCTGCCTGCACTGCATATCCTTTATATACAGTGTTGTCTTTTTTTTTCTCTTGTTTTAGTCCATAGACCTGACAGTCTGCATGGGCGTCAATTATACAATGTTAATTTTAGTATAGTGCAAACCTGCAAGTAGTTTGAAAATCGGGAAATATATAAAAACCAAAATTAAAAGTGCCTTTTAATCTGTAGAACAGATAACTACACAGCTAGTGTGTTGTACATTTACTGTGACTACACAGTAAATGATTAATAATTTATTCAGATCTTTAATCTAAACAAATTGAACCGCATTTTGCATAAACACGTTTGTGTATTAGATTAAACGTTTGACATGTCCAAAAGTTATAAGCCTATGTACCTATGTTCACAAATCATCATGACATTTGATTTGAATGATTTAGTTGTAGAAATTAAGAATTGTGACAATTACAACTTAAAACAATGTAAGTGATTATTGTAGTGATGTGTAATATTTTTTAACACGGCAGTAGTTGTGTCTCTTGTTTACATTTAATCGAGATAGCCAGCAGAGCGGCATCGCGCGTTTGTGGTATAACCATGATTTCGTGGAGAAAATAAGGTAACTTAGCAAGAAAATAACTGTGAATTTTAAGTTATTTAGTTTAACTAGTTTTCC
This sequence comes from Biston stratarius, assembly GCA_950106695.1. Lineage (NCBI taxonomy): Eukaryota > Metazoa > Arthropoda > Insecta > Lepidoptera > Geometridae > Biston > Biston stratarius. Next base: position 26,118,606 of record OX467106.1, read on the forward strand.
TTGAATTATAACTTACCTGGGGTGTTTCAGTTTTTTCCTTATACTAATAACTAGCGACCCGCTCCCTCTTCGCAGGGGTGCAATGTAGATATTAATGTGGTGCATATGCATGTATTATACATATAAACCACCCACTTCAATCACTCTATCAATTTAAAAAAACCGCATTAAAGTCCGTTGCGTAGTTTTAAAGATTTAAGCATACATAGGAATATAGGGTCAGAGAAAGCGACTTTGTTTTATACTAGGTATGTAGTGATAGTGATAACGTTGTATAAAACATTATGCATTTTTTTACAGTTATCGCCACTGCTGAAGAGCATTAACAAGATAACATGATGTGTATGGTTGTTTCAGGCCAGGGGAAGGTATGGAGATGTCTCGGCTGCGGCTGCGCGCGGAGGCGCCGCCCAGCGACAACGACTCCGTCACCTCACTCGAGTATCACAAACCCAACAATAGCACTATAGGTACCTACCACACTCATACATAGAAATGTCCGAAGTCTTAATACTTGTGTCAACTGTGTCCAACACAAAATTGCACTGGAAGTATAGTAAATCGTAAAACTAATCAGAATAGTAGTTGTACATGAAAATTAATAGCTCAAATGAAGTACTTTATAAATTATTACTAAGTTTTTTCTTTCTATAATATCAATAATTGCCTATGTTGCTTAACATGCTATGTGATACATTGATTAAGTCAGCAATTACTCTATGATACCCAAAAGATTGTGTGATCTGATCCGTTGATCTTGCTATGTGAAAGAAAAGCCAAATTAACCAACAAAGTTATACACTTTCATATTTATCATTTCGATATGAATGTCATTAGAATAACTAAAATTTTATTATTCCTATAATTAAATTTTATATCGCACTAATATCTTTCCAGATTTAAAAGTGGATGTTCATCGTAAGAACAGCTCTGAATCGAGCATAGAAGACAGCGCTATGTCTACCAAGCAAGCCGAGGCTTCTGCCTCCACCAAGTCTGACTTATGTGTGGCACAACCCACTGAACTTCCAGGCCCTTCCAAAACCCGTCCACCGAACAGGAGCCGGTCAAAATCCGGCCACAGGAGAGAACACAGAACTTCCAAAAGACGAACGCACAACGCTAGAATTGACGAGCTTATCGTCGAGGCAGGGCGCAACCCTAGACTACATTCAATGCAAGAAAACAATTTTCCAGTTCATATGTTGGTAGACGAAGGGCCGTTTGCTAAAGTCAGCAGAAGGTATCACGAATGCCCACACCGCAGATCGAGCAATAGAGATTTTTATAAAGAATGGTTGTATTTAGATGCTAACGAAGCAGCTGGTGAACCTTACCAGTCCAAATTCGCTCGGCAACTTAGTTCAGATTCAAAGGATAATTCAGAACCGAGCGTCGGACCGCCATCGCCGAAGAAAAGGATAGCGCATAGACGACGGTATACGAACTATCCCGATGAGAGTTGTACGAAGTCAGCGATGGCTTTAGCGACAGCACAGTCTTCCAACATGAGGCGTAATTCAAATTCTACCATGTCAACCATACAGCTACCGCTTTTAAATTCTACAGCACAGTTGGTGTCTCATATGAGAAGGCATTCAAATAACGCTGATACGGGATTTTTCGCTAGTGTTGAATTGGGAGAGTACATGATGGTAAAAGCTGAAGTGCCTTCAGGGGATGTGGAGAAGAGTAAAGGGAAAAGCCCGGGAGTTCGGCGAATAAAAAGCGCAGCGTTAGAAATAGGTTGCCCGCCACCGAGTGTGTCGAACTTGTCACCTCATCCGAACAGTGCCGAAACAATCGGCGGACAAATGTTGAAAAATCCCAAAAGCGCCGTCATTCCTCCTCCCAGTAAATGTCTGACTCGAGGTCCCCATTTGAATCTGTATCCTAGAAACGATAATGGGGAAGGTTGTAGCTACCCCTACTTAACGTATGGATCAGAAATAGTGTATCCTATCGCGGAAATATCAGATGAAATGCAGACGTCGCAGAAGGAGACCGATCTGGACTCGAGTGGCGAAAGCTATAGTGATTACGATGACGAAAAGCAGTTCCGAGGTTTCGATTGGGATCCCGAGCAATCTATCACGATTCGTTCAAGCGATTCCGATTACGAGAACAACGGCTCTCGATCACCACTTCTTGATCGGGCCACCGACATCAGAGTGGTGAGGACCAAAACGCACGAATGTAAAGCGCACTGCTGCGATCGAAGACCTGCGATTAAGCACGCTCCAGACTGTCCCCACGAAAAAGGCAAAGCAGTCCGACTAAAAAAGATACCAAAACCTGAGCCACAGTATGAGCCAAAGCGACCAGAACGACATAATCCTTCGTGTGAATGCAAAACTAGCGCCAACGTTCTTTCGGCTGACTATTTCGACAAGGCAAGTGCAAGTTCCAAAGATTTACTCATTGAGAAATCAAGCTTAGAATCTAATGAAAATCCAGACCAAAGTGATAAGAAAGCAGATGAAAAAAAAGTAGTCGAAAAAAAGCTTTGGGACCATGATATTTCAAACACTAGTAGTAGTAGCGATACCAACGCAGAAAGACCTCCTGAAGAACAAAAAATTGAGACTGAGCCGACACCGGCACCCGAAATTGAAGAGGCATATGACAGCAAAAGCGGAGACGAAAGAAGCGTATATAGCTTAGATTGGCTATTCGAAGAAGCACCCGAGTCCTTGAGTTCTAAAGAAGACGAAGCGTGCGCATTATCGGAAGACGTATGCCATAAACTTGCCACCGCCTTAGGCGAATCATCATCTAATGTTCCAAAAAACTTAGGAGCCATACCAAAGCAAATAAAAAACTTAGCGCGTTCGCGAGCTTCATCCCAGAAGGAGAACAAGAAGAGAGATTCTAAAAAGGGGAAAGATGAAAACCAGAATGAGGAAAGAATTCTCATGGATGCGGTTGAAGCTCAGGCGGCTTTGGTGCAAGGCTTAGAATGTTTGTTCGCCGCGACGAACGCGAATACTGTAGTTATGCCACCTCTGAACAGAGACGAGCGTTCTCGAAGCCACCGGCAAAGCTTACGGGGCGAACGGGACAATGCTCAGAAAACCAGAAAACGCTCCATTGAAGAAATGGCGCAAACTACAACCAATACGTTATTGCCGACTTCTATGCCTTTACTAGCGGCGTTTTTAAACTCGCGAGTCGATTTTGGACCCTGTTGCGTGCCTCCACACGTATCTAATGAAAACGGGTCACCAGAAACGCCCCCGACTCCTGAAGAAGGGCCAAGACTCAGACCTTTAATGGACAGAAATCACAGAAACCGAGTCAGGAAAATTAAGCGCTCAACTCGACAACGCAATAACCCGTCGTCACAATATAACGCTGCAAAGAAAAAAGAAGCCCCTAATAGCGCGGGCAATGATTCATCCAACGTCCACTTTGCCAAATCATTTGAAGACACCACTGATGGGGCAATACATTGTTTCATGGACGAATATGGAAATTGGATGTCTTATACTTTCGATAAGAACAGCTCGGGACGGGCCCAGCCTACGTCTAACGCTCCCTTACCAGATAAAGAAGAAGGCATGAGAATTAACAGAGTAAAACCTTTAGACAACACAGATAACTCCCAAGAAACTGCCGGTGAAGGCAGTTGCGGATCGCTGGAATCAGAAGCGGGAAACAGCGAGAGTATAGCCAAGCCAAAACGTGGAGACAGCATAGACCAAAGCTCTTCAAATCAAGGCAGTAACAACCCTCTCCTGTCAAGTAACAACAATGTATCAACGATAGTTCCTATAACGACTAACAGTACGAATAATAAAAGGTTTTATGTTTTCGATGGAGGGACAGGAAGTCATGATCAGCCAAGGTCTCCCGTTGCTTACGTGACTGATAGTTTATTAGAACAGATAGAAGCTGAGAGGCAGTCCCGTATGGGGCTCCCTAGTATGCATATCAACTTTCTCCTAAGCCAGCAGAGGGCACAACAAGCGCAGCAGCAAGTGGAAAATACAACCGCGAACATACCTAGCCTCATGCCTTCAATAGGAGAGGAAGAAAGGAGGAAATTCTCCAAAATGATAGACGATATCAAGAAAGCCAATCATCAGCCTAAACCAAAGAGCTACTATAAGCTGAAGATATCAAAGTGCTTCGAAGTCAAAGTGACCATGGACAGGTTAAAATTAATGGCACTGTTCGATAGAAATTTGACATTTAGAGAGACCTTTATAACAATCGTTTTAGCGATAATGGTCTCGATTTTAGGGTCCATGGTTCTTAACTTGGGCTTCTACAAAGATATATACGCTTTCTGGTTTTGTTTCATCATGGCGGGCAGTCAGTACTCTTTATTGAAAAGTGTTCAGCCGGATTCCGCGTCACCGGTGCACGGATTTAACAAAATGGTCGTGTTTTCGCGGCCGGTGTACTTCTGCCTTTGCTCAGGAATACTATGCTTAGTGCATAACTTTCTAAACCAAGCCGCCCCTGAGGAAATCCATTCGAGAAGCAAAAGGAGCACCGATATGACATCTCTGACAATATATGGATTGGAAATGAACGAAAGAGATTTTTTATACGTAATTCAGGAGATATTATCGAAGTTTTTGCTTTTTTTCCCGCTTGCGTTCAGTTTGGGTCTGTTCCCACAAGTGAACACTTTTTGGATGTACCTTTTGGAGCAAATAGATATGCATGTATTTGGAGGTAATGCGACAAGCAGTTTGTCAGCCGCGATGTTTTGTATAGTCAGGTCGGTTGCTGCTATTGGTGTCCTATACGGATTTGCGTATAGTGGAATAGTCGAAGGGAAGAAATCTCAACATCAGAAGCACAACATTCTTTTCTCAATATTCTGCGGTCTTTTAGTCCCAATAGCTTACCACTTAAGCCGTAGTGCGAGTGACTACACACTAATATGGAATCTAATAAAGAAACATTTATTACCACCAGAATTTTACGCAATGCATGCTCCAGAATGCACGCCAGAAATTGAAAAGACTGAACCAAACACAAACACGCTTACTGACGATAAAAAGAATAACTCTGAAAGCAATATATCGAAACAGAACTCTATAGGGAGCTCTGCTTCTAAAATAAATTTTAGTTCGGAGACTAATATCGCTAGAAATCAGAAAAGGTCGCAAACTTCAAGCATCAGTTCGTTAAAAATGGACCCTAGGGCTGGCGATACAATGAATTCTACAACGTCTTTGAAGACTGATCCTGTGGAAGAAGACAAAAGTCAGGATTCAAGTGCTAAGATTAACAAACAGGATCCTACTGACAGCCCTGACGATGACATGGAGGATCCTTTGCCCAGAAAACTGCAAGCGACTGTGAATGCCAGGCTGAAGAACGACGTCATAGTGTGCACGTTTCTGGGTCTGTTTGTATTTGGATTGCATTGCACGACCGTCTTTACTACGCTGAGGCCTCAGTTAAATACGGTGAGTTAATTTTTTATAACCTACCTCTTCCCACAAGTAGATTTTATTAAAAATTTAAAAAAACTATAGAAAATTTGACTACAATGCAATGGTCATAGACATCTTAACATAAGGTCTCGTTCATCTCATTACTTTAAAATATAAAAAAAAACTTACTTTTTTTAATGAATTTATATCTATTTCTTAAATAGCAGATATGAATCAGCCCTATTTTTATAAACTGTCCACTGTTAAGTCTCTCTTATCATTATGAGAAGGGTAATGCCATAGTCCACCACGCTGGCCAAGTGCAGACTTCACAGATGTTCGAGAACTTTTTTAAACAATCTCTCGTTGAAAATTTGTTGTTTCTTCACGATGTTTTCCTTCACCATTTGAAGTCAGCGACAATACGCACATAACTTAGAAAAGACAGAGGTGCTTGGGATTCGAACCAGGACCTTCAGATTGGAAGGCAGACGGTCTCCTAACTAGACTGCCGAAACTTCTTTGCCATAAATCTTGAAGCAGACACATTATTAATGCAGCTAACAAGATGGTTGAACTTGTGTTGTGTATTTGTGACCCAGGTGTTATGGATAATAGCGGGCACCCTAGGCTGGTGGCTTCACTACGTGATACCGCAGCTCCGCGCGCAGCAGCCCTGGCTGTGTCTCGCGGGGCCCGTGCTGCGCGCGCATGAACACGCCATGTTCGAGGTCACTGACCCGCCTCGCCTCATGATCTTCGAGAAGGTACGTATCGCCCTCTTTTCCTCACCGTTAGCCATAGCATCAGGTTGTCACTTTTTTTTTATGGTTGTCAAGCTAGTTGTTTAACCAGTTGATGTTGATATCTTTTCCAATAGTTTACTTTACTTCAAAACAATCTGTTACAATCCTTGCACCATAAATTATTTACTTTATGAATTTTGAATTATTATTATTTTATATTATTTGAATTTAATTTATATTATTTAATTACAATTTTGTATTATTTAATTTGACTTAAAAATAAACTTGACACATTTATTAATTACCATGACATTTCCAAATTTAATCTCAATTTTAATTTAAAATAATATAATATCATTTTAAAATGTTAATTTTGTTATTTCATGTTGTTTAATTTTAATTAAATATTTTATTATACGTATAGATTATTTAGTTGTGACAGACAGACCGACAACAAAGTGATCCTACAAGGGTTCCGTTTTTTCCTTTTGAGGTACGTAACCTTAAAAACGAAGAGAAAGTTAATGGTATTCATATTTTTTTACAGATCTTCGTGTACCTTTGTTTCTTGGAGCGGAATGTTTTATATCCGGCTGTGGTGATCGCAGCGACTACGCAGGACGCGCCAGCTATCGCGGAGAAATTCGGTGACGCGGTCGGCGCGCTCATTATATGCGTGTGCGCCTTGAAATGTTAGTGGATATATTCTTTTCTTTATTTACGGTATTGCACTTTTGTGTGTTCTGGCAGCCTGGCTTAAGAGCAAGTTCCATTCCAGGCTAGGTGTGCTCTACCATCTTCAACCACACTGTCTTTTAACATCAGGTAAGCTGTGTTCAAACCCTAACCTGTTAATCGTTAAAAAAACAACAGTGTTATTGTGGCCTAAGTAGAAGTGACTATTACTATAGCATTACCAAAATAATCACGGATCGCCCGCGGAATGAGGAGGCAGGTGGGGCAGCGTGACGTTCAAATGTTCAGGGAGACAAGCGCGGACGGGGGGCAGGGCACCGCTGTATCGTTTGGTAGTTCGCTGGCGGCTCTCGCGGCGAGCAGTCGACTTATTGGTTCCGGACGATTTGAAGGAAGATACACACGACAAGCTTAAACAAACGATCGATCCCAAGATGACTCGTTCTAAAATTTTTGGGAATAAAATTGTCAGCCAAGCAAAATAGATAGCTTTTTTTTAATTAGAAAGGAGATCAAAGTTCTTCAGAGTATTAAAAAGGAAAGAAAGAAAGAAAATTATTTTATTTTGTACATAACACAAACCGGACAACATAAAACAAACAAACAAAGACTAACAATACAATACATCTAGTTTGTTACTTCATAACTCTGTCATTTTAATATCAGTATAGTTTTTAAAATCAGCAGTTCATAGATGCATTGATACATGCCAAACCATTAAGTCAACGCCAATCTATTTTTCGTCAATCAATAATTATCTTACGACATATCTCGTGAGCACTGATCACGCGTGGGTCCTTGCGCTGTCGACGCCCGCCTCCACCTACCTCCTCATTCCGCGGGCGATCCGTGATTACTTTGATAGATAGTGCTATAGAAGCTTCTGTGGAGATTTGGAACATTAGAAAATACCAGTCTTACTACAAAAGACAGATAAAACAGTGGTCCAACAAATGTTTAGCTAAACACTGTCTAAAAGATAAACACATGTTTAACGCATGTTTAACTTTTGTTACCACAAAACTGTGTTTAGCGAGTGTCTTTCTAAACAATGTCTAACTCATAAATCTTGGCAACACCATAAAACATTCGTTCAACCTTTTTTTTAGTTCAGGTAGTTCCGTTCTTTCGCTTCCATTTTACGCAGATCGCGTGAGATTAGGTACATGATTTTCTGATCAATTATTTCATTACAACTGTTAGTATGTAAGTCAAAATATAGTTAATAATGAAATTAAATACTATTTTAATTATTAAATTAATGCTATTAAGTTCAAACAAAAACGTAATGTAACGCTATAGTGAATTGATCTCATGGAAAGAAATGGAACGTAACGCTCAAAAGTAAAAAAAAAAACTGACTAATGACAGCCATGACATCTGGGATTTGGATTGAAGCCTGTTGCTGTTTGTATTGTACCGGTCTTGAATCATAATTATTTTGTTTTAACACGAAGTTAAAAAGTCAATATGAATAATAAAACAGTAAATAAAGAAAAAGCGAAAGCGATCCATGAATTCAAGGTCCTCTAAATCCATATCGTCGATAAAATCAATGATTTCTATAATATCCATAGGTATCGTATTCGTAATCGTATTCACAACAATTTTTCAAAAGAAATACGAAGAAGATACTAATTTCACCACGATCACAATGTTTACAGCAAAAAGTAGTAATGGTCAATTCTCTGTTGACAGTTATTTGGTTGACATTAGAACTTAGACATCGGTTAAACTAGCTATGCCCGTTGTTTAAATTTAGACAGTGTTTAAGTCGTATCTAACTCTAGACAATCGTAAAACGAAGTATTGTGGTAACACTTTTTTTAAACACGTGTTCAACAGATGTTTAACTTTTTTGTGGTAAGACGGTACATGTTTCGCCACATTTTATCACTTGCCCACACCCGTTTTTATAGTTCAGCACTTTGTTATTAAAACATTTTTGTTTTACTTATGCGGGATTACTCACATTTAATTACATCTGATACTCCAACTATAGTTTTGGCTACATCCGGTGGCCTTCATCATGGAGACAAAGCTGGGTACAACAAAAATGTGTCAAAACCGCATCACTTTTCATAATAAAACTACATTATTTTTATACACAAATAAATAATATTAGAAAAAATAAAAATACACTGCATTGATTTTTCCGCAAACAATCGCATCAATCACGATACGCGAAAGTTTGTGTTATTTCTTCACATTGAAACTGATATTGTACTTGATCTGAATGAAAGTAATATCAGTAGCTTATACCCTAGATCAGGGGTTCCCAAACTTATTTTGTCTACTGGGCAGTAGACTTTGAGAATAAATTATTTTTTAGCGCCCCCATTTTTTCACCTACGTCTAAGAGGCTTCCTAGCTAAATGAAATTACAAATCATCCAAGCCTCTACACAACGCCCCCATTTTTTTTCTGGGTCTCTTACCGCCCTTTAGGCCTGCAGCGCCCATAAGGGGGCGTTATCGCCCACTTTGGGAAAGGCTGCCCTAGATTAACACAGACTACTTTTAAACTCGCAATAATATTTAATTACAATTCATATATTTTTAATTTTAGGTCTTCGTCACGCGTACTCGGAGCCAGACTCCCAGTACCTGATCCTGGTGTTCGCAGTGCTCCTGTTCCAGCTGGACTTCGGCACCCACAGGATATCAGAGTCTTTTCTCGTTGATTACTTCATCACCGCCATCATGTTTAGCAAGGTCTACGAGTTGTTGCTCAAGGTAAGTCGATATGCTGTATACAAATCGTTTGCCGTGGTGGTGCCGGCGTAAGAATCGTACCCCACCCCCTCTACCCGTGGTTGCCGTAAGAGTCGGCTAAGAGGTGTCATCCGGAAGATGGGCAGCAGCGTCTTCGTTGAACAATCACACCTAACTGCGCTCGCCAACCCGCCTGCCAAGCGAGGCGAGTATTGGCAAAACCCCCCCCAGGAGGAGGCCTATGTCGTGATACTACGTTCTATGGCTGATGATGATGACGTTACAAACGCACTTGTACGCAATGTGTCGCGATACGTTCGACGCCATATTTGTCACAAACGCAGCTCGTAACAAACGGAGATCGTCACCAACGCACTTTGTCATAAATGAATTTTGTCATAAACGCAGTTTTAAATTTTAAAATAGTATGTTTTTTTTATGTCTGACAGGCTATGTGTTTGACCACAGCTCACCTGAAATTAAGTGACGATGTGGTCGAAGATGGTAAAGCACACCTAGCCTGGAATGGAACTGGCTCTCAAGTGAGGCTGCCGGAACACACCGTTAGATGATTGGCGGCAGATTTTCAACTTGAGGGTGCTAGCCAGCCGAGTACTAGAAAGTACCCTACCACCACGCTATGGTTTCCTCACGATGTTTTCCTTCGCCGGCAGCTCAAGCTCATTGTTGGGGTTTGAACCCACGCCCTTCGGCATGCGAACTTACCTCGCTAACAACTGAGCCATAATCGCTACAAAATGCTATATAATTTTTTTATTGAACTTAAATAGGCAGTATTTTAGTTTATTTAGAAGAATCTGTTTATCAACGGACTTTGTTACAAATGGAGTTCGTATCAAACGGAGTTCGTTACAAACGGAATTCGTCTAAGAAATGGTCAGTTGTGAAACCACTTTTATCTGATTCGGCATATACATGACAACCAGCTGTCAAGCTTCGATTGTGGCAAATTGTGTAAATGATCAATAACGTAAATTATTACCTAACACTTAAGGCTACGTTATTTATTATAGTTGATTTATATCCTCCACGATAAGGATGTTTGAAATAAACCGTTTTCCATTCCACAGATCCAGTTTATAGTGACGTACATAGCTCCGTGGCAGATCACGTGGGGCAGCGCGTTCCATGCATTTGCGCAGCCGTTCTCGGTACCGCACAGCGCTATGCTGTTCTTACAAGCAGCGATGTCTGCATTACTGTCGTCACCACTCACGCCCGCTTTGGGTAAGAAAACTAGAAATTTATTAGTACAATAGTCATTTCAAAATCTCGAATGAGGCGTTTTATTCCATTGATTCATAGAAATCGCACGCTTTTGGATTGTGGAATAATCTTCCTTCTTCCGTATTCCCGCGGAGTTGCAACATTGGGTGCTTCAAAAGGCATGTCAAATAGAATCTTAAAAGGCCGGCGACGTATTTGTAGTGTTCCAGCTATTTTTAACCCACTTCAAAAAGGAGGAGGCTCTCAGCTTGTTTTTTTTTTATGTGTGTGCACCGATTACTCTGAGATTTATGATACGACTTACGTGATTCTTCTTTAGTTTGATGCGGAATAGTTGGCATTTGATCCCATAAATTTTTTACATATTTAGGCCCAGTTGTTTTCATTTTATCAACATTTTTGTTTACGTGGACGATTTAATTGTCTTCGGCAAGACGTTTTTAAATCTTAGCGAGTCTAGCTAGACTCATACTGTTCAAGTGTTTCTTGGCGTGAACATATATTAACTAAAAATTGAAAAATAAACAAACTTTTAAAAAAGTATAACCGACTTCAAGAAAAAAACATCAGCACTAAAAAGCGAAAAATAAACTTACTTTACAAAGTATTATTATACCTGCTAGGTACCTACTGATCTGTTTGAAGTCTGTAGCACCTTTCAGTTTGATTCTTGAGGAAGGTTTAGGTATATAATTTGTCTAGGTTTTGTGTAGTATCTACATTGCACCCGTGCGAAGCCGGGGCGGGTCGCTAGTGTTTTATAAAATGAAAGGTCGTCACATGATTTTTCTGTTATATTTGCAGGTAGTGCAATATTCATGACATCATACGTGCGTCCTGTCAAGTTTTGGGAGCGGGACTATAACACCAAACGTGTGGACCAAAGCAACACCAGACTATCTTCACAGTTGGAGAGAAATCTGGGAGCTGGTGAGTATATTAAACAAGGAATGTTTTTCTTAATTTATTTTTTAATTATTTAATTGACCCAGTATGACATTCACATGTTATTTTATGACATTTAAATTTTAATTTGATTAATAGCTTTTTTTTTACTGTATTCAATTGACGTACCTTGTATAACGAAACTCTGTTATAAGGCGAATAAATAATCTGAATCTGATATTTTGTGTGATGAAGTCGAGAGCGAGTCAAATTCGCGCACTGAAGTTTCTTTATATAATACCAGACATAATATCGTTGCTTAACATCATACAGGATGTGGTACAACGCAAACCTATTAAGTATAATGTAAGTTTTATGCCTTTTTTTTCAATTCCAGACGACAACAACTTGAATTCAATTTTTTACGAGCACCTCACTCGATCACTGCAACATTACTTGTGTGGAGATCTAATGCTGGGTCGATGGGGGCCGGTGCAACAAGGAGATTGCTTCGGTAAGATCCTATCTTGCTTTACCCATAAACGTCACCATTTTCCAGCTGTAATCGTGTATTGCTGAAGAAAGTAATTTTTTTTTATTTTTTTATTTTAACATTACTCTCCACAGACACTGGGGTCCGTGACCTTTGACAACTTTGAAAAACAATTTTTTTAATTTTTTTACAATATGGGAAGAGGAATATTAGTCAAATTAATCTTAATCTAGGGTTTAATCTAGGGATAAAATGTTAGATTGTGTGTATACCGCGAGCAGACCAGCGACCCGCAAGCAGCACCCGATCACGAGTATGACGCATGTGCCAGCCATCGCCCTCCTCAACCATATCTGAGGGAAGAGAGCGACCCGACACACGACGCCGCCGCAAGAAGGAGCCTTCGATGGTGAGCATGAATGCTCGAGGAATACACACAGTCCTCATTTTACATTTAATAATTACATTAACAAATATATATTAATTACAGATTAACAATTTACATTTGAATTTAAATCGCCTCCTCTCGGCCTAGGGCCCTTTTTTTTTTTTTTTTTTTTTTTTTTTTATACAGAATAGGTTCGCGTTTGACCACATCCTGCCTGATGTTAAGCAACGACCTCATCACCGCCACGTTTCGGTCTTTAATGGCCATCTGCAGGTTGTACTCTTTGATGGTCTTCGGCGACGCAGCCGACGCTCGACGTACAAACCGACTGATAGCATCGTCTTCAATATCGTCGGCGTAGTAGACGAAGGTCCCGGTGTGCCGTGATACTGCAACGACTGCGTGCGACACGCTCTCGTGCAGCTTCATCCTTGGCTTGGTCTTTATGGCGATTACCGACTCGTACGTTAGCCCCTGAGCTTCATGAATGGTAAGAGTGCGCGACCCCGTGCCTCCCCCATAACCTTGGCTGATGAGGGTTTCCTTTTCTTCCTGCGTGTGCACTAAGAAAAGAGTGTTGGGGAGGGTGCTGGGTATTTGCACTCCCTTGTACCGTTTTTGCTCAAGAGACTTAATACGGGGAGCTGAGGAATATATACCGGAGTATATTTCCCTCAGCGCATACGCAACATCCATTGGGTTCCTGTGTGTGCAAAGCAACTCCTGACTGATGTTTGTAACCAGGTTTGGGCGATGGTACCTCATTTCGAAGATGTTTTCTCTGTCGATATAAGGTAGCTGATTGACGTCTCCAATAAGGACAAGCTCGCTAGCACCAGACAGCCGTGCAACCATTACTATAGATCCGAAATGGTTCATAAGAGCTTCATCCACCAAAAGGCGGCTGAAGCTATTTTTTCCGAAACCATTTACGAGGGAGGAAGCCATGGTTCGCACTCTGGTTTTTACCAGGTCTCCTATGCGGTGCGATAGTTTCTCCCTTAGATCTTTTGCTGCTTCCGTTGTTGTGGTGATGATAGCGTCCCTGTCGACATCGAAGTGTCTGATCACCCATGTTGTCTTGCCACATCCTGGAACTCCGTTGACCCATTGCATCTTTGGCACCACCCAGTTGTTCCAGTTTGCTTCGACATCTGAGGTCCCTTTGATAGTTTTAGCCATCTCGAGGATCTTGTCATCCAGCATTATCTTGGTGCACTTGGCGGTGACTACAATTGGGTCATTCGATGGTATCGCGTATTTTGGTCTTCCTGTTCGCTCCGTCTCGGCCTCGTTTAGTGCCACAAAGCCATTTTCTGCGCTATAAGCTGCCATATATTGTCCTTTCATTGTTCCCCTGATGACTTGGGAAGTGACGTTGTTGTATATGGCTGCTTCCGCCTCCTCAAGTCCCTCTTTTAGTAGACTTTCACTTCCTAGCCTAAAGGACTGCAAGATACTATGGCAGTTCCTGAGATTGACTTGTCTTGTCGCTCTCAATGTGGCTAGGAATTCGAGGAAGGCGTTTTTCGCGTGGTCTTGTGGCCCCGAGGCTAAGATGTATCGGGGTGGATCGACCTGTCCCATGTCGGCTCTCGTCCGTGCTGTCTGAGGTTGTGACGCTACTCTCGGAGCCACTACTGTTGGAGGACGTGGTGATGTGGGGTTGATTCGGAACAAGCTCTGCGCCGCAGCGCCAAAAGCTGTTACAAAAGCTGCTATGTGGCCATCTCTTCCATTTCGGCAACCACTTGGATAAACTGCGGCTTTCTCGGCGGCTGCTTTTTGTTGCGCCCTTTCAGAGCCGGATTGATTGGTCGAACTCGGAACGGGGTGTCCCCAGCTGTCTGTTGCACTTATACGGTCGTGTGTAGGAGCCTTGAGAAAACTTAAGTTTTCTCCCCTGTCTTCATACACGACAACCTCGTGGTATTCAGAGGCCTTGGTGCAACCTAGCCGGTCTGCGACTTCCGCTTTCGAGAATTCTACCATCATTGCATCCACGCTTACTACCCGGGGCGTGCTGTTCACTTCCCCGCTCAGACACTCAAGCAGCGAGCTAGCTTGCGCAAAAGGTGACTGTGCCGCCCACTCGAATAGTGCAACCGTTTTGTTTTTCGATCGCACTACTCGGAATTGGTGGCCGTCTACTTCGCACACTGGCATAGTGTCGTAGAATTTCCGCTTCATGGTCACTTTAGCGGTATTCCCGTTGAGCAGACAAGCCAGTCCAGGCGATAGGCGAACGCGTTTCCGGTTCCGGGCAAGACAAAAGCTTATTCCGAATCTTTCTTTGTTGCTGTCCATGAAGAGAGCCACACCGCGAATTCTGATTCCCGGCACTCCACTTTCTGCATTTTCCAAAAGTTGGTGAATGGGTATGCTTTTTGGTGAAGTTTCTCTGCCGGGGGTCACACTCTGCATGACGTCGATGGACTGTGTGTGTGCTGAAGAGGAGAGGATTTGAAGTGGGGGGATGGTTGGGAGTGGGGGGATATTTTGAAGTGGAGAGATGGCTGGGATTGGGGAGATGGTTTGGAGAGGGGGGAGGGTGGAATTTCTTCTAGCTGCTATGCGGAAGGACCTCTCTACGAAAGATAGAAAGTGTGGTCTACTAACTGAATCTGCTAGAATGTTGTGAAAATCCGAGATCACAAGCTTTCTATCTATTTGTGTTTCGAGGTCCTGTCGTGCGGCCATAAATCTGGGACAATCGATAAGCACATGCCAGACCGTCTCGGGCACATCAGGGTCGCACTCGCAACCAGGACTGTTCTTGATCTTGAATCTGTACAGGTATTCGGCAATTCCTCCGTGTCCCGTCAAAGCTTGTACCTGGAAGGGAGTCAACTTCGTAGCTCGCGTCAACCTATATGCATTTGCGATATCAGGGAGGAACGTCTCTGTGACTCTACCTTTATCCGAGGTTTCATACCGGTCCTGCCACTTCCGGATTGATTCCTCACGGATTTTTCTTTTGACGTAGGACAAGGGGACCTCCTCGTAGTCTCTGGATGCGCCAGTAAGTGCCGCCGATTTTGCGAGTTCATCAGCTCTCTCATTTCCGGCGGTGCCCACATGCGCTCTTAGCCAGAAAAGACGAAGAGATCTCCCTTTCGCAGTTATCATTCCAATGTTTTCCTTTATACTCTTTGCCAGAGGGTGACTCATTTTAGGACTCCGGAGCAGTTCAAGTGAAGATCGTGAGTCACTTAACACTTTAACTGCTGAATACACACACGTTGTGTTTTTTCTAATGGGTCCGCAGTGCGGCTTCAATACAACTGCGCAAAACACACATCCGACGGCAGTGCGGCTTTACGCGCCTAGCGTGTTTTCGTAAACACGCCCTGCGTGTAATCCCGCACTCGCGTTACTCGACCGCCGCAATACTCGACGCCAGTGCTGCGGACGCGCCTAGCGTGTAATTTTCGTAGTTTTGGATTTTGACAATAAACACCTCAGCAGTAAAAGTGTTAAGATGTTGACTTCGGGGTCGTTACTCGTTATCACCATTTCTGTCGCCCGGCAAAGAGCATAAGAAAGTAATTTTAAGTACTTAAATTATTCTATTATGTTCTGTATTATTATTATTAATATTAAGTTCTGATACAAATTTAAACTATTTGTGAAAATCTTTCCTGGGAAGGCTTTTAGTCCCAAAAAAGCAAATTAAAGCTAGTGTAGGAGCTTTCAACTATATATCTTTGTTTCGTAAGTTAATGGCAAAAATTAAACATTTGGAAATGAGTTAACCTTATGCAAACAAGTACGCCATTGTTATCCGACTGCGCAAAAAGGAAGGGTTATAATTTTATTACTGCATGTTAAACATATATGAATACAGACATAATCTAAATATCAATAAAAACCGTATCAATATATAGATACTGTATCATATATATATATATAATATGTATATTATGTATGATTTAAAAGAAGTAAATGGAAAAACAGAAGAAGACAGTGGCTTTTTTTAATACTATTTAGAGATTGTGATTGGTCAAATTATATTTTTAGTTCTGGCATCGGACTACCTAAACTGCCTGGTGCATATCGTGGAGATGGGAAACGGCCTGGTTTCCTTCCAACTGCGAGGGTTGGAGTTCAGAGGGACATATTGTCAGCAGCGGGAGGTGGAAGCCATATCGGAAGGCCCTGAGGAGAGCACTGGTAAGTTCACCACTTAAGATGCATACCTGAATGAAATTTCCCCAATAGAACAAATCCCAACAATGAACTTGAACTGATAGTAAAGAAAACGATGACATGGTGATAGGATACTCTCTAGTACTTTGCTGGCTAGCTACCGTCCATAATTTGAAATCAAGCATATAACAGTGTCTTCCGGCATCCTCACTTGAGATCCAGTTCCATTCCAGACTGGGTGCGTTTACCATCTTCGACCATTAGGGCTGGAAGGCGAAACAAATACTTAGTTTACCATTAGTCGGAATAACGCTCAAGCCGTCGACGTTTGTGATGACGATGACGAAATATTTCGTAAGATTTCAATAACCCTAAAGAGAACAGACTATTAAAGACTAACTGAAAATTCATGTAGCGCATATGCGTACACGCGTATGCCACTTAAGCTATTTTCGTATTAAAAACATGTTTTTATTAACAGAAGGTGTTTGCACGGGTCTTTGGTGGTGCGGTGGTAGAGTATTATCCCCCGGTGCCGCCTGGTCGCTTCGCTGGCTCGCGTGGCAGCTCGCATCTGCAAGATACGTACTGGAAGGATACAGTGTTACAGACAACAGCGCCGTGTCCATGTTACAAGCTTTCGACTTTAGGAAGGTTCTTCTCACCTACTATGTCAAGGTGAGTCAAATCAGTGTCAAAGTTAGCTCGAAGGACCAAGTTTTGGAGATATAAACGTAATTTTTTAGTTTTTACAGTATCTTAATACTTCAGAAGAGAATAATATAAAACTTAGACGTGCCGGTTTCCTTATAATGTTTTCCTTCACTATTTTAAGTTAGTAGCAAATGATAATACACACTTAACTTTATTTACACTCACATCACAGTGTTCCACGAAATTACAGGACTGTTGAGACTAACCATCGAAAGTCTCAAAGTAATGAGCGCCAGAGCAACGATGCCCTGGACTTTGTTTTATAATTTAACATTCTGGGTACTGCTGCAATGGTCATCGACAGTTATCTCTTACTATCTGGAGTGTTTCGTTCATCTCATTGTTTTAAAATAAAACCCAGAAATGAAAGTTCCTTGCGTGCCTTGGGATTCGAAACCAAGGACGTCCAAAAATGGAAACCAGCTACCGTAACTTCGAAGTTACAGCAGCATGGTTGGGAGGTGTGTATGGTACCATAATTCAATAGACTAATTAATTATCATCGACTACTATTGTTTTTTTTTGTAGAGTATAATCTACTACACGATCCAGTCGAGCAAGTTGGAGGAGTGGCTCGCGTCCCCGGCGCTCGCGGAGGCTCTCAAGCCGATGAACGAACGGAACTTTGTAGACTTGGACCCCATCTTCAACGTTAACCTGGATGAAGATTATGACTTCAGAGCTTCGGGGATTACCAGGTAATGTCACATTGGCGATCTTTTGTCTTTCATTTTAATTTTACCTTATCCTTAATATTTTCAAGAAGTAACTATAACAACATATATTATATAATCTAATACCTTTAAACGATTCTTGTATATATGTATATACATATATATATATATATATATAATCTGAATCTCGGAAATGACTCCAACGATTTTCATGAACTTTAGTATGCACCCGTGCATATTAAAGTTCATGAAAATCGTTTCGGGGGCGATAAATCGAACTAGCTAGATTTAATTTTTAGAAATCGTAGTTTTATCTGCGTTTTCAATCGAGCAAAGCTCGCTCATCCAAGTACTTACTATTATACGTATCATGTACACGAAAAAGCTACGCGACCGCATGTCGATTGCCCGCGCAATTAGACTCAAAGTCGCATGGTTTTTTCATTCCACACTGTGGAGGCTGGAAACAGCTACAACCAAATTTGCTACTGCTATTTAGTTACTACTGTCGTACTTTCGTAGTATCATTGTCTATTTCTACAGGGTTATAGGCTCGGTGTGTACTAAGCGGACAGGGGATTATTTTACTCATAACTATGAAACATGTTCACGATAAAAATACGATAAAATGGCGAATGAAAACCAACTTTTACATACCTTTGGCGTATTCGACATACTTTTTCTATAGAACAGCTGTTTTTTTTTCGATTGTAGCAATACTGTAGCAATGTAGCTACAGTGAAAGTTCATAATAATGAGTATCATGACTCCCTTTAGCTTAATATACCCCAAGTTTTCTAACCCTGTATTAATACAAGTCTTGGGCACGTTTTGTTGATAAAAAAAAAAATAAAAAAAAATTATTCCAATGTTTTCAATTCGAGAAAGATTCTAAAGTTACGTTAGAATGAAACTGTAATGATTAATACTTTTTTTTTGCAGGAGTCGTTTCTGTGCGATCTACCAGGAGTGGATCGTACACTGCGTGTCGCGGCGCGGCGCGGCGTGGCGGCGGCGCGCGGCCGGCAAGGACGCACACGTTGGCACGCTCTGCTTCGCGCTCAGCCTCGTGGGGCGGCGTGCGCTTGCGCAAGCGCAACACTTGGCTGCCTCCAGGTCAGTAACTATAGTCAAAACTTATATCCGAATCAGCCCTATTTTTTTTTAAATATTTATTCCCACTATAGGCTTGGGCTTCTCTTTGTGTATATTATATTATAAGGTTGCCTGGAAGAGATCGCTCATAGCGATAAGGCCGCCAATTGTTCCACTAGTGTTAAGTTTATGTTGTAATAATTGTTTGTAATTGGTGTTAATAATAAAGAGTTATATTATTATATTCTGATATGTAGGTTTTTCCACGACGTTTTTCTTCAAGTCAGTGGCAAAACGCAAAACTTTACTTAGAAAAGACCGAGGGTTATTGAAACAATATACAAACATAAATCATTGAAACAATATACGCACTAGAACTAGAGATCTTTGCGATCACTCTCTGACAAAAATTGATATGTAAATTAAATAATTCTTTTTTTTTTTTTTTTTTTATTATTGTTTGATTATTCTTTGACATTTGATTTTGTATTAGTTATTGTTTTTATTGCATGCTGTCTGCACCTATAATTGTTGTGACATTTACTATACTTATTTTGTACTTCTTATTTTTTGTCATGAGATAATGTACACAACGTAATATAAATAAAATAAATAAATAAAATAGAATACACAATATATGTATACACTAAAAGAAACGTACTGAAAGAAAATACCGTCGATAAAATCGAGACTCGGAAAGAAAATTCAAGGCGTAGTTGCACATGCAGAGAAGACTGCTAATATTGAAACATTTGGATATAGTCCAAGCACATGCAGAGAAGACTGCTAATATTGAAACATTTGGATATAGTCCAATTTTGCTAAAAAAAAACGTCTGAGAGGTACACGGCGCTGAAACTATATAAAGGTTTTATTTTTCTTAAATTTGTGTGCCTTATAGAGATATTTTTTCCATTGCAGTGTGGAATTCTTCCTATACGGTCTCCACTCGCTGTTCAAAGGCGACTTCAGAATCACGTGCGCGCGCGATGAATGGGTATTCACCGACATGTCGCTTCTGCACTCCGTGCTCGCCCCCGCCGTCAGGATGGCGCTAAAACTGCACCAGGTCAGAAATATTTAAACATACGAACATATGAACCATCACACTCTTCATAACAACACATAAAATAAAGGCTCGAAGGACCATATAGAACCTATAAACACCGCTTTCCCTCAAAAAATTGAAGCATACTATGTAGAATTTGTAGCATTGGTGCCATTCTAAAATCGGACAACCAGGAGCTCTAAAAAACAACACCGTTTCCGGGTCGATGTTGTGAAAATTCTTACTAAACGGTTCGATTCCACTTTCATCATACTCACAGCTAATTAACAAATAATTGCTGCCCGAGTGAGTGTTCCCCGATTAATACAATTTTTGTGCTTTCAAGTCGCGAGTGCATCGGTTTATTTTAGGCGAGCATACTTCACCATGAACCGTATCCTCGTTTAACATCAGGCGAGATGGTGGTCAACCGCAAGCCTATTAAAAAAAAAAAGCGATGATAAATATTTTTCTTATGGTGTATATAATCTATATAATCTAATCGAAAGGTTCGTTTAAAGGTATAAGACCTAAAAAACGAGCAATTCTTGTATATATATATATATATTATATATAATCTGAATCTTGGAAACGGCTCCAACGATTTTCATGAAATTAGTATGCAGGGGGTTTCGGGGGCGATAAATCGATCTAGCTAGGTTTCATTTTTAGAAAACGTCGTTTTATCCATTTATTCAGCCGAGCAAAGTTCGGTTATCCAGGTACTGATTTTAAAATGTATAACACAGGACCACTTCATGTTCCCTGAAGAGTACTGCAGTAGCGCGGCACTGCATGCGGCGATATCGTCGCACGCCGCGCGGCTCGTCATATGCCACGAGGCGGCGCCCGCCTGGCGCCACAACGTGCTGCGCGGCGCACCGCATCTACTGGCGCTCAGGTAATAAGAGCCATAATACAAAACTATTGTTTCAAAACCCGCATTGTATTGGAATTTTATAGCGATAATAGCTCAGTGGTTAGCGCGGTCGGTTCGCATGCCGAAGGGCGTGGGTTCAAACCCCAACAATGAGCTTGAGCTGTCGGTGAAGGAAAACATCGTGAGGAACCATAGCGTGGTGGTAGAGTACTTTCTAGTACTCGGCTGGCTAGCTACCACCCTCAAGTTGAAAATCTGCCGCCAAGCATCTAACGGTGTGTTCCGGCATCCTCACTTGAGAGTCAGTTCCATTCCAGGCTAGGTGTGTTTTACCATCTTCGACCACACCGTCACTTAACATCAGGTGAGTTGTGGTCAAACAACAAGCCTGTCTGCTATAAAAATACATTTGTACTATATATACAGTATAGGAATAAGGAAACCTGCATAGCTTGCAGCGCATCTGATACCATGGTCACAGGGCGGCCAACACATGGGCAGTGCTTGGTTTGGGGTTTTGTTTTATTAGTTATTTTATTAAAACTTTTCACTTTTTATACGTATAGTTAATTAACCACGATGATGTTATGATGATGACCATACGCAAATGTCTCAATAGCTCTAGAAATTAAATTAAAAATTTAATAAACCCCCTACACAATTAACCAAACATAGCCAAGAACCACCGCAAAGAAACTGGCTTTCAAATGAAGAAAACCGCATCAAAATCGGTCCATCCGTTTGAGAGCTACGATGCCACAGACAGACAGACACGCACACAGACAGACAGACATCGACGTCAAACTTATAACACCCCTCTTTTTGCGTCGGGGGTTAAAAACATTGTTAACACCTATAACATTTGAGGGTTGCCCTCGATTTCCCTGGGATTCCATCATCAGATTCTGGCTTGGTGCCAATGGGACCACCTCCGCAGTATAATCTCTTTCAAATAAAAAAAGAGTTCACAAATGGGGGAGAAATCGGTGAACATACATTAAAAAAATACATACAGTCGAACATAGAACCTCCTGCTTTTTTTGAAGTCGGTTAAAAATACCGAAAATACGGTTTTTGTGAAATCATAACGCTTCTAACTGATTATATTGTCAAAATATGTTTTATGTAAGTCTGTTTTGGTTTTAGAAGATATTTGAAAAGACAGAACTGGGTTTAATATTTTCAGTACTTTGGGTACAAACTCAAAGATCGTAAGTCGCACGGACTTGCGTAACCGCCATTTTTTGCTCCGCTAAATGAGACCGTATCTGACACAGTATAAAATTGGTGATCGTGTGTAACAAATGTGTTCGAAACTTTGGAATTCCTGGCTTTAAACGCAAGTTCAGCCTTGACTTTTACCTATTCTCTGTACTATATATTTTACTATAAACTACTATAAATTGCCATCACCTACTATCATGTACCACAAAGTAATCACATCACATCACACACATCAGCCATAGGAAGTCCACTGCTGGACATAGGCCTCCTCCTGGGGGGGTTGGCGAGCGCAGTTAGGTGTGATTGTTCAAGGAAGACGCTGCTGCCTATCTTCCGAATTACATCCCTTAGCCGACTCTTACGGCAACCACGGGTAGAGAGGGTGGGGTACTATTCTTACGCCGGCACCACCACGGCAATAATACAAAGTAATAATCGCTGCCAATTGTTTATTATTAAGTAATGGCGTAACGTATCTTTACAGACACGTAATGGACGAAGGCAACGATGACTACAAAATAATAATGCTCAACAAGCGCCACCTAGGGTTCCGAGTGATCAAACTGAATCGGGAGTGCGTTAGGGGACTGTGGGCTGGCCAGCAGCAGGAACTGGTCTACCTGAGGAACAGGAACCCGGAACGAGGGTCCATACAGAACGCTAAACAGGTGAGCACTGACGATAGATTGATGAGAATCGACGGCAAATAGACGAAACTCAAACTCGTCACAGATGATAGATAAGCTATAATATTTAGCTATGCGATCTTCGTCAATGTTGAAAGAAAAAAAAATCCGGCCAAGTGCAAGTCGGACTCGCGCACGAAGGATTCCGTACCATTATCTATAAAAACGGGGGAAAAATCGCGTTTATTGTATGGGATAATCAAATATTTATTTTATTCTGATTTTTTAGTATTTGTTGTTATAGCGGTAACAGAAATACATCTTTTGTGAAAATTTCACCTGTCTAACTATCACGGTTCATGAGATACGAAATTTCAGCGATGATAGCTCAGTAGTTAGCGCGGTCGGTTCGCATGACGAAGGGCGTGAGTTCAAACCCCAACAATGAGCTTGAGCTGCCGGTGAAGGAAAACATAGTGAGGAAACCATAGCATGGTGGTAGGGTAATTTCTAGTACTCGGCTGGCTAGCTACCACCCTCAAGTCAAAATCTGCCGCCAAGCATCTAAGGGTATGTTCCGGCAGCCTCACTTGAGAGCCAGTTCCATTCCAGGAAAGGTGTGCTTTACCATTTTCGACCACGCCGTCACTTAACATCAGGTGAGTTGTGGTCAAGCATGTCAGCCATAAAAAAATACAGTCTGGTGACAGACGGACGTACAACGGAGTCTTAGTAATAGGGTCCCGTTTTACCCGGAGAATAACCCATGTGCAGATGATATAGAAGAATCTAGAATTATATTATGACTTGTAACTTTAGTGTTATCAATAGAATATTGTACTGTATCTTACTTATCTGTGGTAAAGCTGCTAAAACGTGCTTCTTTCCTGTCAGGCACTCCGCAATATAATTAATTCGTCGTGCGACCAGCCAATAGGCTATCCGATCTACGTGTCTCCGCTTACCACCTCGTATGCGGATTCTTCGCCTCAGCTGTGCACGCTGCTTGGCGGAGCCGTTACCGTGTCCGCGGTGAAAAGGCATTTCCTACAGCTGTGGAGACGGTGAGATTTATCCCTTATTTATATAAAGCCTTATTAATTGACTTTTATAGACATTTATACCTTACTAACTGAATGTCCCATACTTCGTACCCGGTGTACGATTGCTGTGCCACTTAACGGATCAGAACCAGATCGTACAGATTCTAATCTATTCAGGAACCCTCACAAACATACAAAAAATTTCATCAAAATCAGTCCAGCCGTTTCGAGTCTCTGCGAGACTAACGCACGGAAAATGATTTATGTATATATATTTTATACTAGCAGACCCGCGCCTAGACAGGTATGGACCCGAGCATAACATTGATTGATTTTTTATTTGTACCTTTTTGTGTAGTATCCGCCGGCGTTGCGGTGAGGGCTGCTCGTCCGGCGGCGCGTGCGAGGCGGCCGCTGCCGAGGCGGGCGCTGCGCCCTCCGCCACGCCGCCTCATAACGCGCATAACCTGTCGCGAACTTCATTGGGTAATAAATTCTCAACTTCTCACACTAGATGGCGCTGTTTTAATACATGTATGTTGTGCCATCTATCGGACAAAACAGGCAACAAAAAAAACGCCAACAATGATATAGCGAATCAGTGAACTTTGCTACGAATCTAGTTTCAACCTTGCTAGATAAATGACGAAGACTTGCTATATGGGAATTTTGAATAAAAATTCCGAAAACTTTTATTATTATTATGTAATTGACTTTCAAATCGTACAAAAATATCATCTGTTTCATACATTTCTTCGGTATCTAATCAGAATTTCATTCAAATTCTAACCGTTACAATGTGAAAAGGTTATCGTTATATTCATTTGTAAACGTTCTAATACCTAACCTTTTTTTTAAATGTAAAAGTAATGAGACGAACAAGACGCTCTCCTGATGGTAAGAGATAACTCATGTCCATGACCATTGCAGCGATACACAGAACTTTGAGTAGCAAAACACAGTTCAAGGCATCGCTGCTTTGAGGTTCATTACTTTGATACAACTTTCGATGGTTAGTCTCAACCGCCCTGTAATTTCGCTGCAACCCTTCAAACCGGAACACAATGATGTTTACACACTACTGCTTGGCGGCAGGATATCTGGTGCTGCGGTGGTATCTACCCAGACGACCTCCTGCTAAGGAAATCTTCTACTAAGTTTGTATAAATTACCATAATGTTGTATTCATCATCATCATCATCACCTTTTGTAGTCCACTGCTGGACATAGGCCTCTCTCAAGACACGCCACTCAGCCCGATCCTTAGCTTTTCGTTTCCATCCACCGCCAGCTGTCCTACGTCTATCGTCACTCCATCGAGTCTCAGGGCGTCCTACGCTACGTTTGCTGATTCGCAGTCTCCACTCTTTAACACGTCTACCCCAGCGGTTATCGGTCCTGCGACAGATATGTCCAGCCCATTGCCACTTCAGCTTGCTAATACGCTGAGCTATGTCTGTGACTTTTGTTCTCTGGCGAATTACTTCGTTCCGGATACAATCCCACAGAGAGATGCCAAGCATAGCTCTCTCCATAACTCGCTAAGCGACTTTGGAATTGTGGATCATTCCCGCTGTGAGTGTCCACGTTTCGGCTCCGTAGGTCATGAGACTTTGCAGGGTGGGTGACGAGAAGACTCGACGTAATTTTCCGAATGCTGCCCAGCCCAGCTGTATTCTTCTCTTGGCTTCACTCTCAATATTATTTTTACCTTATTTCGAGCGTCTGCCCTAGGTAATGTTGTATTACTTATTAGTTATCCATAGCACAAGTTTATTACTAACTGATCCATGTTGCTTATTTTGGGACTAGATGACGCTGTGTGGAACATCCTACAACATTCTTTTATTGTTATCCCCCAGCCGGCACCCGCGGAAGCCTTGCGAGCGCCGGAAAGCCCACATCATCGACTCTCGCGTCGCTCGCGGGTCTGCTCCGCGAACATTCGCACGAACGTTCGGAAGACAGCGCGCCGTACGCGCCGGCGCACGCGGAACGTGTGCACGCGCCCGCTCGGCGAGAGCGTAACATGCGTGCTAAAGCGAACAAAGAAACGCCTAGACAGGTATGGATAAACATCGGATAGAGTTAGCCTGTGCAGTCCCACTGCTGGGCAAAGGTATCACCTCCACTTTTTCAGCGGTCTCAGCTAACTCCTGGCTATCGTTATTGAATGTGTTAAAGTGATATTATTTACAGAATATTTTGTATGATTGACAGGCTGCTTGTTTGAAAATAAGTGACAGTGTGGTCTACTGAGATAGTAAACACACTTCATACTGGAACTGGCTCTCAAATGAGGCTGCCATCAAGCTGTGAACATACCATTAAGTGATTGGCAACAGAATTTCACCTTGACCGACTGATTAAACTTCGCCCTATTTTTGACGTTGCAATCTGTCAGTAGTGCCTGGTTTGGCTGGACAAAATTTGATGAAATTTGGTATGGAGGTAGCTGGATACCCTGGATTAACACAGGCTACTTTTTATCCCGGTTGCATAATGTTCACGTGGGAACAGTGGATAACACCGCGGGGCGCAGCTAGTTAATAAGATAATTTCTTCTCGAAAGTGTATGCCCGTGTCAAGCCGGGACCGATCGGTAGTAACAATATATACATATTTTTTTTGTTGACTCGCTTGGTCTTTGACCACAGCTCACCTGATGCTAAGTGACGGTGTGGTCGAAGATGGTAAAGCACACCCAGCCTGGAATGGTACTGGCTCTCAAGTGAGGCTGTCGGAATACACCGTTACATGCTTGGCGGCAGATTTCCAACTTGAGGGTGGTAGCTAGCCAGTCGAGTACTAGAAAGTACCCTACCACCACGCTATGGTTTCCTACGATGTTTTCCTTTTCGGCAACTCAAGCTCATTGTTGGGGTTTGAACCCACGCCCTTCGGCATGCGAACCTACCGCGCTAACCACTAAACTATCATCGCTACAAAATTGTTGCAGATTCATATTTTTAGAAGATGTCATTCAATAAAATATAACAATCAATAAGTCATGTAACTTATTTGTAAATGAATATATAGGGCGGTAACCGGAGTCGGCTACGTCGCGAGCGCAACATGCCAGCTTCATTCCGCCTGCTGGCAGCTTCGGACAATATGCGACTGGAAGGAGGGACTTGCACTTCACATCCCGGAGACGACTCCCAGGTATACATTAATCAAGGAATCACGTCACGAAAGAACTAAAATAAATTCAAAAAGTAAGAGCCATCTGTTGGTTTTACGCTTCACTACTACAAAGTGACAAATAAGCGCGAAACACGCATAGAAAGTGGCGCCATCCAATAATAAGCCGGTGTACTATGGCACCGCGCACAAGCGCGTATTGATTTGCATATTGTATTGATTTCAATATATTACAGGGCTATTGAGACAAAGTGGGATGTTTCATTAGCAAAGTCTAAGTAGTGATGTCTTGAACTTTGTTTTGTCACTTAAGCTGCAATGGTGACATGTATAATCGTTTGCCATAATAAGAAAGAAAGAAAGTTTTAATTTTGTAACACGCAAAACACAAAAACAAAGACACAAAAACAAATCAGGGATAGTCACAAAGAAAGCTCAATACACAATAACGCTGGACATACTAAAAAAAAAACTTGAAGGTAAAGCTAAATTTAAAAAATATAGTAGTGTGCGTAAGCTCGGGAGCGCTCAGTCTTGTAGTTACGCACACAATTGCGCGTGTATGTACGCTTACAGCTTACAACTACAAGTATGGCACACCCGCCCTCGTGAGACCACTGTACACTGGCGTCATTCGCAACTTTTACTTTCATTGTCATTGGATCACTGTCGTTGGTTGTTAATAACGGTTCTTGACACTGGTCACTGATGTTGGTTACGTACATCATGTCAACATCCAAGCTGATGTTGTTCGCGTACCCAAATCTACGCTTACGTGACGTCTTAGAATCAATTGAAGATTTTCATTGTTTTATATATTTTTTGTGTAGCGTTCAACAGTATGTCCAAAAACTTATTTTGGCTTTGACTTTGATTATGTTTGTCACATAGTTATTGGTGTTGTCTTTGCTTTCAGGGTTCTTTAAGCGCGTGGGGAGGCGGCTGGCAGGGTCAGCCGAGACGAGCTGCCAGCGCTAAAGTAAGTAGATTTTTCACTGCATGAATGTGACCGATCCCAATTTTATCATCTTATGTTGAAATTTTTACTTATTATTCTTATTTTGTCACATATTGGTGTTTAAAAAGTTTTGTTTCTCCAATGATATTTTAATGACTATTGTAAATGACATAGGTTATGTAATTTTTTTACGGCCGGCTAGTTTGGAGGTTGGTCCGTCAGCTTTCCGTTCCGCAGGTCCTAAGTTCGGAGCCCACGGCGCGTCGGTAATCTGTGTATGCAAAGTTGTGTTTTTTTCAAACGGTGTAGGAATACTTCGTAAACCTAGTGTATGTCTCCCTCAGACATGGCCTATTGCGTGGCATATGCCGAGTTTGGTCGAAATGAAAGCAAGACATTAATTTTTATTTTTTCTGTCCTTTATCTATATTCAATTTGACATTTTATTATACTTTACTAGACATTTTATTCTTATTTTAATGTCAAAAGTTATTCCTGTGTTGTTTTGGATGCCGAAAGGTCATATATAGACGTTTTTTTTTTAATGTTTGGAGCTCAGAACTTAGTCATTTATGAACCGACAAAAGTAATATAAATAAGTATATTATACCTCAACTACTGAACCGATTTCAACCAAATCTTGCACACTGTGTGCAGTTTGATCCAACTTGAGAGAGTTGAATCTCAATTTATAATCGCAATATTTTTTTATTGCAAATTATTTGTTTATTATACGACAAAGAGTTATAATTATCTGGGAGTTCCATAAAATTATAATAGATGGCGGTGTAAGGTAATTTATTAACTGGATTGAGTAAGTATCCAATAGATGGCGCTACGTTAAAAGTCCAAACGTTTTATATGTGCTACAATTTATTTCACGTTACACGCGTGTGTTCAATTTGGCCACAGCAACGCGTGGCCGGGTCTGCTAGTTGTTTTATATGAAAGAATATACTCTCAGATTATTCGTTCAATCAGTTCAATAGTTTGATTTTGAAACCTAAAACCTAGTTGTGTTTGGGCTTATGGGCATGGAGTCAGTTTTTTTTTTTAATATTTTGAAACTTATATTATTTTGTTTGTTTGTCAGGTGTCATCTAGCCGCGCCATGGGGTCGGCGGAGTCCTCCCTCGAAGACTTGGCCTTGTCCCCGATGGGGCTTGATCTATCACTGCCAGATTGTAAAATAATCGCCAACAGAAATGCACGACAAGAGAGGGACTTTAAAAGGTATTATTATTCGTCTTAATTTTTTGTGTAATACGACCAATACTTGACTAAACATTGCATATACAGTGTTATAAGCTTGGGGCACAACTCAAAATCGCAAAAATCTAAAAAAATATTTGACGTTACAATGAATTTCGACTTAAAACATCCCAAGATTGTAAAATTGTGATATCAGACTCAACAGCACTAATACTTGGCATGTGTGTGTGAAAGTATTTAATATTTTGTGTTGATATTTTAACTAACTATATATCTAACTTTAATTTACTGTGGCTATCCTGGGAGCAAATTTACTTTTAAATATGTTGCCAGAGTACTAAAATAATCTATAAAATAGACTGACTATTTATCGATCGTTTATTAGTTTAGTACATGTTCTTACAGTCGAACCAAGCTGAGAAAATACATGACAGCTGCAGATAATTTCTTAAACACTTTACATGACTGCCCAAAAATAGAGTGTATTGTTTTCATGTATGTATGTTGTTGTGTATGTATGTATGTTTGTTTATGCGTGTGTGTGTGTGTATATGTAGTATGTGAGTTTCTTTATTCCTTTAACTTTTACTTTTAATTACCTGAACAGATTTGGATGTATGAGGTATCAGTAGAATCTACATTATCTCAAGTGTCACTGGCTATTTCTTTTAACGCAGTCGTTTCTTTTTGTGTTTAAATATATTTCTTTAATCCATGTAGTACATATCGACTTTGAATTATAAACATATACCTGCTGATAACATAACGAATTCACCCTTTAGATATTTTTTTTACAATTGGTTATTATAGGACTGTTTCACGACGCTTTGACTCTTACCTTACCTTTCAAATTCAAAATAGGTTTGCGTTTGACTACACCCTGCTTGATGAAGGTATGTGTTCTAGAATGAAGACGTTTGGAAACTTGTTTACTTCGGATTTGAAGACACCCAAATCCTTTGTAACAGGAAATACAGATTCCGTCAGAGTTTCACATCCTTGCTATCCGTATAAAAAGATTAAATTACAGGGCTGTTGAGACTAACCATCGAAATTCTGAAAGTAACGAACACCAAAGCAGCAATTCCCTGGGTTTTGTTACTCAAACTTCTGTGTATCATTGCAGTAATCATGGACAGGCGTTATCTCTTACAATCAGGAGAGCGTCACGTTTGTCTTAATACTTTTACAAAAAAAACCGCTTAGTACTTATGCTGAACGTCCGCATCTTAACTATTTGTCTCATTAAAACCGATGGCAGTAGCATGGCATGTATTGAAAAAGCTGAAATGAACGGGATGGGACGGAAGCGTGACACGATTGTTGTAATATATTGAGGCGTTTCAGTCCGCCACGCTCACGTCACGCCGCCGTCCCGCCCACGTCCATAACACATACACAACATTAGAAACGAAATAGCATTCATATACCATATTGACTGTAATTATTTGACCATTTAAAGGAAGTTATCTATTATTATATATCTATTATATTTGGATTAGCTCTGGAAATCCTTTACTCGTTTCAAAATATTTGCGCGAAATTTGGTCGTAAGAATCCACGATGAAATATTTTACCTTGTTGACATTCGCCGTTTTAAGTCTTAGTTTGATCTTATCGTTCTTGATTAATTTTGGGTGATAGGCATAATCAAAATTTTAACTAATAGTTACCACCGCAATACCAGATATTCTGCCGCCAAGCAGTAGTGTATAAACATTACTGTGTTCCAGTTTGAAGGGTTGCAGCTAGCGAAATTACAGGGCTCTTGAGACTAACCATCAAAATCTCAAAGTAATAAGCGCAAAAGCAGCGATGCCCTGGACTATGTTTGGTTACTCAAAGCACTGCAATGGCCATGGACATGCGCTATCTTTTACTATCATGAGAGCGCCTTGTTTCTTTACATTTTTTTTTTTTTTTAGTATTTTTCAAGTCAACTTTCTTGGACAGTTATTGCATGGTGGTAGGGTATTTTCTAGTAGTACTCCGCTGGCTACCTATCGCCCTCAAGTAGAAAATCTGCCGACAAGCACCTAACGGTGTGTTCCAAAAGCCTCACTTGAAAGCCAGTTCTATTCCATGCTAGATATGCTTCGACCACACCGACACTTAACATCTGGTGACCTAATCAAGGTCAAATATAAAAATAAATCTCCATAGAAAATCATCTCTGCGCTTCGTGATCATACTATAAACAAATAAAACACGTTACTAAAACTCATATTTCGGATCAGCTTGAAGCTTACTAACCCTCCATTCGTTCACAGATATTTCGTCAACGAGGGCACGTCCAAAGATCTCTCGAAGCTAAGTAAAGAGATACGCCACGAACGCGAAAGCTACCGCGAACTAACCGGCAGATATATCGAAAAACCGGACTCTGTGCCGGTAAAGGAAACGCACTTCTCCGATATGTCCAATAAGGAGAATAATTTGAAGAGGGACAAATCTGAAGCTAGGTATGGAAATTTACGAAAATATTGTCACTCTTTCACTTAAAAACGCTGCTTGATTTACGTCATCATAAGCCATAGGACGTCCACTGCTGGACATAGGCCTCCTCCTAGGGTGGTTTTGCCCATACTCCTCACGTTTGGCAGGCGGGTTGGCGAGCGCTGTAAGGTGTGATTGTTCAAGGAAGACGCTGCTGCCCATCTTCCGGATTACATCCCTTAGCCGACTCTTACGGCAACCACGGGTAGAGAGGGTGGGGTACTATTCTTACGCCGGCACCACCACGGCAAATACGTATTGATTTACTTGGCTTGATTTACGTATACAGGGTTAAGTTATGAACAACATTACTTTGTTCCGGTTTGAAGGGTACACAGCTAGCGAAATTACAAGACTGTTGAGATTAACCATTTAAAGTCTCAAAGTAATGAACATCAAAGCAGCGATACCTGGACTTTGTTTTGCTACTCAAATTACTGTGTATCGTTGCAATGGTCATGGCGTTATCTCTTACCATTAGTAGGGCGTCTAGTTCATCCCATTACTTTTACAAACAAAAAATCTACCGCCAAGTAAATATACGTTGGTGACATCAAAGACATATAGTAATATATAGTATTGAAAATGTATCGTAATATGTCTAGCTGATTTATCTATATATATAAAAAATCTCGTGTTACGGTGTTTGTGGTCGCACTCCTCCGAAACAGCTCGACCGATTTTTATGATTTTTTATGTATGAGAATGGGTCGTAAAGTATATTTCATACCGTTATTAGGGAAAATTCTTAACTCAATCCGGGTGAAGTCACGAGTAGGCTAGTAATTTATGTTAATGAATATTATAGGTTTAAAAAGTCTTAGTCTTACTTGTGTATTGTTTAAGTAGGTACCACCTAGCCTTTAGATAATATTGCACAATTCGTTCTTGTTTTGTGCAATAATTATGTTTATTAATTTAAGCAGCATTTTTAAGTAAGACCGGTTTTTGGTATTTGGTTGGGTAGATATTAAAATTGGATAATTGGATAATGTAAAGTACGAGGCAACACAGTCAACGATATTTATGCAATCAACATTTTGCATGTGCTTGATGTTTTTTAATATTGATTTGAACTAAACTTTGCTTATGGCTTGTCACTTCATGCTTTGAACTTATTACTTATTTAAGATTAACTTAGACTAATTCAACTTCCACACACTAATTAATGAGCTACTCGCTTACCAACCTGAAGTTGACATCCTTTTTTCTATTAGGAATAAACAGCTTTAAAATGGTATATTATATTTTGGCGCAAATATTACCTAAATGTTATAATTGTATAATTTTCTTTCGTCGTCTACGTAGGTACCACCGCAGTACCAGATATGCTGCCGGCAAGCAGTAGTGTGTAAACATTACTGTGCTCCGGTTTGAAGGGTATACTGCAGCTAGCGAAATTACTGGGCTGTTGAGACTAATCATCGAATGTCTCAAAGCGCCAAAACAGCGACGCCTTGAACTTTGTTTTGCTACACAACATTTTGTGTATCACTGCAATGGTCATGCGTTATCACTTATTATCACTTATACTAGGAGAGCGTATCGTTCGTCTTATTTCCCTTACATAAAAGAACATAATATATTCGTTCATGGTCGTTAGCTACTATCACATGACATACTCCCAGCAAAACCTTATCAAAAACCTCTCTTCCAGATTAAAAGACATGAAAATGAAGATCACACGTTCCGACTCATCGCGAAGTGAAAGTTCCTCGAAGATCGTGGTTGGAGCGAAGGTGATAATAGTGGAGCCGCTTGGAGTATACGATTGTATCAACCTTGGAAGACGGATAGATGTCCAGTGGCCAACGGAGTACCAGCGGAGTCGAGGAGGAAGGAACTATTGGGGCAGCTGGGTGCCCCAAGCGGGAATGGACGGCGTGGTAAGAACTTATAACTATAATATAAACTCCGCGCTATGATACTAATTATCGTAAAAACTTATTTTATTCGTACACTAATTAATTTTAATCATAATTGTTCAAAGGATATCGATTTATTTATGATGAGGCAAAACACTTTTAATAGATCTTTCAAAGCAATTTGTTTAAGACACTAAAGTTATATATGATATTACTAAGACTTTTATAAGAAAAAAAATTAAAAAGATTAGCAAAGAAACTTTTCATCATC
The DNA here is from genome assembly GCA_950106695.1 of Biston stratarius. Classification (NCBI taxonomy): domain Eukaryota; kingdom Metazoa; phylum Arthropoda; class Insecta; order Lepidoptera; family Geometridae; genus Biston; species Biston stratarius. Next base: position 26,152,571 of record OX467106.1, read on the forward strand.
ATCATCATCAACAGCTTTTGTTATGCCATCTGCCATGGTCCTGTGACAATCTGGTCCAGGTCGATAGTGGCAATATCGTCGACTACTTTTATGAGCCTTATATAGTCACTTCAAAAAACAATTGAAAACAAACATTATATAAAAAAATTACGCCATTGGGCAGACTAAAGCTGTAAAGCCATACTGCCTTGTCTTCGGTTGTTGCAATTTATGTCTTACATCTATAATTACAGCCAAAGTTCAGTCTTGGTCAAGTCCAGACCATGCCAGTAAAAACAAGTCATGCTTTAGTTAAGTAGTGGCGACTTTACTATAAGCTTCGATGAAGTTTTGGAAGTATTTATATCAGTTTCTCATACTCGCGCTTGTAATTCGGCACTTTATAAATAAAACACCACTATTTTTATACATAAACACTCGAAAAAACACTAGTTTTGGAATAAAAATACAATGACGACACGACTTACCGCGTTCCCGCCAAAACTCTGAAACCAAAAAAGTTTTGCCAAAAAACATGCCTTACTCTGCCAACGTACTCGCATAACTACTGAAATAAGCAATATCAATGAAAAAGTACCTAAATATGCAATAACGCTATAAATATAGCATTATATGCATTTGCATATGCAAACATGCAAATGCATATAATCCGATGTCTAGTTATCACTTATCTCCTATTTATATAGCGTTATAGCAGCTGTTCGTTGCCCATGTAAAATAGAACAAAATAAATTAATCCAAATAATAAAATAAATATCCGAGGACATTTCACACAGCGCCATACTAAACAAAGCTTGTAGAAGAACTTATCTCTTATCATCAGGAGAGCGTCTCGTTCGTCTCATCAATTTTACATAATAATTTAAAAAACACTACTTCTTGGCGGCAGAATATCTGGTATTACGGGTACTGCGAGTTTTTCTTACGATCTACCACGGAATAAGATCATTATCATTACTTCAAACTCTGTAGGTGGTGCACAAATGGACGCCCAACCACCGGTCGCCGCTGCTCCGCTCGCACGTAGACAAGAGTATCCTTCTCGTGCAGATAGAGGACAAGTTCGTGCCCGTCGCAGAGGCCTGCGTCCAGGACTTGGGCGACGAAGTATGACACGCGTACCAGAGGTGAGTTTGCGGTATGCTTCGAATACGTCCCTATATTTTTTGTACGTGACTGTCCAAGTAAAGGCGTGTAATGTTTTTAGGGGCTTATGTTTTTTTTTTATTATTTCACCCTAACTTTTAAATACCTTAACAGATTTGGATGCATGTGATATTATGAGAATCCTTACTTCATCCGGAGAGACACTGGCGGTTATAATTATTTTAAAACAAAAAACAGTGTATTAGTTGGCGTTCGTGTTTATTTAAATTTTTGTTGCGATGACTCAGTGGTTAGCGCGGTCAGTTCACACGCCAAAGCAGCGATGCCCTAAACTTTGTTTTGCTACTCAAAGTTCTGTATATCGCTGCAATGGTCATGGACAGGCGTTATCTCTTACCATTAGGAGAGCGTACCGTTCGTCATAACTTTTACATTTAAAAAAATTATCATTTCAGGCGACTGCGGGACAGATATTGGTAAAGAATAAATAAAACCACGTGGCCTTCTATTGACGACGACCGCATCGCCGGCAAATATGGACTTTATTCCTATAACGAAACAACAAAATTTGGCGTGAATCCATTATAGCACACGTCGTTGGAAGAAAGTGAAGGTATAGAACGATGTAGCCTTTATGTGTAAGGGGATTAGAAAATGAATTTACAACCTTATTGTGAGGTGATAAGAATGTGATTTTAGGTAAATTAATTATGTTCCTTTGATTCGTTTCCGTATATTTGATGACTTATAATCAAATTAAGTGTATTGTTGATATATTTTTTTTAAGTATTTTGAATCACAAATGTCAATTTGTTGTAAACTAATCTGTTGGGATAAAAATCATTTGCAGTTCTTTTCCCCAAAAGGATAGCAATTATTTTGGAACTATCAAATTTAATCAATCTTAGCGAATACAGCAAATTAAACACCATTTCCAATAACAGGCCTTACTTAAAAAGATCTCTAAAAATTAAGTAACGTTAATTAGTGTTGTGCACTTCATATTTGTATTATCCTGAATTTAAACAATGTATTTTGAGAGATATTGTTAAGTAAGACTTTAGTTTACAACTTCCTAAACTATGCTTAACTATGTTGGATTTGTATTATAAACCTTATTTTTTTGCAATGTTTGTTCTTCTGTCAGCATTTCTGATGTAACAATAGGAGCCAACATTTTTTTAAGGTTGCAGCGCACTATATCAACTCAGCACCGAATTTACATCACCACGCTTTATTGTAATGCAATGTTTAATTTAAAACGTATTGCAAAAGGGAGGATAAAGAATACTAAATAGCTCGAGTTAAGGCGATGCAAATCCGGTGCCTAGCTGATTTTGGGTAACCACATTAATAATAAAAAAGTGAATTTGTCGGATTTTAAAATAACTGTTTTATATCAGCACGTAAACATACGATATATAAAAAGATTTATAGTATCAACGGATATAGCGATTGGGTGGAATACACAGTGTTCATCGTAGATACTCTATTTTCATCTAATATGTACATAAATAGAAATGTATGAGTTCTTATAATTTTATAAGAATATGTTTTCAGAATTAAATAATATAAAAATGTGAATATTTGCTAGCTAACATAAAATTATGGCTAGCAACTAGCCGCTAGTTCTGTAATTATAAAGCAACAGCTTTAATTGTTTGTGGGTAGCATAATTATGTAAATACATCATGTAAATACTGTAAACTAATTATTAATAATGTATATTATTCCTCTCTTAAAAGGTATCGGCAAGCTAAAGAGATTCGACGCCGGGCTGTCTTAAAAAACAAACAATGCAAAACAGAAACAAAGAAAATAAAACATTGGAATATGCGTATTGTATTGTTACATGTACTGCAGACTTTTTAATGGTAATCTTCAAATAGGTGACATATATTTTATCCGTTTGAGTTTAACACTTATCCTTACTTATAAACAAGTCCGTGTCTTACCGCCAAATCATATGTTAAGCCATTTTTATTATATTTTTATTCTCTCTACTACCATAGTCAGTGAAAGGTCTACATCATATAATATGTGGAACGATAAAAAAAGTACTTTTTTTCGACGCAATTTGTCATTAAATATTTTGCTGTAAAATATACGTATGTAGGATATATAACTCGTATTTCGATGTTTTACTTTTTTTTAGTAGATCCGGTGTCGTGTCAATGCTATGCGCTATAACCTTTAAGTACGTTTTAAAAATATTCTTACCCATTACGACAATTATAAATAAGTCAAACATTTCTTTTGTATTTTTGTTATATTCCTCGTCTTATTTCTTTTTTTAATAAAAATAAATCGCTCCCAAAAATGATTAGTCCTTCTTCGACACCAAATGTTTGTGTATGTATGTTAAAATTATTTATTGAATAAAAATTAGATTAAAGTTCAAGACTCGTATTAGACGATGAGGTGGATATTAACATAAAACTATCACAAAAATTTAAATCATTGGTATTGTGTAATATTGTTTATTAAAGTTATAATAAATAATGTGATCCATTTCAGCTTCAAAAAACTTTATGTCACTATTGAAAACCCCAATTTTTCTATTCCGAATCTTGAACTGAGTATTTCGTTGAATGTTGTTGGTTATATACTTATAGTGTGTCATTTTATGTATACAATATGTAATGAGATTATGTGTAAATTGACAAAGCCCTATAAAAGTGTTGTGTTTCACGAATTTAACGGGGGAACAAATTTATGAGAAATACAGGCTATGTGAATAATGAACGTGATATTCATTTTGATTTGAAATTCTAGGTGACGGTATCCGAAAATTAATATAATACTTTGGATCGATTTTATTTTGAGATTATTGAACTTTATAAACAACAAGAAAAAAATGCGTTTTTGTTTTAAAGTGACGTTAGTGGTTTTTTGTGAGTATTGTCACAGACTGACATAGAATTTTTAATTTTTTTTTTCTACATAACTCTAAAGATGGTCAGTGGTCAGCGCCTTCATAGACACAGTCATAAATCTAAGTAAAAAGTTTCACTCCCTTTTCTATGGTTCCGTACTTCAAAAGGAAATAAATAAATATTGTAGGACACATTACACACAGCGCCATCTGACCCCAAACTAAGCAGAGCTTGTGTGATGGAAGTCAGTTAACTGATAGCATACATAAATACTTTTTTTTTTTGTAAATACTTATAATACATACAGAACAAACATTTTGCTTATACCATAAAATATTTGTCCTTGGCGGGAATCGAATCCACGCCCTACAGCTCAGGCAGACATACTCCCAATGAGCCAACAGGGCTGTCAAATAAAACAAAACAGAACCCTTATAGGATCACTATGTTGTCCGTCTGTTAAGAACTTCTATCTCGAGAACGCGTGGAGGTATCGAGTTGAAATTAAAACCACAAACGCTGATTTGTAGTCTCTAGTAGATGAGAAAAAAACAAATTTCTCAATTATCGAAAAATAAGTTAAAGCCGTTTATGTGGCAAAAAACTGCATATTTCAACACTGGCAAGGGAATCAAAATCTATAGGATACTTCCCGGTGACCTAGAACCATGAAATTTGGCAAGAAGCATTGTCTTAACATAAATGAAAAAATCAGAAAACTGTACAGTTTTAATTAAATCACAAAAAAGGCTGAAAACTTATAAACTTCAACACTCAAATAATCATACCTACTAGTTTGTACGGAACCCTTGGTGGGCGAGTCTGACACGCACTTGTCCGTGTTTTTATCTTAATAAGTGAGAACTGGATTGAGATTAACATTACAGTTGACAATATTTAAAGTATTTACAGACGTGGAGTATGAATTAAATTCGGACAGTCTGGATAGTCTTCTGACGATTAAAAGAGAGAAATATGCTATATTTCCTTCTCTTTTGACAGCCCTGTCGGCACATTGGTAGTGTCTGCTTTAAAAACTGTAGGGCGTGGGTACGATTCCCATCAGAACAAACATATATTTAATACGACGATAATTGTTAACGACGACGATAAATGTTTGTTCTGTGTCTGGGTGTTCTGTAAGTACATGTTTAAAAAAAAAGTAAGTATTCTATCAGTTATCTGACTTCCATAGTACAAGCTTTGCTTAGTTTGGGGTCTGATGGCACTTTGTGTTATACCATACGATATTTATTTATTATTTATTTACACTTCGTCACAAAAGCTATACCATAGTATTGCAATCTATGGGGTTATGAAAAAATGCCTAGAAAAATACAAAGTATTTATGCCTCAATAACTTTGTATTAATTACAGAATAAAGTTCTAACAAAACCAAGCATTGTATTTATTTCTGGTACCGTCAAACTGCATTACTACTTTTTCAAACGCTGTACCTACACGTAAAGGTGCGGCCACATTTGTACCCATCATTACAATATAGCACTTGTCGATTAAATATGTAATGACATTTATAATCGATCATTACGATTTTATCAATAGGAAATTGACCATCAGTACAATGTATTTTTGACGTGAATACATCTACAAGTCTCTTCCATAATGGAATTCAGAACGCTGATAATAACAAAATCGAGGTTATATCGATACAGCTTGGAGTTGCAGCTATTTGTCTATCATCTACATCCAAAATGTAACTACTAGGATTAAAATCAAATTTACGTTGAGTGGAAGACTTGAAACATGGTAATCTGAAGGACATAGTGTTCAAAAATATACACGTGTTCAGGTACGCACGGCTGTGTCCACAACACTACTACACCCCTATTCATATGATTTTGACTAGCATGGCGCACCCAACAGTGGGCGTGGGTATAAACATCACTAATGCTAATTTGGATGATTTAATTTCCAACGGCAGATTGATTGATTACACATTACACTCTTTATTGTCACATCAAACATGAACAATACAGATGAAAAATATACTCGATTAATAGGTGTAACTGGCGATTTTGTCACTAAAAGCGATCTCTGCCAGGCAACCTTAGGTCAGGTTTAGTTGTCATATTTGTATGCGAAAATTCATAAGTATGTTTCGTAAAAAAAAAACTGCTCTGGTCTGTAGTTCTACAGCATGCGATATTGTCTCTGTCTTAATCACTCTTGTGTCAATTTTTAATATAGTGACATGTGGTGGTATCGCTGAACTGCCCTGTTAACTGATCGGCGTGGATTCGATTCCTATAAGGACAAATATTTATGTGACTATAAATGTTTGTTCTGTGTCTGGGTGTTCTGTGTATCTTATGTATCAGTTATCTGGTTCCCAAAGTACAAGCTTTGCTTTGTTTGAGGCTAGATGGCGCTGTGTGAAAAGTCCTAATTATTTATTTGATACGCATTGCACTGCTGATATATATGGTATAGTTACAAACGTGGACGCACCTTTATCGTTGAAACTGCTTGACTACCTAAATATTATAATCGTGATGTTCCCCTTGTCGTTACAAAATTAAAAGTCTATGCGATACTTAGTGAACTGTTTACCAGCTGTAATCATCATCAACATCAGCCTATCATAGCCAATCACTGCCAGTCTGTCTTACGTATATCGGCACCCTGTCTTGAGCGTACTACCAATGTTTACGTCGCCGAATAATTTTATTATAATACTAGTTCAGTACAATAGGAGAGAAAAAAAATGCATTCAACCTCGTTTCAACCCATTTACCAACTAAAACTAATTACAAGAACTATTTCTGTAACTACATCCTTTTTTAATGCCAACATGTTTTGTCTGTCGTAGGGCTGATCTGTTTAATATGGCAGTTCGCGCGTGTTATCGCTCGGCTTTTATAGAAACTGTGGGTGACAAGCGAGAGGCGCGGCGCGGAGGTGATCGCATCAAGCGAGTCCCGTCATCGGCGTGAGATACAAAATTTAATACAGCTATTAACACATTCAGTGCCTCCGACACGCCTAGCGTGTCTTCAGAGGCGGCGTAAGGCGTGGGCGACGTGGGCCACTGCCTACGGCCTCGCGGTCCGAGGGGCCTCGCGCCTCGAAGGCTTATACGTTACCAAGCCGTGAACGTGACGAAAAAAATTTACTCGCCTTAAAACGATAAATATTATTGACAATATTATTTTTAACGCATCTGCTGGCGTTGCGTCGCTTTTGCGGGGAATTCTGCCCGCCAGAGCTGGAGATTCCGATTCTGTTCGTTTTCGTTACTGTCACGTTACTCAACGGCAACTTTTGATAGCTACTCTTCCATTCCCTGTTCGCTGTACGTTACTTGCTCATACCAGCCCATAGTCAAGATGATTACAAAATAAAAGCAATGGACAGCAAACAATGAATGTAATGTAGTAACATACATGTTCGAAAAAGAGAAGAGGGCCTCGCGAAATTTACCCTGCCCACATCAAATTAAGGTCTTGCCCCGCCACTGCGTGTCTTCACGAATCCTTATCGCCATGCTGCGAGCACGCCAGGCGTGCTCTCGATTTTTTTATGGATATATGTCAAAGATTTAGTTATATTTTCTATCGAAAACCTCAGAGCATGAACCTCATGCAATCCAGCGAACACACCAGGCGTGTTCAACTACAAGGGTGTTCAACATTTTATATTGACAAGTTAATTTATCAAATTCATTGTGCTAATTGATTACCTGGTAAACAGTTCACATATCCACCAGCACTCTGCGCTATAAACGACACAATAATTGTGTCGCGTCGATCCGTTTGCATTTTCAATATTTATTTATTTATTTAATTCTTAATTGCACATTAACAACTGTAATACGTGGAGTAGCAGACCTTAATACTAAATAATTTTCTAACAGTCATCACAGCTTTCTTTATACTACTGGTTTAGATCTTTCTCTTGTTATGCAATCTGCCTCGGTCCTGTGCTAATCTAGTTCAGGTTAGACCCGCGACGGTGACGGTATCGTTGACCCTTCCACGGTATACTTACACATATATTTGTAGGCGCGCCTCAAAATATATTTAAAAATAACACAACTATATATTTACATATATACATATAGCTAACAAATAGATATGATACTACTATTCATAAGTATACCAATAATATAGTAAGAGTTATTAAAAAAATGATAAAAGATGATAATAGCGCAATAGTTAGCGCGGTCGGTTCGCATGCCGAACGGCGTGGGTTCAAATCCCAACAATAAGCATGAGCTGCCATTGAAGGAAACATCGTGAGGAAACCATAGTTTGGCGGTAGGGTACTTTATAGTACTCGACTTGCTAACTACCCTCGACTGGCTAGCTAACTAGATGAAAATCTGCCTCCAAACAATAACGGTGTGTTACGACAGCCTCACTTATGTGCCAGTTCCATTGCAGGGTAGGTGTGTTTACCATCTTCAATCACACCGTCACTTAACATCAGGTGAGCTGTCAACCTTTAAAAAAATCTGCTCCTATTGCGTAAATAAATCAAAGATTGCCAGCGATATTATCGTATAGTGTAGCTATAAGCGTGAATATTGACTGTTTGTTTTCATCGCTTGCATACGCAAGCGTAGGTCGCGTCGCGGGCTAATGTAGCCACAGTCTTGGAATCAGATGATGAATCTCTAGACCTTAAACGCGTTACTAGGCAATTGTTCTCTTTTAAATTGACTGCCATTTTAGCTCATTTGTTAGCAGGTCTGCTTCATCAGCTGAAGGTAGATTCCATTTCCCAATATAATCTATGATGAACACATAAATGTTTCTTCTGTAAGGATATATACAAAAATAAAAGTATGTATGTATGTAGGTATTCTATGAGTCATCTGGTTCTGATAGTACAAGCCTTGCTTAGTTTGAGACTAGATAGCGATTTGTGAAACGTCCTTCAATATTAAAAATAAATTGCATAGGCCATTTCAAACAGCGCCATCTAGTCGCAAACTAAGCAAAGCTTGTACTATGTGAACCAAATTACTGATAGAGTACTTATATTAGGGTGTCCCTTATATTTCAAGTTCAATATATTTTTACGCATACCTTCTTAAAAGTTTCGTAACGACCCAATATAGAATAGAAAAAAATATTAGCCCGTTTTATAAACGATAACCCGTGCCGACTTGCGATTGAAATTTCTCCATACAAGTTGCGCGAGTACTGGCGCAGCGACCTGTATCTACGCGTTTCATTTGCCATTGTATATGTGATTTAAGATTTTTAAGACTATTAACGCGCGCGCTATTATTTACTATATGAATAATAATGTCGATAGAATTACGGAGTGATAATAAAAATATTTTCCTAATCGGACTGCCTAGCCATCAAATAAATGATACAAAATTACTATTTAACCAACAAGTTCTTGCTCTTGCTTACAATAATCGCGAAGTCAAGTTAATTGTTAGTGAAAGTGCAAATCTTGTTATTAGGGACATTAGTACATTATATTTTTGGAAAAATAATGTCCACAAAGGTATTTCCTAACTATGTGAAGATACTTCTTGATTTATATCAATTTGGAGAAAAGTGCAAAAAAATAATTGAGGAAACTCGGGTCACATTCAAGAACCGGGAAAATAATTTTAAAATAGACCTCGATTACTTATTTGATATTGCACATGCTAAGCTGCCTTTGAGAGAATTAAAATAGAGGAAGACAAAGTATTTTTAAAGAAACAGAGAAGGCCTGGTCGGCCGGGATGCTTAGGTGGTGTAGACAAAAAATTGGCGGAAAAAGAAGTAAGAGCTAGGCAAAGACGATTGGAAGAAGAGGAAAGGAATGTAAGAAAAAGAGACTTATTGGCTATTGCTTCTACTTCTACTACAAATATGTTGGAATATTCAGAAAATTCGGACCAATCTGAATTCTGAACTCAGCTTGCCAGACATGCCCTCAAAAAAGTTCAAAAAGAGTTAGAAAAAACCTCGTCCTAAACTTGTCGCAGTTTTAGATCGATGCCAGTGAAGCATAAGAAACTCAGTATACCTTATTCATGCCGTTGTAAAAGCAATTTGTCTGAGCAGCGATAATTTTCCTATTATTAAATCCTGGATTCAGCGAATTCGTACTCAGGTGAGAAAATCCAGGGCAGAGGCAATAAAAACTGACTTTCAGAACAATATACCTGACGTAGGTACAGTCCATGGGATGGGATGGAAAGCTATTACCCGGATTGGATGTAGGAAGTTCAAAAGAAGAACGCTAGCCAATTATTGATTCATTTGAGGATAGAGGACCACTTCTTGCAGTGCCAAAACTAGACAGTTCTGGTAAACATTAAGCTAAAGTCATATGAACTGCTTTCACTGAATAGGACCTTCATAATAAAGTCCAAATAATGTGCTGCGACACAACAATTCTTGCATTTTGCTTGTCGTCGTTGGTCCTAACAACTGTCTTCAAAATTTGCAGAATGATTGCGAAGGAGAAAAAAGTTGTACAAGGCTTTCTTAAAAGCTAAAAAAAGAATAAGTCGTTTAAAGGTTGTAAATGCCACTGCCGAAAGAGCTGTCAAATTAATGCAACACTTTAACAGACTTATCACGGCTGAAGAGGAGCAAAAACAGTTCTTGTTGCGTTGTGTCCAAGAACATAGAAGTTTGTATCCGAACTGTAACAAACACTACGCTAAAAAGAAGTTACCCTTGCTGATTGTTATTATTTTATGTGTTTATTTTATGTTAACAAGAATCAATGTTTATCTTATTTTATTTAAACTCTTATTCACTTAATTTTCATTGCATTTATGTTAGTTTTATAGCAGATCGAAATATCAGGCCAAAACACGATTTTTGATAAACTTGGTGGCTTGGTCGGCACGGGTTACAATCAAGCTAGAAAGGTGCAATTTTATATTTGAGCATGTTTTAGCATTTATAAAAAATGTAGAGGGTATGCATTTCGAATTTCAAAAAAAAAAATTTTTTTGTCATTTAAGGGACACCCTAACTTATATACTTTTTTTTTTGTAAATACATACTTGTAATACATATAGAACACCCAAACACAGAACAAACATTTATTGTCACTTAAATGTTTGCCCTGGTGGGAATCGAACCCACGCCCTACGGTTCTTGAAGCAGATATACCTACTACCAAATGAATTAACAGGACAATTGAATTTATTCATTTAAATAACAATGTCTTGACTCTATGAATGTGCAAACGGCTCGAACAAAAGTTAGAAATTCTCAAGTTGCCTTAATATATTTTAGACTGATTTTTTATAATCGTGAGCGTGTCTAAACCGAAATTATATATCAATATATTATATTATGTACTGTTAAGACATTAATGACGGGTCATATTCAATGGCTAGACGGGACGGCAAGGGAAATTACCGATCTGTCGATAGGTCAACTTACGCTTGTTCAATCGCTGATTACTAAAAGCTGTATTCAGGAGATTTTCACAAGGCGACTTTTATTTAGTTTACGTTATTACCTTAGTAGTACTTTATCATATTAGTCTAAAAAATCTTATTAACGTTCGATTTTAACGTAATTCAGTATGAGCGTATCAAGGTGTCAAACGTATATTTCAATGTGGTTTTTTTTCATTTTTGCTAATCATTGCAAAACGATTAATTCAATTTCGAAATGATCAGTGAGAAATCTGACGAGTTTCGGCAAAATGTTCAATATCAATAAGCATCTAATTTTATGTTACTAAGAATAATAAAACAATGGCCGATGGAAAACAACAAAAAATCTGTTAAAACAATTGACAGGCTCAAATAATTAATTCACAATAATTATGTTTATCATTTAATAATATATATTTAATATATGTTGAGGTAAATAAACAAAACTTATTTCGTAGTATTTTGTGCACGATTAAGACCCGATGATAATGTCCAAGACGCGAAAATTTAAAAACTACGGTTACGCTATACATGAACATTTTTTTTTTTTTTTTTAAATTAGCGGTTGAATGAGAGCGATGGTGACAAATTCTATTTCAAGTATATTTTACTCTTGTGTATAGTAGCAGAGTCGTGTCATGATCTAGCTCTTTGTCTATGACCCGGAGATGTTCTGATTTTGAATATATTTAATTAAGAACTACTGTGTACTTGTCACTTAAAACTAAGGCGGTATACACTATACCTACCCTTCATTTTTATTAGATTAGATTTTAAAACAATATATAGTGAAAAAAATCTAGCACTTTCTTTGTGTGTGTGTTATTTATCAGTGTAAATTTCTATACATTAAAAATTGTAATGTACTTCTTTTCCCCATTATATCTGGTTCATGACACTTAAGTAGATTTTAAAGGTTGATAAAAGAGATTAAAAGATATTACTGTCTTCTTCATTGCTGTTTGTGAGACGAAGATAGCAATACTTTTTAGTTTTGTTTGGTGAAACATACGAAATCGACATCAGAGTAATTGTAAATTAGAGGAAGGCACAATCCGTCCATGACCATGTGTTTCCTATATCATTTTTGTATTTTTGTTTAAAAAAAAAAATATACCATTCTTCTAAACTAATGGCATTAAAGTTGTATACACAGGGCTTTTGAAACTATCGAAAGTCTCAAAGTAATGAGCGCCAAAGTAACGATGCCCTGGACTTTGTTTTGTTACTCAAAGTTCTGTGTATCGCTGCAATGGTCATGGACATGCGTTGTCTCTTACCAACAGGAGAGCGTCTCGTTCGACTCATTACTTTTACATAAAAAAAAGTGATATAGGTACGTTATTTACTCTATATGGGAATGGCACCATTTTCAAGGTTCTCAAATTTAGTTTTAGTTACAGAAATGGTTGAACAAATTTTAAGTATTTTTAATGCACTTAATCATAAATGAAATAGAGGTATATTTTACGTTTTATGAGCTGTATTTAGTTTAAAAGAATGAAGGTATATTAGAATCCACATTTTTTTGTGATGTCAAAGTGCGAGCCGCCAACTGTTGATTATGTTAAATTATGAATATCAAAATTAATCTACGAATAAAATGGTACATGGAGATATCGATTTTAATTTTACCTACCTGATTCTTTGCTATTACAGAACTAAAAATTATAGCTGAATGGGATTGGAATATATTTAAATTATATCCTATAAGGCTGTGCGTTCTCTACCACAGCGGACAAGGATCCGCTGTCGGTATATACAATAGAGACGGCATGATGTTACCTTAGATCACTTTTGAACTTTGAAACGCTTTTCTTTTATTTGACACAAACTTTGAAATACTTTTCATTTGTTTCACACGGACTTTGAAACGCTTTTCTTTTATTTGACACAAACTTTGAAACGCTTTTCATTCGTTTCACACAAACCATGAAACGCTTTTTATTTGTTTCACACGATCTTTGGAACGCTTTTCTTTTGTTTCACATAAGCAAACCTTGAAATGCTTTTAATGTGTTTCATACAAACAAATGACGTTTCAAATTATCATGTCGTCATCTTTGCCGACGAGGGTAGAGCGTTGCTTTACTAGGTTTTTACAGTAGGTATGTCAGTTCGCCGGTGTGACCGAGATAAAAGATTGCGACATGAGACGGTTTCCGTTTCAGAGAAGTGTTGTCGCAAGATGACTACAGTAAAATAATCTTTTTTGTCTATCTTCGGTCGTTTGTCTTAATCTCTCTGACCGTAAAAAAACTGTCGTATCCGTCTATTACCAACCACCAAATTATGCGATACTTTTTTTCTTAGCCGACAATTTATGTTCTTCAACGTCGCCGCCCGCTGATGTCGTAAATGTGGCCTTATTAAAAAAGCTCTATTACACGTATTCAATGAACACTATTTTAATCCCCAACAATTCTTCATTAGTTCATTTTGAACGCGACGGCAATCCAATTTGCCTTCAAAATAAAAAAGTTGTTCCATAAAGCTCAAGATCTTCACTTTGCTCGGTCAAACAGTCGTACAAATATGTATTACGAAAATTTACCGTTTGATTACAAAAAGACATTTTCTCGCTACACTAATCTACTTAAATTTATTGGCATAGACATCTTCGAGAGTTCCAGTATTAATGCGAGTTCTATGAAGCTGTTATTCATTTTTAATTTAATTTTCCTTTCGATTATAGGGAGTCAGTAAACTTAATTTAATAGCTTACAAGAGGGAAATGTGGCCAGGATGCTGGCAGTTACCACGCATATGGTATGGTTATTATATATAACAAATATCGTAGGACATTACATTCAGCGCCATCTGACCCCAAACTAAGCAAAGCTTGTACTATGGAAGTCAGATAGCTGATAGAATACTTAAATACTTTTTTGTTGTTGTAAATACATACTTATAATATACACAGAACATCCAAACACAGAACGAACATTTATGATTATACCACAAAATGCTTGTCCTTAGTAAGAATCGAACCCACGCCCTACGGCTATTGGAGCAGACATACTACCAATGAACCAACACGGCATCATGTACCTGTACTTACTTGTACTTGTATAATTGTGGCCATTAAGTAAATAAAACTAAGTATTCAGGAAAATACAATTTGTTTTTATTCCTATAAATAAATCCAAATACATTTAATTTTATTACACCAATCAGAATTTTGTATAGTAATATAATTGAATAAAGTCCAATAATTCTACCTTAATCATCTACTACAGTATTATTGTGATTTCTAAGATAATTCTTGAGTACATTCGTTTACAAAAACAATTATAGCTACTTTTTATTATTTACGCATAAGATGTATTTCATCTTTAATTAGATATTTCTTACAACGTATAGCTGCACACGGTCAGTCCAAACTGACAACCCGCATCAGTCCTGTACAGATCGGATGTGTAACATATGTACATTAGAATAGTATTACGTAGTATGGAAGATGCTATTTTTACCATTACACTATAATTGGTAATGCTACGAGAGATAGCAAAGTCCTATAGTACTGTTGGTATCAAACGCGTCTCAACATAAAATTTACAGTAAAAGTTACAGTACATCCTAATGTACTGTAACCTTTACAGTTACAATCCTCGATTACCTCTTCTTATATCGCTTCAGACAAAAGGATATTTTTTTTTTAAATTTAGATGTAATGAGACCAACGAGACGCTTGCCTGATGGTAAGAGATACCGCCTCTCCATGACCATTGCAGCGATACATAGAACTTTGAGTAGCAAAACAAAGTCCAGGCCATCGCTGCTTTGGCGCTCATTATTTTGAGACTTGATGGTTAGTCTCAACAGCCCAGTAATTTCGCTAACGGCAGTACTTTTCTGACTAGAATACAGTTTACACACTACTGCTACGGCGGCAGTATATCTGGTACTGCGATGGTACTTACCTAGACGACCTCCTGCTAAGGAGATCTACCACCAAGTAAATAAAAGTGGTGAGATGTGATATTGTTACTCAAAGTTCTATGAAACGCTGTAATGGTCGCGGACGTGCGTTATTTCTTACTTTATGTTACAAATGTTGTGTTCAGCTTAATATACAGTGTATTATACTAGATCAGGTGAGACTGAAGGTGAACTGATCATGTGTAGCAACCTTAAAAGAACACTAAGAACATTTTACGTTTGGTGAACTTTGCCTTTCCTAGAGCTTTGGCCTGCACATTTCTTCTACTATTAAAGCTTTAAAAATAATATGAATTGTCTACGTAATTTTTAAACTAATCAATAGCCACGTGTCTAGATAAAATGGACCCGGCGATGGTCGAAAATTCTAAATCTAGGTTCACGAATTATGCACTATATACTAACATCGTATTTATAATCATTTCATAAGTTTTTCCACATCAATAATTGTACTTCATTTACATATATAAGATTTCAAGAAACATTACTTACGACCGTATAAATATGTATATATGGGACCTGCATTATCTACTTTTTAAAGATTATAACAACGTTTGAACTGCAAAAGTACAAAATTGGTATGCTGGGTGATTGTATTCGTAATTTTGAAAAATGCCCTTTCAGCTTTGCACTGCCGTTCCGCGTATACCTATAAACTACAATAGAATCAACTTTCAAATCTATTCACTGACTATATGGAGTTAAAATTTCTCATGCAATTTTAGTTTTTAACGTACTTCAAAGAGAAGAATTCGTTTGTATTTATGTCAAACATAAAAAACTTTACTCCGCCATTTGTGGACAGATTTTCGTGATTATTTTCTTATGTTGACTCAAGCTCTTTGATGATATTTTAACCAACGTCCTCCGGTGTGTGATTCGACAGTGCTAACCACAGACCTATATTGTAAAACCTTGCTATTTGGTACTTTTAAAAAACATTATTACATACATACGAGTATCTTCATTACATTATTAAATTTTTACGGAGATCCCATCGGCTAATACAGGGTATAACTTGCGTTTAAGTATGCATGTATAGATTGATATTTATTAATCGGTATGTAACCAATAACCATAGATATTGTTGTTATCATAATTATATGTGCAACAGCCCCGGATCCAGAATTGGGGATTAATTTGATTTTAAAACAGTTAGTTTTTTATAATTTTTTTAAAACTATTTATCTCAAACGCTGGAAAGAGAACTATCAAATTTCTGCTCCGGTTGGAAAAATGGTATATAATAATAAATAAATATTGTAAGACACATTACACACAGCGCCATCTGACCCCAAACTAGGCAGAGCTTGTGATGGAAGTCAGATAATATATGATAGAATACATAAATACTTTTTTTTTAACACATACTTTTAATACATACAGAACACCCAGACACAGAACAAACATTTGTTTATACCAAACAAACATTTGTCCTTGGCGGGAATCGAACCCACGCCCTACAGCTCAGGCAGGCATACTTCCAATGAGCCAACAGGGCTGTCAACAGGGCTATCCGGAGCCGATACGCAAAGCGGTAAACAATACCCTGTTATATCGACATTTCATGACAAATAGGACAAGCTTTAGCTACAGGTATACGATACAACGGGATGGAATACATTAAGCACCTATAGCTATCGGACCTGTTCAGATGTCATTATAAAAATCAACTAGCTGTTACCTGCGACATTGTCCGCGTGGAATGTATAAAAAAAACAACAACTGAAATTTACTAATTTTCTTAAAAACTTTAAAAAAAGATGAATGTATTCGGTAAAGTCGTTCTCAAGTTATAGCGTGAGCAAAGGAAATAGAGATTCATTTTTATTATATTGTATATATTATAAAGATGGATAGATAATTTAAATAGAATGAAAACAACTCTCGACAGCGAGATAACATAGTAAAATACTGAATTTCATAGCGGAAATTAAAAAAATTCAATATAGGATGGAATTTTGAGTTCTTTGTGATTTTTAATGATCGATCCTTTTTACATCTGAACAAGTCTTAATGCTTTTACACAACACAATTAAGCTCGATATGCCACAACAACAATATTCTAATTTACTAGATTCTAGAATAAATCTAATTTCTAGATACATTTAGAAGGCAAGATTCGAAGACTAGTGACGTGAGCATAGATAAAAGAGAATAACCAACGAGTTCTAAATCGGTGATGCGTCCATAGTTTTTTTTTTTTTTTTTTCAATAGACACTCAATTGGTACACTATTAAATATTGTCAACTATATTAACAATGTACGATAATTATTTATTATTACCGTTCTAGATTTAATGAAATGCAAAATAAAAGACAATGATATTTACCCAGTTCAGTTTTATCAATTAACTAAAATACTAAAATGACTTTTTTAGTAATTAACTAGCGACCCGCCCCGGCTTCGCACGGATGCAATGAACATACTAACGTGGTGCATATGCACTCTGTCTATTGATGGAAAACGCATTAAAATCCGTTGCGAAGTTTAAAAAAATAGAAAACATACAGGCGGGAAGCGACTTTGTTTTTTACTATGTAGAGATATTGTGTATAAAAGTAAAATAGCAAGATACCAATGTAAAAAGAAGGAAGTGGAGATTCCCTATTTTCTTTATTTTAACTATTAATCTATAACTGACATTTCATTTCATACTATAAAAAATATTAGTTGACAACCATATTTGACAAAAGTTTTTTTTTTTAAATCAGACATTTTTGACTAGGTTTTCAAATAGTACTTAAAGGAATATAAATATTAAGGTGAAAACAATATGATAAATTATAAAGGATTGCGATCAGAATTAAAACGTTAATAGGTAGCAAGATTTCGAATTTATAATCTTACTATGGAAAATGACATGGTCACATTTTTGTTTTACTTATACGGGTTTAATTAAGTCGGATACTTCGACTATAGTTTCGGCCACATCCGATGGCCTTTTTCAAGGAGACAAAAAAGAGAATTTATATTCGGAGTATCCGACTAAATTAAACGTGAGTAATCCCACATAAGCAGATACAACCATCGTCATCACCACCAACAATCGTAGGCAGTCCACCCGGTCATTAATGTAAACAACAATAATAATTTATTGATGTAAACAACAATGCTATATGCATTTTTGTTTTATTTATGCGGGATTACTGACAAAAAATGTGTCAAGACCACGTCAGTTTCCATAATAAAATGCTATATGCTTTTACATGAAATAACACCGCGAATGGTGCTTTGGTATTAGCGGGTTGGTTATATTTGGTATGAAGTTTTGCCAATAAAGTTTATAAGTTAATGATTTTTGTGCTAATAATTATTTTAAACTGACTTCAAAAATGAAGAAAGTTCTCAATTTAAGACGTAGTTTTTATGTATGTACACCGTTTGTGGATCTATTTCTGTGATTTTTCACTGCATAGAGATAGTTAGGCAAATTACCCTGTTAAGCTTCTAACCGATTTCAAAAAGAAATATATGTTTTATATTGATTTGTCATTTCGATTATATTATTCCGCCATATGTAGGTCGATTTTCGTTGCTTTTATACCAGGAAAAATATCTAAAAAATACCTCACCAATTTTTTTTGTAGTACAGACATATTTAGATTGTATTTCTGTGGTTTGTTTTTGTCGGTATTTTTATCATAATTTATTCTACTAAGTATACTCTACACTCTACTATATGATAAAAAAACTGGTATTTGAAAATTCCTTATAATTTTTGTCTATTATGAACGACGACGGACCAGTCTCTTTAAAACCAGAACTACTAATCTTTAAAACTACACAAAATTTATTAACTTTATAAAGTTAATCATTTTATATATCGAGCCTCATGAGTAGATTTTATTTTCATATTTTTAAATTAAGTAAAGATTTATAATTATTCATTTCATGGATTTCGCGCTACAGGGAGCCGTTTAACACATAATAAAAAAGTCATTTTTCATTAAAATATTTCATTCTAATCTAAGCCTAGAAACGGAACAACAACGAATAAACAAAATATTTTCATTACATTTTAATTTTATCGTATTTAAAGTACAACTAAATATACGAAATGAATGAATAACAACTAATTTGTGATGGCATATTTACAAGAAGCGAGGTCTTTCTTTACAATAAGGCAAGGATCTAAATGAACGTTGACATTAGAGAAAATAGAGTAAAGACGAAATAAGACAGTATATCTGCAGTTTCATTATAGAATAAGTTCCGTAGATTCCTTGCCGAACTGTAGATATGGGGCTATTTTTGGTGTCGATTTTGAACGTTATAATTTTTACCTAAATATATGGTGCTTGCTTTTTTTATACCCATTAGACTAAGATAAAATTCTTAAATTTACATATACATACACACATTAATTGAGGTTCTCAATAAAGTATTTATAGTCATAACTCAATGTCCTACGTGAGGAACGGAAAGCGATAAGTAGTGATGCGATACGATGCAACTTTTAAGTTAGTGGCGTAGCTATCAAAGAGCTAAGCGCTGCCGTGCAGCGGGGCCCCTCGAACCTGACCCAAGATATAAATAGAACAAGTTGCAACACAATTAATAATCATTCCACACTAACAATACAAACATGTTGAGACCTCCCCTAAATTCTTTCTGCTGTTTGTACAAAGTTACCAAATTTACTTGTTAAAAATTTATATTAGTAATCTAGTTTAGGTAGTGTGATTTTTAAACTTTCGCTACTGGAACACACAATTATGGATTGCACCGGATTTTAATCACGCACAAACTAATTTCATAACATTTTGTGCGCGATTAAGAACCGGCGATAAACACAATTATTAGTTTAAGTAGGACCTTCATTTTTATTCTGGCTTACACTAGCCTAGCTACGCTACTGAAAGTAGTATGGAATCGCATACGCTGGTCCACGAGATATCGTAGGCAATGTGTAGGAATAGCAACTGCTTGATATTATCACTTAGGTAGGACAACGGGTAAGAGTTTTAATGTGTCGGTAAAAACATTACAAGGCGATTTTGGGACATAAAATCTAGAAATCCGCTTGCCAGGTCCAGAACTAACCTGATGTTTTTTTAAATAAAACTAAAACCGTCAATAGCATTGGAAGAATTTTTTTAGACAAATTGTATTTGTCATGTCCAGGATCGACCTCAGTTTTTCTTAGTTAAACTAAAACGTTCAAAATCGACTTTTTACATAACATATTACTAGGTATTGTAGCACTCGCTCTTTAAATAAACGAGTGTTAGCTACGCCACTTTCTTCTTACCCGACATTCGGTCTATGAGGCCCGTAATCATGTCAGCGTCCACTAGACCTATAAATTTGTCTATGATCAGGCCGTTCTTGATCGCTATTACAGCTGGTACTGCTTTCACCTGAAATCAAGTCAATTATTATGTAGTTACATGGAAACCCTTTATCGTGCACACCAGAAATAGAAAAGTATATAGAAAACAAAATAATCTTATGAGCTAGTTCATTAGATTCTTTTGTTTTCTAGCAATCTCTTCCAGACAACAAAGAATGGAAAAACATGTAACTGATTAAGGACAAACGGAAGGTGTTGTAACAATAAAATAATGCTGGTTAAAGAATACCAAAGTAAAATACTACTTGAATCAACAAATTTAGCTAATAATGACTTTTTATTTGGGAAAAGTTTGTAGCGAATAAATATCAGTAGAAACTGAATCTACCACCGGCTCGTAATTAAGGGTCACGAAAAAGGGTCTTGACAGACGGACGGACAACAAAGTGATCCTATAAGGGTTCCGTTTTTCCTTTAGATGTACGGAACACTGAAAACCAAAGAAAGTCCAGGGCATAGCTGCTACACAAAAATAAAATAACATGGTCAGTGATCTATAGAAACTGACATGGTATTGACGAATTTTTGAAATCACGCTCATGTTGCAATCTGCTTTCATTCCTTGATGATGGCCACCGGATGTGGCGAAAACTATAATCGGAGTATCCTATAGTTATTAAACGTGTGTAATTCTGCATAAGTAAAACAAAAATGCATCAGTGATCTAATTGGAAAGGTTGGCAAGATAGTCATTACAGTATCCTGGAGAACAGTGGTTACCTCGAAAGTGTGCACGAGGTCAGCGTTATCCTCGACGTCAACAATGGCCAGATCGAGGTTGTCCAGCGGCTCGACCAGTTCCATCAGCTTCGGGGTCAGTATCTTGCACGGCTCGCACCACTCCGCGTGGAAATTCACGATCACTGCCTTGTCGTTGTTCATTACCTGACAAGAGATATAAAATTATTATTATAAATTATACAAAAAGGAGTTTCGAATGAGGTTATTACGTATCATATAAAGCCTACCCTACACAAACGTAGCGTGCAATTACAATAAAATATATTGTATCATTGTAAAACTAACCATGAAAAGTCTCAAAGTAATGAGCGCCAAAGCAGTGTTGCCCTGGGCTTTGTTTTGTATTCTAAGTTCTATGTATCGCTGTAATGGTCATAGACAGGAGTTATCTCTTACCGTCAGTAGAGCTTCTTGTTCGTCTCATTACTTAAAAAAAAAGTCTCAACAGTCCTGAAATTTCGCTAGCAGCACTACTGCTTGGCGGCAGAATACCTGGTACTACGGTGGTACATACCTAGACGACCTTCTGCTAAGGAGATCAACCACCAAGTATGTCTCTACTTTCATATTAAAATTTACAAAATAGATTACATTTTTATTTAAAGAAGTAAAAACACAAGTTTCGCAATCTGTTAAAGAAATACAAACATTACTATCATACTTGTAATTGCGATGTTAGTTTAATTTTAGCTCTTCACAAAGTCGTTGAGCTGCGAGGTTGTCTACTGACGCGTGTAATGTTGTTTACGTTTGTTGAAACACTCATTCATTTCTGGACATCATTAATTTATGGCTCAGTAACAGTGCATCTACTTAAAGAATTAGATTCCGGGTTCATTCCCAGCCGAGGAAAAGTTGGGGAAGGTTAATGTTTTAATAACCATGACTTGTTAGAACTCTGATATTGTACAGTTGTAATATCCCACATCAAAATAAAGACAAGTTTGATTTTCACTAACTCTTGTAATCTCTTTGGCCTTGCCATGGAACATCTTAAGGACTGTTAAGTTAGAAGCAACATACCTTATGAACAAATTCTTCATTATTCTTGACTAGGATGGTCTCGTTGTGGACTATGGAGGTGGATATAGGACGGGCCCGCCGCAGACCGGCCAGGGTTCGTATCGGAGACCGGAGACTATGACAGATGGCGTTAGACATGGCAGCTGAAAATAATACAGTTACAAGGTAATAATCAACTCTGTTGAGGTCATTTATATTTAACAATGTGTTCAACAAACCAAATAAACATGCACATAATGTATTTGTAATAATGACTGCGCTGTTAGTCCATTTGGCAAAGTTCTGCTTCGAGAGCTGAAGGGTGTGGGTTCGATTCCCACTCAGGACTAAGATTTGTGTGATGAATATAGATGTTTATTCTGAGTCTTGGTGTACCATAATTATGTATTTATAAAAATAAAAAAAAGTATTATATCAGTTATGTGGTTTGCATAGTAGAAACTATGCTTAGTTTGGAGCTAGATGGCGCTGGGTGAAATGTCCTCCAATATTTATTTATATGTTTACTTAGATTTAAGACCTTAGGCTGTGAAGAATAAGGGGTGTGGAGAGCAACATCCACAAAAAAAAAACCTGTATCTAGCAAGAAAGTACTCCTACCAGACTATGTGTTATGCCGCAGGACTGTCTGACAGCATGGTGGTAGAACTTATACTGATCTAATCGGCACATTGAATTGCATTTTTCACAGGTTTTTTTCATGGGTGATGGGATATCATTATGCATGTAGCCATCTATAGCCATTATGTTGTAATGTCACCAGTATTTTTACAAGGCCATTCATTTATATTTATTCATTTATATTTTGTCTCGTTTTATTCATACATTTTCATTCTACCATTTCTCTTGTTTTGCATCATTCAATTAGAGTTCTAGTTCATCTCTCTACCGTATGTAGGGCATCTGGGGCACTTCACATCATATTGGAACCACTGTTTTGTATATTTATTCTAACAGACTTTAAGTGTTGCCAGTAATTTAATACTAATATAACACTAAGTTTGTGTGTATGTATGTTTGTTCCATCTTTGCACTTAAACAGCACAAAAGATTTAAATGAAATTCGGAATGGAGATATAACACAAATATTATAAATGTGAAATTTAGTTTATATTATTTTTGTTCCTTCATACTGCTCAAAGGCTATGCTAAGCTACTTTTTATCCTGGAAAGATATGCAATTTCTAAATGATAAAGCTTGAAGCAGGGCACTGTTAGTTAACAAATAACAATAGGTAGTAAAATTAAAGCACACCAATCACCATCAGTCTGGGACTATGCCTATATGTATACAGCTGATGTAATATTTAAAACAAAAATGATCATAATTTAATAGCTATGAAAATACACACCAGAAAACAACAATTAATAATACCACTTACCCCGCAAGACAGCATTAATGTGCCTAGAGCAAGCTCATTGTGAATGAATAGTTAGATAACAGACTTCTATGTTAAAACAAGATTACCAGCCAACTAGCAAATGAAGATGTGATAAGCTGATAAGCATAGCTAATGTGTTATCAAATGTAGTTAATGAATACAGACCACCATAAATGTCTAAACTATACATATATACCTGTTGATTTAAGACTTAACACAATTCTTCTGAATCACACAAATATTATACATAACAAAGCATAATGTGTATGTGTCTTTAATACAGTTTCACATAATTTAGCATGGTATGCACCATGGCTATGATGAACATAGAATATTTTTTCTAGGGAAAATGTGATACCAGAAATTGGAGAAATTAATTTAAGTTCTGATACTGTTCACAATAACTTTAAGATGTGGAAATTTGATTCCATTCTCAAGGAGGTAGGTCTACAAAAGATGCCAAACAAACTTATGAACAGTGCAACTCAGTATCTACTAACACAGAAGACTACATAAATCATAATGAAACTTACCGTAGATGCTTATCTACCGAAACTTCTAATTTTGCGGAATTCAAGCGGCTCAAGGCTATTAGCGAATAAATAACTATATGTAGTGCCTATTATAGTACCCAAAAGTATCACAGCGATCGTGAAATATCGCACTGTATACACTTTCTGGTACAATTTCTCACTGTACGTGAGTTCTACGTCAAGTTTTGGTAACGAGAACAATATGATGGAAAATGAAATTGAGCCCAAGATCGCGAGTTTTCCGATAGAGTGGCCGGTGCGAAAGCTGATCCAGACCAACAATAACGCTGTGAGCCACACGACACACAATAAATACACCCCAATACCAATGCTAGCCATCACGATATGAATAATATGGTGGAGTATTCATCGATTTATCGGAAACCATGCAAGACTGTTAATTGATTATACCGAGATGAACCATATATGTTAGTGAACCACGCACTTCAACAAAGCAATTATTTTTCGCTATACACAAAGAATAAAAATAGAAACCTTGATAATATTACTTAAAATTAAAACCAAAATAACCAATTTCACTCGCGATCAGACCAATACCTAAGCAATCCTGATACCAATTTGACAAATGTTTTTTTTTATTTTATTTTATTAATTTGCACCATCGGGCAGTCTATAGCTATAAAGCCATACTGCCATATCTTCAGATTTTGGAATTCATGTCTTAGATTTATTTCTATAGTTACAGTCAAAGTCCAGTCTTGTTCAAGTCCAGTTCATAGCGATCAAATCAAGTCATGCCTTAGTAAAGTAGTGGTGACTTTATTATAAGCTTCTGGATGGAGTTTTAGAAGCAACATGAAAAGTCATGTTTCACCATATTATATCACTTTCCCACTCTCGCACTTGCAATTCAGCACTTTATGAATAAACAAACCACTATTTTTATGCATAACCATTCGAAAAACTAATTTTGAAATAAAATACAATAGGGCAATACGTACGACTCTGCGTTCCCGCCAAAACTCTTGTTGACATTGACAAATGAATTCAAAGTATTATGACTGCTGTGGCCGGCTGTCATTAAAAATTTTTTTTCGTTTTGACGTCGCACTTTGTAGATTATGCCAGAGTTAAGTAGAAAACTTTATTACTTATGGCGGAAACAGCATATCACGTATCGGTATGACCTGTGTTCTCCTGAGTATTTTCATTCTTTGGACCTGCAGTAGCAGCTATCGTAGGCTCGTATCGTAG
Source organism: Biston stratarius (assembly GCA_950106695.1). NCBI lineage: Eukaryota > Metazoa > Arthropoda > Insecta > Lepidoptera > Geometridae > Biston > Biston stratarius. The sequence continues at coordinate 26,178,122 of OX467106.1, forward strand.
GAAGTAAGTGACCCTGCTAGTTGCCAGCATTTGCCAATATTAACAGGCATAGGTTTTAGCCATGAATGTTGGGCCGGAGCACTACACGACCTGATTACCATGGGAACTCAACGCAATCGTTTCTGTCTGGGACAGCTTTAGCACAAATACAAAACTTACATAGCTTTTTTTCTAGTTTTGTGGCATTACACTTTGTATTCTGTGAGTAACAAATATTTGTATTAGTAAACTTTTTGATGATGAAGTAATGTCATATCTGTCCTCATCAAAATCATAGCAAGTAAGTCAAGTTCAACTTAGTCAAGAAAAAAAAGTTTTACTGGAGGTATAAAGAATTTTTGGAAACAAAGTAAATTTAAGTTTTTCTTGCCATGAGACATGAAATTAATTGACGGCTGTCTTCTTGTCAGTTAAACTGTCATGTCATGTGTTATATAGTGTTGGTTGGCAGCATTGATAAAAGTGAATTTTGTAGTGCCGTGTTGCTCTGGAAATTTATTTAGAAAGGTAAGATGTTTTTAGCTTTTCTTTGCAGTTTCCCTATGTATTTTTGTTTGCAAGAGCTACATCCTACTTGTTAATGCTTATATTGTTTTCTTAGGTCAATCATTTACCCTGAAAACATCAATATAACCGAAAAAATTTAACGCCATTTTCCGCTTGGTAGACCGATTCTGAAATGTTTTTTCATTTTCTGCGCGTCATTGTACTCAATTACTGTATAGTTATCGCAGTAATTACTGCACCTTTCTTGGTAGTTTTGAATAAATGTGTTAGAAGCTCAGTTGGTGGTCAATGGGTAACACGATGATCACCTGCCATTCATTCTGATGACTAATACATTCTAACAAGGTCTAATTCGCATTAACATCAAATGTTTTGCGTATTTTATTCTACTTTGCAAAGTTACCGACCTGTAATAATATCTGTTTTTAAGCAGGTAAGTAAATTGTTGTTGACTGTTTGGTCAAAATAAAGTCCACAAAGTATGACTTGATAACATTGTGTGTACCTATTACTGCATATATCAATGTTTTTGATAAATTATAATTGATTGAAGCCTCATAAGCTCATAATTTGCCCTAATTTCCATAGTAAAAGTATTTGAAATTTTGAAGTATTAAATCATTCATATTAAATTAAAAATTCATCTATTTCAGCCTATTTAGCCTGTAATTAAACATGATTTGCTGCTAAAAAAATTAAAATAGTGCGCCTAACATGCACTTTAGTTGAAAAAGAGGATAATAGCATTGAATTAACTGGATATCATAGATAAAATTAATATTTTTAGACACCATATCAAAGATCACTTTATAAAAACAATATTTGTTTTTATGAAGCATGTTATAGGGAGCTGAGTACCTGACTATGAGTGACAGCTAATATATGTCATAATGATTTATAATCTAGTTTCTACCTTCTATTATAATTTTTAATTTTTTTATTTTTACCAAGATACAGATGCAGCAGATTACATAGGTACTGTGTAGTTACATACCCAATTTATACATTGATTGGAAAATATACATTTTAATCTTTATATTTGTGTATGACAGAAAATGGAAATTGAAATATATACCTAATCAGCAAAGTACCTACTACAATAAAGTTTCATATAGACAAGGACAATTTTTTTTTATAATAAGAAGAATGAAATTATTCTGAACTTCTATTTTAGCCAATAAAATACTTGTTAACACATTAATGTATTGATGTTGTTAGACTCAATGCTAGGTCAACTATATCTGACCAATCCATGTCAATGTCAGGTGTCAAAAATTGTCTCCATATGCTGATTAGTCTACTGATGATATAGCAAGATAACTTCCTTATGTAGTTTTTTTTTTGTAATGTCATAATAATTGTAGGGTGTTTTATGCTTATGTTATGGTTAATATGATAGATTGAGAGTTATTAATGATTGTCACTTTTTTTTTTTTTCAATTATATCTTGCATTCAGCCCTTGACTATAAGCAGATGTGATGGTGGTGGTCTTTGAGTAGATTGCTACTTCCAGTAGAGTACAGCCCTTGTTTTGTGTAGTCAGTCAATATGCTGACTATCCTGGTCAAAGATGTCTTGTCTGTTTTAAAGCTGACAAATAATTTCTGGGAGAGAAGTTCTTTATATCTATATGCAGCAAGAATATATTAGAAAATAACATGTAAACTGAATATTGTGTCATACATAATATGTCAATCTGCAAACAAATACTATTTGGCTCCATTCCAATATTTTTGCATCACTGACTACTAACAATCTACCTAACAGTCCTGTGGAACATGACTCAGCTTATTGCAGTTTATTTATTATTCTCTAATGTTTCCGTTTTGTTATAAACAAAGTAGTATTAAAATTTTATTATTCCTATGGGACACATTTACTCACAATATAATAAATGTTTAAGTCATTTTAAAAGAAATTGTGATTTATATTTTACTATAATGAATAGTCAACTGATTTTAATATTTTTTTTATATGTTTGTGGCCATTTCCATTTGATTTATTACATCAGGTCTTTTTTATATATGCCTGTGTTTTAGCATACAATATGGCCAGCTTTATTCTATGAACAGGTGTACATGTGTATAAAAGAAAACCCAGGCATATGATTAAAAAATAAAGCCACATGAACTAAAACATTGAATGGCTAAAAAAATACTAATATAAACTTGCATACTTTATGCATAAAGTAACTTGTCTTATTTTGATCCGTGACATTTGATATCAGCAAAGAGTTGACACAAAATTTTATGCAAAGTATATGAATAATACCTTCAATAGTTTGGATACAAGTCAACTGAAGGGATATAGAACACAGCACCTCTAACAGGTAGACATGGGAACTGCTTATCAGTTCATAGACGTCTGTCGTAAGTTCTATCTACGAAACTATTTTAATGTAGTTTTGGCTCATTTTTGTTTTACTAATGCGGGATTACCAGTGCGAAGTAAGATGACGCTGCACATAATTATATTTTACTCCGTTTTAAATCCTTGAAGAAGGCCACCGGACATGGCCGATATTACAGTCTATAATAGCGATTAATTAAAGATAAATTAATAGCGATGATAGCTCAGTGGTTAGCGTGGTCGGTTCGCATGCCGAAGGGCGTGGGTTCAAACCCCAACAATGAGCTTGAGCTGTCGGTGAAGGAAAACATCGTGAGGAAACCATAGCGTGGTGGTAGAGTACTTTCTAGTACTCGGCTGGCTAGCTACCACCCTCAAGTTGAAAATCTGTCGCCAAGCATCTAACGGTGTGTTCCGGCAGCCTCACTTGAGAGCCAGTTCCATTCCAGGCTAGGTGTGCTTTACCATCTTCGACCACACCGTTACTTAACATCAGGTGAGTTGTGGTCAAAACACCAAGCCAGTCAGATATAAAAAAAAAAAAAAAAAAAAAAAAAGTCTACATCTACTTTTAGAGTTCTGCATAGTTAATCGTAAACAATCCCGCATAAGTGAAACAAAAATACATACTTGAACAACACACTCTTTTATTATTTCGCTCTAACCCCACATAAATTAATAAGAATAAGACAGAAGTCGGAGGTTGAATTGTGGTAGCTGTAACACAGGGTTACCTAGTATTGCCAACAAGAATCCAAAATCTTATTTGTCAAAATAATAAATATTCTATGGGCCCTTCTGAATTAATATTCTTTTTTGTCTTTATTAATTATAATATGACCATGGGTGAACGTCCAGCAAGACTGAACGTAAATAACTTGAATAAGGCCCTTAAGTCACAGATGAAATAATAGTTACTCTACTACCTATAGCAAACAGGTGCATTGATCCAAAGAAGGCGACAAGCGCACTGTTGGCGCATCCATTTTGTCGCGATGGTATAGTTCAACTAAAAGTTACTATGCTGTTGCCACGTATTATATAGTCACTACGGCTGTGACATAGTTTAAATAGCAGTTTGTATGCCGGTGCAAGATTCATCATCGCTTGACCGTGAACTTGCCGCGAGAGTTTGTGCACGGATATTCTTTCTTCAGTGAAGGTGTAGAGGCTATGTTCGAATCATACGCCTGAGTTTTCGCATACGTATATATCGGCCTCTACGTAAAATATCGTTCGAAAGTTGGCCTTGTTTGTTCGTGTGCGAAACCGCGTGCGTATGATTCAACGAGAAAAATCATATATTTAAAAAAAAAAAAAGACTTCTTCAAAAAATGTTAAGTAATAAAAAAGAAGAATTTTCATGTTTGAAAATGGGAACATAATGCCGCGACTTTTTTTTATTAAATATACTTTTTTTTTTAAACTTTACACTCTTTTTTGGGCAGTCGTGCAAAAATATGGCTCCAATGATACCTTTTTACGACGAACTTGGGAAGTTTAAAGATAAATGTTTCTGGAAAAGAAAGGGGGCAAGTGGGGTAAGCGTTTTTTTTAAAGTTTGTGTCACTTGCCAGCAACTTTATCAAGTTGACCTTGCTGATTTCTTATCATAGCGTCACAAAATTGGCCATTGACATTGCAATATTTATATGTATGTATTTATATGTAATTAGACTAGCTTTTCAAGTTCGTTTTCAATGTGGGGGAAGCTACGATACCAAAGTACTTATTACTGTTATAGCGTTTAAAGATGGCAGGTGCTTTATAAGATCGTCAGGAGCTCGCAGCTGCCAGACCGCTTGTCAGCCGGCTTGACCAATGACCATGAACTGCCATTAAACGATTACTTGTTTCACGGAACGCGTCTATGAAACATTTCTTCGGATTACAATAGGTTTTGATTGCTTTTGCATACAATCAAAACGTCTTTAAAAATGTCACATAAAGACATGTTAGCAGGCATTTTGACATCCTTTCTGTGAGATGTTGTGGATAGGGCTAGACCGCCTTGGCCTTAAATGAAATTTTTCAAAATGCGTATTTTAAATACGTTAAGCTGTACCTGATGATAGCCTTGCGTTAAATTAAAAAAAAAAATGCTTAATTATGTTTATTTAAGACAGAACATAGTGTAGAATATATTGTTTAGATACACATATTTTACTTTTATATTTACATAAGGTTATGGAAGAATCGCTCTAAGCCATAAACCCACCAACTGCAATACATTGATGCATTTCATTTTTTAATTTTAGTGTGTGTAAAACATGTGAATTTTAAATAGTAATAGATAAACATATTTGATAGAGCTTCGTAAAATTTTGGAATTTTAGAAAAAATTGGGTTTAATTTTTACTTCTAGTGTAATACCAAAAAAAACTTCACAAATCAAAACACACACGAACTTGGGTAACCGCCATACTTTTGCTCTGCTAAATCAAACTCTGTCTGACAAAATATTATATTGATTGGCTGCAATCGTAAGCTCTTCTAACAAAAATTCGCTCGTTTCATTAGAGATCCTGCTGTCCGCTATAACACTTAATTTAAATTATTATTGTCGTGCCAAACTGTCGCGACGCATGCAGCCTGTCTTAGTCATTTTCCTAACATTACAATCTTAATCCTCACGGTATGAAGTAGCGTCGTCGAAACCTGATTCATTGTTCCGCAACGGTCAGGGATGGTTGAATACCCGACCAGAGCTTAAATAATGACTTTGTCAAGTCACTGCCAAGGCGACAAGTGAAAGATCACGTTTTGCAGAAACATTTTGAATACAAACAATTCATTTTGAAGTAACTATTTTAAAACTTAATCATTCTATATAAGTAACGAATTTTTTAAATTTGTTGATGATATATACTTCTAAAGAATGTTTATGATGGACAATTTTCATATTTTTATAAATTTATTGTGGAAATTTACTACAGCATAATCGTTTGTGGAATTTTGGGATAGGAACTCTAAATGTTTAAGTTGCTAAGTCGACTTTTTTCTACATCGGTACCACCATTGTTACTACTTCCACAATGTCGTCCGACTTCAATATGCCGTACATGCGACAATGTCTATACAACTGAATAAACAAGAATCTCCAAACATAATTATGCCAACCTCTAAAACATAGCCTTTAGCATAGGTGTTCACTAACACGTGGCTGTTGAGTATAGAAAAACATATAAAAAATAAAATTCATTAGATAAATTTAAATTTAAAATACCGTCAGCGTCGTCACAATAATGTTTAGCTTAGCAACGTTTTTTGACGCGGTTCACACCGCTTTATGCTATGGTATAGCTTGAATCCATCCATATGTTATCTATGAATCGAACTTTTTTAAGCTCTTACCAACTTATAGATGTAGATCTATAAGTTGATAAATCTACGATCTATAGATACTTTTTTTACGTCTTTATGTCCCGTACTGACAATGTGGTCGAAAAGTTATTTCTTTCGTGTAACAATGGGTGAATAGTCCCGAGTACAGATTCCTCTTTTTTACTCTTTATTAAGGTACATTGCCCCTGTGTGTACAATTTATAGGGTAGATAATAAAAAGCATTCCAGACGGAATGGGCCGATTGTGGGCTATTTGCGACCGATGGGATGCGACGAGTTGTTTTTTTAAATTTGTAATTATGTCCTCTACCTATTGTTTAAACTTAAATTTTTTGACTTAAGGTCAGTTACTGGCTGACTTTATTTAGCGCTGTTTAGCCCCAAAGTAACTAAAGCTTGTACTATGGGAATACATTTATACTATTTTCTAAATTATATATATACTTATATACAATTATAACACCCAAACAGACGGGTAAGATCACGTCAAGTGGACCCCCTATTTCCACTTGATCATAAAAATTAAATCTACGTATTTTTTTTATACGTACCTAGTTACCATGAAAAATTTATACACAAAACGATTTAAAAAAAAAAAAGATTTTTACAATGAAAATGTTTGATACTTTTCATTAAAACTGGATTTTAAATCAACCGTTAAAGATAAATTAATGAAATTTTCAAGATTTATTGACAAATATCTATATTTTGATAAAATATTAATAACCAAAAACTAATTGTTTATTATCGTATTATTAAGTACACTAATGAAAATTTCATTGATTTCTCGGTAAAAAAAAACATCACATGCGTTACTTATTTAAGTTTTAGATTTCGGAAGAAAAATTTTCTGCTCGCATTTAGTTAAAATAATAAGAGTTTATTTATCACACCGCGCGGCCGAGCTTCTTATTGCAGCTTCGGTCAATTATAATTACAATAACAATAAAAAATATAATTTGCGAACAAATTTTACTATTTTGTTATTATACAAATTTTAATCTTTAAATATTTTTTATTAACAGCGCAATAAAATATATTTTTTATTATTACACTAGACAGCGAAAATTTATAAATAATCAATTACAAATTGAGAACCTCTTCCTTTTTTGAAGTTGGTTAAAGAAAAATATTGGATAGAGACGTCTTGTTATGTTCTACGTTCCTGCGATTTCCCTCATATAGGCAAAACTTTCATGATTCTGTGGCTGAGGCTTTGGTATAAAGAAACCTAAATTTTTTTCGGCAATGAATAACAAACATCTACTTTCACAATTAAATTCACAAAATATATAAGTGAGGAAATAAAGCAAAGACACCTGCTAAAAATACTGTTACAGTATTGAATATTTATAAGTGATATTTACAATTATACACCCATATATTGTTTGAAGAATAAATAAATGAACTGAAATGTCTCTTGAAGAAGTTCATTGCTCTGATCCATACTACAAATATTCTATAATTATATCAAGGATATTCGAAGGTCTTAAAATAATCCTACCTATCAATATCTCGAGTAGTTACCAAGTAAGGTATCATGCCATATGCGTGGTTCCCATGCCGCGTGTTTTGTCGCATTCGGCATACCGGCCAGGCTATTTGCGTTATCTGACATCCTTGGCCGCGGTCAACCTTTCTATACTATACGTCTATGTTTTAAGTTCTCACATGCCGTATTATTTTTACATAGATGTCTTTACTCAAATAGATTTGATAGTAAATACACGAATATTTATAAATCATGAAAGTTTTTACGTTAATGATTATACTAATTTAATATAGTAACTACTGAACTGGTTTGAGATTGTATATCTAAATTGACGCATATGCTACTAATCCCGTATTCTTATAGAATAATATGTAAAACACACGATTCTTGTCAGTCTTTGTCAACTTGATATTTTGACAACTTAATATTTTTACACCTACTCTAATGAGTCTTGTAAGTCTGTTCGTGTGTTTGGATATGAAAAAAAAGACTACTAAGCCGATTTAAAGCTTCTATTCTTAAGGGAAATATGCTGTTATATACAATGCAGTCAACGCCGCGTGCAAAAGCCATTTCTCTATTAAGCAACATGAAAGTAATCGGGTGTACCGCAAGGGTCCAAGCTTTCGTCACTATTATAGATCTTAATCTTCTTCAAACAATAATGAACTAATTTCACCAACATTAATCGAATTTCAAACCATTAATCTAATAAAAAGATTGTCAGATACCGGAATGAAGAAACAAATAATGTTTAAAGATGATATTAAAAGGGAAAGTAATTGCTACTCTAGAAATAGAAAGGCAGTTTTGGATCTCTGCAATTTCTCTACCGGCTTCTAATTCAATTATTTCATTTATTCTCTGAATGTCTGAATCATGCAGTATCTTCACATCTCAAATGAGATCTTTATATATCAGTTGTTAAGTTTCAATAGTTTTGAATGAACTTTCCAATAAAGAGTAATATTTCCTGGCAACAAAAACCTTAACCAATACACATAAAAGCCTCAGTAAAATAGAATATATGTATATGGAAAGTATAAACGAGAATATTAAATTCATAATATAAAAGCCTAAAATAAATAAGCCTAGGAAATAAGTTATCCAAGACACTTAAAATTTAATTACTATTGAAGCTATGTGTATGTTATGGAAAGTCAAATAGAAACTTCTTCAAAGCATTAAGAAGATTATTTATTTAATAGGTTTGAGATATCGACTGTAAAGCATAGTCCAAAGAAATTATGAATTGCTTTTATTGCTTGTATTGAAATCTATAATTATGGCCACTGCCAATTTATAATGTACAATTCATTTCTGCGATTACCTTTAATAAAGTCGTTGTCTTCAAAGAAAACTGAAATTATTCGGATGACTCCACGATTTGGATTGTAGTTATTGTAGTGTTTCTGATTACATTCTGTATTAGATACGGTATTCAAATCTACCTAATAGTTTTATTACTTTCTCGTACCTTAATTATGTTATTTGAATATTAAATGTATTGTTCGCTTTCTATGGCGCGTCTGCAAATGCGATTTCTTTGCGAAACTTATTCGCTAGTTCAGTCCAGGAATCGATAAGTTCCAGTGTCAACGAACTGTAGTTTATTTCTAATTTTAGGTCGTCTATTTACCTTCGCAGACTTTCAGTTAAATTGCTTTCTGTGTGATATAAAGATATTCCTGTTATCGTCTTTTACTCCGAGGAAGTAAATCTTTAACTAGTTTATAGTTCATGAAACATTCAAAATACAAGTATTAAGTGTCAAATTGTTACTTCGCAATTTCTCTTAAGATTTTTACATTTTTTTTTTTTAATTAATGCTATCTAGATATCAATTTTCGCAACTTCAGTTCCATTTAATCGATTAATAAGTATATGTATTTAGATATAACTTAGATACACGCGTCATTTGTATCAAACGGCTATGTGAACAGCTAGTTTACTGCGTTTCGACTGGCGTAGGTATCGCATTTGAAATGCATTGGCCGTGCCCGGACCAAAATGGATATTTCAATATTACCTACCAGCTTTGTTATTTTGATTAAAATAGATTGTCGCTTTTAGTCTTGCCGTGATCTGTGTGATCGATCTAAGAATATGGGTAGGTACTGGTGACTTTAATTACGATCAAAATAACAATCTGATTTACATTCATGATGTAGATTTGATTTGCGTGATGCCTTACGATTTCAGTGTTATTTCGTTTTTCCTGATTCAAGTTATCATGTGTGTAACAAACTTGTAGAATGTCAGTGCAACAATTACATATGTATGAATCATCATAGTTATTGCATTTGACTGTGAACTCATATGGTAGTGTATCTGCTTCTAGAGCTGTAAGGCGTGGGTTCGATTCCTACTTAGGACAAACATTTGTGTGACGAGAATACATTTTTGTTCTTTGACTAGGTGTTATGTATGTATTTACAAAAAAGAAGTATATAAGTAATTTATCAGTTATCTTTTTTTATGTTATACAAGGTGTTTGACCACAGTGACGGTGTGGTCGAAGATGGTAAAGCACACCTAGACTGGAATGGAACTATCTGGTTCCCATAGTATAATTTTGCTTAGTTTGGGGCTAGGCGTTATGTCAAATGGCCAAGGAAATTTATTAGTATGGGTCTTCCAAATCAATTGCTATTACAATACTAATTAAAATCCCACATTTAGGTACAAATTTATGAAATCAAGAGCATAATCAAGTTTATTTATGCTATGACTAATCTTCATAACCTCTTCCACCCGCTAAATGATTATTATGTCATGGATTTATTTATCTTTGTGTGTATGTGTTTCTGCAAACACAAATTGAGCTACTCATCCGCACACAATATTACTGTGCAGTGAGATCTCTTTCGCTTCTGTTTGAGTCACTAGGGTTAGCTGAATTTTTTTTGGAGAAAAAGTTTATTTTGCTGTTTTGTAAAGGTTTAAGTCATTCTGGAGAATTTAATAACTATTCTTTTTAAAATTCACCTACCGCACTTTTGCTTAAGGCTTGTGTCATCTACAACGAAGGGAATCTGAGGACTGAGGAGGGTTGTGTTCAATATAAATTAAAAAAAAAAAATTACCTAACCTTGTGGAGCCTATTTGATCTTTGCCAAACGAAAAAAGTAGTTCATTTACAAGGATATTATTTGACGCGTCTTGTGACACAAACAACTGTTATCCGTATTTTGTGTGCGTAACATCCTTTTACAAAAATAATCCAAGTTCTGTTAGTTACACTCATAGGGATGAGTGCGAACTGTGAAGTGTACTTTTAAATCCCGACGCAAACAGATGGGTGTTTTTAGTTTTATGTGTGTATCTATGGCATCTCCGAAATGGCTGAAGAGTTTGTTTTTTTTTTTAAACGTGTTTTGATCGTTATTATTTTTAGCTATGATTTAAGTAAATACATTTAACCGTTTGAAAATTATAGGCTCTTTTTTAGTTTATGGATGGACGTGAGCATCTTCCACGGGTCTGATGGAGTTGTTTTTTTTTATTTATTTTTTTACATCTGAATAGGCATACGTTTGTGGCCTAAGATGGAGCACATTTGCCTAGGAAATACTTATTCACGTTTTAATTGAACAACCCCGGGTTGTACTTGGAAACACAGACGCTGGCAACGAGTTCCAGTTCTTACAAGGAAGATGGTATAAAAACGCTTAGTGTGTTTAAAGGGAATTTCTACCGTAAGAGGGTGTTTTATGGTTGAGCGTCTGGTCGTGTTGTGATAAAACGTTTTTTTTTTTTATATTTGTACTTGTTATCTTGGTAGTTTGTCTATGGTCAAAACTTCGTGGTCTAAGTCAAATTAATAAAACTCCGCGGCTTTGTGTTACTGTTTGTATAAATAACGAGTTGATATAGAATTTGAAGAAAATGACCGTGACCTCTTCAGGCTGCGTGAGTCACTGCCGCACCGAGACGGAATGCCCGATCGATACCTCTCGCGGACTTTTATACTTAGTATTCACTGGCGGTAGTGTGTGGCACATATTGGCTTTGTTTTGGCTTGTACCGGTTAACCGTTGTTTTTCTTTTGTACTACGACAATCTATATAACTATTGCCTAACGTGGTCTTAACGTTGAAACGTGGTCTCTGACTATGTGCCTTCTTAGTAAGCTTAAAGTAGCACAACGAGCTATGGAGAGGGCTATGCTCGGAGTTTCCCTACGAGATCGAATCAGGAATGAGGAGATCCGTAGGTGAACTAAAGTAGCCGACATAGCTCAGCGGATTAGCAAGTTGAAGTGGCAGTGGGCAGGGCACATAGCACGCAGAACTGATGGCCAATGGGGCTGCAAAGTTCTGGAGTGCAGGACCACGGACTGGCAAGCGCGGCGTAGGACCTCCACCCACAAGGTGGACATACGACCTAATAAAGACCGCAGGAACGCGCTGGATGCGAGCCGCTTCCAACCGGTCTTTATGGAAATCAATGGGAGAGGCCTATGTTCAGCAGTGGACGTCATAAGGCTGATGATGATGATGATGATTGCCTAACGAGTTATCTTGGAACAAAATACTGAATATATAATAATACTTGAATCTTTATTATTTTTTGGCTTGCCTAGAACCACAAACTAAGCAAAGTTTGTACTATGAATATCCAGAGAACTGATAGAATAATTATACTTTTTTTTAAATTGATCGTCACAAATTCTCGTTTTAGGTATATCCATGAAACAATATCGCTTTTTTGAGCTTCTGGCCGTAAGCCAATAATTTACTTCTATTTTTTGATATCATATGTTCCATTTAGAATACTAACTGCACTGTGCACACCGAGACAAGAAATTGCACGCGACTGCTTAAACACTTTTTCATTTGCTGGGCTGGCACGAATAAGTGTTTACACAGAGTAGGTAAGTACATTGCCAGCGCTGGCGTACAGTCAGCTGAGGCAAGCGACCGGCGCCAGCTACTGCTTTTGTGTAAATCGTACCTACTAAAGCTAAATTTATACGGATACAGTCGCTATCGCTTAATCTACTGTCGCCATGACATGTAATGAGTTTTACATACGCCTCGAGCTACGACCTTGTTACCTCATCTTCATAATCCCTTAACCCAATCGATTCATATTCGTAGTTGAAAATTTTATTTGCTCATAGTACTTGATCACGAAATTTTACAAAGAACAGATCGGCGTGGCGGTTCCCTATTTGGTGTACTTATAAAGTTTTTTTTTTTGTTAAATACAAAAAACAACTTATATTTTTACTAATAGTAAACTTATTTTATGTAACTAATTAAAATATTTTGGCTAGTTATGCGGTATTTTTAATACGATTCCAATTTTTTTTTATAGCGATGACGTCATAAAGTATGATCGGGATGAGTGCTGTGTCTCGGTTGAGGCTTATGTTATGTACATATGTGTTTGTGTATATAAATGCCGAATTTAATAAGATTCGGAGACATGGCTTCCCTTGGTCTTCAATTCTACTTCCACACCAGCGCTATCGCGATAACAAATTTTGCTAAAATCGTCTGTCCCGTATAAATTAACCAGTATTCTGCAGTGAGAATAACTTGCAATAATGCTTTGATCGTGATAGCTGTAAATGACCGGTAAAATTAAAGGCATCGTTTTAAATTGGTTTCGAATTTCGTACCTGCTTTTTTAAATGTCATTATTCGATTCATCTTGATTTGGCTTTTTATATTACACAAAATATTTTGCTTCAAGTTCTGAAAGGCCGAGTTCGTTCACCTTAAAAGGCAGGTTCGAGGCTCTGAGCTTCTTTATGTTGTCTTTCTGGGGGCAAAAACGCACTAAGATTCATGATGCAATAAAACAATAAACTGTCGATAGAAGCAATTTTATTTCCAAAAAAATGTTATTTTTCTTTCTGGTTAACGGTTCGAATCCACCTTCATTGTACGAACCGCTAAACAATGGAATTTACTGCCCGAGTGAGTTTTCCCTGGCAGATACAATTTTGGTGCCTTCAAGTCGCGAGTGAATTGGTTTCTTCTAAGCGAGCGTGCCACCGTAGAGCGCATCTTCGCTTAATATCAGGCGAGTTGGCGGTCAAACGCTAGCCTATTTTTAATAAATAAATATAGTAAACAAGGCTCATTTTTATGATTCTATCATTGAACCTTCGATCAAAGATAAGATATATATTTTTTAATTGGCACAGTTACAATAATACAAAAAGTTACAGATATTGCACAGGACATAAAATTTCAGTTGTTACAATTTGTATAAAGTCGGGTCCCTAACTAGGCGAAGTCTGTCTTGGTGACCCAAGTTCACATTATTGCCAGTTTTCAAGTCATTCAAAGAACTATTTAGACTATGAAATTACTAGCAATGTACCAAATGACAAGCAAAAATGTAATGCAATGCAATGTGGCATTCTTGTGCGAAGCAAGACGAGGCCGCGCGCGCGTTGTCTCAGCTTTGTCTCCATGATGAAGGCCACCGGATGTGGCCGAAACTATAGTCGGGAGTTTCCTATAAAACTAAACATAAGTAAAACAAAAATGACAAGCACTGTAGAGTGAGAAATGACTGGTATATTTATTCACTGCTGATTTTTATGTATCGCCCCATTCTCATGGTTGTTGCGAAATAACTTTATTTACACTGACAGGTATACGAAAATAAATGATTTTCTACCCGATTACGGCAAATTCAAAAGGAAGAGTTATGTTACTATGGAAACTGACGTGGTTTTGACACATTTTTGTTTTACTTATGCGGAATTACTCACGTTTAATTTAACGTAAAACAAAAAAGTTATGTTTTTAACATTGTATGTACCACCGTAGCACCGAAATTACTAATCAGATTTTAATAAATGAGATGTCAATCGATTCTTTATTATGCTCTCTGTGACTATATTTGATAGGTTCCATTTTCCCCCTTAATGATGATAGCTATTTTTTCCGTAGTCGGGATTTTATTTTATTGAGATAGGTACAGTAACATACCTTAGGCTAGTAAGTATAAATAGAATGAACATATTGAACATGCCACAGGGAAACTAAGATCCAAAAACAACTACACACAACTTGTTTAAAAAAATTCACCGTCAGTATAGGTTATAGATTTTAAATTATTTATCTTATTAGCCTTATTCGGTTTTCGTGTTATTTCGGTTGTACGCCAAGTTAGTACGCGACAAACAATTTCGCGTACTAACTTGGCGTACATTATAGGCATGTTGAAATCTCGGCTATCCTAGTGCAGTCTTACCCTCAGAGCCTTATAAATGCTGACAAAAACTAATAGCTTCACTATCAACGGCCATGTTTATAGGTCTTCGCCGTTAGGGAACGAGGCTAATTGTGGTCTCGAGGTTCGTAAAAGTCTTTACGAGTATTGCTCAGTAAATTGCAAACTTTTCTTTGCCCTTAGTTTATAACTACCATCTGCCAACATGGAGCAAAGAAATTGTTTCTTACATCAGTCTTTAACATAACAGGAAAAAAGCCAATTCTTGTAAGTTTATTTAGCTAGAATTCCATTACAGACGCCTATTGCTGGAATTTCTTCAGACATATTTTTACAATGTCCATAGTTGGACTGGAATATTATTCTTAAATTAATTAGTAAAAAATGATCACTTGGAAAAGGCACTGTCGTGTAAAGGACAGTCTTTTTTGCGATATTCGATAAAGAGTCCTATTAGTCTTGTCTAAGTATGTTTATCATCGGGTTTTAATCGCGCACAAAATACTAGGAAATTTCACTTCTTCACTTTACTCATCACCTTAGACTTGGGTTGAGGAATATTCTTAATTTTACTATGACTTCTATAAATTGATATTTTTTCACATTTATAAAGCCGTGTAATGTTAAACGTCAGTTCAACCATTCGCCTGATAAAGGTCCCTAAATACTGGAATATGTGAAGTTGAAAAGGGTCCAATGGCCTAACCGTGTCACGACCTGTCAAAAGTTGGCAAAGTTCAACCTCGCTGTATTACATCAGAAAACGATAATGTTCTATCTTACCTGTGTATTTATTGCATGATATGTACATTAATAAATAATAAAAATCTTTGGTAAAATTATATTAGTGGTCTTTTGTCGATTTGATTCCACGTTCATTGTGCGGACCGCTAGACATTGGAATGCGCTGAGTGGGTGTTCCCCAATGGATACAATTTGGGTGTCGAGAGTGTACTTACAATCTGGGTTTCGAGATACTTACAATCTGGGTGTCGAGAGTGTACTCAGTATCAGTACTAAGCATTCAGTATTAGTATCATATAGGTACTCAGGTTATTTTAATAAGATATTATTGAATATATACTTTTAAGTAAAAGTAATAGTGAGGTTTGATACAATACTTTTGTTAAGCGTTCAATTTGTATACACAGAATATCTAGAATTTGTTTAGCACAGCCCAAACCTGCAATAGGGAAACTTTTTTCTACTAGTTCTCTCATAAAGAACTGCTTTGTTCCTCCGTTACGCAATGTTCTCTTGCATCACCGCCAGGGATCGATCTTTCAATAGTGAAAGTCGATCTAGATTGTCTTCACGTGGGAGCTGATAATCATAGAGCCTTTGTTTGACAATTAGCAATACGTAGCGAACGAGCTGATAACGAAACGTCTAATTTCCATACAAAGTTTCAACTTATGAACATACTTCTTTTTTGTTTTTGGAGTTGTACTTTGTGAATTTATCAGTGTTAAGCGTTTCGATATTTTCAAAGTATTTTATGGAAAACTAGCTGGAACCCGCGACTTCGTCCGCGTTGACTTTGGAATTAGGTTCAGAACTTTCATCCTCTATTTTGCCCCCTTTACAGCAAACGTTTGTTTCGAACTATGAGCACATACATCATCTATTAGATTTCTAACTTTAAATTTGATCATCAAGTTTCATACAAACTTTCTACACTCACTTTAAACCCTTACGGGATGAATTTCCAATAACCCCTTCTTAGTGCACACTTACGTCGTTTAAGGAACATTTGTGCAAAATTTCATGCTTCTAGAGCCAGCGGTTTCAGCTGTGCGTTGATCAATCAGTCTGTCAGTTACTTCTTTTATTTTATGAAAATATAATAAATTTTTGATTCGGCATTTTATGAATAAAATACCATTATTTTTATACAAACAAGTTTTAAGTTTTGTAATATAGGCATGATAGCTTGAGCTGCCGGTGTTAGAAAACATCGTGAGGAAACCATAGCATGGTGGCAGGGTATTTTCTAGTACTCGGCTGGCTAGTTAAGTCGAAAATTTGTCGCCAAGCACCTAATGGTTTCCGGCAGCCTCGCTTGAGAACCAGTTCCATTTCAGGCTATGTGTGCTTTACCATCTTGACTATACCGTTACTTAACATCCAGTGAGCTATGGTCAAACACTTACTTGTTAATCATTTAAAAAAAAAGCAATATAAATGCCGCAACAAGACTTTCGCGTTCCCGCTAAATCTCCCTATATATAAACTTGGGCAAAGCCCTAATTTTTATTTATTATCGGCATCACACTTTCTGCATTTTGCTAGTGTCAAATATATCCTATTTTTATGTCACATGATTGGATCAAGTAAAATAACTTACAGCCAGTCTCATAAAGTAAATCATGATCAAATCCAGTTCATGCTCTAGTAAAGTAGTAGTGACTGTTAGAAGCTTCCACGAAAATACATGTTTCAAGTTTTTAAACACGATAGTTTTGATTTCACAAATTAGTAGCTAACCATAGAGATCCTACTTCTTTGTTGCTAACCGCTTTGACCACGTTCAATATCATGTTAAATATAGCCTGAAAATTGTCAGATAATCTCGCACACATACCCATCGCTAGGTAGCTCTAACATGCTAACTATGTTCCTGGAAAAGGGTGTCCACGGTTGTCGCATTCAAAAGCCTTAAAGGTAGTTACAAAAAGTTATGGTACAATCCCAAGACTTTCAGCTTAGCTTTCTTAAGAAAACAAAACCACGTTCACGAAGTAACCATAAAAGTAACTATAAAAGTGTACTTTTGAGAAGTTGTGATTTTTTTTTAAAGGATCTGTTTTATATATGTGTATGGCGTTACGCTTTCGACAACTCAATTAACAAAAATAAAATTGGAACAATATACGTACATATTACAATATTTTATTGATAATACCAAAGTTATAAGTCATATTCAAAGTCATGTCAATAACATTAAAAATGTCAAGATACGTATTATGACAATAAGAATTAATATTTACTTCCTGATAATTTAATAATCTCTTAGCTTTAAATAATCGTCAAAACCGTAAAACAATGTTTCTAGTAGCATTCTTTCAAGAATGCTACTAGAAAAGTACTAAGTCTGAATTGTAAATTGAAATATTTTTTTTAGAAGTAGCATTTAATATAATATTAAAACTTAATTAGACAATTTCATGGATGTGCGTTTGGATATGCAACTAATGCAACTACGTGTTATTTTATATTTTTAAATTACGTGCTTTATAAATTATGCCATAAAAATTAATAAAAAATTAATACACAGTATACAACATCATCCAATATAGAAAATGGTATTACGGCACGTTTTTGTTTTACTATGCGGAATTACTCACGTTAACTATAGTCGGAGCATCCCATATAATTAAACGTGAGTAATCCCGCATAGGTAAAAAAAAGTGTCAAAACCACGCCAGTTCCCATGCTATTACGGTAATTTATGCTAATATCATGCATTCTAGATGGCGCCACACGGTGTCTGTGTTTGGGGTTATTTTCGGTCTGTGTTCAGGGTTATTTTCGGTCTTGTGTTTGGGGTCATTTTCGGTTTGTGTTTGGGGTTATTTTCTAATTGGCTTTTTGTTGGCCGCCAGAAAGTGTCGTAGCGATATAATATATATTGCAATAGATAGTGCATCTTTTTGAGTAAAAATTAGATTATTTTTAATAATTATATCGGCAGTATGTATGGGGTCTGGTTTTTTTTTGAGAGCAAGTCTGCAAGGAACTGATAAATCAAATTATGAGTAGCGAGCGTTTGAAATGTTTTATGTCCCAGAAGCATATAATTTATTTATTTATCGAGAAATGTATTTTATGAATAGTTTTTCAACATTGTTTATCAATTTTATAATAATGAAAAATCTAAACTTGCCTCTTGTCTACGTCCGCATAAAATTCAGGTCTTGTATTGACCTCAAAGCCAATTTATTAAGTTACGAGGTCAAGGCCTGTCGATTCTGTTTTCCTGATGCCATTTTATATAACCTCTCTTAGGTCAAACCTCGAACAGGCTTTAATAAATCCTCGAAATGGGGAAAAGATTTTACGGTCCAAAACTTTGTGATTTATGTCAGTTTTAATTGGTTTGATAGTAACCAAATAGACCACTCATTGCTGTTACGCCCAATCGTTTTGCTATCAAATTTTATAAATAAAATTATCTTTGCCTTATTAATTGGCCATACACCGGATTGATTCCTGGACCTCCTTTACAAGAAGTCGGGGTAATTTTGCTACGTTACATAGAAATCTTAATTTTTCTTGCTTGTTTTATAAGTATGTGGCTTTCATCTGCATAGAAACATGGCTTTGACGGGCTTGGCGATCTAAAAACTTTGAAAATATACTCATTCAAACTTAACAAAAAGTGCTTTTACTGCGGGGCTCGACAAAAAACTTATAACGAGCAACCGCAAACATGTTCTCTGAGATGAATACTTTTTTTATATACTTAAAGCTTTTTACATAAATGAAAGATTTTATATATATATTTTTATATGAATCTGTAAAGCTAAAATAAATTACGAATTAAATATATTAGACTTACAAATAAGCTGCTCCACAATTTAAATTTACGTACCAGACTTCTTGGCGTCTCTCTTTCTTGTATTGATTCCATTGACCTTGTCCCAGGCTTACGTAACCTTTTCATCTGAAGCTTTTACCTTACTCTCCTTATTATCTGGCTTATCAGACTTTGCCACAATATCGATATTTAGCGTAAAATCAGTATTTTCTTCAATATCTGAGGAAGTTGTAATACTATTACGAGTATTTATCATTTGTCCTGTTTACGCAATAATAGAGCGTCTGACGAATATAGCACAGTGTTTAGTTGTTTCATCCACTTCTACAAGTAAGTGTTGATTGACTTGCTGCTTTATTACAATAATTCAATAGATTATTCGTGAATTATATGTAAGAATTTGTATTTCATGTAATGTATTTCCTCTTATTTATTAGAAAATAGGCTTGTGTTTGATTGCCATGTTGCCTAATGTTATCCGAAGATGTGATCTACGATGGAACACGCATTCGTATTCTCTATCTCTCTTTCTGTTTTTATTTTCCATTAATTTTCTTGTTCTCTTTGAGGTGTCGTGTAAGTATATGTATTTGTTGTTTTCTGTAATGTTTACCAATCAAAGAATTTGTGTTTTAAGAATATGTTAATATATCTATAATTAGATTTATAAATTCACGTGTTGGACAAAAAACATCGTCTTTTCTGTAATCATTTATACTTATTCAGATTCACAGTGATTCACTCAAACGGTTTACTCTTGCAATTACCTTAAAATGTACGTAAATATCTTTTTATTTATCTTCAATAGAAAAGAAAACCCAATAAGGGATAAGGAGAGGCAGCTAATCTAATTACCTGATCAGATCGCAACCTCGTTTGATATCCTTCTTTATTGTTATTGCGTTACTGTTCAATTTATTTTATTAGTAATACAAATTACCTTCTTAAGAGGTTGCTTTGTAATGAAAACCTTGTTTGTTCTAGCAATTGAATCAACATGAATGTAATTAATTGAACATTACATTCCAATTTGGACATTAATTGGTAGAAAAATACGTTCATATGAGGTTATCATAGGGATAATTTAGAGATACGCTAATCGTTAACGATCAACTGCTTAACTTTAGCTGTCTACCAATCCAATTTAATGCTTCTCTGCTTTAATGAAAAATGCCACTTGCGAACTAATCACTGTACATTTCCATATGTTTTAAAATAGCGTGTTAAGGATTTCATTTATCTTTAAATCCCATATGCGTACGTTCATTAATCGTTCTTTACTTAACTCAAATTTCATATCAATAAAATGTTCGATGCAATAAATTAAAACATCCCCCATCTATTTTTTTTATCAATTTACCCATCATGGTCACCCCTGCATGGCGCGTGTATGTGTGTGTAGTTGCACAAGTTTCATATGTGTGCGGCGTAGGGGTTGGGGTGGTTAATGCGATTGGAAAACTAGGGCGGTGAAACGAAAACGACATAGTATATTTTTTGTCATAATCGCCATAGGATATAATTTTGTTTTTGTGTATCGGGCTTTCTTCAGATATGATTTAATAAAAATGTTTAAAGTATAACGAATTTAATTTTGTCGAGCTAGGTCCTTGTGATGAACCGTTTGATAGCCTCTGATGTATGTCCTCTGTTTCATCTTACATTACACTTTAGTATTATCATTTGCTAGTTTGTCTTTATTAGTTTTATTTAAATTTTGTACAATTTTCACACAATTTGTTCATTCATCTTTCGTCTGTTAATTAAGATTAGTAACTTGTTTTCCATTCTTGATTGCCTGAAAGAGATCGCATTTAGCGATAAGGCCGCCACTTGTGGTAATAGTTCATAATGTTTTTTTTTTTTAGTTTTCTGAGCATTTTTCTATTTCTTGCATGCATAATAAAGAGTTACTCTCTATCCATAACTTTGGGACCTTGGTCATTCTTCTCAGCTCCTAGTTCGTCCAAATGCATTAATGTAATTTAACAAAGTTTTCAAATTACTAACATATAGAATAAAATATAATAATGTTCAATTAAACTTGAAAAAATAAATATTAGTCTCTAATTGTATGTTTTACAAGTTTCTTAAAGATGCTAATCTTGAAAGTCAAAAATCAAATAAGATGTATGATTTTAATTAACTATCCATTGTCGCTCTACATTTCTTGTAGCTATCGACTCGATAATGCTAATATCTGGCACTGCGTGCGCCTCACTAACCAACCTCGTCGATTCACTCCAGTACGCATCGGGAACTCAACGTGAGCGGACGTCAATCCGCACATGCCTTCGAGCACCGGCAAATAAAAACAAATTAATCAAAAACGTTACGCGTCCTAAACCGTCCCGTTTTACTATAACATGAACATTCAGTGTCAGTGTTTGCAACTTTACTTTCTTTGAAACTTTGGAAGGCAGCAATGTTGTTGTTGAAATTTGATTAACTTTCATCGAATGTTATTTTTATTTTTCACTTCATTCTTCGATGTTGTTAAAACTATTTTTTATTGTTGCTTATCGGTCGTGCTGATTCGTATATAAATTTGGATGTAATCGCGTGCTTGCGAACGAGGTCTTGTATATTTTATCGATTACGTTCCCGAACAAGATACGTTTTCACTGCAAATATTTGTACACTTTGGAGCTATGTTTAAAAGTTTTAAGTTTTGTTTAAAATGTCAGCTCCAATATGATGATTTCTTAAGACTTGTTACTTCAATTACTTGCTCATACAGATTATATTTTAATTATTATCATGATCCGTTTTTAACTGACTCAGTAGCTCTTTGTAGCGATGATAGCTCAAAAGATAGCGCGGTTGGCTCACACGCCGAAAGGTGTGGGTTCAAACGCCAATATTGAGCTTGAGCTGTCGGTGAAGGAAATCATCGTGAGGAAACCATAGCATGGTGGTAGAGTACTTTCTAATACTCGTCTGGCTAGCTACCACCCTCAAGTTGAAAATCTGTCGCCAAGAATCTAACAGTGTGTTCCGGCAGCTTCACTTAAAAGCCAGTTCCATTCCACGCTACGTGTGTTCACCACCTTCGACCACACCGTCACTTAACATCAGGTGAGATGTGGTCAAACACATAGCCTCTCAACCATAAAAAAAGAGTTCGGATCTTGAACCTTGATTTGATTTTTACCGTCAAACATCTAATCGGTGACTTTATCCTACTTATTCTTATCTCTTATCAGTATGTTGTTATATCACTGGCACGACTTACATTGACATTATTATTAAATATAATCTTAAAATGACGGCGATCTTTTTAAATCTAGATATCAATAAAATTTAATTTGAATTTAAACTTTCTTAATTACTTTGTAGCGCTATCTTTAGAGATTACTTCGACGGTCAGCCTTTTATGCATTCGGTCTTAACTTTTAATGGATTGCATATTTAAATATATTTTACACTTTATCCATTATATTCTTAGAGTTGATTTTACTCTGACCAGATATCAGCGGGATAAAAGCTATTAGTCTCTTCACGGCAATATTCTTTTAAATGCTCCTATCAGGTTAAATGTAACAAATGTAATGGTTTTTCACATACCACAGAACCACAGTTAGAAGTAATGTTATCAACACTAACTTGATTATCAGCCATAACAGGTTCACAACGACATTAATTATTTATCCAGCTCTTAATGAAGATGCTATCGCAGAATACAAATTACCACCAGTTGACATAATTTGCAGTACCGACATAACGACTCTCGCATATCTAGGAGTAGTGGTTGATAGTGAAATCTTTTTTGCAGACCAAGCAATTTGTATGTATACATATATGATTCTAGAAATTTGTCTTTTTATTATGGTTGACAAGCTAGGTGTTTTGACCACAGCTCACCTGATATTAAGTGACGGTGTAGTCGTAGATGATAATGCACATTTAGCTTGGAATGGAACTGACTACTGCCAGAACATACCGTTAGGTGCTTGGCGGCAGATTTTCAACTTGAGGGTGGTAGCTAGCTACTGGAAAGTACCCTGACACCACGCTATGGTTTCCTCACGATGTTTTTCCTTCATCGGCAGCTTAAGCTCACTGTTGGAGTCTGAACCCACGCCTTTTAGCGTGAAAACACAACAAGTCACTTCTTTTACTATGAAACCTGACTTTCTTTTATTATGAGACATTGTTTTCAATATAGCAAGTCAATTGCATTAGAAAATGTAAAGGAATTGTTTTTTTTCTTGGAAACGTATTGTTTTAAGCTTTTCATCATCCACAGCCTTCTTTATACAACTGCTGGGTATAGGCCTCTCTCTTATTGTGCCATCTGCCTCGGTTCTGTGCCAATCTGGCCCGGGTTCGACCCGCGACGAACCGCTGACGATATCGTTTAATCTTTTAATTTTCATTAAAAAGAAACGAAAAAATTTGAAAATGGCAGTTAACATTTTTGCTATTTTTCTAATAGTTTTTTTGACATCTCGATATTACTAGATATACATTAATTTGCGCATCCCCGTCCAACAGCTGACCTATATCATAGCGACGATTATAGAGATGATTCCGGAGTATGAATGCTTTCTAAAACGTTGACCCCGTTTTATTGACTTTGCAGATCGTTAATCTGCGTTGATGGCTGAAAACAGCGAAAATATATTTAGCAAAACAAAATCGCTAGTAAATATTTTAGTCTACACAATCTTTAAACTTTTGTTTCTCTTGTACATACTGGTCTTGCGTAAACAGGACAAATTATAACTACTCGCAATATTATTTACTTGGTGGTAAGTCTCCTTAGCAGGAGGTCGTCTAGGTAGGTACCACCGCAGTACCAGATATTCTGCCGCTAAGCGGAAGTATGTAAACATTACTGCGTTCCAGTTTGAAGAGAACTGCTAGCTAGCGAAATTACAGGGCTGATGAGACTAACCATCGAAAGTCTGAAAGTAATGAGTTTCAAAGTAGCGATGCCCTGGACTTTTTTTTGCTACTCTTGAAGTTCTGTGTATCATTGTAATGATCATAGACATTCCTTATCACTTACTATCAGGAGGTCGTTTTGTTCGTCTCATTAATTTACATTGAAAAAAAAAAAATACTTAAAAGTTTCTTATAGCTTATAGCTTTTGGTGTTTTGTATGTAGCGCTCTCTGTAATGTCCTAAGATATTTATTTTATTTTTTATCTTTGTCTCTATGGTTAAAATCAATTCTAGTCTACACTTGTATCATTGAAATCCATTGACATATTTTTGTTTTACTTATGCGAAATTACTCAAGTTTCATTAGTACTTATGCGTGAGTAATGCAGCATAAGTAACACAATAATATGTCAAATCCACGTCAGTTTCCATAGTAAAATATTAACAATTTTTTTGAATGCCATGTATACAATATTTTCCCATTTTTAATGATATTACTTAATTTGTCTTGTAACTTTGGTTATCAATAAAGTATTGCATTGTTACTTTTACTAAGAAATAAGTGACAATAATAGTTTATTATTGTCTTTCTTAGTGTTAATTTAAAATATTTATGCCCCTATATTGTAATACTCTTGATTGTTGACACTAAAAATAAGATGCAATAAAAGCTTGACCATTAAAAAAGAAGAAATAATAAAAAGACTTGTTATTATATCTGTGTTCATCAAAATCAGATGGAGCTAACCATTAATTGCTTAGCTATACTCAGTTGTACATTGTTCTACTAATTATGAAGCAATCATAATTAAACTATGGCAATTGCTTAAGACATGCCTACGACATGTCCATGAGACTTTCTATTTTGACGCCTCTGTGCCTCACTGCCGATTTGTGTGGGTCTTCTCTAGTGACATAATAAATCTGTAATTGTTTTAACTACATTAGATGATAAAACAATCATATAAAATATCGTCAGCATTCTAGACTCCTTATACATAATATTAAAGTCTCTTATATATTACCAAGGGATTTCAAAATATAGATATTTAAAAGAAACGGATATTTTATTTGAAAGTCAAATAAGGAATACATTATTCACACTGAGATATCGCCTCTTTCGTCGTTATCTGAATACATAATGCGAAACGGTCCATTTTCAAATACTTCTTGAAAAGCTTCTTATGTTATTTGAAATTTCCCACACGGGTCACACTCTTCAAAATTTGATGAAATATAGGAAATCCATTACAGATTTTACATTAAAACTCTTATCAAGATGATTGACTTAGACATATACTTATATATGTTTTATTTATGTATGTATATTATTATGGTCATATATTATCAAACTATGGTCAACACTCATCTCTGTATTATCATATAACAACTTCAGTAACGATTTAAATATATTTAACGTCTCAGTCTCTTCTTTCAAGAGACATTTGTTTGAAATCATGTTTTAAATTAAAATTTCTTAAATAGACTATTTTTTAAGCATGCTGTGTTAGCGTCTTGAATATTGCGTAACGTATGCATATTGTTTAACTTTTGTATTTGTTATTGTAACGCAGTTTTTTTATATATATGTTCAATTTTGTGAACCTATTAATAAAAAATAAATAAAGGTACATTGCTTCTTAATGAACTTGTCCAAAGAAATACAAATCAGTAAACAAAAAAATTACACCGGTTTGTGAGATTGGGGTGTTCTAAGTTAAAAAGGGGTAATTTTACTTATATTTATAAACAACTTAATAATAATCGTGAATAAAAGAGTCAAAAGGTCAGTCAAAGGTCAATGGCATTTTAATATGAAACAGCTGTTTTTTGAGATTTTAGGATTCGTTCGTTAGTAAAGATGTTCATAATAATGAGCAAAATGGCCCCTTTCCCTAGTAGTACATTACAAGCGTATAACCATGTATAGGTAGTATGATCGGTATATAACTTCTGCTTCAGACATTGATAAATATATCAAGGCAATTAAAAACAAAAGTACATACATAGGTCAGCTGTTTGTCTATAAAAATTAAAAGAGTTTTTGTACCTATATAGTAAATATTTTATAGATATGGTATAGACCATTTAAATAAAAGTTCACCAACTACATCATATTCATATATTCATTTGCAAAACTATTAAATAACCTTTTTATTAGAAAGAATAATTTCGTTTTCCCGAGTGGGTGTCCCCCGATACATACAATCTGGGTGCCTTCAAGATGCGAATGAATAGTTTTATTCTAGGCAAACGCACTCCATCGTAGACTGCATCTTCGCTTAACGTCAGATGAGATAGCGGTTAAACGAAAGCTTATCTGTAATAAAAAAAATATGTCGATGCGTTTTACAGTTAGCTTAACTACTAGTACCAATTTCCCTTGGAAATAACGACCGGTGAAAATGATCAGTTTCCGGAGTGACCAGACGTGGCACTGCACTGGAATTGGCTCGTTAGAGATGCAATTAACATCTAGTTCGGATGGTCATGCATTGTCAGGCGCGAATTCTTTAATGCTAACCGTGTGAGCAACTTCAGCGCTTTCATTACGGTTTAGAAATTATGTTTAATAAATTTAGCAATCGGTGGCCTTTATGTTATTTCTAATTCGACAACTGTCTTCATATTTTCAAAAAAGTCATTGTTGTTGTCAAGTTCCTGTATATTCTTCCAAGTATCATTATCGTTGTATTTGTCAAAATTATCACAAGATGAGTGTCCCTCCACAGTTCTAATATAATTGGCTGCCATTCCTCACTGTGAGGTAAATGGCTTTAGGTTGCCACACGACTCAGTTCGCATGCTGTATCTGACGCGAATTTGTCGCAGGAACTAAATAATAATGTTAGATTTATTTAAATTTTTATATCGGCAAGTTGCAACCCGCAACTAAATCGTTATCAAGCTAGCGGTGCCTAACCGAATATGAACGCTCGTGCCATATAAATTTTAATTTGCGTGCAAGCAAGTCACTTTCCTAAAAGTATGTACAATAGTACAGTTCACACTTAAACTTATTCTAGAATGATCCATCTGTACTTCAGTACTATTAGTTATTCTGTCTCACTTTGTATTGTATATATAAATATGTTTTGATGAACACTGATTATAAGACCACCGCAACATATAATTTGTGTGGCAAAATCATTAGGTAGATGTACGCCAGCTTGTCGATCGATTAGTACCCTACGCGTGCCGTGTTTGCTGTAACTGTATTGCACTCTACGAACACTCCGGAGAGTAAAAGCTTGAGTGTTGATATCAGAACGAAAACAAACAATAACGCTAGCGAATGATCCGAAGGGATCAACGACACATCGCTTACCGTGGCAATGCGTAGGAGTTGATCTATTTTAATCACCTTACTTTATCCATCCATCTCTTTTTCTCTCAAGGTATTTCCTTACATCTATCTCACATGTTCGGGAATTGTGCAACAATTGGCAAGATTTTATTTTCCGTTAGCATCTGTGCCAAAACACACGTGGATGACCCGACTCCCGGTTAGATAAATAAATCGTTCCTCCCGTAATCGTATAAGTTTAACTTAAACGTAAAATCATGTTGTTTGTAGGCTTGTATTGGTTCTATTTTAGTTTAGTTTTCGTGTTTAGCTTCAGCTTTGTCGTCGACAATAGCTTTGTCCTTCCAAGGTCGCAAAGTATGTCGTGACTATAACCAATTTTAACATTTTTCAGTGGACAGTATTATCGTGTAGTGGCTTAGTGTTTTTCTATACTATTTATTGCATAAGCGCAAGTATTATCGGTGTGATAATTGAAATAATGACGACGATAGCGTCATGTTAGTGCAGTGAAATGAATTGTGATTGCTAGTATACCACAAGTCATATAATGTCGAAGACCCTAAACGCCTACAGAATGTGAGTATATTACATCAAATAACACTTTTCGTTCGATTTATTTTATGGTTGGTCGGTGTTATCGGTCATCGGAGTGCGTTGGACTGATAGATTAAGAATGTTGAAATTAAAAAATGTTGATTTTGATCCGTATAAAGTGTATAACACAACACGGGAAATAAGTATCTTGAGCAATTTAGAGACAAGACAAACATAATTTTATGAAATCAATGTTTTATCTTTCTTGCAAATAGTGGAAATTTCGTATATCAGAAAATGTACAGAAATCAGAAAGTATACAGAAAACTAGGGATTTCTGTGGTATAATATTTCTGTTTATAATTGAAGTTTTTTGAACTAACAAGATTTATATTACATTGTATTTGTTTGATATATGCACACACAAGTATTTATTTATTCATCACAGACTTATCAAGTTGAGGAAATATGATACACAGAATAAACGCTTGCTACTGCTATAGTATGCTTCGGAAATGAACACTGCTTAATTAATCATTTCAAGGGTCTGGTTCTTGCCTCGATTAATCACCAATCTGACAGATTATGTCCACAACCACTATTTCCGAGTCATCGTAATGTCATTTATGTCATGTATTTGATATATCAGGATCAGAAATAAGCGTATCTACTGATATGAAAGATTCTTTGTAGTAATATTTCTTTTGTAGACTTTAAACTTGAATTTCAAAACTAAACACGAGTACAATCTCTGTATTTATCTAATACCTTTAAACGAGCAATTCTTGTATATATGTAAATATTTTTTTTTTTCTGAATCTCGGATACGGCTTCAACGATTTTCATGAAATTTTGTATGCAGGGGGTTTCGGGGGCGATAAATCGATCTAGCTTGGTTTCATTTTTAGAAAACGTCGTTTTATCCGTGTAAAAACGGAGCAAAGCTCGGTCATCCAGGTACTGATATTTTATATTTTATTGATGTTTTAATTCACAATGTTTTCAATATTATTGAGATGCAATCTTTAAATAAGCATTAAACAATTTAAGTTCTTGAAAAAATTTATACATCATCAAATTTATTTAGTCAAACGCAACTAAATTTTTACCATGTTCAGTAAGGTCACGTGATCGAAAGTTTGATTAGGTCATATATAGGTAATAGAATTATTTAACTGAGAAACTTCGTTACATGGCATTCCCATATCTGTAGCAGCATTCCTCGTTCTTGGCCGTTTATCTCGTTTGCCTTCCTGCGTTCTACGCGTTTTTAATGTTGCTAGTTTCCGTCCCCTTATAAATTATCATGACTATTTTAATAGGAGAAATACGAGAGCACTTGTTTTTTTATTTCCGACGATTCTGCTTTCCCTGGAGTAAAATCTTGATCAAATAAACCATCGTTATTGCCCGCTGTATATTCAGCGCGCGCTTCCTTTGTTAGTTATTAACTGGGCAATTAGTATTTATCCAATGCCGTCTGTTTATTGTCTGTTCACTGCAAATCTATATATACTACTCTACGGCGACGCTGTTAATTTTGCTCTGCTCTGTAAAGATCGTTAGTGAAACTGGCAACATAGATGGGCAGCTATTGTCCTTGTTTAAAGGTCTCGCCCTTGAACTTTATAGGGGGTCTACAGGGAGCTTGTCATAGGACCTTCAATATTTAATCTATACATCTAACTATAGCGGTAAAGCGTTTCATTTCACGGGAAGATAGATTATAACGGTAAAACGTTTCATTCCACGGGTAAATTGCCTTTATTCTACGCGGTCGCATAATACTGTTGGGCTCAGTTGTTGAAAATTATCCATGTGTATGCTTCAAATTTATTCACGTTAAAGTAAAATGTATCCCTACATTTCGTCGAAATTGTGGAGGGATGAATGTTTCCTCTGATAATTAAATTCACAAATTCTGGGCTACATTTTACTAAAATTGTTTTTGTATTAGATTACTAAAAAGTATCTTTTTGCACCAGTATAGAATACGTGATTCTTCTTTAGTTTGATGCGGAATAGTTGCCATTTGTTCCCATAAAAATTTTACATAGTCTGGCCCAGTTGATTTCATTTTATGAACATTTTTTTAATGAAAATTTTTGTTTAAGTGGACGATGTAATTTTTTAAAGTTTAAAAAGACGTTTTTGAATCTTAGCGAGTCCAGCTACACTTATACTGCTCCAGTGTTTCTTGGCGTGAACAAAAATAACTAAAAACCGGCCAACTGTGAGTCGGACTCACGCACGAAGGGTTCCGTACCATTATCTATGAAAAAGGTAAAAAAATCGCGTTTGTTGTATGGGAGCTCCCCTAAATATTTATTTTATTTTGTTTTTAGTATTTGTTTTTATAGCGGCAACAGAAATACATAATTTGTGAAAATTTCAACTGTCTAGCTATCGCGATTCGTGAGATACAGCCTGGTGACAGACAGACAGACAGCGAAGTCTTAGTAATAGGGCCCCATTTTTACTCTTTGGGTACGGAACCCAAAATTTTTTTTAGTGCTGATGTTTTTTTTTCCTGAAATCGGTTTTTTTTAAAGGATGTTTTTGGATTACTAAACCTGTTATTAAAGTAGTATTTTTTAAAATTCCTAACCTAACTTGTGTCTAGAGAGCTCAATTACTCAACTTCAGAATTTGAGATACTTTATATGCCAGTTCCTTAACAAAAGAGTTTCCTACTGTACCTACTGTAATACTAGTGAACATACAAGTGATACATGAATTCCGAACTTTTTAAATGCAAACTGTCCGATTTTCCCAGCCACCGTCACCGTTAACGTCCGATTGCGAACTCCGTGTCTAGACGCATCGATTGCCCTAGGCTTTGTCCTTTGTGTGTGTAATTGCATTAAGAGCATCAATTCCTTTGTTTGCTGAGTCATTCATCGCCCTAATGTCGTTCGCATGGTTTGACTGGTTTTCAGGAAGGGTAGGTTTCATTGTTTTGTTTATTTTGATTACTGTGTAAATTACGCTGTTTGGTTTCGTAAAATAGTTACTGATTTCTATAACAACATTCTGTTTTTGTTGTGTTAGAACCGGATTGTTTATCCTGTAAATGTAATCGTCAAGTCATCTCCATAAACTCTAAAATTAAACGATGACTCAAAATTTAATTGGATTATTCAATATAATAACTTTTATCAGTAGTCTCATCTTTTCAGCATTTAAGTTTTTTTAATGAACAGTATGTTTATGTATCTTGCAGATTAAATCGTTCCCAGGTTTCTGTCTGTAAAACGTTTTCATAGGTTGTGCCAAAGACAAGGTTAAAATCATGTTAGTTAATATAACTTTATTCGCTATAGCAATTCCAATAAACTCAATGCCGATCGCATAGCTCAATGAACTAAACATGAGTGGATCTAATCAGACCACTCGGACAGGTGACAAGGGTCTCTTCAAATAAGAGGCAATTTCACTTCAATCGATCCTTAATTTAGTCTGCTGTTAAGGTATTTGGAGCAGTATTCTATGAACGGGTTGTTTTTGTTGTTGTTTTTAGACAAAACAATAAATCTTCTAGTTTCGATGGTATGATATCAAACATCAAATATGGTTATATTTTAAATAATGCTTCTGGCATGAGTCCAACTGAAACTTTATTTCACGCAAAGCTTAGTCCGGTCTCGAACCAACTCTGATAAACCCCCGCTGCTATCCTGTTTTATTGCATCCGTGCAGAATTTACGGTGTCTCGTGCAATTTTAAAGTTAAAAAGATCGGGTCGCGTTTCGGTAGTTTCACGGGTGGATGAAGCTTGTTGTTTTTATGAATTTTGTAACAGGTGTAATGGTATTTCTTAAATTCATGTGCTTCCGTAGGACTTTAAAAAAAATGTTATCTTGGTATAGCAATGTTACAGTCGTGTTCTTTATATAGCAGTGTTATAGTTTTGATTTTGTCGTTCTTTTATACTATAATGAAATTTTAAAATTGAACTTTTTAAATTGCGTGATTTGAACACATCTTCATCATCAGCCCGTAATCGCCCCCTGCTGAGCATAAGTCTTTTTTCTTGTACGTCACTCTCTTAGCGTACAAGAGAGGCCTATGAACACATAGGTAGCTTAATAGAAATAATTTTATTCTTAATACCATAATAACAATAATAAAATATTTACAGTAGTGTACTAGAGTCGGCTTTAAACCTTAGAGCGATGCCGCCTTGGCACCTAATTGTACAACATAATTAATTTGCAGTCTGCTCCTACCCTTATCTACTGTATTATGGCTACAAGTAATTTTTTTTAATGGTTTGCTAGTTGTTTGACACAACTAGCCTGGGACAAAACTGGCTCTCAAGCCAGGCTGCCGGAACACACCGTTAGGTGTTTGGCGGCAGAGTTTCACCTTGAGGGTGGTAGCTAGCCAGTCGAGTACCAGAAAGTAACCACTATGCACATTTTGTGTTTCTGCAAAATATAAAATTCTATTTCACATTTCTGGTTTAGATAAAAACGTATCAGCAATTTCGTTTCGGTACCAACAAATAGCGATTTCATTATAAATACTGCCTCAAGCATATATACTGCTTTAAGCAATAAAGCCTACTTGATTTACGATCTAAAGGTACCCCCAGATAAATGTCCGACATGAAATCCTCTCCTTATTTTATCAACCTACATCGTCGTCTCGTTTGGAGTAGAAACACGCCCATCAAATAAAGTTGTATTGAAATATTTTCCCAGAATCCTTGTCTTGCCATGTGGTGGCTATAAAGTCCTAATTTTCTGTGCAAGCAACGTGGCTCCGTCAGAGGGTTGTCGCCCTTGGTTTCTATGGCGACGGGGATTTTATGCGACCCACGTTCCCGACCCCCACCCTCTTAGGTGGCTATGAATTTCGGCAAGGTTACCCCCCTAAAAGTCTGGTATTGGACGAATTACAAGAATTTTTCACGATGGCTTACACGTGGAATGTTTCCTTTGAAATGTTGGCTTTGTTTCTATTCATACTCTTAAAAGCTTTTAAGGGCGTCTTACAGATTGAAAGCCAATTTTCAAGCAAAATCGAAGCTTTTAGGAAATTAATTTCAGAGTGTTTTTTTTTTAAGTTTGACTAGCTAGGTTTTTGACTACAGTTACCTGATGTTACGTGATAGTGTGGTCAAAGATTGTAAAGCACACCTAGCCTGTAGTGAAACACGCTCCCAAATGAGGCTGCCGGAACATACCGTTAGGTATTTGGCGGCAGAAGTACTCAGTAAGTAGTAGAAAATACCTTACCACCACGCTATGGTTTCCTCACGAAGTTTTTCCTTCACCGGCAGCTCAAGCTCATTGTTGGGGGCTTAACCCACGCCCTTCGGTGTGTGAACCGTCCGCGCTAACCACTGATCTATCATGGCTACTGTAATATTCTTGGGCTCATCAAATCCATCCTAAAATATTAGATATTGAATTTTAACCCTGACCCTATAGTTATAACATGTGTAAATATTTATCCATGTCTGTTACCGTTGCTATACGTTGTAAGCCACACACTGGCCGACTTAAAAACATCAAGGCCAGAATGTTTAGTTTAGATTGTATTAGATAACGCGAAACGTTTTACACCAGATTATGGACCCATCAAGAATGTCAGACACGCACATCTACTATTCCAAAATATTACGTCGTTGCTGAACAAAGTGTATACAAATATATATATAAAAGACTGGTTGGGACAGCTAAATTACATTTCCACGGAAAACATATTGACAAAAGTGGAGTAACTACCGCTTAAATCTTGAGCTTCTGAATGATACATATGTATCTCTTAATAATAAAACACATATCACACACACCCATAAACATCCACTCACAAAAACCCACACAAATATAATTTTATATATCATTTTATTAATTCTTAGCCTAAATTATATTATTGTTAAACTTCATATTTAGTAGGAAGACACTGGCTGCAGCAACATAGCGAAACTTACAGCTGCAGACAGGGTTGCTAAAGTTATTGTATTTTTATACGAAGCAATAAGGTTATTTGTGTTTAAGTTTGAAGGCCCTGTTTCCGTACTTTCACCATTATCTAGCTGTAGTCTATCGGTGATTATAAAATATAATTTAGTTGATTCCCCATTGTCGTCTCTCGATTAATAGTTAAACTACTATTGCACCAATAGAACGAATTCCTCAAGTCTGCCCGATAGTATTGTTTACAGTGGTCATGTTTATCATCGTGGCTATCGTAAAGCCTTCCGTGTCCCTTTCCCTATTGTTTGGCTTCCTTTTATCGGGTGTAGTATTTCGCCGCACTGCGTCGTCGTTTGCATTTCGTTTCCTATTTGCTAAATTGCGTTCATGTCGATTACGGTTGTTCTTTTGTGTGCTTTTCCATTTTCTTTATTAGATAAATTATTTGTCTTCGCTTAGTAAATATTTTGAGTTCAATTAGTGTAAGAATCTAATTTCTTACACGATGTTATGGAATTTTGTCGTCTCGTGCATGTATCTTATTTCGTCATTCTTAAGAGTGAAATATCGCTCAAAAAGAAAGTAATGAACTAATGCCTTACATTTATGCTTGGCAAACATGGAAATGTATAAACATAAAATAAAATAATGACATGTCAAAGAGGAATGGGGCGGAATATGTTAACATTAAAAAGCAACAAAAAATAAGGCACTCAAAAATAGACAGAAGACGAAAACAATTGATGCTCTAGCCATGCATTAAGACTGCATCATCTCATTGTGGGTCATGTAGCGCGCCTCACAGATCAACCAGAACAGTAACCACATGGAGAAGTCCACCAGGCAAGCGTTACAAAGGAAGACCTTACACGCGATAGGAGGATGAAATAAAAAATATAGCAGGTCCACAATAGATGCTAATAGCTCAAGATAGAGAAAGATAGCAAACCTGAGAGGGGTTCCTGATTTTACTTTGTATGTATTTAGTTTAGATGTAAAAGGCTTAATAATAATTTCGCCATGCTCAGGCATCAAAGAATGTTTCTTTCAATTCCCACACACTACTTACTTTTTACTCCGTGTTAATTATTTGAACTCCATTGACCTGCCCTGTACTGCAATGTATCTGATGGCGACAACATCTAAAGCTAATTCGTACTGAATCAAACCCCTTCAAGATTTACTATTATAGCCAATTTTATTTCTTGGTGGATTTAATAGTCGTTTTTATAAGTCTCTACATCTCTACATCGTCGCCGTTCTTTAATATGTGTGAACACCATTTGTTAACTTTGTCCTTACTGTATTTAGTATGTCTGTATAATAAACAAGTACAACTTATATGTTTGGTATGAATTTACGCGGGAAATCCTCTATTATTTATAGTCAAGGTTGTGTTTATTTATTCAGTTGATGGACATCGTAAACTTTACAATTTTTAGTTATCATTAATTCACACCTGGTTCGTAAGTGAAGCCTTCCGTAACAAACCATAAATGAAGGTACGATAGATAAGTTTGTAGTGTGTTTTATAGTTGCAAATATATATGGAACAGCAAATTAAACACTGAACAGCCGTATATGTTGTCCTATATTTCGTTGATTTGACGATGATAGATATTCGGAGTATTCGATTATAGTAAAGCTGCTGATTTGGCGAGGAAAAAAAATAAATACCTACTACGATTTTTTATATGGTTGGTCCACCGTGGTCGATAAAAATGTAACCACAGGTCTATTAATGCAATTAAACATAAAAATAGAATAAGTTATATAACATTAGATAGATACATAATTTTATTTACTGTTGACACCAAGATTACAAAGCAAGCAGAGTTGTGCGAAGCAAGACGAGGCCGCGCGTGCACGTTGTACTCAGCTTTGTCTCCATGATGAAGGCCACCGGATGTGGCCAAAATTATAGTTGGAGTTTTCGATAAAATTAAACGTGAGTAATCCCGCCTAAGTAAAACAAAAACATACAGAAATAAAACAAACATTTAATTGAAGTGCAACATTCAGCTGCCTTATCGCTTATAGCGATCTGTTCCAGGCAACCTTTATACGGATAATTTGATAAAACGACGGGTTGTGCTAACTAAAGAAAAAAATAAAGCATCGTTTTTTTTAATTTGTTTTAATTTGCATATTGGACGCACATTACTTGCCTTCCACATGAAAAGTGTCTATATGTCACTTAGAGACAGCTGCTTTCTGTTAGTGAATTATAAGAACACAAATTTTCGGAATTGTCTTAATAACAGAAATTACACAGAAACTAGCACAATTGACCTTTTTGCTAAATGCTATCTCAATACCTTCTCCCTAGAAGCTTGTATTTGAAACGTTGACTTGCGATCACGCAAGTTAACCACTAAGCCTTACTTCCATGTCCCTTTCCTGTTTAACAACACTCAAGGGAGACGTTTAGTTTCTCACCGCAGCGCGTTTCTACACACAGAAAATCTATGTCTCCCATGGACATACAGCAAGCCCGACCCTCATACATTCTAATTTCCATATCTGGGCGTAGCCAAGTAATAAACAACGCTGGCTCTCTTCTTTTTAAGCTTCCGTATTCTACCTATTGCCTTACATTTAAACTATAAATAGCTTCAAAAAGATAATAGTTTCGGAACAGTTATGCGGACGCGCAGAATATTAATGATGACCGGTAAAAACATTTCGCACCGAGGAAGTGCTACAAACCTATTTCTGAGTAAATATAATTTGCATTATATTTTGAGGCGTGATATTGTCACGTTTCTTCAATGGTGTTATGAATTCTAATCGTATTTCGTAACGAGCTATGATAATTTTACGGTGGTTTTTAATTCACTGATTTTACTAAAGATAGTGTACTGAAACAAGAAGTTACTGCAGTCTAGTTGACAGACTGTCTGGCTCCCGATACACCGGCTTGTCTAGTCGGAGAGTTCGGTAAACATACATTCTGGGGCCTTCGGTCTCCGTCCGGTAAGCACCTTCCACCGCGTGCTTCAGAACCAAGTTAAGATCTTGGCTACTACTACTATCTTTACTTGAGAACAAACTTGGTTTTAGATCTCTTTAGCAGGAGGTCGTTTATCAAATCAAATCAAAATCAGTTTATTTGTAAGAATATTGTCTTAAATTACAGGTCTTATTGTTAACGTAGGTACCACCGCACTTGCGTAGTAATATTCTGCTGCCAAGCAATAGTGTGTAAATATTATTATGTTCCAGTTTGATGGGTGCTGTAGCTAGCGAATTTAGGGCTGTTGTGACTAACCATCCAATTTCTCAAAATAATGAGCGCCAAAGCAGTGATGTCCTGAACTTTGTTTTATTATTCAAAGTTTTGGGTATCGCTCCAATGGTCATGAACAGGAGTTATCTCTTACTATCAGGAAAGCGTCTCCTTCGTCTTATTATTATACTTTTACATAAAAAAAGAAAAACTGACTGGGGGAAACTGACGTGGCACTGACACTTTTTTTTTAAATCTTTTACGGGTTAACTCACGTTTAATTATACATATTGACATACTTTATATTTGACATTATCATTATATTGACATATGTATGATTTTTATATTTTTAACGTTATTTTTAACACCTTTAACTTTGATGTTATTAATAATTAATTAATATTAGTATTTGTTTAATTAAACGTTCAGTCGACGTAGGTGTTTAAACATCAGTAAAATAATAAAAGTAAAATAAAAATATGATGTGTTGATTATAACGTCTTTGTTGACATCCCTAAAAATCGGATTACGCACGTAATAGAACTAACTAGAACTAGTTCCAAATATTCTAATCCTGTTAAAACATTACAATCATTAGTCTATTTAACGCTTCAGACATGATTCTATTAGTTTGAGAACCTTCATATTGCAGCACTTGAGCATTTTTACCGAATTTTAATAACAACGAACATGCTTTACCTAATTCCGTAGGGCTTCTTTAACACATATGTATGTAAGTTACTCCATTTCGACACCGTAAGAATTTAATCTTGTTTTTGTCATCCACTACAAAGAGACTGTTGAATCGAGACAGGAAATACAAGTTTTGTTATAACTTAATTTTAAAACTGACGTGACATCACGTACCGTGCTAACAATACCGGTTATTATAATTTGGCATAAATATTGTTTGAACTACCAGGATATCAGAACAACGAAGCCATTTGATGTTTATTTCGTGCTGTTATCACCTACTATGTATGAGTAATAAAGATTAAACTGCCTTGTCACAGTCAAATTTGGTGCAACGGTTTCTCACGGCATCGCACCGTCCTATATTGGCGCACCCTATGCTTTCGCAACTGTCATTTCGACTGATTCTTTCTGGCTCGGAAACTAGGCTAGGAGTGGCGCGGTGCTTCCTTCCGGCTATGTTGCCCTGGTACTCTACTCTGTATGTAGGTTTCAAAATGGCTTCGCTGGATTCAACTGGGATCAAGTCGACTGAAATATAACAGATATAGGGAAATTAAATTATTTATTTTGGAAAATCATATTTTGAAATATTACCTTTTTCGTAGCGATGATAGCTCAGTGGTTAGCGCAGTCGGTTTGCACGTCAAAGGTTCAAACCCGAACAATGAGCTTGAGCTGTTAGTGAAGGAAAATATCGCGAGGAAATCATAGCATGGTACTAGGGTACTTTCTAGTACTCGGCTGGCTAGCTACCGCCCTCAAGTTGAAAATCTGCCGCCAAGCATTTAACGGTGTGTTCCGGCAGCCTCACTTGAAAGCCAGTTCCATTCCAGGCTAAGTTATGTCGTGTTATGTTATGTCGCTAAGTTTACTGAACAATATGAATATTAGGTAGAATTGAAATGTATATTGAATTATGTTACTTTTTACTTCGAAGGTCAGATCAACATAAAATGTTTTAAACTTGTTTTCTACGCAGTAAATAACGCTTTTTTGTATTTTAGTATAAAACAAAGTAGCTTCCCGCTGTCTGTACGCTTAGATCTTTTAAACTACGCAACGGATTTTAATGTGGTTTCCATCAATAGACAGAGTGATTCAAAAGAAAGGTTTATATGTATAATACATGCATATGCGCCACATTAGTATCTACATTGCATCCGTGCGAAGCCGAGGCCTAGTGTATAATAAAGATCATGTTGTTTTTCACGACATAACTTTTATACGGTTTGACTTCATATAAAATAAATGGGGCCTATAGTTCTATATCTAGAAACTTCTTGGTCAATTGTTGTTCGTTCCTCGAACATTACATAAGTACCATAACAGGGCCAATTTGAATAAATTGAATTGAACGTACCCCATTGTGAACGTTATTCTTAATTTGCGTAACTGTCTTGAAAACTACATTGTTTTATTACCCAACCCACTTGGGGTTCTAAATTGCCAATGACTGCAATTGATAGCAATTCAATAAAGGTACCTAAAGTTTAATTGTAACATATCGATTTATATACCTACGTAGAATATGAACCATTGAATAAATAGCTGTTCCCAGTCATATAGAAGAATACTTGGAATTCGTTGAAACTGCCACTAAGAAGTTCTCATAGACTGAGTAGTCGGCCCTAGTGTCAGTGGCAATGTGCTGCGTCTAACATAGCATGACGGTTGCTGTTATATAAATATTGAGTAGATATACTGAGACTTACAATAAAATGTGTTATTCAATCCACAACAAAAACAGAACTGCGATTGATGTTTTGGTTTCGTAGCTACTACAAAAATCAGAAGGATTTTAGTCACCCTCGCGATTTTTTAATAAAAGGAGCCAAATGGGCATGATGCACTGGAGTGCTCTGTAAACTGCCTCATCAGCATCTGTTATGAACGGAGTAATAACGATGCGAATAGCTTGTACAGATAACTATCGTTCAAACAGCGAGGGAGCTACTATATTGCCATTATTCGATCAGTATGGCTCAGTGTTGACGCGTTGGCTTTATCGACCAGAGATCTCAGGTCTGAATTTTGCTAGGACAGATATTTGAATAGTGTATTTGGGTATCTGCTCTGAATCTTGGTGTTAGGTTGTTCGTGTCTTCGTGTGTGTTCTATTGTATCCCCGACAAAAGAAATATAGCTGGGGAACTATCAGCACGAGATGTTATTGTTGATTTCATTGTCATGATGGTAGTTTTTTTTTATGATATCGCAAGTATTCTTGCTACCATTGTCGCCACGAACAGCTTAACTTACAGGAAATATCCCGTCTAATATTTT
Organism: Biston stratarius; assembly: GCA_950106695.1. NCBI lineage: Eukaryota > Metazoa > Arthropoda > Insecta > Lepidoptera > Geometridae > Biston > Biston stratarius. Next base: position 26,218,426 of record OX467106.1, read on the forward strand.
ATCTTTCGTTGTCCACAGAAAGAAGATCGAATCCCTCGGAAGGATGACGGCGATGACGCAGGAGGAAATGGTGGCCGGCGCGCGGACCGTCGCCGCCGGCCTCGAGGCACTGAGGGCCGAGCACGCGCAGCTCCTGGCGGGGCTGGCGGCCAACACAGAGCATGACCACGAGAAGGCGGCGCTCGTCAGGAAGAGTATCGACTCCATTGAGCTGGGTCTGGGAGAAGCACAGGTTAGTAGCATCATCGTATACGTGTAGCTTGTCAAAGTTGGGTAGGTCCGGTTAAGATCTTCGCATCAACAAAAAAGTTACTAAGTAGGTGATAGACTTAATAGGAGGTTGGGGAAGTAGGTACCATTGCCACCAGGCATTGTAGATATTCTGTCGCCAAGCAGTAGTGTGTAAACATTACTGTGTTTGATTTGAAGGGGACTGCAGCTACAAAAATAACATTCTATCGAGACGATCCATCGAATCACTTAAAGTAATGAACGCCGAAGTAGTGATGCTCTAAAAACTTTGTTTTGTTACTCAAAGCGCTAAGTATCGCTGTTATGTCATGGACAGGAGTTATCTCTTACCGTCAGGGTGTCTCATTATTATCACATTATAAAAATAGCTGTGTTTTAGCGATATACCACAGTATCCCCACGTGCATTCAGCAATCGAAGTAAAACGTGACACGATCATCTGCGGTGGAATGCATGCCGGTGTCATGTTCCTACCACACTCCACTGCACGCGAGTTGGTAGCACTCTTATATATCTATAATATAGAATCTATATGCACTTATGTTTATCTATAATATAGATAAACATAAGTATATATAGATTCTATATGATATTGAGGTTTAAAACTGTGTCTCCAGATAAACTATATTGTATAGATGGATAACTCTTTATTGTTCATATCAAAATGGAAATAAAAACATTTAACATATTTTGTATTAGCTTCTGAGCGTTGTATTAGCTTGCTTGATTAGCTTAGTTGGTTTTTTTGTTACTGAATATAGGCATGCTTTTGACCGCCAACTGGCCTGATGTTAAGCGAAGATGCGGTCTGCGGTGGAGCACGCTCGCCTAGAAAAACCCGATTCACTCCCGACTTGAAGGCACCCAGATTGTATCCATCAAGGAGACTCCTCAATTTTGCAGTTGAAAGAAATTTAAACAAAGTATCTATGATATATAATACAAGCTGTTCAGCTTTAGTAACAAACCCACTGTAAGAAGCTGAGCTTTATTTTGGGATTGATCTTATAGTGGACTACATTTTTTATCTTTTTGTCGTCCTAACTCTACTTTTTCAAGAACCGCTTTTGATGAAACAAATATAAATTGTTGCTTAAGACTACAGAAAATATTTAAAACTACATATGTATATACTTTAGTTTTACTTGGTTGTAGATCTCCTTAGCAAGACGTTGTCTTGGTATCTACCACCGCAGTTCCTGATTGATATTCTGCCGCCAAGCAGTAGTGTGTAAATATTACTGTGTTGTTGCAGCAAAGTAACACGGCTATCGAGACTAATCATGGAATGTCTTAAAATAATGACCGCCATAGCAGCGAAGGTGTATTACACGATCCTTATGAAAAATAGACATACTACGTAAAATCGGATTCATATTCTGCAGCTTTCAAAGTCCCTTTCAAGGCGTTGTTTCTTTAGCGTGCAAAGGCGCGTTTTCTGAAGGTGTGACCTAAATGACGCTTCAGTGTTCAGATTCCTAACGCTAAGAGGAACGAGGACAAGTCTGGCGGCTGCGCCAGAATAGTCGACAAAAACCACTATCATTTAATCTGCGCCTCAACGTTTTAATAACGAAGGGCGGTATCCTGAGATGATATTTTAATATCTGGCTACATCACAGTTTCATTACTAGCATCGTAGATGGTACAGGGTCATAATCTTAGGGTATACTTAGCCGTGAGGTCTTTATACTCATTATTATGAACTAATTTTTGTCTGTCTATTTATTTATTCGCTATAAACTTCACGTTTCTATATATATGCATATATTATATAAATTTAATGAGACGAACGAGATGTTTTCCTGATGGTAAGAGATAACGCCTGTCCATGACCATTGCAGCGATACACAGAACTTTGAGTAACAAAACAGAGTCCAGGCCATCACTGCTTTGGCATTTATTACTTTGAGACTAGATGGTTAGTCTCAACAGCACAGTAATTTCGCTAGTTACAGTACCCTTTAAACCGGAACACAGTAATGTATAACATAATCGGCAGAATAGCTGGTACTGCGGTGGTACCTAGATAACATCCTGCTAAGGAAATGTGCCACTAAGTAAAACGCAAAATTCGATGCTTAGTCTCAATTAGTCCTGTAATTTCGGTATTTGTAGTTACCTTTCAGACCGGAATGCTGTAATATTTACACTCTACTTGGTGGAAGAAAATTTAATACTGCGGTGGTACTACAAATCCATTCTAGACAATTTCCAGAATCTAATAAAATGTTTATCAATGAACCATCTGTTAGCTAAAATTTACTTAGATTTAGATTCTATCTTTCCCCTAGAAAAATACACGAAAGGAAAGCAAACCAAATTGCGTGACTAAACTGCCTGACGCGCTCGACTAACACAAGGCGGCCACGCCCCTCTAGGGGTTGGAAACTACGTTGCAAGAACCCTTGATTATGTCTATCTGTAGTTTGCGTTGGAAACATCAACAGTTAGGATTACGAGTATTTACAACTTTTAATAAGTTTTTTTTTAATGGTTGGCGGGCTTGGTGTTTCAGCTTGACGGTGACGGTGTAGTCGAAGATAGTAAACACCTAGCCTAAAATGGAACTGGCTCATAAATGAGGCTGCCGGAACGCACCGTCAGATGCTTTGCGGCAGATTTCCAACTTGTGGATGGTAGCAAGCCAGCCGAGTACTAGAATATACAATGCTATGGTTTCCTCGCGGTGTTTTCCTTTACTCGAGCTCATTGTTGGGATTTGAATCCACGCGCTTCAGCGTACGAACCTACCGCGCTATCCACTGAGCTACCATCGCTAAACTACTATGCAATACTCCATTATTAATGTTAAAACGCAGTTGCACCACTGTTTCATTTACTTTTTATGGTTTTATAAACATTACTTAAAAATAAAATCTATGCTTAAACTAGTATGTTTATCAAAATTGAAAAAGTTGCCATACAATTTAGAGCATATTATATTATAGTAATAGTTAATAGTATTTTTGTTAAACAAAAAAGTTTCACGTTTTTCCACACCCTATCTGAAGTTTAAAACGTGGTCTAGGATTAAACATGTTCACCAAGAAAAAATCAGTTACTCTGTATTTGAAAAGAAGATTGTTCTTAACGGGAAGTAGACTTCAACGAGCTCCATATCGTCACTAGCATATAAATAAGATTTAGATTGGAGTTATTCACAGAGATAATATACTACAGCGGGGCTAAGGACCGAGCGATTGAGACAACTACATGTAATAATTCGCGTTATGTCTACATTAATCGAGTTGAGACTCAATGCTGTCTATGATGTCGATTTTTTCCATTCTTCTTTCACCTGTACCACATCATATATTGCATACACTTGCTTCACTTGACAAAATGCACTGATGAATGTGAGAATGTTTGTCTCCCGCACAAAGGACGCCCGTGCTGAGTTGTTACTCCCTCTTGAAACTTGAAAGGGGATGCCGAGGCAAAGAATTCCTACTTGTGTTTAGTAAAGGGTGAACTTTTATGCACAGGGTGGGGGAAACTATGGAGGCTTGTTGGCAAATTGGCTTTATTACAAGGCTTAATTTGTTTATTCAGAAATCCTAGCTTTAGTATGCACAAAATGTTGCGAGTTTTAGTAGGTACTGAATATTGCCCCTAGGACATGTCAAACTACATCGAAGCTTCTAAACACGTAACCTGGAATGGGATTTGGCTCTCAGGTTAGGTTCCAGGAAGGTGGTTTTATTAGGTGGTTGATCTCATTAGCGTAGATTGTAGGTCGTTTAAGTAGGTAGAACCGTAGTACCAAATATTCTGCCGCCAAGCAGTAGTGTGTAAACAGCTACTGTACTGCAGCTAGCGCAAAATATCCCAAACTAATTAGCGCTAAAGCAGCAAAACCCTGGACTTTGTTTTGATACTCGAAAGTTCTGTGTACCGCTGTAGCGATCATGACCGTGAGTTATTTATTACTATCAGGAAAGCGTCTTTTTCGACCCTATTACTTTTGCTTGTTAATTTTCAACTTAAAGATTGTAGCTAGCCAGCAGAGTATTAGAATATTCATTAAGATTAAAAAAAAAAAACCGACTCCATATGGCTTTCTCATGGATGCCATTGTCAGAACTGGGCCAAATTGGGGAAGTACACATCATCAGCCATAGGACGTCCACTGCTGGACATAGGCCTCGTCCTGGGGGGGTTTTGCCAATACTCGCCACGCTTGGCAGGCGGGTTGGCGAGCGCAGTTAGGTGTGATTGTTCAAGGAAGACGCTGCTGCCGATCTTCCGGATTACATCCCTTAGCCGACTCTTACGGCAACTACGGGTAGAGAAGGTGGAGTACTATTCTTACGCCGGCAATTGGGAAAGCACCAGCTTGCAAATAAAAAAAGAATCATCAAAATCGGTTCACCCAGTCGAAAGTTCTGAGGTAACAAAAAAACCAGTCGCCTTCAGAACCTGCTCCTTTTTTGAAGTCAGTTAAAAATAAGTTGCCCTCCGAAAACAATAAGATAAAAATCGGCAATTACAAAGAAATTAATCATCATAATCAAAATAAAAATTAATTAATCATCATAATCAAAATAAAAATTAATTAAATGTTCCCCTAAATAATGAATACGTATCTAATTCCAGGTGATGATGGCGCTAGCGTCCCACCTCCAGTCGGTGGAAGCCGAGAAGCAGAAGCTCCGCACGCAAGTCCGACGGCTGTGCCAGGAGAACGCCTGGCTCCGGGACGAGCTGGCGGCCGCGCAGCAGCACCTGCAGGCCTCCGAGCAGCGGGTCGCCCAGCTGGAAGAGGAGAACAAACACTTGGACTTCATGGCCTCCATACGGTGACTAATTGATGGTGTTACTTTGCGAAAATACAAATTATGTTTTTTTTTCATCTAAAAGTTAGGAGACGAACGAGACGCTTTTTTGATGCATCATTACAAGCTGTATGCATTTTAAAAAGGTGTGGTTTTAGCAGAAATTTGACTACTGCACGACTATGACGCAATCGCGTGCGATACGTACCGTATAAAAATGGCGTAAGAGCTCGGGTAACTAGGAAAAGAAAGGTAACGATGATAGCTCTGTGATTAGCGCGGTCGGTTCGCATGCCGAAGGGCGTGGGTTCAAACCTCAACAATGAGCTTGAGCTGCCGGTGAAGGAAAACATCGTGCGGAAACCATAGCGTGGTAGTAGGGTACTTTCTAGTACTCGGCTGGCTAGCTACCAGGTTCATCAAGTTGAAAATCTGCCACCAAGCATGTAACGATGTGTTCCGGCACCCTCACTTGAGAGCCAGTTCCATTCCAGTCTAGGTGTGCGTTACCATCTTCGACCACACCGTCACTTAACATCAGGTGAGTTGTGGTTAAACACCTAGCCTGTCAGCTATAAAAAAAAAGGTAACTTCCGGTCCTCGACGTATTTACGTCGGCGAACGTTTTGTGTACTCTACAGCGGCTACGTCCCTTACAGCCGACTCTTTTTTTATAATGATTGTTCTGGTTTATTTCAGCAAATACGACAGCGATATCAATGAAGAGTCCGAGTCGACCCGTAGCGGGCAGAGCGAGAAAAAGCGCGACGACCCCATGGTCGACCTTTTCCCTGACGACGACCACGAGGACAACAGGAATAACAAGTGTAAGTAACACTTTAAAGTACGCTGTCGCTGCGTCGGAGGTAGATGTGTTCCATTCCAGGCTAGGTGTGTTTTACCATCTTCGACCATACCATCAGTGGTGGTGCCGGCGTAAGAATTGTACCCCACCCTCTGTACCCGTGGTTGCCGTAAGAGTCGGCTAAGGGACGTAACCCGGAAGATGGGCAGCAGCGTCTTCCTTGAATAATCACACTTAGCTCGCCAACCCGCCTGCCAAGCGTGGCGAGTATTGGCAAAACCCCCTCAGGAGGAGGCCTATGTCCAGCAGTGGACGTCCTAAATTAAGTTAATTAATTGTCCTTAATTAATTAATTTAGCTGATGATGGATTAAGAGAATTAAAAATCACGAATTTGCATTAATTTAGCTATTGTCGCGCAGAATGATGTCGGGATTCTAATGTTACCCCATACATCCAAATCTGTGCATTCATTTAAAGTTATGTTGAAATAAAGAAATTCATATACATAAAAGAAACCTGAAAACATTACACTCCTTTTTGGGGCAGTCGTGTAAAAATGAATGTTTATGCGTTTGCAGCGATGTCGCCGACCCCGCCTTTGCACTTCGCTCAGCAAGTGAACGCTGGGTACGAGATACCGGCCCGGCTGCGCACCCTGCACAACCTCGTGATCCAGTACGCGAGCCAGGGCAGGTACGAGGTGGCCGTGCCGCTCTGCAAGCAGGCGCTCGAGGACCTCGAGAAGACCTCTGGACACGACCATCCCGATGTAGCCACCATGCTCAACATACTCGCGCTCGTATACAGGTATGTCACGAACAAACTATGATGGTTCAGTGGTTAGCGCGGTAGGTTCGCATGCCGAGTGCGTGAGTTCAAACCCCAACAATGAGCTTGAGCTGCCGGTGAAGGAAAACATCGTGAGGAAACCATAGCGTGGTGGTAGGGTACTTTCTAGTACTCGGCTGGCTAGCTACCACCCTCAAGTTGAAAATCTGCCGCCAAGCATCTAACGGTGTGTTCCGGCAACCTCACTTGAGAGCCAGTTCCATTCCAGGCTAGGTGTGCTTTACCATCTTTGACCACACCGTCACTTAACATCAGGTGAGCTGTGGTCAAACAACTAGCCTGTCAGACATAAAAAAAAAATTACTCATTCAATTTCATTTCAATTCAATTTATTTACTATAAAAAAATTTACTATCCCACTAATATTATAAATGTGAAAGTTTGGATGGATAGATGTTTGTTACTCAATCACGCCAGAACGGCTTAACAGCTCTGGGTGATTTTTTGCCTGTAGATACTTTAGGCCCTGGAATAAAACATAGGATACTTTCATCATCATCATCATCAGCCATCACCACGCGGGTAAAACCGCGGGGCGCAGCTAGTAATAAATATTTCATACAATCCATCGGATTCCGAACAAGGAATTCCGTTTCCAAGATCCGATATTTCTTGCGGTAAACAAAATGTTGACTGTAATAATCTCTTCTTTATCAAATATTTGGCACTGGCAAAATACACGATGTGCAATTCCATAAAAAAACTAAAAAATGCACAGAAAGTGGCGTCGTCTACACATGAATTAATTGTTCAACGCGTTTAACCAAAAGGTCATAGACGTTTTAGCTTGATTCTTCATCAAATAATTCTCACTGGAAAAATACACAAAGTGCGATGTCAAAAAAAAAACGAAACATGCACAGAATGTGGAGTCATATAAATATGCGTTCAACGCGTTTTACAAAAAGTCATCTCAGTTACGACTGAAATCTTGTTCATCTTTGGTGTCTCACTTCATTGTAAAATATCACTTATTAACAACTCACGAAGGATGAATTTACCATTTGCACGCTTATTTTAGAATCGGTTCGTTAAGAAAAATGAGAATCAACTTATTTCCGCTTTACAAAAAACAAAGGCATCTTTGAACTTTGTGTCTTTCCTTTGCAGAGATCAGAACAAGTACAAGGAAGCTGCTAACTTGCTGAATGACGCTCTCTCTATCCGCGAGAAGACGCTCGGCGAGAATCACCCCGCGGTGGCCGCCACACTCAACAACCTCGCCGTGCTGTACGGGAAACGCGGTGAGATTTTACCCGACTACATAAAAACAAGCTTAATCATGAAAAAAAAAAACATGTTAAGATAACCTCTCCTAGGTCATACCACTAATAATATAAATGCTAAAGTTTGGATGGATAGATGGATGGATGTTTGTTACTCAATCACGCCAGAACGGCTGAACGGATCTGGATGAAATTTTGCATGGAGATACTTTAGGCTCTGGAATAAAACATAGGATTCTTTTCATCATCATCATCATCACCCATCACTAAAAACTAGTAAAAACTCGTATACTTTTTCTGTAAATCTTATACCTTTAAACGAGCAATTCTTGTATATATATATATATATATTATTATTATTATATATTATAGTACCTGGTTGACCGAGCATTGCTCGGCTGAAAACATGGATAAAACGACGTTTTCTGAAAATGAAACCTAGCTAGATCGATTTTTCGCCCCCGAAACCCCCTGGACACAAAATTTCATGAAAATCGTTGGAGCCGTTTCCGAGATTCAGAATATATATATATATATATATATATACAAGAATTGCTCGTTTAAAGATATAGATATATATTTTTAGGAATCAGAAGTTTTAAAATATAAAAAAAAACAAACATCTAAACATAACAATTAGAATTTAATGTATTTCAACGATAATTGACCGAATTTAACTCAATTTCAAACATACAAACACAAACTTGTTAACATGTACACAAACAAGTAAACAGGTAAACAGCCGGTAATTACCGCACAATAAGAAATATCACAATGTACCAGAAATAACCACAAAATAAGATATGGAACGAACTTACAGTAAGCAGCGTCAAAACCAACCACATTACCGACTAGCGACCGGGCAGCAACTGACCCCGCTTTCGAATGAACGCTTATTTTTATAGGCGGTGGTGGGAATTGACGTCACCCGTTGCAGGATTTGCTAATAATAAATACATATATATGTAATACAAAAATATATGTAATCTTAATCTCGGAAACGGCTCCAACGATTTTCATGAAATTTAGTATGCAGGGAGTTTCGGGGGCGATAAATCGATCTAGCTAGGTTTCATTTTTAGGAAACGTCGTTTTATCAGGTCAACCAGGTACTATACATATACTAATGATACACACAGCACACCCAGGTCTTAACTCACATTAGGTGAGCTGTAGTCAACCATAAAAAAAGTTATGTTTCCCCCCCTAGTACCAGTTGTGTTGTTGTTTCAGGCAAGTACCGTGAAGCGGAACCGCTGTGCAAGCGCGCGCTCTGCATCCGCGAGGCCGTGCTGGGGCGCGACCACCCCGACGTCGCCAAGCAGCTGAACAACCTCGCTCTGCTCTGCCAGAACCAGGTACTGCCACTTTTTGGGCCATACTGGCGCCTGTGGTTGGCACGCACAAATCCCACACTCGTTTTTAGGGTTCCGTACCCAAAGGGTAAAACGGGACCCTATTACTAAGACTCTGCTGACCGTCCGTCTGTCTGTCACCAGGCTGTATCTCATGACCCGTGATAGTTAGACAGTTGAAATTTTCACAGATGATGTATCCCCTTACACAATTACAGAATAAAACTAGCAAACGCTGAGCTTTGTGAGAGCTCGTGTAGTCTAATAATTTTTAAAACATTTATTTTATAACCTGATTCTAGTGGTGTCATCTAGTACTAAGTAGATTAACTACGATATATTGGAGTATTGAGTATAGTTCTGTTGCAGCTATGTCAACTCTTTGGTTTTCTAACAGATGGCGTTAGTAGTACAATAACATTCTATCCAATGAATACAAAATTGTTAATGTTCATTTTTTTTTAATGGTTATAAAATTATATTTTTTGACAGATAACACATCTAGATATGAAATTAGATTACTATGTTAAAGCACAAATCTATAGGCGTGATAGTTTTTCAGTAAAGTGTACCACAAAAATGCTCAGGTTGTGGAATAGTGTTAGGGCTCGCTTCGCTCGCCCTGATAAATATTTAAGGGGGGTGATACAACAAACAACAAACGTGATTTTTTTGCTGTTTTTATAGATAATGGTACGGAACCCTTCTTTTACATAAAAAAAAAGCAGAATATTCCATAGTGCGATGCCAAAAATAGAGGAAAAACATTACAATGTATTTTCTCGTTGACAGAACAAGTACGAAGAAGTGGAGCAGTACTACCAGCGAGCACTGGAGATATACGAAAGCAAGCTCGGGCCCGACGACCCGAACGTCGCCAAGACCAAGAACAACCTCGCCTCCTGCTATCTCAAACAGGTGACCTACCCGACATTTTTCTTTTACTCGATTGTACAAAAAAAAATCATTTGCTACGTATTTACAGCTTTTTTATCCGCCGTGACCGTATTTTTACGTGACATCGTCACTTTTATAAATCCTTAATTTTGAGCCAAACCATTCCAGGCTAGGTGTGCATTACCATCTTCGATCACACCATCACTTAACATCGGGTGAGCTATGGTCACAAACCTAGCATGTCAGTCATTAAAAAAAAAAAAACACCTTTTTTTTAACCGTCTTCAAAACAGCTCAATGCAATGCTCGTCGGAAACTTTTTTTATGTAGTTCCTCGATTACTCGTAGACGTCTGGACCGATTCGAGAAATTATTTTTAGGATACCGTACCCAAAGGGTAAAACGGGACCCTATTACTAAGACTACGCTGTCCATCCGTCTGTCTGTCTGTCCGTCTGTCACCAGGCTGTATCTCATGAACCGTGATAGTTAGACAATTGAAACAACGGCAACAGAAATGCATCATATTTCTGTTGCCGCTATAACAACAAATATTAAAAATCAGAATAAAGTAACTATTTAAAGGGGTTCCCATACAACAAACATGATTTTTTTGCCGTTTTTATAGATAATGGTACGGAACCCGACTCGCACTTGGCCGGTTTTTGTTTTGTTTAAATGGGTATACTTGCCAGGTGAACCCATTGGCACCAAGAATCTTTCAAATTATTTTAAAGGACACAAGTACTTGGAGATTGTTCCCGTAGAAATGACACGAAAATTGGTTCAGTAGTTTGATTTTTAAATCAAAATACCTAAAACATGCCGTGTTTGGGCTTAGAGGCATAGAGTCGGTTTTTTATAAGTTTATACCTACTCGTGTAATCAAACTGTTTTTTTTTTACCAGGGCAAATACAAGGAAGCGGAAACTCTTTACAAGCAAGTGCTGACCCGCGCACATGAGAGAGAGTTCGGAACCATCGACGGTGAGTCGCATACAAATATACCTTAATCCCTGAGTCGTGCGGTACTTTCTTTTACTATACTTTACGGAGTTCGACTGCCTATTAACTAATATCCATGTACATTACAATTAAAGGAAATCTGCATATAACTTGATAGAATACGCTCCGAAATCAATGAGACATTGAAAGGAAGAAAAAAACATTTTAACAAAACCAAAAACACGGAAACAAACAGAGACATATAAGAGTCATTTACACAACTTTACAAGTAATTAAATTTAAAATTTAAAAAACACCCTACGCAATTAACCAAACATTGAACCACCGCAAGGAAACTGGCTTTCAAATGAAAAAAAACCGCATCGAAATCGGTCCATCCGTTTGAGAGCTACGATGCCATAGACAGACACACAGACAGACAGACATCGACATCAAACTTATAATACCCCTCTTTTTCATTCGAGTCGGTGATCCTTGATAGATACAATCTGGGTGCCTTTTAGAATGAATCGGTTGTGAGTCTGAAAACGTATCTATTAAAAAAAGCGTTTGTGGTTTTACTAAAAGACGAGAAAAATACCTAATAATAAATAATATAATATGGCAATTGGATGTTTTTCTCGATATTTTAAGGATAACATTGGTTTTCGAGTAAATTTGGAACAGATAAAGAATAGGTAAATAGATATAAACTATATACTGTGTACATCAGAAATCAAGAAGAAATAGACCAGCACCACAAGTGAAAATAGCGATGATTTTGTTGAGCAAATGTTTGGAAAGAAATATCGGTTATATCTCACCATCCCTATAACTCGTCTGATATAACTCGACCGCTAATTACTAAATATTTCAATATGTCCGTAAAGAATAGTAAACACTGTACAGTTGAGTACATAAACTAATTTATTATAAAACATACATAATAATAGATATCGAGTAATAGATATCGACGGGGGCATTTTATTTTCATATAGCATTCGAGCTTAAGCATGTCTTACCAAGGTACTGCTGGAATGCATATGTATATTAATAATATTTATAAATAATGAATAAATTATATTTACATATATTTGTTTACTCTCAACTGTACATTTAAAAATGCTTTAGAAGTACTTGCTTAATACCTTGTTCCTAATTACAATTTAATACAGTGTAACCTTAATATAATGAATCTCAATATAACGATTTCCTCTATTTACCAATTCTTCGAAATTCCCTATAATTGCCTGTAAGTGTTAATGCAAAATATACCTTTACATTACGAATTCTTCTTGTCAAAAACGTCATTATAACGAATTTTCAATTATTGCAGAATATACGTACATTCTGCAATAATTGAAAATTCGATACATATATACATCTTTTACACGTCTGTACAAAAAAAAATCTTAATTATATGCTAGGGATATACAGGCTTTATACGCCATGATGACGTCGTTTTTTTAATCCTTAAGTTTAGCCAAACCTTATTTTTTAACCGACTTTAAAAAAAGAGGAGCTCAATTCGTTGGAAACTTTTTTTATGTATGTTCTCCGATTACTCGAGGACGCCAGAACCGATTCAAGTTCTTTCTTCTAATTACCCTGTTATAGCGAACGGCAGGATATGATATGTAAAAGGTATAACTAAGTTGACAAAAATCGTCAAATAGAAGTAAATTTTACTTTCTTGTGCGTACGTAGTAATTTAAATTTAGTAATTTACGTAAAATTTACTTCTATTTGACAATGTTAGTCAACTTAGGTATTACCTTTACATATCGTATCCTACCGTTCGCTATAACAGGGTAAATAGAAGAGCACGTAATATTGATGTTAATAAACAATATTTCTTACCTTGTTAAAACGAATCTTAGACCAACCTAACCTCTAATAACAAACGTCATTGTAACAAATTATTTAATGAATATTTTTTGATTCCCTTAAGCTTTGTTATATCGAGGTTACACTGTATTACCAATTTTAGTTTAATGCTTTTTATTTGTGTTAATTGCTAATTTTATATCGTATTTTTGTTTACCATTTCAGAGTATATACAGTCATTAAAAACGCCTAAAAAATAACATCCACCCTAGCAACTGTTTTATAGTTTTTTTTTTTTAATTTCACGTTATGTGGAATGTATCTATTTGTTGTTACATTCCAGAAGAAAATTGAGTTGTAAGTGTCAAGAAAAAAAGCACAAAAAAAGAAATGCTGTAAACAGGGTTCTAAAATGCCTTTAAAGGTTTTGTAGTTGATGTATTGTATTGTATATTTCAAAATCATCATCGATAAGAAAGTCTGTTTGTAAAGTATTAATTATTATAACTCAATTATTATAATAAGTTACTTAGAGTTGTCAACATTCCTTACACCTGGCTGCTTTTATCATTACCGTGTTCCGATTTAAAGGATAATTGCAGCTAGCGACATTGCAGAGCTATTGAAACCAAACATCTAATAACTTAAAGTAATGAGCGCTAAAGCAGCGATCTCCCCTGGATTTTCTTTTGTTAATCAAAGTTCTGGGTACCGCTTCTTCTTTGTTTTATTCATTAGATCAGATCAGATGTGAAGACGCGTGACATGTGACTATCACTCATCTCTGTCTCCCATGGATAAGATTTGGAGCGCGTGACAGAGATAAACGATTAATTGTGTCGCGGGACGCATATCTCTATTAATTTTTAAAACCTGAAACTTGAGATTTATAGATAACTTTATTAAAGTAATATGCACAGTCAGAAACGTCTACACCGCGGTTGACGGGAACGGAGAGATAGAGGGAGAGAGCGAATGTCAGAGCGAGAAGGTTGCGCTTGCGCCACAGAATATAAATTACATCAATCCTCTGTCAAAGTACCAATGTATGTGTCAACGTCTAGTATGGAATAAATTCAAATTCACAAAATATTTATAGGAAGAAATAATATTTTGACGACTCCAAGAGAATTATAAAGTTGAGTTATATCAGTATATTTAAAAAAAAAAAACATGTATAGAGTTTGAAGGAAGGAGTATACAGTAGCAATATTAAGGGTGCTGATTTAATCAATGTAAACTTTTACTTTGAAACCGACTAATTGATGCTCGATTGATGATAAGCTTTGAGAATCGCTACACTTTCTGAAACATCCTGTCTATTGTAAAGTTTTGTACAGCAGCTAGATGTAATGTTCAATGTCCATTATAATTTAATTATAGTAAATTTCTACTGTCCAATCTTGCCAAAAGCTTCTTATACTTATGAGAAAAAAAAACATGCATGAAACTGTTAGTGAGACTAAATTGTAGATTTTACCTTGTATTAAAGCATGACTGTAATTTTTAAGTTAGTACATGTGTAATATAGAGTAGGTATTTTTTACTGTAGGTAAATCGCAACGCTACTTCCAAAACGGCAACCTAAATAATATTTAAGATATAGATAATAATAGTTAATATCTTATGAATTATATTCAATCAATTCGTCCAACAAAAAGTGAATCAATGTCGTAATTTCTCTCTATAATCGTTGGATTTTTGTTGAAACATATTAAAGTATTGCCAAATTCAATAATGGCAATTAATAACTATCTTTCTCTAGTAAAATTTATCCATTCTAAATATGTCATTGTTTTCTTACTTGTTATATTGAAAACAGATAAAGACAATGATGGTAAGTTTTTTTTATTGTTGACAAGCTAGGTGTTTGACCACAGCTCTCCTGATGTTAAGTGACGGTGTGGTCGAAGATAGTAAAGCACATCTAGCCTGGAATGGAAACGTTAAACTATGAATTTAATTTATTTATAAACATAACATCCGTCGGGTTCGGACAAGGAATTCTGTTTCTCGAAGCTGACCTTTTACTGTGGTAACACAAAGTTTTGCCTAAGTTTTTGATAACTAAAACAAATATACAGTTGGATTTACAATATATGTATCAATTAAATTATCTATAATTATCTAAACAATTTATAAAGACATTTGCTGTGCTATTTTCATTCTCCCTAGATCTCTGTTGCATTTTGATTGAGGCTCGAATTGTTAATTTTTATATTTAAGTAATTAGAACATTTATGGATTTTTCTTACATTAGTTATTATTTAGATTCATGTTTTTGTAGTTAAGTTTAAATATAAAAGACGCTGAATTTGCTTTTGCCATAGTTTCGGTAGTGTGTGTTTGTGAAATGAAAATTAAAGCGAAAAATAACTAGTATTAAATTAAAATGTCAACAATAATGACCATTTGACGACTACAATTACCAATTAAAAAAAACCTCAAAGTGTCAGGACCTCATTGTTTTTATCAATAGCAGAGGTTTCTCAAGTATCCAGGGCTCACTTAACCAGGTTTCACTGTACAGCAAAAACAGATTGGTCACCGCGTACTATTGTCAACACTTAGACAGTTGTCATTAGTTTTGTGTCATTTTTGTTTACACTTTTAAAGGTTTTAATTAAGTATATTTTCGAATATTGTACGTTAAGAAGTTTCGCTTAGCCTCAATGCTTGATTGCCGGATCCTTAGATATGATCTAAAACATCTTGAGATTGGTAAGCGACTTTAGAAATTGTTACGCTTGTTTTAAATGTAATAAAGTACACAATTAGGCTGTTTTTATAAATTTATTATTGTCGCCTTAGTTTATAGACTAAGTGGCTGGTTCTGAACGTCTTAAGCTGCCAACAGCCTTCGATAATTCCTTGACTATGAATATAAACTATTCTTAGTTTTAGGAGAAAAAAAATCAAACAATCTCATGTACCTTTTCCAAATTGAAGGTATTTTGTACGATTGTTGATGCTTATATTCTAGCCGATTAGATGCTTGATTTTAGTTTTTTTAAAGGTCAGAGCTCACTGCACCAATTTTACACCAAACTGTTTTAGGTACCAAATTACTGAAATGTACTTGTAAAGGTAACAATACATTTTTTTTTTTTTAATTTCCTGTTTTGTCGCGTCAGGCGATGAAAACCTTAACAAATCAGGAAGTCATAATTTAGAGAGAATTAATATTACTATCAATTGGTCTCTTTCAATTTCAAAGATATAAACGTACTAGCTGCGCCCCGCGGTGTTACTCGCTACATTTTTTCTGGATAAAATGTAGGCTACGTGTTAATCCAGGTTGTCAGCTACCTCTATACCAAATTTAGCCGTTTGAGCGTGAAGAAATAACAAAATACAAACACACTCGCAAACTTTTGCCTATAATATTAGTGATGAAACACGCCTGATATTTAAAAGTTTTTTTTTTCGAAACGCCATGTAGGGCTTCTGTTTTGACTAGAATGGTGTAAAGTTGATGCGAAGCTCTTAGAATTAATTATTTATTAGTATTTGCTACTGTACTTGTAATACCAAAAAAAATAATCCAAAAATATATTTATAAAAACATATTATTACCGAGTGCAATTGAGTTCACATGTTGTTTTGTATGCCAAATATTTGTTGCAATATATGTAATTACGAAATTTATATGAATTTGTTATATACTTGTAATAATTTATCTGCATGATGTGATTTCGTAGAATTTTAATTTCCTTATAATTAAATTGACATATTTATGGTGTAATTATTGTTTTAATTTCTTACTTGTAACAAAAAATTATATTATAGAAAAAATATTATTTTCAGTGGGGATTTTGTTTTTATGTAAATAGGTATAAACATTTTTGTGCTTTTCTATTCATGAAAGAAAATTTTCATAATAGTCAATTTTAGTTATTTGCTGGTACTTTTATAGAATAAATTTCATGTTACAATCTGTAGAGAGAAAAAAAAAAACACAGTTGATCCATGTGGGGTGGATTGTTGAAAATGAAACCTAGGTGAGTGACACAAGTTTGGATTTCGCGTGGCACAGGTAGGAAAGGCAAAACTGACGTAAATTTCTTTTGTTATTTTACATGTTTTTATCTAGTTTACTTTTTTTATATTGTACTAACTGTTCTTTTGCCAATTGTGTCACCTTCCCGACTTGTGTCACATCTCTATTTGGTGATGGTTGTGTTTTATTGCTTTTATTGTAAATAATGCTACCAAATTTTGTTACAAAACTTAATCTCATTTATGTAAATTTACTATTTCAAATTATGTGACGTTATATCAATGTCATTCAATTCAAGTCACAAATATAGTCATTAAAAGTCACTGCACTTCGTCTTAATATCGTAAGAATGAATATTTTAATAAAAATGCACAAATTAACTTTTCATAGTTCACATAGAACCTATGTTGCCACGAACATAATTTGATAGCACTTTGTCTATACTGCTGTTTATTTCATACTTTATTTCATATAAACGTGATATTAATCTATCTCTTTCTCGCAGGCGACAACAAACCGATCTGGCAAGTGGCCGAAGAGCGAGAGGAAAACAAACACCTGCAGAAGGAGAACGCGCCCTACGGAGAATACGGCGGCTGGCATAAGGCTGCCAAGGTAAGTTGAACCTTGTACACTCATGAATTTGGCTTGGTATCATTAATGCATATAGAGTAATGGGTAGCTTAAGACTGTTAAGGTAACTTTCGACCTTGTTCTGTGAGTAATTTGACTGAAAATCCATTGGAGTATGCATCATTTGGCGATTAGCTAATTAACTCCAAAATATGAATCATATTTTTTTTTTTTCTCTACAATTATATAAGCAACCATACAGTGTTATAAGCTTCGGTGTATTAATCCGAAGAGGGGTCATTGAAATCAATATGAATAACTTTTACAAAAAAAAAACATACTGCGCTATCTTGACCTTCAGATCTAAGCATTTAAGATTTGCTATCTACATGTTTGCCAAATAATTGCTTGGTTCATGGGTAATTTTATGCAAGAAACATCATGCAACTAAAACTAATTTTGCACATCCACATACTGCTATTTTTAGCTTATCTGGGCATCAATGGGCATGTTATAAACAAACTAAAAAGGTGTCGAAAATCTTCCAGAGTCTTCCACACATGGATATTCTGCGCCTTTTCAAAAACATGTTCAAAAGTATTGGCAGGGCGTGAACAAGCCACATCGACAAACGCAATGTGATCATTCTAGTCAAAAACAACGATAATCATAGTAGGTATAAACAAGCATAATTAAGAAAATTAAAAGAACACGATGCAATTTTTTTTTCTTTTAGTTTATAGTCTGTTCACTCGGGGTAAAGTAAGGATTCTAACGATATCCTATACATCTAAATTTGTTCCGGCGTTTCAAAGTTATGGTGGAATAAAGATACTCACATACATACATACATACGTGAACACTAAAAACATTACACTCCTTTGTTTTGGGCAGTCGTGTAAAAATACCATAGAAGTTACAGTAGATAAGGATGGCTGAGAGATAACGTAAAATTTTATTATTCACAATATTGACGCAAGATAATTGGCAAATGTATTTGTATAGTCATGTATTTCTTATATTATACATAAAATACATTGTCTAATTTATTGATTTAATCTATATTTTCACCTGTTCTACTTCATTGGGCCGTATGTCTAAACAGTGGCGTAACTATACCATCTGAAGTCCGTGGCAAATTCGTTGGATGGGGCCCCAGTAAAAATGTTACGCTACTTAGAGGTCGGGGCCCGTGGCATTTTGCCAGCCCTGCCATATAGTTACGCCACTGTGTCTAACATAATCTGCGTTACGTCGCATGAATGGTTCAATAATCATATCTTATAAACATTTCTAAAAGTAGCCACTTCCATTGATTAACTGTAGCCTAGTTGGTAGACCGTCTGGTTTCCAATCTAGAGGTTGTGGGTTAGAATTCCACGGCACGCAACTGTCTTTTCCAAATTATTTGTGTATCGCCTCTGACTTCAAACGGTGAAGGAAAACTTCGTGAGAAAACCTACATCTCAGAGAATTCATAAAAAAACCAACCGCACTCGGCCAACGTAGTCGACTATAAGACAAATCATGTATTTCAGACAAAGGTCCACACAATCATAGAAATAATAACCCCTTAACAGTATACAGAAGAGAAGAAAAAATTAAACATTAAATTAAAAATTAAAAAACCCTCCTACGCAATTAATCAACGTCAGACAGACAGACATCGACGTCAAACTTATAACACCCCTCTTTTTGCGTCGGGGGTTAAAAATGGCCTTGCCCTTCTCACAATGGGAAGAGGCTTGCGCACAGCAGTGGGGCATTTTATAAAAATAGTGCTAATTCGAGTTAACTTCAAGTTACGTTTTTCACTAAGGGTCATAGATAATGTACATGCGACGTAATATGAGTTACGTGTTCTGCCACCCAGGTGGACTCCCCCACTGTGACGACGACACTCAAGAACCTGGGCGCCCTCTACCGGCGCCAGGGCAAGTACGAGGCCGCCGAGACCCTGGAGGATTGCGCTCTACGCAGCAGGAAGGAGGTCAGTATAGCACAATAGCGACGCTTGCTTCATGGTTACTAACAGCACAGTACATTAAGAACAGTAGGTCATCTTCATAGAAATTGGCCGCTGCCGGTTCGAATGTGTGCGTGCGCACCGGACGCCGTATACGTACACACTGCCGCGCACACATTAGCATACTCTCGGGGAGACTCGGGTGCCGGCAGTATGGGCCTTGCCGCGAGTTTGGTCGCGCGCGTTCCAGTACGCTGCACGCATTCGTCTGCTCTTACCTACCACTTTATTATTTACACTTTACCGACCATTTTATTTACTGCAGTTTTATAGTGCTGCTCATAATACGCAAATAATATTTAACTAAAAATAAAAATGACAACCTTAAGCGTCAACGCAAGAGTAGGCTTATTAACTCGCCGACCGGCCTAAGATGAACTACTTTTCTCAGTGTACTTTGCTAACAGTCTGTATTTAGTGACACGAGGGAAGATAATCTAAATTATTTTTAATTTGATAGGCTGTATTTAGTGAGTGACTCACAACGTGTCAAAGTTATACTCGAATACTCGTTCCCAAAGAAAATTGTGACTCGAGAAGTAAATTTTGACGGGAGACGAGAATTTAGAATTAAGCTGTGTTTATTGAGAAGATTAGTATATATTGTACTTGGGATTCTAGTTTATCGCAACACGTATATTCTCGAGTCAGATATCTGTAGACGAGAATATGTGTCTTAATAAAGAATTCTTGATAACAATTTATGTGACATGGAAGCCAGGGGCGGACTAGGACTTAGGGGCCTGACTAAATAATCTACCAATTGCTATTTTTGACAAAAACCTGTTTTCGATAACTAGGTACACGTTTTAGGAAAAAAGACGGCAATCAAATAGTGCACTTGTTTAGTATGCCTTAGACACACAAAACACACACACACTGGGGCCCCTTTATACCCTCGGAGCCCAAAAAGCCCTTATATAGATCCGCCCCTGACGAAAGCCCATCACGTAAGGAATCGTATTTTTTACGATTTTAGCACTAAATACAGCCAATGTTGAATTTCTAGATATTTTAATTTGAATCACGACTTATCAAACATTTTTGGAACTAGATCGTTCATGAAAAATGAAGTTAGAAGCGTGACAATACGTACAAGTAAAATTTCGTCCTATCTTTTTTTTTAATTAGTTTATTTAACTACCTTTTTTGTCTCCAATGTGAATCACACACTAAACATTTTTTTTTCTATTTTCTTTTTCAAACCAACACTTCTTAAGTTATTCTACAGTATGAACTTAATATCCGGCAAGTTGTTATCCTGTGCACTACTTTAACTACACAAACACTGATTACGTTTTACTTAGTCCCGGATCTGCATTATTTTCCAATCGGGGCACGAATTTGATAGCGTCCAGCGTTCAAAATAGATAAAAAATCTCACAAATATGTATAATAAATAGGTGGCATTTTTCTTATCGGGAGAATAAGTACTAAGTGTAATGAATTCGCAGTCTGTGGTTAAGTCTGTATTCCTTAATATCTGGGCGACGGAGCTTTGCTCGGTGTATATACAATTTAAAATTTGAAACTCGGATCAACGCGTTTTCTTAGAGATGAGACACAGCTAGATCGATTTGTTGGCTTCTAATTTTAACCACCCGGTTATTCAGCTCACTCGTAAATCACCCAGTTCTATATGCCATGGTGATTCCCCTGGCAGATACATCATGTACACTATGCAAGCGTACAAAAATCGATTAGTATACTTTCATAACGTAGAATATGTTCCGAAACCAACTGAGCGTTTTAAAATCAAATGAATAATTGACAGAACAACGTGCGTTGGATGATAGACGCTTTGTGAAACAAGCTTTCTTTCCAAGAATTTTAGATACCTATATAGATGACCTCGGTATTTAGATATTATGATTTTGCCGCCCCCTGAAGCTGCCGCTCGGGTCAGATGCCCCGAGGTTTGAATCCCCCCCCTTGAATCCGGGACTGGTTTTACTATATCTATTTATATCGCTTTTTTTAACTGCAACACACGCACTAATACATAATACTAACAATGTAATATTTACTTGTATTTTTATGATTCCATAATGTATTATTGAATATTTGGTTTTATACGCTAGTATTTAAAGCACAAACTAACGTTTTTTGACATGGATTTTGCACGCTGCCTAGCACGTACAACAAGTAAGTCACGAATCAAACGCTAATCAACACAATAAGTACATAATATAATATTGATTTACAGGTGGCTGACAGATTGGCAAAGTTATTTACTTATTTTTGTTCTTTTATTTCAATTTGTTGAGATTTTGTTTTTTACTAAAAAAAAAATATGATGAAAATTGTGAATTTGTGTATTATCTATGTTTGAAATAACTATTATTTTGTTTTGTAATTAACAGTTTAGTTATAAGAGTATTTTTTTTTTCTGTACTAAGTATAGATAGATAGAAATCCTTTATTAAGTAATTCTTAATTCACCAGAAATAGAAAAATGTACAGAAAACAAAAGCATCTTATGAGCCACAAGTGGCGGCCTTATTGCTATAAGCAATCTCTTCTAGACAACCAAGACTGGAAAACACGTGGAAGGAAACCTACATAAGGTTTCAAAACAAGAAGAGAGATATTTGCGGATTTTTATTCGCATGGCGTATTTATTCCAATCAAGGACTCGTTCAGTTCAAAGATGTTTCTGTGTTCGTTGACTAATGAATAGTCTAGAAATGTATACTCAGATTAAGAAAGCACTTGGCCATTCAAGTATGGGAACTAAGTACCGTCATTGGTGTTTTCTAAGTTAGGTAAAGCCCGATTCAAACTTGCGTTTCTTAAGTTATACGTGAGGAGATGCAGGAGTGCGTGGTTCTTCAAAGCAGCGCTTGTACTTCATAACCGCCATTAAGTTAAACCGGCAATACATATTGTCCAGTACACGTCGTCGTTAGCCAAGATAGCGGAGTGTAGACAAATGGGAATGTATATCTATATACAGTTTACTTGACAAGCGGTGTCCAAATAATAAATAAAAATCGTTGGACATTTCACACGGCGCCAAACAAAGCAAAGCTATGGAAAGCAGATAACTGATACAATACTTATATACTTTTTTATGTAAATAATTATTAAAATAAATTTATTTAATGAGATAAAAACGACTATTCTAATCGATTATATCTAACTAACAAATTAAAAAAAAACTTCACAGGTCAAAATAAATTAGGTTTATAAATGTCAAAAAGGTTATACGAATGTTTAAAGAAATTATACAAATGCCAATATAAGGTAAATATAAATGCCAAAATAATCAAATGTCAAATAAAAACATTTTGATGTCATCAATCAGTTATCTAAAATCTAAATGTCAAAATCTTTATCGGCTTTTTTGCCCCTGTCCCATTGGTCAATTAAATTCTCAAAATATGTCAAACAGAACAAACATTTATCGTCACATAAATGTTAGTCCTGGTGGGAATCGAACTCACGCCTTACAGCTTTTGAAGTTGATATACTACCAAATGAGATAATAAGGCAGTCATAAGGCAGGGCAAATGTTTGGAGACATCAGTCTACACTCAACCGTCATATAGACAATATCAGTCGCCTCGTATTATTTTATCTACGCTTATTATTATGAGATGCGTACAATATGTATTGCTGGGATTATAAAGGTCAAGTGCTTTCTGAAATAGTTCCGACAGTAACTCGGTTGCTTCTACTAGGCGCTGGACATCGTGAAGCAGTCTCGAGCGCGCGCAGCTCGGCACGCCCAGCGCGACCCGCTCGACCCACACGCAGACCACCACGACGAGGTTAGGCCACGCTGAGGCGCCAGAACAATGCTAGCCTGACTTGCGCTTTAGCCCGTCGCATGCCTGCTCTACACTCTTGTCAGAATTCTCGTTTGCAGTGCTCTCGACTCGTGCGAGAATTCTCGATTCTCCCATTTCTTATAAAACAAAAAATATATCCAAAATCATTATTTGTAGAATTTTTGTGAGAATCGAAATGCTATCAGATTGCAGATTTGCAAGAATTCACTATAGTGAAATATCGATGAGTCTGATTTATTTATAATTGACTATTAAAACAAAAATCAGTATGATTTTGTATCTTGGGTCAAAATTCTTTCAAGAGTCGTGGAGCTTATGGACTTATGCCGCATTGATTCGCCAAATATGCGTTTTGTTCGTTCATTGTTTTAAAATGGTTTGAAATTGTACAATATTGAAACAATCTCCACATGAGTTTGCTCGTGAACAAGATGTTTAAAATTAAAACTACAAATACAAATATTACATAAATTAAATTCAAACCATTTCACTACTACATAAAGAATACAAATGTTAATTTGTTCCTTACAATTCTGAGCACATGAATGTATATAGTTTCCACTCTGTGTTGTCTGTGGTGCCAATGTTACCATATTATGTGTGCTTTTGTCATTTTCACACACGGTCGCTATCTCACGTTATTCTATTACATCACATATCGGGTTCTAGCTTTAAATGTTATTAAACAATCATTCATTTTGTGTTTATCGGCATGATAAGTGAAAATGACTAACTTTGTATTATTCTTAAACTTTGTACAAAATTTGCATAAGTACAGCCACCGATGTTTATTTATATTTCGGGGTCTTTGTCACGTTGTGGCAGCGTTGCAATCGTATTGAATGCATGCTTTGTAACATTATATATTTCGTCAGGTATGTATTTATTCGTACGATTTTTGTTTATTGCTTGCGTCATTTTGGTGGTCGAGGTATATTTTTCACTGTCATTTATTTCAATTGATGGTCACTGAAGTAGTTTTAGAATCGAAACTTTTCTGATGCACTCTAGAATAAGAGCACCGATAAATAATCGTTATACCCAATTTCATTTTACAGTTCTAACCGACATTTTAATCTATTATTATTATTATAGACACATTACAGAATTGCATGAAATGTTATCTGTTTTATTATTTATTCATTTTCACATGCGCTTCAATTTTACTCACCATTATTTTTTTTATTTCATTAATATTCACGCTACACATTTTATTTTGGCCATTTGTTTTATTTCTTTCTTTTTTGTTTCTCACTTTAGGGCACGAACCAAGCGAGCGAACCACGCATGAACCTTAAGTCTAAGCTGTTCAATGCCCTAGGCATCAACACGGGAAGCAACGCGCCGCACCAGTAGTCTAGATTAGACTTAGAGATTATTATGCTTAGGTTTCTTATAGCTTGTGCACATCGGCCGAGAATTAGCCAAACGAGAATTTTATTGGCCGAGAATATTTTAAGATTGTCCCGGCCGAGAATTTTATTGATCGGGCGAGAATTTCTCGTGTAGAGAGTTATCGTGCCGTGAATTCACTCGGTTGATGTAACAAGGCTTTAGTGAATAAGAACTCACTCGCTTAATTTACACGTAGTTGATCCTTTTGTCTTTGCGTTGGGAATCGGGGGGAATACTGAGCTATGTCTGTCATGTTAAAAGGTTTCTTGAATTGTAAATGCTCAAAGTATGCGTTTTCTCATCACAAAAGATGGAATTCTCGCTCATTTTGATAAATAAGAGGATCATAAGCGTTCCACACTTAAACAATCGACGCCATTTTGATATTTGTGAGTGCTCCACTGAAATTATAACGTAAGTGTTATTTCGTGCAATGCAAAAATCAAATTGGTCGAGTTTTTAGCTTAGTATTATTTATTAGCATGCTTTTGAGCATTAATTATAAGAAATGAATAATGAAAAATATTAAAAAAAAAATATACAAATGAAAGTGTGATAGATATTATCGAAGCATGTTTGTAAGCCGTCCCTAGAAGATGATCAGTTATTAGAGATTCCTAAATACAGGATGTCCCAGATTTGAGTGAAATTGTATTCAAAAATATTTTTTTAACTTTCAATCCAATTTCATACATATATATTCTTTGTTTTATACACAATTTCACTTGTATCTTTGTACATTCTTTATGGAAATTATAAAGACGGCGAAGGAATATAAAATTTTAATTATATGACATTCATAGGAAGTCTCGAAATTATGTTCTCTATACATCGGACGAGAACACACATTCTTGCGTAGTTAGATATTCTTCGATGTATAAATAGCATAATATATTTTAAATATTATAATAGTAATTTAAATTTGCATTTATTATGTTGTGGATTTTTGGGTACATCAATAATTTATTACATTATTTCAAATCACGCATGGTAAACAACGATTTTATTTGCTTACATTATTCAATTTTAATTTGCTGATATTTTTGTAATTTAAGTATGTAGTATTCTTTTTTCATGGAAGAATGCATGAATGATTTTATATTTTGTGAACGTCGATGTTTTTATTTGGAACCGATGATAGTTATTTTACGACATAATTACAATTGTATGCTTATAACTTTCATTCCAGTGTTGTCGGTCTAAGCTTTATGTGAGAGTCTAGGTGATAGTATATAAATATATAGTATTTTTATATACCTTGATTTTATCTGTATGTGGGTGCTGCTTGAGTATGCGAGTTTTTTTCTATATATACACTATTATTTTAATAAGAAATACACAATCGGAATTATTGAAGCAACTTAACCTACTAAAGAATCTCCGAAATCACTTTTCTGTCACAATATTTTAAAAAGTTATTGGATTTTTTTTTAATGTTTCTATTTCGATCGTCGAATTATTTTAAAATTGTTGAAATAAATCTCTATGTAACATTATGGTTTTGTTTTATTTTTATTTTTTTGTTATAAACGAGTGAGTCTACGGTGTTATGCAATTTATATTCCGGTTTATAAGAAAACATTGGCATGAATGTTTCGAATTGTTGGAAACAGGCTTTCGCTGTTAGACGTGTCTTAGAGGCATGAACATTCAACGGACCATATTCACAACATCTCTTCATCGTAGATACATCATTTACTTTGTCACAAGTCATTCACCGACGACTTTGTATATCAAATCTATCACATTTTTACGGATTATCTTTTTTTTTTGCTGTTTTCGAAACTGCGCGAGTTTTAAATTCTATAATAATTTTTAAGTTCAGTTTTTTTTTCGTGTAAAGAATAAATATAGATTGAATAAGATTTTATTTTCTGTTTGAATCCATAATTTCGTTCTGAATTTTTTTCATAACAATTAAAATTATGTCAATTAATCGCGACATTCTGTACATCATCATACTTATTGCTAATAAAACAAATCCGGCACAAAACAGTATGTGATTCTTTATTTTTATTCTTTCAGTCGAGATTAATCAAATTAAGTGCATAAAGCCCACTTGACCTTAAATATATCAATTCAATAACGAATTCGTCATCAAGTCAACCAACGGTTGATGAAGCATCGATCAGTTCCCCATAAAACATATCGAATAATATACGTGATCGATACAAAAATGTATATAAATTAGTTAATTTCCTTGTAAAATTCACTACATATTTTCAAAATTTTTATGCTAGAAATTATGTTGGTCGTTCGTCTTAATCATCAATCGAAGCTTTCCACCGCATTCATCAACCGAATATACGTAGCTAATAAGCTCTTAACAATGATGATATGGTCCATGGTGGCAATTGGCAAAAAAAGTCCAAGTGTTGATAACGGAAATATATGAAGAATGAATTGGCGCCACTGGCGGGGCATAAGTGACAGCCAAAAGTGACAATCATTTTTCATACATTTTGGTATCGAAGGCTTTTTTGTAAATTGTATATAAATAAATAAACGCTTGACTATTTGTTACTGAAAGTCCTGGGTAACGTTCTACAATGGCCATGAGACGGCCTTATTTCTTACCATCACGCATATTAGTCTCATTACTTTCCTTATAAATGTAGATATTTAGCGTTAGGAAGTCATAGTTAGCCCGCATCGACCCACTGCTGGGTATAGGTTTCAACTCTTGCTCCGCTACTCCATATCTCGAAGTAATTAGCCCGTAGAGTAAGTGCGGAGTGTAAATTGCATAACACGGGGGCAGGCGGGCGCGGGCACGCCGCCGGTACGCAGCGGCAGTTTCTCGACGCTGCGCGAGTCGCTGCGGCGGTCGGCGCGGCTGTTGGGCCGGCTCGCGGGCCGCCAGCGTCACTCGGCACATCTGCCCCTCTTAGACCACTGCGACCCCGACAGGTAACGCGTGGACAGGGCGACTAACATGATCGAGGACTGTAGCTTGTGACATTTGAGCGTCCAAACATCACTAACAGAAGCAAAATAGAAGGAAACATTTGCTTCGCTATCCATGAAATACGCAAGCCGTTTCTAGAAGTCTTCACACGTGATAATGAGACAGATGTATCTAAAGCTCTAGCTTTGTCACGTTTCCGCGCGGGATCAACAAATCACATTCTGGTAAATTTCAATCGTAGAGCTTCTGATAGAACGTATCTGACTTTTACCTATGAACTATAAAAAAACTGTCATACATAGAAAAAATCTTTGCTGTTTTGACTGTTAACTTGTCTTTTCGTTGCTGACCTGGCAACAATAGATATCTTCAATATTGTCGTAATCGGTATTCTTCGGGATCGTTTATATATACTTCTAAATAGGAATTGAGATGGGAATAAGGATTCTATGCGGGAGTTGACGTTACGTTACAGTTAAAGTAAAAAATCTTAGATGAAAACCAAATAAAAAAATATCTAAATTACTTGGAAACTAGTCTACAGTTTAGATGGAAGAAACGCCCTGTCCACTTATTAAAACGCTTTCCAACTCGTCGTGTGCTGAGCTTGATCTGTCTTCGATTTATTATTCGCCTTAGGTACCTACTTCTGGTACTTTGCCTAGCTGTCGCTAATTGCGCTGTATCTGTCTCGTAATATATTAGAAATTGTAGATTGAGCTTTCGTTTGGTAAGTACAAAATGTTGTGTTTGAGCAGTAATTCAAAGCAGCCTATCACAATTTCAACAGCTTAAGAAATGTTGTCCTCGTAGCTGATAGAAATGACTATTAAATAGATTTACCGTTGGACCTATCAGGCATAGCGCATCCATTGTCTCGATGTCTGAGTAAAGAAAACTAGATAAAGTTCCTAATAAGGTACAAAATCATAGTATTTTAAAATTGTGATAGGCTAGTAAAAAACAAGAATCTGACTCAATTTTCTTTTCACAGCTTGAAACGCGCAAGCTCCCTGTCCGCGCTCAGTAACTCTGAGAACGCCAAGACTAACATCACCGACAAGTCAACTAATGACTCCAGCAAGTCAAGTAACAACTCCGGCAAGTCGACCAATGACTCCAGCAGGTCAACCAATGATTCTAGCAACACCCAAACATCGGACTCGCAGCGGTAGCCGACGGCTGGCGCTAAAACTAAGCTGTTAATCAGATATACTACTTCCACGCTGGTCAGAATTATGGCACTGCGCTCCTGACATTCGCCTATTTATTAGGCTTATATAATAATTCGATAGTAGGTTAACACTGAATCTTTGAAACAGTAGCGAGAAGTGTAGGGTAATTTTTTCGATTGATAAATGTAGTTTATTTGAATCTATTATATATCTAATCTACTGTATTAACACAAAATATTTAAATGCTAGATTTTGTAGGATTAAGTACCTATTATTTCTTCTAAAACTTCTGAGGCTGTCTTGTATTTCTTTCAATTTTCAGAAAATGTAACTAATGTTTATTTTCCAAGCTGTATATCTACTATGTCGGCACAGTGACCCCAAAATGGGTTTCTGCCTCGGACAGTGAAAGATGCCAATCTTCGCGGCGTTGTGTGATCTCGTGCCATGCATTTAACAAAAAAATTTTTTAATATTCGGATTATGTCAAAAATACTACCTAATCTCGGGTTAAAAAAGCACAATAATCATCTGCACTGCAAAGGTGTGGAACTCTTTATCTGCACCATTCTTTCCGATCTTGTACATTCTGGAGATCTTCGAACGAGGAGTGAATAGATATCTTCTGGGCAAGCGAGCTCCTCCTTAGACCCTACACTTCGGTTAGTCTACTGTTCTAAAGTATTTGGTTTTAACATTCAGTATGAGTAGGTACAAGTTTGTGTGAGAGACTGAACAGAAATATAAACTTAAGAAAAAAGGCGTGCCCTTAGATAAAGAAACAAAAATGAAATAAGTAAAAACAAAAAAAAATGTATCCATAAAAGAGATGTCACTTAAATTAAAGATTTATAAAGTATTATTCTTTTAGTGAATGTTTAAAATTCGAGTCAAATCACATTAGAATTTCAATACAATTGATAATATATACTATGATTATTATACCTACATATAGAGCACGAATGCTTCGTATTACCTTTGACCACGGATACTTAAAAGTGTCGGGCTAACAATTTCTCATTTGTAATGTTCTAAATGGGTTGTCGTTGTTTATACTCATAACAAGCCTTGTTGTATTTTTATATACGTATCTAAAATAATCTTACGGCGAATCAACAATTCACTTTTTTACACCAGATTGTCGAACACGGCAATACCAAAATGGCTGTTATGTATGAAAAATTACACCGAAATGTATAAAAATTTGCTGTTATGTATGAAAAATGGCTGTCACTTCACGTTAATTTCAGATTTCGTTTATGCCTGACAGGAACTCCATTTTTGCAAACTTTGGTATTGACGAAAGCTATTTCACAAATTGCCATGCTAGATCCACAAAGCACTTTCAAATATAAAACAGAGAGTACTTACCTAGCTATTAAAAAAATGCATGAAAAATTAACCGGCTGCGAACCCACAGGGCCTAATAAAAGCTAAATTTTTCAAACGTTTTCTATCGAATAACTCTGTAAGTATTACCTACTTAATAAAAGTTTTGTGCTATAGGTATATTTTACGAGTAATTGTGTCAAGCGATGCCTGAAATGCTAGAAATTTGTACACGCCAGACCAAAATCTCTTATATTTTTATTCTAAACATTATTTCTCATTTTGCCTCTTAAGATCAAAAATAGAATGTAGTCAACGTTAATATTTTACGAGTAATTATTTCTACAGGCAGATTCAAACTTGGTGGCGGTTGCAGAATGAATATTTAAATAATATGCGAGGCGTTCCGCAATAAAATAGTTAATAAATGGCCTTGATAATCCACTGGGAGAAGATGCGATTCGTAATAGTTGTCGATCAGTCGCGGATACTGATTTAAAAACTCATACCACTAGTTTTTGTGGAGGGAATCATCGTAATCTTGCATAAAGTCTGGAAAAGAAATTCTATGACGTAGGTACCTAAGTGTATCCGCCAACCCACTTTGTGTGAGATTATGCTTAAACTTATATCTTTAGTGTGGGAAATAGGAGCTTGAAATGAACTTCCTGAAAGTAACGCCTGAGACAAATACATATATTTTGAGTGTTCTAAGTATATATTCAGGTTATTTATCACACAAATCTTTTATTGGTAACACCAAAGTTATCATTCCATTATTCATTATTCCATTCATAATTTTAAAATATCAAAATCTTAACATATGTCAATATAATGAAAAAGTCAATATACTAATATGTCAAATATAAAATATGTTAATATGATTAAATGTCAATAAAAAAAATATAATTACTTAATAGTAATTCAATGATCACTTATTTTAAAATAATCTTCAAATCCATAGAACAAGGTCTCTTGAAGCCAAGATCTTATTTTGCTTCTATAGCACGCGATGGCGCGGTGCATCCCTTATGGAAGCGGCTACGCGGTTGTACACCGCGGGCCCCAGAGTGTATACCGACCTCTCCGACTTGACGAGCCGGTGCGACGGCGTTACTAGTTGGTCTTTCTTTTTATTACTGCGAAGATACAACATGCTGTGGACGCCCTGGCGTTGAAATTTATTTATTTCCGCTTAACAGTCGTTTGTAATTTGTTTATTGATAGCACCAAAGCTACAGATAATTTTTCCATTCATATTTAAAAATAACGTTAAACATGTCAAAATCGTGACATATGTATGTCAATATAATAATATGTCAAATATATAATGTCAATACAATCAATATAATCAATCAATTATATTGAGATTATGGCCGACTTATGCCCAACAGTGGGATATTAAAGCCTGAAGCAGAAAGCTGCATTCGTAACGCAGTTCACAGCTGCCATTAAGTTTGTATCCAATTGTTCTTGTATTTTACGGTAACCTTGTACAACAATATATTCATTTTACATTCCCAAGAATGAGCTTGTAGCAGCTTAAGGCAAAATTAAGTATAAAGGTATTTAATAGCTTATGTGATTGCGTTAGTCTCTATGTGCAATAATAAAGTTAAATAAAAAGCTGCCAGTAGCTTTTGCGGTTATTCGAATAGTTTTTATATTTCGACTGAGTTATTGTGAACTATTATTTACTTTAACAAAAATAAACTTTGTTATGCTAATGAGAATTTGGTTTTATTTCTCAATTGGTGTTCTGCTGTCTCAATTATATTGCTTCGAGATAAAAGTAGCCTGTGCTAATGTGAGGCATAAGCTATCTCCGTTCTGAATGTAGTTCATATCCGTTTAGTCGTTAGGTATGTGAGAATACAACCTCATTGGACAAACTCTATGTGAATCTTTAAAAAAAAGAAGCTAAGGCTTCAATCTAATTGTTTTTTCACGTATGTAACGTCATGTGAGAAATAAAATGAGATTCATGAATTATATAAAATAATAAAGCCTTTTAATTTCTACAAGATATTATTTAATGTTGTTTATCCGAAACCTAGTTCCTACAAGGTATATGTAGGTATATTGTATACAAATGACAAATATTGTTTAGTTCATACCTCATTTAAATTTTATAGGTACACTTAGAAAGTTTAGCTTTTATAATACACATTAGTGTGATGTGATAAAGTTTTTTTTTGTAAATACATATAATAGGTACATACAGAACACCCAGACGCAGTACAAACATTTGTTTATACCATAAAATGTTTGTCCTGTGCGGGAATCGAACCCACGGCCTACAGCTCAGGCAGACATACTACCAATGAGCCAACAGGGCTGTCATTGTTAGGATTTTAATTTGAATCGATCGAGCTATCATCGCTACAATGTGTAAGTAATTATAAACGAAAATTGAAACGTTTTTCCATTCTTCCATACTGATACTTATTATTTCTCTAGTTTCATTTTATATACTTATATGCGTAAAATAGCCACCAATTTCGTAACTAATGTATCTAAATACTACAAATAGGTAGGTAGGTACTTCTGGTAACACCATATTTAAATGATGATCGCAACATAATCAAAAATAGCCGAACTGTGTCCACCGCAGCGCGCCAGCGCATGGCATAATGGAGTGGCCCACAATAAATAAGAGGTTATGAGTCAAGTCTGGTAAACTCATCTGATTTTGTCGCGAGATTTGGACGCAGGGTTCACAATACTCATGAAAATATTTTGTTTATAAAATTTTCAATGCATTCAATGTGTATTCTTTTTTGTTTTTGGCAACGCATTTTTTGCTTTTGTCAGTATTAATAATGTTCAATATTTTATGAAAAATCAAGATAAGTCACAGTCAAATTCATACAAAGTAGCGATGATACTTCAGTGGTTAGCGCGATCGGTCCACACGCCACAGGCCGTGAGTTCAAACCCCAACAATGAGCTTGAGCTGCCGGTACTGGTCTCTAGTACTCGGCTGGCTAGTTACTACCCTCAAGTAAAAAATCCGCAGCCAAGCATCCAACGGCGTGTTCCAGCAGCCTCATTTAAGAGCCAGTTCTTTTCCAGGCTAGGTGTGCTTTACCATGTTCGACCACACTGTCACTTAACATCAGGAGAGTTGTGTACAAACTCCTGTACCATAAAAAAGCAACTCTTGGTCAAACCTGGTAGTGGTGGCTGTAAATTCCATGGAGTTTTGGAAGGAACATTTAAAATCATGTATCAGCACATTATATCACTTTTATAAATTTACGCGTGTAATTCTTCCTTTTATGAATTTATAAAACACCAATATTTGATACGTAAACACTCGAAAAAATAGAAGTTTTGGAAAGTAAATACAATGCGACGACACGATCTTTCCACATTCCCGCCAAAACTCTATCGCAACTTGCATTATAGATTAAAACCTTTTTGAATTAAATCGTAAGTATGTTTTTTTTTATTTGGTGATAGGCTTGTGTTTGATCGCCATTCCTGCCGATGCTAAGCGTACAAGCGGTTTACGATAAAGCTTGCCCAGAAGAAACTGATTCTACGGTGGTGTCGCTTTTTAGAGGTCGTCCGATAGCAGAGTCAGCTGAAAATAGGTCTAAAAATGGTTTACAATACAAAGATTCAAAAGTGGTAAGTTGATAGAAGTAGATAGAAGTTGAAGGTAGAAAGTTGGTACATTCAAAAATGTAACTTAACGTTCATAAGTGCCTTACCAGGG
This sequence comes from Biston stratarius, assembly GCA_950106695.1. Lineage (NCBI taxonomy): Eukaryota > Metazoa > Arthropoda > Insecta > Lepidoptera > Geometridae > Biston > Biston stratarius. Next base: position 26,252,286 of record OX467106.1, read on the forward strand.
CCTAAACTGAATAAATTACTTTTGATTTTAAAAAGTGTATATACCCAATAGCTAACTATATATTTACCGTAAGGTACCTATCGGAAATATATCTTGAATGTAGACTTATTCTAACGTAAATATTAAGAGAAAATTAATATTTGGATAAAATGTTGTTCAAAAATATTTATAGACCATTAAAAAAACCATTTCTATCCAATAATAGTTCTTGTTTTTATTTCAGTTTTGGACAACCCTGATACAACATCCTTGTGACGAAACTGAAAAAATTATAATAGCTTCTAAAATATTATTTAGAACACATTAGAAGCAATAAACTGAATAAGTACCTACTATATAATACTCGTATTATTATTGCGAAGCATAATTAGAAGAACCAGCTTGAGGCACTGGAGTCAATCTACAGGCGCGCTAAGAGGCTGATAGGCAAATTCACATTGGTCAAAACCGTGGTGGTGCCGGCGTAAGAATAGTACCCCACCCTCTCTACCCGTGGTTGCCGTAAGAGTCGGCTAAGGGATGTAATCCGGAAGATGGGCAGCAGCGTCTTCCTTGAACAATCACACCTAACTGCGCTCGCCAACCCGCCTGCCAAGCGTGGCGAGTATTGGCAAAACCCCCCAGGAGGAGGCCTATGTCCAGCAGTGGACGACCTATGGCTGATGATGTGATGTGTAACCTCTCTGTGATATTGTGCCCCGGGGTTGCACGAATTGTTTTCACCTGCCCCTTTTTATTACCGGACAGCGAGACAAACGCGACCAAAGCGTCACCTAGTGGACATTTTTCATAATTTTATATATTTATTTTTCTCCGTATTTTTAGTCGCATGGCGAGGTTGTGGAGCTCTTTGCCAGAATATGTTTCCTGAAAAGTACAATATGGACGTGTCTACAAATTCAGAGTGAACAGATTCCTTCTAGGTAACCGTGCTCCATCCTTGACCAAATCATTGCTAAACATCAGACAGAATTCAGTCAAACACAGGTATGAATACACAGTAGCGATCCGCCCCGACTTCGGACGGGTGCAATTGCTTTGTTTATCTTTAACAGGTTACGTATTTGACCACAGCTACATTATGTTAATGCGGTGTGGTCGAGAATGGTAAACAATGTACATTGGTGACTTGATTACTATTGAACTTCTCTACGTACATCTATGTACAAAAATTTAGTTAGGATGTATTATATTTACAAACACTTCGTTAATATGACTGAAAACTGTATCAAAAACCATTGCATGGCTTAGAAGAAGTACACGGACATACAAAAAGACACGGACAGCGACTTTATATAATATTATTAATTAGTAATACCTTTAAACGAGCAATTCTTGTATATATATAGGTATATAATCTGAATCTCGGAAACGGCCCCAACGATATCCATGAAATTTAGTATGCAGGGGGTTTCGGGGGCGATAAATCGATCTAGCTAGGTTTCATTTTTAGAAAACGTCGTTTTATCCGTGTTTTCAGTCGAGCAAAGCTCGGTCATTCAGGTACGTAGTAATTATAATACACACAGAACACCCAGATGAAGACTAAACATCTATGTTCGAAAAAGAATAAAATCTACCTACATTTACACGTCAGTACCTACGTAGGTACTAACAACCGTAAAGAAAAAACACCGGGAAACATAACATGCCACTGCTTTCATCGCTTGTTCTCAAACAAGCAAACGTAGCGATAAATAAGAGAAGCACGATCCAATACATTGCTCATCTCAAGAGCACAGCTGCCCAAACAACATCTGAGACAGGGGAACACGCGACAAAAGCGCGGGATTTTTAACCTTTTTATCAAACTATCCAAAGAAAAATTGTCTTTGTTAACCGACTTCAAAAAAAGAAGGGTTTTCAATTAGACCGTAACTATGTATATATATATATATATATATACTACCGATCCGCCCCCGCTTCGCACGGGTGCAATGTAGATATTAATGTGGTGCATATGCATATATTAACTTTCCTCTTCAATCACTCTATCTATTAAAAAAAACCGCATCAAAATCCGTTGCGTAGTTTTAAAGATTTAAGCATACATATAGGGACAAAGAAAGCGATTTTGTTTTATACTATGTAGTGAGTAGTGATGAATGTATGTGTGTTCGCGGATAACTTCGTCGTTTATGAACCGATTTTGAGGATTCTTTTTTTTTTGTCGGAAAGGAGATATCCCAAGAGTCGTACCATAATAAGAAAACCAAGATCTGGTGATATCAGAGAAATCGAGGGGAAACTTTAACCTTTTTTTAGTTTCCTGTTTAAAGTAGTTTTTTTTTGTTAATTATGTATCTATACTAATATTATAAAGAGGAATGGTTTTGTGTTTGTTTGCATTGAATAGGCTCCAAAACTACTGAACCGATTTCAAAAATTCTTTTACCTTTAGAAAGCTACATTATGCCGTGGTGGTGCCGGCGTAAGAATAGTACCCCACCCTCTCTACCCGTGGTTGCCGTAAGAGTCTGCTAAGGGATGTAATCCGGAAGATGGGCAGCAGCGTCTTCCTTGAACAATCACAACTAACTGCGCTCGCCAACCCGCCTGCCAAGCGTGGCGAGTATTGGCAAAATCCCCCCAGGAGGAGGCCTACGTCCAGCAGTGGATGCCCTATTGCTGATGATGATGTAGCGATTATTTAAGCAGACCAGTACCAATAAGCGCTGGTAGATCGTCGCTGGTAGCCAGCTTCCTACATGTAAACGCCCTAATAATTAGGATTATAATTAAGCAAACAGGCCTCATTTCCAGCAAATAGCTCCCGTTGCTGGGAAGTTCCAACGAGGCATGTAACCAGGCGGCGCTCGCATCACAGCGGCATCATCCTCCATTCATTAGATTATCGATGTTATCTTTTATCTAATCCGTTTGATCTAACGAGTAAGTAGACCTTCGAGGTGTACATGTTTCTATATAATGAATATATTTTGTAGCGACGATAGCTCAGTGGTTAGCGCGGTATTGTATTGTATTTAATTTACATTTTTAAAGCGCTATGATTTCTATCGGTCGGTTCGCATACCGAACGGCGAGGGTTCAAATCCCAACAATGAGCTTGAGCTGCCGGTGAAGGAAAACATCGTGAGGAAACCATAGCATGGTGGTAGGGTACTTTCTAGTACTCGGCTGGCAAGCTACCACCCTCAAGTTGAAAATCTGCCGCCAAGCACCTAACAGTTCCGGCAGCCTCACTTGAGAGCCAGTATCATTCCAGGCTAGGTGTGCTTTACCATCTTCGACCACACCGTCATTTAACATCAGGTGAGCAGTGGTCAAAACACCGAGCCTGGATGCATAAAAAAAATTGGAACCGACCTAGCTTTATTGGTCATTAAAAAAATCGAAGGACATACAGCGCTCAAGCAAAACTTGAACTACGGTAACCAGACAACTGATATAAATGTATATTAGACGACTTTTCACATAGCTTCATCTAGCCTCAAACTAAAAAAAGAAAGTATAAGGTAACTACTATGGAAACCAGATAATAATTGATAGGATACAACTAAATATACTTTTTTATTATAAATACGTACAGAACATCCAAACGTAGAATAAATATCTATGTTCGTCACACAAATGTTTGTTCTGAGTGGGAATCGAACCCACGCTCTTCAGCTCGCAAAGCAGAACTAGGGTAGGGCATTTAGACCAATGGCTATAATCGGTAACGGCAAACTTAATTTTACGTAAATTCTAAATATCGACCTTAATTTATTTTATATCGAGGATCGAGGATACATTTCGGAGTGTGTGCCTTGGAATTGCATAATTTGGTTTCTATTACCGGATGGCTAGGCAGACACGGCCTAAGCACCATTCACACATGGTAGACATTCCCCACGTACGGACTAAGCGCTTCAGTTCCACATTCTTTATACGTACAGCGTGGATGTGGAATTTTTTGCCGACGTCTGTTTTTCCCGCGAACTACAAGGTGAATGTCTTCAAATCTAGAGTACCTAAACTGGGTTTTCTAAGTAAACGTGCTTCATCTTAGACTCAAACATCAGGAAGGGTGTGGTCAAACACAAACCTATTTCGTATTTTAAAAAAAAGTTCAAAACGTAATTGTAAATACATCTGGAAGTTTAGTAGAAGATTCTGGAAACGAGCGCGCTGAAAAGAGAGTTTATCTTAAAAGATAATTTTTGTTAGTGATGATGATAATTATTAGGGTATGATATTAATTTGAAGATATTTTTTTAAGGTGATAGGTGTTTTTTTTTTGATAGGTGAGTTTTTTAGGTACTTGTTGATACTAAAGTTTTTTTTTATCGTTCACCATAGTACTATGACATTATTAATTTTCATAGTGTAGCTATTTTTATAATGAGATAGGAAGTTCTGAGCAATTGCATGTCTATGTGAAATCGAAAGATCGGATTTTAATCATATTATTTAAGGCAAACGTGCTCCGTCATAGACCACACTTTCGAGATGAAGGTTAAGCAAAACACACATGCAAGCATCACGTGAAATTAAGCTGCCTTACTCTAAATAAAGTCTTCGATTAATATGGCTATTAGAAAGAGCATAAACCTTTCAGATCGCAATTACAAAGGGCGTGGGAACCGAGGGCCAAAGCCCAAGGGACGGTCGGCACCTCTGAACCAACACTGGTCGCTGCGTAGGAAGAAGGGTCACATGTAAATCACCCTGCTTCGTTAACTGATTGATTAATTCGAGACTTGGTTAGTGAAAATAAGACAACGAAAGTGAAAACCAAGGTTTGGATTAAGTGATACTGGGCATACATATGTACATATACAAATATAATTGGTGTATTTTTATTGCATAGCCAGTATAGGAAATACATAGTATATCATCATCATTATGATCAGCCTTTTGCTGTCCACTGCTGAACGTAGGCCTCTCCTAATGCACGCCACTAAGCTCGGTCGACAGCTTTCTGCATCCAGTGTCTACCTGCCGCTTTATTATAATATATGTGGGATAGCAATCGATGACTATATTTGGTCGATCTTTTAAATTCTGTGTGTTTTGTAAAATTTAATATGTGCTGTATTTCAATCATTAATTTTAAGTGTATTTATTTTGTGAAATATAATCATGCCATTGCCAGTATCAAGTGATTCGATATTTTTAAGTATGTTCTTGATGAAAAAACGAATGAAATAAGTCTGACTCACAGTCAAAGACACATGAAATAAGTCAGGGTCTAGTCCGGTCATAGCTTAGTAACGTAGATGCAGTTTTATTAGAAAATTCGATGGAGTTTTGTTAGAAACACAAAAGATACGTTTCACCACACTCACACACCAATTTTATACATATATGTAGATACCCAAATAGTCGAAGAAATACGAGTTTTATTCGGTCCCACGCCCAGTAGTGGGACAGTTTTTGACAGTATATGCACTGTAAAAAAACAGAAAACGTTAGCTCGACGCGTGATCCGCCCAAAGTTGTAGCTCCGCCCAACGATAGCGCGGGCGCACCTCGCGTCTTCAGGAACGTGTGTACTCGCGCGCTGAATCTGTGATATCCCGGACGTGTTAGTAAAGTCACATGTAATTTTTTATTTTAAATCTAAGTTTCAGAATAGTGACTAGTGTTAAATATCATTTTCTGTGTTTCTATACGGTGACATTTCGATCGTCTTTATAAAGGAGACATTGGTGTTAAGAAAATAAATTCAAGGTATTACAAATTTATTAATTCGATAATAATTGCTCTACATGGGAAGAAATCATCGAGGCTTTCTTGTCAAAGAGGAACTATAAGGATATAATGATTAGTGAACTATTCAGTAATTTTTTTTACTTTATTCTAAAACGCGATCCTAAAGTTTGACCGCAACCTGCCTGATGTTAAGCGACGATGTGGTCTAGGATGGAGCACGTGTACCTAGAAGGAACCAGTTTACTCTGGAGTTAGAGACCCCTATATTGGTTATTTGTTTGTTGTATTTCAGAAAACTACAAAACAACTACGACGTTTTAGAAAATATAATTGTAGATACTTATAGTTCCCTACTGGATATCTATGTAAGTATACATCTATCAGCCTGTCATTATTAAAATTGAATTGTAATACTTAGTTGCATTATTAAAAACGATTAATACAATCGCATTATCAAACCTACTTATTTAAATACCTACTACTTACTAGGTAGCTTAATAACACGTCTACTTACTAGGTACTTCTTAAGTAAACAATAAGTACGTATCTAAGTATTTACAAAAACAAATAAACGGCGATGTAATGTAGTAATGTATGTATAATTTGCAGGAAAGTGTTTCAAATTAATCGTCCCTCAAAAATCAGCTTAAAGTGCTTGTACCATGGAATACATCCGCGCTACTTTCTCTCCATCCGACTCGATCCCAGACTACATGTTGGAGACAGGTCCGCAATCCAGTCAGGGAGTAGAGTGGCATGAATATTGGCCTTATTACTACGAGACTCGTGAGCCTTCGCGGGAGGCTTTCAATCAGTGGGAGTGGGAGACGGTCAAGGAGGAGGTCGGAGGGAGCTTCAGTGAGGAAGGTGAGTTCTTTCTTTTTTTCTAAATATCAACCTTAATTTTTTTTACGTCAATTAAAGCAATAGTGCAATAGCAAAACGTGACATTGTATTCATGATTATGAATAATTTGGGCACAAGTTAAAAAAAAAAATTAAAAAAATTATCACGTTTTTTTTATTGGCACAGCGAGATTGTGGTACTCTCTGCCGGAGTCTGTATTCCCTGAAATGTATAATATGTCTTCAAATCTAGAGTAAATAGGTTTTGCTAGTTAATCGTGCTTCATCTTAGACCGCACTACTGCTTAACATAGGTAAGGTGTGGTCAAACACACAATTATTCAGAGCAAATAAAAGGATAACGCGGGTAAACCACGAAGTTTGTGACTAGCTATAATTTGTTACATGTGGGAAGCCGTAAGAGTGCTCTTTGTGGATTACTTAAGACCAAAAAATTTTTTAGCAATGTTAATGTTAACCTCTTTTAATCTACAAAGAAAGATTTTCAGATTTTCGAAAATCATAGATTTACATTACTTTCATATTTAGTAAATATAAATATGTGTGTAGTAAATTTAGTTTTTATTTATATTACTTTACTAGTTTGCGACCACGACTTTGTTGACCCGTGTTGACTCAACAATTGGATTCAGAGAGAAATAAAACTTGTGAAAGTAACATAAAAAAACCAATCATGTTGAGAACCTCCTCCTTTTTGAAGTCGGTTAAAAAGAGCAATAGTTTCATCCGTCATGACACTTGCGCTACTTAACGACCTAGAAGAATAAAATATGTTTTTATTCCGGAATAATCACTACATAGTATAAAACAAAGTCGCTTTCTCTGTCCCTATATCCCTATGTATGCTTAAATCTTTAAAACTACGCAACGGATTTTGATGCGATTTTTTTAATAGATAGAGTGATTGAAGAGGAAGGTTTATATGTATAATAACATCCATTAAATAGTGGAGAAATAATGTTATTTTTGAGGTTTATACCCGTGCGAAGCCGGAGCGGGCCGCTAGTGTTACATAAGACACAGCCAAACCTACCAACCTACCAAACACATACCTACCAAATTTTTCGTGGATACGTTCTATTATTAATTTTTTGAGAATTCTAACTTAACATTTTCCCGGAATAAAAGTATCTTATATGTTAATCCAGGCAATATACTATATGTGTGCCAAACATCCAAATCCGTTCAGTCGTTTTTGCGTGATTGAGTAACAAGCATCTAAACATCCAACAACATTTATAATATGATATATAATGATATTTATTTTAAATTATTTTTGACATTTATATTATTTTGTCATTTTTGTATTACGTTTTTTAATTGTAAATTTTGATATTACATTTATCTGAAATAAAAAAAAATTAATTGCATTGAAAGTTCCTAATAATGCGAGACAAGTAGGTGAGCTGAAGGCGAGAAAAACTATCTATTGTCCTTGTAGTCACTGACTCCAAGGTACGGGTTAACTATGATAAACAATTTGATTGAAGTTATCAAAAATTATAGTTTTACCAATCTATTTCCAATAGATCCATATACAAGTATACAAAATCTATCTCAGAATCAAGATAAATAGACTATAAACCAGCACCTGCGTATTATGAGCGGGACACGAATGCGTCGCGGCAGTAAACCTGCAGGGTAAAGGCTACTAAAGGTAAACAAACAGGCGCCGGCGCTTCTTTTGCACATCTGCTTGCAGTTAGTCGTTTCCTCTACGGCTTTCATGGCTTTAAACCTCTGTCTAGAAGTTAAGACCACCTAGAAACATCAGCTTTGTAAATATTCCAATTCTAGATTTTCCCTCACAAAAAGTCTCATGTTCACTTCGCCCATACTCTATTCCCTAATCGTCAAATTATAAGGATGAAAATAGAATCTAATGCTTGACCTTATTGTCGCTTGGAAATATGCAAACGTGACACGCAAATCTAATGAAATTAATAATATTAATGGTGTAGTTTTTTTTTTAATACGGATTTGTCCGCGTTTGACCTCCAACTCGCCCGATGGTAAGCGATAATGTGGTCGAATATAAAGCACGCAGACTTAGAAGATACCTATTCACTCTGGCCTTGAAAAGATCTAGATTATATCTCTCAGGAAACAAGGAAGCCGGCAGCTTGTTCCATTCCTTAGCAGTACGGATGAGAAACGTTGACTCAAAACGTTTGGTACGTACCCAAGGAAATTCCACTATGTATGGGTGGTAGTGGGCCGTCTTTCTACTTGTCCTGTAGTAAAAAGGGGATGGAAGTACAAGGTCGTATGGATACCTACGCGTTATCTCTAGCCATTAGGAGAGCGTCTCGTTCGTCTCATTACTTTTTCATTAGAAAATAAAACACGGACAAGTACGGTTTAGACTCGCCCCACGAGGGTTCCGTACAAAATAGTAGGTTACTTACCTATAATAAATTCTTGTTCTCATTCCATGCATAAATACCCTATGTTATTTTTATTAAATTAAAAATGTACAGATTTCTTTTTTTTCCTTTCTCTTGCCAAATTTTGTAGTTCTAGGTCAACAGGAAATACACTGTAGGTTTAGATTCCTTTGTGAGTGTAAAAATATATGGTTCTTTGTAACATAAAGAACTGTAACTTTTTTATACGAAAACTGAGAAATATGATTTTTTTCACAACTGCGAGGAATTATAGATCTACGTATATGGTTTTAATTTCAATTCGTTACCTCCACGCGTTCCCGAGTTAGAAGGTCTTGACAGACACAGACACAGACGGACAACAATGTGATATTGTAAGAGTTCCGTTTTTTTCCTTTTGAGGTACGGAACCCTAAAAAATATAGATACACTGCAAATAGAAATAATTTGTATAATAATATGTGGACTGGATCTGTAAATTAGTAAGAACCTACGTGAATGATTTCTTTGCAGATGTCCGTTCGCCGTCGAACAGCCGCAAGGAGCGCACGGCGTTCACGAAGGCGCAAGTCCGCAGCCTCGAAGCGGAGTTCGGGCGCGCCAACTACCTCACCAGGCTGCGTCGGTACGAGATTGCAGTCGCCCTGCACCTCACAGAGAGACAGGTTGTTGTTGATATACTAGAAAGAGTATTTCTATATACTTTGAAAAATACACGCTTAGGTAGTACTCTATTGCAAATAGAAATAATTTTATCACGGTTCACGCGCAGGGCCGGATTAACCTTATCGGGACCCCTAGGCAATGCAGTTTTCAGGAACCCTTTTTTGTTTCCTTACTTTTTAAAATATATTTTTTCTACTACAAAAATCGATTTTACTTTAATTACTTTTTTCTATGGCAACATTACCGGGTATAAGTAATGGGGAATGTCACTATAACGTTTCTTTTTCTTGGTGCGTAGCCCCCATCGACTTTGGCCCCTGTGGGCCCCTAGACAGTTGCCAAATCCGCCTAATGGATAATCCGGCCCTGTTCACGCGGTAGCTGGGCTGGAGTGTTAATTGAATAAAATTACCTGACTAAATATAAGTTGATTAAGCAAAGCAAAGATCTGTTGCTTTTAATTTTCCACAAAGCTAAACAATTATCTTCGAGATCTTTCAAAACACGTAATAAATTCAACATAATTGAAGTACTTCCAGAAGCAATCGATTGCTTACCTGCAACCTGCAACTTTGGTTCCAAGTTTGCACTATTTCAACAGAAACTTTCTGTTTCAGGTGAAGGTATGGTTTCAGAACAGACGTATGAAATGGAAGAGGACTAAGGGCGGCTCAAAGCACAAGAAGAAAGACCAAACTGTCTCCAATAACACTGAAATTGCTGCTTCTTGAATTAGAATTGGTAGTAACATAATCTTCACTTAGGTAAATTATATCTTTTGCCATATTTTATCTGCTGATCACTATTGATAACTCCAAACTTCGAAACATAGAAATATAATTTAGTCGATTCTTAGAATGTAGGTAACGTTTTTCAAATGTCATTATCGCAATATGCGAGTTTCTTTTTGAACCTGTTGCCTATCGGGAACTGAGATTGTTTTTAAACGATTCCGAAAACAGATAGATTTATATATTCTCTATCTAAGAATAAGATCTAAAACCTAGCAGTTAAGTTAATATTACTAACCTTTTTTAATGTAATGGTAATGAGACGAATAAGACGCTCTCTTGATAGTAAACGATAACGCATGTTCATTGCAGTGATACACAGAACTTTGGAGCAGCAAAACAGTCAGAGGTATGGCTGGTTTGGCGCTCATTACTTTGCGACTTTCTATAGTTAGTCTCAACAGCCCTGTGATTTCGCTAGCAGTACCCTCAAACCTGAACTTAGTAATGTTTACACACTAATTATATTTGACAGCCCTGTTGGCTCATTGGGAGTATGCCTGCCTGAGCTGTAGGGCGTGGGTTCGATTCCCGCCAAGGACAAATGTTTGTTTGGTATAAACAAATGTTTGTTCTGTGTCTGGGTGTTCTGTATGTATTTACAAAAAAAAAGTATGTATGTATTCTATTAGTTATCTAACTTCCATCACACAAGCTCTGACTTTCATAATTTTTTTTTTTAATGCTTGCCTGGTTCTGCGGTGGTACCTACCTAGATGATCTGCTTCTGTTTATAATTATTGTTTTTTTTTTTATTTATTTTAAATTGAGTTTACATATATAGCTACACATATACGTGTATAGTTTGGGTAATAATGGAAAGAAAATTAAAGAATCAGGAGATAGGGATATGTTTATTAGACAAATTCATATCTTAGATGCGAACATAAACGCAACCGAATTAACTAAAAAGTAAAAGTAAATATTGTATACTAACACGCTATCTTTGGAAGAAACTAAACCGGGCTATGGCGACTGAATGTTGTTCGTAATCGTAATTTTTCACAAATAATACCAAAATATGACGGAAAAATCGATAATAAATCAACAATGCTTGATTGAGACTTCCAAAACACTAAATACTAGATATTAACATTCAATGTGCTTCGTTATGGCGATGTTTTCAATAAAATAAAAGCTTTGGATTACCATCGCTTTACTATTGTTTCTTATTAATTACTTATAATAATTAAGTTTCATTATTTTTAACATACTTATTTAAATTGCGTAATAAATACTACCTATTTCGATGAACGACTCCGTTGGGTTAAAAACGATAAGATACAATTTTACATTGAATTTAGTATAAAGAATTTATATATAAACTTGGCACTGCATGGGCGTTGGGCATCGCCTCGATTCAAATTAAGTTCAGTATTCTTTCTACTAAAGAAATTCCTTGCATTGGGACTAACAACATCGAGTTTTAACAATTGCCTTTTGAGTGGCCAAACTCGCAGATTAGACGAGAATACTATTTCCTGATATTAAAGGATGTAAATAAACTGTGTAAGGGAGATATAAGCGTGAGGGGAGTAAATGTAGAGATGGTGAGTGAAGCGGATAAAGACAACATGCTTTTCCAACCTCAGCTAGTGGGATAAGAGTAGAGAGATAATTCTATCTTTGTTCCAGAAACTCTCTTCATGTCGACTCTATAGGCGATGCCTGTCCTCATGTTTTGCTGTGTGTTGCGTATAAAAGTAGCGTAAAATGAATAGTACCTATAAAATAACTCGATCGGAAGATTAGTTCCAATATTTTAATGTGTTTACTCTAGGCCAGGTAAATGAAAACATCGCCCTAACAAAGCGTATAATTTCTGTACAACATGAAATCGTAACATTTGGACCGTATCCTATATTGTTGGACCAAAACAATAAAATACTAAGTTTCAACAACAGATATAATATTCAGACGCAACAACATAATGCATCGTACTTATAAACTTTACCTTTGTCTGTATTGAAGTACATTTAAAACCATTCAAGATAATGCCGTTCAGAACTTTACCATAATTTAAATATCTACGCGTAAATCGGATTTATATTGTTCTGATATTTTTTGGAAGCTTGATATTTCTTCGAAGTTGAAAGAGAATATTCAATTGTTGAACATAAATGATTATACATCCACATCGCAACGTACTCGTACATATTAATTATTCACAAACATATAATAATTCGCTGATCAATAATCGGTATAATTTCCGATGCATGTGCGAGTAAGTGTACCTTAAAAAAACGGGACTGTCCCAGTTGTCGGCCAAATTCCCGCACTTTTTTGTGAATTAAATCCTTCCCATAGAATTTTTGAGCAAGTTTCACTACGGATTGTTTGTCATCAGTTATAGCGATGTTTTAGGGAATGTTTTGTTTTGACATCTTTGCAGTTGCAAAATCATTACCGAATATCCTAAATGGAAAACGCGTCTCATATGGTTAAGGTTGTGGGTTCGATCTCGAGCCCTACCAATGAGTTAACGGAATTAGCTATTTTATGAACTAAAACACCGTAAGGAAACCTTCGAAGAATCGCACTAAAATTCATTCAATAAATAAACTTTTTCCTTGATATTTTAACGAATACTTTATTATCATGATTTCAAATAATAACAAGACTAAATGCAAAGTCTATAAGTAACGAAGTTTGATTTTCAATCATGAGCATTTAAAAATCGACAGCTTTATAAATACTACAGTGAGCTTTATGTACAGTGTAGTTACTTACAGTTCAATTTTGTATTGTTTTAAGATGTTTTCTCATTAATTCGATTGGATCGGACAATAAGTCCGAACTAAGAGTAACTTTATAGCGAAGTCTAAATCTGTAACATTTAAATAATTGTGCAAGCAACAAAACTGCTTGATCTTGAAAGCTAGCGTAGCATATACGTCATCGCCAATTTAACAATCGCAAAAGCCAATCGAGTTAATGAAAAAGAACCTTAAATCATGACAGGCACGAAAATCACCAAATAATGTGGCCTTATTACATGTGTAGTGTTTAAAATCTCATTGTCACTCGAAGCAAAACAACTGCAATTTTCTTTTTAAGTTTTATAATTGGCATTTCCTCTGAATTTCATTTAAAAGATATATTTTATTTATTTAGTTTTCTCTCAACTTTAGGGGGTCAATTTTTTATCAAATGCAATATGGAACTTTATGTCAAGCAATAATGTTAAGATAAAACCATGTTCGTATGCTAAAACAGGCTTATTCCACTCCCCTTAGGGAATCGAACCAAAAAGTCTAGAATTTCCCCCTGATTTGCCGTATGGGAACCAGCAATAAATAAAATATGATGTTAATATAAAAATATAAACAGTAACTACTTTGAGAGAATTGCCGAAAAACTAGTTTGCTTAATATTTATATCATTTCATTAATGGGAAACGTTCCGTTTTTGCCATTCTGAAAAAGTGAAATTCATTTTTCTGGGAAGGTACTTTGTTTTAATGGTCTTTATTATTATTTCTTTATTTTTGCCGTGGTGGTGCCGGCGTAAGAATTGTACCCCACCCTCTCTACCCGTGGTTGCCGTAAGAGTCGGCTAAGGGATGTAATCCGGAAGATGGGAAGCAGCGTCTTCCTTGAACAATCACACCTAACTGCGCTCGCCAACCCGCCTGCCAAGCGTGGCGAGTATTGGTAAAATCCTTCCCCACGAGGAGGCCTATGTCCAGCAGTGGACGTCCTATGGCCGATGAAATGTGATTATTATTTATTACTCAAATCATTCGACCAGAAAATCGGAATTAACACCGATGTTAGAATAACAAAAATAAAAAGGGAATTTGTAGAGTTTTGTCTTTAGGGTTAACTTGTAATTTTCCCCTTAAGGAGATTCTCTCAGTGGCGAAAAGTAGAATAAGCCCAAAAACCATACTTTGTATTCAATTCCCAGGTTTTAGGTCACGGATTTGTGTAGTGTTAGTAACTTTGACCAACATTCAAGGGGTTAATATTGACATTGTGTATGGGGTAAACTTTCCAAAGTATAATAATGAATTTTCTTGGTCGGTTGTGAACTTTTTGTGTCGTAATATGTGTTTTTGTGTATCATTTTGTTTTTGTCAACAAAACATCAACTTAATTGAATCGTATATATATTATAAGACATTTTTCAAGTTCAGTAAGTCATTCAGTTTTCATACTTAGTGTGTGACGGGATTGCTTTCTAAAAAGGATATTGCAGTGTTTATACATGGGGGTTTGAATTTAAAATTATTTCATGAATTGTATACGTATACATATATATCAGTATCACTTAAAGCTATTTTTATAATAGCATTGCTTTTGATATAAAAATAAGAAGCCTGTCGAACGGCAACATTTTTCTCTAGTATATAGTGAAAAATATTTATTATTTTAGAAGTATTGCGTCGTTCATTGCATAAAGGTGCTATGTATTTCTTATTGCTATATTTGTTACAAATAGTAACTTATTGTAATACTAGACTGTACAAATCGATACTTTAACATGATCCATAGTTATTTTTTATGATTTTAGTGTTTAAGTTACATTTATAGGGATTCTTGGACCAATATTATGTTTAGGACATCTAATTAGGAAATCTAGATAGTGAAAAACTATATTCCGCTACAAATTTATGGTTAAGATAAGCTATATACTGTTGTTTAGGAAAATTATGGTCATAGAGAATTACATCTACTCGACATCAAACTTGACAAACCTAACAGACGGGCCTATCAGAATTTAGTTATGACTTCTTGTCAAAAATAAAATTTAACCGTGGCATGTATCCAAGCCCTTGTTCAAGTCGATCTGACATTGAGTTGATATAGTACGCTACAACCTAAAATAGTTTGGGCAGGCCTTAAATTATATTTTATTACTACCCTCTTATACATAAACATTTCATGAGCTGAATCTTTGCTACAACTGCTTTGTCACAAACGAAAACAATACATGCCTATAAGATGTTTATGGGTAAGGCAGTATTTAATATTTAAGACATATATTTAACTATTTATAAATAAGTATGGTATAAGCAAACCCTTTTATATAAAATAGGTATTTTAATTCATGATTAAAAATGTATTTGAAAACAATCGTTATAATTTTCCTCTACACTCCACAAATCTATGCGCTAAGTTTATGAGTTTCTTTTTTTAATTATTTTTAAGAACGCCTTATACATAATAACAATGGAAAAATATGCATGTGATATTCGCACTAGTTATTAAAATTAAGCTATACACTTCTTTACACAATTGTCTACGCACAAGTGATACGAAGAGACCAATATGAAATGAGGGTAGTCAATAAATTATAAATGCAATCGCAACCTGACTAGACAATTTTGATGTAGGAATATTTGGATTATTCTAAGCATTTTGGGTTTCAGTCAGGCGTTCTACGGAATAAAAATGATTCACATATGGAACAGACAAGGCCTACAAATGTTGGTTCCACAATGTTTCAAATGAAAAATGCAGCATGGGTCTCTGCATTTAGAGTTCATTTATCATTGTCATTTGAAAATATAGACTTTATATTCTATATCTATAAGGGCTTATACAACCATACCCAATTCATTGCGAATCATCTTTTAGGGAACATTTGGTTCGGCATTCTTCGTATCATTTGCACAATAAGAGAGTACAATATTCCATTCAAGTCCTATTCACAGCTCAGTCTCTCGCTACACTAATATGTACACTATTATAAAGTTATTAAGGCTCAACCGGTGATCTCACTGTTCCATCACTACAAGAGTATATCACTATCAAATGATTAGTTTTTACACACACTAAGTGATATTCACTGTTTATTCACACTAAGAGAACACTGTTTCGTGACACAGTCATTGTTGGGTCACGTTAGGCCGTGGCTATACAACCACGAATATAAGGTTTCGTTATGGCCGGGGTCCGTCTGTCGACTGCAAGACCTGAGGAGATGCTCCGGCTATCACAACATTCTGAGGAACGGTGGCCATAACAGTCTGTGGGATCACTGTCAGTGATTTTGGTATCTTAGGCATTATCATCTGAGTTGTCAGCATCGGTATGTTTGGAGTTAACACCGTTTCACTCGTTATCGACACCGAGGAGCTGAGCTGAGGTATCCGTATCGGAGTAGATGTGACAAGTAATGATGGTGACGTGACGATGGGTACATGTAAACTTTGAGATGTTATCGTTGCCGTTTTGGCAGGTATAGGAGCTATGGTGATATTCTTCAAGCCAACGTTCTTGAGTATATTCACTGCATTCGTTCCTATTTGTGAAACATCTTGACTTTTTTCAGTTTTCTCTTCGCTGTTGACTTGTGTGACCGTTCCTCCATTACCGAGCATCGTGGACGGCTGTAGCTCTGTCACTATATGGTTGTCGTCGAGAGAGGGTCGTTTCTTCTCCCCATCATGTAGCTGTTGCAATTTCTCTCTCCTCATGACACACATTTTGTTGTAGTCTTGGAGAGTGATGTGATACCGTTTCCCAGAAGACATGACTTGGACCAAGCTCGGCAGCGCTCGTCCGTCTACTGCTACTTGGGTGGGTTCGCGCGCGATTTTCGCCAAGTTTTCCTGTAATTGTTAAAAAAAAAAAAGGTTAATTTGTAATAATGATAATAATATTATTAAAATCTATTCCAGCACAAGATGAAAGGGACTTGCTCTGCAGCGGTAGGATATTATATGAATATGATGATGGTGATGAATTACATTTTAAACTTTTCTTCATACATAACTAGGTAAAGAGAATTCGTCTACCTTATGGTATAGTCGATTAGATAAATATCTTTATTACAGTAACCAATGCTTCACTTAATATGAGGTAGGTTAGGTATAAAGTAGGTTCTTTCTGGTAAGTATTAAGAACCACCTGTGACAGAGTCATGTAAACAAGCTATGGGTTGAAACAAAAAAACAATCTATTTTCCTACACCATATTTTTGATTGAAAGTTAGGCCACATCACACATTCCGTATTTCATAACCATATCCATAAAGCGTAAATGTTTGCCACTTACCTGAGTAATTGGCATAAGGGTAGGTCTCCACGGCTTGCTGCTCGCCTTTGACTTCTTAGGAGCGTCAGATTTAGGAGTCTCTTTCTTCTCTTTGGGCGGCGGCGGCGGCGGCGGTGGCGGCTCAAACTTAGCCGGGGATTCAAATTTGGACGTCGCATCAAACTTCGGCGGCGTGTCAAACTTAGGCGGGGTGTCAAACTTAGGCGGGGTGTCAAACTTCGGAGGGGCGTCAAACTTAGGCGGAGTATCAAATTTGGGCGTTGCGTCGAACTTAGGTGGTAGCGGCGCGGCAGCTACCTCTGTCGGATCGGATGCCGAAACTCCTTTGACCAGCTGTTGAATATTGTGCAAAACATTTTGTATCGCTTTCCTCCCCTGAGCGTTAGGAGTATTAATAGCTATCAACTCCGGAGGAAGTTGTTTGTTTTTGGTCTTATCTTTCGCTTTGACTTTAGGAGTGCCCGAAGGCGGTGGCATGTGCTTCTTGGGATCTTTATCCTCCGTTTGATTCGACTTCAGCAAACTCTTGCCGTTCATCGAGGGCTTTTTCCGGAATTCTATCAAACTGATGGCTGGCTCGCTACGTCTCGGGGCGTCACTGATCACATTGTCGTACGCTCTGAGCCGGCTTTGGACAGAATCGCTGTAGTTAGCAGCGTGGGGCGCCGCGTTATGTGAAAGCACTAAGTCACCCGACCTGAAGTACTTTTCCAACAGAATTAAGTGCCGGAGGAAACTGGACTGATTCCCGTACGGCCTTTGCAGTTCATTCCACAGCCTTTTAGTTTCTAAATCGTACTGTATCATTGTATTACATTTTTCCCATCCTTCAGGTGTTACCCCTTTCACGTTATTAAACTCCACATTGCACTGTAAGTTCATCTCCTCTTCTCCCGGGAATAGCTCCCTGACAGATATCGAAGGATTGGTCTCTAGTCTTTTCACAGGATTTGAGTATTTCACTTCGGTCCCTTTTTTGGGTTCCTTATCCAACTTTTTGGATAGTTCACTTAGATTCCTTTTCACTTGTGTGAAACTGTCGGACATCTGCCATTTGTTTTTGAGCGTGTTTATATCGGCTGGCCGTTTATTGGGAATGCTCTCGATAGTGCACTCCTCGTTTAGGCTAAGATTTTTCAATCCGGGGACGCCGTCTTTCGATCTCTCCTCGAATATCTCCATTTCGTCTTTCCGAACCTTTTCTTTGGTCATCATGAGACCGAGTTTGTGTATTCTCTTAGCGTTCTTTTCGCTGATTCTATGATGATGCCCCGGTTTTTGTATGCTCGAAACATTTTGCAGTTTCAGGAAGTTCTTTTGGATTTGCGTCAAGTTTGGTTGACCTTGCATGAACTGCGCTGGGTTGTTTTGCTTCTGCAATAAGTACTGTAGCTCTGTTTGTTTGTCGACTGGCAGAATTGGGGCTTCAAAGTCGAAAACGCCTTCGTTTTCCGATCCATCGCTAGGAGTAGTTTCGCTCGTTTTCGCCGCTCCTGGTACTAATATCTTGTTGGAAGATATAAGGCTTTCGATGTCTTCTTCTATAGGTTGTTTCTCGGATTCACTGTCCTTCTCTTTCTTCTCGGGAGTGCTATCGCTGGTTTTCTCCGAGGTTTCGCTGCTGTTGCTCTCCGGTTCCGTGGATTTGCGTTGTTTGGATTTGTTTCTCTGTTTCTTTTTGTGCTTATGTTGTTCGTCACCAGCTGGTTCGGGGTTTTCTAATTCCGTTTCAGGCGGTACTTCTATGTTGTATATTTGAAGTAGTCTGTAACAAAACAAATTAATTTTTACGTGAAGTTTTTTTTTTGTAGCGAGTTAGTCTTATTTTTCTAGACTTGAAAGGGAAGATTTTATTAATTCGATCCATTTTGAAGACGTATGAAGGTTGGAGTAGTTTTAATGTTTTTTTTTTTACATTGATTTTAAGTGTTACAGTTCCATTCCAGGCTAGGTGTGCTTTACCATCTTCGACCACACCGTCACTTAAAATCAGGTGAGTTGTGGTCAAACACCAAGCCTGTCAGTTATAAAAAAAAAAAAAAAAAATGTGTTAATCCGAGGCAATAAGTACCCCTGAATGACACATTTATTTTACTACATTTCACTCCATCTTTACATCTTTTTTTACGATGGTGTATATCATTTAGAATAAAATTAATTTGACACATATTAAATTCCCAAGTCATATCAATGAAAATGAATAACTAATTGACTAAATACAATTCGATTAATTAATAGATTCAAAACTGAAACATAATAACGACAAAAAATATATAAATAAATTTGCTAACCAAAACATTGCATAACCAATTCATTGCTGATCTTTGTTGTTTAAAATTACATCAAATTTAGAGATATTTATAACATGGGCTACTTAAGCCAATAGAAGCTATCTGCATTTTCAGAAACATGTAAAATTCTGTATTTATAAAAAGGACACAAGTATTCTGAAAGTTCCCATAATACAAGTTGCGTGAAATGTCCTACAATATTTGTTCATTCTAATACTCACTTTCGTCGGTAAACTCTGCCGTAGGCATCGTTGTGTCCGGGCCTCTGTAGTAGTGTGCAGTAGTAACGGCAAGCCTTGCAGAGTACGGGCCGCGTCATGAACTGCACTGGAAGCGAGGCCGCCGACAGCAGTGGATTCAGGTCGGTGTAACCCTGCACCAACAAAAATGAATAAACGAATGAATGAATGAAAATATTTGAACGAACGTGCGTGCGATCTATTGCAGATTGTCAAGAGAAGTAAAGTTGCGCCCATGTACTGAAGTGAGGGATAGCAACTTCTTTAACTTATAATGTTTGACAAAATTTGTTTTACTTATGCCTCTCTGCCTTATGATTCCGAATCAACTCCGTTTTTATAAACTTTCCCACTGCTGGGCGTGGGCATCTTCTCATTGTGAGAAGGGTAATAGTCCACCACGCTGGCCAAGTGCGGTTTGGCAAACTTCACACACCTCGAGAACATTTTTTGTATGAACTATGTATGTTGGTTTCCTCACGGTGTTTTTCTTTACCGTTTGACGTTAGCGGCAATACGTACATAACTTAAAAAAAGAAACAGGTGCGTGCAGTTGGATTCGAACACAGGACCTCCAGATTTAAATTCAAACGGTCTCCCAACTAGACTACCAAAACTTATGCGGGATTACTCTAGTTAATTATATCGGATACTCTGACAATAGTTTCGGCTACATCCGGTGGCCTTTTTCATGGAGACAAAGCTGAGTACAACGCGCGCGCTTCGCACAGAAAATCCAAGCAGAAACAATCACATGAGAAAACAAAACGAATCAGAAACATTGTTAGATAGTTATCAGAGGCGACGACCTTCAAACCAGTACCTACCAGAGCAAGCCTAGAAATAGGGGGAACTTTTTTTTAAATGTAAAAGTAATGAGACGCTCTCCTGATAAGAGGCCATGTCCATGACCATTGCAACGATACACAGACCTTTGAGTAGTAAAACAAAGTCTAGGGCACTCCTTACTTTGAGACATTCAATGGTTAGTCAACATCCCTGTAATTTTGCTAGCTGCAGTACCCTTCAAACTGGAACACAATAATGTTTATACACCACTGCTTGGCGGCAGCGATGACACCTTCTGCTAAGGAGATCTACCACCACCTACCAAGTAAACGAATAACATCTTACTATTATTACTGTGAAAGTTTGTGTAGATGGATGGATGTTTGTTACAAAATCACGCAATAATGGCTGAACAGATTTAGATGAAATTTGGCACACATAATTAGTTTATGGTCTGGATTAACATATATGATACTTTTTATACTTCAAACTATTTGTTAATTTCCATGCGGACAAAGTCGCGGTTAACAGCTAGTAAGTTTAATTTATGGTCGTCACGACTTGTTTGATGAGAGGCGGTGTCGCGGGCGAGTGGAGAGGACTCACGTGGTGTATGAAGTGCAGGTTGTGGTGCTTGGTGAGGCGCCGGCGGCACAGCACGCACGCCATCAGCGGCGCCAGGGCGCGGTAGTGCTCGCCGCACAGCGGAATCGTGTGCAGTCCGGGATAATCGCCCTTCAGCTTCAACTGACGATAGAACGGATGTTACAATAACTATTACTACTTATTACCTAACGTCATTTCAGTAAAATGTTAAAAGAAAATTTGGAAAAGTAAAGAAAGAAAACTCAGACGATGAGGGCCCTCAATAATTTATTTAATTTTAATCTTTTAAATTTACACAAAAGTAATGAAAAGTTAAAATTTGTCCATTTGCACACTTATCGTAAGTTAAGATTCTATAGCTACAAAGTTTACAGAGTTAATTTAAACGTAGAATAGAATACAACTTTATTACACAAACCAAATTACAAAATTACATTACCAAACATACAAAAGTTTAAAAAAATAAAAGAGATAAACGGCGGCCTTGTCGCCTAGAGCGATTTCTTCCAGACAATCTTTGGATGGAAAGAAACAGAGCAGATGTTAAGGAAGGTGTAAAAATAATAATTAAATAAAATGAAAAAAGAAAAAAAAAAGGTGAATAAAATACGAACGAATTATATCTAAAAAACAGGCTGTTGTATTGCGTCCACGCCGAACAGGCTGTCTATGGCTGTGACCATAGCTCACCTGATATTGAGTGGCAGTTGAATATAGTAAACACACCTAGCCTGGAATGGAACTGGCTCTCAAGGGAGGCTCCCAGAACACAATGTTAGGTGCTTAGCGGTGGATTTGCAATTTAGAGGTGGTAACTAGCTAGCAGAGTACTAGAAAGTATCCTACCACCATGCTATTTCGTTCACCGGCAGCTCAAGCTCATTGAACCCACGCCCTTCGGTATGCGAACCGACCGCTATCGCCACAAGCTACTTAAGTCTCCTCTCGCCCGCTGTGAAGGACTCACCACAGTGTTGACGCTGGAGCGCATCTTGATGAGCCACTTCCTGCGGATGGAGTGGTCGGCGGCGGCGACGCAGTGCTCCGTGTGGCAGGTGGCGCGCCGCCCCGCGCTCGCGACGCTCTCCTCGGAGCTCTCCGACCCGCCACACGCCGTCGGACCTTCCGCTTGTCTGACACAAAAACGTAACGGTTACAAATCTGATAATTATTACACTAGAACTATACAAATATTTACAAGAAACGGACGGCTGTTGATGAGACAATCATCATCATCAGCCGTATGACGTCCACTGTTGGACATAGGCCTCCCCCATTGAATTCCATAAAGACCGGTTGGAAGCGGCTTGCATCCCGCGCGTTCATGCGGTCTTTATTAGGTCGTCTGTCCACCTTATGGGTGGACGTCCTACGCTGCGCTTGCCGGTCCGTGGTCTCCACTCCAGAACTTTGCAGCCCCATCGGCCATCAGTTCTGCGTACTATGTGCCCTGCCCACTGCCACTTCAACTTGCTAATCCGTTGGGCTATGTCGGCTACTTTAGTTAGCCTACGGATCTCCTCATTTCTGATTCGATCTCGTAGGGAAACTCCGAGCATAGCCCTCTCCATAGCTCGTTGTGCTACTTTAAGCTTACTAAGAAGGCACATAGTCAGAGACCACGACCACGTTTTTTTGATGAGACAATATGATAAACAAATAACAGCGACCTGATGATGAGAAGAACATAGGGATATGATGGTATCCTTACCAGTAGACTGGATACGTAGCGACATCATTCGAAAAACTATAGCTGAATATCCATTCCCACAAGTAGAAGTATTATTCTACTTGTGGAGATTGTCAGAGAAGAGAATAACGGGCCTGATATAGTCTACGCAAAAGTCATGAATTAAACAAAAAAATAAAAAAAGATTTTAGTCAGTATAGATTTAACTTAAAAGATCAAATAGATTTAGGATTTATATACTTCATGAAATATATTATAAATAGCCAACATTTGATTTATACATTTTTTTACTACTATATAATTTAGTAGTAAAAAAATAAGCACGCCTTATCTATAGTTAAATAGCATCACTCGTATTGTGTGCTATTGGTAGGTATTGCGTAACCTAAAGCATCTAGTCATGTAGTTCATGGTATTGTTTAACCACGCTATACAGTATATCTAATATACTAGATTTCGCTACGAGGTTTCGTAGCCACGCTGATATTATAGCTAGTGATGCTACGAAAAATAAGACTCCCCTAATATATGCAGCGTCATGTCAGTGCTACGCTGATCTATACTATAGTGTTTCGTAGCCATGCTAATATACACTAATGTTACGTACCTACGCTAATTCACGTTAGTGTTTTGTAGCCCATCTTTACCACAATGTTTTTAACCACAACATAATTAAAGCTTGATTCGTGGGAACGCTAATTTACGCTACAGTATTTCGTAGCTATGCTAATCTACGCTAATCTATACTATAGTTATTTGTAGCCACGCTTATATACACTAATGCTTCGTATCTACGCTAACTTACGTAAGTGTTTCGTAGCCAATATTTGCAAGTGTTTTGTAGTCACATTAATTACGATTCCGTGGGTACGCTAATCTATACTATAGTATTTCGTAGCTTCGCTAATCTATGCTATAGTATTTCGTAGCTTCGCTTATCTATACTATAGTATTTGGCAGCTACGCTAATCTACGCTATAGTATTTCGTAGCTTCGCTAATCTAAACTATATTACTTCGTACTCGCACAGATATATCCATGTTTCGTAGCATTGAAGTACACTTTCCATGGCATCGGACTCTGCAGCTTACCACGATAAATCGTGCTACTTGTGCATACGTGCTACGTCCATTAATCACGTGACGTTTTTTATGTTTTTTTAGCATTTTTAACCCGCCCCCTCACCCTTGGGTGAGGTTTAAGACTAACTCTCGGAACTAGGACCACGGATTAGCAAGACTTTCTTCAAAACTAACTGGATAAGCATCTTGCAAGTCAGTTGTTGGCACTGTGCTTTGTTGAAGATCAACGTTGGTTTCATCAAGCCACTCCACCAAGTCAAAAAATAAATATACATGATATCTTACTACAACCCACTCCTGTGACACACTTATGATATTTCGTGATTTTTGCTAAGCCCCCTTTCAAGCCTCACGTGATTAATGGACTGTCCCTTTCTATGCACGATTCGGTCTATTTTGTCTTTATATTAAACCCTTGGAAGTAGTGTAGCGTTAAGTCAATAGTCGGTGCTTCTTTTTGAGAGGCCGCAGTTATATAGTTAGTATTATATATAGTTACCGGTGGGCGGGCAGCGCCGGCGGCGTCTGGTCGTGCTTGGGCAACGGCCGCTTGCGGTACGAGGGGCAGTTGGCGCGCCGGTCCACGTGCCGATAGCACGCGTCGCACAGACAACTGTCTATCGTCAGTTTTTCCTCGTCTGCAACACAAACAAACGAATTGTATCAGATTTGAATGGTAGACCTTTGATTCTTTTTAGTGGTTGACAAGCTAGGTGTTTGACCACAACTCACCTGATGTTAAGCAACTTGAGTTAGCAAGCCAGCAGAGTACTAGAAAGTACCCTACAACCTTGCTATACTGTCCTATTAGCTTATTTGATAGTGTTTAAACGTAGCTTGTCAACCTTAAAAAATATATAGGTAACAATGAGTAGTGGTATTTGGTTACTCACTGTCCAGAACTTTTTTCTGGCGTTCGCTGCTCTTGATCTGCGCGATGTGGCATGGCGTGTCGAAGAGTCCGAACTTGCCACCGCAGTAGAAGCATTGGTCCTGGCACAGCCGCCCCGGGTGGATGCTGAACGAGGACGCTTTCTCCGGAATCACCAGGTTTAACGTCTCTTTGGGTTCGCTTGGCTCCGGAACGGCTTCTCCTTCTGTAGGTGACGACATTGTAAAAGACCGTGCTGGCTAATAGGTGTGATGTAAATTGAAAATTATCGTTTCTATATTGTTATTGGTAAAAAAACGGCCAAGTACGAGTCGGACTCACGCACGAAGGGTTCCGTACCATTATCTATGAAAAAGGCAAAAAAATCGCGTTTGTTGTACGGGAGCCTCTTAAATATTTATTTTATTTTGTTTTCAGTATTTGTTGTTAGAGCGGCAACAGAAATACATAATTTGTGAAAATTTCAACTGTCTAGCTATCGCTATTCTTGGGATACAGCCTGGTGACAGACAGACAGCGAAGTCTTAGTAATAGGGTCCCGTTTTTACCCTTTGGGTACGTAACCCTAAAATCTAGGGTAAGTACCTAATTAAGATTGGTATAAGGTATGAGTAGGAGGATTTTCACCCCTAAATCACCCAAATTAGGGATGAATATAAAATTGAATGTGTGTGTTGTGGAGATATTTCGTTTTTTTTTTATTAACGCTTTTCGTTTTTTTTTTACTTTTGTTTTTTTTACACATGTTGTAATTTTTTTATTGACATATTATATTTAATGATACCTGTATGAAATGTTATTACGGAATGTGACTTTTAACTGTGATGTTATCAATAATTTATTTGGGGAGAAGAGAATTGGTCTTAACTTATAACAGAACGGTAACCCAGTAATAGCAAGATAATAAACAATAAAAAAGTATACAAGTTTTATTTATGCAGGATTAATAAAATTTAAAAAAGTTTAATACAAGATAAAAAAAAATTAAATTATACAAGTCTTTTCATTCCCAATTGCATCCAAATATGTTAACCCTAAGCAGCATGAAGTAACAAACATACAAAAACATAACCCTCCCTTTTGCTTCGTCGCAGACGGGTAAAAATACACTTTCGATTTCTAATATTAGTGTGAGAAAACATAAATTAGTTTTTATTTATATAATCGGAATTTTCAGGCTGTAATCGCCCACTGCTGGGCTAACTTCTCTTCTTGTACACCACTCATACATACATGTACATACATACTAGTTCGACGCATTTTTTCAAAATTGATTAAATGTGCCAACTCTTTTTAGAGTTTTGGTAAGAACATGGAAGAATTAATGTCCTCGCATTGTACTATTTACCAAAAAATTACGTTTTTTCTGTATAAAAACAATGATTTTTTTATTCATAAAGTACCAAATTACGCGCGTGAGTGTGGGAGTGTGATATAATGTGACTTTTCATGGTACTGCCAACTCCATTGAAGCCTATAGTGGAGTCACCACTACTTTACAAGGGCATGACCGGAATCGCCCAATGCTTCCTTTGTGTAAATTTTACTGTGACTAAATATCGAAACATTAGAGATGGGCAAATGCACAAAGTGCGGCGCCAAACAAAGAAGAATCTTTACTCATTTTAAAAATGAAGTCAAATTGCATTGAAATGCTTATTTCTTTAAATTTTAAAAGATGACGTTTAAAATAAAAAGATAAGTAAATAATTAGTTATAATTTTTCTTTTGTTAGAAAAACAATCAAGTTTTTACAAATTTAAATAAATTCCTCGCCAGCCTCGCCAGTTTCACGATCCCATGAATTTTTTGAAGTATATTTTTTGGCAGATAAAAACGCGGCATCCATCGAAACTTGAAATAAATGTAATCAATGTATTATTTAAAAAAAAAAACATGCCATAGGTTAAAGTTCATGCCAATTTAAAAATTAATTCTACCACCAGCAACAATAACATTTTACAAATCATGCCAAAATAATATTTAAAAAAAAAACACTTTGCAAAGCGAAATTAAAAATGTATGGCAGACCCCTTATAGTCAATTAAATTTTTAATTTGATCCCTCTAGACTTTATGGTATATGGATCTATTAGTTTTTGTGTAGTAATTTAGTTTGATTACCTAGTTTGTGTGTTTTATGATAGCTCAGTGGTTAGCGCGGTGGGTTCACACGCCGAAAAGCGTGGGCTGAAACCCCAACAATGAGCTTGAGCTGCCAGTAAAGGCAAACATCGTGAGGCAACCATAGCATGGTGGTATTTTCTAGTACTCGGCTGGCTAGCTAGCACCCTTAAGTTGAAAATCTGCTGCCAAGCACCTAACAGTATGTTCCGTCAGCCTCACTTGAGAGCCATTTCCATTACAGTAAGTGTGGTTTACCATCTTCGACTACACCGTCACTTAACATCAGATGAGTTTTGGTCAAACACAAAAACCAACATAAAAGCTCGTTCCGAAAGAACAAGACAAAAATCAATGTCACACAAGTAAGTTCACATGCCCTCACAAAAATGATTCATATCACATTTATATGATACCACCTCAACCAACAATAAATATAGGATAGATGACTGATTAAGGCCACTTGCGACGACCACTCTTTGAAATTTAAAACAGTAAAAGTACTGTTTAAATCTACATTTGCTCAATGCAATGCGTATAAAAATTCAGCTAAAATTTTTGATCTTGCTTTTAAAACATATTGATATTTTGAAATTTAAAAAATGAACCCCTAGTTTAACTCTAATTTTGGTATTTTATATAAAACTAGCGACCCGCCCCGGCTTCGCACGGGTGCAATGTAGACCCTTTCGTATTACATTATTTTGATTTATCTCGTAAGGTTTAGCCAGCGTTTGTAAGCGCACAAAAACATGTTTTTTTACACATTACAAATCTTTAAAATTATCGGATTTTCTCTAGTATAATATGCATGTACTATACATATAAACCTTCCTCTTGAATCACTTTGTCTATTAATGGAAATCGCATCAAAATCCGTTGAGTAGTTTAAAAGATCTAAGCGTACAGACGGCGGGAAACGACTTTGTTTTATACTATGTAGAGATGCATAAAAATCAGTCATCTAACCTTTTATTCGGTTAATTTTACGTTAGCTGCCTTAATGATTGGTTTCAGTAGATACACCGATGCCACTCATTAAGTTTAACAGCTTACACGTGATCAGGAATATCAATGAAAAGTAATCACAAAAATTTTATGTAAATATTTAAAATCACACCTCTTATCTTAATAAACAAGGCACATTTTAGTTTCTTTAAAAAATATTAGAAAGCTTTAATAATCCTGACACATTGATCCTATGTGCAAACACATTTTGTTCTAAATGTTGATAAATAAAGATTTTTTTAATACTAAGTCTTTTAGTTTTATTTCCATAATTTCAAAACAATTGACCATGAAAATATATGATTATAAATATTTTGATATATATAAGGAAGTTGGTATATATAATATTTTAGACAAGCAGCAAGTTTTTCCCTATACCAGTGTCAAATTAGTATGTTTTATTACACTTTATTTATGAGTGTTCAATAACAAAGTAGTAGTGTTCAAGTAGTTTTTGTTTCGGTACTGCAGCTAGAGAAATTACAGGGCTGTTAGAGAATAACCATCAAAAGTCTCAAAGTATTAAGCACCAAAGCGGTGATACAGTGGACTTTGTTTTGTAACTTAAAGTTCTATTTATCGCTGCAATGGTCATAGCCATCCACCAAGCCAACCAAGTGTCTCAGTTGGTCTCATTACTTTTAAATAATTTAAAAAAACTTATATGTGAAGCTGAAAGTTATTATTTGAAGCGAATATTGAATCCGGAAGCGATGTCTTTAATTAAATGAAATTGTCCAATCGAATTAATCGCTACGGATTCGAGATACGAGACGAGAAATTTTGCAGCTAACAGTTATTTAACAGCATTCTGGGATAAGTTCTAGAATACTAGAAATATTTTCTATGTAGAGTGGGAGGGAATGGGTAGATGTTTGCACATAGGTCGCGGTTAGTTAGTAGCGACACTCCACACACCATGGTTAAGGCGGTTACTGTAATGACACTTTCTTTGCGCACCATCTGTTACGCCCGCGCCGCCCGCCTGTGGACAATATGATACACATTGTTAATAAGATTGGACGATAACGACATACGTGATGAAACCCGCTTCTCTAATAGTTCATTTTCGAAGATGTGATAATTCTGCTAAGCATGAATAGAGACTCCAGCAGTGGGACAGTTGACAAAAACAAGCCTATTATAGCGATGATAGCTCAGTGGATAGCGTGGTCAGTTCGCATGCAGAAGGGCGTGGGTTCAAACCCCAACAATGAGCTTGAGCTGTCGGTGAAGGAAAACATGGTGAGGAAACCATAGCGTGGTGGTAGAGAACTTTCTAGTACTCGGCTGGCTAGCTACCACTCTCAAGTTGAAAATCTGCCGCCAAGCATCTAATGGTGTTCCGGCAGCCTCACTTGAGAGCCAGTTCCATTCCAGGCTAGGTGTGCTTTACCATTTTCGACCACAGCGTCACTTAACATCAGGTGAGTTGTGGTCAAACACAAAGACTGTCAGCTATAAAAAAAAAAACCTAATTCTGTACATTTATTTATTTACAGAATATTTACCATGATTCTGTTCTGTACATTGTGTGTTGTTATATCCGCAAATAATTACATCAATGTTATTAAAAAAAAAATGGCTGTTGTATAAATGGTAAATTCATATGCTGCAGAAGTGGGAGCAAGAGGATTGCCAGCAATATCTCAGAAACACCTCAGCCTGGCATAAATATCTATAAATACATTGTGCAAAGAGGTAGGTCAAGATCATATTTGATTGGGCAGAGATTGAAATAAGCCATGTCCCAGCAACGTGATGGACCTGGCACCCATACGGTAAAACAAATAGTCGTTTAAAAATAGTATGATTATAAAATGAAGAAAATCACCTCTCGCCTCTCGATGGTATAGAAGGTGTCGTCGTCGGCCGGTGGGTCGCCGACGTCGGTGATCTGCTTGCCGCTTCTGTACTTGCTTTTCTGGAAGGTCATCTTCAAAGAGCTTCGGTTGTGCTTCTTCTTCTCGCGCTCAGCTCCGGCCCTGGATTGTTGAATTACAATTATATTAATCACAATTTTTAAGCATATTACTCTCATTTATGGTCAGTTGGGTAAATATGCAATATTTAAGTGTTTGTGTGTAGGTACATTTATTATTTCTACATACTGTAATTGCTACAGTGGAATTCGGAGAAAGGTGGCTTTTAACCGTACTAACACATATCCCACCGACAAAATGTTTTTAGAATTGTATCAAATTGAGTTTATAAAATGATCAAAGTAAACCAGTTTTTAGATACCAAACAGTATGTTTTCCGACCGCCCAAAATTCAGCAACAACCAACAAAGAATTTAAAAGTAACTTAACTTTAAATATCAAAATTATAATAGATGAGTGCATAAGTATAAAAAAATAATGCAAATGCTAGTTTATAGCATAGTTAGTTAGCTAGTTTTCAAACAATGAACGTTCTGACAGAAATGAAAAAGATTTGAGTATGTACCTATTCAATTTTATCACGGTCTTCAGTGTTCCCGTGTAGTCTCCGGATGATTTCGACGCTTTTCCTTTATTCGCCATTCCGCTGTATATCCTCTCCTTCTCTCTAAGTTTTTCTATTTTAGCCTCTTTTGCAGCTTTATGTGTGAGCAGTCCGAGAGTTCTGAGTACGTTTTCCTTGCGTTTCTGACTCTCCGGCGTCTCATGAAGAGAACTGGGACCGGGTTGGCTCTCTATAGAGCTTCGAGCCGACTTAGATGGCCGTCCGGAGCATTTCGCCGGTTTTGCTTCTTCTTTCATTTCGGCTTTAGTCTCCGATGTTACTTCCTTGTTCTCGATGTGAGACTCTGCTTGAGGTTCCTTCATTTCTTCGTCTTTCTTTTCAGTCTCTTCAGGTTTAGTTTCAGATTTTTCAGCTGTAGATTTTTCTTCGACGACTTCAATTTTTTCTGAAACGTCAGGCTTCTTTTTCGGGCCCTCGGGAGCTGGCATTTCTTCGACTTTTTCCGGCTCTGGCTGTTCTTCAACTTTAGACTCAATCGTAGTTTTATCTTCTATTTTTTCTTCGGATTTTTTATCTGGCACAGATTCTACTTTGGGAGTTTCTGCAGCGACAGGTATTTCGTCAGGCACAGGCTTGATGGTTTCTACCGGCGGCGGCAGAGCTTCAGTTTCGACTGACACTGCTTCAGGCGACTTGACCGCCACTGGGGCAGGGACGATAGAAATCGCCTGCGTTTGGTGCGTCGGCGATTTGATTTTTTCTATGGTTGCCATTTTTTCTTCTGCTTCCGCCGATTCAGACGATTTTCTTGGTACAGATTCTTCTCTAGATTTGCGCTTTGTAATAATCTGGACTTCGCTGGTAGATTTAGTGTCGGACACACGCGGTGTGATCGATATTTGACTGGAATCCAACATAACGCCTCCGATTTGGCTCGTGCTGGTAGGATGTAGAGTTGCAAACTGATGTAAATCGACATGGGACGATGTGCCTGATTTGTCGACAGACTTTTTAATTTCTGTCAAAGTCACATCTTTTCCCAGCGATTTCTCGAAAATACTAATGGCATCTGCATCTCGAGAATGGTTGGAACTCGTGGATTCCTTCCGAGCGCTAACACTGTTTTTCCTTTTAATTAGTGTTACTGAGTTGGGTAGATCGACGTCCAAAGATTTTCTGACTTGATCCCTCTTGACTATAGATATTGCTGAATTGTTTTCGAAACAGCTAAGTACATTTTCTTTTTCTAAAGGTTTTTCCGGCGAGCGCACAGATTGTATGTCTTTTAAGGGTTTGATGTCGGCGCCAGATTTAGTGATCAATACTACGTCATTTGTTACCATCATGGGTTTGGTATCGCTCGGTTTGGACTCAGATTCCTGTCTCTGTCTTCTCTTGTCGAACTCTTCGAATTCTTTCAGTCTGTCCATGAGCTTGTCAATGCTGGCTACAGTATTGCATTTGTAAGCTATCTCGTGTCTTGGGCCTTCTCCTTTCTCGCTGGAATCTTCATAGTGCAGTCTGATGGTCTCTCCATCGTCAACTTTTGAAGGTGTGGTTTCATTTGTAAGGGCAGAGACCGCTTTCTCTTTTACAGGCGTTTCTGGATTTGTCACTGCATTGCCTTCATTACTCTTGTTTAAGCCATAGAACTTGGTTACAGATTTAGTCTCCATTTGATCAGTCGCCGGAGTGCCCATGACGATATCGTGGTCCCGGTCAATGTTTTGGTCCAGATTTTTAATGAGGTCATCAATATCTTTAGATAGAGTCTCTATTGTTTCTTGTTTTTCATCTATTGTGTCTTGTGTGATAGTGCATGTGGGGGTAGTTTTAGTAGTTTCTTTGGTAGCCGGTTTCCGCGCCTCGGCCGCTGCTTTCTTCCCCCGCCTTGCTCTCCGTATATTTTTCGCCATAGCCTTCGAATTAAATGTCTCCGACATTATGGTCAATATATTGCTACGAGCTTGGAAAAGCGTATCATTTTCAGTCTTTGATGATTTGTCTTCTACATCTGATGTGTTTAAAGTGTCTACTTTTATCCTATTACTATTATTGTTGTCGGAGTCTAATGAAGTACTTCTGGTTAAGCTCAGTTTCTTCTTTTCATTTACAATGGAACTGGTTTCTGGGGCCAGTTTTGGTTCAGCTAATTTAGGGTCAATGTTAGAAGGCACTTTTTCAATAGTAGAGATCTGAACATTATTTTCAATATCTACACCTAGGTCAGTCTTGGATTTATCTAGTTTTTTGTTGAGCTCCCTGTCTGAGTCATTGAGCGTTTCGCTCATGCTCAGGTCAGACTCAGTGTTATCTGAGCATTTGGAAATCTCACTGCCATCCCGTGAACAGGAACGTCCCCTCTTCTGCTTTTTCAAGTCCTCACTGTTTGGCTCAGGATTTTTGGAATCTGAGAGCAGTCTGCGTCTTTTGTTTTGTTCCTTTTTAACAACCTCGTTTAATAAGTTGTTTTTAACTTTCCTTGGTTTGCCACTCCGAAGGTTTTTGCCTTCAAAAAGTGATGGACTGTTGCTTCTCTCGGAACGCATTGAATATGGGCTAGTCCGGGGACCAAGCACCAAAGTGCTCGGAGTATCACTAAGCATAGTCTTCATCATGGCCATATCAGAGCTAACTCTCTGTCTTCGACCAGCTGTTTTTGGACTGGAGGACCTTGAGTTAGAAGTGGTTTCCTCAACGGGTTCTTTCTTTATTTCCGAGTCCGGTATCAAGGTTACAGTCAAGAATACTTTTTCTTGAGCAGAGTCCGGATCAGGCTTGATAGCAGGCTTCCTACCACGCTTTACAACTTGTTTTATGACATGTTTTACTTTTTCTTTCACTACAGCAGTTTTTTTGCTCCGCAGAGTTTTTCTGATGCCAAGTGGACGTTTCTTGACTATTGCTTTAGGTTTAGGCTGGGTTTTCCTATCTTTGGAAGTTTTAGGCTCATCTTGGCTTTTTTCTTCAGTATCGGTGGCTTTCTTCCGGGCTCGAGTCTTGGGTTCGATTGGGGCTGGGTCTTCATCAATGCTTTTGTCTTGCTCTTCTTTTCCCTGTTTGGTTTTCATGATGGAATGTTTGGTGGGAGATAGTCCCGTTTTTTCGACATTAGGCAGCGACTGAACAGCTTGGAATCAAGAGTGAAGTGTCCTAAGAGGCTACCTAATGTTTCCTGTGGATTATCTTCTTTCCAACTCGTGTTGCCGCCAGCCAATGCTATTCTGAGGTTAGTGGTACTCCAGGAATCTCTTATCATGCAGGATCGCTATTCTTACCAATTACAGAAGTCTTCTATCTCAATGACCTTTTGATCTTTGAGCTAGAGCGTTTTTCCGTAACACGTCACCAATATCTTCCATTTGGACCTGAAACGTGACAAAACCTCATTATAACACCACATTACGAAGTAATTATGAACGTGGTCTTTCAAAAAAATGTCTTGATCAACATCTTCGAATAACAAAGAATTTAATGATAAAATCATATGATTTTTTAAATAAGCACAAAGTAAAAACCCCTCTCGAACATTATATGAGGTCAAATATACCATAATTCAACCTAATTCACTTAGAAATCGTGTCTACAAATAGTCGTAAACAAAAGCGAGCGCACGGTAATCAACAAGTTCGCGCAATAATATCGCATTATTTTCAATAGTAACACGTCACATTTCAGTATATCTAGTGTCTGAATGCAATAGTGCAAGTAAATACAAGCTAAAGTATTTGTTTACATCGCGCAGTACACAGAAAATCGCACCGGAAAACTCATGAAAAACTCGATGTTTTGATGTTGGGAGGTCGCAAGTGACACCTAACGCCACCTACCAGCTGAGCGGTGCGTGTGCGTCGACGAACGAAAGCACCAAATCATTTCCCTAGCCGTGGCGCACCTCTGATATGTCCTCACAAAATACTCACCAAAAGTCCAATGGAATCCCCAAAAACCACAATAAACAGTTACTTGGATACACAATGCACCATAATATGCGAAAAAGTTCAATATAAACTCACGATTAAACTTAGAAAACGATTTTTGAAAAGCCCGAATGTCTGCAGGCGTCCGCCATAATGTTTCCTTCGAAACGAATAATATAGTTCTTATTGCTCTTGTAGCAATTCGCTCTATTCGCTATTCAAAATGGCGACGGTGTTGCGATTACAGTGCGCATTTTTGCGTCTTTTTCCTGGAAAAACTGCTCAAATCCTGAACAACGCGATTGATTCGGGTACAAAACTTACTCCGGGATCACAATTGGTAATTATTTTATTAAATTTTCACTTGTTTCGTGCAATAATGTGGCTTTGACTGCGACATGTGACAGAGCGATGGCTGTACACCCCTCCGAATAGGTTTCTCTAGCTAAATTCGATAAGTTATTTTAATATATAGTTTTTTTTTTTTACTTTTGTGATAAGTTTTGATGACTTTTTCTATTGTGGGTGAAGTTATAACAGGTTACAACGACAAGGTTTTTTTATTGTGCAATATTTTACTAGTATTGTTTATTTTGCTTTTAATTCTGAATTGTTTGCTATATTAGTGGTTAGGATTGGAGAGTGAGGGTAAAGAACCTCCTGATAATGCGTATCGTCTCAATAATTAATGCTGTTTTGGGCTAAACATTTAGTTTACGGAGATTTAGCGGTGAAGATTATTTACTATAAGGCACGTGAAATGGGTAACGGCTACTGAGATAATGATAGTTGAGTTAACATCCAGTTATACTGATTTCCTTTTTGTAAAAATCTAGACACGCGGGAGCGTGTCAAGCCAAATTCATATATAGTACAGTTAGCAATCATTTACGTAATAGTGAATTACGTGATTTATTTCTAAGTTGATTCATTATGAGTGTTATTTTTTAATGATAAGCTTAATTAAAACCCCATTACCCCATAATTACCCTATTAGTTAAATTTATTGTTTTGTATTTCGTTTTTTGTTTTAAAATTAAAGAGGTTATCTATTGGTCTTATTACTTTGTATTGTACAGTGCTATGAGTCTACAGATAATGTTGTACTGTATGGCAATGTATATTAAAACGAAGTTTCGTTAAGTACCAAAACTATCACTAGAAACTTGAATGAATATTGAAATAATAACGAATTTACTGTGTTTGTTTCTCACTTGTATTCATTCCTCTTACAACAATTTTACATACTTTCAAGTAATAGTATCATAACGCTGTACTAATTTTGTCGTATAATATATACTAGTTTGTTAATCACCATGCTTCTTTGTTACAGATCCTTCGAAATTATTCCAACTATTCTCATTCACCGTTTGTTAGAAAAATAAAAGAGCAATACGAATATGAAATATCTAAAAATTCAAATGAATGGAAATATGTTGAAAAGCTACTACCGTTCGAAACTATTCCTAATTTAAAACCAAAACAACATTATCCTTCTGGCTGGATCCCACCAAAAGAAGAAGCTATTAATCAGCCTTACTTTATACGAAGAACCAAGAACTATGAACTTCCCATATACTTAAATATTACTTATCGTGGTATGCGTAAAATATCAAAAATGAGAAATATTGATGGTGACATTTGGCTGATGAACGACGAGATTAAAGCTTATTTGAAGAAAAAGAATAATCGTTACGTGGAAACTAGAGTTCATGAAGTAACTAAAATTATTGAAGCCAAAGGAGACTATGTTAATAATTTACGAGAATGGGCACATTCAAAAGGATTTTAGGCAGACAAAAATTATGTTGTAGTGATAATCTACTTTAAATAAACTGATTTATTGTTTCCTTGAATTATTTCATTGTCCAAATTCTTAGTTTATTTTGCATTATCCAATTTAATTATACGGTAACTAACTAATCATACAAAGAATTACCTAAATGCTGCATGAAATCAAATCTTACCAAATGTTAGGTAGTATGTTACAACATGACCTTAGTTATAACTAAATCACGAAGTCGATACGTTGCAGATACATTATTTGTGTACAGAGTAGAAAGATTATACAATTTAATGAAAATTCATCGATATTTTAAAGCGGCCCAAGATAAACTCAAGTTGAATTGGTGCTCCAAAGATATGTATTACCATAAGTTTATTTAATCATATATTTTGGTTTCTGTGTAGAAGAAGAATGCGTATTATTATATTGTATTGAACCTAATAAAACACTTAATAAATTAATGAATAAATATCTTAAGACATTTTACACAGTGTCATCTAGCCCCAAAGTAAGCAAACCTTGTACTATGGTAACCACATAACTGACAGAATACTTATATATGTATGTTTTGTAAATACCTACTTATAATACATACAGAACGCTCAGACACAGAACAAACATTTATCGTCACATGTTTGTCCTGGCAGAAATCGAACCCACACCCTACAGCTTTTGAAGTAGATATTCTACCAAATTAGCTAACAAAGCAGTATTAGTAATAATAATCACGACGTTGATCATTATAGGTCGAAAAATAACAGAAAATTATAGTAGTATCACTAACTAAAAGTACGTATATTTTTCTCTTCTTAATTTATTACTATTTTGTCAAATTATAGTGACATCCGCAATATTTTTTATTTTTTTATACATTGTTCATAAACATGGTGGTGATCGATGGATACGATCAATATATTTTATAAATTTCAACATCAAATACCTCCGTAATAAAATGAAAATAAAGGCCAACGGATCGACTATACATTCGATTTCTTTAAGTCTGACGGAACCCTAAAACGTCAATAATCAGAAACACGTGGATGATGAATTTTGTTAGATTTAAACATCGAAAGAATGAAATCAAGCTGTTGATTAGAAAATGTAGTATTTGTAACTTACAAGAAAACATTCTTTACAGATGTAAATGAAGAAATCACATTATTTTACAAAAATAAAATAATAAAATAACACAACTAAATCAAACTTGTGCGGAGGGGTGTACGCGGCATGAAGTTTGTTTTGTTCAGCCGCCGCCAGGGGCGCTGCAGACGGCGGAAGGTTTTATCTATGTAGCTATATAACATCCGCCCGAGTTGTGGGCCTCTCCAAGTCTCCACGATTAATATTTTCGACCCGATACCGCTCTGTCTTTGTTAAAAACAACTTTTCTGCTACGTATACACGTTTAATAAACGCTATGGCACGCTTTTCACGGCATAAATGGCTCGTATGACACGGAATTTACCTACTTTTAGGTTAACAAAAATCTTGTTGAAATGATTACGAAACGGCTATTGCTTGTTAATGCATTGTTTTAGAGAGATATTTAAATGTTTAAACTTATTGCATGTATCGTTTTAACTCTGCTCAGCTAATCAATGATCGATAGGCGACCATTTACGGATGCGTTGCGTAACTTTTAGATGTATGTACGTAGATACATGGATACATAGTTTAATACTTCATACATAACTATGTATGAAGTATTAAACTACATAATGATTTCCAAGGTCAAGCGCTTTCAGTCGTACACGTGTAGGTGCACTATTCTAGGCTTATGTCGAATCAATAGCAGAATTGTGGCTACGTGGGCAGAAACTAGAGGGTGGCTTTCGTTGATAGTTCTTTTGTGATAGTTTTAGAATATTTTTATCTGTGATTAATGTCTTTTCATTTAATTACTATATCCAGGGGATCTAGTTCTCAAATAATCTTGTGTTTCTGTCGCAATTAACTACCTACCTTATTTTTGCAAATACTATTTATATATACCCACGTAGGTAAGTGATTACTACTTAAAGCTAAGTAGATAGTACTTAACCTTGCGATTGTGATTATACGGATTATAGGTACCCAGTAGGTAGGTAAATACAAAAGTTTTAATAGAAGGTCCCTATCTAATTAAATTGAGCAAATAACTGTCTAAAAAGAGATATGTAGGTATTAGGTAAGTAATCACTTAGTATATTTAGACGCCCCAAATTAGGTTCTTAATTTTTATGTTATTTTAATTTAAGGTTTCTAGTTACGTAACGTAAATAAACAAGCAGACAGTCCGCGTAATGGTAAGATTGTCGCTGGACACCTGCAACATTTTACATTGTTAACACAGAGATATCCCGTTTTTAAAACAATACTCTCCATCTTTTATCATTTTGAATTTGATTTTTTATCTACTAGAATGAATGAATGAATGAATGAATGAATAACTCTTTATTGTACACACTTAAAATTACATAATACAGAAGAAATTAACTAGTTAATAGGTGTAACAACTGGCGACCTTATCGCTAAAAGCGATCTCTTCTAGGCAACCTTAGGATGGAAAGGATTAGAGGAAGAAAAAAACGCGGTGTGTCAATAACGAGGATATGCATATAAGAGAATACAAAATTATGACATATATCTACATTCTAATAATTATAATATATCCTAATACATAGATTAATTAGAATAACTAAAAATACACTAATATATAAAATATTATTATAATTACTAATATATAGAATATTTATTATTCATGAAAAAAAATATTTATTAGAATTGATATTAAACTCGAGAACCTCGTTGAATACAAACGTAATTTAGAATAATTGTCTCGATAGGTATTTAAATCAAAGATACACTTAAAATAAAGGTAGGTATATACTTGAAAATGTGTTTTTCGTAATCTGCTGAAAGATTTTATTATAAAAACTTGCAAATGCTTTATCAAGAGATAAAACTTTTTACTTTATCGGAATTCGTAAGACTTTTCGAGTACCTAATTTATATACATACAAGTATATGTATATAAAAATTATGCGTGTGTGTATATTATGTTAATTTTCAGATAATCTTCAGATTAGCCGAGCGGGTGATCCTGTGAAGTTTGGGAGCGATCGGATCAAGTCTTTTTAAATTTCTTTTATTTTTTCTAAAGTGCACCCAACCTCGGTATCGCAGATACCTATCTCAAGTGCAGCTGGGCGGGACACGTTGCTAGGCGAAGTGATGACAGGTGGAGTTAGGCCACCACTCTGTTGGTGGCCTATGCAAAGTAAGCGCAGCCAGCAGGATGGGTCCACGATATCCTCACCGTCGCGGGTCGAACCTGAACCAATTTGGCACAGCACCGAGGCAGATGGCATAATAAGAGAGAGGTCTATATCCAACAGTGGGATAAAGAAGACTGTGGATGATGATAATCATAGTGCGAAAAGGAGCGGGCCGCTAGTCTGTACTTCTATACTAATATTATAAAGAGAAAGGATTTGTATTTTTGTACTTTTGTAATGAATTAAGGTAAAAACTACAAGACCGATTTAAAAAAAATATTTTACCAATTAGAATTCTATATTATCCCTGAGTTATATATGGTATATTGTTAGGTGTACCCTACGAAAACATAAAATGCATATTGCATATGCACCACATTAGTATCTATATCGCACCCGTGCAAAGCCGGGGCGGGTCGCCAGTGCTAAATAAATTTGAAAAACTGTTTTACACACATAAACTTCCGTAACCGCCATATCGTTGCTGTGCTAAATGAGGCCATATGTACATATTGCTATATAAGACTGATGAATCATTGCTGTAATAAACGTACTTGAAATGCGACGTTATAGGGCTTTAAAACGTTCCTCTGCAAAAACCATTATTGAAATGTGTAAAAGAAATAGCCAGAAAATTTCAGATTGGCTAAATGTGGGTACCGCACCCAATAGCTTATACTTAGGTAGGTACAGAAACTTAAAGTTGGTTACTTAGTAAGTAGGGTAGTACATAGTATAAAATATTTCTTCGTAAACATCACTCACCTACCTTCATTTTAGTAAAATAGTGATATTGACTAAAATCATCTAGTTTATCTCTTTGACAGAGTAGGTGTTTCACCACAGCTCTCCTGATGTTAAGTGACTGCGTGATCAACAATGGTAAACACGCCTAACTTGGAATGGAAATAACTCTCAAGTAAGACTTCCCAAACATACTTTGATCACGATTTAATTTGTCGCTTACTCGATTTGTTAATTTAATTAAGTTATCAAGAAGCTTAATGAATGATAACTGAAAGAAAGTAGGTGTAAGCTAGTTCCGGATCCACATGAGCCGATAGTCACTGCTCAGCGTCTCACCTCTTCCCATTGAAAGAAGGGTAAAATACTGTTCACTACGCTAGTCAAGTGCGTCTTTTACACTTCGAGAAC
This sequence comes from Biston stratarius, assembly GCA_950106695.1. Classification (NCBI taxonomy): domain Eukaryota; kingdom Metazoa; phylum Arthropoda; class Insecta; order Lepidoptera; family Geometridae; genus Biston; species Biston stratarius. The sequence continues at coordinate 26,292,944 of OX467106.1, forward strand.
ATTAATAATTCTGAGCATATAATAGATAGAAAATCTTTTTCATTTTTTTCTACAAAAATAAAAAAAGAATACAGAAAACAAAAAAATCTTATGAGCTTATTGCCACAAGTAAAACAAAAAGGAAAGTAAATGTAAGTTTTATCACTACGGGGAGAGCTGTTAGGGAATCCCTGTATAATATATATTACTAGCTGCGCCGCGCGGTTTTACCAGGGTGGTGATGGATGATGAAAAGTATCCTATGTTTTATTCCAGGGCCTAAAGTATCTACATGCAAAATTTCATCCAGATCAGTTCAGCCGTTCTGGCGTGATTGAATAACAAACATCCATCCATACATTTATATTATTAGTGGAATTTTACATAGGGGAAAATTATATAGCATAATACCGAAGTAAATATATAAATCCAAAGTAAGTTTGTACAGGCTCAATGTACAGTCCTAATATTAGTGTTAACATAGAATGTGACTTTATTGTACACATTACATATTATATGTATCAAACAACGAAGATTTTCGGGCTGTTTGATAGGATCAATTGATTAAATTGTAAACTATAATGAAATTATGAAACGAGCAATAAAAAGCAGCCATGTTTAATCTAATGTAATCTAATACAGCCCGTAGACCTCTGACCTTCCATTGACCTTAAGGTACGTTTATTCCATACAGTAAACTTATAGGAAATAAAACTTTCTTTTACCGTTCCGAAATATTTTAGCTTTTTATTTACCAGTACCTGGATGACCGAGCTTTGCTCGGTTTTTCATTGCCTGAAAACACAGATAAAACGACATTTTCTGAAAATGAAACCTAGCTAGATCGATTTATCGCCCCCGAAACCTTCTGCATGCTATCTATATCTTTAAACGAGCAATTCTTGTATATATATATATATATATATATATATATATATATATACATATATATTCTGAATCTCGGAAACGACTCCAACGATTTTCATGAAATTTTGTATCCAGGGGGTTTCGGGGGCGAAAAATCGATCTAGCTAGGTTTCATTTTCAGAAAATGTCGTTTTATCCATGTTTTCAGCCGAGCAATGCTCGGTCAACCAGGTACTATATACATATATACAAGAATTGCTCGTTTAAAGGTATTAGATAGATAGATATAGCTGCGAAACGTGGATTTTATCTCTGATTTCCCAATATCCCTTATTATCAGGCAAAAGTTGTCAAAATTTCTATTAATCGCACTACTACCATGATAAAATTGAAAAAATTGGGGAGTGTACACACACACGTACACATTTTTGAACATTAAGAAGTCCTTCAGATTTCCATGTTTCAAGTCCTCAACGCAACGAATTCTTTGATCTTTTAGCTTTTTAGCAATAGTGTAATTAAATTTTGGATTTAGATGATAGGTATGTATACCAAACTGTTTCCCCCGATTTTGTTATCATATTTTTTTTAAACTCCTCTAAGTCTCCCACTATAATAGTAAATTATTTAAAGACTTTTTCACGTCAATAATTAAGACGAGATGAAGAATAGTTATGCATCTGATATGAGAGACCTTTGTCCTTTGTGCTAAAAACAATATTTTCGTGTCAACTATAAGGCGGAAAGAATTAAAGAATAAGTTTTTTAGGTTTTTATATCTAAGTGTAGGATTACATTATTCAACCCTAATCTGCCACTGAACCCTTGAATTTAAAGCCGTTACATAAGCGTATAGCATTGCCATTCAACGTGGCAATACATACAGTGGATTTTTTGAGCATTTAAATTTTCTCTAGACTTTCTTCGATCACTAAACAATCTAATTGTTTTGATGTAGGTAGGTAGGTACTTAGTAGGTTAAGTAATATTTTTAACCCCTCGTTGCAAACAGAAGCGTGCTGTAATTTTAATATAACGTGTGTAGGTTTATGTGTATTTTGTGGCAACGTAGCTCCCAAACTGCTAAATCAATTTTTATGTAGATTTTTTTTTCAATACACTAGACCAGGGATGGCGGAACTTTTTCCTTCGCGTGCCAATATTTACTAACGAAATATATGGCGGGCCAAGTTGTTGCATTTTTGGCTATTTTATTTATTGTAACAACGACAGACCGCGCGCGCCCAGTCTATAGCTTCATATTCGGTTTTCGCCCATTCTGCTCGCGCTAGCGAAACAATACGTGATTGTTTTATGCGAGCCGCGCACTGCCAATGAGATTAAAATTTCTAACAATACGAAAATTACACTTGATTTTTGTTTGATGGTCGCGGGCCAGATTTCAACGTTTCGCGGGCCGGGGATGGCCCGCGGGCCGTAGTTTCGCTAGATGCTTCCCTATGCATGCACTAGACGCATTAAATGTTTTAAAGAGCGCAGTTTTATGCAGTTGCACCGGGCGAATAAATGCTAGTTAGGGTACAAACTATAATACTTTGTATAACATCAAGGCTAATTTATCTCCCAGAAATATTTACCTACATGTTCCACAGGACGCAGGCGAAACCACGGCTACAGAAACCCGTGTCTCAACTAATAAAATTACCGTACCAATCTAAGAGGCCAGCCCAGTGAGGTAGGTAGGTCGGTAAACATCTAGATTCTGACCTCCTACGGATAAGGACGTCGGTCAGCCGTTGATAACTTTGTAAATGTTTGTTTGTTTAAAGTTTGAGTTACCTTTATTTGATCTATTGAATTTATGTTAGTATATACGCCCGAACATTAAGAAAATAACCTGACGTAGTTTGGAGACATGCCCCTACTTTGACTCCTTGAAAACAGTCACCGTTTGTGATCAAAACTATAGTCGGAATATCTGACCTAATGACCTTATTCAAACGTGATATATATATATATATATATAAATATATAGATAAATCGATGTGTGGAAGTAGGTATATATGTGAATGTTTTTCTGAAGTGCAGCTAGCCCTTCAGGCCTAGTACTTTAGAAAAAAATATGTATTGATTTGATCGCTACCAAACTACACAGGATCATCCGCTGGGCTAATATGAAGATTGTGTGAAAATTTCATCAAAATAGATCACACAGCTTTGGAGTCCATATGTAGATAACACACGGACAAACAGTAAACATTATTATCTATCTATGTATATTAGCATATACATTATATTGGTACTTATTTTATATTTGTATATATTTTAACATATGTATTATTATTATCTTCAAAGTATTTATTATAAGTATGTATATGATAAATTAGTCAGTATTGTGTATACTTATATATTATAACTTTATTTATATATATTTTTTTTATATTGCCAACCATATTAGCTGTGCCTTCTGTCCTGTGCATCCATAAGTTGTCTGGAATAAATCGCTTTAAGCGTAAAGCCGCCAATGTATTACCGCTCATTTTTGTTGTTTTTGTTTCTTGTTATATACTATATGTAATATGTTGGTGTACAATAAAGTAATATTATATTCTATAAAGACATCGACTACTGTTAAGAATATAAACACATATTTATATTATTTTATAAAACTAGTAATAAAATTAACATTAAACTATATATGGTATCAATATATATATACATATAATTATATACATACTAGATGACCCGGCAAACTTTGTATCGCCTAACAGTTAATAAATGTCGTGTTAACTTCTAGATAAACCTAATTTTATTAATGTAATGAAATGAATACAAACAAAATTACTAAGTTTAATAGTTTATTAAGATTGCGAACGTGACTTCGTTCGCGTTGACTTAAGAATTGGCTTCAGAGAGAAACTTAAACATGTTTAAGTAACAAAATAGCAATAGAAAATCCATTATGAATTAATTACCCAGATTAATAATTATAATTAGTACCTGGATGACCGAGCTTTGCTCGGAATTTTTCCGTTTTCTAATAATGAAACCTAGCTAGATCGATTTATCGCCTCCGAAACCCCCTGCATACTAAAATTCATGAAAATCGTTGGAGCCGTTTCCGAGATTCAGATTATATATATACACAAGAATTGCTCGTTTAAAGGAATTAGATTAGATAGATAGATAGATTAAGCCGTTTATTCCAGAATTATTGTCCTAAGACACATCTAGGTATACCAAATTTCAAGTGGATACGTCCTCTAGTTAGTTTATTGATAATCCCACAGGAACTTAACATTTTCCCGGGATAAAAAGTATCCTACATATATGCTAATCCAAGTAATAAACTAGCCGTGCGAAGTTTCACTCAAATCCTTTAAGCTGTTTTTGTGTGAACGAGTAACAAACATCAAAACACCCAAACATAGAAACTTTCACATGGTGGTAGATTCAAAAATGTAACTTAACGTTCATAAATGCCTTACCAGGGCCTAAAATGAATAAATGACTTTTTGATTTTGATTTGATTTTGACATTTATTATATTATGTAGGATAATAACAATATATATCTAATCTAATACCTTTAAACGAGCAATTCTTATATACATATATGTATATATATATATATATAATCTGAATCTCGGAAACGACTTCAACGATTTTCATAAAATTTTGTATGCAGGGGGTTTCGGGGGCGATAAATCAATCTAGCTAGGTTTCATTTTTAGAAAACGTCGTTTTATCCGTTTTTTCATCATCCGGGTATTATAAGTATTATGTAAGGAAAATAAATAAGGAGGATAAAAATTAAATAAAAGCACAAAAATCAAGTAATTCAATGGTTATATCAGCAAGACGTTTACATTATTGAAGCCATGTATTTTTCTGCATGGGATGCACTCGGGTTTGTTCTTTTAAATGAAGCACCTTGTGATATACAACATTTTTCGTTTTGTATGGGTAACTGGTTGCATCCCATGATTTCCTGGATAAAAAAACAAAAGACTATGAAATTAAATGACATAATTGTATTATCTAAAACTGTGTACAATTTAAGATAATAAATATTTGGTAGTACATTTTAAAACAGTTTTGTCCTCTTGGACATACAATATTTTAGTGTAAAGATTTAAAAAATAAATTAAATAACCACGACCAAAACATCCACTATAAGGACGACGTAAATCAGACGCAACCACTGAGAACCGACACAGAACTCGAAAATTCAAATACTCATTTAAGGATAAATTACGAAGTAATTTATAGATAACCAGGATTTTAATTCATTTTTAGGGTTCCGAACATCAAAAGGAAAAAACGGAACCCTTATAGGATCACTTTGTTGTCTGTCAAGACCCTTTTTCTCAGGAACGCGTGGAGGTATCAAGCTCAAATTCACATCAAATACTCAGGTCTACTGTCCCTTGGAACTGTGAAAAAATCAAACTTCTAAGCCAATGCAATCAAAAGATACAGCGGTTTATGATGCAAATTTTCGACACTCGCAATGAAATCCAAACCTACAGGGTACTTCCCATGAACTCAGAATCTTGAAATTTGGTACGAAGCAACGTCTTATAGTAAAGATAAAGGAAAAATTGCGAAAAGCATAAATTACCATTAAAAAAAAAACATGACTTTTACTTATGTTTGCTTTGCTTTACTTTGCTTTATGTTTTAATTCCAGGTACAAGTTATCCAAATTCCAACAAAATCCTTTAAACCATTACAACATGAAACATAATCTTACATACATACAAACATAAAAACTTTCACTTTTACAATATTTGTATGATCTACTTACCTAATTATACTCGTATACCTATACAAATACATGTCCTTTGAAATTTTGGCGATTACGTCACGATGAAGGTAATTAGTCACAAAGGTAAAGTATTAAAAAGTTACGTCACTGATGTTATATGCGGACGTGACGTCACGCTAACACGTGTGTTTTAGCATTATTATACTGGTGACGTCATCATCAGCCTAGGCCAGTCCACAGCTGGCTTTTCAGTAAATTTTTTTATGATTGACAAGCTAGGTGTTTGACCACAGCTCGGCTAATGTTAAGTGACGGTGTGGTCGAAGATGGTAAAGCCTATCTAGCCTGGAATAGCTCAAGTGAGGCAGCTGGAACACACCGTTAGATGCTTGGCGGCTGATTTTCAACTTGAGGGTGGTAGCTAGCCAGCCGAGTACTGGGAATATTACTAAGTACATGTCCTTTAAAATTTTGGTATTAACTATAATAATGTATTATATTACCTATGTTATAGGACACTATTTATTATTATAGTTATTATAGTATTTTATAGCTATAGAGATAATTATGACCACCAACTCGTCTAAAACAATTAAAAGTAAAATGTACAATAGAAACATTTTTTTTAATTATTATTTTGGATCAAATCGGAACTGTTAGGGTGAACCCTGAGGGTGAACCAGTTGTCCGAGACAAGTTTTAGGGACTATTTAATATCGGCTGCTATAAATAATCGGCAGAATCGGTTCAATTTATAAGAAATAAGGCCACATTATTTAATAACACATTTTTTTTTTGACACCGCTTTTTCACAATTTGCCCGTATTAAGTATTTAGATATTTTTAAGAAAATTAAAATAAATCTATAAATTATATATATTTGATCTACTATAGGGACCAAACGCTTAGAGGAGGCTTCAGGTGACTAGAATGCTGGCATTTACTTTGGTCAAAACCTTAGCATTGCCATCTAGCATTCTGGCCACATATTCCTCCTCTAATGGACTTCTAGATTAGGTTATCTTTATAAATAGTGTAAGTAGTATTCAGTTTAAGGTATTTTTTTAAGTTGTTATTAGTTTTTGTCTGTATTAAATGGATTACGTTACTAAAAAAAATAATTATACTGTCTTCACGAGTTATATCAGGGTCAAGTCCGATCTTGTCCTAATAAAGTAGAACTTATTTAATAAAAGCTTCGACAGAGTTTTGCAAACAATAAGAAATGACATTACATCACTTTCCCACGCTTAAACAAGTAATTCAGCACTTTATGATTATCATATTTTTTTTTATACAATCATACACTAGAAAAAAACAAGTTTTGAAAGAATAACAAGATTTTTCTTGTTATGAAGCTTACCAATAATAATAACTGAGACTGTATTTTTTAAATGTATTCTTTTGTTATATCCTACTACAGTTCTAAGATTTTATCTCTAAATGTTTATTTAAAAAAATCGAGGCTTTAGATTATTTTATTTATAGCTATATATATAAATTTGGTGTGCCGTGGTGGTGCCGGCGTAAGAATAGTACCCCACCCTCTCTACCCGTGGTTGCCGTAAGAGTCGGCTAAGGGATGTATTACGGAAGATGGGCAGCAGCGTCTTCCTTGAACAATCATACCTAACTGTGCTCGCCAACCCGCCTGCCAAGCGTGGCGAGTGTTGGCAAACCTCCCAGCTTTTTTGACCTTAAACCTTTTGAGAGTGACCCATATGGAATACTTTTATTACTTTCTTGAGAGTTACCCATGATGCGACACCATGCGATCAATATCAAGAATGAGTGAGAGAGATCAACGGGAGTTTACTAAACTTGTGTCTTTTCGAGTTTTTATAAATAAAAATGGTCATATTTTATTTATAACGTCCCGAGTTACGTGCGTGTGTGTGGAAAAATATGAATCGTCATGTTGCTACCAAACACTATTGAAGCTTGTAGTAAAGTCGCCACTTTTATTACGGCGTGACCGGACTCAACAAGACTTACTTTGTGTGACTTTCAATGTGATTTACACTTAAGTTTGTAATTTTATTTTTAATATAATAGCTACTTGTAAATATCACAACCAAACAGCTCAAACTGCGACGTCAAAAACAAAGAAAAAGATAATTGTACGATGTCATTATTATAGATCAAGATCTGCTATTGTCCATACAGTTTTGGTGAAAACACGAAAGCAACCGTGTCACCCAATTGTATTTTTACCAAAACTTGTGTTTTTTTTGGGTGCAGATGTAGGTACCTATAAAAATTCATAAAGTGCCGAATTACAAGTGTAACTATGGAAAAGTGTTAAAATGTTACATGATTTTTCGTGTTGCTTCCAAAACTTCATTGTTTGGTAAAATCGCCACTATTTTACTAAGGCACGACTGGACTCGACTGTAAATTAGACTGTGACTTAGACCCATTAAACTTGATTTTGCATGATATAGGTACGTGACAATATCTAAACAGTGTCAACTGGCAAATAGAGAAACTGCGACGCCACAAAAGAAAAAAAAAGAAGACGGTCCAAACATTTTTTTTTGCTTTAACATCAAGCCATATCGTCAAATCAACTCTGAGTCACGTCGCAAACAAATACAAATTAATACTCTTTTATTCAACGAATCGTTATTAACAATTTGATAACTAATTTTAATGCAGATATAAGAACAATATGATATTACCATTCTGTTATTATTACCTAATTTATCTTTCTATTTTAATTTTTAACTTAGTTTTTTTAAGTTCAATTTCATTTGTTTATATCCTCAATAAACTCCAATTCTAACTCCAAAGAGGTAGAAATTATTTATGGACTGCCAGATTCTTTCCTCCAAGTAAGAAATCATCCTATTGCAACGATTAGGTTACCTAGTTGGCTAATTGTTAAATAAATATACTTTATTTAAAAATGCAGGTTATGATGAGGCCCAAAAAATAAAATTATAAAAAAAATCTTCAATATACAAAATTTTATACAGCTATTCTTCCTGCCACTGCACAAAAGACGCTGCGGCTCAAATAAAATGCAATCGCGAAAGGAGAGCAATTTACGAGTCATGACCTCGCATGACTCCGCCGAATGAAAATCAGTATTAGCCTTTTCCGCAAAGTAAAACCAATAAGTTTCAGCTGGTATTTTTTAACAAAATTACTGTCTGTATTGCCGTAGTATTAAAAAAATGGTCGAACATGTTACACAACACAATTTTTTAACGGCCTTTTAAGCTTCTATTAATGGGAATAGTTCCCAAAAAGCTGGCCCCATACAGCATTGTATGGAAATACTAAAACGTTGTGCAATAGATGCCAGCGTTTTGATCACATTTATAATAATACATACATAAATTACTAGCTTACGCTCTCCATTTTGTCTGCATTAACTTTGCGCTATGTTATTATTAGATTAAGGATAAAGGATACCTTTGGTCCCAGAATAATTTTCTATAAGACGCACCTATATCAAATTTCAAGTGTTGAGTAAGTAGTTAGTAGTGGTCATATATGTTATTTCACGTAATAAACTATATCTGTGCTAAATTTCATCTAAATATGTTCAGCCGTTTTTGCTTCATTGAGTAACAAACATCCGAACATCTTAACATACAAACTTTCACATTTATAATATTAGTAGGATAAGACACATTTAAATCACTACATATGATAAAACAAGGTTCCCGCGTCTATCTGTCTGTCAGAACCAGAAACTCAAAAACTACTGAATGGATTTTCATACGGTTTTCACCATTTTCACAAACCAGGAATTCATGACGATGGCTAAAATGTATAATTTATTGATGTTTTGTGTAAGTTACGCTCTGCTATCCATAGTTAAATAAGTATCAGGATACCGAGTTGCTAGTATATTATAATATTATAAATACTTATATATATCTAATAATTGAATATATTTATCCTAATGTTGGTAGATATTATGAAACCTAATTATGACTTCATTGTTTACCGGCTCGCGTCTATCTCAAATGAGTTGAGTTTAAATAAAATATTGCTCTACCAATCTCTTTGACAGAGTTGCTAAACAATTTTTCTGATTGATTTGTCTCGAACTGATAAACAAAGTTGTAAAATCGAAGTGTTAGTGACGCGGATCAGGCCATGTGTACCTGAATATGTGTACATTTTTGAACACTAAGAAGTCCTTCAAATTTCCACTCACTCGACGTAAAGAATTTATTGATCCTTAAGTATCGACTGGTGTAGTTAAATTTTATATGCAATTGTAGATGATATATATGTAACTGCAACACCAAACAGTATCCCCGATTTTTAACCGACTTAAAAAAAAGAGGAGGTTCTCAATTCGTCTGAATCTCTTTTTAGGGTTCCGTACCCAAGGGGTAAAACGGGACCCTATTACTTAGACTCCGCTGTCCGTCCGTCTGTCTGTCACCAGGCTGTATCTCATGAACTGTGATAGTTAGACAGTTGAAATTTTCACAGATAGGTAATGTATTTTTGTTGCCGCTATAACAACAAATACTAAAAAACAGAATAAAATAAATATTTAAGGGGGCTCTCATATTTAAGACATGATTTTTTTGCCGTTTTTATCTATCTAATACCTTTAAACGAGCAATTCTTGTATATATGTGTTTATATATATAATCTGAATCTCGGAAAGGGCTCCAACGATTTTCATGAAATTTAGTATACAGTTTTGGGGGCGATAAATCGATCTAGCTAGGTTTCATTTTTAGAAAACGTCGTTTTATCCGTGTTTTCAGGCAATAAAATACTGCTACAATATCATTAGAATACGAAGGTAAATTTCGCCACTTTTTACAAGGTTATAATAGCTCAGGTGGGAAATCGGCCGGTCCCGAAACCAGAAGACCCCGGTTCGAGTCCAGATGTTTATTTTTTTCCCCCTTTTTTTTGAAGTTCCTTCTTAAAAAAACAAGCAAAGTTCGGTCATCCGGGTACTAGCTAATGGTACGGAACCCTTCGTGCGCGAGTCCGACTCACACTTGGCCGGTTTTTTAAGTTTTGTATGTTATAATGTATGTATGTCTGGTGTATAATAAAGTTGTATTCTATTCTACTTTCTAGAACAATTATTTTGATCTGAGGAGTAGTAATTCAGGTGAGCTGATGGAAGGTACAACTCTTTGTTATTTGAAAGAATATCTTTCAGATTGGTCTCCATAAAAATTTCATAATCGATTCAGTAGTTTGATCTTTAAACCTTAAACCTAGCTGTGTTTGGGCTTAGGCTCACGGAGTTGATTTTCTTAAAATTGTAAATTTATACTTTTGTTATCATCAGTTTTCTGATATGCATCTTAGGCATATTATTGCCTATATGCATCTTATTCACGTCAAAATTTGCCACTTCAAGCGAATTAAGACAAGGTGTATATAACTTTGTAAGTAAAAAGCTTGTTTTAATTTATTTTTAACTTTTTCGTAGATAAGAATTTTAAATATTGCTCCTTAAGACCAATCAATCAAGCTCAAAATCGGTGGGATTATGTTATTTTATCGCAAACATACCGTGGCCACCTTCTAGCTTCATCACCAGACCCTGGATATCGTCTAGGCATATCGTCAAGACGAATCAATCGAGTCCAAACTCGATGGGTTTATCTTGTTTAGTTCGGAAGTCCCTATGGCCATCTTCCGTCTCCATTATCAGACCAGCTTGGTACCACATAATTGTATTGTCACCGAAGTTATTTTTTTTTACAGGCGAGGTTTTTGACCACAACTCACCTGATGTTAAGTGACGGTTTGGACGAAGATGGTAAAGCACACCTAGCTTGGAATGGAACTGGCTCTCAAGTGAGGCTGCCGGAACACACCGTTAGATGCTTGGCGGCAGATTTCAACTTGAGGGTGGTAGCTAGCCAGCCGAGTACTAGAAAGTACCCTACCACCACGTAATGGTTTCCTCACGATGTTTTCCTTCATCGGCAGCTCAAGCTCATTGTTGGGGTTGAACCCACGCCCTTCGGCATGCGAACCGACCGCGCTAACCACTGAGCTATCATCGACATAAGTACACAAGTACACTAACAAATACATAAGTACACTAAATTTCAGTGCAATCGGACAACGAAAAGTGGGTCAAATTCAACTTGCAAGATTTCACCCTAACAAACATACATACATTGCAAGTTAAATAAAAACTTGTAAAAAGTATTAAAAAAAGTTTGTAGAAAGTATATAGAACATTCTGGCATTATGTTTATGAAAAACGTTCTAAAGTATTACTTTGCCCGTCTGACTAGCTTATTCTTCACGTGTCCTAATTTAGTCCTTATGACCTCCACTCGAGGTCGCGCCACGACCCGGACGGCTAACCTAGATCCGCTTGAATACCTATCAACACAGCTAGGCATGAAAAACAACCCAATTACTAGACGCCCTCAAAAAACGAGGTGAAATAGTTATTTTGATGATTCTTTAAACGTGAATTATTGTCCTCAAATCAAATCAATTATTTGCTAGAATACATGTGTATAAGAGGATCTATATTACGCTACTAGCATGTCCGCTTGGGTTCAGAGTAGAATTAAACATGTTTAAGTAATTTACAAGAGAGAAATAGTTTAATCTGTCATGAAACTTACCTAGATTACCTAATATAAAAGATACCTTTTATTCCAGAATAATGTTCCGTGAGACACATTTGTACCAGATGTTAAGATACATCGTGTAGCTCGTTTCTTGATAATTTATTTTTTTATATTATTTGTTGTTTTGAATGGTATTTAATTTAATTGATTATCCTGAATTTATTAATTGCATGTTGTGCTTCCTTAGATAAGCAACACAATTAGTATTCTTAAGTTTTAATTAGTTGGTGTTTTATGTATTGTAGTTGTTATTGTGAAGCCTAATAAATAAAATAAAAAATAATCTCAAGGGAATCTAAAATATTCCCGGGATAAAAAGTATAATATATGTTTTAATCCAGGTGATAAACTATATGTGTGCCAATTTTCATCCAAATCCATTCAGCGGGTTTTACGTGACTGAGTAACAAACATCCAAACATAGAAACTTTCACATTTATAATATTACCTAGCTGCGCCCCGCGGCTTTACCCACGTGGTGATGGATGATGATAATGAAAAGTATCCTATGTCTTATTCCAGGGCCTAAAGTACCTACATGCAAAATTTCACCCAGATCCGTTGAGTAGTTTACGCATGAAGGCGTAACAAACAAACTCACATTCGCATTTATAATATTAGTTAGGAGTAGGGTAAATAGGGTTAGGGAAAATCATAAACTCTTTAACATTGCTGAAACATTTGCTAAAATGCCAATCAGTCAAAGAGTTTTGAGTGCGGAGTGCGGTTTTTTTAAATAGATAGAGTGATTGAAGAGGAAGGTTTGTATGTATAATAACATACATTAAATAGTGGAGAAATACTGTTATTTTTGAGGATAATACCCGTGCGAAGCCGGAGCGGGCCGCTAGTTTAGTACTAATCAATGCTCATATCTAGGAAGAAACATTCTATTGGCGTTTTCTATTTGCTACATTAAGTTTTCATTCAGTTGTCCAGTCGTGAAAAGGTAACAAACAAAAAGATGGAAAGAGTTTTTGTGGCGATGATAGCCCAGTGATTAGCGCGGTCGGTTCACACGCCGAAGGATATGGATTCAAACCCCAACAATGAGCTTGAGCTGCCGGTGAAGGAAAACATGATGATAGCATGATGGTAGGGTTCTAGTATTCGACTGGCTAGCGAGTTGAAAATTTGTCGCCAAGCACCTAACGGTGTGCTCCGACAACCTCGTATTTACCATCTTCGACCACACAGTCACATAACATCGGGTGAGCTGTGGCCAAACACTTAGCCTGTCAACCACAAAAATAAGTTTTTGAATACCATTCCAACCTCGAGTTTTAAAGAGAACATAACTATCAAGTCAATCAAGGTTATTAATAACTTATTCAATAATTACACTAGCTAATATCTTACGTGATTTTGGCACTCCGTGCAAGTAAAACTGGCATGTAATTAGGTAAGTACCACGTTGTTACTACCCGTGAAAAATTAGGTGACTGAAGTAATTAGTACTTTATTGTAACAATATACACGCAGGTTTTAAATATTTGAATATTTAATAGAGTGACACGCGAGCGAGCGTCTGACCTGACAGTAAAAAGGTAACCATTCCCACATAAAACGAGAAGTATTGTCTTCATTTCAGTTATAAGAAAATTAGCTTATATAGGTTTATAAAGTTTGGGGTGTATTGAGCCGAAAGAAGTTTTTTGGCTAGGTATGTCAAATACCTAGCCAAAAAACTTAAACTTAAAACCTACCTAGGCACATCTCACCTGATGTTAAAGTCCTATCGGGCGTTGTATTTGAGGTTCATAAGGGCTTCAATGTGCCGTGGTGGTGCCAGCGTAAGAATAGTACCCCACCCTCTCTACCCGTGGTTGCCGTAAGAGTCGGCTAAAGGATGTAATCCGGAAGATGGGCAGCAGCGTCTTCCTTGAACAATCACACCTATGGGCTATTCTAAGGCCGTCACCACCACAGCATAAATGATATGTGAAGTCATCTAACCCAATTTGGCAAACGTGGTGGAATATGGCATTACTTTTCTTACAATAAGAAGAGGCTTGCGCCCTGCACTGACACAGTTTTTAAAAACAGTATAGTTTTTTATATTGACATATTTTTATATTGGCATATTTTATATAGATAGTATTTTTATATTGACATGTTTGTATACTTTGACATTTTGTTTTTATTCATTGACATGTTATCAGTTGAGTGTTCTAAAGCTCTTATAATGATATATTGTAATGATATTACAGAATTGACTTGTAACATTGGTGTTGTCAATATAATATTTGTATTTGTGCTAATATGGAGCTTTGGTCGAACACCAAGTCGGTAAAATAAAAATCCAATAAATTGAGATTTTTCTTGGAACTCCACTGCAGTTTTATCAACATTAACGATTACACTCATGAACTAGCTGAATCCTCTCCGCTTCTAAAGAGACGCGGATCCATCTGAATGTAACTTGTTACTTTTGTTTCCCAGGAAATACTTTGTAAAGCTTTATGACCCCATTCTTTCGCCGGAGCGTCGCTACCGCGCGTACCTGCTTCGAGTCACCTCCCAATGACTTTTTATTTAACCTAAAAATCTCAATATGTTGATAGCCGTGAATGATGTCGTCTATATAATACTCCGTTAGTATTAAAGATACAAACTAAGACGTCTTCATACATTCTATGTGTGTAAAAATGAATCTCTATGAAAACGTATATTTTTTTTAATATTCTCCTGGGTTAAGTAAACCTATCGCTGGCTTTACTTTACGTATTTTATAGTAAGAGATAACGGTTGTCCATGACCATTGCAGCGGTAACTAGAATCTCTACATAGTATAAAAGAAAGTCGCTTCACGCCGTCTGTATGCTTAGATCTTTTAAACTACGCAACGGATTTTAATGCGGTTTCCATCAATAGACAGAGTAAATTTCCTCTTCCCATATTGTAGAAAAAAAAAAATATAAATCCAAGTTAACAAAGGACACGGACTCCGCTGTCTGTGGAGTGTAATAAAAAAAATAATAATAGACAGAGTGATGTAAAAGGAGTGGCGGGGGGCAAAACCTTAATTTGATGTGGGCAGGGTAAATTTCGCGAGGCCCTCTTCTCTTCTTCGAACATGTATGTTACTACATTCCATTCATTGTTTGCTGTCCATTGCTTTTATTTTGTAATCATCTTGACTATGGGCTGGTATGAGCAAGTAACGTACAGCGAACAGGGAATGGAAGAGCTATCAAAAGATGCCGTTGAGAACCTGACAGTAACGTAAACAAACAGAATCGGAATCTCCAGCGCTGGCCGGCAGAATTCCCCGCAACGAAGTAACGCCAGCAGATGTGTTAAAAATAAAATTGACAATAATAATATTTATCGTTTTATGGAAAGTATAATTTTTTCGTCACGTTCATGGATTGGTAATGTATAAGCCTTCGAGGCACGAGGCCCCTCGCACTGCGAGGCCGTAGGCAGTGGCTCACGTCGCCCACGCCTTACGCTGTTCAAAAGGAAGGTTTATATGTATAATACATGCATATGCACCACATTAGTCTTTACATTGTACCCGTGCGAAGCCAGGGCGGGTCGCTAGTTTTCAATAACAAAATACAATTACGGGCATCGCTGCTTTGGCGCGCATTACTTTGAAACGATGATTAGTCTCAACAGCCCAGTAATTTACGATATAAGGTACCTTTCAAATCGGAATAACAGTAACCTGTAATGATTAAAGTAGTTATTAAAATAAAGGAATATTTTTCTTAATCTTTTTTCCGGTGTCACGAATAGACGAAGGAAAGAATTCAACGCTCCCGTCTCTATTTCTCTGGTAAAATTTTATTGTGTATAATTTTATTTTATTTCTAAATGTGAAAAGTGAGTACTTTAGATGCAGTTACCTACTTTTTTATGGGTGATAGGCTAAGTCCGCCGTACTCAAAGTGTGCTCCGTGAAACCCTAGGGATCTGCAAAGCCTCTGTGAAGGAACCGCGAAAATACTGGTCATAATGTAAAAAAAAACTAAAATGTTACCTTACATATAAATATCACTACATATTATAAAACAAAGTCGTCAACCGCGTCTGTCTGTTCGCGATAAAATTAAAAACTACAGAACGGATTATCATGCGAGTTTCACCAATAGATAGAGCGATTCACGTGGAAGGTTTTATATAATGGTTGGCTGGTGTTGGGCTATTTGGTATAGATGGGATAAAAATTTAAAAAATGGGTCACGTAGTATGGGTACGTTCCCTTACTATATATAAGCTTAGATGGTGTTTCGGAATTTGTTGTTATGTTTCACCACATTATACCACACCTACACTCGCGCTTATAATTCGGTACTTGATGAATAAACACCACTATTTATATACAAAAAATACCGAAAAACAAGTTTAGAAAAAAAAAACAGACAAAACAACAATTATATTCTTTATAATCTAGTATTACCATATATTTCATGTAGAAGTTCATTCGCTTTAAGAACACAGCTGACAATTACAGTAGATAAATTGATAAAATGTAGATAAAAACAACTAGGTATATACACGTTTTAGAGGTCAAAATACTAGTCAAAAATGACGCAATCCACCTACTATTTACAAATTATTTGTCAAAACTCGTATTTCATTTAATACATTTTCAAGTGACAAGCGTAACAAAATCTTCAAAGAGCCAAAGCTGTTTTAAATTGTACTTGAAAAATTGCATTGAAAAATCTCCAAAGCCTTGAATATTGCCGCATATTTGCTTGTCTGTCGGTTTTCTACCGAATGCACTTTGGAGAGTGCGCTTCAGATTTGCATGACCTAATTTAACCACGCCCATTCTACCGTGGGATAGCTAGGAACTGTAAAAATTGACACACCTTCATGGTTGATATTCCAAAAACGAACTAAACGTTAAGAAATTAACCATATTTCATTGTAAGAACCGTTAAACAATGGAGTTTGCTGGTCGAGTAGATAGATACAATCTTCAAGTCGCGATTGAATCGATTTATTCTAGGTAAGCATGCTCCATTGTACCTACGCTTAATATCTGGCGAGATGGCAAACAGACGCTAGTAATAATTTTGTAATAAAAACAAATATGTTCAACTTACATTAAACCAGAAACTTACTTTAAAAAACAAAAAATCTAAAAAAATATCATTGTAAAATCAAAACATTAACTCCGCCACTTAATATGGTAGAAATAAGTTGTCTCTATATACTCGAGACCAATATCTCTTTGCAAGGCCTGACAAATCAATATAGAAATTTTATTTTTTGTAATCTTTACAGATCATTTAAGTTCTTAGAAGGAAATTACTTATGTAAAAATAATAATTTACAAAATATCCATCCTCGTTTCTAAATAACGTCACATAAGTGAAAAACAAAATCTTATCTTTAAGATCTTTGTTGGTATGCAAAATTATAGATCTATTCATCAATCTAAATAAACAAATCTATAATTCGGAAAACTAAATACTAAGATACGCAGTATATTGCGAAGACTTATAGAGAAAGCATAAGAACAACAGGAAAAACTCTTAAATAGCAACAGGTTTGTTTCTTATATAAGAAACATAAATATGTATATTTAGATACTGAATGTGGCGTTATGAATGGATAACTTTATACCTTACACCACATCACATCATCAGCCATAGGAATCCATCCAGTGCTGGACATAAGCCTCCTCCTGGGGGGGTTTTGCCAATACTCGCCACGCTTGGCAGGCGGGTTGGCGAGCGCAGTAAGGTGTGACTGTTCAAGGAAGACGCTGCTGCCCATCTTCCGGATTACATCCCTTAGCCGACTCTTACGGCAACCACGGGTAGAGAGGGTGGGGTACTATTCTTACGCCGGCATCACCACGGCATATACCTATCGATATATAATACATAATGATCAGAAGACCAAAAAATAAGAGTTCTTTAAAAGTAACATAGTTATCAAGTTTTTCGATATTTTTTTTGTAGATGCAAGTTTCCATTAATAACGCTACACCTGTATGTAGGACTTAATAGGTCTAAAGATATAAAGAATATATGTATATATGTAAGTTTTACTACGGAAACTAACGTGGATTTGACACATTTTTGTTTTACTTATGTGGGATTACTCATGTTTAATCATATCCAAAACTCCGACTATAGATGCTACGCTACATGTACCATCTTTGACCACGTCGTCTCTTAACATCAGGTAAGTTGTGGTCAAACGCTTAGCCTGTTAAATATGAAAAACAGGTTTCGGCAGAGTGTTTGAAGTAACACAAAAATACATTT
This sequence comes from Biston stratarius, assembly GCA_950106695.1. Taxonomy (NCBI): domain Eukaryota; kingdom Metazoa; phylum Arthropoda; class Insecta; order Lepidoptera; family Geometridae; genus Biston; species Biston stratarius. The sequence continues at coordinate 26,311,352 of OX467106.1, forward strand.
ACTACATGTACCACATAATATAGATTTCCTACGGTCGAGCACGTTATTAGGCACTTTAAAAAAAACTATTATTTCTATTGATTTGAAAAATAAATACATGTTTTCAAATTCAGGTAGAATTTATTGTAGAAACTGTGTTACATTTAGGTCTAGTTAATTGTACTTTATTCTAACTTTACTATTTTATTAATGATTTGATTGATAATTTATATATTATATTTTTTATTAATTACTTACCTGACCTCCTTACAAAATTGCCTAAATGACATTCTGCGAAAATGACGCTTTGTGAAAGTGACTCTAGGTAAAATTGGCGGTGTTTGTGAAAGTGACATTATACGAAACTAACCAAATATTTTACGATGACATTTTGCAAAAGTGACGTTATGCTTTAAAACCAATTTTTGTCGCCTCCGCCATAAACTCAAATACGGACTTCTCAAGAGAGTTTGGAATCCAATATAGCTGAAATATGAATCATTTTTATTTATCATATTGTACTACTTATGATAGGTTTGTACGTGGGACGTCTCGGTTCCCGTCTATTTATAACGCCCCGGAATGTCAACTGTATTTTAGGTAACTCAGGGTTTTATTACAAGACGTTATCTAAAATGTTTTTACATTCTGTTTATAAGATGAATGGTACTTTAGCTTTTATGTCTTTACTTAAAGAAGAGATACATTTGAAGTCTTTAAAAATATACTAACAATAGAATGTCTCAAGTAAATAGTGCAAAAAAAGCGATGCCCTGGAATTTGTTTTGTTATTCAAAGTTCTGGGTATCGCTGTATTGGTCATGGCCGGATGGCTCTTACCATCTGAAGGACGATTCAAACGTTTACATAAAAAACACAAACATAACCTATGTCCGTTAAGATCGTCTGACTTATGTTACAAGTTACCTATATACAGATATACATAGGTCTCGCAATAAAAATGTATTAGTCTTGATAATATTTCTAAGGGGACGGCTGTTTTCGATACATTTTCTTGATAGGAAAAATCTTAGTGCATCCCGGTGTTAATTTTATACCAAGACATACAATCAATACTAATTAATAATCAATAATAATTTCATACAATTCGTAACTACCATATTTTTGGTAGCGATGATAGCTTAGTTGTTAGCGCGGTCGGTTCGTACCCCGAAGGGCGTGGGTTCAAAGCTCAACAATGAGCTTTGAGCTGCCGGTGAAGGAAAACATCGTGAGGAAACCATGGCATGGTGGTAAAGTACTTTCTAGTACACGGCTGGCTAGCTATACCACCTTCAAGTTCAAAATCTGCCGCTAAGCATCTAACGGTGTATTCCGGAAGCCTTATTTAAGAGTCAATTCCTTTCCAGGCTAAGTGTATTCACCATCTTTGACCATTCGGACACTTAACATGAGATCTTGTCAAATACCTAGCCTGTCAAAAGTAAAAAAAAAAGCAGTTTAATCTTTAATAAGTAAGAAACAGGCAAATGGAGAGTCAGAATTATTTTCTAACTAAAGTTATTTCTATAATCTGATTATTATGTAGACACTGGTGATACAAAGTGCGAGTTTTTATTAATTACTTTAGTGGTTGGCGCAGGAAAATATTTATATGAAGAATTTCCTTAACAAGCCATCGTATTGATTTTACATAGGGAATAATATCAAGGGAAATATGCTCTTTAAAACAGATGTGTAACATGTCTAGCATTAACATCAATTGTTACTCATTTTTTTGGGTACTACTGCAATGGTCATTGTCAAGGGCGTGGGACATGGAAAGCTATGGGAAGGGTAATCTTTAAACCAGGAGAGAGATCGTTCATCTCAGTACTTCGACAGAAACAGCGTGTGGTTGTGTCGTCGACACGGCCGTGTATACGTGAATACATATAGATACATTTTGTTTTGTTTCAAGTCCCTTTATTCCCGTATCCTTTACGAGTAGCTATTGATTGATGTAGATAAGTTATAGACGACAGATATGTAGCTGTAATACCGAACTCTATCCCCCGATTTTGTTATCCATCAGTTTTCTGAACTGCTTGCCACAATGGGAACAAATTTAAATACTTACTTATTCAAATCAAAATTCAATATTTTGATTTAATACAGAGGTCCGTATGCACAGCACACGCATTTTACAATATGTTATTATTACACGTTTACTGTAAAGAACTATCATGTAATAAGTACTTACTCTTCCTTTCTCAAGTAGACATAAGGCGTTATGTTACCATCGCCGTGGTGGTGCCGGCGTAAGAATAGTACCTCACCCTCTCTACCCGTGGTTTCCGTAAGAGTCGGATAAGGGATGTAATCCGGAAGATAGGCAGCAGCATCTTCCATGAACAATCACGCCTAATTGCGCTCGCCAATTCGCCTGCCAAGCGTGGCGAGTATTGTCAAACCCCCCCAGGAGGAGGCCTTTGTCCAGCATTGGACGTCCTATGGCTGATGATGTGATGTTACCATCAATTTATGTAATTACTAACTGCGCCTTGCAGTGTTACCGGCTGTTTTTTTTTTCGTAATAAAAAGTTACCATGGTATCAGCTACCCCCATACCAAATTTCATCAAAATTGGTTCAACCGTTTGAGTGAAGAAGTAACAAACATACATACATACTTACACACTTTCGCCTTTATAATGTTAGTTTGATTACTTATGTACTGTAAGTCCTTATCTTGAGATTTTAGAATGGCGGAGAATAGCAAAATACGTTTGACCACTATTCACGTGAGTTTTGTGACGGTGTGTTCTAGAACATGATTACGCCTATAGCTTGTAATGTTACAGGAGCTTATCTTTGTAACATACAGACGAATTTTTGAATGGCATATCCTTTAGAAAGTTGGATATATTATGGTGCGAAATCTCATGCATACTTACGATTAAAACGACGGTAGATTTTCAGGAAGGAAATTATGTTTGGATATTTTTCAAATTTCCACACATAGCCTTTGATTTTGTACTTGTCTGATCAAAGGAATACGCATGCCAGTTTCGCAAATAAGTAGATGCCTTATTTTACTACATTCTTTGTATAACTTTAACTCTGTTTATAAATACACATTTTTTATATGTAAATATTATGAGACGAACGAGACGCTCTCCTTATAGTAAGAGATAACGCTTGTCCATGACCATTGCAGCGATACACAGAACTTTAAGTAGTAAAAGAAAATCTAGTTCATCGCTGCTTTGGCGCTCATTTCTTTGAGAGTTTCGATGGTTAGTCTCAACAGCCCTGTAATTTCGCTAGGTGCTGTACCTTTAAATCCAAACACAGTAATGTTTCTACAGTACTGCTTGGCGGCAGAATATCAGGTCCTGTTAAGGAGATCTACCACCAAGTAAATGTAATGACATGTCATAGATTTATATAAAAAACGGCCATTAAATCAGGCCCTCAGAACAAATCTTATACAAAGTATAGTTGGTTTACAAGTTATATGAATAAATAATACAACGTCAATTTTAGCGACCATTGGCTTTATTTATTTACTTACACATTAATTTACTTAAAACTAGTAATTTATACATAACTATTCGTCATACAATCTTAGTGTACTTAGGATGACATTTGTACACTTCAAGCCAAATTTTGTCAAGTTCCCTCCGGGCCTGTAGTGGTGGTAAAGTAACAGAAGGTCGTAACTAAGTCAACATTCACTTTTGCATTTAAAACGTTGCGGTCTTAAACATAACGCTCGATAACCTAATATTATCTGTTGAGTTCTCACTGATCGGAGAAGTCATTATAAAAGATTTGACGCAAAAGTATAGAACAGAATAGCATAAAGTTAACTTCCCACTTCGTGGTCACCCAGTGACCTCCATTTGAAATAATGGGACCCTGGAATAGAAGTAGGAAAAAACGCTGACACGATGACCTCGGAATAAAATAGTGGCATGAAAATTGGGCAGACCGTTGCCCAGCAATAGGGCAATAGATTAGGAAAAAGATTATTGAGCACAAAAAATCTGGAGTTAGTGCGAGTAGGTATGAATATCTTATTTGCCAATATTTCTTGGCATGATTAAAGATAATTGTCTCAGTTTGCATAATGCATATTTTTTACGGGATACAATCGCAAACGTACTTGTACAGAACCAAGGTAAGCTATATGCTCTTCATTTTAAGTTTTAGATGTCATTTTGATTTTAGTTGGAAATATAAAATTTCAACACTTAACTCTATCTATGTATTATCATTATAATCATCTGACAAGACTTTTCGTTTAAAAACCTTCGTTGAGTATTGAACTTACGGCTTCGCATCAATAACTATCATTCAATATAAAACCTTGTCACTGATTATCTTCCCAATTTCATTTGAAGATATATATCTCTGTAATAAGCTGACTTCAAATGAATAGGTAGTTGAAAATCTTAATATGAAAGTGGGTTATACTGTTACACTAAAGTAAAAATTTAAATCATCTCGAGAAATAGTTCTATATAATCATGGACTTAACAAATATCGATGTCATCAGCAACAACAGTAGTTTTTGTAGCAATCATAGCTCATTGGTTAGCGCGGTCGGTTCACACGCAGAAGTGCGTGGGTTCAAACCCCAACAATGAGCTTGACCTGCCGGTGAAGGAAAACATCGTAAGAAAACCATAGCATGGTGGTAGGGTATTTTCTAGTACTCGGCTGGCTAGCTACCACCGTCAAGTTGGAAATCTGCCACCAAGCACCTAAGGGTGAGTTCCGGCAGCCTAACTTGAGAGCCAGTTCCATTCCCGGCTAGGTGTGCTTTACCACCTTCGACCACACCGTCACTTAACATCAGGTGAGCTGTGGTCAACATGTTTCGTCGAATCATATAAAAGGACGTAGTTTGCACAAGTAATTTTTTTATTTTTTATTTTTAGTACACGCTTATTGTTGTAAGAAAATATAGAATGCTTTAGTTAAACCGTGACAATGCTCCCGTATAGAACGGGCCTAGCTAACTGGTTCTCACCTATCTCTTCACGCCGTAAAAAAAACTTGTGTCGCTAATTGTTTTTCCTTTGCTGAATATTTTTTTAAATTAAAGCTTCTAGGAAAATAACCATTTCAGGACAAGACTTATATTATGTTAAATAGAATTGCCTAGGTAGATTATGCTTTCAATGTCTAGGGTTAACAGTATAGAGATATTATTCAATAGATGCCCAAAGACACGGCCTTTGATTCACCTGTATGCATATTTATGTCGCAAATTAAATCACAACAGTTATTAGTAATTAAAATAAATAAACATCTTATGATATTTAAACAAAGCTTGTACATGTTAATGAAATACTTATATATTTGTAAACTTTTAATAAACAAATAAAATAAATATCCTAGGACATTTTCACACAGCGCCATCTAAGCAGAGTTACTAACAAACGGGCAGTTAAGAGGAGGCTGTAAATTATCCATAATTGGGATTAATGTAAAACTGGAATATGTTACTTTACAAACGTTTTTCTGTCTATTGTCAAGCTAAAAACACGATAGATAGAAATTCACCCGATACTTTTACTATTTAATTTTTAAAAACACGGACTAATGCGAGTCTACCTCACCCACCGAGGGTTCCGTACAAACAAGTAGGTATGATACATTCTTGTTCTCATTCATAAAGAACCTATTTTTTGTGATTAAATTAAAATTGTACAGTTTTCGTTTTTTTTTCTTTATGTGTACTATAAGAAAATGCTTCTTGCCAAAAATAGTTTTAGGTTAACGGGAAATACCCTATAGGTTTTTAGTATCGAAATATGCTGTTTTTTGTGACATAAACAGCTGAACTTTTATTTACGATAACTGAGAAGTTAATTTTTTTCACAACTGCAAGGGACTACGTATATCTGCGTATCCCGAGATAGGTCTTGACAGACGTACAAACGGACAAGAAAGTGATTCTATAAGTGTTCCGTTTTTTTTTTGAAGTACGGAACCCTAAAAATTGTGTCTTTTAGATTTATTAGCTTTTTTTTTAAAGTAACACAAGTGACATAAACAAAAATAAATAATCATGAATCGAGCATACCAATCATTATTAGATTATTTAAAAAAAAAACGTTTTTCCTAAACCAATTACTTTACTCTTAATAAATTTAAATAGATTGCGTACTTCCGAGCAACAATACGGTCAAGCGGAAGATTCTATTTTCACCCTTACTCTTTTATGGATTAGGGAATATCGTACGGGCGGAGCGAACTTGTTTTTTTTTTTTGAGTTTTAATAAATTGTGAACTTTCTTTTAAAGATGTGTGTATAAATATAAAGACAGAATCATTCTCGAGTCTTTGGGCATCTTTATGAAGGGTAATACAGAACGGTAGTAATAGAACGAAAATGACTTATTATGTTCATCATGACGAATGACTTTTACTATGGAAACAAATAAGAAGTCGTGAAATAAAATAATTTAAAATATAATTGACACTAAACGAATTGTATGGAAATAGTTGACTTTTTTCTCGATTTCTGTTTTGGTCCCATAGTAAAAATCGTCAAGATGAGACTGCATTAGGCTCAGATCCGCGGAATCCAGTTGTTCACTTAAGCCTTTGCCTGCCGTAGAGTGAGATGGAACGCTTGGTTCCCGGGTCACACCGTCAGTCGCCTCTTTCGAGCAGCTTCCTCACCAGCCGCCAGTCTTCCATGATGTCAGTGTCTGACAGCATGTACACCACGTATGGTGGTGCCACGGTCACCTGGTGGAAGGAGGTTTACAGTAAATACAAGCTGACTACCGACCAACAAGTAAAAGACTTCTTGAACTTGGGCAGATAACCAAATCGTAATTAACTTGATAAGATCTTCGTAAAATCTTCCCGAGACAGTTTACGATAGCAGCTAACAATATGACTAGCCAAAACACTAGTTAAATCTATCGCGGCTTATCGAGACGGATGCCGTGGCGAACATTAAGCTGGCCCCAGATAAATTACTAGATTTCTTTAGCAGGAGATCCTATAGGTAGATATCACCGCCGTATCAGATATTTCTTGGACTTTGTTTTGTTACTCAAAGTCCTCGAAACTACCATAGAGTGTCGTTACCGTTTATCATCCCTACAATTAGATGGCACTTTAGGGTGGCGTATGCAAGTTTTTTTTTATAGACAGTTCACCTTATGGTAAGCTCTCCGTCGCCCATGGACCTGCAACATTAGAGATATTGTCGATGTGTTGCCAGGACGATGTTTATAGACGCATTGTTGTAACTCCGCAGAAAGAACTCCGCAGAAAGAACTTCGCAAGAAGGACGTCCCACATCTTGCAAATGTACGAGAGGAATGAACGCCAAAAACGGTTATCCCCACATTTTGCAGATTAGCAAAATGTGGGGATGAGCCTTTGTAATAAGTGTTTTACCTGTCGTTTCCGGCGTTTCTTGCCCCACTCGGGGCCGCAGTTCCACAGATCGACGGTGTGTCGCTCCTCTTCCAACTTGCGCATCTTCTCCATTATTTCTTCCTTCATATTCTCGAACGTCAGCCATTTCTCGCTCTGTTGACAAAGGAAACTGGACCTTAGTTTTTTATCCGTCTAAAAAGATTATAGCTCGCACATTCTGCATTTGCCAGCGTTAAGTTATTTAAAAACATTAACCAAAAGGCGGATGTAGAAATCTTTTCGTTACCAAAAAAGGTAGTATAACTGGATCGAAGTGGCCAGACTTAGTATGTAGTTTACATTTAATAATTTATTGGTATGTGTATGAATGCATTACGTTATTTGGATAAGACCATAAACAGGTATGTATAATTGTATATGTAACAAAGTAATTCACCAGGGAACTAAAGAGGCAGTGGGCTGGCCGTATCTATCCCAGAACCCATAACCGCTGAGGTAGACGTGTTTTAGAGACGAGGCCGTGAATCTGTAAACTTAGTGTAGGGTGGATTGAAATTAGATGGAGTGATGATATACATACATACGTAAGGCATCAGTGGCAGAAAGCAAAAACCGAAGATCTGGCGTATTTTGGAAAAGGCCTAAGTCAAGCGGTGGACTATTATTCAAAATCAAATCAGATAAAAAAAAAAAAACATCATCAATCATTTCTCAAATTTCTATGTATCGCTGCAATGGTCATGGACGGGCGTTATCTTTTAGCACCAGGAGAGCGTCTCGATCGACTTATTTACATAAAAAATAAATAAAAATAAAACGATAGGCTGATGATGTATTTATAAAGAATTCTTACTTCGTTAGTGCAATTTTATGACAATACATTACATATTTATTGTAAGTAGATTATAGCTCAGGGGTTGATAGCTATGCTCTTTGACGACCGTTAGTAGACCCCTCGGGTTGAACGATTAAGTGTGTGATTCTGCTTTTAGTGTAAGTAATAAACTGCAGTCTGTGTCACAAAAGGCAGCAGCTTCCAGTTCCAAGTATGTTACTTTACTAATTACGCTATGTGACATTCAATATTCTTTTAAGCCTTGAACACCGCCGGAAGGTAGCAAGTCTGTCAATTTTCTACAGGATTCATTTCGGAGAATGTGCTACTGAGCTGTACGACCTTGTACTTCCATCCCCTTTTTACTACGGGACAAGTAGAAAGACGGCCCACTACCACCCATACATAGTGGAATTTCCTTGGGTACGTGCCAAACGTTTTGACTACGTTTCTCATCCGTACGGCCAAGGAATGGAACAAGCTGCCGGCTTCCTTGTTTCCTGAGAGATGTAATCTAGATCTTTTCAAGACCAGAGTGAATAGGTATCTTCTAAGTCTGCGTGCTTTATCTTCGACCACATCATCGCTTACCATCAGGCGAGTTGGTGGTCAAACGCGGACATATACTTATTAAAAAAAATATTCAATTCTTTTTTTGATTTATGATATTTCATAAGACATATAGCGTCATAGATTTTGCATTAGCGAGTGTCAAGTATTTTAAAATTGTCAAGTTTTCATGCAAATATTGTTATAGATGTCACAGTCCAAGGTAATCGAAGCAATTCATCGTCAATTCCAAATCAATCAGTGGTATTTTTTTATGATAATGTAATGAGAAGAACGAGACACTCTTCTGATGGTAATAGATAACGCCTGTCCATGACTGTGATCATGACTGTGAGTAGCAAAACAAAGTCCAGAGTATCGCCGCTTTGGAGCGCATATTAGCATAGGAGCATTCGGTGGTTAGTCTCAATGTAATATACCAATCTTATATATTTACTTATCATTATATTTTATTTGACATATAATTAGTATTTTGACATTGTTAATGTTATTTTTGACATAGATTGGGATATGACTTATAATTTTGGTATTCTAAATAGATTATGTATTTGTAATTTCATTTCGTCTACCCTGTTGGCTCTTTGGTAATATATCTGGTTTAAGAGCTATGGGATGTAGGTTCGATTTCCACGCAGGACTAACTTTTTGTGTTAAAAACAAATGTTTGTTCCGTGTTTGGGTGTTCTGTATATATTACATATAAGTATTATAAAACATTTTAGTATTCTATCAGTTATCTAACTTCCATAGTGCAAGCTTTGCTTAGTTTGTGGTCATATGGCTCACTGTGTAATGTCCTACGATATTTATTTGATTACGCTAGGGTACTCTTCAAACCGGGACAAAGTAATGTTTACACACTACTGCTTGGCGGCAGAATACCTGATACTGCGGTGGTGGTACCTAGACGACCTCTGTCAAGGTTTACCATATTGTATCACGTGCTTATACTATAATCGTGAAAGAAATCGAATATCTAACAAGTTTCGTTTGCCAACTCAGTCGGCTAATATAACAATATTTTATTTTTACGACGATTTTGAAGAGTCAAAAACTATTTCGACCTTTAACATTCACTTGCACGCAGCATGTTGATTGGAATTCAAATTAGAATCATTATGTTTATTCATGAAGCGTGTTTCTTTGGTAATAATTATTGTAAAAACTTATTTTGTCGAATTACGAAAGTTAACACAGACAAACACTTTTACTTGGTGGTAGATCCCCTTAGCAGGAGATCGTCTAGGTAGGTTTCACCGCAGTACCAGATATCGTGCCGCCAAGCAGTAGTGTGTAACATTACTGTGTTCCAGTTTGAAGGGTACTGCAGCTAGCGAATTTCCAGGGCTGTTGAGACTAATGGCTCAAAATAATGAACATCAAAGCAGCGATGGCCTGGACTTTCGTTTTACTAGTCAAAGTTCTGTATATAGCTGCAATGGTAATAGGCGTTATCTCTTACCATCAGGAGAGCGTCTAATTCGTATCATTACTTTTACAAAGCAGCGACATGAATTTTCTGCGATTCCGCCCAATGCAATAAATTTGGATGAGGAATGCAAATAGCTTATAAGAACCATGAATTGGTTTATAGGCCGGCCCAAAAAAACGCAGACGAAACCCTCGCCGGGTACTAATAACTCCCATAAGGAAAATATCCTGCCTATCCTGGAAAATAATATGCTGCGATTAAGGAATTTGAAAATAGTTGTAAATTTACAACCCTATATTTCAGGAAACTTAATATAGGGCTAAAGCTAAGGCTTAAGCTAGCCAGTCGTGTACTAGAAAGTACCCTACCACCACGCAATGGTTTCTTGACTATGGTTTTGAACTCCCTTCAACGTGTGAACCGACAGCGCTATTCACTGAGCAATCATCGCAACTATTTTTAGGGGGACCGTTGTTAGAATTTTGAGTAGCAAAACAAAGTCCAGGGCTTCGTTGCTTGGGTGCTCATTACTTTGAGATATTCGATGGTTAGTCTCGACAGCCCTGTAATTTCGCTAGCTGCAGTACCCTTCAAACTGAAACACAGTATTGTTTACTACTGCTTGGCGGCAAAATATCTGGTACTGTGACGAGATCTACGACCAAGTACAGTGGTGTTCAATAAACTTTATACTCTATTCTACGTATTACCTCTTCAAGCAACTTGAAATATTCTATGAACTGAAAACGGCCGTGTTCTGAAAATCAATCGCACGCAATCAACCACACTTGCAAGCTAACATGTCTCGTATAAGTTGTCTACTTTTTTCATTGGCTTCGCAGGTAGACAGCGGAACCGGTTTACTGCGACGAAAATTGGCCGCTCCGCGTTGAGCGCCATGTAAAATCGTTTTATTGATGTTATTTGTCCGGTAGGATGGTCTGCAGTATGTTTGAGACGCTTTAACGAATGTACGTGAAACAAAATGTTGCTTCTGTAATATCGATTAGTATGAAATAGATACCTAATACTTTTACTAAGTTTGTTCAGTTCTCAGAACCAGTTCTCGTCAAGTCATAAGTAGAATAGTAATTACTATTGTAGACATTTGACGACATCTGGTAGTAGGACCAGGTAACAGGAACCTAACATTTTCTGATATAATAATCCTCCTATGTTAATCCAGGTTATAAACTATGTGTGAAGTTTTTTAACAAAATCCGTTCAGCCATTGCTGCGTGATTGAGTAACAAACACCAAACCACCCAAGTTTCACATTTATAATATTAGTTGGATAAATCATTGGAAATGGAAAAGCCCAATGACATTCGACGAAACCACAAAATGAGTCGAAGATTACTTGTAACAAGCCAATTCAAAAATATACTATGTAACATACACATTTACTTTATGGTTCACAAGCTAGGTTTTAGACTACAGCTCACTTGATGTAACTGACGGCGTGGACGAAAATGGTAAGCACACCTAGCCTGGAATGAAACTGGCTCTCAAGCGGGGTGCCTGAACACACCGTTAGGTGCTTGGCAGCAGATTTTCAACTCGATGGTAGCTAGCCAGCCGAGTACTAGAAAGTACCCTACCACCATGCTATGGTTTCCTTAAGATGTTTTCCTACACCGGTAGCTCAAGCTTATTGTTGGGGTTTGAATCCACGTTCTTCGAGTGAACCGATCGCGCTAACCACTGAGCTATCATCGCTACAAAACACATGGTAATTTTCCAGTGCCTACGTAATTAATTAAACTAAAGTTTTATCTTTAATAACACAACATTTATTGTTATTTATTTATTGTCAAAATCTTAAATTGTATACTGAAACACACACCTTTAACACATTATACGCCTACAAGCTTTTACTATAAAAATATATTATATATATTTTATTTTTTTAATTAGATTCTAAGATCTCCAAAGAGGTAACAAACCTTAATAGGTCTATATTATCTTAATCTAACCTTTTTAAATATGCGATAAAAAATATAATTAAGTGAAAAAGACTTAAAAATGTACATAACGTACTACGTGAAAAGAAAGCATTATTTATATTTTTTGATTCTTTAGAAAACACGTATACATTACATGTAGTACATCAACTTTTTAAGTACTATCCTTTGAACTTTATATACCTAGACTAGACTAGAATAGAACTGCGAGATAAAGAAAGTGCAAAACTCGCAACTCGCTCGTCTTCTGATTTAGTAAAATGTGAATTTTGTGATCAAGAATAGATAAGATTTATTCAGTTCATAATTTATATTATACATTCATATTTGTGCCGTGTGCCGTGGTGATGCCGGCGTAAGAATTGTACCCCACCTTCTCTACCCGTGGTTGCCGTAAGAGTCGGCTGAGAGATATAATACGGAAGATGGGCAGGAGCGTCTTCCTTGAACAATCACACCTAACTGCGCTCACCAATCCGCCTGCCAAGCGTGGCGAGTATTGGCAAAACCCCTCCCCAGGAGGAGGCCTATGTCCAGCAGTGGTCGTCCTATGGCTGATGATGTGATTTATATTCTACTTATAATAAAACTGGTGCATATCAAATTATGAAAATTGAAAATATTAAAAAAAATATTTTTGTTCTCTGTATTATTTATCGGTAGGTACTGATACAATAAAAAATAATTAAATTATTTTTTTGTCTGAAAGAGCATCACGCCGAATCTAATGAAAGGATTTGAATGAATCTTGGCATGATTTTTATTATTATAGTACATACTTATAATGAGGTAGGTTCTTAAAAACTTTTTATCCCTTAATTCAGAACAGTTCCCGCGGGAGGTGGATGTGTTAAAATGTTTACTTAGCAATAATTCTTTAACGCGTGGTCCGATTTCAACGATTCTTTTTTTGTTATAAAGATGGTACTCTAAAGATTGTACGTAAAAATTTCAACTTCATCGGTAGTTTAGAACATCTAAAGTATAGACGTCCAAAATAATATGAACCCCGGAATATAGAGGAGACTTTGTATGAAACGGCTCATTATAAACTGGCATAACTGGCATAGCTAACAAGCGAATCATGCACGTGTAATGTGCACGTTCTCATTCGTGCAGACTGAGTGGTTAGCCCTGTCATCAAAGTCGGGCCACCCCAAAGGCAAGTGATGGACATTTAAACAAGCAACCGCTTGAAGAAAAAATGTCCGACAAATAAATTTTCCACGTGTCGGAAATGAAGTTGCAGGTACAGCTAGTACATTAATATTTTTGTTAAACATAAACTCTATGGTCCACGTCATCTAATACGTAGTACATGTACATCTGTATAATATGTATATCACAGATACTCGTGGTATATTCTTCTTGGACAATGATACAAAATAAATTTCATTAACTTCGAGGGATATAATTTAAAAAAAAAACTCGTATTCAGTCATAAAGCGACGGTAACGGATCCCTCGAGATAAAAACCTAATTGTATAGAAATGTAGGTACATATCCTCTTTACAGTATAACTTATTTAACTGTAGAGCTGATGGGGGAGCCACAAACGAATTTACTAAACAGAACTCACGGCAACACATTGAATTTTGAATGTTGTTTCATTTGGCCGTTTGTAGGGATAAGTTGGCAGTGTATAGAGCGCAGTCGCAGGTAGGCAGTTGGACAAAGCGGATAATAATAGCGCATGCGTGCATCTGCCTGTGTACTGTCACGGTGTAATAATAATTGTGATCTGTCGCCCGTTTGGTGATCGATATAACTCGGAGGAGACTCTGGCATGATCATCAACATTGGTAACTTCTTAAGTTTCAAGATATTTATTGCTTCCATACGGTACAAGATGTTATAGATACAGAGTAGTATTATATATGGTACACAGTCAAATATGGACCCTGTTAGGCACAACGCAACGTTTTGAAGAGAGGAGGGACGAAATAAACGAAACGTCATAAATTGATAATGTAGGCCAGTAAAAATAGCCGTTTTTTTGGTCAACCTCGCACTAAATTTCCGGTACAATTTTTTTTTATAAGTTTATGGTACTGAGCATAAAATCACAGGTCTTAATAACTTTTGCCCTAGTTTCCGAGATGTCGGCCAAAAACTTTTTTTCAAGTAGGTAGTTAAAGCTCCACCTGAATCTGTCAGCATTTTGTGATTTTATGTTCAGTAAGTTACCCTAAACATTATAAAAAAGAACTTGGATCGAAAATTTAGTGCGAGGTTAAATTCTATTTTAGTGGCCTAATGATTCTATACCTCTATTAGACTTTCAAGACAACGGCGAACCCTTAAACAAATTTACTATAGATAGAATAATAAAGAATTTTATGAAAAAAAAAATGAACATAGATGTTATTTTTAATCGACTTCAAAAAGGAGGAAAAGGAGGTCCTCAACTTGATTGGTATTTTTTATTATTATTAATAAATAAACGTTATTGGTAATCTTATTTTTTATCGCAAAATGGAGTCGATTTCCAATTTCAATATCAGTTCAGACTCGAACAAAATAATTAAGGGATCAACTCTGAAATCGTGACAAAAATCACCTGTTTCACATTTCATCGAGGGAGTTTTTTTTTATTTTTATGGCTGACAGGCTAGGTGTATGACCACAGCTCACCTGATGTTAAGTGACGGTGTGGTCGAAGATGGTAAAGCACACCTAGCCTGGAATGGAACTGGCTCTCAAGTGAGGATGTCGGAACACATCGTTAGATGCTTGGCGGCAGATTTTCAATTTGAGGGTGGTAGCTGGCCAGCCGAGTAGTAGAAAGTACCTTACCACCACGCTATGGTTTCCTCACGATGTTTTCCTTCACCGGCAGCTCAAGCTCATTGTTGGGGTTTGAACCCACGCCCTCGGCATGCAAACCTACCACGCTAACCACTGAACCATCATCGCTACAAAAACTACTAGACTAAAACTACTAGTGTTTGACACTTTTCTTCGGAACATTTGATTTCATAATAAATGTTGTTCATATTTTAGAGCCTCCTTTTGGTTTATTATAACAGTTCTGAGAAACCTCCTATATATTTGCAGGTCCGGTTTAATGTTAACTAATTAAAGGTAGATTTAGCGTGAAAGAAATATGTGTCGTATGATGATGGACATAAGGTCCTTCCATGCGGCAAACAGGCATCAAAACTATTTATTTAAACAGATACCGACACGACACGTAGAGTTAAGAAAGATACATTTATTTTCCCACACACGACACTACAACAAAAATAAAGACAAGAATAAGTTAGTACCTACTTAATACCACTTGCATTAAATATACGTACAAACTTAGAATAAGTTTGTACATATTTAAGAAAGTAGATAAACTTTGAAGTCTTTAAGTTGACAGACCTAAACATAACTAAATGTATAATGTATAACTAAATATATAATACATTATATATTTAGTTTTTTTTTTTTTTAATTTACTTTTAATAATTTTAACATATTATTTTATATCGATTTTTTCGTTACATTGACATATGTTATGTTTTTGATATTTTTAATAATAAATATGGTATTGGTAAATATGAACGGAAAAATGACCTTAACTTTGGTATTATCAATAAAACATTTGTATTTGTAACGCTGTTGTCGGACAGCGACTAAGTTTATATTTGTCAACTTATATCTTTAATAATTTTTATTGTGTATTAAAGAAAACTGATCACTCCAACATTAGCATAATAATAGCTTCTAACTTATCGAGAATTCAGCTTAAAAGAGGTTTTTAAAGTTATTTTAGAGTAAGTTAGGGAAATGTTATATCGAAACGATTTTAAAACAAGTGTTTGTTTGTTTTTCCTTTTCGACAGCTTGTAATTCTGAGAACGCTTTTTTCCTCAAAACATGACATACTACTATTTTTTAATATAGGTTTATTGTACTCCTATAGGCAAAATGTTGTTAGAACCACATCTTGCGTAATGTTAAGCAACGATGAGGTCCAGTATGGAGCACGCTTACCTAGTATTATTTATTTTATATTCTCGGCCTGTCCACATCAGGGACTATTTTCGGCAAGAGACTCCTTTTCCAAAACGAACTGATACCACAGACCCCATAGCCAACTTTAAAAAATCCTATCTCTAGTTTTTTTTGTTATTGATACAAAATACAAATTTAAAAACGTTGCGGTTGGTTATGTGATTAATGAGTATTTTAGTAATTTTTTTTAAATACTAGCCTTTCTTTTAAATAGTTGGTACACGTAACACAACATATACAGTATCTTGAAAGTTTCAAATAAAATTGTGTTAATTAATAGGGGTCGATATCGACCACTTTGGGAATACCTAGTCAACATCAACAAATACAAATTATAATAAATAATTGTATAAATTTTGTAGTGATGATAGTCTAGTGGTTAATGCGGTCGGTTCTTGAGCTGCCGGTGAAGGAAAACATCGTGAGGAAACCATAGCATGGTGATAGGATATTTTCTAGTACTCGGCTGGCTAGGTACCACCCACAAGTTGAAAATCTGTCGCCAAGCACCTAACGGTGTGTTCCGGCAGCCTTACTTAAGAGCCAGTTCCATTCCAGGCTAGGTGCATATTTACAAGTGACTCGATTCAATATTTTGGTTTAACCTTACCTTTTCACGGAGAGTGCGGGAACCGTAAGAAAACTTTTTTGATGGGTATTATCGATCCATAGTTTCACAAGGTCGAAAAGTAGGTCATCGTATAGTTCAGAACAATGAAGGTTATCCTTTATGATAGTAGCTGACCAATCATAGGTAAACTATAAATGCGAAAGTTTGTGTGTGTTCACACTTAACTCCGTGCTGATTGAATGGATTTGGATGAAATTTGATATAGAGATAGTATAAGCCTTGGATTTAGAATATCGATATTCATTTTTTAATTTGAATATTCATTTTTTTTATCTCGTGTAAAGTCAAACGTGTACACAGAATACAAGTATAATTAAAACATTAAAAAAAAAAAACTCGAGTAATATAATACTAAATTTCGTCTCAAAGACGAAAAGATACGGAAGATGCTCTCAGAGCTAATAATCTACAAACACCTGAACAGATTTGTTTGAATCATAGCTAAGAGTACTGTCAATCAAGTCACCTATCAAGCACGAAAAAACTAAATCAAAACCGGTACAGCCGTATGAGAGCTATTTCAGCGTGAAAAAGTAACAAACATACATCCATCATGTGCCATCTGTTATGTCCATCCAAAGGTTGCCTGAAAGAAATCGCTCTAGGCGATAAGGCTGCCTTAGCGGCAGCCTTATCGCCCAGAGCGATTTAATTTAAACTAACGTTAATTAATCGTCATGATTTTTATATTTTTAATTATATGTATGCTATAATATGTCGGTGTACAATTAAAGTTATATTCTATTCTATACATACCTACAGATAAACTTCTGCTTGTATTATATTCGTGTGATAAAAAAATACATTAACAAACATGCAAGTGACTGTCTGTTTATCATCACAACAAAACGACTGCCCCAGTGTTCATAATGAATAACATACGTTATCGGCATGGTGATGATCGCGGTACAACAACAACACAGATTCCATATGCAATACAAAATAACAAATGCACTTTACTACCCGGGGAATCTCCACTCACAACCTAACAAAATATACGTATATTTAGTTTTTTAGAAATACCTTGCTCCATAAACCTCGTTTTGTATCTATATATTTAATACGGATAAGTCCGCGTTTGACCACCAACTTGCCTTATGGTAAACGATGATGTATTCAAAAATAAAGCACGCAGACTTAGAAGATACCTATTCCCAGCCTTGAAAAGATCTAGATTATATCTCTCAGGAAACAAGGAAGCCGGCAGCTTGTTCCATTCCTTGGCCGAACGGTTAAGAAACGTTTGGAACGTACCGAAGGAAATTCATCTATGTATGTGTGGTAGTGGGCCGTCTTTCTACTTATCCTGTCGTAAAAAGGGGATGGAAGTACAAGGTCGTTTATGTGTATGTTAATAATGTATTATAGACTCATCTATTTGGCAGCCCTCATGTCTCATTGGTATTCAGTATATCTGCTTTAACAGCTGTAGGGTGTAGGTTTGATACCCACCTAGAACAAACATTATGACAACAGAACAAACAAAAGTTTGTTCTGTGTCTGGGTGTTCTGTATATAAGTATATTTAACAAAAAAAAACTGTTAGTTATCTGACTTCCATAGCACAAGCTTTGCTTACTTTGGGGTAAATGTCCTACGATATTCATTTATTTCAACTAGGAAATAATAATTGCACGAGTTACTTGCCTACACAAATTAGTAAACATAGGATCAATTGTTCACAAGATATCATCATACAAATATATGTGCATACAAATTTCGCTACGTTCTAGTCTCGGCGACCGTCGCTTGGGTCGATCAATAAAATTATAAATCCATCAAGCTTATCTGTTAAGTGAAGATTAAAGGTAATTGTTAAACTTTCTTGCACTAATACTCTGTAGAAGGTTCTTACGGAAAGAAAAATTAAGAAAATTGCGCAGAAAATTTCAGAAAACTTAACGACTATTTTAACTTCGCGCGTGTAATGAAGTTGAGACGGGAAAAGCTTCTCAGCTAGTAATTTGTAAATAATTATGTTGGAAATATGTTAAGGAAGAAGAATTGAGTACCAGTCGATTTTAAGTTACAGGTAGGTACTTGTTAGTACTCAATTGTATAATTATACAATTGAGTACTCACAAATTATACTTGGTGCTAGATTTCCTTAGCAGGAGGCCGTCTAGGTAGGTACCACCGCAGTACCAGATATTCTGCCGCTAAGCAGTAGTGTGTAAATATTACTGTGTTCCAGTTTGAAGGGAAATATAAATAAACTATTATTGTTGTTCACTACATACAGTTAAGATATATGTAGATATATCCAGCCAGATATTCTGCCGCTAAGTAGTAGTGTGTAAACATTTCTGTGTTCCGGTTTGAAGGGTACTGCAGCTAGCGAAATTACAGGGCTATTGAGACTAACCATCTAGTCTCAAAGTAATGAGCGTCAAGGCAGCGATGCCCTGGACTTTGTTTTACTACTCAGAGTTCTGTGTATCGCTGCAATGGTCATGGACAGGCGTTATCTCTTTACATCAGGAGAGCGTCTCGTTCATCTCATTATTGTTAAATAAATAAAAAAGAAGTAACCAGTTATAAAATGTTCAAATGTTCAACTATACTAACTATACTATTATAAAATAACGATGGACGTACTCCGTTGACCTTACCAGTGTCTTCATGAAGGAATTAAAAAAAAAATACAAACTTTGAAATATGTAAAAAGTGACACCATAAGTTAGTCGCATTGCTGCACGTATAAACTTAGGTAATCTCTCGGTCAAGGAGGAAATAAAAATAAACGTTAGAAAGGATAATAGTCGATTTTTTAATTGGTTACTTTTACAATCGAGTACTAAAAGTACCTATATGTAAACTAAAATTGATTGGTAGGTAATTCAATTACTCTCCTTCACATAAATAAATTTACCTTTAGGTAGCTATGCCAAAAATATGTAAATATAGGTAAGTTAATTGTGGGTTATATGGCATAGTTTATCAAATAGAGTTTTTAGCACAAGAGTATAAAATGATATGTGATGATTCAGAAGCGACCTTATCAATTGATTACAGGGTTACTGTACGTGCGCAGTGCACACGTGTATTACGAGACAAGAGGCGGTACCTAGCGGCGGTACACGCACGGACTTATTCTAGACGAGGTGTGCGACAAAAGTCAAAAGGAAAACTTAGGTGTACGCTCATTACACTAACTCAAAACTAAAACGTTAAAATGAGTACCTAATATGAACACATTTGCGATCCACGTCATGAAGTCATATTTTTTACACTAATATATTATATACATGTGTTATTTCTTACCATCAGGAGAGCGTCTTGATTGTCTCATTAATTATACAGTACCTGGATGACCGAGCTTTGCTCGGTTTTTCATTGCCTGAAAACATGGATAAAACGACGTTTTCTAAAAATTCAACCTAGCTAGATCGATTTATCGCCCTCGATACCTGCATACTAAATTTCATGAAAATCGTTGGAGCCGTTTCGGAGATTCAGAAAATATAATTATATATATACATATATACAAGAATGGCTCGTTTAAAGGTATTAGATAGATTAGATAAAAAAGCTGACTCTGAATCAAGATTCTCATTTGATCATTTATTTATGATATCGTAAGATCTACTTACTATACATTACAAGCCCAACAATAACCATAATCATAAACTGACTTCAAAAAACGAGGAGTTATTCAATTCGACTGGTTTAAAAAAAAAAAAAATTGTTACCTCAGAACTTTCGACTGGGTGAACCGATTTTGATGATTCTTTATTTGAAAGCTGGTGCTTCTTGTGTGGTCCCAATTCAATTTGGTTCAATTCTGAATTCTAACAAAACCATATTAAGTCGTTTTTTTTTTTATGTGAAGGTAATGAGACGGCGGAGACGTTGTCTTGATGGTAAGGGATAACGCCTGTCCATGAAAATTGCAGCGCTATACAGAACTTTGAGTAACAAAACAAAGTCCAGGGCATCGCTGTTTTGGAGCTCATTATTTTTCGATGGTTGGGCTTTTTTTTATTTAATAGGCTTGCGTTTGATTGCCATCTCACCTGACGTTAAGCGAAGATGTGATCTACGATGGAGCACGCTTGCCTAGAAGATACCGATTCACTCTTGACTTGAAGACACCCAGATTGTATCTATTAGAGAACACCCACTCGGGTAACGTTTTCCACGCTTTAGCCGTTCGAACAATGAAAGTGGATTCAAATCGTTTCGTACGGGTTTTTGGAACCTCAACCATGAAACGATGTCGCTTTTTCGACCTTCTGGCCGTCCGATAGAAAAATAGGCATTAGAGCACGCAGATCAGGAGCACTCTCCGAAATGTATTTTTTTTTAATGGTTGACAGGCTAGGTGTTTGACCACAGCTCACCTAATGTTAAGTGACGGTGTGGTCGAAGATGGTAAAGCACACCTAGCCTGGAATGAAACTATAAAACCGATCAACTAGCAACAAGTTGGTCAACAGGTTAGTCCCAACAGCCCTGTAATTTCGCTAGCTGCAGTAGGTACCTTTCAAACCGCAACACGGTAATATGGAGAAAGAAAGAAAGAAAATAAATTTATTTTCTACATAACACAAAGCGAACAACATAAAACAAACAAACAAAGACTAACAGTTACATACAAAATAGAGGCTCACCTCAGCATAATAAAGCATAAGGTTATTTACACACTACTGCTTGTCGGCAGAATGTCTGGCTGGCTGGATATATCTACATATATCTTGATTGTATGTAGTGAACAACAATAATAGTTTAATACATATTAGGTTTAGCTTTTAGCCTGTGTCTAATATACAGGACACGTTAACCAAACATCGTTACGATACAGCAGGACTGGTTTTAAAAGACAATTCAGGACACGTGCCAAACCGGAAAGTGTTAGAAGTTCACTTGTTACGTTAGTTACTACATAGGTAGAAGTAGAAAGTACTAACAGCAAATCCATGACTAAGAAACGACATTTAAAAAAAAAAATGTTTCCAAGCTAGGTGTTAGACCACAGCTCACCTGATGTTAAGTGACGGTGTGGTCGAAGATGATAAAGCACGCCTAACAAAAAATTACGGTATTTTTTTTGAAAGATCGGGCAGCAAACATATTATTATTAAATTTATTAAACAGATTTGGATGTACTGGATATCATTACAATCCCTTCATCATTTTGAATGAAATCCTTTTTCATTAAAAATGATGAATATTTTTTGAAAGTTTTAGTAAGAAATCAATGGGCGGCATATGGCTCCATATTCAAATGTAAACGACTGTTTTTGGGGTTTCGTACCCAAAGGGTAAAAACGGGACCCTATTACTAAGACTTAGCTGTCTGTCCGTCCGTCGTCCGTCTGTCACCAGGCTGTTTCTCAAGAACCGCGATAGCCAAACAGTTGAAATTTTCTATTAAAAACTTTTTACTAAAAACAAAATAAAATAAATATTTAAGGGCTCCCAAGCTCCCAAAAAATACAACAAGCGCGATTTTTTTGCCTTTTTCATAGATAATGGTACGGAACCCTTCTTGCGCGAGTTCGACTCGCACTTGGCCGGTTTTTTTTTCTTTTTATGTCATGGCAGACGTTTTTAATTATTTTTTATTCTATGCTATCCTACTTTACACTAATATTATAAAGGCGAAAGTTTGTGAGTGTGTAAGTGTGTTTGTTACTTCTTCACGCTGAAACGGTTAGCCTAATTTTGATGAAATATGGTATGGAGGTAGTTGACACCCTGGACTAACATATAGGATTCTTTTTATTCCAAAAAAATGTAGCGGGAAACACCGCGGTACGCAGCTAGTAATATTATAAATGTGAAAGTTTGTGAGGAGTGTTTGTCAGGGGATGGAGGGATTTTTGCTACTCTTTCACGCTAAAACTACTAAACGGATTTGGATTAAATTTGGCACACATATAGTTTATGGCCTGGATCAACATATAGAAACTTTTTATACTGCAAGCTAAACAAACTTTTTGTTAAATGCACGCGGATGAAATCGCGGGTAACAGCTAGTATTATATACATTCCGACAATTGCAAACAGCGTTGGTTTATCACGTTATAGCATTAGCCATTAATTTTCCACGTTCTTCCATCAAATGAATTTCTTCTCTGACCAGTAGTGTTTAAAATAATATCGTAGTGAGATTAAACAACACTTAGAATGTAGAAAATCGATAATAACGTCACAGTCGTTATCTTATCTCTACATTTGGAGTTCTCAGAAACCGGACTTATCTACAGGCTTTGCCTTTGCTCCTTATCGATAGCCCAATTGAAAACACGATTACTTCGACGAACCAACTTCAAATAGCATATGAACTATTTTTCTTTCTAACCGATATAAAAAAAGGAGGAGGTTCTCAATTCGATTGTATGTTTTTTTTTAAATATTATCATTCCGCCAATTATGAATCGATTTAGATGTACTTGTACTTCCATCCCCCTTTTACTACAGGACAAGTAGAAAGACGGCCCACTACCACCCATACATAGTGGAATTTCCTTGGGTACGTACCAAACGTTTTGACTCAACGTTTCTCATCCGTACGGCCAAGGAATGGAACAAGCTGCCGGCTTCCTTGTTTCCTGAGAGATATAACCTAGATCTTTTCAAGGCCAGAGTGAATAGGTATCTTCTAAGTCTGCGTGCTTTATCTTCGACCACATCATCGCTTACCATCAGGCGAGTTGATGGTCAAACGCGGACTTATCCGAATAAAAAAAAAAAAAAAAAAAAAAAGATGATTCTTTTTTTTTCTTTGGAAGATCATACTTCAGATGTGGTCTCATATGAAATTTATCGAAATTGATTTATCCTTTAAGTACTCCGAAACCGCGTTGTTTCATTGGAGCAGTGCGTTAAGTTGACTTAACAGTCATGGAGACGGTTTTTTAAAATTGTAAATTTAAACTTGTAGATGAAATATTAAAAAGGCATATTTTGTCGCAGTACCTACTATCCTTGCCAAATACGTTTTCAGATTAATCATTAATTAATCAGTTTTCCGAATTGCTTCTATGGAAGCAAATTTAAGTATCTATTCACTTCAAAAATATACAAAATATATATAATTTTGCGTTTGTAAGTGTGTAGTTGTATAAGTGTAATATTGTCCTACTAATATTATAAATGAGAAAATTTGTGAGAATGGACGTTTGTTACTCTTTCGCGAAAAAACTACTGAACGGATTTGGATGAAATTTAGCACACATATAGTTTATAGCCAGGATTAACATATAGGACACTTTTTATAAACTTTTTGCTAAATTCCACGCAGACGAAGTCGCGGGCAACAGCTAGTATTGTATATTTTCTTTTTGTATGTTTGAGTAATTATCTACTGTCTTAGATGACATACATACATTACCTCGTTCTGTAATCTTATAAAAAAAGAAAGTCTAGATTTTTTCTAGAGATTGGAGGCGGTTACTATTATTTATTCTGTGCTTAAAATCTGGGCAATCGATATGTAGATCTTATCTATAGTATTTGGGTGGCATAAAAAAACAGACACAAGATCGTTCACTCTTTATTGGTAGTGATATAAATATAAATTTATACACATATATTTTTTTTAATGTAAAAGTAGTGAGACGAACAAGACGCTCTCCTAATGGTAAAAGATAACGCCTGTCCATGGCTATTGCAGCGAGACACAGAACTTTGAGTAGTAGGTAGTACAAAGTCCAGGGAGTCGCTGATTTGGCGTTCATTACTTTGAGACATTAGATAGTTAGTCTCAACAGCTCTGTAATTTCGCTAGCTGCTGTACCCTTCAAACCGGATTCACAGTAATGTTTACACACTACTGCTTGGCGGCAAAATATCTGGTACTGCGGTGATACCTACCCAGATGACCTCTTGCTAAGAAGATCTACCGCCAAGTTAATAGTAAAAGTATGTATATGTATTCTATGTACGTCTATGTTTTAAACATATCCTAACACGTCTCGAACTTTATATCTACCTCCTGCACAAATAGTTTATGAATTAAAGAGATCATTCTTAGCAAAAAGGTAGCCATTTGTTGCGTTTTAGCTTTTTTTAAATTACAAATAGGCTTGAGTTTGATCGCTAACTCGCCTGATGTTAGGCGAAGATGCGGTCTACGGTGGAACACGCTCGCCTAGAAGAAACCGATTCAATCGCGACTTGAGGGCACCCAGATTGTATTTATCGGGGAACACCCACTCGGGCAGCAAATTCCATTGTCTAATCTAGAGGTTCGCACAATGAAGGTAGATTCGAAGCGTTTAGTTCGAGTTTTAGGAATATTGAACATGAAGCGGTGTCGCTCTATGTTTTTAGTAAAAATAATAATAGGCGCATGGGGGAGGCCTATGTCTAGCAGTGGACGTCCTACGGCTGAGATGATGATGGTGATGAAGAATGGGCACATAAATAAAATTAATTTATAACTTTTTATTGTTTACACCAACTATAACAATGTAAACTTAACACTAGTGGAACAGTTGACAGACAGTTGGCAGTCTTATCGCTAAGAGCGATCTTTTTTCAGGTAACCTTAGCATGGAGAGTAGGTATTCTACTAAATTGAGGACGGGGTGTGTTGATAAGAAAATTCAAATAATAAAATAAAAACATTTTAAACGTAATTTATGTAAAAGACATATATACATACATACCTATCTATTTTATAAAATTATTTATTTTATTGTAATGCATCTTACTAGAGATATAAAAAGCCATATTTAAATGCTTTAAATGACAGATATAAACTAGCTAAAAAATTTGCAATGAAAACGACAAGAACATTTTTCGTAAAACTAGACCTGTCATCGAAGGATTGTGATTAGTTGGTTTGATAGAGTGGCTATAAATTGAACTGGAATAAATTGAGCTAGCGTATCAATTTCTTAGATTTACATACTGCGCAGGTAAATGATAAACAAATGTATGGAAAGTGGAACAGTTTCCCTGCCCGGAGTCAATGAAAAATGGATTTTTCATACATTTAACTATCGTTTACATAATTCTAGCAAAATGTATTATGCTAGAGCCACGGATTTATTTACATAATCAAATTACTAACAGCGATACTAATATCACACGAACATACGAAGTCATAGTTTAGTTCAAATAGCTACATTAAGTTTTTTTTTGATCAAGTGTGATCGAAGCTAACTTCAGTGGTGAGTAATTATGTCGAGTGGTCGCCCTATCGGCGCGCCGAGGGCACGCCATGCGCGCGCGCACTACACAAGATGGCGTCGCGGCCATTTCCCGGAAACACGGCCCGAGGTCGAGCACCGCACCGCACCGCGTGGCTGCTGAACTCATGCGCTACACTTGCATGCAGTTAACAAGCTTGCTACAAGTGTTGCCATTTTAAGGACTTTCACAAAATACATTTGAACAGTGTTTTTGACATATATTTGACATAATATTACAGAATTTGACTTGTAACTTTGGTGTTATCAATAAAATATTTGTAATAGTTAATTTTTTGGTGTGGAATTCTGGATAAACTTTCACTTCAAGACAAACAACCACAAACTGGCCTGATGGTTTATTATATGGTATCTCTAAATAATATAAAACAAAGTCGCTGTCTGCGTCTGTTTCATTCTCCGCTAATTTCCTCTAAACAACCCTGTCTAACCCTGAAGCGCGTTGTATTTTTTTTTACATGAAGTCGTGTGCATTCCAGGCTGTTCATTGTGCAATGCATTACCTGTTCCAACGGGCTCGTGCGACGTGCTCCTTCGCTGGCTGTGTTTAAAGAAAACGTAAAAATATTTAACCTGTAGAATAGTTGATTACATTGATGTTGAGTATTTTTAATTTGGTTTTATTTCCATCTTGTGTTCTGTCACAATGTCAGTTTGGATACTGTTAGCGAGTTCACCGCGCCGCCATCTTGCCTAACCCAAGCAATTTACCATCGAGGCGACGCGACGTGTAAAAGCTTATGCTAATCGCGTTTTTAATGCCTTCGCGATTGATGCTTCTAAAGCGACGGCTGGCTCACAATCATGCTGGGAACGGCAAGCTAATTAGCACATTGTGTACTTGTCAATAAAGGTTAGCTTGGTTAATTTATTAAAATGTGTTTTTTATCCAACGAGACGAACGAAACGTTCTCCTGGCAGTAAAAGAAAACGCCTGTCCATGACTATTGCAGCGATAGTCAAAACCTTTTAAGTAACAATAAATTAGAGGCACTTGTATTGAAGAAAAGCTAATACACAATTAATAATTTTTTTTTAAATGACCATTTTTGTATGCCATTTTCCAATTATTTATTTTTATTGTTACTGTTTGACATCGGTTCAATTACAAATTCTGTTTGATTTTTGTTTTTATTTAAATGTTTGCACGAGCATAGTGCTACTTGACTTTTGTCCACTTAACCGGCACAACGTGATTGAGCTATATGTACATGACTACTAGAATATCTTTTGTATAAATTTCTCGTGATGATGATTCTCTTTATCAAAACAAAGTCCAGGGCATCGCTGCTTTGGCGCTCATTACTTTGAGACCTTCCGACTGTGAGTCTCCCTATAATTTCGCTTCAAGCCGGAACACAATTATACGCACTACTGCTTGGCGAAACAATAACTGTACATATATAGAAATGTTTCGGAATAAAAAAGTTCTACTATTATGTATAAAATTAGAACAAAACCCACACAAATTGCAACTTAAAAAGAAGCCAGCTATAAATACACGTTTCGTCTGTAAGTACTTTATAAGACAATGGCGCACAAGGTATTAAAGTAATTAGGCAAATGATTCTGCTTTATTACGTACGTTTCAAGCTACAAGTTGTCAAGTAAGTGAAATAATTGTAATGCGGTTTTTATAATTACTAAGTAATCCGCCATAGTAACGCAAACTCTGTAAAAATTATCTATCTATCGGAATAAGATCACAATAAATCGGGAAACAGACACGTCTTATATTAATTATCATCATCAGTAAAGGAACTTTAACTCTGGAAAGAGCCCATTTCTTTCAAATGCAACTCAAAATATTTTATTATCGGCCTGTGTCACATAGGATCTTATTTATAATAGAGCGTCTCATCATGTTGCGCCCATTTAGGCATACAATAATAACTAAATACAAATATAAAAGTCAATTTTTGCGATCTATTATAATATAATGTCAATAGAATTAATATAATTTAATGTCAAAATGGAGATGGAGAGACGAATTTGACTCCTACTTGAAAGACTGGACTCAGGTTTCAAGAGATAGATAAAGATGGAAGGAGGGAAGGGAGGCCTTTGCCCTGCAGTGGGACAATACAAGCTGATAATAATAATGTCAAAATGTCAAGCAATTTAAAATATTTTTTCTTCAATATATTCCTCCTTATATCCTCATTCCTCCTCATTCCTTTTTATAATATGCTTTCGTCAAATAAACGCACCTATAGTCCGATTCCAGCACTGATTTTATATCTTTTAATTAATTTATTTAATTAATTAAAACAGCTAGAAAAAAGCCCACACCCACCTTCCTTCCTTTCTTTTAGTCTTTGGACCCATTCATTAAATAGTTTTCTAAAAAGTGCAGTCGAATGACGAGGCATGCTGATTTTATTGGTATGACAATTACTTTGCATGCGTTGATATAATTATGTTTAAATTATTTCTAATGAACAAAACCATTTCGTAAATATAAAAACATAGGAATGTCAGTATCTTTCATTCTTTGAAATGAAGCTTATATGAGTCCGTAATTTTTTAACAGCACTCTGATCTCAAGAATTTTGTTCTAAGATCTAAAAATGTCAAATGCTAGTTAAAATCATTCATATTTAGGCTACGCTTTCAGCCCGCCAAGCATGCAAGCCGTGATAAAAGTCTATCTAGATGCTCTTGTTATTCTGTACAAACGAAACAGAAGTATACTTTTTTTGCTTTGCGTTATCTTTTCGTGCGCAGAAAAACTCTATTGTCCCTGGTTGTGTGATAGGCGTCCTTAGTTTTAATTCATACTAATATAGTCAACTCTTGATAATTCAAACCGCTAAAGTCAAAGTCAAAAGCTTTATTTGCATGACAATATGTGTACAAGGTCTTTAATCTAATTATTTGCGTCTATTATCAATAGGGATTGCAATCCAGCGAAGTATCAAAACCACGCGCTAATTAGAAATTTATTCACCCAAACAAATCAAATCGTAATATGAATACGTTGAAATTTGTAAATACACAAACGGTGAAGTACAGGTTACAGTTTATGTAATATTCGTTTACATATTGTGGTTTGTAATTGTTTTTTTTATGGTTGACGGATTAGGTGTTTATCCACAGCTCACCTGATGAAAAGTGACGGTGTGATTGAAGATGAACACACCTAGCCTAGAATGGAACTGGCCCTCAAGTGAGGCTATCGGAACACATTGTTTGGTGCTTGGCGATAGATTTTCAACTTGTGAGCGGTAGCTGGCCATTCGAGTGCCCTATCGCCATATGTATCGCCAACCATATATGTTATGGTTTCCTCACAAAGTCTTCCTTCACCAACAGCTCAAGCTCATTGTTGTACCCACTCCCTGCGGCGCGGCGTATGAACCGACCACGCTTACCGCTCATTTTTTTTTTCAAAAATTATTTTTAACTTTCAGCAATTTGTACATTTTATTTCGCCTTTTGCAATGAAAAACCTCTCATTATTTTGAACTGTTAGTAACTTATAGTATTTTATAATGCCCTTAAAGAATTTCGAATTATCGAGAGTCTACTGTAATATGCACTTATGACCTACTTACATTTTAAAATTTGTATGTAATAAGCAATATATCTTCTGTTACAAAACTTTTGTAATATGAAAGTTTGTGGCACAATAGAGCAAAGTTTCTTCATCTAGTGTTATAATTCTATTATTAAGGCTATGTATGTATGTATGTATGTCGATTCCGACATTTCAAGCACATGTGTTACTGTATTAGATTATAAGTCTCAGATTGAGTGTAATAGGGTTTCATTAAGCAGAGCAAAACTTTAACGGTTCATGCGTATCT
Source organism: Biston stratarius (assembly GCA_950106695.1). NCBI lineage: Eukaryota > Metazoa > Arthropoda > Insecta > Lepidoptera > Geometridae > Biston > Biston stratarius. Next base: position 26,341,096 of record OX467106.1, read on the forward strand.
AACCTTTTTTGAGGTTATTTCATATTTCTCGGAAAGTTATAAAAAAAAACTATTTCTGTCTTATAAAAAAAAAGTTATTCTCTTCTCGCTATATTTTTGTGATAGTGTTTTAGGTCTTCAAAAACACATTTTTAACCCCCGACATAAACATAGGGGTGATATAAGTTTAAGGTTTTATTTTTGTGTTTGTCTATGGCTTCGTAGCTCTTAAACGGCATAACCGATTTTGATTTAGTTTTTTGTTTCGAGATTGTTCTTAACTGAATGATTTAAGAAAATCTGTTCTGACGTTTGAAGATTATCAATATTTTTTTAGTTGATGAATGGATTTGACCCTGTTTCACAGGGCAGTTGAAGTTTTAGTTAAGATTTTAAATTTTTCGATGATGTTAAAGGGATTTTATAATTTAAAATGTATATTTATTTCAGTGTCACTTTTTATTTAAATTTTAATAAGGTCAGTTAATCATTCATAATAATCTACGTTTCTACTTTTACGAAGTTTTTGAATATATAATCAGAATTAGTTTTTTTTTTTAATTATTTTAGCAGATAAAGTTGTAAAGGTTGAAAAATATCGCCTTAAGGCCTTTCGCTGTGTACATTTTTGTCTAGTGCGCATATTTCAAGTTACTGAACACATAAAATTTGTTGTGTTAATTCCGAGTTTAGTATATACAATGTAATAATAATTATAATATCAATTTATTTCAGAACCAGTTCATTTCGATTAGTAATTAAATGCTATGTTAAAACCTCATAAAATATACTTAATTAGGTACAATGTAAAAAAAAAATACTTATAAATAATATAGTAAGTTCTGTACTAAGTACAAGATAATTTAATTTGATCACTTAGTCAACTGCAGAGTCATGTATACACTTTTTTCACTACTCGATTGATCAATTCAATGAATCAATTAAGAACTTTGCAATTTGACATAATATGAGATTGATTTCGTCAGTCATCAAGAACAATCACGCAGATTTTTCGGCCGTTTTGTACAGTTCTTTGTTTTGGAGTTATATTCTAGGTACGTACAATTCGTAGGAATATACGTGTTGCTCTTTGCTTTTAGAAGTTCACATTGTATTCACAAAAAAAAAGTACAAGAGTGTGAGTGGGAGAGATGAATCATGACTATCCCTAAGTGCCCGCATCGCGTGTCTTGTCTTTGTTAAGAATAGCACGGTACACCCATTTCTAATGAAAATCTATGACCAATGGCCATTGGTGGAGTGTTTTTTGTATTTAATCAGATTTCATTGCATCTACACGAAATAGGAATAACAATTTCAAACCGAAGGGAAGTATTTTTTTGTGTTGTGGTAGTAGTATTGGTGGTAGATCTCCTTAGCAGGAGGTTGTCTAGGTAGGTAATACCGCAGTACCAGATATTCTGCCGCGAAGCAGTAGTGTGTAAACATTACTGTGATCCGGCAGCTAGCGAAATTACAGGGCTGTAACTGAGACTTTCGATGGTTAGTCTTAACCATCGAAAGTCTCAAGTAATAAGTTTTAGAGCAGCGATGCCCTGGACTTTGTTTTGTTACTCCAGCACACCTAGCTTGGAATGGAACTGGCTTTCAAGTGAGGCTGCCGGAACACACCGTTAGGTGCTCAACGGCAAATTTTCAAATAATAACAACAATAATAACTAAAAACCTCTCTAAAAAACCAAAACCTATCAATTTTACTTTGTATACGCGTACAAAATAAAATTCTTTTGTATTAGGTAGCTTGTATTGTGTGTTGTATGTATGTGGGGTTCAGGACGACGTCTCTTGCATGGCCTTTGCCGTACAAGTTTATTTACCAGGTAGCCCTGTACACCCATACAAAATTAGATAAATTTCATCGCCGGGGCGTCCACAGTACGTTGGATCTCGCAGTAATAAAACGAAAGACCAACTAGTAACGCCGTCGTATCGGCTCGTCAAGTCGGAGAGGTCGGTATACATTCTGGGGCCCGCGGTCCACAACCGCGTACTCGCTTCCATTCGGGATGCACCGCGCCATCGCGTGCTTCAGAAGCAAACTAAGATCTTAGCTTCAAGTGACCTTGTTCTATGACTTTGACGATTATGTAAAAATAAGAGATTATTGAATTACTAGTAAGTAATCATATTTTTTTTTAAATGACAATTAATCATATTGACACATTTGATATTTGACATATATTAGTATATATTGACTTTTTCTTTATATTGACATATGTTATGATTTGATATTTTTAAATATGAATGTAATAATGACTTATAACCTTGGTGTTATCAATAAAAGATTTGTATTTGTATATAACAACAGATAATACAAAAGAAACATCCTAATTCTTACAAAAAATTTACAAATTTTTCAGTAATATATTATTATCCCTCCAGTGTTGGTAATGACATGGTGAATAAGTACTTATTTACAAAGAGTTGATGCATATTGTGGTATCTGATTCATTGTAAGCGGTCGGTCCGCGAAGCCGTGCACTTTGTTAACGACGAATGTTGAGTCATCGGGGTTTCAATGGATGATTACAGATTCCGCCGCGGTGACTTCATCTATTTATTTTACTTTTTTGTTTGTTTTTATTTCGCGCTTTCTGCGAACCAAATTTGTATAATGGAAAATTCGAAAGTACTATTAACTACTATCTGGATAAAAAGATGGCCTATGTGTTAATCCAGGGTGTCAGCTACCTCCATACAAAAAGTCATTAAAATTGGTCCAGTCGTTTACAAAACTAAAATCCGACACAAAGCTAAATTCTAAATAAATGAAAAATATCTAATTAATTAATTTTATATTTACTTGTGGTAATTTAATTTTATTCAGATTTTAGGTTTATATCGAATTTTAGTATTAGACTCTCCCAAGACACATTACTCAGCCCGCTTTTGGGCATTTCGCTTCCAATTACTCCCAGCTTTCTTACGTATATTGTCACTCCACCTAGTCTCAGAGCGTTCTAAGCTGCGTTTCTCGATTTCACGATTGTATATAGATAATTTCATAATTTGTATAAACAAATGATCTATCTACTTTATTAAAATTTCATTTTTGCCGTCTGCTGAACAAACAATAATACTATTTCTTTTTATGGTTGACAGGCTTGATGTTTGACCACAGCTCACCTGATGTTAAGTGACGGTATGTTCGATGAAGGTAGGTAAACACACCTAGGCTGGAATGGAACTGGCTCTCAAGTGAGACTACGGAACACACTATTTTATCAGTGTAAAGCTTTTGTTTTTATGGAATGAGACAAACCAAACGCTCTCCTGATGGCAAGACAATGTACATATTTCCATGACCACTGCATTGCGGTAACTGCATTAAATCCTATCAGAATACGTTTAACCTTTACAGTTGAAGGTGTAAAATACCTCGGCCGTAGATACCGTATTCGAAATAGACATCTAAATATGGGTGTCTACTGTCTATCAGTAATTGTGTGTACACAAACGCCGGAGTAATTTACGTCGCGATAACAAGGTTAAAGGGGAAATGTACGAAAATTTTACGCGAAGTGGCTCTTTGTTTAAATAAAATCGTTCACCACCGACATTTTAAAATTAAACTTATAATACAACCACTTTTTTATGTCAAAGTAATGACTTTTCTGATGATAAGAGATAACGTAAGTCCCTGACCAATGCACTAGGTAACAAAACATAATCCAGATCCATTCCAGGCTAGCTGTGCTTTACTATTTTCGACCACATCATCGCTTACCATCAGGCGAGTTGGTGGTCAAAGGCGGACTAATCCGTATTAAAAAATATCATTACTTATTAAATAATAAAAAAAACGCTTACTTAAAAGATAAAATATAGATACTGAAGATTATTTTTAGAATAAGAGATGTGAGGTTTCCTTTCGCTTCTTACTTTACCCTCTGAATGGCGTAGTTCAAACATAAAGGACAAGTTACGGAGGAGTATAGCAAAATAATAATTAATTAATGTTTTTATGTTCATATTTTTCTCGTTTATTTTTTGATACTGTTACTTTTTTGTTTTGTTGAACAGTCCAAGTGTTTGATTTCAGTTCACCTGATGTTAAATGACGGTATGGTCGAAGACGGTAACTACATGATAGCATGATGGTAGCTTGGAATGGATAGGCTCCAATTTTTTAAGATTGTTTTTTTTTTTTCAAAGACTAATGACGAATGATACGCTCTCCTGATGGTAACAGGTAACGCATATCCATGCGATCCAGCGATTGACAGATCTTTAAACAACAAATGAAAGTCCAGCCTCTGTACCATGAGCTTCTTATCGAGATACATATATGTTAGGCGCTCGTGAAAAAACTTTGCGACCGTGAACCTTATTGCGCAGGCATACGATATATGGTTGCGTAGCTATTTCCAGATTGCTTACCAGAAATCGCAATAAGCTAGCTGTACTACTAAGTAGTAAGTAAACTACCTAAGATTCCATCCAGCGTGGCAATGCTAAACTTTTGACCAAAGTGTTTTTTTTTAATGTTTGACAGGCTAGGTGTTTGACCACAGCTCACCTGATATTAAGTGACGGTGTGGTCGTAGATGGCAAAGCACACCTCGCCTGGAATGCAACTGACTCTCAAGTGAGGCTGCCGAAACACACCGTTAGATGCTTGGCGGTAATTTTCAATTTGAGGGTGGTAGCTAGCCAGTCGAGTACTAGAAAGTACTCTACCACCATGGTAGATGGTTTCTTCACGATCTTCTTCCTTCACCGGCAGCTCAAGCTCATTGTTGGGTTTTGAACCCACGCCCTTTGGCATGCGAATCGACCGCGCTAACCACTGAGCTATCATCGCCACAAAATAGATGCCAGTAATCTCCTTGTTAATTTATAGTGAGATCAGATCAGGTTTTTAGGCGTGAAAAGGTAACAAACAGACCGAGTGACAGAGCTACTAACGTTTTTATAATATTAGTTATATGATATAAATTATAATATGACTTGTAACTTTGCCGTTATCATTATAATATTTATACTAGCATCCAGACTTCATTAAAGAGGTAACAACTAATGATTCATCGTATTAGAATAGTTAGAAGAAACAAAATGGCGCGATACGTGGCGTATTAGACACGACAATGTCGGGTGCCCGCTGATAAGGCGTGGAGTTATCTCGAGTCATCTCCATCGTGGATCGACCGCCACGTTTGTACATAACAATATGCATTATATTTACACGCTAGTGGGCCCGGCAGACGTCTTCCCGATTGCAATTGCAGCGATACACAGAACTTTGAGTAGTAAAACTATGCCCAGGGCGTCTCTGCTTTGGCGTTCATTACTTTGATACTTTCGATAGTTAGTCTCAATACAAATAAATTGAAACAATTTTTCACATTGAAAAGGAGAAGAATAATTTTATTTGATATTATGTATGTTTAGTGATTATTTCGACATTTTAGAAGAATATAAAGAAATATCGTAGAACATTATACACAGCGTCATCTGACCCCAAACTAGCTTGTACTATGGAAGTCAGATAGCTGATAGAGTACTTACTTTTTACTGAAAATACATACTTATAATATACATATACAGAACACACAGACACAGAAAAAACATTTATGATTATACCATAAAATGCTTGTCCTCAATGGGAATCGAACCCACGCCCTACGGCCCTTGGAGTAGACATACTACCAATGAAGAGAGCAAAGATAATCTATAAAATTATCTTGGTTCAATAGTTTTTCAATCAGCCCTGATAATTTTATTTAGACGCCTAAAGATTTGAAGTAGGTAGTTCTTTTTTGTAAGATTATTTTATTTAATATACATTAAAACTTTACAAACGTATTTTCATAATTAAATAAAATTAATTAAAAATATTTGTGAAATAAAAATTAAGGCAAAAAATCCCATGATCATGGAGTCCAACTGTTCCAATGATTAATATTTTAAATTAATTTGTTAATTGTTTAAGTGCGTGTCTACAATGTTTTATAAACGGAAAATAATAATTATACATTGATACACAAATAAAAAAAATTATAAAAACATGTTCGTAGCGCCATTGATGCTACGAAAGTGCTACGGCGCTACGAAGGTCATTGATCGATTCGAAAACCGTATAATAAAAAAGTATCGTTATATTTTTACGTTTACTGCATTGAATCGAATGGCTTTAACTATGTATCTCATTTTTATGCGTGGAGCGCCAGTATAAGCTCTTATTGTTGAGATAATAGAGTCTAATATAGAGCACAATATCGTTTTAATTAATTTGCTTTGTGAACGTTACAAGTCTCGGGTAATAAATTAATGGGAACACTGGAAAACAATACACATATTAAATTTATTAGTTTTAAATTATAATTTAAGTATGCACGGCGTAATGAAAACATGAGAATATTGAAAATATACATTGTGGTGTGGTTGGTACTCACTTGCATCGTAAGTGGGGAATATTGTTGAAGTTTATATTTGTTGTTCTAATTTTGAATCAATTTTCAAAATCAATCAATTTGGGTGAAGTATTTATTGTGCCAGCTTTTCTATCAAATGAGTCATTATTATTGCTTACATTGTTTTTTTTTTTTAATTTTTGGCATAAAACACCTTATTTCATGTAAACGTGTACACGTTTATGTATGGCGTTGTACTATATTGTAATATGATACCAACATGACGACTTGGTGGTAGATCTCCTTAGCAGGAGGTCATCTAGCTAGGTACCACCGCAGTACCAGATATTCTGCCGCCAAGCAGTAGTGTATAACATTACTGTGTTTCGGTTTGAAGGGTACTGCAACTAGCGAAATTACAGGGCTGTTGAGACACCATCGAAAGGTCATGGACAAGCGTAATTTCTTACCATCAGGAGAGCGTCTCGTTCGTCTCATTAATTTTACACATAAAAAAAAAAAAAAAAAAACTATATATGAATTAACAGTTGATGTGTTATTTATTTTTTGATAATCATAAACATTTCAGTCACCTTCGTACTGGCAAAAATAGGATATGCTTGTGGAGTTTTATAAAGATCGGGAATTGAAAACTAGAAGAGACAAGGACTAAATTATAAAATTTGCTAGTTGGTAAATAGACATTAGTAATTATCTATCATTATTTATCTTAGACTAACAAAAAAAAATACTTTTCAAATTAGAACTAATTTACTTCAAACGTTAGTCAATAAGCAACTGGAAACGAAAGGGCGACCGTCAGATTTAGTAACGTGTATTAATAATAATTACAGGTCTTATAACGAAGAGTCTCGACTAACATCTTGGGAGATCTGCGAGAGTCTAGGTGGTCAAGGGTCAGATCCAAAAGGCAGTGATCCTTGACAAGCCGCGCTTTGTTTGAAGGTTTATCAGTCTGGGTGCCACCGACAGCTTAAGCCCTGCCTCGCTTTTGGTGGCATCATAGTTTTTATATTTACATTATATTTAATTGTGGTATATGTGGCCATGCGCCATTAAAGAGTTTATACTTTATAATAAGAAAATACTTTTTGCTGTCAGCGTGTAACCGTGAACAAAAAAATAACAAGTTGGTAAATAAAATTAAATGCGTGTTATTCAGTAAAATACATACTACTAAAGAAAAAATATGTTTGGTAAATACAAAATACTATTATAGAATAATAATATGTCTAGCAGTGAAATAAAGTAGGCTGACGATGATGATGATTCAATAATGTTTTAGGAATGTACTCAAATAAAAAAGATGTTTAATTATTTACTAAATTTATTACAATATACAAAATAAATACACGGTTAAGCATCGTCGGAAACGTACTTTTCAGAATCTTCTTCTTCATTATATTCATTATTATCTGCATTTCTGTTTCTATTCAGTTTTCTTGCTAATTCCTTTGTATATTTCGAAGGATTGACTCCGAGTTTCTGCTCCATCTCCAACACTTCAAGTTTCAGTTTATAATTCTGTAATTCCATAAACTCTAGCTGTAGCGCCATCTTCTTCTTTCCAGTTCTCTCTTCGTTAAGAAATTTTGTTTTATTTGGTCGATTTCTCTTTTTGGTAACCGGAGATGTATCTGCTTCTTCTAGATACACGACATTGGGGTTTTGGTTATCGTCTTCCTGTTTAGTCGAATGAAGAAGAGTTGAGTCGCGGGAATCTTCCTGTTTGGTCGTTTCATAACTTTCTAACTTTTCGTAAGGTTTCGTTACTTTTGGCATTGGAGGAACGGGAGCTGTAGATCTTTCAAGTATTTCAAAAACTAAGTCATCTATTGGACTGTATTTCCTTTCTTTCTTCGTCTGGCCGGAACTTTTCTTCCCTAGAGCAACTCTTCTCATGTTCTGCCAGTAAATATCTCTCATATACTTGTAATCTTTGTCATAAGATACAAGTCCCAGAGACTTCGCTTTGTTCAGAATTTGATTCCACAGGTCGACTTTCCGTTGCAAAGTTATGTCTTCGCTGAAAGGGCTGAACAATACGCTCTTATTTTCACATATTTCTCGCAGAACGATAATTTTACCGACGACTTTATCCATTTTCAGGGTCAAAACTTTGCTATGTTCAATTGTTATTAATTGTTAGCGCAAATGACAAACTCACATCATTACGTGTCAGATTTCTATTCTGTATAATTCTTATTGACCTGCAAATACACTCCTTTCATGGAATCGTTTAAATATTGGTTATATAAAATCGCTTGTAATGAATATTGCTTGTAATGAAAAATAGTGTTGTGAGCGCGTGGTCTCGCTTGTAGAATTGTGGACTTGTAGACAAGATGGCGGCCGGTTGGCACGTGACGTCGGCGTCCGGCTCGCGCGTCACAGACTTGCGCACTGCGTCCCGCGCCCCGCCAGATCGATGCGCTCCCGTATGTGCCGTTACCGCTTGAACCACGTTTAGGTATTTACTTTTAGGATACTTGTATTATGTATCTACTACGATGTATTATTTTGGCAGTGATCATAAAATCATCATACACATATATATAAAGCTTGTGTACATTTTTTATATGTATAAATCTTACTATTTGGTCTTGCCTGAGATCGTTTAAACTATTTATAGGACCTGTTTGTCTTTGGATTCATAAGTGTGACGATCAAAATTCATGTTATTTTATGTTGGTATACTTTATGGAGTTAGGTTTTCTAGATTAACAATTTTGTTTTCTAGTATTTATCTATTTCATTGGCAATTTAAACTTACATTTACGGAAAAATATGCCATTAAAAATAGTAAGAACGTTTATTTTTTAATTTAGCTCCTTATCTTTTTGTTTTAGTTAAAATTTGTTCTGATTTATGTTGTTTTGTAGAATACAAATGTATATAAATATGTAGATATAACACCTTAGATTATTATCTGTAATATTGTACATGTCACGATAATTAAGTTTGAATTTGAAATATTTGAGAATGGAAAAATGAGAAGTTTCTTGACGTCAGATTAATTTATTATTTTTATTTTTCTTACTCAAGTCGGCTCGTTGTGCTTGGCAGGACAAACATACCTTACCAATAAAATTAATTGTGTAACCGTAGTAAGGAAATATTGTTCTCATGAGATTAATAACGAATTCCGAAGCTATATCAATAAAATTATTGACATTAGTTTATCATTTGACATACCATGTTCTTGATATTATTATTTTTTATTTGAGTTTGTGATTTATTATTTTTGTGACATAAATGTAAATGTTTATCGTTTTTATGTCAATAAAGTAATTTGAATTTGAACACATTTACATGTGAGCTTCGGCATTAGATACTTCTTTTTTGTTTTGTTTTTTGGCATAGTTCTTTAATTTATCAGAAATAAATATACAAAACATACAAACAAGACACAGTCCAAGATTATAGCACGTAACAATTCGATATTATGACATACAAAGGCTAAAGCCACATATATTTTTTTATTGTATAAAACTAAAAAAAAGTTCGAAAATTTAAACTTTGTGAGACTGATTTACATAGTAAGCACCTTTATATTAATTACATTGATTGTTTGTAACCAAGCTTTTTGTGCAAGTGTTTGATACTATTTTTATGAAATTGGTGATTTAGAAACTTAAGTAATTATTACGGTACTAATCTTATACCTTTAAACGAGCTATTCTTGTATATATATATGTATAATCTGTATCTCGGAAACGGCTCCAACGATTTTAATTAAATTTAGTATGCAGGGGGTTCCGGGGGCGAAAAATCAATCTAGCTAGGTTTCATTTTTAGAAAACGGCGTTTCATCCGTGTTTTCAGCCGAGCAAAGCTCGGTCATCCAGGTACTTTACTTCCAGTGAAATATGAAGTGACGATTACAATACAATATAATTATTTTGATATTTTATTACTTTCATCATCATCATCATCATCAGCCGCATGACTTCCACTGCTGGACATAGGCCTCCCCCATTGACTTCCATAAAGACCGGTTGGAAGCGGCTCGCATATTTTTATTACTTTATTCATTCTTAATTTTAATTGAAAAACTAGTATGTTTATCTAATTTTGAGAGATGGCAAATAATTTTGCATACGAGCGAATACAAGAAGAATGAGTTTTTAACCGTAACTGGCATTTATAAAATCTATGTCTGAGTTTTCGTGGTTTTAGAGTTGTTTATTGTTTGATCGACATGTTTTCGAAGGTGTGGGTGATATTACATTTGTTGTGAGCGGAAAAGGGGATAATTGATTGATTCAGGCGTTACTTTGCGGAAGTTCATTTTGGACTTTAGGACGTGTTTACTCTGCGAAGCGTACGAAAAGGCAACACGTCCTGAGGATGCCCCGTGTAGAGGCGAAACACGTGTCGGCAACTGGTTACAGCAGCGAGAAGAGGATATAAAGGCTTGTGGTTATTTCAATTAGTTTTTTGTTATAATTTTTTTTATTTTAAGTTTATGTTGAATTTTAGTTTTTAAGTAATATATTGGATAATTTTTTAAAATTATTGTATTATTATTGAAGATTTAAATTTAAAAAAATCATCACTGTTGTAACCTAAACGGCTTTTAAGCAGAAATAAAGTAAATATATACCTTGAAAAAGGAAAAGGAGATTTCCATGGACGAACGTAAAAATGTTCCTCAAGGCACACATAGCTTAAGCCTATTAATATCTAATTGTCGAGACTTATTCCTTTTGCCGAAGAAACATGAGGACATTTCTGGATATACCACGGAAAATATTGTGATTACATTTGAGTAGAAAAGCTTTATTTGTATTGGCTGACAGATTACATGTACGTGCTTATATTATTTGACAGCCCTGTTAGCTCACAGTATATCTGCTTTAAAAGCTGTAGGGCGTGGGTACGATCCCCAGCCAGGACAAATATTTTGTGGTATAAACAAATGTTTGTTCTTCGTACATATTAAACCATTTTCCCACACACGTGCATTTAATACAAAATAATACTGTTTTTATACATAAATCTGACTTTCAACATAATACAATGAACCGACATGATTTTTGCCGCGTTACCTCCTAGTCGGGTTCAGGTTCTCAACCCACATCTTGCTATACAAAATTAATAAATATCAGTTATCATTTCACAGAGCGCTACCTAGCCTCAAACTAAGCAAAGCTTGCACTATGGAAATCAGATACCTGATAGAATACAAACTATTTTTTTGTGTAAATAGGTACATACTTATAATAATAGATACAGAACTTCCAGACCCAGGACAACATCAATGTATTACCTATGTAGGTACATATTTATTTATATATATATATGTATTTATGGTTGACAACTCAACTTTTTTAAATTACAAACGCGAGTTTGTCCGCCAACTCGTCTCATATACGTTCTACGATGGAGCATGCTCGTCAAGAAGAAGAAGACTCTGATGTCAAGTGTCGGTGTGATCGAAGATGATAAACACACCTAGCTATATTTATGTATAGATAAGGTTTATAGCGTAGGTTTGGTTTTATATTTGTGTAGGAAAAGCATCAAGTGTTTGTTCGCGTGGGCTTTTACTTTGTAGCAACATTTATATGCAGAGTGGGCGACGGGCATAAGTCGACAGGACGGCTGGTTGTTCCACTATTTACATAAAACTCTTGAACTTTGGACAATGATAATTGTTTTGTTTTATTTATACAAAAACGTTCGCTTTCAATTTGAATTTGATACACCGACTACAGTTTCGATCACACCCGATGACCTTTCAACTAAATGAACCTATAAAGCGAAGCAAACTTTATTAATTAAACGAAACTATTTGTGCTTTAGGTATTATATTCCCGCATTTTAAAATAAAAGACACAAACAAATGTTTGTTTTGTATGTATTACAAGTATGTATTTAGAAAAAAGAGTATTTAAATATGCTATCCGGGGACGTAGCTACCGCTGTATTAGCCGTATCAATGATACGGGGCCCCCAGGCTACAAGGGCCCCAACATGTGTGAGTAAAAATTCATAAGCCTCTTAGGTCGGGAACAATAGACGTAATGGGTTAGACTTTGTTCGAATATATGTCTATTGTTATTATTGGCCTTATAACAAATTCTGTTACACTAGGCACGTCATAATTACAACAAAAAAAACATAGCAATATAATAGCTAATAATAATAATAAATTCCTCATAAAATAAATCCAAATAATTATGTCAGTTTAAATTATAATGTCAATACGTATACAAATCATAAAAAATAAAGTATTAACATCAAGTCACTTCATACGAGAAAAAAAATTCTACAAGTTGCAATCTCATAAATTCGTTTAAAGAATGAAAGGGATTAATTTCGCGGAACTTCTTCCCCTTCATTTGCAGGTTAACTCCTTATGCTGCATGGCAAATTATTAAACATGAAAATTTTATTAAGATTACCATGCTTTTCCACTTTTACCAGTTACCTAGTTTTGGGTTTAAAAAGATTTTTTTTTATTTCGCAAATTGTATGTATGCATATCTTTATTTTTAATCATCTTTGCATCATGAATTTCAAGAAGACAAGTATAAATATACAAGGAAATCGCAGTCATGATTTTATTATCCTTATAGTGCCTTATAGTGTATATAGACGCTTTTTTTTAAGCCAATCATTATTCTGACTGCCCTTTTTTGAGTTCTCAGTACTCTTTTCATCTCTGCCCCATTTCCCTATATAGTTATAGCATATGTTCGTTAACAAGTTTGTGAAAGAATAATAGATATGACCATTGATCACAATGGAGCTATTAAATGAAAGTCGCGTAAAGGGGCCCCCGGCAAATTTTGAAGCAGAGCTCGTCTAGGGCAAGCTACTTCACTGATGCTATCATAATTATATAATTATAACTCCCATCATACAATCTTTGCTTAGTTTGGGGTCAGACGGCGCTGTGTGTCATGTCCTACGATATTTATTTATCATTGAATAGGAGCAAAATCAGGGATATCGGATTCTGTAACTCTATAATTTGGCCAATTGGGTTGACAGAAATTGGCCTGAAAAAATAACGATACAGTGTTCATATCATCATCAGTCATAGCACATCCACTGCTGCACATAGGCCTCCTCCTGGGGGGTTTTGCCAATACTCGCCACGCTTGGCAGGCGGGTTGGCGAGCGCAGTTAGGTGTGATTGTTCAAGGAAGACGCTGCTGCCCATCTTCCGGATTACATCCTTTAGCCGACTCTTATGGCAACCACGGGTAGAGAGGGTGGGGTACTATTGTAAAATTAAAAGTGTTTGTGTATTACAGGGCGGTGTGGTCGCAAAAAGACAAACTCCTTTAAAAAATGTCCGTTTCTTGTTATGTATTTGGTAGTACACTTATATTCTTATTCTTCTATCGTTTAGTACTCTATTGTTCGTTTTATTATAATGATGACAGATGAATTCGAATGACTGACATTGACAGATGAATAAAAAAAATAAAAAACAAAATTATTTTATTATTTTTAAAATGTGATTTGTTACATATCCGGGTCCCAGTAACCTGAAATAAATGAACTTTATTTTTTAATACTACTTTGCAAATTTATATTGAAAGTGAAATTGTATTCAAGACTACCTGCATCTTCTTTGATCACATTTGTAAACACAGGCGAGTTGGTGGTTAAAAATCATTGGGTATGTACACACTTACTTCTTTTATTTACACTTGTAGACAATTAGGTCAAAAATAACTGCCCCCATTTATAGATTAGCATATGAGACCATATTACAATGAAGTAAAAAAAAAGTAAACAACAGGAAACGAAAGTTACACAAAATTGTCAAGTTAAATCGTTTCTGACATTTTACTAGCTTCACAGAATTTTCCTTTTCCGATTGACTAAAACCTAAGAAAAGACATCAACGACAGCCGAGGAACCTAGACCATAGTGAGGCATTTGAATCTTATGTCTACGTGTTTTTTTAATAAAGAATTATCATTTTTATTACGGAAGAAAATGAGTATGAATAACGTGCACCGTATAAGTGCCGCATACACAAAAACTACTGGTTTTTTTTTTCAACTAGACTTTTTTATGTTGTTTGATCACAGCTCACCTGATGTTAAATGACGGTGTGGCCAAAGTTGATAACTATACCTAGCCTGGAATGGAACTGGCTCTCAAGTGAGGCTGCCGGGACACACCGTTAGATGCTTGGCGGCAGATTTTCAACTTGGTAGCTAGCCAGCCGAGTACTAGAAAGTACCCTACCACCACGCTATGGTTTCCTCACGATGTTTTCCTTCACCGGCAACTCAAGCTCATTGTTGGGGTTTGAACCCACGCCCTTCGGCATGCGAACCGACCGCGCAAACCACTGAGCTATCATCGCTACAAATCGCTATCATACTATGGTTCCCCCACGATGTTTTTCAACATCGGCAACTCAAGCTCATTGTTTTGATTTGAACCCACCCCGTTCACACACGCGATCACGCTAACCACTGAGCTATCATCGCTTACTTTACAGTTCTACATTAGGTATATCATACAGGTAACAAGGAAACCGGCAATATTTGGCTTGACAAATTATAAACGTAAGAGTCAAAACAGTTCACGAAAAATCTATTATATGTGTTTTGTATAGTATTGTGTGCCGAAAGACGAAAACTGTGGAATTTTAAACTTTGACATTTCAATCAAAACTTTTCCTGTGAACCCGTGGCGCGTTACCTAAGTTTCGGTCGGAATAAATTTATATTTTTATAAGTCGTATTTCAAATTTACTAGTACAACACATAAGTTGGCACCGTAATGGACACGCGGAACAAAGGGCCTTGGTTTACATTTTACACCGTGATCAGGTAAAAGCTTCAGCGAGCGATGTTCTACTTTTATTATTAAACAAGTTTCGCCCCGCGGTTTTACGCGCGTTTCTCAGGATAACATTTAACATTTCCAGGGTCAAACTATAAAATTTGGCAAAAATAAATAGTTCCAGGTCACCGGGAAGTACTCTATTGCATTTATTCCTTGTGAGTGGCGAAATATGCGGTTTTGTGCGTCATAAACGGCTATAATATAATATAAATTATGTAGCGATGATAACTCAGTGGTTAGCGCGGTCGGTTCGCATACCGAAGGGCGTGGTTTTAAATCCCAATAATGAGCTTGAGCTGCCGGTGAAGGAAAATATCGTGAGGAAACCATAGCGTGGTGGTAGGGTACTTCCAAGTACTCGGCTGGCTAGCTACCACTCTCAAGTTGAAAATCTGCCGCCAAGCATCTAACGGTGTGTTCCGGCAGCCTCACTTGAGAGCCAGGTCCATTCAGGCTAGGTGTGCTTTACCATCTTCAAATACACCGTCATAAAACATCAGGTAAGCTGTGGTCAAACACCTAGCTTGTCAACCATAAAATATATATATTAAAATAACTTATTTGTGGTGGGAGAACGGAGGCCTTATCGCGTCATATGTACGTTTGTTAGTTTATGCTAAAATGGATAAACAAATTTGGATGTAACTTTGAATGCAGGTAGCTGTAACCTTGGATTGACACATAGGCTAATTTTTGCAACAAACGCGGGTGGAACTGCGTTATGCAGCTAGTTATTAATAAATAAAAAAAATACGGTGGACATTTCATTTCTTATTGAGACGGTCTGGAGAGGTCATGGGTTCGAAACCCACGGCACGCAACTCAGTCTTTTTTTTCTACGCTATATGCCTATTGCCAATAACTTCGAACGGTGAAGGAAAACATCGTGAGGAAACCTATTTAATGTAATGAGACAATCAAGACGCTCTCCTGATGGTAAGAGATAACGCATGTCCATGATCATTGCAGCGATACAGAGCACTTTGAGTTACAAAACAAAGTCCAGAGCAACGCTGCTATGGTACTCATTATTTTGAATTATTAGATGGTTAGTCTCCAACAGCTCTGTAATTTCGCTACCTACAATAAACCTTCAAACCGGAACACAGCCCTAAAGTAAGCAGTATTTATTATGGGAACCAGACAATACATCACATGACGAGTTACTTATTACAGGCTTCAGGTTTCAGGGCAATGTGAACGTAATTGTATATAGAGAGGCGATATCTCGATGGAAGTGGGGCAGTGGGTCGCAGCGCAATCGACACACAGCCAACGTCATGTCGTTTTTACGGCTGCACAATAATTTCATATAACCTTTTTTTACTTACATAATCATAATAATATATTTACAAATTGCACGCTACTAAAACTAAAACCTAACTACATAAATTTTATATTAATTACAGATTTATATAAAATTTACTGCATTATCATTTTGAGTGTATTATCATTTTGACAGTATTATCATTTTGACTGTATTAACATTTTGACTGCATTATCATTTTGACAGTATTATCATTTTGACTGTATTAACATTTTGACAGTATTAACATTTTGACCGTATTATCGTTTTGACAGTATTAACATTTTGACAGTGTTATCATTTTGACTGTATTATCGTTATTAAACATACATATACATATGTTTTAAAGTAATTATCATAAGCTGTTTGGTATTTATACATGTATAATTTTTGTTGTTTTTTTTTTAATGCTTGACATGGTAGGCGTTTGAACATAGCTCACCTGATGTTAAGTGACGGTGTGGTCGAAGATGGTAAACACTCCTAGCATGTTTGTGTATAGTTAAGATTTATAGCGAAAAGCTAAATACTGATGTTAAATGACTGTCTAGCCTGGAACTGACCGATGGGACACACCTTTAGGTTCTTGGCAACAGATTTTCAGCCTGGTAGCTAGCCATTTAAGTACTAGAAAATACCATCATGTTATAGTTTTCTCACGATGTTTTCCTTTACCGGCAGCTCAAGCTCATTGTTGGGGTTTGAACCTACGGCGTGTGAACGAACCATGCTGACCACTGGGCTCTCACCATCAGGAGAGCGACTCGTTCATCTCATTACTTTACTTATAGAAAAAAAACAGGCAGTCATCGGTACCGCCAACAGAAGAAAATACGTCACATTAGCATGTCGGTGATGGCTACCAAAAATCGCTCAAAGCGGCTAAAGTCCTAACTACAAAAAAAAAGTTGCGTGGTTTTAAAAATTGAGCAAACAATCAAACACACTAAATGCTATCGAATCTATATATGAAAATATCGCGTTATACTATTTACTGATTTCAACACAGGACAAGTTTATATTTAGAAATCTTACAATAGTTTTAGTTCTGTGATCTTTGTGTGATAAACCGGATTTATAGAGCAAGCACTGATAACATTCCTTGCTCTTTGCCTCTATAGAGTAATAGGATCGAGTTGTTTTCAAGATCCATATAAAATACTCTATGTATTTACGGCAATCTTTTCTCATTTGTTACAATTTTAATCTGCACTTTTTTATGGTTGATATGGCTTCGTGTTTGACCACAACTCATCTGATTTTAAGTGACTATGTGGTAGAAGATGGTAAACACACCTATTTTGTAATGTAACTGGCTCTCAAGTTAGGCTGCTGGAACATAGTGTAAGATGCTTGGCGGCAGATTTTCTATGGTAGCCGAGTACTGATAGTGTTTTTTTTATTTTAAATATTTGACAGGCTAGGCGTTTGACCACAACTCACCTGATGTTCAGTGACGGTGTGGTTGAAGATGGTAAATCTGGATCTCAAGTGAGGCTGCCGGAACACACCGTTAGATGCTTGGCGGCAGATTTTCAACTTGAGGGGTAGCTAGCCAGCCGAGTACTAGAAAGCACCCTAACACCACGCACGCAAATTGCCAATGTTTTTTCACGATGTTTTCTTCACCGGCAGCTCAAGCTTATTGTTGGGGTTTGAAGTGAAGTGAAGTGAAGTGAAGTTTTGTGTAAATAGCAAAAATTGTATGGCCAAAGAATCTTCGCTTATTTTCTACGCAACTTGTATCACTTTTTTTTTTGGTTGTAATAGAAATCTGATTTAGAATGATTAAATATTAGAATTACTTTTTTGAGACCGACTAAGAGATTCTATTATTAAAAACATACGAATGTATTAATGCATTAGATAGTTTTAGTCTTTTTACTTATTAGGTCTACATAAAAATAGAATATGTAGTTTTTTACTTTCCAAATGATGTGAGAAAACCACCAAAAATCGAATTTGAGTATTATTGTAGCGATGATAGCTCAGTGGTTAGCGAGGTCGGTTCGCATGCCGAAGGGCGTGGGTTCAAACCCCAACAATGAGCTTGAGCTGCCGGTGAAGGAAAACATTGAGAGGAAACCATAGCGTGGTGGTAGAGTACTTTCTAGTACGCTACCACCCTCAAAGTTGAAAAATCTGCCGCCAAGCATCTAAAGGTGTGTTCCGGCAGTCTCACTTGAGAGCCAGTACAATTCCAGGCTAGGTGTGGTTTACCATCTTCGACCACATCGTCACTTAATATCAAGTGAGCTGTGATCAACCACCTAGCCTTTCAACAATAAAAAAAAAGTGTAGAAATTGCTTCTTTTGCTGAGTTTCTCTACTTATCTCTACTCTTTACTCTCATCATTCAGTCAGGATCAACTCTTCTGAAAACATATCTCAATAGTTTGCTTATAACTATTGTGCATTTTCTTCCCGAGTTTTTTAAAGTTCTATATAATTTGTAATAGAATAAATTAAATGCTTTTTTATTTAACTAAAGCGCAAATTCAACCGCGACGTTTCAACGTGATGAAAGAGTATATGGATATTCCTTTATCTGTCTTTGGTCAGACAGCCCTTGCCGTTGTTTGCTTAAAAAACTAATTCGCAGTAGATTCAAGCGTACGATTCAAAAACCTCTGTTTTTCAAAGATGCATGACCCTAAGACCACTATTTTTGAGTCGTACTTCAGAATGTATGATGAATGATCCTGATTTACCGCATTTTAATCAAAATCCAAAATCATTAACACAGAATAAGACCATTTTTAAAGGATTTAGTTTACAAATCTAATTTAACTAAAATGTTATTGTTATTTTATTTCTAGACAATGAAAAAAGGGCTGCTACATTATAAACTTTAATATTGTCTTGAAAATGTGTCTTAATGTCAACACAGAAACAAACATTTGTAATCTTAGCCCTTTGCCACGTCAAATTAAAAAAAAAAACTGTATACAATCTAGTTTACTCTTTGCAAGGATTTTGGCGCCAGCTTTCTAAGCACAGGCAAATGTGCTATAGCGCAATACAATTTCAGTTTTGTAAAAAAATATGTTTTAATTTAAAATTGCAACGTTGAGACTTTTGTTGCTATAGCGTATGAATATCAGAAAAATATGACTTTTTAGATTTCGTTCATAACTTTGTTATATGTAAGTTATACGTACGATTAAAAAATACAGCCCCATATTTGTTAACAGCAAGAAAAGATAGTAATATTCGCATTAGGTTGTCAGATTAGAGCAGCACAAGAGAATGCAGCCAACGGTGCAACCTACAAAACGCGGAACTAACTGTACTCCGCCGGCCAATACCGTAATCATACCTACTTCCACTCTAAGCAAAACATTACCCGTGCACAGGGTTATAAGTCTAGGGGGTATCAAGCTGAAAGGGGGACCTTGTGGACAAATCAACTGTAATTGTGAACATGTATGGAGCGGCATGGTTTTTAATATTTAAAAAAGTTGTGGCCTTTAGAAAATTATTACGATGACCTCTCCTCCTTCGATTTAGCCCACCCTAAACTTCTAATCTTGTATACTCGTAAATAGCGTCATAATACCTCCTTTCCCCTGTCTTAAAGACACGTAGAATCGTACAATTTTTTTTTTAATGGTTGACATTCTATGTATTTGATCACAGCTCACTTGTTGTTAAGTGACGGTGTGGTCGAAGATGGTAAAGCACACCTAATCTGGAATGGTACTGGCCTCAAGTGAGGCTGCCGGAATACACCGTTAGATGCTTGGCGGCAGATTTTCAACTAGAGGGTGGTAGCTAGCCAGCCGAGTACTAGAAAGTATCCTACCACCATGCTATGGTATTCTCACGAAGATTTCTTACACCGGCAGCTTTTAAAAATAATAATTACAGCGCATCTTTCAAATTTACCTATTTATTCATTTTACTTTACTTTTACTTGGTGGTAGTTTTCCTCAGCAGGAGGTATCTAGGTACCACCGGACTACGAGATATTCTGCTGCCAAGCAGTAGTGTGTACACATTACTGTGTTCCGGTTTGAAGGATTCTACAACTAGCGGAATTACAGGGCTGTTGAGAATAACCATCGAAAGTCTCAAAGTAATGAGCGCCAAAGCAGCGATTCCCTGAACTGTGTTTTGCAACTCAAAGTATTGTGTATCGCTGCGATGGTTATGGACATACGTTACCATCAGGAGAGCGTCTTGTTAGTTTCATTACTTTTACATAAAAAAAGTAATAGTTAAAAATAGTATATTTTTTTAATTCTTTTTTGATATTGTCGCCTGTGTTGGCGGACTTTATAAATAAATCAATAAATGTACGTATAATGTACTATAATATCGATGTAATACATATAACTGTAGCCTGACTGCCAAATGAACTGTGGCCAAGCAGCTAGCCCGTCAACCATAAAAAAACTTCACGTCATAAAATACGAATATTAACTTGTGTTGCCGACTAATAGAATTTACTCTACTAAAAATTTGTATAAATACAATGGTAGGTATGTATGTACCTACTCATTAACAGTCTAATCCATTTTGCATAAGTATACGTCAACTAAATGATACATTGCACTTGTTCATAAATTCATTTAAACTATAAAACATTTTACGAAAGATTAGATATGCGAATTGCAAAATCAACATTAACATTTTCATAAATGCAAACGGCATAGACAGCAGTATAATAGAATAGAATAGAACTATATTATACATAACACAACAAAGAAATACATAGACAGTATAAAGTGATGATAGCTTAGTGGTTAGCGCGGTCGATTCACAAGCCAGAGGGCGTCGGTTCAAACTCCAACAATGAGCTAGAGCTGCCGGTGAAGGAAAACTATATAGGTGTTTTCTAGTACTCGGTTGGCTAGCTAGTTCATTCAGGCTAGGTGTGCTTTACCATCTGCTACCACACCGTCACTTAACATAAGCTGTAGTCAAACACCTAGCTTGTCAATCATAAAATATATAGGTATATTAAAATAACAATATGGACATAGTCATAGAATTTTTCAAAGATCAATATTTGAGGCCATTCAAAACTGTTTTTTTTTTAATACACATACCTATTAGCTGCGCCCCGCGGTGTTGCCCGCTACACTTTTTCTGGATAAAAAATAGCTAACTACCTATCGGTATGAAATATACTTTTCGACCTATTCTCCTACCTCAAAATCAAAATCAAAAAGTCATTTATCAGTTTAGGCCCTGGTAAGGCACTTATGAACATTAAGTTACATTTTTGAATCTACCACCGGATCGTAATTACACTTCAACTGAGAAGACTCCGGCATGAAATTCAGCAAGGCATTGATGTTTCTTTTCATATTAGGTAGGTACAGTTATAAATATTAATACATTATGTTTACTTATACAATTGTAACTTAGCCAAGGGGATGCAAGTGCAGAGAGAAACTACTACAACCATATATTCCTGTCTTCCACGTAATGAGCCACCTTATAGTAGCCCACCTACCAAATATACATTTAAAAAAAAACATAAAAATCGGTCGAGCCATTTCGGAGTAGTGCGACCACAAACACGTGACATGACATTTTCTATATACCTATGTAGATAGATTTACCAAAAATCATTTAGCTTTTAGTAAAATGTTACATTGGTAAAATATGAAGGAAAACATCCTGTGAAACCATATCGTTGGTTAGTAGCTATAAAGTATGACCGAGCTTTGCTCGGCTGAAAACACATAAAAAAGTCATTTTCTAAAAATGAAACCCAGCTAGATCGATTCATCGCCCCCGAAACCCCCTGCATACTAAATTTCATAAAAATCGTTGGGAGCCGTTTCCGAGATTCAGATCATATATATACATGTATACAAGAATTGCTCGTTTAAAGGTATTAGATAGATTAGATAGATAGATAGATAGATAGATAGATAGATAGATAGATAGATAGATAGATAGATAGATAGATAGATAGATAGATAGAAAACATATTCATAACAAACACACATTTATCTATTCGTGTTCACAGTCATGACCTCTGCGCATCTCAGTGCGCAACTGCCTATCTGGTACATAAGTTTGAAGCTTTCACAAGTGACTTATGTATACCCCGGGGCGAGGTCGGATTTCTTCATGCGATTACATCGTGTAACAAAATCTGATGCAGTTTAGTAGCTAGTGTTTTAGCTTGTTGTTTGAACACAGATCACCTGATGCTAAGTGACGGTGTCGAAGATGGTAAAGCACATCTAGCCTGGAATGATACTGGCTCTCAAGTGAGATTGCCGGAACACACCGCTAGATGCTTGGCGGCATGAGGATAGTAGCTAGCCAGCCGAGTACTAGAAAGTACCCTACCACCACGCTATAGTTTTCCTTCACCGACAGCTCAAACTTTTGGGGTATGAACCCATGCTTTTCGGCATGCGAACCGACCGCGCTAACCACTGAGCTATAACTATCATCGCTAAGTTTTAATACACGTAGTAAGTATCTTAGAGGTATCATCATCATTAACAACCGTGTATTGTTCACTGCTGGACATAAGCCAGGACACGCTACTCAGCCCGATCTTCAGCTTTTCGCTTTCAGCCACTCTGCCAGCTGTTTACGTATATCGTCACATAAACATTTTAACAGGAACAGACGTTAGACCTTTTTTGTATGTGTTTACAAAAAATATAGTACCGGCAAGCTTTGCTCAGTTTGAGGCTAGATGGTATTACGTAAAATCAATGTCAAAGAATATTTATAATATGATGCCGATGGATCAGCTCTGATTTTATACTGCCCCATTGCTGGGCCTCTTCTTCTTCTCTCATCTTGTGAGAAAGGTCAGACCGTAATTCAACACACTGGCCAAGTGTTGTGTTGGCTGATGTTTATTTTTCACTGTTTGAAATTACTGGCCATACATTTATAACTTAGAAAAGACAGAGGTTGCCTTAGGCTTTGAACTTAGGACCTCCAGATTGGCAGTAAGACAGTCTTCCAAGTAAGCTATATTATATTATTATTAAAAAATAGGGGCTTTTAACAGCTGGAATAAACAAAAAGGCCAACAATTTAATAACGAACACCCAGAAGCCACCTGCTCAAATACTTTTATAGGTAGGTACCTACTGTAATAATATTTGTAGGAATTTTACACTATATGTTATTATGTACACGATACTCACGTGTACATTAGAATGCCAAAATACAATAAAGGGATACTCTACCGGCCCTACCGCGTGCAGCTATAATACGACTTCGTAAAAAAAAAAAACAACAATAGATTTCAACAAAACCGTGTAAACAGAAGTAAACAGAACCGTGAAATCATCTACCACTCTGTATTTAGTTATTTTAGAAAATAACCCAATTGTTCGACTGGTAATCATTTGAACGGCGATTATTTCCATAGCAAAAAAAAAACCTAAAAGTTTAAATTACATCCTTATACGACATACTAAAGGCAATACATTCCGACGTTTTCAATTTTCAATTTCATTAACCAATAAACAGGAACAGGAACAATAAACAGGAGGCACTGTGTTAAAAAACATTAATTAAACAACCGAAATATTGACTTTTTTAAAAAAAATTATATCCTTTGTCACTCGGGATAATGTATGAACTAAAAAGATAATTCTAAAGATTCTAAAGAAAGCCCACATACATGAACACTGAAAACATTACTTCATTTTAGGCAGTTGTGTAAAAATAGTTAACTACCGGGTACCAAAGCCCACGCGTATTAGATTTCCAATTTTTGAGGATTTTCTTACGAAGTGTAAAAATCTTAACCCAATTCTATCTTGCAAAGACTTGAAGAGTCGTAAAAAGTAAAAAAATCTTTTAAATTCCTATTTTTTAGTCTCTTCGAAGCTCTGGAAAAACATATTTTTGTGTAATTTTTTTTTCGATATACCTATTTCAATTCTTAATTACTTTTCTACTTTTGCGAAGTTTATATATTTAAACAGATATAAAAGTAGAAATGATAAACGTTTAAAAATATCGCCTTAATAAAGAAAATACAAATGGAAAAGCTCAATTTTTAACATATGCCTATAAAACGCAACTTTATTCATCTTTTTTCTAAATATTATAAAACAAAGTCGCTGTTCACGTCTATCTGTTTTTCAGCGTACTTCTTAGCCACGCAACGGATTTTGATATTATTCCCAATAAGATGTTTTTAAGATAAGGTAAGCGAAGCTTTGGTATAATATATGTACGATCCATCTTTAGGCTGGAGTACAGCCTCAAGATGGATCGTACATATATCACCGTCGCGGGTCGAACCTGGACCAGATTGGCATAGGATCGAAGCAAATGGCAGCACCCAGGCGTGGCATAACGAAGGCTGTGGATGGTGATGATGAAGATATTTTTTAACAAAAGGGTAATTTTTTATACTCATTAGATTCGCGTTTTCCTTCCTGATGTAAAGCAAAGATGTGGTCTAGGATGGAGCACGCGTTCCTGGAAGGAACCTGTAAACTCTTGAATTGAAGGCACCCATATTGAACTTTTCGGGAAACAGCTAGCACAGTGCCACATCCTCGCTGTACGTATTTGTGTGTATTTACGTAATGTTCTTTTTACATAAAATTTTATTTATGTTAACGCTTAGTTATTTTTAATAACTTGAGTTTGTATATATGACATATTAAAATAATTTATTTTACAATTTTTATGACATCTATTTGATTATTTGCAATACTCTATATTGTTATTTTTAAGGGGACTTTGACTTTGTTCAGATAGATTTTTTGACTTCCTTTCGATGCTTTTGTTTCTACAATGTTTTTAATGACTATTATAATTGGCGTATTGAGCCGTTTTAGTAAATAAAAATAAATTACATACAATACATCCTAATTGAAATTTTCTACAAGTAGAGAAATTTAATGGGTTTGTAATTCAAGTTTCCAAAATAAATCGCACACGTATGATACCGGGGGAGGACGCTAGTTAATATTATAAACGGGAAAATAACTAAATCTGTTAGATTATAATTTATTCAAAATTGAACAGCTGAAAAAATATTGGCGAAACTTTCGCATTTCGATAGTATATACGGACATATACTTTAGGAGGCATATTTGCCGACAAGACAAATGTTATTGTATTTTTAAAATACTTCATTGACAGCGAGAAGTACAAGTTTAAGTACTTACCTAAAAGTTATAATATAAAAAAAAAAACGCTTTATTTGAGGAAAAAAACAGTTTAGAACGTTAATAGGATGTGAACTTCGGATCCCACGATAGGTGGAGTCAGTAAACAAAGATGGACGATGACGTTAGAACAATAATTTACTGTAAGAACATTCTGGGTATGTTCTTACAGTAATATTTTACTACAAACATAATACTAATAATAGAGAGCCAGTGCCATTTCAGGCTAGATGTGCTTTACCATCTTCGAGCACACTCAACGTCCGATGAGCTGTAGTCAAACACCTAGCTTGCAAACCATTAGAAAAATACAAATGTTTTATTGATAACACCAATGTTACAAGTCAAATTACGTAATATCATTACAAATATATCATTAAAAAAGTTTCAAAAACACTGATTACATGTCAATGAATAAAAAAACGAAATGTTAAAATAAAGCATGTCAATATAATAAAATATCAGATAAAAATCATAATTCCTTATATTCAATATTATTTCAATTGTAGTAATACCTATTACTTACCTAATATTAATATACTCTTTTAATAATATCGTTGTTATTCTTTAATACATATTATCGTTTCATTGTACGTTAAGTACAAAAAGTAAGTTATTTGCTGCATCAAAGAGTTCGAATATAGGAAAATGCGTGAAAATCTTACGAAATTAAAGTCAAGAATATGATACTTATCAACCAAGTTACGAACAAAGCATTAAAGTTGTACCAAAGCGTGCTCGATCCTGAGTGCAAATAACGTTTCAAACGCCATCTATCTGCAGCTATGCCATCGCCACCCCGCGAGATCGAGACACGCACACTCGCAGCCTAAACACACGCACACAAGTGTATGTAACGTGAATGTTTTCATAAAATGAAATCGGGTCGCTCTCACGCGAACACACGAAGAATGTTAATAAATGATTCTATGTACGGACGAGTATTTATAAGATACGCTCGCTTTAACGCGTGGTTTCGCTCGCGTTACTGACAAAATGTAGCGTACCTCTGTCACTGTATTATAAAGATTTGGATTTGGAACTGTCAAAGTCTTGCTCGTGTAAGTTTTAGGAAGGGTTATCTACCAAAACTTGAGGCTCCATTTTTTTACCGTTCGTATGCTTTTCGTATATATGACTACCTACAAAAATGCCTGACTTTTGAATAGATAGGCATATTCGTAAAACTTAGGATTGACTTTAAATTAGTAGATATATTTTTTTTTTTATGGTTGACAAGTTAGGTATTTGATCACAGCTCTTTTAATGTTAAATGATGGCGTGGTCGAAGATGATAGCACACGTAGCCTGGAATAGAATTGGCTCTCAAGCGACGCTGCCGGAACACACCGTCAGGTGCTTGGCGGCAGATTATCAACTTGTGGGTGGTAGCTAGCTAGTCGAGTACTAGAAAGCCCATCGAAAGTACCATCACGCTATGGTTTCCTCACGATGTTTTCTTTAACCGGCAGCTTAAGTTCATTGTTGTTTTTTGATTATTAAATAAAGTTCTTGGTGTAAAAATAATGGGCAGAGGTTATCTCGATTCGATCTATATTTGTATGACTGTGTATTTCGATTACTTTGATATTTATGATCCGATCTAGGTTTTTTTCTGGGTCTTAGTGGCGCTGTGTGAAATGTCCATCTATATTCGTTTATCTATAACTCAAAGAAAACTCTCGGAAGTGATTCTTTCAAAAGGGTCATGATCCCCGCCAGAACAAAACCTTTATGCGTTTTTGCAATTATGCAAAACCTTTTTTCCAACATTTATTGTTGGAACAAACATTTATGTTTAGTACGTATTGTAAGTATATATGTATTTCCAAAAAAAAAAAGTATATAAGTATTTAATCAGTTATCTAGTTCTCATAGTACAAGCTTTGCTTAGTTTGGGGCTAGATGAAAATATTTGTTTATTTATTTATAAATTTTATACGCTTAACTGAAATGGTTTTTACTTAATCTTATACCTTTAAACGAGCAATTCTTGTATATATGTATATAATCTAAACCGGAAACGGCTCCAACGATTTTCATGAAATGTTGTATGCAGGGAGTTTCAGGGACAATAAATTGATCTAGCTAGGTTTCATTTTTAGAAAACGTCGTTTTATCCGTGTTTCAGCCTAGCAAAGCTCGGTCATCCAGGTACTTAAAATTAAATCGCTATACGGTATTAAATGAAATTGCATTCTGCGTATGTTACATTTACTTGATCAGTTTTTTTTTAAATTACCAACGCAACGGATTTTTGTTGACTTTTCACCATCTTACAGAGAATTCTTTTCGGGAAGGAATATCTCCGGGCGATACCAGGGTGGTGATACCCTAGTTAGTATTTAGAAGTGTAGAAATAGATTCATTTACTGAGTAAACAATTTACTGTATTTGCTATTTACACTTTGTTTCACGTTATTAATATAGTTTATTTATAAATAATAATCTTATCTAGAAGACCCGTTCCTGATAAGAAACGGAGAGATCGACAGCTCTCAATAAATAGGTAGATTTATGTTAACAACCTAAATACCTAAAATTTAAAGAAGTCCTTGGTAAAACTCATCGAGGGACAGACGGCGGACACCTTAAATCGATAGGTCGAACCTTTTTTGTAGCGTAAACGTAATGAGACAAACGAAACGCTCTCCTGATGGTAAGAGATTCAAATTCAAATTATTTATTGACATAAAGTAAAATTAATCAATTACATTTATTTCACAAAATTATATATTAATTAACGAAAACAAAAACAAAATAACATGTCAAATTCAAAATAAGATGTCAAATTCAAATAATATGTCAAGCTCAAATACAATGTCAAACTAAAATAAACGTCAGATTCAAATACAATGTCAAATGTAGATAAATGTCAAATTCAAATATTCTAATAAGCACAATAAGTTATAGTTCAGTAAGAACATTGTCAAGAGTTAAGTTGTCGTGCCTTTTGCACCTGTCTCACTGAACAGTCAGATTTTTACAATACAATAAAAAATCACTAACACAGTTTTCCAAGTATCTGGCGGTAACGCCTGTCTTTCACAATTGCAGCAGTACCCAGAAATTTGGGTATCAAAACAAAGTCCAGGACATCTCTGTTTTTGTGATCATTAATTCGAGCCTTAACAAGACAATCTTAATGGCTTAATAAGAGTAATTTCTTGATGCAGATGTCTTCAAACCGTAATACAGTACGGTTTACAGTTCACAGCTTAGCGGCAGAATTAGAATTTTATTAAATGAATTAGCTTTCCCTTAGATATGGTTGAGGAGGGCGATGGCTGGCACATGCGTCATACTTGTGATCAGGTGCTGCTTGCGAGTCGCTGGTCTGCCTACTCACAAACTAACATCAAACTATTGTTATTAGTCAGTCAGGTAACTTCTCTACCTGAACAACCCCCCTTTTTAATTTACTTGGTGGTAGAACTTAGCAGGAGGTCGACTAGGTAGGTACCACTGAAGTTCTAGATATTCTGCCGCCAAGCAGTAGTGTGTAAACATTACTGTGTTCCAGTTTAATGAGTACATACTGCAGCTAGCGAAATTACAGGTCTGTTGAGACTAACCATTGCAAGTCTCAAAGTAATGAGCGCGAAAGCAGCAATGCCTTGGACTTTGTTTTGCTACTCAAAGTTCTTTGCATCGCTGCAATGGTCATGGCCATACGTTATCCCTTACCATCAGCTTAAATTATATTCTAAAAAAATATTGTATTAAGTTTATATAGGTCACGGACTCCGGTGTCTGTGGAGCGGTAATTAAAATAAAAAATTAGCTTAGATTATAATTGAGTGTTATTAATTAGCCGTGGTGGTGCCGGCGTAAGAATAGTACCCCACCCTCTCTTCCCAGTGGTTGCCGTAAGAGTCGACTAAGGGATGTAATCCGGAAGATGGGCAGCAGCGTCTTCCTTGAACAATCACACCTAACTGCGCTCGCCAACTCGCCTGCCAAGCGTGGCGAGTATTGGCAAAACCCCCCCAGGAGGAGGCCTATGTCCAGCAGTGGACGTCCTATGGTTGATGATGTGTTGTGTGTGTGATAATCGAGTGTTTGTGCCAACTCACTGTGTTCTATTTTTTCTAGGTTAAGTGCCTGTATTGACTAAAACAAAATACATCTCTTAAGTTACTAAACAAAAACCATTGAATTGCCTATAAATCGTAGACCATCAAAATGCAGAATTCACGTTAAATGGCAATGCTTTTGAGTTTGACTGAGCCAAATAAAAGGGTATATTCTTAACGTCTCCACGCACTTTTTTCAGCTTCAACAACATGGAAATGTTATGTGTTGTTAAAAGCTCAAATAGATTACCAAACTCAGATCTTAAGAAATTTTTACCTTTTTCTACAGCCTATTCATGTAATAACATTTTTATACGTTACTTATTTCTTTATGTGTATGTAGCTACGTTACTTGGTGTCAGAACCTTGGTGTATTTGCCATGAATATTTTAACACTAATTTACCTAACCGTGTGTTTATATAAGATTACCTAAGCAATTTATAATACAAGCTAGTTTATAACAGACTAAACAGAGTTATACGCTTGAGGTATTAGTACCTGGAAGACCGAGCTTTGCTCGGGTGAAATCACGGATAAAACGACGTTTTCTAAAAATGAAATCTAGCTAGATCGATTTATCGCCCCCGAAACCCCCAGCATACTAAATTTCATGAAAATCGTTGGAGCCGTTACCGAGGTCCAGAATATAATATATATACAAGAATTGCTCGTTTAAAGGTATTAGATATACTAGGTACATCCTACAGCTTTTGATTGATTGATTTACTCTTTATTGTTCACACCAAAAATTATATAATACATACAGAAGAAAAAGAAAATAAACTTAGTTAATAGGTGTAACAACTGGCAACCATATCGCTAAAAGCGATCTCTTCCAAGCAACCCCTTGAAGCAGATACGCCACACACAATGAGTTAACAGGCCATGCAAACAAAGCGATTTTTTATAACAAAATTATATTCATCGAATAAAAATCTACATATGTTATGCATTAAAAAATAAACAAATTTATTAATTTTTTTATTAATTGCCAACCTACATGTTCTTTATTGAGTGTTTATAAGCTTTTATATTTTTGAATAAATAAGTATGTATTTAATCAAATAACATGTCTTCGTTTGACCATCAAATTAAATTATGCTTTTTATTCGACATATTGTCCGTGCCACTTTGGAAATGGGCGAGGAAGTGGATATGTTAGGAATAGGACGTATTAGGAAGTGAACAAGTTAAGAAGTGGCAGTTTTGGAAATTGTCAAGTTAGGAAGTGGACAGCACTGGAAATTGACAAGTTAGGAAGTGGCCCAAGTCGACTTTCGGGTCGGTCTTTCAGTCGGTCTTTCAGAGTCGGGCTTTTATTTATCAAAACGAAAATTATAATCAAGTCATTCACTAGTTCATACCTACAAACAAATACTTGATGACATACACACACGTTGAACTTATAATACACTTGTTATTGCGTTAGAGGTTAATTATCATCATCATCAGCTTATCGGAGTCCACCGCTGAACATAGGCCTCTCCCTGGACACACCACTCAGCCCGATCGCCGGCATTTCGCTTCCATCCACTGCCAGCTGTCCTACGTATATCGTCACTCCATCGAGTCTCAGAGCGTCCTACGCTACGTTTGCCTATTAGTGTCCTTCACTCTAGAACATGTCTACCCCGGCGGTTATCGGTTCCGCGTCGTAGGTTAAAACAACAATAAAAGTTTCATTGCAAAACAAAAAAAAAAATTACAATACAAATCAAAACTTTCCATACGAGTAAAACACTAGACAATTTTTGTTACAAAAGTTCACAGCAGTCATTTTGAATAGTGTAGCCCATATTCCATTTCAAATGTCACATAAGTTCAGTTCAATAAAGCCTATAAGTACAAGAACCTACGGATAGTTCATGTGGCGTTAATTCCATCAGTCACGCGGCATAGCGTCTTCCCAAGGCGAGGAACAAAGCTATCGACTCATACGTCCAACGTGGCACTTGTGTATGTTTCCACGGGACGAATCTAACTCAATGTGAACCTAAACACAACGACATAAAGCTCACAGAGTCGCCTGTCTCCCCGTGTACGTGCCAGACATCGCCAAGTTAATAATAATAAACGAGAGAAAAAACCGCTCTCGACAGAGGGGCTGCGTCTTCCGCCGATAATGTAAATAGAATGACACGAACAAAACCGCGCATGTGCACCGACACGACGCGCAGTTTTAACTGCCTCTAACGTTCCCGTTTTAGCAGGGATTCGGGAAATTTTCGGTGATTTAATTAATATATGTTACAGTTGTACATAAAATGAGGAAAAGTTCGAACTTGTACGGTTGAAATTTGTTATAAATTGACGAATTATATGTTGGTGGTACATTCGTGGTATTGAAGTCGCGTTGCCTCGCGCTCGGGTGAGCTCGGGTGTTTCCGCCGCGTGGTCGGCTAACGGCTCTTTTCCTTTATGGTCGATGCGCTGGCGCAGACTTTTACTACAAAAATAAATGCTCCTTGGCAGAGAACCAAGGCGAGCCTTCGTATTGTAACGTTTGACCATTTTATGGGCGGCTGCCATTTTATAACCTCTTTGCTGAATGATAACATTAATTAAGCCGTTTTTGTGGTAATTAAAGAAGGTATTTTTATTCAACGACACAGAACACACTACATATTAAATGTTCTCTCCGAGCGTATAAATGATATATTCATATGTGAAAAGAGCACGTGTTAAGAAATACGAAATTATTTTTATGTATAGATTGCGTAGGTGCCTTAGCCGGATGGAAATCGACGTTGCAACCGAAGATAAACGAAAATGATACCTATTCACTCTAACCTTGAATAATTCCCAGGTTGTATTTCCATGGAAAGTAACCGTGACAAGGCATTCCAGTACTTAAATATTTCATTACATTTTAAGCCCTTTTATAGCATTGTAGAATGGCATATCTGCTATATGACGTCATGAATGTAATAATTTGTACTTAGTAATTGGTGATTTATCAGTGGTTAAGGTTTTATCAATGTTTTTATTACTGACGTTTTCTTTAGTTTAAAAAAAATCAGCTTATATTATTGGAAGTTTTTTCTTTCGATTTTAGTTCTTTTAGCGAACTAACAGACACGCGAAATACTATTGTACTATCTATGATAGTAATTCGTCAACACATGCCACTACCTACCTAAGACTTTAGAATGAAACTAGAGACAATTCCATTTAACCATTTTGAATGTCCTAAACGCCTATAGATGGTAATGTATCTTATGCTTTATAAGTTTATATTTACAAAAAATAATTCAGTATTCTTTCAGTTATCTGACTTCCATAGTACAAGCTTCGCTTAGTTTGCTTTGTTCGTGTTCCGGTTTGAAGGGTACAGCTAGCGAAATAACTGGGCTGTTGGGACTGACCATCTAATATCTAAAAGTAATGAGCACCAAATCAGCGATGGCCTAGACTTTGTTTTGTTACTCAAAGTTCTGTTTATCACTGGATCTTTACCATCAGGAGAGCATGGCGTTCGTATCATTACATTTATATATTTAAAAAAAATATTTTAAAAAATATGGCGCTCTTTGTAATGATACGATACTTGTTAACTACTATATTTATTTATTTAACTATTACAGTAAAAATCTGTCAATTTATGCTTTATACGACATACCACATAAAATTAGAGTGTGATACTCTAATTGATCTAATTGATCTAACTGAATAGATAAGCTATTAAGAAAGAAACATGTCCTCTGAAACCAAATACGTAGGCGTACTTTACAAAACTTTAGCATAAAATAAAGCATGATTCAGAGATCTTAAGCAGAACTTAAGTCATTAAGTGTGCTAGAGAAAGCTTCGTCTTAAAATAGCAATATTATACGATTTGAAATTCAAGTAGCGAGGCCTAATTCAAACGTACCAAAATAAACGCAAAACTCAAACTATTTTAATTGTTGTATAATGTGTCAAAAATATGTGACAGTGCGGTCAGCGATAAAAATACTTATGGCACATAAACTGGCATATTTGCAGTTACGTAAGCATCGCGTCACAGCGCCTACGTGCTCAATCTTATCGACTACACAAGGTTCCTGATCAGAGATGTTTAAAATAATAGATATAACGTCTAACACACAATTCACGAATCATTATCATCGCAAGTTCCTAGTCCATTTTATAGGGAGGTATGGGAATCGATCTCGAGGTATGACTTGACTGCAAGGTTGGAGGGTGCGACCTCGACACCCAGTTCTTCAGGCGGAATTCGACCAGGACCCTTTTTTTATTACCAATAGGTTTGTTGGCAGTCAACTGCCAACTCGCCTTATGTTAAGCGAAGATGTAGTCTACGGTGAAGCACGCTCGCCTTGAAGAAACCGATTAACTCGCGACTTGAAGGCACCCAGATTGTATCTATCAGAGAACACCAACTCGGGCAGCAAATTCTATTGCTTAGCGGTTCGCACGATAAAGGTGTAATCGAACTTTTAGTTCGAGTTTTTGGAATATCGACTATGATAGCGGTGTCGCTTTTTAAAGCTCCTGACTGTCCGACAGTAGAATGGGCTGGATTGAATTAGGTCATGTAGATCTGACGCGCACTCTCCAAAGTTTATCCGGTAGAAAACCGACAGACGAGGCTTTGGATCTTTTTCCGAACATGTGAGTAATGTTAATGAGTTTCTTAGCACATTTCTTGATGGACTCCCGACTCTGCAAGCTAGTACTTAAACG
Source organism: Biston stratarius (assembly GCA_950106695.1). Lineage (NCBI taxonomy): Eukaryota > Metazoa > Arthropoda > Insecta > Lepidoptera > Geometridae > Biston > Biston stratarius. The sequence continues at coordinate 26,375,490 of OX467106.1, forward strand.
CTTGGCCACTTCTTGGCTTTGTGGATCAGTGTGAGGGTCTTGTCCCTTCACGCCGCCTTCACATCACACTTGGTGTAGTTGTCCATAGTGTCTTCTGTCGTTCCTCAACTATAATTGGTCTATTTGCTTGTTTGTATTTGATCTTATATAGACATATAATTTTTGCCTTGTGTTTTATTACATAAATAAATTTTAGAAACATCAAAAAAGAAAACTATGGATCTAAATGACCTTACGAACTAAAGACCACACGATGGATCTAAATGACCTTACAAATGAGATAAAGGGTTACATGGTCAATTTATATGCAGTAAAACTGAGTGCTAGAGGAAATTCAGCAAAATCTCTTTATAATCTACTAAATGACAACGACCTACCAAGAACATCTATAAATTTATCGCTGGAAAGAGTATTCAAAGCAGCGTTGGTAGGATTATATCAAATTTGGTTGAGCAGGGATCAGGGAGCAGGGAACACGGGAATGGACGGTGAGCGATAATACTTATTTAAATGGGCCCCTTAAACCTCCACCTGGGTCTCAGGTCCTAGGCACTGTACGGCTTCCTGACACGGCACCCGCACGGTAATACCACTAAATGCTTAGAAGTTTTCGTCTCAAAATTTAAATCTACACATATTGACAACAATTATGAATCGAAAATATTTGATTCGGAAAATAGTCAGTCCTAACCTGAAATCTATAGTTTTTGATATCTTTGTATCTGAAGAATTCATCCAACGCGACGCAGGATCACTAAAATGACAGGAAACCTACTTGTTTAAAATACTTTTAATGAATCATCATCGGTATTTTCACATTTTTACTTGATGAAAAATATTTGGATAGGTATATAAAACATATTTTTTTATAGTTTACAGATTTAAGTGTTTTACCACAGCTCAATGGTTAACACACCTATCCTGGCTCTTTTGTCAAATATGGTAAACACACCTAGCCAGCAATGAAACTGGCTGTCAAGTAAAACCGTTGGAATACACCGTCGATGCTTGGCGGTTTTCAACTTGAGGGTGGTAGCCAGCGGATAGATAAAGTAGATTATTTTGGTTGTTTTTTTTTTTGGACCTCGTTAACTGTAATATGTCATAGTTACAAAACATGGACATAAGATTGGCGCTGTATTGCTGTAATATTTTCATAATTCCACGTTTGACGACTAACTAGCCTATTGATAAATGAGGATGTGATCAAAGATGTAAAACGCAGAATTAAAAGATAGACGTCGACCTTATCTGATCTAATGAAGTATCTATAGCAACAAAGTGCATTGTGTGAACACAGATAAAATTACTCCAGAGGTAGGTACCACCGCAGTACAAGATACTCTGCTGCCAAGCAGTAGTGTGTAAACAATATTGTGTTCCAGTTTGAAGGGTACTGCAGCTAGCGAAATTACAGGGCTGTTGAGACTAACCATGCAAGTCGCAAAGGTATGAGCGCCAAAGCAGCGATGCCCTGGACTTTGTTTTACTACTCGTTCTGTGTACCGCTGCAATGAACATGGACAGGCGTTATCTCTTACCATCAAGAGAGCTCGTTCGTCTCATTACTTTTATATAAAAAAGATACCCACACGTGACCTTATTGTTATGTTTGTTAAAACAAACTTAAGCAATTAAGTAAAATTAATGGAATGTAGCCAAACCTTAAATATTATATTAAAAATATATGCAAGGTTACTTCGATAAAGTTCGGGGAAAGGGAGCCCCCGAGGTCGCCCTCCTTCGCGATGGTAAACAAACCCGAGAACATTTTATAAATATTGGACGATGCTTAGATTAGGGACAGATGGTCGATATTATGGAAAATCTTTATGAGCAACAGTGAGCTAAAACAAGTTAGCTAAGAAATTTAAATATCGGGTAAGTTTGAGCCAATATATATTAACAAAAAGACAATGGCAACTGTTGTGATTTTGACTGTCCACCTATACTTTGAAGGGGGGATACATTTACTTGTGAACATTGTGACATTGTGAAGCACAACTCCGAATCAAACTTATCACATATTCATATACTATAAATTATAATATAAAAAGAAAGTCGTCCGCCGCGTGTCTGTCTGTCTGCTTGTGATAAACTTAAAAACTACTGAACGGATTATAATGCGAGTTTCACCATTAGATAGTGATTCACGAGGAAGGTTTAGGTATATAATTTGTGAAGGTTTTGTGTAAATTGGTTGAAATATGATGATAATTGTTAAAAGTGTCGGGAGCTTTCATCTAAAACGGTGCCTAATCCCTTTAAAATAAACCAAAAGCCCAGTGTAACGCCGTGCGCACCCAGGGCGGGTCGCTAGTTTATTCATAAATTGTCCCACTGCTGAGTGGGCACCACGCTAGCCAAGTCCGGGTTGGCAGACTATACACATTATTCACGCAGATTTTTTTTTAACTTTTGGAAATTTAGGTTTCCTCATGATGCTTTCCTTCACCGTTTAAACTTAGAAAAGACAGAGGAGCGCGCCGTGGGATTCGAACTAGGATCTCCAGATTGTAAGCCAGACGGTCTTCCAACTAAGCCACAACAACTTCACAGCTTCGAGGTATACATTTTTACCATAATATATATTCATATATATATATATCTTAGGTTATTACACACAGCGCCATCTAACCCTAAACTAATCAAAGCTTGTACGATGGAAGTCAAATAGCTAATAGATTACTTTTTTGTTTTAAATACATACTTATACAGAACACCCAGACACAGAACAAAAATTTGTTTATACCACAAATTGTTTGTCCTTGGTGGGAATCGAACGCACGCCCTGCTTCAAGCAGATATACTCGTTCTATGAATGTGCCAACATGGTGGTCAATAAATGTAATGTGTGTGTGTGTGTGTGTGTAATGTTTTTACGAATTGTCTAACATAACAATAATTCTATTAAGTTTCTTATTGCTTTTTTCAAATACTCGGGTGTCTTGGGTCAAATCCAGAGTAAATTATTTTTTTCTATGTAAGCGTGCTTCATCTTAGACTACATCCTGCTCAACATCAGGCAGGACGTGGTCAAATGCAAGCCAATAGAGCATAAAAAACTACAGTTTACAGAGAAATTAATAAACAAATTTAAAGAATATAAACTTAACCTATACTTATACACCTACTATACTTATGAAGTGAAGGATAAAAGCTTGAATTGTTACGTAATATCTTTACATTATAAAGCATTGCTTCATGATCTGTAGGCCGTGGCTTCTTTTGTGTCGAATATAAAATGTTTCTTAAAGTGTCTAAGCGTTACGTATGTATGTATTTAATAAAGTTTATATTATTGTGCAAGTTATCTGGTTCCTATAGTACAAGCTTTTATTATATATATTTAAAGCTTTTATTATTTTAATTTTATGGATGCGATATGTATGCCTTACGATGGAAACTCACGTGGTTATGACACATTTCTGTTATTGTTTTGTTGAAGCTATAGTCGAAGTAACAGATATAATTAAACGTGAGTAATTCCGCATAAGTAAAACAAAAATCTCTCCGTCTTTTTTGTTTCCTTTACACGAGGAAATTGGGTTGACAGTTTTTTTTTTTATGTTTGACCACAGCTCACTTCAAGTTAAGTGACGGTGTGGTCGAAGATGGTAAAGCACATCTAGCCTGGAATGGTACTGGCTCTCAAGTGAGGCTGCCGGAACACACCGTTAGGTGCTTGGCAGCAGTTTTTCAAATCGATGGTAGCTAGCCAGCCGAGTACTAGAAAGTACCCTGCCACCACGCTATGGTTTCCTCACGATGTTTCCCTTCAATGGCAGCTCAAGCTCATTGTTGGGGTTTGAACCCACGTCCTTCGGCGTGCGAACCGACCGCGCTAACCACCGAGCTATCATCGCTACCTATTCATCATGTTTAGTAGTCATTTTCATCATGAAGTCTGGAATTTAAAACTTTATAGCAAACAGCTCATCTTTTTAGACTTTCACCAAAATTTTGAATCTTGGTTGCATAATCATAAGATAGGCAATGGGGCACTTTTCGCCCGGAAAATCGTCAGTGAATGGAGTTACTGTTTTATAAAAAGACATTCCACACGATATTTCAATAATGTAGAGCAACAAATTGCGTTTAGCGCGGTGATCCGTGTGAAACCGCAATAGAGCATTCGTTCATGGGAAACAGATAACAGTATACCAGATAATAATAGAGTATGTTTTTACCAAATTGGGTTAGTTATATAGTTTATCGACAATATTCTGTTACCCGTATAATTTGATTTATAAGAGAGCCAAAATCTAATGAGTTTTAAAATAATAGGTTCAGTAAATTAGAAGTACTACTGTGTACATAACGTGAGCCAAAAACTTAGAGATGATATATATATGATGATTTAGCGATGATAGCTCAGTGGTTAGCGCGGTCGGTTCGCATGCCGGAGGGCGTGGGTTCAAACCCCAACAATGAGCTTAAGCTGCCGGTGAAGGAAAACATCGTGAGGAAAAGCGTGGTGGTAGGGTTCTTTCTAGTACTCGGCTGGCTAGCTACCACCCTCAAGTTGAAAATCTGCCGCCAAGCATCTAACGATGTGTTCCGGCAGCCTCACTTGAGAGCCAGTTCTATTCCAGTGCTTTACCATCTTCGATCACACCGTCACTTAACATCAGGTGAGTTGTTGTCAAACACCTAGCCTGTCAGCCATAAAAAAAAACTTACATCGTTTAGTTCAACATCAGATCATTGTACATATCTTGTGTATTCCACAAGAAATATAAATAAATAAATATCATTGGACATTTGACACAGCGCCATCTAGCTCCAAACTAATCAAAGCTTGTACTATGAGAACCAGATAACTGATATAATACTTATATACCTACTTTTTTTTGTGAATACATAAATACAGAACAAATATTTATCGTTATATAAATGTTTGTCTTGGGTGGGAATCGAACCGACGCCCTAATACTCTTGAAGCAGATATATTACCAAATGAACTAACGAGGCAGTCAGGGCAGTGGGTAATTTATACAATTAATAAATTAAATAATTTTAATTTAAAAATATAGTTCACATTTTTATATATTATGTATTTTGAGTGTACAATAAACTTACTTAGCTATTATTTAATTTATAATCTTAATTAATTAATGACCTAACAAATTAATTATGTAGTGACTTATTAAAATGTAATTATAATAGTTTTGGAACGTGATATAAATCTATAAAACATTGAATTGGAATTAATATTTTTACATTCTTCTGTTCTTTTTTTGAATAATTAAATTTATCATGAAATTGAAAATTATATCTTTAGATCACGAATGGCTAGGTCATTTACATCAACAGCTAGTAGCTGTTTTAAGAGCTGAGTGGTGTGGGTTCGATTCCAACCCAGGACTGGACAAGTATTTGTCTGACGAACAAAGATGTTTGTTCTGTGTCTGGGTGCTATGTTTTTACTATAATTATAACAGCAAAACAAGTATATAAGTATTCTATCAATTAGGTATGTGGTTCTCACAGTACAAGCTTTGCTTAGTTCAGAGCCAGATGGCGCTGTATGAGTAAAATGTCCTACGAACATTCACACAGATTAGTTGACCGTTATGCACACACTTACTTGTATTGAAGTTTTCTTCTTTGTAGGTACAGAGAATTTTTTTGTAGGATATTTACAATATGTTCAAAGTTACCTACTTGTTTATTTTATTACTCTTAGAGAAATTAAGACGTTTCACATAGTGCCATCTACCCCAAACTAAGCAAAGCTTGAACAATGAACCAGATAACTGATTACATTTTTTTAAAATATATATTGAACACACGTGCAAATTTTGTATGTTGTGGGTGGGGATCGAACCAACGCCCTACAAGCTCTTGAAGTACACACTACCAAACTAGCTAACAGGGCAGTCAAATCAAATCAGTCAATCTAGCCAAGGCAGTCGATTCAAATATATAACAAGAAAGCTATTTACAATTGTTAATTGATAAGAACTACATTTGTATGTGGACATTTTAACTTTACTTGGTGGTAGATTTCCTTAGCAGGAGGTCGTCTAGGGAGGTACCACCGCATTACCAGATATTCTGCCGCCAAGCAGTAGTGTGTAAATATTACTGTGTTCCGGTTAGAAGGGTACTGCAGCTAGCGAAATTACAGGGCTGTTGAGACTAACCATCTAGTCTCAAAGTAATGAGCGCCAAGGCAGTGATGCCCTGGACTTTGTTTTACTACACAAAGTTCTGTGTATCGCTGCAATGGTCATGGACAGGCGTTATCTCTTAACATCAGGAGAGTGCCTCGTTCGCCTTATTACAGTTACATAAAAAAAAAAAAACTATTAGACCGAAATGTCTCATCTTCGGAATTTTAAACACATCGAATTCTTTGCAATTTATGCAGATAATAACTCAAATATATGAGACGTCAAATATATTTTCGCTTTTAGTTGATATAAGAGAGAAGTGTCCATAATCGATTGCACAAAGAACGGCTGTCGGGCGCGCGTCGCTTCGGGCCTCGTCGTTAGATAAAGATAATGAAAGTCCAAGGTCCTAGTTACGCAAATACGCGTGTACGTCGAGGTTTCGGCAACAACTCCCGCGTGTTACTCGATAGCTGGAATAAATTTAATGAAGATTCACTTCTAGACAGGGCTTGGAAACCGGAAAAATATTCAAACCGGTTTCGCTTCTAATACCTACGAACTTTATTATTTCGTTCTGTTCGAACTAAACGTCTAAATAAAACGGTTAATGTAAAGAACAATATTCAATAGGTTTTGCTCGAAAAACCGGTATAGAACGAAAAGGATTCGTTCTTTTCCATTTGACTTACCTATACCTACCACTACTATGAAGAAGCGGATCTATCCCGCCGCACCCCGCGCGCCTCTGTCGGCAGACTGCACGAGCTCGCGGAATAAATCAATTTATAAAGGTTTTTGAAAAGGTTTTCATAACGCTCGCGCTCCGAACGAAATAACCTTAATAACGTTATTAACCGGGTGTTTACCGGTAAATTTGAAACCGGTTTCAAGCCCTGCTTCTAGAGGCCCGGATTCCGATGCCTACTTTTACCTGTTTTTTTATTTTTTGGGTTATAAAGTTAATACGCACATAGGGGTAAATATATGATAGTTGAACACTAGTTGATTATCACTACATATTATAAAACAAAGTCATCCGCTGCGTCTGTCTGTCTGTCACGTCACAGCCGTGTCAATTAGTATGTATACATCATCAGCCATAGGACGTCCACTGCTGGACCTAGGCCTCCTTCTGGGGGGGTTTTGCCAATACTCGCCACGCTTGGCAGGCGGGTTGGCGAGCGCAGTTAGGTGTGATTGTTCAAGGAAGACGCTGCTGCCCATCTTCCGGATTACATCCCTTAGCCGACTCTTACGGCACCCACGGGTAGAGACGGTGGGGTACTATTCTTACGCCGGCACCACCACGGTAGTATGAGTATGTATAAGAGTTTCTTTATTTCGCCATATCTTTTAATTGTCTGAACAGTATTGGATGTATGGGTATCGTTAGAATCCTTACAATATCCCAAATGACACTGTCAATACATGTTTTTAAAGAAAAGAAAAAACCGGTTATTCGTGTTATTTTAATTAAAATAATAATACATTCTTTATTTGCACACTTCTTTAGATAGGTTAGATTTCTTTACATTTACATTAGTCTATGCTTAGTACAATTATTATTGGTACACAGAACCTACACTAAGCAGTGCTTGTATCGTAGGTAATTTTAATTTTAGTACCTGGTTGACCGAGCTTTCCTCGGCTGAAAACACGGATAAAACGACGTTTTCTTAAAATGAAATCTAGCTAGTTCGATTTATCGCCCCCGAAACCCCCTGCATACAAATTATAAATTTAAATCCCCTATATAAAACCCTGCATATAAATTTCATGAAAATCGTTGGGAGCCGTTTCAGAGATTCAGATTATATATATATATATACATAGGTATATATATACAATAATTGCTCGTTTAAAGGTTAGATTAGATAGATTCATTAAGCTTGTTCATTTAAGTCGAGACAAACATATTTATAAAAATAATCTACCTCCAGGCTATGGATTTTTACGAAGTTTTACTTCACCAAGAGGTCAAGTTGCAAAACGCACGCTGCAGCATCAAATCTTAACGCACTAAGCATCTTAACCAGTATGTTTTCATTGCTTCAAGATACCTAATCCATGCTTAAAGCTCAATTACCTTATGTTCGAAAGATTGCCCGCGTAAAAAATGCCAAATTTCAGTCCAAGTGTACTTAACACAGATTAGTTTTCCATGCTTATTTAGGACATTCCTTTCAAGTCGTTCAATTAAGGATGGGTTCGAGGCCGCCTGCCACTTTGACCTTATTGGTCAGTAGAACTGTCGGGTTTATTTGACTTTGGGGTAATTAGTTTCCTGCTTAACGGAATACGAGTACTTTCACAGAAAAGATCATTAAAATTAAAACTATCTTTTTTTATTTTTTACTAGTTGACCCGGCGAACTTCTTACCGCGTTACCCTTTAGCTGAACTTAATTTAAGATTTTATGAACGTAATACAAGGAATACAAGAGAAACAGTAAGTTTAGTAATGTATTATAATACAGAAAGAATAAAAATACAAAAAGTAGTTCAACCGCGTGTCAGCAAGACATGATTGAATTAAAATATGCATTGTGCAGCATGGGATGCACTCGGGTAAATTCTCTTCATTCAAACACCTTGAGATATACGACATTTTTTGTTTTGTTATCAGGCACAGATAAAGCGGATGGTTTGCCGACACGTGAACATACCACGTACAATTGACCATGAGAAAAACATGCATTTTCTAGATTGAGACCACAAACAGTCAAGGATTGGCCTATTCGAGGTGGCGACAAATCCAACAAATCAAAATCCATAAAAATCGGTCCAGCAGTTCTTGAGTTATAAGTGTTGTAACAAACCCGACTTTGTTTTATATATACATATAGAATAGTTATACATATTGATTTATTTACGAACAGCTAAGCAATGAAATTCGCTACCCGAGTGGGTGTTCCCTGATAAATACAATTTGGGTGCCTTCAAGTTGCGAGTGAATTGGTTTCTTCTAGGCGAGCGTGCTCCACCGTAGACCGCATCTTCGCTTAACATCGGGCGAGTTGGCGGTCAAACGCGAGCCTATATTAGATAAAAAAAAAATACTCAAAAAAGTATACAATTGTCATCATCATCATCATCAGCCACATGACGTCCACTGCTGGACATAGGCCTCCCCCATTGACTTCCATAAAGACCGGTTGGAAGCGGCTCGCATCCAGCGCGTTCCTGCGGTCTTTATTAGGTCGTCTGTCCACCTTGTGGGTGGACGTCCTACGCTGCGCTTGCCGGTCCGTGGTCTCCACTCTAGAACTTTGCAGCCCCATCGGCCATCGGTTCTGCGTGCTACGTGCCCTGCCCACTGCCACTTCAACTTGCTAATCCGCTGGGCTATGTCGGCTACTTTAGTTCGCCTACGGATCTCCTCATTTCTGATTCGATCTCGTAGGGAAACTCCGAGCATAGCCCTCTCCATAGCTCGTTGTGCTACTTTGAGCTTACTAAGAAGGCACATAGTCAGAGACCACGTTTCGGCGCCATAAGTCATCACTGGTAACACACACTGGTCGAAGACTTTCGACTTGAGGCACTGAGGTAATTCGGACGAGAAAACGCTGCGCAGTTTTCCGAACGCTACCCAGCCGAGTTGGATTCGACGATTGACCTCTTTCTCGAAGTTGGACCTACCTAATTGGACTGCTTGTCCTAGGTAAATGTACTTGTCAACAACTTCAAGAACCGAGCTCCCAACTGATATTGGGGTGGGCACAACATGGGCATTCAACATTACCTTCGTTTTGTCCATGTTCATTTTAAGACCCACCCGTTGAGAAACTCGATTGAGGTCTTCGAGCATTGTGCTGAGTTCCTCCGACGACTCTGCCATGACCACTATATCGTCGGCAAATCGAAGGTGAGTGATGTATTCGCCATTAATATTGATGCCGAATCCTTTCCATTCCAGGAGCTTGAAGGCGTCTTCCACTGTGGCAGTAAACAGTTTCGGAGATATAACATCTCCCTGTCTTACGCCTCTTTTCAGTGGAATCGCCTTCGAAGTCTGCTCCTGTACTTGGACCGACATAGTAGCGTTATTATACAAACACTTCAACACTTCGATATACCGATAGTCAATATGGCATCGTTGGAGAGACTCAACCACCGCCCATGTCTCGATCGAATCAAAGGCTTTCTCATAGTCCACAAACGCTAGACATAGAGGCAAATTATACTCTTCGGTCTTCTGTATAATTTGCCTTAGCGTATGGATGTGGTCTATGGTACTGTAACCTTTACGGAAACCGGCTTGTTCGGAAGGCTGGAAGTCATCGAACCTGCGACTGAGACGGTTCGTAATGACCCTTGAAAACAACTTATAAACATGGCTCAGAAGCGAGATGGGTCTATAATTCTTCAATAGAGTGTTGTCACCTTTCTTGAAGAACAGCACCACCACGCCTCTGTTCCATGCTTCTGGCGTTACACCTTCGAGTAAGACGGAATTAAAGAGCTTCTGAAGGACTTTAAGTACCGGTGTTCCACCCGCTTTCAGAAGCTCCGATGTGATTCCGTCATCACCCGGCGCCTTGTTGTTCTTAAGCTGTTTCAGGGCCATTCTAATCTCGTACAGGCTGATGTCCGGAATATCTTCGGTATAGTGCCGGGTCAGCTTGGCTCTTGGGTCTTTGGCCGCGCTGCTAACAGGCTCAGCTACCGAGGTGTATAACCGTCCATAAAACCTTTCGACCTCCTCTAATACCTCTGCTTTGGTCGACGCTATACTACCATCTTCTCTCTTCAGCTTCGTCAACCGACTTTGCCCAATAGACATGTCTCTTGCGAACACTTTGGAGCCTTTTTTCCGCTCTATCGTCTCTTTAATACGATTAGTATTAAAGATACGTATGTCGTGTCGCAAGGATTTCGATATCTGTCTATTGAGCAGCCTATATGACTCTGCATCATAGGAAGACTGTAGTCGTAACGAGCGTCGTTCAGCCATGAGGTCTAGAGTATGGTCGGATAGTTTTTGAGGTCTATTTGTACGACGGGGTCTAAAAAACTTAGAGCCCACCGCATGGACAGTTTCTACGAGCCTGTTATTGATCTCGTCCACCGTGGCAAGATTCTCTAGGCAATCGAAGCGATTGGAAAGTTCGAGTTGAAAGCTTTCGGGGTTTTGTATATGGGCGCGAGTAGGTCGGAGCGTGGACTTCATCAAGCGTGACCTTTCAAGCTTGACGTTAATATTCAATGAGCCTCTTACCAGTCGGTGATCACTACCGGTTTTCACCCTGTGAATCACAGAGACATCATTGAATATCCGTCTTTTGTTGGTCATGATGAAGTCTATCTCGTTTCTCGTAGAACCATCGGGACTCATCCAGGTCCATTTCCTGTGAGGCGGCTTCTGAAAGAAAGAGTTCATCATAAAGAGGCCCTCTTTCTTCAGAAAGTCGGCCAGCCTCTGTCCCCTAGGGTTCCGTTGCCCATATCCAAATTGCCCCACTCTCAACTCATCATCGCTCTTCATGCCCATCTTTGCGTTGAAGTCCCCCATAACAACAGTGAAGTGGGTTTCGGAGGTATGTATGGCCCTACTTACGTCCTCATACATACTCTCTACTTCATCATCTGGGTGTGACGAGGTCGGTGCATACACCTGAATGACCTTCAGCGAATATCTTTTGGATATTCTGAGTATTAGGTATATGACCCTGCTCGAAACACTTCCGATGCTAATAATGTTGTTAGTGAGGGACTTGTGGACGAGAAAACCGACACCACCTTGGGACTGTTGGTCGCCCTCCCGGTAATAGAATAGGTTACCCGACTTCATACAATTGTATGGTACCAAAAAAGCATTTTAGTTTAACTCGGTACAACAACACATTGTGCTGAGAAAAAATATAATATACATATATTAAATCCAAAGTGAAGCAGTACATTAGCCATTCATTGTGTGTAGGTACCGTGAAGTAATAAAGAAAATGTGCTTAGTAAGGACTCAACAATGAGCTTGAGCTGCCGGTGAAGGAAAACATCGCGAGGAAACCATAGCGTGGTGGTTGGGTACTTTCTAGTACTCGGCTGGCTAGCTACCACCCTCAAGTCGAAAATCTGCCGCCAAGCATCTAACGGTGTGTTCCGGCAGCCTCACTTGAGAGCCAGTTCTAATCCAGGTTAGGTGTGCTTTACCATCTTCGACCACACCGTCACTTAACATCAGGTGAGTTGTGGTCAAACACCTAGCCTGTCAGCCATAAAAAAAAAACTACTTCTTTTGTAACATATAGGCTCGCGTTTAATCGCCATCTCGCTTTATAGTAAGCGAAGATGCGGTCTACGATGGAGCACGCTTACCGAAGCGAAGAAACCGATTGAAGCTATTAAAATGCTAAGCTCAAACTAAGCAAAAATTAAATTTATATCTCGGAACTTATAAATCAGTATTCCATCTAACAAACTATTATTCTATCCAAACTCTGAATACGCTGACCTAAACAAACACAAACTTATAAATTATTTAGATGTAAATAACTAAGGTAAAGTTACGTTAAGTAATCAATCAAGTTTTTATTAAGTCTAACAACACAGACCTAAACTAACTCACTCGACAGGCTCTAGACATCTCGAACAAATAAAAGAACTTGTCGTTTTATTCTTACGTCTTATTCCGCGAAAACTGTCTCAAACTTATTAGCGCCGCGATGCCCGGGGATTGTAATGCCTGCACAGATTTGAATGTATGAAGTATCGTTAGAATCCTTACATCATCCCGACTGACACTGGCAACAAATTAATTGCAAAAAAAAAACTTTAGTTTTTTTAATTAAGCCTGTTTTGCTATAAGTACGAGTAAAAATTAATAAAAAAAAGTCGTTTTGATCTATCAAAATAAAGTTTAAAATCGTATAACGATATAAACTTTAGAAAATATTGTTTCTTGGTAGTAGATCTTCTTAGCATTCTGAATCCAAGCAGTAGTGTGTAAACATTACTGTGTCCCAGTTTGAAGGGTACTGTAGCTAGCGAAATTACAGGGTTGTTGAGATTAACCATCGAATGTAGTAATGAGCGCCAAAGCAGCGATGCCCTGGACTTTATTTTGTTACTCAAAGTTCTGTATATCGCTGCAAAGGTCATGGACAGGCGTTATCTCTTACCATCAGGAGAGCGTCTCGTTCATCTCATTACTTTCACATAAATAATTACTAGTTATGGTTTATGTAAAACAATTTAGGTAAAGGGTTTATTTTTTTGTAAAAAAAAGTGGCAAACAAGTGACGTGCCACTTGATGGTAAGTGGTTACCGCCGCTTATGGAGACCTACAATACCCGGAGCATTTTAAGTGTGTTTCCTACCTTTAAGGACCCTATTTAAAATATAAAACACAACTTTGAAGCTGCGTATTCTTACTGGAAACAAAGATGTCAACTTTAGATTGGTGTGCGAGTAGCTCATTAATTAGTGCGTAATTAAGAGTGCGCGGTGTGTGGGGGCGTCAGGGTTAGATTTAGGTACGTTGAATATTATAGTACAAAAATTTAAAAATTATAGTACGCCGATAGTACACTTTTTTTTAACTAATAAATAATGATTAATTCGTCGAATCAACACGTTTATGCAAAATTTACTACTACTCTTCTAAATTAATCAGTTCTTGAATATTATTTTCTTCATCCTTAGCATCTAATCTTATCAACATGTCTTGTGGGTTTTGGCGGGAACGCGAAAAGAGTCGTGTCGCCCAATTGTATTTTTTTTCCAAAACTAGTGTTTTTTCGAGTGTGTTCGAAAACTAGTGTTTTTATGTATACAAATGTTGGTGTTTTATTCATAAAGTGCCGAATTACAAGCGTGAGTGTGGGAAAGTAATATAATGTGATGAAATATGACTTTTTGTGTTACTTCCAAAACTTCATCGAAGCTTATAGTAAAGTCGCCACTACAAACGCATGACTAGATTTGACTGGCACGGACTGGACTTGACCCAGACTGGACTTTGACTAGAAAGATAAAGAAGATGAAAACCGTAGACTGCACACAAAATACGGAAACATTGAAATTGGCAGAATGCGATGACAAGAAGAAAAAGAAAAAAAATTAATGTACTATTTTTTGTTGTTTGGCAATGAACGGGTGTCATATTTACCTATTTAGGTATTTTATAAGTGAAGTAACGAAATTATAGTATTTTCCGTACTATCTTTAGATATGGATAGTATCTAGTACGGAGCATGAAATAGTAGTACAAATACTATAATTATAGTACGAAATCCAACCCTGGGGGGCGAACTGCGTGGTGTCGGTGCGCGGGCGCATGAGCGGCGCCAGCGGGGGCAATCCGCCCCGACGCTATGCGAGAACGTACAGCGCGCATCGACACAACGCATCCGGATTATCTATCTTATTGTTAAATAAAAGGTAATAGTGGACAATGAGCGCACACTTTCGCCTTAACTCGAGAGTGTTCACCCCCACCATTCTTGCGACAAACAGGGAAGGATAATGCTAAGTTGGGTAGTACCCATATTTTTTTTTTTGTAGAGGTATCTGGCAAACTTTCTTTCCACTCGTTTCAGTAACAAATTACTATATTGATCTTCGTGTGGGTCCCAAACGAGCGAATTATATTCTAGTTTGCTATGAACTAAAGCATAAAACAAAGTTATTATGGTTAGTTTATTTTCAAATCTGGCTGATTGCCTCTTAACAAATACCAACGATTTATAGGCTCGTTTGTATAGCTTCGTGATGTGCGTATCAGCCTCGTGTCATCTGCCATCTGCCTCGGTCCTGTGGGATTCTAGTCCAGGAACGTCCCATAATAGTGAAAGTATTAAACCATTTTGCAGCTACACAAATAGGGTTGAGGGTTCTCGAGATTTCGAGAAAAATCTAGAAAAATCGAGAAATCTACTCCCAGTCGAGACGAGAAAAATTGTGTAGTCTCGAGAAATTTATCCGCTAACAAAATCAAATCGGAATTCCGCATTTAATTCTAGAAAAGGTTCTTTGAAAAGCGTTAGTTTGCAAAATTATGTGAAAGAAAGAGTGTTTGCATTAAATACCATTTTGAATTAAAAATGATAAAGATTTTTGAATATCGAGGAATTTGTTACCAAAAAACGCAACAGATTGTCAGACAAAGCAATTAATGCTCGAGTATTTATGCATGCAATTGTTAAATCAATCATCCTAATTCTTTCTAGCTAAACTAATCAATACACTTTCTATTAGTTCATTGCATGCATCCAATATACAAAAAAATACTTTTAAAAAAAGATTAGGTAAAGTCTCACGTCTTGTGGTATCAGTAAATTTTGTAAATAATTATGGTTATTTATTCTAAAATTGTATTCATATATCAAATTTTAAATTACATCACAAATGTTTGAATTTTTTCTCGGTTTCGAAAAATTGCTGTTTTGTATTCTCGAAACTCGAGAAACAAAATATGTCAAGAAATCGAAAACCTTATAAACAAACAATGCTTCGCTATTATTTGAAAATTTTGAATTTTTACAAGTTTTAATTGTATTTTTTGTTGACATGGTTTGTTGCGATGATAGCTGTGGTTAGCGCAGTCGGTTCACACACCGAAGGGGGTGGGTTCAAACCGCAACAAAGAGCTCGATCTGAAGGAAAACATCGCGAGATAACCATAGCTTGGTGGTAGGGTATTTTCTAGAACTCGGCTGGCTAGCTATTAGCCTGAAATTGAAAATCTGCCGCCAAGCACGTAACGGTGTGTTCAAGCAGCCTCACTTAAGAGCCACTATTCCAGGCTAGGTTTGCCTTACCATTTTCGACCACATCGCCACTTAACATTGGTTGAGCTGTGGTTAAACACCTAGCTTGTCAATTATAAAGAAAAAAACATTTTTGCCTAAAACAGACGACTTACCGTGGTGGTTATTCCATTTTTCCTGTGACCTTAAAACAAATTATGTTGAGGTAACTGGGTCAAGGAAAGCTAAGTAAGTAAGTTAGTAAAGCTAGGCGCGAGGACATTTATTTTTATTTGACCCTCTTCATAACTTAACTAATCTTACCCGAATTAAGTACTGAATTACTTACGGGAAGATAAATAGCTTAAGTTCGTGCCTGGAATCTTTAGTGTTCTTTTGCACTAACCGTACTAGTAAATAATATAACAAATAAAGTGAAATTGAGTAGTTCTCTACCATTATCGAGTCAAAGTGTTCGTTTGGAGAATTACATTAGTCTTCCATTCAATTTCAGTACTTACAACCTTGAGACACCACTCTAGGTCGCGCCGTGAATCGTCAAAGGAATCAAGATTGGCTAAATAGAAGCTGCAATATATCAAAGATTTAATAAAAATATAGGTATCAAGTGTTATCTAATCCAGATATAAAATATTACACAAGGAAAACACATCTAAAGTAAATACCGGCGTTATAAGAGGAGACTGTGCGATTTAACATGATTTTTGCCATGATATAGTAAATTAAAGTTTCTGCAGCCTAGTAGGGAGACTGTCTAGATTTTAATCTGGAGAAACTAGATTCGAATCTTACGGCACGCATGTTTGTTTTTCCAAGTTATGTGCGTATTGCCGATAATTTCAAACGATGTAGGAAAGTATCGTGTGGAAACCTACAGGTCTAAGAGATCCTCGAAGATGTGTGAAGTTTGCCAACCCGCACTTAACCAGCGTGGCCACATTAGTTCTCTAACTAGCACTTCACAACTTCACGTACATTTTCATTTTATTGATTTTTTATGGCTGGCATGCTAAACCTTTGACCACAGCTCAACTGATGCTAAGTGACGGTGTGTTCGAAGATGGTAAAGCACACCTAGCCAGGAATGGTACTGGCTCTCAAGTAAGCCTGCCGAAACACACCGTTAGATGCTTGGCGGCAGATTTTCAACATGAGGGTGGTAGCTAGCCAGCCGAGTACTAGAAAGTACCCTACCACCACGCTATGGCTTCCTCACGATGTTTTTCCTGCACCGGCAGCTCAAGCTCATTGTTGGGGTTTGAACCCACGCCCTTCGGCATGCGAACCGACCGGGCTAACCACTGAACTATCATCGCTACAAATGTGTTATTGTTGAAACCGTTATCTAGGAACAAATACGCGTAGACAGAAGGTGCAGTACAAGTTAGGTACGTATTCGACAATACATAGATCTAATAGACATCGTTAATAGTTAAATGGGGCCATATTCATTAAAACCGCATTTAGGCTTCATTAGTCGTATCGGATCGAATTCCTTTTCAAGCCCACTGCCTTTCACAAGTTACTTGTACCTTTAAATTTTAATTTACTTTGTACTTATACATTTCAAAAGTTAAGTTGGGATTTCTACTATTAAATTTAATGCCCGTTAATAACTAATATTAACTTAAATTGGAAAGATTCGGATGTTATTAAACTAGTTTTCACAATAACAAATTTATACGGAATTTGTTTAAATTTTAAATACAATAAAAACGTTTTTTAATAGGAAAGAGAAAATTAAGCAAAATTTAATGTGCAGTAATATTTAGAAAATAAAATTAATACAGAAGACATAATAGTACAGATATTAATACTATATATAAACCCTATTTTTAAATCGTACCCATGAATATCTGTAAACAAAAACGGCCGACTTTTGAACGTAATCCAAAAAGTCGTATTTTTATAAATATATACATATATATATACGTATATTCACATTTTACCTTATCACAACCAATCGTATAAATTTAAATTTGAACATTCTAAAGTTTGACAAGTAAACAGGCTTTTTTTTCTTAGCACATTTGCGGATTTGCCCAAGTTTTCAAAGTTGGGGCTAAAATTCTTACATAGAGTATACTAGATAATTTTACTATTTTTTGATATGACGTTCGTGGCGAAAAGTAAAGGTTTGCCGGAAATATGAAAAGTGGTAACCCAGGTTTTCACGGATTCAAAATTACATAAAATCAGGATCGTTCAAATTCGAATTCATGTATTCGTATGCAGAAAAATGCGAATGCAAATTCAGGCTAACGATTCTACAACGGAGCCCCGGTTCATAAACTTATATATTATGCATATAAGTAAGTGATCGCTTTTAGCGATAAGGCTACCACTTGTGGCTACAGCTTGTAATATTCTTCCTTGTATTTTAATTTCTGGTATACAGAATATCTCAATATATAGGCTGTGTATTTATTTCAAATTTATGAAAGGCACAAATATACTTTTATGACAATCAAAAATTGCGCTAATTAGCGAAAATCTTGCCGTACATAAACTATCGAGATTCATTACTAATCTATATCTAACAAAAGTTTTAATATTGCTTAAGGTAAACACGCAGTTAACTCTAAAGAATATCAATAAAGTACTCGTACATCTAAAATTTATAAATTACTTTTTTTTTGGCGGTGTGTTCCGGTAGCCTGTCTTAAGAGCCAGCTCTATTCCAGGTTAGGTGTGCCTTATCATCTTCGACCACACCGTCATTTAACATCAGTGAGCTGTGGTTAAACACTAAGCTTATCACCAAAAAGTCACTGTCTTTCCATCTGTTTGTTTGTTACCCCTATGCGTGAAATGCATAGAGTATTTTATATGATCGCAAGAATATGTAGCACGCGTATACTAGGATAGCTTGGACCATACATGTCGGCCTGTATAGTTGAAGTAGTTGTTATCTTCCTTAGCTACGTATGGACATGGTATCGTATGGCAGCGGCCTCCCGATGCACTCTTTAGGCCGCTGTCACATTAGCGTTTGTCTAGCGGACGTGTTCTTCCTACGCTTGAGCCGCGACGACGCAGCGTAACGCGGCGTCTGCACAACTACCCACCCCAACACAAAAACGGAAGGTTATGTGTTTAGAAGCTATGTAAATATGTACTAAACCACTAATCGTATTTCATTAAATGAGATGTCTCTTAACGCGTCTTAGCTTTAAGCTCGTCATAGGATACATGAAGTCACCAATACGGCGGATTGCATAACCTAAATTGGGACCTCGTAAATTGTTATACTGGTGGTAAATCATGGTGGGAATCAAGGATGGGATCATCTGGGTAGGCCAGGTATTCTGCCACCAAGCAATAGTGTGAAAACATTACCTTGTTTCAGTTTGAGCCATTGAAAGTTTGAAATCTACGAGCGCCAAAGCTGCGATGCCCAGGACTTTGTTTTGTTACTCAAAGTTCTGCGTATCGCTGTAATTGGTCATGCGTTATCTCTTACCAGCAGGAGAGAAAATATACACAAATATCAAAACATTCATTTCTTTTTTTTTAAGCTAAGCATATCAAATGATAGGTTTTAATGAGTAGTATGCATATTGCATAGTTTGTAAAACGAATGTTTGACGTAAGTAACAACAAAAAAGGGGATACTAAGGGGATAAGCTTGTTCAGCGAACTAATAGGCACGCTGAGTAGTCGCGACGCGTTTTTCCACGCTGTTGTCTGAGAAACGCGCACGCTCGAAGAACGCTAGTATGATAGTGGCCTTATCAGCGCGCATCGCGCAGCGAGTTGGCAGCGCTTGCGCACATTCCTCCACACGTGGCGATGGCGCGCACATCGCCTGCCATACGTATTCAATCATTATCGATAATTCGCCCAAGATTTGTGCGCATTGTAACTTGTTTCAAATGAGTCTTTGGACTTTTTTGGTAATTCCGGGAAACATTATGAGGAAGTTATATACACATACATTTCAATGCGTATAAAGGCTCACTATATCTAACTCTGGTACACATTTGCAACATTTTTTAAGTTAAATATTTTTAAATATCTTTGATATATCATTAAAGTTTTTTTCAGTAATTTCTACTTTAGTTCAGGGAAGAATTTTATTGAAATTATATTTTACCTTCTTCTACGTCATTTAGAAAAACATAATACCCGTCATATTATTGTATGTTATTTTTATTTGTGTTTTTTTTTAAATACACCTGATATTTCACTTAAGCCAGTTAGACATCAGTCATTTACCGTATCGACGCCCGGACATTATTGGAAAATTTTCCAAGTAATATAGAGCTAGTTTTCACAGCCGTCCATGGTCTGCCGCCACCGCGATGGAGAGGGAAGTGCGCTTTCTCTCCACTCGAGCGCTAGAAACCATTACATTGTCGCTCTGCGCACGACCGCTCTCGAACACTATTTTTAAACTCGCATATTTTGTAAACAACTCTGCAGTGATGCATTCGCATGCTAATCTTGTTCACTGCATATAGCAACAAAGTTACTAAAACAGTCTTATATTTAATTATATATTTATTTGTTTAAATGTTTTTAGCGATAATAGCTCAGTGGTTAGCGCGGTGAGCTTGAGCTACCGGTAAAAGATAACATCGTGATGAAACCATAGCATGGTAGTAGGGTATTTTTTAGTACTCGGCTGGCTATCTACCACCCTCAGGTTAAAAACCTGCAGCTAAGCAACTTACGGTATGTTTCGACAGTCTCGCTTGAGAGCCAGTTTTATTCTAGGTTAGGTATGCTTTAACACCTTCGATCACACCGTCACTTGACATCAGGTGAGCTGTGGTCAAACACCTAGCTTGTCAACCATACAAAACAAAAGTACAATAGAGGTCATAATTATGTTTATTAGGCCTTAATCGGACAACAAATACTAAAAATTAGTATTAAAATTTATAATAGAGGCCCTCGTGTGTCCCTTTTATCGCGCTAGGACTGCTTATATAGCACACAAATCTACATTTAGGTTGTACAGAGCTAAAATAAGTCATATTATATGGGACATGAAAAGAAAATACATTTATGAAAATACGACAGAGATATCTGTAAATACGGTCATAATTCTAGCCACTGTGCTATGGCTTTTTGCATGCCGCGAATTCTTAAAAAAATATAGAGAGGGCTCATTAATCAATGAAACAGATGATATCGTAACAGAGCAAGAGCCCGCGACGGCTCGGCCTTCGCTATTTTATAAACGCTAAAAGTTTCGTCATGTATGTTCCCAAACCCAGGTAAGAACGATCCACGAAAGTTTCGTTATAGTTTGCCGTGGTGGTGAAGGCGTAAGAATTGTACCCCACCCTCTCTACCCGTGGTTGCCGTAAGAGTCGGCCTATGTCCAGCAGTGGACGTTCTATGGCTGATGTTGTGATATGCCTTCTCCTTTTCAATACTCGCCACGCTTGGCAGGCGGGTTGGCGAGCGCAGTTAGGTATGATTGTTCAAGGAAGACGCTGCTGCCCATCTTCCGTATTACATCCCTTAGCCGACTCTTACGGCAACCACGGGTAGAGAAGGCGGGGTACAATTCTCACGCCGGTACCACCACGGCATCTAGCGTTTGATGCGAATTCCTCAACATAAAGCAAATACGTAGGTATGTATTTATGTAAACCGTCATTGTTTACCGAGGGCCGAAGGTCGGAGGAAAGCCGATAGCTAACAAGGTGAACACAATATTCCTGAAAATGATGGATCAAGGTCAAAAACAACGAATCTGCAGAACAAAAAAAGTGAGTGAAACAGCCAATTGATCTACATGATTACAAATACAATTTTTTTATTGATAACACTAATGTTACAAGTCAATTATTATTTATTCTGTAGACTTTCTTTTGTGACGATTTTTTTACTAGATCAATTTCGTAGTGTCATGTTACGAAAATTCTTAACTTATTAACTAAATAAATTATTATTTTTT
The DNA here is from genome assembly GCA_950106695.1 of Biston stratarius. Taxonomy (NCBI): domain Eukaryota; kingdom Metazoa; phylum Arthropoda; class Insecta; order Lepidoptera; family Geometridae; genus Biston; species Biston stratarius. The sequence goes on from OX467106.1 coordinate 26,397,236, forward strand.
GTTGAGTACTGAACAAAATATGCTCTGCAGTTAAGCTGAACTGAGAATTTTAAGTTCGCAATTTTTTGTACTGCACGTTTTCTTTGGTAGACAGGTTAGGTGTTTGAGCAAATATCACCTTTGAGAGCTCAGAGCTCAGTGGTTACCACATTTGGACCGCACGCCGAGTGGTGTGGGTTCAAATTTCAACAATGAGCTTGCAAGTTAGAGAAACATTGTGAGCAAACCATAGCATGGTGGTGGGGTACTAGGCTGACTACCTATTACCCTTAAGTTGAAAATCTGCCGCTAAACACCGAACGGCATCCTACTTGAGAGCCAGTTCTATTCTAGCCGAAATGTGCTTACATTCTTTGACCATGCCATCATCAGGTGAGCTGTGGACAAAATATCTAGCCTGTCAAACATAAGGTGCGAAACAGATTATAGCGGAACAACTACAGTAAAATAATGTTCGTAATAATTAAAAAAAAAAAAAAAAAAACTTCCTTCCTCTCTCGTAGATTAGACGGCGTGGCAGCGCGAACCAAATCCACAGGGCTGTAAGTTGACAGTAGTGGCGTGGTTCAACAAACATTTGGGCAATTATTAATGTGATGTGTGACAATATTGTTTCCTATTTTGTTAAAAATAATAAAATTAAAAATATAGAAAAAAACACGTAGAGGAGCACTTATTATTTTCATTACAAGTCCTTAAAAAAAGTTATAATCCGACTATGGAAAATATAAATATAATTTAAGCAAAAATGTAGCCTATGTCACCCAGCGCATAATAACAAATCGATGAATCTGATGATCGTTCATCAGAACCGAATAAATATTTCGGCGCTACGATAAAACCCACGTAAATACAAACATAAATACATAGACCACTAAATACATATTTTGGTTTTGCCGTAATCGGGTAATACTAACCCAATTAATGTTAGATGCACAAGTCATTCATTAGGTTGAGGTTCAGGGAAGGAAACGTCATATTTTCCCAAGCTTGCGTCAAATAAAATATTCGATATTAGATGTTCCACCATATTCTGAGCATAGCTCGATTGCAATGCTTCTATTTTCGCTGCAATGTATTCTCCAAAAGAGAAGAATCTGGAGCGAGATTTCTTGCTTCGAAGATTTTCTTCGCCTTGGTCGCTCGATATCTTTCTTTTCAAACAATTTATCATATTACTTCCAGTATCTGATGTGGAACCTCCGGGTGGTGGATCTGGGATAGTGTCCTCATCATCTATGTATACTTCAAATTTCCGGATCGGTGTTCGGTTTGCGGAGTTTTCGACCTCAGTTTCGGAGTCCTAAAATTAATAAAATACTTTTTTTGGATAATATATTTATAATACATACAGAACCCCTAGACAATAAACAACAACTATATTCGTCACACATATGGGTGAAGGGGGAGCGGGAAGGGTGTTTGTGGGGAAAGGGGGTTGTTTGTCTTAGACAGACGTTCTCCCAACATCAGGACAGTTAAAAAAGTTGTCATTAGCACCACAAGCTTAACAAGTCCCGTAAAGCGTTTCGAATAGGTACGGGATGATAAAAATATTATTATTTTAAATACTTACATATATTTCACTTAATCCTTTTTCCAGAAGCAACTTTGATTCGTTTCTGTCCACTAAGAAAAGGAGTCTATTGTAGAACAGCCATTTTGGGATTTCCGAAGGCGCAGCTCCAGCCTGTATGTTCATTTTAAATTTTCTGTTCTCTCTAAAAAACTGCGCCGACAAATTTTTAATCTTTCTTTGTATTTCTAGTTGGTGTATACCCATTGCAACGCTGATAGATTTCCAAGCGTTCCTCTTTTTATATTTATTTTTGAAGTTTTCGTCAGTCGTGTCCCACAGCACGGACTCGGTGCGATACAGATCAATCAAAGTGTCCGTTAAATCAGTCGTCCACATCACGTCAGACATTTCTGTTTACAACACAAGCTTAAAACATGAACACTACTCTAAATATTAAAACTTACGAGTGATTCTAAAAAGGTTGACAACACGTGCTCGCAACAGAAAAGTTGCCAACACTGTGAGTTGCCAATTTGTGTTTCGTTCATTTCCGAACAGGAGCCGAACGTTGCCGATGTATGCCGAACGGTCTAGTGACCTGCTAGAAACACTTAGTACTTTTTAACTTTTCAAGTGTTTATGTACTTTATAAAAGTAGTGATATTTTTATGTATGAATGCGCATATAGAAAAGTGATATAATGTGGTAAAACATGACTTTGACATATTAGGGCATGGCCGGACTCTAATTTGTGTTACTTTGACTGTGACTTATTTAACTGTTTTTACTTTTTAATATTTGATAGTATCGAAACATTTAACACGGGCAATTGCAACGCCAAAGAAAAAGAACACTCATGGGAAAGAAGTGGCTTGGGAACAGTTTCTTTTATTTCAAAGAATCTGTGCTTGATAAAAGTACCCACTATCTACATATATAATTGTGTTTAATATATTTTATTACAGAGAAGTATTTCTAATTATCACTGATTGATTTGCCAAATTAACTACTTAATCGACTGAGAGCTGTACAATTGCAATATTCGGCAAGTATTTAATATAGTAGTATATAATATTGAAGGTTTGGCAGGCTAGTTTAGACCGTCTGGCTTCCAGGCTAGGTGTACTTTACCATCTTCGACCACACCGTCACTTAACATCAGGTGAGCTGTGGTCAAAATACCTAGCCTGTCAGATATAAAAAAAAAAAAGTTTTATACAAAAATCTCATCAACCTTCCATAAAATGTATAGAACAGCACTCGACTGGCCAGCCACTTATATCATTTTAAATCTGCGAGTGTTTTAAAACGGACGACGCCGTTTGTAAAAAGCAGAATCATACAAATTCCCTGCGACAGATATAAACCTTATATTATCTATCTTATCTTATTTGTGTAACCGGCTGGCAGTATCAATAAATTGTATATAGTAATTTTGTGTGCCTTTTTCGAAAGTTTAAACAATTTTCACTAAAACTGCAACGTTTTTACCATTTTGTAGTGAATATTTACATTTCAGTGTATACGTAAAAAAAAATAAGTTAAATAAATGTACGTCGTGGTGGTGCCGGCGTAAGAATAGTACCCCACCCTCTCTACCCGAGGTTGCCGTAAGAGTCGGCTAAGGGATGTAATTCGGAAGATGGGCAGCAGCGTCTTCCTTGAACAATCACACCTAACTGCGCTCGCCAACCCGCTTGCCAAGCGTGGCGAGTATTGGCAAAACCCCCCAGGAGGAGGCCTATGTCCAGCAGTGGACGTCCTATGGCGGATGATGTGTGTGATGTCATATAGTAAAATATCATTTTTATGGTTCCGTGGTGAACTAGAAGCTTCTTTAGTCTCTCCGGGTCCGGCCGTCTGTCTTTCACATTTATGTGTTACTTATGTATGTATGTATGTAGGGGAGCGAGGGGCTTGTTGTAACAGGGGTAAGTAGTAACAGGCGATTTTCACTAGGATCTTAAACTTTATTAGAGTATTTCTTTGACTCGATTTGACCTATAAACCGCGCCGCATCATGTTGTCATAGCCAGTGTCCCACCGGCCGGTGCAGTGAGCGAAAGTGTGCACGCGCTTCATTTTTGCCAGGTAATATAAAATTGCACTGTCGTAGAATTTTGGTTTGTGTTATTATTATCGACTAATTTCAAACTTTCTATATCTTATTTACATTTAAATTTATCTATCTCTTATAATGTGTAACAGTTTTTAAGATTGCTAAATTGTTTAAATAGTTATCTTGATAAATGTTAAAAATTATACCATGGGGTTAGTTGTAACAAAATCCCGGGGCTTGTTGTAACGTGTTATAACATGCCCCAAGTTATAATGTAGATACCTACTTATTTTTTTTTGCTTTCTTCTGGAATGAGAGTGCATAAAAGAAAGTCAGAGCGGGCGACACAAAGCCAAGAAGTGTACGAGTTAACGGCAGCTAAAGTTTTAGAAAAAAATGCAGTAATCGGAAAGCTAGTCAGACTTTCGGATTATGTCACGTCTCTCTTTATAGATACATAAAGAAAAAGAAGTATAATGATTGTTTAAGAGTTGGTTATGTTAAGCCTAGACTATTTACTGCAGAAGAAGAAGGTAAGATGGCTTCCTACCTACTCAAGGGCGCAGAAATATATTTTGGACTACTTCCTATGGAAGTAAGGAAACTAGCTTACCAATGCGGTGTGCAGCTTAATGCTAAAAACATTCCTCCTTCTTGGCATCAAAATAACATGGCTGGTACTGACTGGTTCCAAAATTTTATGCACAGAAATCCACATTTATCTTTAAGGACACCAGAAGTAGAATAAGTAGTGTTTAAGTAAATAAAACTGTTAATTACTTAATTTTTAGGTGTTAATTAGTTAAAAAGTGTATAAGAATAAATGATTAGAGGTATTATTTTTGTTTTTTTATGTCGTTACTACTTGCCCCGGTAGACGTTACAACTTGCCCCAAGCACGAGGTAAGTTGTAACACCGCACTTCTTCTAGAAAATAATTGATTGTAAAATAATGACCAATAGTTATGGTATTATTTTTACTTGATTTGGTAGAGGATGAGTTACTGCATCCATCCATTTTTATTCAATAGCAATTTAATCAATGGATCTCAAGATATATTAGTTTTCATGAAAACTGTTACAACAAGCCCCTCGCTCCCCTACCTATTCAGAGACTAACTGAGACTAACAGTGAAATTTGAAACAGGCCACGGTAATCATAAAAATATTCTATTAAAAGTTCTTAACCATTAGCGACAATATCGACAAATTTTGAATAAAATGTATATTCCCATACTTCATATGAGATTATCACTACATTTATAAAACTACTGAACGGATTATCATGCGAATTTCATCAATAGATACAGTGATTCATGAGGAAGGTTTGGGTATATAATTTGTCAAAGTTATGTGTAAATTGGTTGAAATATGATGATAATTGTTGGAAGTGTCAGAAAAAGTCAAGCCACTTGGAATGCTTCACCGAAAACGCTGCCTTAATCCGTTTGAGATATAACAAAACAATGCATGGTGAGATATTCTTCTTTTATAGGTTATCAAAAAAATCCGCGATGGAAAAAAAAAACTACTCCATTCTACTAAGTCTAAACACGGCTAGGTTACATTGTTTTATTGCGAAGTGTTTGTGCATAGCGTCCGTATGGTATGGTAGAAAATAGTAAACACAACTAGCCTTGAATGGAACTAGCTCTCAAGTCAGGCTGCCGGAACACACCGTTCGTGCTTGGCGGCAGATTTTCAACTTGAGGGTGTTAGCTAGCCCGTCGAGTACTACTGAGTACCACTACTACTGTGGTTTCCTCATTATGTTATCCTTCACCGGCAGCTCAAGCTCGTTGTTGGGATGTGAACCCACGCCGTTCAGCTCACCAGCTGAACGGTCGGTGGTCGGTTCATTAAACCGACCGCGCTAACCACTGAGCAATTATCTCTACAAAGTTTAGTAATTATAATATTAATGTGTTATTTAGTCCTTAGGTATACTTTAATCCCTCTACAGACATATCAGATAGGTTCATACATAATTATGCATGTAATTATGTATGAACCTATTTCCAAAGTCCCCACATGTTCAGTATAATTTTCTAGACACGATTATAAATGAACTGAATGTTAATTTTCATCCTACACAAAATAACCGACGACTAATTTTATCAATCAATCTGACCAAATCTTTGAGAACAACCGATAAGAATAATAATTCATTCAAGTATCGCATTTCATAACACAATCTTAGCATTAACCGAGATTCATCTCCTCGTAAATCGAGTAAAAGCGTCTCATAATTGCATTATTAAATTCGAAACCAGCGCCGTAACCTTGCGCATACAGATCGCCGCTCGCGCCGTCCTCGGCACTAATCATTAGCATTTTGTATTACGTTTCAGTTCATCAACTAACAAACTGCTGAATCGAGAGGTCGATTAAAAAAGAGAGAGAACAAAAGCAAAATTCGCAAATTGGAACGCGTTGCGCCGGCGCAGCGCGTGGCTATGTGTGCGCGTGCAAGGAAGGGTACGTCACCTTGACTCGAGGCCCGACGGGGTACGCGGCTGTCTCGCTCGCGCGCTCTCGTAGCCGCTACGCGGGAGCGGGACGGGGCGCGCGCCGTAGACGACGCTTTCAGAACGCTACGCGGCTTAATCGCCCGCCATTTTGTTGTATCTCGTTCGTGCTGACGCGGTTTTTATTTAGGAGCCTCTTTATTTGTTCAAGTTTTACGATGCCACGTTGATTGCTTAATACGTTTGCTATAGGATAACGTTTCTAAACGTTTTTAAACAATCGTTAGACAGTAATTTTCGTTTTTCACACAATTATCATCGATATACAAGGGTATTCGTGTGTTAAATTCCTATCAAATGATTCAGTTATCTTCTTCTGCATATGACACGTAGCTATGCGGTTTGCTCGTCAGTGATTCACGTTATAACTATGTACCTAGTTAGTGAGGAACAATCGACCGCTTATGTAACAAGCAGGTGTTGATGCTTCGTGGAATCTCGAGGGCTAATTAATAAGCACCAACGACTTATAACATACAATTATAATTATACGTTACGTAATATTTCAGTAGTTCCTATTAAAAAAAATTAAGCATTAGTCTTCATTTACGTTATAAATATACGTCGTAATAAAACACGTACTCAATGACGTAAACAGCCGTAAAAAAAAACAAAGAAAACGTAACGACAAGCAATTGCGCATATTAAAATTGAATAATTGAATACATAATAAAATTATATCAATAATATGGAGATAAGATAGTGGAGTCGTACGTGAAGCGCCTACATAACATTCCACTACGACATTTACTAAAATACAAGCAAATATTCTTGTAAAACATTATTGAGTACCTGAATTTAGCATTAAATACGTTTATAATGCAAATGAAGGGCATAAGTTCAACTAAACGCGCAATTATAAGCTGAAATGTCGTAGGAACAAAGTTTTCGCGACACGTAGCGCCATCTATCGCATAACTTATGAACTGGCGGCGTCACAGGGTTATATAAAGCCCAGCGAATCGCACCGAGGTTATTTTTAAACGTATAATACACGTACTAACCACCTAATTTAATTGTGTTCACTGATCTTATTGACGTATTTACCTGAATACGCAAACAGAGGGGTTTGACTTTGGCAGTTATGTACGATGACTATACTATTAATACATTACCTATATTTAGACTAATAAGATAATAAAATGTGTCTATCGAGTGTGGGGCCGTTCAAATATTACGTAAGCAGATTTTTTGCAATTATTGACCCCCTCCTCCCCCTTGTCAGCAAAAGTAAGCAAAAGCAAGCTTTTATGTAGAATATCCAAAAAAGTAAATAAAAATACTGTTGACGTAATCACCATCCGGACAATCCCCCATGTCATTAAAAATAAGCAAAAGATAGTATAGCCGCCCCCCTATAGTGCTTACGTAATACTTGAATGGTACCCCTGTTAGAATTCTAGATCGTACCTATGAGGTAAAACTGTAATATGTCGTCACGGTAACACTTATAATGGCAAAATTTGCAATTTTTATACGACTGTCCAAAAAAATAGTGAGATGTTTTCAGGGTTCATATATGTATGCGAGTTTCTTTATTCCACCACAACTTTTAAATGCCTATTTAGATGTTTTGGGAATCGAATGAAAAAGGAAAAATAAAAATTTAATCTTATTTTTCTACACAAAAGATGCACGCATATGACCATGCCACGTCGAAGCGTAAATAATTAAAAATTGTAATCGTATGAGTGTGGTCTTTGGTATCAAATGCGCACATTCGAAAAATGTTGCGTAATTTGTCAATCAAAAATGTTACGTGGAATAATAACTTTTGACTTTTAATTTCAATTTATATTTATGAGTAGGTAATTAAGACTGTGAAGATATGTAATATCTATTAAGTCCAACTATGTTTTCACATAAGTGACAGTAATGTCTTCGATGATAATAAAAATTCTAAAGTAATCGGATATAAGATACCAATATTTGGTTATTGTGGTTTCAATTACCAATCAGGACAAAGATAGATGACTGTGTGTTCTGTTTGGGTGTTCTAAATGTATGCATAAAAAAAGGATACACTTTTTTTTTTGGTTTTTTCGTTTTTTATGGCTGACAGGCTAGGTGTTTGACCACAGCTCACCTGATGTTAAGTGACGGTGTGGTCGAAGATGGTAAAGCACATCCAGCCTGGAATGGAACTGGCTCTCAAGTGAGGCTACTGGAACACACCGTTAGATGCTTGGCGGCAGATTTACAACTTGAGGGTGGTTTATTTACAACTAGCCAGCCGAGTACTAGAAAGTACTAGGGTATTTTCTACACCACACCATGCTATGGTTTCCTCACGATGTTTTCCTTCACCGGCAGCTTAAGCTCATTGTTAGGGTTTGAACCCACGCCTTTCGGCATGCGAACCTACCGCGCTAACCACTGAGCCATCATCGCTGCACATAAATATTATTCGGTTCCCATAGTACAAGCTTTGCTTAGTTTAGAACTGGACGGCGTTATGTGAAATGTCCTCTACATTTCTTTATATTAATTAATTTTGTCCTCTTTTTTAATGTAAAAGTAAAAAACGAGACACTCTCCTGATGGTAAGAGATTATTCCTATCCATGACCATTGCAGCGATACACAGAACTTTGAGTAGCAAAACGAAGTCCAGGGCATCAACTTTGACGCTCGTTACTTTGAGACTTTCGATGGTTAGTCTCAATAGCAACCAAACAACGTAAACCCCTATGAATTGCAAAATTTGAGACGTTCATTTTAGTTGCGCCGTGGTGGTGTCGGTGTAAGAATAGTACCCCACCCTCTCTGCCCGTGGTTGCCGTAAGAGTCGGCTAAGGGATGTAATCCGGAAGATGGGCAGCAGCGTCTTCTTTGAACAATCACACCTAACTGCGCACGCCAATCCGCATGCCAAGCGTGGCGAGTATTAGCCAAACCCCCCCAGGAGGAGGCCTATGTCCAGCAGTTGACGTCTTATGGCTGATGATGTGTGATGTGTGTGTGATTTTATTGAGAATGTTATTTTAGTAAAAATTAAAACGTGCTTCCGCCTGTTTTTTTTTTTTAATTTATTTGTAACATATATACTTCACACTATGTTAATCAAAATGATTATAATTAAGACAGAAATTATGTATTCATGATAAAAAATTAGCCGAGTAAACAGTACACGTACGAAACGATCGCAAATATACACATTACAGTTAAATTGTCATTTTCCTCTTGTTAGGGAAATTTTGTTTAAGTATTCTTTGTTTAATATTACCGACTTACTTAGGATGTCGATATCCACATAGGCCATTTTGTTCAAGTTAACTACACGGAGTATCAAATCATGGTGGATATTTAAAAAAAAAACTCTTTTACAAGTATTGCCATACAACGTCCAGCGTTTTGGGAGATATTCCCATTGATGGCGGCTTTTTAGGTTACGTAGCACATTTTTATTTTACCATGCATGTTTTTTTAATGTAAAAGTGATGAGACGTACGCTCTGTTAATGGTAAGAGATAACGCATATCCAAGACCATTGCAGCGATACACAAAACTTTGAGTAGCAAAACAAAGTCCAGGGCATCGCCGCTTTGGCGTTCATTACTTTGAGACGATGGTTAGTCTCAAAAGCCCTGTAATTTCGCTAATTGCAGTACCTTTTAAAATGGAACACAGTAATGGTTACACACTACTACTCGGCGGTAGAATGTCTGGTTTTGCGGTGGTACCTACATAGACGATCTCCTGCTTAAAATATTTACCGAAAGCGGAAATAAATGAAATATATATCTTGAACACCCAAAATGAAAGCAAAGTAACGCCTGAATCAATCAATGATCTACCACCAAGTTATTATGGTGTTTCTGGGCAGTCATGTTATTACACGATTGCCCAAAAAAAGAGTAAGTTAAGGGTTCATATAAGTATGTATGTATGTATGAAAGTTTCTTTATTCCAACATGATTATTAAATGCCTGAACAAATTTGTATGTGTAAGGATGTAAGAAGTTGTAAGAATCCTTACGTCATCCCGAGTAACTGGCTATAAATTTATTGAAAAGAAAAAGTTATAAGCCTAGTGGACATTCGTGTTTTTAAATTTTCTCAATTAAGCTTATTTTAGACAATTGATTTAGTTTAATGGATATTCAGTTGTTTTCTCTGATTTTCAAATGTGTTGCCCCTATGTTTTTAGCGGTGGGATTTTTTTAAATTGTTGACATGCCATGTGTTTGATCACAATAATTCACTTGATTTTAAGCGATGCGACGGTGTGATAGCAGACAAGCCCATTTAGCCTGGAACGAGAACTAAAATCCAGCCTATGTACTCTAAGGTTTTTCTTGGAATTCCCGTTAGATGCGCACGAGAAATCTACTCGACTGCTAACCTTACTACGCGGGTATACGGTATGCTTTCGCGTAACTTTTTTATTAGCGCCTAGCGGGAATTACAATTAGACGTTCACAGCTGTTGGGACAGCCCTGTTGGCTCATTGGGAGTATGTCTGCCTGAGCTGTAGGGCGTGGGTTCGATTCCCGCTAAGGACAAATGTTTGTTTGGTATAAACAAATGTTTGTTCTGTGTCTGGGTGTTCTGTATGTATTACAAGTATGTATTTACAAAAAAAATAAGTATTCATGTATTCTATCAGTTATCTGACTACCATCACACAAGCTCTGCTTAGTTTGGGGTTAGATGGCGCTGTGTGTAATGTGTCCTACAATATTATTTATATTATTTATTTATTTATTTATAGTACGGGGGCAGGTTAGTAACAACCCTTTAGACGTCTGGGAACATAATATTTTTGACTTGAGGGTTTAACTATTCACTATCTGTTTAAGTATAACTTTCTCTTAAGCATTTCTTTCGTAAATTTCCTTAAGATGGATAGAAGGTACAAGTTTAATAAAGGCAATAAACTACGCAGTTATTGCCTTTGTCGAGAAAATCTCATAAGATTACGCTGAGTGAGTTATCAACGTGGAGAAAAAGATGTATTTATAGTTTACATTTTATTTATCTCTTTGACAACAAAAAGAAACATAACAAAGCTATCTGTGTCTGTCTGTATGTCGGTTTACTAGTTCTAAAGCACGTAACAAATTTTGATACAGATTTTGTTATTTTTAGATATTCGGGTACCCGTATGTGTACCGTACCCTAATCACACGAAAAAAGGCGAAAGTTTGTGAGTGTGATTGTATGTTTGTTACGTCTTCACGCTCAAACGGCTGAACAAATTTTGATAAAATTTGGTATGGAGGTAGCTGACACACTGGTTTAACACATAGCCTACTTTTTATCTGGAAACATTTAGTGTTCACGTAGAAACGGCGGATAAAACCGCGGCGCGCAGCTTGTAGTTTATAATTTTTCAATGACCTTTTTTTATATTATATAGATTCTAGCCTTAAAAACTTCCAAATTGTAGTTTGAAAGCAACAGATCAGCTGGCAATGCGTTCCATTCGTGGGCTGTACAAACATAGCCTACATCTGTACCTGTAGACTTACAATTTTATAATGAGTTGAACAGTGTACATACAAGATATCGCGCGCTGTAAATTTTATTTTCATCGATATCAAAAGTCCAACAAACAGCGTTGTATACGTGGTGTTATTTATTGAAGGCGTGCGCACCAAGCAGGCATTAAACTCTGCACAGCGGACGAATGAAGGAGAATACAAAACAACAAAATCGTGTAAACAACCAGCAAACATGTATATGGTATCATTATATTTATTATGCAAATAGTTATTTATCTATGAAAACTGACGTGGTTCTGACACATTAGTATTTTACTTATGCGGGATTACTTACTTACTATATAGGATACGCGGACTATAGTTTCGGGCACATCCGGTGGACTTCTTCATGGAGACAAATCTGAGTTGATCGCGCGCGTTGTACTTAGCTTTGTCTACATGAAGAAACTTTAATAGGAGTATCCGATATAATTAAACGTGAATAAAACAAATGGTTATTATTATATGCTAGGATATTTCACATAGCGCTATCTAGCCCCAAACTAAGCATGTTAGTACAAGGGAACCAGATAACTAATGGAATATTGATACCTATACTTTTTTTTGTAAATAATAATAATAATATAATTCTTTATTGTTCACACCAATTATTATTACAATCAATTTTAACGATATAAACTTAACACTAGTTGAAAAATTGGCGGCCTTATCGCTAAGAGCGATCTCTTCCAGGCAAACTAAATCTGGAGAGGGTTTTAGTAAGTTAAGGACGGGGTGTGTTGACAAGAGAATTAAAATAATAATAATAAATATTAACGCGGTCGATTCACACGCCGAAGCTTGTGCTGCCGGTGAAGGAAAACATCGTGAGGAAACCGTAGTATGGTGGTAGACCTAACGGTGTGTTCCGGCAGCCTCACTTGAGAGCCAGTTCCATTTCAGACTAGGTGTGTTTACTATCTTCGACCACACCGTTATTTAACGTCAGGTGAGCTGTGGTCTAACTAAAGCTGGTCTAAATGTTTGTCCTGAGTGGGAACACATCCCACTATCACTAGTTATCGTTCTGTGCGTTTTAGGATTCCGTGTACCCAGCACGCCATCTGTTACTGTCACTCTTTCTGTTATTGTTTATCATTTCTTGTGTGAACAATTAAGAGCTATCTTATGTCGACTGACAAATTTTCTCAATAAGTTGACTGAAGGGTTAAGTATTTTTTCAAAAAACCTATTTTACATAACTCCGTTCGTGAAGAAACCTGTAATGTTTGGAAAAGAATTTTAATAATTTATCATCAGCTTTTTATAGTCCACTGCTGGCCATAGGCCTCTCCCAAGACACGCCACTCAGCCCAATTTTTGGCTTTTCGCTTCCATCCACTGCCAGGTGTCCTACGTATATCGTCACTCCATCGAGTCTCAGGGCGTCCTACGCTACGTTTGCCAATTCGTGGTCTCCACTCTAGAACACGTCTACCCCAGCGGTTATCGGTTCTGCAACAGATGTGTTACAGATGTGTCATAATGGTTTTTATGAATACATAACTATACATCAGCTCGCATTGGGCCGTGGAATGACTGACCAATCGCCCTTCGAGGGTAGAATTAGCTAAAAAAAAGAAAACTCGTGCGCCAGAATTGTTCTATGTCTCAATAAGTAATTGCAGCATACGCAACAAAGGCCGATGTTAAGACTGTAATTATCGCTTAATGAGTAATTAACCTTTACTATGAGACACTGAACCACGATTATGAATTACATAATTGACATTACAAACACACTCGCAAATTTAGAGTATGTTTTAAGTTTTTAAAATATTGCAAACACGAAACAAAATAATTAATAAGTTAATAATCACTCCTAAACCATATAATTCATATCTGCAAAGGGGCTGCAAAGTTCTGGAGTGGAGAACTAATAATCAAAAATACGGACACTAATCACGCGTACCGAAAATGACATGGCAGTCGCGCGCGGTCTTAGTTACTTCGCGGTCTACGCATGGTAGTTGTCTTGCGCTAGCTCGGTGCGTAAGGCTGCGAGCTGTCCATAAATTCTGGAATCTTGGGAAAAACTTTAACTAAGGTTTTCTTAGTTTTTTTGTGTATTTGTTTCGATTTTATTTCTTAATACGTTTCATATAACCACTAACATGTATTTGAATATTGCTAATGTTCAAATTGTCAGCCCGTAGATGTAATTAATTTGATGTTGTTCATTTGATGTCAGGGAATTTATATATAAGAACACTTGAGTCGCAAGACCTAGGCACTGTACTGGTTTCCCTTCCTGCAAATCGATGAACCCGATCAATACCATCGAATACTAAAAAGCTTCGCCTTCTTCTATCACTTGAATGATACACAAGCTTTGTTTAGTTTGGAGCTAGTTGGATTGAGCTGTGTGAAACGTCCATAGATTTTTATTTCTGTTTTAGTGGTGTATACACTGAATCCGTAAAAGCTTCTAGTAAAGTCAAAAGTACATTACTAGAGTATGTATACTTTACTAGACTTAAAACTGTGATTTATTTTTCGTGATTTAAATAAATAATATCTTACATTTCACACAGCGAGCGCCACCTAGCCTTAAACTAAGCAGACTGTACTTTTGAAACCCGATAACTGAGAGAATACCAGCCAGTACCATTCCAGGCTAGGTGTGTTTTGCCATCTTCGACCACACCGTCACTTACATTAGGTGAGCTGTGGTCAAACACCTAGCCTGTCAACGATGAAAAAAACTCTTTTTTTTTGTAAATACATACAGAACACTCGTACACAGAACAAACATTTATCGTCACATGAATGTTTAACCTACGCCCCACAGCTCTTGATGCAGGACTAACAGGACTATAAATTTTGATTCCGACTAAGATTTACCATGAAACACATCAAAATATGAAAGAAACATTTATTTTGACACACACAACACTTACACACTAAATAATAATAATTACAACAATAATCATTTTATTTATATAATTTTTTTATTACTACAGGCAATTTTTTTTTTTCATGTAACATTATTTATATTATTTATGTTTATTAAGGACCTCCCTGGAGAATAAAGGCCTCCAAAAACTTGGAAAACATGACAATATGAAATTAGTATTTAAAATTTCATATATAGGTAGAATGCACAAGGCAATGTGAATCTGAATACTTGTGGATAATATATTGAAATACGTAGGTGTGAGGCTGGAGAAATTTATATGCGAGAATCCGTTATTCGTCCGTCGTCCGTTGTCCGGGCGCCGGCTCACATGGCTACATTATCCAATAGATAGCATTCTTATGGGTTCCAGGCTTCGCTTACTTAGGATCTTGTCGAACTATTACAGTACAAAATTAAAGAAAAGCTATCAGTTAACAAAGTATAGATAAATACTAAAACAAACTACAGATAGATATACTAGCTTACGCCCGCGCCCGCGACAGGCTAGGTGTTTGACTATAGCTCATTTGATTTTAAGTGACGGTGTGGCCGAAGAGGGTAAAGCACACCTTGGTTGGAATGGAACTGTCATTCAAGTTAAGCTGCCGGAAGGTGTTTATTATAAGACGTATAACTGAAGTTTTCAAGTAATTTTATAGCTATAAAAAAACTCGCGTTTGACCGTCTTATGTTAATGATACGGTCTACAATAGAGTACGCTAACCTAAAAGAAACAGTTGACTCGCAAATCAGTAGATTTTTATAGTAGAAAAAAATTGTTTAGTAAAAAAAAAAAAACATCATCTCGTCAATAAAATAGGAATAAAACTCCCATCGTAAGCCCCGCTGGGAGAAGCGCTATTAGCCAGAGCAACACATTTATAGAGTCGGCCTAGATACAGCTTGGTGGATGTCCAAATCGGCTCGCTTTAGTTGACAAATAGACACGTTCGGATGTTAGTCAACCTTTAGATATACTATGTATGGCGATACTTTCACACTGGATCAATGACCTAGATTTTATATCTCTGTAGCAGGAGGTCGCCTAAGACTTTAGGTGGGTACCACCGCAGTATGGGATGTTCTGCAGCTAAGCAGCAGTGTATGAACATTGCTGGTGATTCGGTTTGAAGAATAGTTCAGCTAGCGAAATTACAAGGCTAATAAGATTTAATATCGAATGTCACACAGTAATGAGCGCAGATGCGGTCATGCTCTTGACTTTTTGTGTGTACCTGCAAGGGTCATGGGCAAGCGTTATCTCTTACTATCAAGAGAGCGTCTCGTTCGTCTCATTCAATTTAAATTCATTGCTACATAAACAAGAGGTAAAATAAATAAATTGTTTTACCTAAGTGCACATACTGAACATAGTGAATACTACGTATAGCTCACAAGCTTTTCTAGTTTTCCTTTTTTTTAGCATTCAATTTACCTGATATAGGTAAGTGATGATGTGGTCGAAGATCAAGCACGCAGATTTAGAAGATATCTATTCACTCTGAACTTGAAAAGGTCTAGATTATATCACTCAGAAAACGAGGAAGCCGGTAGCTTGTTCCATTCTTTGGCCATACGGATAAGAAACGTAGAGTCAAAACGTTTGGTATGTACCCAAGGAAATTCCACTATGTATGGTAGTTGACCGTCTTAATAGCATAGGCCGTGATAAAGTTCTGGTAGTCACAAAACCAGCAAAATATCTGTAGACTATTGAAAAGTTACGAGGCAGAAATAAACACAGTCAGAATGTACAAACCAAAGAATATAAAAGCATTAATAAACTTGATGGTAGATCTCCTAAGCAGGAGATTGTCTAGGTACCGATGAAGTACCAGATAATCTACCGCCAAGCAGTAGTGTGTAAACTTTACTGTGTTCCTGGTAGACGGGTACTGCAGTTAACAAAATTACAGGGCTGTTGATACTAACCATCGAAAGTCTCAAAGTAATGAGCGCCAAAGCAGCGATGCTCTGGACTTTGTTTTGCTACTCAACGTTCTATGTATCGTTGCAATGGACATGGGCATGCGTTATCTTTAACCATTAGGAGAGAGTCTTGTCCGCCAAATTACCTTTACATTAAAAAAACGATAATCGTAAAAAAGTGAAACGAATGGGGAATCGGTATCCTCTGTCCTCAAAAGTTGTTTTTGAAATAAAAACTTGTTTAGCCGCGTTTAGCGCTTTTTGGTATGGCAAAACATGGGTTCACGTCACCGACATGCTGCTTTCAAAGTATTCAGTCGGCAATCTGCCGATCTCTTTCAGAGGGCCTAGACAAAATAACATTCGATTGGCGTTAACGCTGATAGAAAAGCAAAAATGTACCGGATTGATATAAGATATGTTACGCGGACAACTTATGTTAATCCTGTAGGTACATTTTTTCTTTTCTGTTAGTGTTATTGCTAATCAAATGTTACATTGCCTAGGCCCTCTGAAAGAGGTCGCTTTTAGCGATAAGGCCGCCACTTCTAACACTAGCTCTTAAGTTTTTTTGTTATATTTTTAATTTTACTGGGTTCAAGAGTTCTGGTGTATATACAGTACATGGTATAAAACAAAGTCGCTTCTCGCCGTCTGTACGCTTAGATCTTTTAAACTACGTAAAAGATTTAAATGCAGTTTCCATCAATAAGCAGAGTGATTCAAGAGAAAGGTTTATATGTATAATACATGCATATACACCACATTAGTATCTTAATTGAACTCGTGCGGGGCGGGTCGCTAGTAGAGTATATAGAACAATAAAATAATACACAATAAAGAATTTCTATTTATATATTTAAAAATGTACAGAGTTGCTGAATGCGGTGGTAAATGGCGAGCAGTTGCACAACATTGTTATTGTTTTGCAACGAGTTCGGAGGCGGAAGTGACGTACTTTGCGCGCTATTGTTCCGATGTAGGTCGCTTTATACATATACATACATACAATACAGTACAACTATACTTTATACTATATTAGGTACTTATACACTAAGTAAGTGTATAAGTACCTAAAGCAATTTCAATAGGACTTCCTCTTCGTTTATAAATACAGCGTTTACAACTACCTACTTCATCATTACAATTTAATTAGTAACACGTTTCTTTTGAGCTAAATAGTTGTTTAAGGGCTAAATATGTACGTTTCGGCAGCATAGTTGGAAGACCGTCGAACTTCGAATGTCGAGGTCTTGGGTTTGAATCGGTAATTGGTTAGGATTAGGTTAGATTTTTGTACTCCTCTCAGGATTGCGGCTGGATTTTGCAAATCTCAGTATTTTTAGTATTTTATTTATCCAAGTAGGTACTTAATAAGTTAGTACCGCAGTTAAGTGAAGAACCAGTAGCGAACAGGTTAACCATACTTATTAATACTTTTTATAAACAAGGTGGTTTATGCATTAATTTATTAGGTAAGTAATTAGGTTAAAATTAAAGTTGTTGCTAGTTGTTTCGTTGTGCTAGTTTTTCACTTTTGCTCACTCGTATTGGCATTATCAAATAACCATAGCTGGTGTCTTTTTAACCCACTTCAAAAAGGGAGGAGGTTCTCAATTCGACTGTATTTTTTATTTATTGTTGTTACCTCAGAACTTTCGACTGGGTGAACCGATTTTGATGATTCTTTTATTTGAAAGCTGGTGCGTGTGGTCCCATTTCAATTCTGACAATTGCATCCATGAGATAACTATATGAAGTCGTTTTTTTTTGTTAAAATTAAATTTTACTTGTTTTAATTATAGAACCACTTTATTAGCAGTAAGCAGCCTAGACAACAATTGCTACGTCAAAAGCTACATCAGCTTTAAAAAGTTCATCACTGTCTCAAAAGATAGTAAAATGCGGATTGGCGGACTACACCACTGAATTTCTTACTCCAGATTTATGAAGGTCACTTTGAGACCCTTCACCGAAATCCCAGTGGTATGAGTTTTTAAAAGCGTGTCAAAAATAAAATAAAATCCTACATCAGAATAATTAGTAAGTAAAATATTTTAACTCAATATTTTGCATTCGCCATGTCACAACCATAAAATAGAAAGAGTAAGTACCAAACCAGTATCGATTAGGTCTTTTCAAATTTGGTTAGGCAGGGAAGAGAACACTGGTGGTGAAAGTAAGCGTTAATGAAACAGGGGTCCTTTATAAACAAACCCCTTTAAACTTACACCTGTGTTGTACGTAAGCACTCTAAGGAGTCCCGTACCAGCAACGCGACGGACCTGACACCCGCATGGCGTCCGAAAACCAAACTGTCTACACGAAAATATATTGAAAAGCTGATATAATCAGAAATAATACTCTTCGAACACATTAATAGTAGTGCTATAAAATTGATCTACGATTAGGTACCAATATTAATAATCACAATTCACTAAAATCTACACATTTTTATTCTGGACATCGTAATCGTCAAACTGGTCGACGAGAGGACATTTAGAAATAATAAATAAAATTTGCTATAAACTGAAATATGGTATAAGACACTCTTAGCTGTTCACATCACACATCACATCATCAGCCATAGGCCGTCCACTGCTGGACATAGGCCTCCTCCTGGGGGGGTTTTGCCAATACTCGCCACGCTTGGGTTGGCGAGCGCAGTTAGGTGTGATTGTTCAAGGAAGACGCTGCTGCCCATCTTCCGAATTACAACCCTTAGCCGACTCTTACGGCAACCACGGGTAGAGAGGGTGGGGTACTATTCTTACGCCGGCACCACCACGGCTTAGCTGTTCACTACTATTATAATATAAATTACATTATCTTATACATACATATCTAATAGAGTGACAAGCTAGCGGGCCACCTGACGGTAAGTGGTCCTAAACTCACCACATTTTCCGTACTAAGAAACTGCTCTCAATCCTTGTATTATACCGCCAGCCAACAACATGCCGATCGACTGACGACAAGGCAACTTGTGTCGGTCTGTTGAGTCCCACTGCTGGACAAAGGCTCCTCCAAAATTTTCCGCATCTGACAATATAGTGCTGCAGCCAAAGAAACCTTCCAAAAAAAAATATTGCTTATCTTTTTCAAAAATAAATACAAAATAAGTGAGACCGCCCCACAGGTTGTAAGCCTTTTCTTATAATAAAACTATATAATTTTTTATAAAAATTCGGCTTGACGTCTCGAGGAAGAGGACCGAATAAGCCCATCTTTCACCCGGAAATACACGGGAAACCCTTAACAGTACCTTAATAAGAACGTTAAAGTTCCCGAGTGAAATCGCAGAAAATAACATTAAATTTTTAGTGCTATAGTTTTAATTAAATCTGAGACGCTACTTTAACAAAGGATTATTAAAATTAAAGTCCAAAATAAAGGCCGATATCCGACGATGTTGCGTGAAGTCCTGTGCTGTTGTCTATAGATATACAAAAAATATACTCGTATATTAATTACATATTTTTTTATACAAGTAATATTAAGTTACAATCTTAAAGTCAATTAATTACTTATCAATTGGAACTATTTAAAGTGGCCGCGTTCCCCCGCTAAATCGCGAAATAACTAATTATTATATATGTCGTAAAATAAAATATCTAGTTATTTATGCTTTTTTTTATTCCGCCATTTCGTCTGATGTTAAACGAAGATGTGGTCTACGGTGGAGCACGCTCGCCTAGAAGAAACCAATTCACTCGTGACTTGAAGGCACCTAGATTGTATCTATCAGGAAACAACCACTCAGGCAGCAAATTCCATTGTTTAGCGGTTCGTACAATGAAAGTAGATTCAAACCATTTAGTTCGAGTTTATGGAATATCTACCACGACGCGGTGCCGCTTTTTAAAGCTCCTGGTTGTCCGATAAAAGAATGGGCAAGGGTGTAATAAAGCCATGCAGATCTGAGCCGCACTCCCCAAAGTGTATCCGGTAGAAAACTGACAGACATGCTACTTTAAGTTGATTTTCAAGGCTTTGGAGCCTTTTCCGAACAAGTGAGTCTTTGCTTACCAATTTCTTGGCACCTTTCTGTGAAATGTGAAACGTCTTACGATATTTATTTATTTAAGGATTTGATCCGGCTGGTTTAAATCATTTTTTTTTAACTTGTAACTAATAGGTAGGTATTTGAAAATGGCTGACATCATAAAAAACCTTGTACCACCGGAAAGCTTAAACTTTTTTTCATGAATTTTGGTATAGCTTTGTGCACATTTTGCCAGCGAAAAGTTGACATTTTTAAATTTATAATTAAATCTAGTGAAATATGTCTGAGTCAAAGTAACAAAAATATGTTATATATGTTGGCAAGTTAATAAGTGGCAACTTCAATAAAAGCTTCGACGGAGTTATGCGAGCAACAACAAAAAATACATGTTTTAACACACCATATCACTTTGCATTCAATTAATAAAACACCATAGTGACTAACAATTCGGTATGTAAAGAAAAAAAATACTTTGCTGATTCCAAAACCATTTCGAAATATTACATTCCTGTACATTATTTTGACGTTTAAAACTCTCTAAACTATGAGATGGGGTATATTTCAATAAAATACACAGGTTAAACTTGACTTTCAATGAGTCCCATAATGACGTCATGTAGTTCGCTGTGCAAAAGCAATGGCGAACCTAAACAAAAACTGTCAATGTCAAGTCAACGCAGCGTTGGATTTTGTACTATAATTACAGTATTTGTACAACTATTTCATGCTCCGTACTAGATACTATCCATATCTAAGGATAATACGGAAAAATACTATAATTTCGTTACTTCATTTATAAAATACCAAAATAGGTAAATATAACACCCGTGCATTGCCAAATCACGTAAAAAAAAAGTTCATTGGGTTTGTCCTTTTTCTTTTTGGCATCATACTCTGTGCATTCTGTCAGTTCTAATGTTTCTGTAAAACAGCTGTAATAGATCCATATATTTTTTTAAATCTTAATAGATTTGCCAGCGGCGTAATAGCGTAATAATCCATACAAAAAAGTAATAGATTAGCAACATTAAGAAGCTTTGATAAACAAAATTCTTTACTTCATGTCAGTTGTCAAAGTCAATCAAATGTGTCAAAATATTATTTTTTGTTTTACATGGCAAAGGCCTACTAGGGATATTCAGTCAACCTTATGACGTCATCGCTATCGAAAGTTTGAAAACGTATTAAAAATCAACTACCGCATAAAAAGCCAAAATATTCAAATTAGTTTCATGAAATAAAGTTTACTATCAGAAAAAAATATAAAATAAATACCAAAAAAAAACTTTACATACCGAATTGTGATAATCCCAGCGACGATAACCCATTGGTTAGCGCGGTCGGTTCGCAAGCCGAAGGGCGTGAATTCAAACCCCAAAAATGAACGAAGAAAAAAAATGTGTGTTGTATAAATTAATGAGATGCATATTTAATCGTTAATATTAATAATTAGTGTTAAATGATTAAATTATGATTGAATTGTAACTATATTTTTTTACTTTATATTTATAAAATGAAAAAATATTTGTATTTGAAAACATCGTCAGGAAAATAGACCATGATGATAGGGTACTTTATACGGTAAGGTATTAAATCTGGCCACACCCTTCATGGATTAAGACAATTAAAAAAAGTTGTAACTAATGTTGCTTTTTTATGGTTGACAGTCTAGATATTTAACCATAACCATTTAACCTTATGTTAAGTGACGTTGAGGTCGAAGATGGTAATTGGTAAACACACTTAGTTTGGAATGGAACTGGCTCACAAGTGTCGCCGAAACATGCTGTTAAACGTTTGGCCGCAGATTTTCAACTTGAGTGAGGTAGACAGTCAGCCGAGTACTAGAAAGTACCCTACCACCACGCTATGGTTTCCTCACGATGTTTTTCCTTCACCGGCAGCTCAAGCTCATTGTTGGGGTTTGAACCCACGCCCTTCGGCAAAATACATATGGTACCGCGGTGGTACATACATAGACGACTTCCTGGTAAAGAAATCTACCATCATGTAAAAAACAATCCACGTAAAGGTATCTCGAGATGTAAAACCTGGTTGCAACGTGTGATATGGCACCGCGGTACAAAGAAAGCGTATCTGAAATAATTGTGACGTAGCGGAGCGTTGACCGGAGATCGTTGAACCTAGCCGGGCTCGTCTCGGCTCACTTTCGGGGGTCATGTCCCTACCGCGGGCTTTAATTGCCCGGCGACAGCCCTAGTTAACACTTAATTGTATGTCGTGTGACGGTGTGGTCGAAGATGGTAAACACTATAATGTATGTACGTGGCGGTGATGGAGGCCTGGAGGCCTCGTGATTAGGTGCTGCTTGCAGTATACACACAAATTAGTACTTCAACCTTCGATTAAGATTAATTTAACTAACTCTCCTGTTCCTGTACTGTAAAAAAATGTATTTCATGACAAAGGTCACGGACACCGGTGACTGCGGAGCGCATATTTTCAAAGCCACACACACCTAGCCTGGAATGAAACTGGCTCTCAAGTGAGGCTGCCGGAACACACCGTTAGATGCTTGGAGACTTTCAACTTGAGGGTGGTAGCTAACCAGTCGAGTACTAGAAAGTATCCCACCACCACGCTACGTAATCCTTTTAGCATGAACTGTAAAAACAATATCTAGAATTATATTCTTTCTTGTACTCAAAAACTATATCTACAGAAGTGAAAATGCATCGATAATTTATTTAAGGTGTCATTAAAGATTAATTTCCGCGAAGTAACGATACCAAAATCTGTGTGAATTGCTTGACATGACATTGCCTTAATAGTGTTTTTTTTACATATGAGACGAACGATACGCTCTCCTGATGGTAAGAGATAACGCATGTCCATGACATTGCAGCGATACACAGAATTTTTTGTAGCAAAATAGTTTAAGACATCGCTGCTTTAACGCTGATTAGGTACTTTCGAGACATTCGATGGTTAGTCTCAACAAGTAATTTCACTAGCTGCAGTACCCTTCGAACCGGAACACAGTAATAATGTGTACACACTACTGCTTGGCGGCGGAATATCCGGCACCTAGACGACTTCCCGCTAAGGAAATCTACCACCAAGTTAAATGTTGCATATTTAGATCTGACCGTTAAGTCTCTACTGAATATTAACTAGAATATTTTGTATAATTTTACCTATATCTACTAGACTAGTAGAGAGAGAGAATTTAACGACACACAAGATGAAACTTATTTAACCTTATATTAGTAAGCATTTTAAAACTAAACGTCTTGGTAACTTTTTTAGAATATGAGGCTATTGAACCTGATTCCGAATGAGCAAGATGTTTTTCCGTTTTCAGGCTGATTCAGAGCTCGATTAGGCTGGGGCACATATAGTGGGCCCCGAATCTAGGAAAGGCAAACCGGGGCACAAAAGAAAGCTCGTTTAAAACGCTCAGTTGGTTTTGGAACATATCCTACGTTATGAAAGCATCCTAAATCGATTTTTTAACGCTCGTGGCATTAAGAACTGGAGGCTCTACGAACGTGCTGAACGACCGCGGGTATATGAAAAATTGATTGATTGATTTGATTGATTGATTGATTGATTGAGTCTTCTTAAGTTTACTATATCTTATCTCTAGGAAAACGCGTTTTTCCGAGTTTTAAATTGTATTTACTTCGATCGAGCAAGGCTCCGTCGCCCAGATACTAAATAAAGTAGTTGGGTATACATATACTCGTATATATAATAAATGTCTACTATAAAAAAATTGTAGATTCGAGGCTGCATATAGGTGTAGATTTTTGTATATAGGCGTAAAAATTTACTCGGAAAAGATTTTCCGACAGGGATGGACTAAGCGTATGAAAAAGGGAATAAGTTTCTATAAAATAGTACAAGTGATTTTCCACGACAATTAAATACTGTAAAAATAAACTTCAGTCCTGTTAAACAAAAAAAGCAGTTTATATAAAACCAAACTAATTTATGCTTCACCATTATGTTATTCAGACTAATATTATAAAAACCTATCACTCTATCTGTTTGCTACCATTTCACGCCTAAACGGCTGATCTGATCTTATACATATAATTTAAGAGATACTTTATATCATGAGGTTTACCAAAAGGCTATGTTTTTGTTATTTTTTCATGCATAATATGATATATTCCTTGACTGGAGTCAGATGGTTTGCATGTAACTAAATGTGCTAATGTAAAAAAAAAAAAATTTTTTTTTTTTTTTTTTTTAGTGTTACAACATTTCCCGTTGTTCTAAAGATGTATTGTTTTTTTAATTCTTGGTTGCCTAGAAGAGATCGTTCTTAGCGATAAGGCCGTCACTTGTGGCACTAGCTCATAATATGTACACTTTTTCTATTTTTGGTGTGCACAGTAAGGAGTTTCTATCTATATATTATTATAATTGAAATCATACGTGTACAATTATACATTAAACTAAACGCAAAGTTAAATTCAATCACAGAATATGGTTTCATGTTGTATGGTTGGTTGGATTTCTATATGGTTTTTACAATTTATGTATCTAAAGAATTGTTTCCGGAAGGTTTACAATATGTCCGTGCCAACCCGGGTTGGTTCGCTAGTTAGTATTAAACAAAATACATGATGAATCATTGGACTTATAAATATACATCTTATCTTCTCTATCTTACAAACAACAGCAAAAAGTCCAACCTAACTCCCGTTTCATTAACGACAAAACTTTTCCTCAACTCTTACTGGAACTCAACTCGAAGCAGAGAAACTAATTTCATAACTGTCAAAAGAGAACATGAGAAATTTATACTCGTTATAACTATTTGTAGCGATGATAGCTCAGTGGTTAGCGCGGTCAGTTCGCATGCCGCAGGGCGTGGGTTCAAACCCCAACAATGAGCTTGAGCTGCCGGTGAAGGAAAACATCGTGAGGAAACCATAGCGTGGTGGTAGGGTACTTTCTAGTATTCGGCTGGCTAGCTACCACCCTCAAGTAGAAAATCTGCCGCCATGCATCTAACGGTGTGTTCCGGCAGCCTCACTTGAGAGCCAGATCTATTCCAGGCTAGGTGTGCTTTACCATCTTCGACCACACCATCACTTAACATCAGGTGACTTGTAATAGTTTTATTAATAATCATTTATCACTAATTTACAATGGAAACTGACGTGGTTTTGATACGTATTTTTGCAAAGCAAGAGGTCATACGCGCTTTGTGCTCTACTTTGACTTCTTGAAGAAGGCCACCGAATGTGGCTGAAACTATAGGTATCCGACATAATTAAACTTAAGTAATCCCGCATAAGTAAAACAAAAAAAAAACGCTTGTTGCAGTTCACGTGTGTATGTTTGTTCGCAAAGTTTTAAACTATAACTGATTTTATTTATTGCACACTTACTATACGTACAAAAGGAGGACTTAACGCTAAAGCATTTTCTACCAGTCGTCGCCACTGTAAATGGGATGAGGTTGTAGGCGCGTATCAAAATATAGTATATAAAAACAGGATAGGATGATTTTAAAGTTTTATTCATGTATCCGTAAAAAGACGGGGCGGGACGCTATTTAAGTACGAAATAACATTGTACAAATAACTTTATTGGTTCGTGTGAAAATACAAAATAAAATTAAATACAAATAAAAATTCAGGGGAGATGGCGATCAAACGTAAGCCTGTTCATAAAAATAAAAACGTTAGTGTAACCCTGTCTACAGCTTTAACTTTCACTGTGTTGCTGCAGCCAGTGCATTAATTTAAGTTTAATATCAAATTAACAAACATGACATTATATATATTTGACCTTTATTGCCCGTATTTGTATTACGATATCCAAACAAATCTAGAAAATCAAAGCCCCATAAGGTGCAAGTTGTTTTTTATACGTACATCTAAGAGCGGAAGGCACCGGCCCATCAGAAACCCGAAGAAAAATGAACACCATTTCAATTCTAATATCATAAATTAGTTATCATTATCCTTGTTTCACAGAGCAACAATATTTTTAACTTAGGTGTATAGGTTACTACTTAGTATTATATAGGTTATTTTTTTATTAATCTATGTAATGGGGCTTCACCACCAAACGCCAATTGAAGTCTTAGGCAATCGTAAAAATCATACACTCAAAATTTTTAACGACTAATTGCCATCGAATGCCGCTTATCCAGTTTTCAAAACGACACAACAATGATAAAACAAATGACAATCTCCCATTTCAAAAAGATGATAAAAAATGCGTTAATGTTTTTTGTTTTACTTTTCCAAATGCGACTAGTTCCAGAAACTTTCAGTATGCCCCACGCAAACCTACCGGAAAAACATACTTAATGAGGTAGCGGCCGATTGAAACCAGCAGGGTATGCCCAATCATGCCATTAATAATGAAAATATTTGGCAATTATAATTTAAAACTTTAATCGACTCGACTTTTATTGCTTGGTCGTGGTTCCGTCGCGCGTCTCATCAGTAGAATTACGAGGGAATTTTTAGAGGAAGCAAGAGTCCGAGGAAGGTTTCGTGTAGTTTTAAAGTTTTTTATTATTTTTTACATACAGCGCCATCTTACCCCAAACGAAACTATTAAACGGAAGGCAGATAACTGATAGAGAACAAACATACTTTTTTATTGTAAATACATACTTATAATGCATACAGAACACTTAAACACAATTTTTTTTGTTTATACCATAAAACGTTTGTTGTAACTACAACATTTCTTTAAGGTAGATATACTACCAATAAGCCAACAGAGCTGTCAAATCAAGTTTTAATGATGAACATGCATGATGAACCTGAAAGGGACCTTCAAGAAAGAAAGCGACGTACTTATTTTCCTGTTCATTGTTCGTAAGAAATATTCTTTATAATTAGTCCTATTACTATAAAATCTTCGTGATGATATAGTTTTCGAGGAACTGAAACTCCGCCAAGAGAATCAGGAAAAGGTATCTACATTTAGAATTCGCAGGTTGCTTGCCAAGTGCGGACTAATATTAGGTATACAAATTCAACAGAATTTGTATAAAACACGAATCAGACAACAAGGTATAAAAGACTCGAATGAGTGACAAGCGTAGCTGTGATTAGTCTTTCCACTTGCGAAAACGGGATAGACGTATCCAAATTCAAGATTGGGAAAGACAACTTTATTTACGATGGAATATGTCACACTGCACTTTTCAGTGCCACTCATTTTTTTTTACTTGGTGGTAGATTTCCTTAGCAGGAGATCATCTGGGTAGGTGCCACCGCAGTACCAAATATTCTGCCGCCAAACAGTAGTGTTTAAACATTACCATATTCCGATTTGATACCGATACCCTTCAACCCTTTCCACCTCTAGATGTAAGTACTAAGTTAATTGTATTATTTTTACTCCTTCTGTGAATTAAATACATATATCTTTACCTATCTTTTAGCTCTCATCAGGAGAGTGTCTCATTCGTCTCAATATTATCACATAAAAAAGTAAATGCTTTCAAATTCGCCTTTAATACCCGATGCGTCTCTGTGGAATACGAGGCGATACCGTGCCGTGCAGTTAGTATCAAATATGTGGTATGTTAGGTAGCAGGCGTAATGATAAGCGTGTGGGGACAACGCGGCGGTGTCATCGACACGGGCAGCGGCACGCGTGAGCGCGTGACGTCACGTCCGGTGGCGCGAGCGCATACTCAACGGGCTTACGACGCGGGAAGTTCGCGGGAAAATATGTTTCATTTCTTGTGAAAAATCTCACTTTATCACAGCTGGTGGTATAATTATACTATTTTTTCTGAGTTATGTGTGATTATAGTTAGTTTTAAACGTAGAAAGAAAATTTCGTCTGGATACTTGCATGTCTGATAGTTCATCAGGTCCGGTACGTGGTGGGTTATGGATAAAGATAGGTAAAGGGTTTTGTAGCGATGAAAGTTTAGCAATGACAGCTCACACGCTGAAGGGCGTGGGTTCAAACTCCAACAATAAGCTTCAGCTGCCGGTGAAGGAAAACATCATGAGGAAACCATAGGGTACTGCGTAATCTACGTTGAGTATTTGTCTGTCATTTTTATAATTATTTTGGGTTTTATAGGTTTTACTTTGACATACCATATAATTTTAAATTAGTTATCTCATTAATTTTTGTATAATTTTTTGAAATAAATGTAAATGATTAACCGTTTTTAGGTCAATAAATAAATTGAACTGGAATATTTAAAAAAATACTTTTATTTATGTTCATTCACACATTTAACTCGCTTTCCTGTAAACCATGTTTTTAGAAATGTCGCTTTATACGTAGGGCCCTCGATCTACATATTCACGATCAAAGGTACGAGGTGCCAATATCTTTCAAATAGTCTATATCGTTGAGACCAGGGGATGGACAAAAAACACCCCGCGGCGTATATTTAGACTCACCCCTTCGTAGACTGAAATATACGCAAGGGTGCGTATGAGTGCTTATATGACGAATAAATTAAAGGACTGGCAATAGATTATCCGACTTGCGGATAGCGAATGGCCTAGTTGCACCTCTGTAAGCAACCAGAGAATGGAACAAGCTACCGACTTCGTTGATTCCTAAGAAATATAATTTTAGTGTCTTCAGACTTAGAATGAATAGGTATATTCTAGTGTGCTTCAACTTTGGCCTCATCGTCGCTTACTATCTGGCGAGTTATCCGCGATAAATCCGCGTTTATCCTCCAAACGCGATTTATCCACAATTTAAAACATTGCGCTAAGCAATAGTGAAAATTAATAAAATTAATCAACAAATAACAAACGTATAATATTTCTATGAAGCATTTTTCATTTGAATGAATTAAATTTTAAAAGATGAATAACAAAACAAAAAAAAAATGAAATTGAAATATTTAAAACAAAAGTCAAAACAAAATATCGAACTATTTTTTTATTTTATTTGTTTGTAGATTTTTCGTGTGCGCCTAACATATATCACAATAAGTAGCTTAGAGTACAGGACCTGGTTTGTCGAACAGGCATTCTATACGTTCGTCAACCAAACTTTAAACTTAGGAATGTTATGCTATTTAGGTTGAATTTATCATTCCGATAGTTCCATATCCCGAAGTTAAATCGTCCACGGTTTTGGGGTAACGGTGGGACTATGTACGGCAGAGAAAGTTTAGCTGAAAGTTTTGCGGAGCTGCGAGCTTTATGGCAACGGCGAAAGGTGAACAAAAATAGTACAAAGGTGCTAACGCAAAAAACTCATAACGCCACTTTGTCGTACATGTTTTCCGGAACATATTACTTTTTTTGTATTTAAATTAAAAATATTTGAATGTTGGCCAAGCGCTGGAAGAGTCAACACGTCCTGAGGATACCTCGTGTAGAGGCGATATAGGTGTCGGCAAGTGGTTACTGCAGCTAGAAGAGGATATAAAGATTTGTGGTTATTTTAATTAGTTTTTTGTTTGATTGTTTTTTATGTTTTAGCTTTTAAGTTTATGTCAAATTTTAGTTTTAGATATCAAGTAAAGTTACGGATAAGATTTTTAAAATAGTTGTCAAGTTAGTTAAATTTAAATCCTCGTCACTATTCTAACTGAAACGACTGTTAAGGGAAAATAAACTAAATATATAAGTACCTTGAATACTCAAAATGATCTTCCGCAAAGTAACACCTGAATCAATCATCTAAAAATATTTGAATACTTTTGTCTGACGATGCGATCATCGCTTACAACACAAGTTCTCGAAATTAAATAATAAATAAATTATATTAACGGGCATTTCACACAGCACCATCTAGCTGCAAACTAAGCAAAGCTTGTACTATGGGAACTAGATAGCTGATAGAATACTATATACTTTTTTTTGTTGTGTAAATACATACTTATAATGTTACACACACCTAGACACAGAACAAACATTTATCGTCACATAAATCTTTGTTCTGGTGGGAATCGAACCTACGGCCTACAACTATTGAAGCAGATAATCTACCAAACCAATCTACTAAAAAGGCAGTCAAACAAAAAAATAAAGTCTAGGACGAGATCATGCTAACGAGACATGCATTGCATTACCAGATATTCTACCGCCAAGCAGTATGTGTAAACATTACTGTGTTCCGGTTTTGAAGGGTACTACAAAAAAGGGTTTGAAGGGCAGCTAGCGAAGTTACAGGGCTGTTTAGACTAACTTGAATGTCTCAAAGTATTGAGCGATACCATGGACTTTGTTTTATTACTAAAACTTCTAAGCACCGCTTCAACGGTCATGACATGCGTTGTCTTACCATAAAGAAAGCGCGTTTCTTTAATTTAAAATAGTAGATTTTTTTTATCATTTTTTCAATAAATGTCTCACGTAATTCATTCTATTAGAAAAAACACAAATACGCATCTGAGTCCCAATATTAAGACCAAAGTCTCACTGTTCAATAACGCAACACGAAGGATGAAAGTGAACATAATGTCTAGTATTTATGGGACACCCATGAAAGGTTTTTCGTACAAAAAGAGACAACAAAGGAAATATCCTCGAAGCCTTACGTGTCAATGGACGCTAGACAGACAGATCAATACGCATTTACAGACATTGTTGTAAGAAATATAAGGATTGTTTCGCAACACTGAAAAGTAACTTATAAAGCCTGCTTCAGGCAGACGCTTCCCCGGTTTGTGGCCCAACATACAGCCAGTTAGATATCGTAAGACATCTTATCGTATATATTGTAGGTCTGTAGGATATATTACACATAGAGCCATCTTACCTTAAACTAAGCAAAGCTTGTACTATGAAAGTCAAATAACCGAATACATAGTTTTTTTTTTCATAATACATATCTACTTATAATACATTCAGAACAAACATTTGTTTATGCCACAAAAAATTGTCCTGGATGGAAATCTAACCTATGCCCTTCAGCTCTTAAAGCAGATATACTACCAATGGACTAACACGGCTGTCAGATGTACTAAAACTGTCGCTATTTCATACACGCACAGCTTGCGGTAACGGCGAATTCCGTGGCCTCCCCACCATGGCCGCTACCGCAGACCGCACTAATGTAGGGCAGATTTCAATTGACGCTTAGCAATGGTCATCCCATATTAACGTTAATACTTCACGTAACGTCTTCAAGTCACGAGTGAATCGGTTTCTTCTAGGCAAGCGCGCTCCATCGTAGACCGCATCTTCGCTTAGCATCAGGCGAGGAGTCAAACGAAAGCCAATATTATAAAAAAAATCGATTTGACTCAACGTTCCTAATCCCCACAGCCAGATAATGAAGCAAACAGCTTTTTTATTTTCTACGATATATAATCTAGGTCTTTTCAAGGTCAGAGGTAACTAAGCCTACGTGCTTTATCTTCAGCTAAAATGCCCCTCACCGACAAAAAGAGAATCAAAATCAAATAAGCAGAGATTTCATCCTCGATTTCCTTTTTCTCAATTATATTTAGATTATTTATCGAGCCCTCGATAATATTACCTCTACGTGTTTTTTTTTTTTTCAATTAAACCTATGATTTTGTCTAATTGGCCATATTGTAGTACACAGATAATTCACTACAGATATCAAAGCAATCAGCACACTACGCTTTAGTTAAAGTACCTGGATGACCGAGCTTTGCTCGGCTGAAAACACGGATAAAACGACGTTTTCTAAATATGAAACCTAGCTAGATCGATTTATCTCCCCCGAAACCGCCTGCATACTAAATTTCATAAAAATCGTTGCGAGCCGTTTCCGAGGTTCAGATTATATATATACAAGAATTGCTCGTTTAAAGGTATTAGATTATAGATATATGTACTTATTTATAAACTGGTTTATGACGGCGTCTTACCAATGATTATGTTATTTTTATTTTATAGCTAGGATAAATAGTGAACATAATTATAATTAAAAAAAAAATGACATAATCATTCAAATTATTTTAATAATATTTTGAATCATTTCAATATAATAATAGTAAATTTAAGTAATTTGATTCAGTGGTTTAAACGTCTTTATTTTTGGTCATGGAACAGTGACCGATTGAAGAAACATTTCCCAAGTATATATGTACATATAGGCTGTTTAATTTTTGCCGCCCTCGTCAATTTTATTGTTAGTTGCTAGCTTATTGTTACAATCCAACAATTTAGTTAAAATTCCACAATTTTTCCACAAATTCCCACAGTTTTTGGGTATATTTCCTTAAGTTAGTACATGCTCATCAAACAATGGCAGCACATGAAATTAAATGTACAAAATTATTTAATTATATTTGATAGTTTGAACCGTTCAAAACGAAGAACATTTGAAACAACAATTTTTTTATTTATACCCAACTAATACTAAATATCAATAGGCACGCAAACCACTCAGTTTGTAGCAACGAATAGTTGACCATCAAGACCTGAGGAAAGAGTGCAAAATATATTAGATTCCTTAATTTGCCACCCCTAAAATCTGCCGCCCTAGATTCAAGCCTACTCAGCCTGCTGGTAAATCCAATATATGAATATACAGGTGTATAAGCTTAGGGTATACTAATAAGGGGGTCATTGTACTAATGATTATGAACGACATGCACTGTGAACACAACTCTGAACTCGCAATCAAAATCTGCTGCTCCATACGTTTCAAGGTCAAGGGTCAACGAACAAAGTGTTAAGGGGATTGTGAAAATGGATTAATGACCTTCCCGTAGCGCAGGGTTCCCGTAAAAGACTTCAACGCACGTCCTCATCCCTAATCCTGATATTTAAAATATTTGTTGCGCATGCTTTACCTATATCCTCTAGGTAAAAAAATGGTATTTTATATTAGGACCAAAGGTAAAAAATACCAATCTCTTTAGTTAAACTTATGGATAGCATAACAAATAATTTTTGCTCTTCGACTTTTAGTATTTGCCTTAATAAAATCATATGTTTCTAGAAAGTATCATTTCACGCTCGACATAAAATATGATAATTGAACTGTTTTTTTTTTTTATAATTCATTGGCAAATGGATAAAAGAAATCAGATACCTTAATGCCTAATCTTCGTATGTACTTCGGTTTATTCAATTTATATCTACTTTAGTTACAATAAAAGTCTAGTCTTGGTCAAGTCCAGCCCGTGCCGCTCGAGTCCAGTCATGCGTTAGGGTTATCGCTAATATAATGTTACTTTTTCTAGGCCTTCAGGGACGCACGAAGCGAAAATTATTTTCTGATACGTACTGCTAAGGAGAGCAATGCATTCTCCTAAACTATAACTTGGGACTCTTCAGAGTACTATATATAGGTATCTCAAAGGCAAGCGTGCTTCATCTTAGACCACATCATCATTTACGTTACGTAATACATATATATAAGTTATGGAAAACACGAGTCAATTTCTTCATTAAATAAATCTAAACTAGTTAAATATAAAGGTTCCTAGAGAAGATGACTTGCACACGATTCTTCTTATTTCGAGCAAATGTGCCTACCTACTGTTTATTTAATGTTAACATGGATAGCTACGGACGCTGCCAATCTTTAGAGTTCCACGCCCGAAATATTTCCAACGAAACCCTATTATTATTATAAACTTACGCCATTAACTGTCTATCCTTCCTTATTGTATTTTATAAACAATACTGCATATAGCTTTTTTTGTCAAATAAATATAATTTATAATTGGACAGCCCTGTTGGCTCTTAAGTAGTATATATATATATATAGTATAATATATAGTAGTATAATAGTATATGTTTAAGAGCTGTAGAGCGTGGGTTCGATCACCACCCAGGACAAAAACTTTGCGGTGTAAACGGATGTTTGTTCTATGTCTGGGTTTTTAACACCCATATACCCATATCTGTGTATTATGTCAGTTAATTGACTTTCATTGTACAAGCTTCGCTTATATTAGTCTGGGGTCAGTTAGCGCTGTATGTAATGAAGATATTTTTTTTTATCAACCTCTATTGTCCCACTTATGGGCAAAGGCCTCCCTTTCCTTCTTCCAGACTGCCCGGTCTTCGGCTTTGGTGGTCCAGTGAGTATTGTGATGATTTAGTTCGTCACTCCAGTTCAATGTAGATATTTATTTATTAGAAATATAAATCAGAACACTTATTGTATATAAATACAAAATAGAAATATAAATAGGTAGGTAATGTGTTAGTTAACATTCATTCATATTTTTAAACTAATCAAATAAACCGCCTCTGTCCGTTCCCGGTGAAAGGTGCCCATCACACTCGCCGTATTCCCTCGCTGAATGACCAATCTATGCACCAGGAACAAACCGGAACGGAGGTCACCTGTTCTATCGCTAACCCTTGGACCTACTTCCTGGATGAATGTTTTGTCTGGCTGTCAACCTGGAGATCCGGGATACGAAACCCATACCACGCAACTGTCTTTTCTTAGTTATGTACGCATTACTAATAGCTTTAAACAGTGAAAATAAATCGTTGCGAAAAAATCTGTAGGTATTTCTGAAAATTGTAAATGTACTCGAAAATGTGTGAAGGTGCCAACCCCACACTTGGCCAGCGTGCTGGACTATGGCCTCACCCTTCTCACAATTAGAAGCCCACGCCCAGCAGTGGGACAGTTTATAATCACTTTTATGGGCTGATCCGGATTTTTTTTGTTGCAAATATTATCTCTAACTACCGTAATATAATAGGTATATCTCGACGATATACCTATTATATTACTTAGTGTTAATGGTGCAAACTTTAAATAAAAACAATAAATCATCAAATCCTGCCAAGTACTGTATGTCAGGCTTGCACAACACAATTCTTCTTTTATCACGACATAATATTATAATGGTACGAAACCCTGAGTACGCGAGCTCGACACGGCCTTGACCGATTTTTGAATGATACTTAATTGTTGTCGTACCTACGTAGTACATTTTCACAAGTTTTGCCTTGAAGTTCATATTCGCTTTTACGTAGACCGCCTACGTAGTTACGTGGCTTATCTACCTACGCATTACAATGCACCTAGCAAATAGGTGCTATTCATAGCGAAAGAAACTAAAACGCTGACAAAATAAGTACTGGTTTACTCAATAAGTTATTAAAGAATACATAAGTGTAAAATTAATAACATTCATGAATATTTTATTCATTTCAATGGCCATTGAATTTTTCCTTTCATAAACATCCGAGGATAACGATACTGAATACGCGTGGCGACATCTAATGAACGCATGATAAAACTTTTTAGATAAATGTGGCGACATCTAGTTAAAATCCTCCTAAACAGCGAAACGATTTGGAACATGTTTTCAAGTAGGAAGGTATAAACTCGACAAATGGCAAATGTGGAAGCATGATGCCAAAACAAAGGGGAAAAAAAAAAGTAGGAAGGTTTAATTTAGCGACATCTCACGGAATTATTTGGAGTTACACAAATATGAAAATATGGTAAAAAAATCTTAATTCTCCATTAAATAACACTCTTAATATTTAAATGTGATGTAAATTAAATATATAACATTATAAAAATGCTTACCTTCATACAAATAACCTTTAAAACTTTAAAAGTCGATACAAACAAGGAAACCTTTCCATTGCCAAGATGTTACAGTTAAATACATTAGAATTCAGTTACAGCAACGAGGTTGGCACATAATTATCATTGCAGAAAATATATAGAATAAATCTGACTAGTATGCATGTGCAACATACGGCAGCGAATCCCATTCTTAGGCTGTACATACCAAAAATGGTAACAAGGAAGATAGTAGTCGAAAAAATATCTTGTCATCACTAAATTAAATTCGTTTATGTATAATAAGCAAAATAAAAAAGTAAATGATGGTGTCATAAATTTGTAAACACAAATTTTCAATCTTGTAATTGTGTTCAAGTATCACTACAACACAAATGCTGAGTAATAAACATGATGGTATTGCATAAGTATCAAGTTATTTTGGTTTGGCTTTGCTTAGTCTATCCTACCTTGAAGTGTTGATGCGCTGCTTGTTCTTCAGCCTCGTACTTATGTTTAATGTTCTCAATTCTAAACTGCTTCAGCACACCAGCCACTTCGATTCTGTAACAAGTAATACATACATACATATTAGGAACTTTTTTTTTTCTTGGCACAAAATTGTATGAAACAAACATTCCTATAGAGCTTTTTGCTAGCACTGTTAGTGCTAGCGGGCTGGTTATTCAAACGGGCTATCTGAAATATTAACTTAGCTGATATTAAAATTATTTTATTGTTAATTTATATATCTATTTTATCCTTGACCATGTAACAACGACACATTCGAATTTGTAGCATGTTAACTGAATTTTTAGTTTTTGTTCTTTTTGACAGAATATTTGATTATAATGCATGCTGTCTTTGCCTATAATTGCTGTGACACTTAACTTGACATTTTGTAACTTCTTAATCAAATTTTTAATGTAGTATACACTGTGTTTGCAGACTTTATAAATAAGATGAAAGTGTTTTAAATTTCAATTAACATTTTAGCCCAGTTGACATGTGATAAGAAGAAATATGTATTAAATAGTATCACAGTGTTGTCTATCGTGTTGCATGGATGGAAACCCATACTGAGCCCAAGAGTAGCGACCCAGATGTATGGTCCCTTTTGATAAACATATTCTCTTCAGCACGAAATTATCACTTGCCCATTCTCTGGAACATAATGGAATATAAAATAACATTGCTTATGTTCTGCCATAACAAAAAAAAGGTAAGTGAAAAAAAAAGTAAAATGAAGAGTGGAAGAAAGGAGTGATGAAGGGAGTATGTGGTAAAGTATGAATTTGAGGAAAATACTTTTTGTTAACACTATTATTTACATTATACATTCTGGGGTCCACTGTCTACAACCATGTACCTACTTCCATTCGAGATGCACCTTCCAGTGCATACTTCAAAACTAAGCTAAGATCTTGGCTGCTAGAGCATTTTAAACTAAAAGATGATTAAATAACCTGTAAGTAATATTTGAAATTATATTATGGAATTTGACTTGTAACTTTGGTGTAATCAATTAAATATTTGTATTTACATTCTTATAATAGTAGATCTGACTGAAGTATTCTTAGCCTAAAACTGCAGCATAGATAGTGATAGCAGCAACAGCTGGACATAACAAGGTGAAATTTTCCTAATAAGAAAATTGCTCTTTTAGACAGGTAGTTGAGTGTAGCAAAGCTCCAACACATATCCTATCATGTAATATCAGACAATATGGAGGTTCATAGCAGGTAATTAAAAAAAACTACGGATAGAATAATATGATGAAAAAGCCAAAGACCAGTCTGTTATTTACTGAATGATTAATTCCCTATTTATTTACCTGATCCTCATATTATCCTGCATGGTGCGTAGTGGACCGAGGTAGTCCTCAGAACGGCCACCTCTCACCTCATCGAGCTGGTGCTCCACCTGCTTCACTCGTTCCGAATACAGCTGCTCCCGGAGTGCGCTGAATTGACGCTCCAGGTTAGCTGGAAATATACATATAGTGTGTCAGCCTTTACCATTCTGTACTCATTCATGTGAGCTTAGGGTTGTTACTAAGTTGATAAGGTGAGCATTTTTCCAATGGGCTTCTTAATTTAACAAACTATACCTATCCATTTGTGTTGATATGGCATAAAAAGACTTTTATAATTGAGTGTTTAATCAAATGCATACAACAATGTGTCAAAAACAGCCAAGCAATTAGATTATACAACACACTGAACTACATTTATATTTATTAGTAGGTTTGCCAAGTTTTTTAATTTATTTTTATGTCAGACAGGCTAGGTGTTTGACCACAGCTCACATGATGTTAAGTGATGGTGTAGATGAAGATGGTAAAACATACCTAGCCTGGAGTGGAACTGGCTCTGAAGTGAGCTATAAGCTTAGTGGCTTATAAGAAATAGGAAAAATTAAATTAATAGCCTGCCCTAACTAGAGACAGGTAGCCCTAAAACTGTTCTATTATTCATCTATTATTCAGTGTTAATATACTATGCTTTAAAAATAATACCTGCAAGAATTTACTACTTACTCAATAGACCTTAATGATTTAATTTATATTTATAATGTGTATGAGAAGACAAACATGGAAGACAACAGACATGCACACAAATAAGTAATTATTTAAAAAAAAAAAAATGTCTGTGTCACTCGAAATGATGTGAGGATTCTAACAATATCCCATACATCCAAATTTGTTCAGGCATTTAAAACATATAGTGAAATGAAAAGACTCACATATATCTATACATAAATAGGTACATGAACCCTGAAAGCATTACACTCCTTTTTTGGGTAGTTGTGTAATAAACACCTAAGGGCTGAAATCAACTACTAACTTGACAGCTATAGGTAACCATTGCAAAAAGATAATTACAACTGTAGTATTACATTTATGATATGTTTATACAATATAATATGTTATATTTATAAAGTACATATTATGTTTATATAGTATATGTTACGTTTATATAGTATAGTGGCAGACCAAACAAATTTGATAGTAATTAAGTACTTCCTACATAAACATGTTCCATCTTAGATTACACTACTGCTTAACATCAGTCACAGTGTGGCCACATTAAGAGTAAAATAGAAAAAAAAAAACAATCTAAGCAATGAAGATTGTGTTGTACAGCAAAAAACTATGGTTCTTACAAAGGGAGACTGGCTTCTATTAAGAAACACTTTGGCGCCACCAATAGTATTGTCCAATATCTAATATGTACAGTTGTACTTATAATTAGAATTTATGGCTTTCATTTAGATTTTTATACTGATAAAGTTGATAGAGATAATCCCAGTATTAACTGCTTATTTAGAGCAAGAAACTGCGAGGAAGAATTTTGTCGCTTTACCTAAAAATTATAGGTATGAAATTTACCATTGTTCACCTTTTGAAAAACTTTGACCTACTTTTTATTTGGACAAATATTTTAGAACCATAATCATAACTTTGTGTAATCACAACTTATAAACTGCCTTACGGTATTGTTTATTACACAATAACAAAATAATTGTAATCTTTCAGAGATTGTTTGTAAACATAACCCCAAAATTTTCCCACCAAAACTTACCGAGGTTGTCGAGACATTCGTTGCGTCGCCTCTCACATTCACTCTCGTCCATTTCCGAGGAGTCATCAGAATCTGGCTCATCCGCCTCTTCAGCGCTGGAATCCCGGTCCGGGCCTCGGGATGAGCCCCCAGACCTTTCAGTATCACCTCCAGACATGTCTCCGTCTCCATCGCTATCACCTTCCACTTTCATAGACGGCATTATTGCTTTCCGCTTAATACAATAATTGGTTATGCCATTTAGCACTCAATGGTGGAAAAAATATAATTTATGATTATTTTGATTTGGTTTCAGAACCCAAGATTGCAGTAATCTTTAGCGAAAATAAAATGTCAACGTCACAACGTAGTGTTTGATCTGAGGTCACAACAAACGAAACGAATACATTAAGAAAATGAATTTGATAACTTGCGACATACAAGTTTTTTTTCTTTGTTTTCAGCATCACACATTTTGTATTGTGCCAGTGTTATTACTTACTCATTATGCAATTATCCTTAGTTAAAATATAAATAAAAACAACTTTTCCCGTCCCTGAGAGATTTTGGTTTAGAGATCAACACTGCCTCATGCGAAATTTTTTTGTAGCAGCAGACGCAGAATTTAAGGATCGTTTCACTTCTTCCATATCAGGTCTCTCTAACTGTGGATAAAGGATCTTTGTGCCTTCTGGAGGCTCCTATTATTGCTGATAGTGTCAGTGACAGCTTACAGACGAAATGGGACATAACATGACTCGCGTCTTATAAGACGCGAAACATTAGATTGTTCACTCTTCCCTCTCTTTCTTCTTTGGAGTTGCTTCGAAATGCCTAAACTGACATACCTTCGTTATAAGAACAGCTCATAGTTTTTTTTATGGCTGACAGGCTCACCTGATGTTAAGTGACGGTGTGGCCGAAGATGGTAAACTCACCTAGCCTGGAATGGAACTGGCTCTCAAGTGAGCTGAAAGATTCCTTAAGCGCGAGAGCTCTAACAACGTTATGCCGAAAGTAGGTTTTACTTGGTGGTAGATCTCCGTAGGAGGTCGTCAATGTAGGTTGGTACCATCGTAGTACCAGATATTCTGCCGCTAAGCAGTAGTGTGTAAACATTACAGCTATCGAAATTACAGGGCTGTTGAGACTAACCATTTAATGCCTCAAAGTAGGTACTGAGTGCCAAAGCAGCGATGCCCTGGACTGTGTTTTGTTACACAAAGTTCTCATTGACAGGCGTTATCTCTTACCATTAGGAGAGAGTCCCGTTTGTCTCATTACTATTATATGAAAAAAGTCATTTTGTAAACTACAGAGGCCTCCTTCGTACAAAAGCTCTCAACAAATAAATATGCTCAAATATCAGCTTTCAAAAATCTCTAATCAGAGGCTAAACCAAGAAAAAGACTTTTTTAAATAAAAATCAAAATCAAATAAATTTGTGGCCTTGTGTAAATTATTTTGCATACATTTCCACCGTATCCACCGTCCACCATGGGATCCAGCAAATACCTAGGTACCTGTATCCTGCGGGATTAATGTTTGGTCCCGTAAATATCAGAGTTATAATTACCTTGCAGGAACGCATTTCCTAGTGGAGCTATAACCCTGTTGTAGACGACAGGTAACGAAATGGGAAACAAAAGTTATGCAATAAAATAAAACCAGCATTATTTATCTGATATTAAATTTAATAGGTACTCTATTATTTACATGAAATTGTTCTATTAACATGTTATTTATAATATTTTTATCATTCATTCAGTTGTTAATAAATTATATACAGGACTATTTATAAATTAGATAATAATATCAATACTGTGAAGTAACCGTTGAAAACTAACTTGTGAACGATAAATGCACGAAAATTGCACTGAATTTAATACAAGTACAATACCTCCACCAGTTTTATTTAGGCAATGTATTTGGTTTCATTTAAAATCAAACCTGAGGGTAGCATGACAATTTATGAATAAACTTTCGGTAAGGTTTCGATACCAATATAGATTAGGATCCCAGGAGGGCGTTATTTATGTTAACCAGGTTACGGGTTTTGACCACAACTTGCTTGATGTTAAATGATTGTAGTCGAAGATGGTAATCACATCTAATCTGGAATGGAACAGGATCTCAAGAGAGCCTAATCGAACACATCGCTTAAACGGAGAACGAAACTAAGTGGCAATCATTTTTCATAAATGTTTTAGTATCGAAAATTTGACGAAAGTTTGCCTGTAGCATAGTTTGCGAGAAGTGCGTACCACCCAGGAATCAAAATGTATGAAAAAAGAGGTCTCCATTTACTCCCGCCAGGGGCGCTGTCCCGCTTTTCATACATTTTTCTATACTTTACATAGTAAGTAAATCTTGTAAATTGATTTGCTAACTCCTTTGATTGGAAGTAATAAAATATATGTTCTAGATACAGTCTTAGTTTGTTTTAAAAAGCTAATGTACCGTGATGAATTTAAGACAAGTGGGTTATTTTAAACTGTTTGAAACAAGTTTGTAAGTCTCATTATTTTTAGATCATACAAAATCAAAG
Source organism: Biston stratarius (assembly GCA_950106695.1). Lineage (NCBI taxonomy): Eukaryota > Metazoa > Arthropoda > Insecta > Lepidoptera > Geometridae > Biston > Biston stratarius. Next base: position 26,439,180 of record OX467106.1, read on the forward strand.
AATGAGTTCAACGTTACTGCTATTCTAGTTCTTTCTCGGCATTCTTCGTACATTTACCATTACAACAATACTTACAAAAACCACACAGAAATGACATATAAACGAATTAATTAAAAAATTTAGCACCTCCACACGCTACCACTGATATATTGAACTTACACAACTAATCAAATATTTACTCCAATAAAGTTTTTTTATGACTATGACACGATCAATACCTCAAATCAGTACATAATTCATTAACTGTCATGGGCATAACTTGGATTAACATTTATTAAAAACTCCGAAAAAACAATTCCGTGTACAATGTCCAGATTTTATTAACCAAGGGACCGCGGTCTACGTTTTTGCCAGTGTAAATGACTTTTTTTTTTGCAAATACTTGTTATGCCCACGAAAGAGACAAAATCACGAACTGTCTCTAATATTACGATACAAAATATACAAATCAAAATTGTGATATTAAAATGAATGTAGACGCCACTTTTCGTGACAATTATTGTATTTGGCACTATATTATTTGGAATGCACAAATCTATCTAAATTCACAATATACAATGTTTGGAACTAATTACAAGTGTTTTAGAATATTGATTTCATTTTGTATTGCATTTAACTAGAACTATAGGTCGCTAACATTGGTGCCTATAGCCGGAGAACACTAAGGAGGGCTAAGTAGAGTTTGCAGCGCTATCAAGCAATCTATTCAGGAGGATGTGTGTGGCAATAGTATGGACATGTATAATTCTGGACACAGACAGCCAACGAGTATAGTGCTATCTCTTCAATTAAATGAAAAGAGGCAGCACCTCATGCGTTGAGCCAGTTTGTACCCCGTATAGCTTTGACAGAAGAACTTTAGACAGATAGAACGAATTTGGGTAAGTTTTACTATAACAGCGTAAAAGGTGTGACATTACAAAGAAATGTCATGAATAAAAAGCGCCATCTATTGTGACGCTTCATTACTATGACTCGAAAGAGGGTGGTGCCATCTATACTCCCAGCAAAACACTACAAAAACATCGCAAGCAATTCCGTTTTTGTGTAGAATGATGCATAATTTATTAGTAGGTACCTATTATAACATCAGTGACCGACCGAAGCGGAGATTTCCGGGTCGATTTGGACTATTCAGCATTTGTACATAATTATATGTTTGTATTTATGTAAATAACATTGACAGCAGTTGAATTTAAGACGAAAATAGAAAACTAGAAAAAAATTGCCCTTTTTTATTGTGACAGAGCTCTGCCCAAATTTTAAAAGTTCTCAGTTCTCAGTGTGTCCGCCTAAATAACGTCTCATTGTCAATGATTTGTTAATTCTAGTTTTGTCCACCAGAACAGATAGATCGACGGCGCTTTGAGCAAATATTTATTTCATTACCTACTACGAAGACCCTAACTAGTGTTGGCCGGTTAGAGCTAACTATTTATTAAAATGGAAGATTTATTTGTTCTAAGCCGAAAACACCGATTCCGCGACTATTCACTATAATTATTGTATCTAGGTATAGGTACACTTTAACTGGTAAATTTGCCAAAAAGGAAAAACGTTTGGACAAATACTTTAACTTGAAATAGATATACTATAAAAACAGATATGTCGTTGTACAGTTATGTTGGGTAAATCGATTTAAATATAACAAATACGTGGAACAAATAAATACGTTCAGATTTTACCAAAAAATTTCAGTGCGATTCTAGCGCCACTAGTGGTGTAAATATAACATTAAATTTTAATTTTTTTAAGTACCTAGTGGTCAAAACTGTACGTATTCTTTTGTATATATTATTAGTATTTGGTTATACGGATATAAAATATTGCTTTTCTACCACACTACGTAAAGCAGTGTCTTATATAAGTTGGTTTATTGGAACTATTATAGTAATTCTATAGATCTTATAGAGAAGACTACGGGAGAATTTTCCAGAAAATTTCTAATATTTATATCTACCGTACAAATGTAATAGAGAAATATTTTATTGTTTATCTCGTCGTAATTTATTCACTATCTATTTTAACACATCGCAAACTATAAATTCCGTCGCATTATTGTTTGTGTAGCATTATTATGTAAAAATTCAACAATTTATTAATACTATTTTAGAATTTATTTTTATTACTTTATTAGACGTATTTTATTGAAATGTTTCGTCACAAGTGGTTAACAAGAAGAAGACACAAGAAGGGACCATTAGAAGCTTGCTATAAACTTGCTAACAACGCCGAAATCTATCTAGGACATGCAAGGACAAACCTATGATATTATTTTAAACGGCAAACAGTCTTTATATTTTGGCAGAATTATGACAAAGTTCTAACGTCGTGCAATTGGCTTCGCGTAATATTCGCTTCAACTGGAAATATGAATCTGAAAATTTATGAATTTAACTTGACATGACAAAACTAGATATTTCAAAAATACACACGGGCAAATCGATTTACTGGTAGATAAGATTCAAACTTTACAATTTTAAGTCTATACCTAAAACACAAACAAAAACACGATTTTATAAGTAAAATTTTACATTAAAATGTCTTTTTTTTAATAAACTCTTTTTAAGGCGTTTACGTGGAATGGTATGTTTTAATCCATCGATAAGATTTATTTAATTTGTATTACAATACTTCTCTCATCAAGACTTTTAACTTTTATAAACATTTCATAAGTTATTTGCACCGCACTCGATAAGTACATCTAAATACAATTCGAAAACAACGATAAATAACTTAAACTAAAGTGATGTCTTTGAAACGATCGATTAAAATGTAAACGTTAAAATATTCCGCCATAAGAACCGAATACTTTAACGGGATGCTCGCATAAAGAAACGCGAGAATTCTATTAGGTACGATCGATTTTCGCGCATTCGCTCTCAACCAAAGAAATCGGGAACACATTTCTATCTATACATTCTAACTCCGACGGATTCGGAACACGACTTTCGAACCTCCATCCGACTAGATTCCTAGTCGTTTTCTTCACATTCGCGAATCTGTCGTCGCAAGCTTTGAGGAAATAGAGAAGCAAATGTAAAACCATTTGCACGATAAGGTCGAATATCAACACCAGTTTGAACATTCGGAAGGGTCTCTCGCGGGTGTGCAGAGCGCTGTCGCTTGTGTGGTCTGTGAGTGGGGTCCACGCGCACCGGCCGGCGGCGCTGGCCGGCCGCTAGGTGTGTTTGAGCCAGTGCGCGGGAACCCACTGCGGTTCCCGCTCTAAGCTGTTGATTTCGTTCAGCAGCTGTTGGTAGGCACGTTGTGTGTCGTTATTTATAATTATCATGTCGAATAAGTGGCCCCATCTAAGTTCCATGTCGCGCGCGGTCGCTATGATTTCTTTCAGTTCCTCCTCCTGAAAAATTGTAAACAATTTTCATTCTGTGTTATTTCAATGAACGTGGTCGAAGATGGTAAACACACAACCTGGAATGGAACTGGCTCTCAAGTGAGGATACAGAAACACACCGTTCGGTGCTTGACGACAGATTTTCAACTCTAAAGTAGTAGAAAGTACCCTACCACCACGTTATGGTTTCCTCACGATGTTTTCCTTCACCGGCAGCTCAAGCTCATTGTTGGGGTATGAACCGCTGCACTATCAATCGCTTCTATCCTTTAGGAAGGCGGCCTTATGCTCATATCAAAACAAAACCAGCTACAATGTAAAAAAGAGAGAAAAAATAATAATAATCTAGTGAGTCTTTCTTGTTGGTCAGTGGTCTTCGCGAATCAATCAGGTCTTATATTCTTGGTTTATATGTCGATTTAAGTTGATTTTATCTTCAAGCTAAGAGCTAAAGGAATACTTTACCTTAAAAGCTTCTCCGTTTCTGATCTTCTTTTGCCTGAGCTTCTCTAAGCTGGGCGGCGCTACGAACACGGTATATGGCTTCAGGTCGGAACTCCTGAGGATCTTCAGCGACTGAGGATGCAAGTTCAGCACACAGATCTTCCCGGAGTTCACTACTTCTCGTATTGCTTCTAACGATGTGCCTGGAAATAAAAACATTGAAATTGAGTCTCTTTAATTTGATTGTAGCGATGATAGCTCAGTGGTTGCTTGAGCTGATGGTGAAGGAAAACATAGCGAGGAAACCATAGCATGGTGGTACTTTACTACCACCATGGGGGTACTTTCTAGTACTCGGTTGGCTAGCCCCTCAGGTTTAAAATCTGCCGCCAAGCACGTAACAGTGTGTTCCGGCAGCCTCACTTGAGAGCCAGTTTTATTACAGGCTAAGTGTGCTTTACCATCTTCGACCACACCTTCACTAAACATCAGGTGAGCTGTAGTCAAACACTTAGCTTGTCAACCATAAAAAAAATCCTCCAAACTTTTTATCGATTTACGGCAATCTAGTTAATTTTGGAAAAATGGGAAAATTAATTCCTTGACTTATCTATCGGTATCTTTTAGGCAAGCGTGCTCCATCGTAGACCGCATCTTCGCTTAACTTAACTTAGAGGGCGGTCTAACACAAGCCTATATACGTATAATAAAAAAAACTTGTCATAATGGTATTTATGCCTCGGCGAATCAATCTTAGACTGGTAGATCACGTGACACAGTGCCATATAGCAAAATCTAAATAGTATTTTCCACCGCCTTCAAGAGTGTCCGAGACAGACGCGGCATGGGGTACAGCCATAAATGCGGCAATTTTTAGGCTAGCCCAAACTGCCACGACTTGTAAGTAAACAAACAAAACAACTTCATACAAAAAATTGCTACGGTAATTAAATGTGGAACAGGCTTATTGCCATGGCTCGAGGCAGTATTCCGTCTTTTGTTGTTACATGTGTTGATTAAGGGTTTAAATGTATGTCTTCCACAAACTTACCATAGTAAGCTTTCTCGTACTCGCCGTGCTCGACGAACTTTCTATTAAGTATGTCCGATTCGAACTGCGTACGTGATATGAAGTGGTAGTCCTGCCCGGGGACTTCGTGGTCTTTCCGGGGACGAGACGTGTCTATGGATTAAAAAAAAAGTATAAATTTTCAATCAGAGTCAGAGCTTTAATTATTCTTATACAACTACTGAAAAAGGTTGACATTTTAAGAAAATTTGACCGTTTACACGCTTAACTTCAGCAGTTAAATTGCAGTTTTTGTGGTTTTGCTGTATGCAAAAATGTCCATAACTATTGTTGACTCCAGCTCATGGTTTCTGATCATCTATTCTCCAATAAAGTCACGGATTTTATCAAGAAGAAACGACACTTCGCTCATAAAAAACGCCATCTATTGGTTTGAAGCTTTACTACTACGAAGTGACCAACGTATAGCCCGAAACACACTGAGAGAGACGCCACCTAGACCCCTCACATAACACTAGAAAATAGATCGTAGCATAGCCCGATTTACCGTAGTGAAATTTATTGTAAAGGATGATATATACTGTTAAAAAATTGTGGTAAATATCATCTCTGTGAACTTTTTGCGCAGATTGCTTTCTTGCAGGCTGATCTATCAGCACGACGTATAGTCAAGTAGTATTATTAGAAGTGGCAATCGGTTACTGCAACGAGAAGAGGATATCAATTCCTGTTGTTATAAATTTTTTTTTATTAAAAAAACAAGCAATGAGCCGCCTTATGGTAAGTGGTCACCGCAGCTTATGGACATCTACAACACCCGGGGCATTGTCAGAGCGTTGCGTAGTTTTAAGAACCCTTTTTACCCTTTTTTTTGAAGAGATATAGATCAAAATTCCGTGTAAAAACCGTAGCGTGTGTACTCACGTGGCACGGCCGCGGCGAACCTCGAGCCGTCCTCCATGAGCCGCTGGCGTAGCTCGTGCCGCCCGATGTTGGGCGGCCCGATCAGCACGATGGGCCGCTTATGCGACGCGCGCGGGTAGTATAGCGCCACCTCCTCGTACGTCAGGATCTCTTCCTGCTCCAGATCTGCGAGAACGATCGATATGCCTGCATTTTAAAATGAGACATGCTCTATTTAGACATGGAAACTTACTTTGTTGCTAGAATAGAAAGTTTTTTGAATAAGTATAGAAAGTCATTGGAAGAACTTTCTGTTTTAGAAATATATTTTTAGATAGATTGATACTCTTTCTTGTGTTCACCAGAAACGAAAAAAGAAAGACAAGCACCTTAAGAACTAGAACTGTGTTCCAGTTTGAAGGCTACTACAGCTCGCGAAATTACAGGGCTGTCGACACGAACCATCGAAAGTCTCAAAGTAATGAGCGCCAAAGCAGCGATGCCCTGGACTATGTTTTGTTACTTGAAGTTCTGTGTATCGCTGCAATGGCATGCGTTGTCTTTTACCATTAGGAGAGCGTCTCATTCGTCTTGTTTGTTTTACTTTTACATAAAAACAAAACAAAGGAACTCACATGCATATATGAACCCTAAAAACATTACACTGCTTTATTGGGCAGTCATGTAAAAATATTGTTTTTGCATTTTTAAAGTTATTAATCATAACATGCGTGAGGTAAATTATTAAGCAGCCACCATTAGTTAAGACTCACCGTCGCCAGCGGACGTGGAGTAGAGCGGGTACCCGGCCTCGCTGGTCGCCTTCTTGCCCTTCTTCTTGCGCGGGGGTTTCTTGGCGCAGAGCAGCGTGCCTCCTTTGCGAGGCTTGTCGCGAGCTGCCACCTCACCTGCCAGCGTCAGCTTCATAGATTCTCGTCTGCAATAAAAAGTATAAATCAAATATCGTAATACTAGCGCTACAGCAGGATCTTCCGTCAGCAACGGAAAGGATCCCCATGCAAATAAATATTGTTGGCAATTAAATACATTAATTCACACACGGCCAGGCCCAATCTAAGCAAAGCTTGCATTATGCTAACCACATAAGTAATAATTATGTTTATCACCGGGTCTTTATCACGCACAAAATACTATGAAATTAGTTTTGTTTAATTACTTCGAAGTTTCGGCCAGACCAAGCAGATAGTTGTTAATACAATACATTCAGAATACACATACATATTTGTCACATAAATGTTTGTTTCTAACCCTAGGTCATGCCGACAACGCACGATCCAAAGTTATTTTGTGTAAAAGTAGTGAGGCGTACATACGTCACGGTGATGGTAAGAGATAACGCCTATCCATGACCATTGCAGCGATACACAGAACTTTAAATAGCTAAACAAAGTTCGGGGTATTATTGCTTTAGCGCTCATAACTTTGAGACTTTTGATGGTTAGTTTCAACAGCCCTGTAATTACGCTAGCTGCAGTACCCTTAAAACCGGAACACAATAATATTTACACACTACTGCTTGGCGGTATACTATCTGGTACTGCTATGGTAGGACCTCCTTCTAAGGAGATCTACCACCAAGTGAATCTGTCTAAGGAATAGTAGAGGTAATGTGAACTAACTGATGCTGGAAGGCCTGGCTGGGAATGAGTCCGGCGAGCGTCTGGTCTTCTTCTCCCTCGCGGAACGCCTGCCACCAGTTCGGGTCCTCGCGGCTGATCACGTGCAGCACGTCGCCTTTCTGGAAACTAATGCCTGGAAACAAACATCGTCTGAAAATTATTTCTTGCCAATGAAAGGGTTGATTAACGAAAGTTCGTTTCTATAAACGAAGCGTATAGTAAACGCACGCGCACACGCAAGGGAATCGGGAGAAGTGGCGTACAGGGGCCATGACGGACTGAGTGAATAAGTGTTTTCTAAGTCTGCGTGCATCATCGCTACTTCATCGCTTACCATCAAGCGAGTTGCTGGTCAAACGCTATATATAAGTGTAACGCTATGGTATGTTCAGAACCTTGCAACAAAAGAAAATAATAATTAAATCAATCTTTCTTATTTTCACTACATCATTGTTTTGTCCACTGCTGGACATAGGCCTCCTCCTGGGGGGTTTTGCTAATACTCGCTACGCTTGGCAGGCGGGTTGGCGCAGTTAGGTGTGATTGTTCAAGGAAGACGCTGCTGCCTATCTTCCGGATTACATCCCTGAGCCGACTCTTACAGCAACCACGGGCAGAGGGTGAGGTACTATTCTTACACCGGCACCAAACGCTAATGAATATTGATAATGGAACGCTATGGTATACGGGGTATAAAAAACAGCTGAGAGTGTCATGGCATACGAGTCATTTTTACTTCTAAATTAGAACTGACAAAGAATTAATAAAAGCTAGCCGGACTGACAGCTTCGTGGCGTTACCGTTGCAGGTGGCGTGAAAAGCCGAACGAAAAAGTCGGAGACGGAAGGTGAAAAGTAAACTAGGTAACGTATGTTCTGACTCACCGAGCTCCCGGCAAGGTATGTAAACATCGTCTTCGGGATCGTAGTCGAAGTGCGCGCGCACATGAAGCACCCTATGTGCAGGCGGTGCGCGCGGCGGTTGCGCACCAGAGCGAGGTGCCACCACCACAGCCAGCGTGCCCGAAAGCGCGCCCAGCACTTGGCAAACCTCGTGCACTGACTTGCCACGCATCGCAACACCGTTTACTTCTAGAAGCTGAAAGTATATTTCAATATATCATTTTTTTTTCGTTTCTACCCTCCAATTTTTTTAGTATAGACGTCATCAAGTTTAGAGTGGGCAGGTTCTTTCTATGTATCCATTCTAGACACAATATTAATATTATTGCTTTTATGTTTTATATTTTATTCGTCTTAAATCAAAAATTGTTATATTAATAATAATAAATGTATCGTTGTTATGTAGTTACCAATAACCATATTACATCGGTACGTGTAACTTGTAAACTGTGAAATTTTGAACAATTTTATATACAAGTATTTATCTATAATCAGGAAAATTTGTTACCAAGTCTCGGTGATAAAGCTCACTCCAGATCACCTAGAACGCGAGCCATTACAAAAGTATTGCCCCTCACAAAACGAGACCGACGTATCAGTTATTCTATCTAGCATTGGGAAGACAATTTTCAATACTGATACTAACCTAAACCTGTAGCAATAGTGTGAAGCGGTGCCATAATTTTTTTTTCCTTAACTCTTGCTTAAGGCTGGTAATTATGGTTATTCAGAAAGCGTTATAATACCTCGTCTCCCTCGTGCAGTAACCCTGATTTCTCCGCCGCGCCGCCTCTCACTATCCTACCGATGATCACCGCCTCGCCTTCATTCCTGACTGTAGCACCTGTAACCAAAATACCACATCAGCCAGTGTATTTATATATCTATAATCTCCAAAGAAGTATAAGTAATAGTAAGTGACTCAGGTATTGTGACATAACGGTTTAGCTCCGGTAGAAGTTGTAATAAAGCATGTAATCCCTTACCAAGCGGTTCGTTAGTCTTCTCTATTTTGATGATCTTGATGTGTTCTCCGGGGTCGTCGGGAGAGTGCGCCTTGTCTTCCCGATGGTTCAGATTGTTGCCAGTCTGGAAAGAGACAGGGAATCAGTGATAAAAAAGTCAATAGTAATCGTCTTCGCCATAAAGTTCCTCAATATATGGATATGAACCGATACCCACGATCTTTCTTGCCTTATGCCTGCCCCACACTGAAGCGGTGTGTAACGACGGCTGTGATGATGACCGCAAATTTAGCCGTTATGGTCTCGCCTGAGCGTGGCAGGTTCCTCAGTTTGCTACCCAAGACCATGTCTGTATAGGGCTACTATAACTTCAAAATAACTAATTCACCGCCGCGTTATTTTCAAACAAAATACAGGATTCGTTTATTCGAAAAGAATGTTAACAGATTATTAAAGGTTGGCGATTAGTAGTGCTTTTCGGAGTAACAGATTGCGTATTTGCTAAAATAATTTCAATCCTGTTCTACAGGACTTCAAGCAAACATTAAAATGGTTCTATTTATTAGTCCCAGCCCAACAGCTTTGGGCGATATTCTATTTATGGCAAAGAAAGAAGGCATATTTTTTCTCATGTCTCACCTTATGCCTTTTCCCCCTGTTGAAGCAGGCGGGGTCCAGTAAAGCAGCCGCCTGGTCGTGTGCCTGGAGGAGACTCTCCAGCTCCAAGCCTCCGAGGATAGAGAGCAGTTCCGCGGCTATGGCGGACGTCTCGCCACCTGTTGCCGTTTGGGCTCCCACGACGTCCATACACTGACGAGAGGACAAATACCTTGTGAGCTTTCTAATTACATTTATCATTATAACGTATTGTGAAGGAGTTTCTTTTTCCTGATAAAGTCAGTTTATTATGTTTAGTCCTCCTTAACGATGGCGGCGATTCTTCCTTTCCTAGGACGAGAAGTAATACAAGGCCAAATTTAGCTACCGTTTACTCAGAGATGGCTGAAGTTAAACGTAAGCAAGAAGGCCAGCACGTTCTTTACAAGGATATCTGGATGTCCTGCTTTCTGGGAGGACTTTACAAGAAGGACATCTTGGCAATCACTTTAGTATGCTGCCGTGATAACAATACAAGATTTTACAAGATATAATGGAGGTACTATAACGCCCTCATTTTTCACCGAGACGACTTGCATTCCTCGGCGAGTTCGTGACTTTTAACATGACTCGTAACTATTATAACATGAAAGAAAATTGTGAGACGTGCTTTCTCCTTACGTGACGCAGAATCGAATCAAAAGATCTCGCGCAAACGTCAGTTTAAGAAATGGTGGAAAAGCAGTGATGCCCTGAGCTTTGTTTCGTTACTCAAAATAAAGCCACCCTACTTTTAGCCAGCCATTTTATTTTTGGCATTGCACTTTGTGCATTCTACAAGTCACAAGTAGTCCATAATTTAAAAAAAAAATTGGGTTAAATAAATCTTAGTCACAGTTAAAAACAAACAAAGTAAGTGAAGTCGCCCTTGTAAAATATTGGTGACTGTACTAGAAGCTTCTACGGGGTTTTTAAAACAACACATAAAGACATGGGTCCGTTGAATATGAGACTGGGTACATCTAGTTTATCAGGCAAGATGGCGGTCAAATCCAAACCTATTATTATTATTATCCCTTATTTGATTAATACATCTTGCCGTGCGACATCCGCGATAAAATCAAGCTAAACAATCTGAAGAGTAATTTACAAAAATACTACTTCAATAATATGGAGCAGCCTTTATAATGTTGTCAAGAACTGAGCGACCGGCCGAGCGCCCGGCATGCGTTATTGCAATTCGGTGCCTACCTACCTATAGACTCAGGTTACCGATGTGGGTAGTCGGGCCTCTTGCGGGCGCTCGCCGCTCGCTCGCTTCTACCACGATTATTGAAGAGGACCCGACACCGAGACAAACCTCGGCGAGGTTTAATGGTGTGTGATTTATTAAGGAAAATTGTAACAAAATAATAAATAAAATAAAAAAATTGTAATAAAAAAATTAGATGGTATTGTACTCACGTCTTTCAGTCGGTCGGTGGCCCTGGGCGCATGGGGTGGTGCGTGCGGCAGAGACAGGCCAGGGCGCTTGTGTCGCGCCGCCGTGAGCACGGCCGCACGCGTCGCCAGCGCCGTCCGCAGCCCCGGACACAGCAGGGCTCCGGCCGCGCCCGCCACACGTGCCGCCAGGGCCGACTCGCCGCTCGCGCCCAGCGCTTTTTGGATCCGTGTGAGCGCTGAACATACTTCTTGGTAATCTGGAAGGTGGAATTTACACCATCAGTTTCTATGACATTTGATCAAATGTATGGAACAGATGACTTCTTTAAGTTTAAGTTTTTTTTTTTTAAGTTAATGAGACGAACAAATCGCCCCCCTGCTGGTAAGAGAAACGCCTTTTGCGTTGCAACGTACCCAGAATTTTAAATTACAACACAAAATCTAGGCATCGACATTTTGGCGTTCATTACTTTGAGATGATTAACCTCAATAGCTCTGTAATTTCGTTAGTACCCTTTAAACCGGAATACACTACCGCTTGGCGGCAGAATATTTGATACTGCAGTGACCAGACGACGAACTCTCAAAGATCTACTTAGTAAAAGTGTCCATTTAAGTTATTTAAAAAGATGAATACAATGCCCCCTTTTTTGGTTTAACACAGCCTAAGTTTATAGCCCTGAATAGATTTATCTATACCGTAATATTGTAAATAAACGTAAAAAAATATATATTCGTATCTTATTTCGGAAGGGTATATTAAAATAACCTTAGGATAGTGGGTTAAGCCCGCGGTTCATAGCCAAAAATAATTGTGTAATTAGGAGGTATCGAAATCTATCGGACTATAATTCAACCGTCATTGTTTAAGAAAAATTATAATTCATAATTAATTTATTACGTATATGTGTACAATGGATATTCAATAAAGCGAAGGCACCATATTCTGCCATGCGGCATGTAAAAAAATATTCACAACATTATACTGAACAAAACTGTAAGAACTACTGCCAGTAAATCGTAAATTTTCTATTCGAAAAAAAAAATCATTTTATATTTGAACAATTTAATAAAGATTACCTTTCGCAAGTTCGAAACGATATAACCTCAACACATTCTAGAGCACTAGCGGAGCTAACAAATTTATATAGATAACTATGTGAAAAAACAAACAATAACAAACAATTCCCAATGAAATAGCATAACACCCAATTGGTTTGTGGTGCAAAATTTACAACCGCACATTTGGCAATGTGAACTTTACTGGTAATATCCAACAATGAGCCAAGACAATAACATAAATCTTTTCAGCACTTACTGACCGCTGTTTATATTTTTTACAATCGAAACTGAAGTTTCGACCTAGTACGTAACTTATACACTAAGCAGGGCACAAGCATGGAACAGAAATAGTTACTTTTTCTTTTCTATGATGATATGAACTGATCTAAGTATAATGTGACCATATCGCCCCATTTTCTGCTACTCCGTCCCGTTGTCCCCAGGGAAAGCATCGGGACGCTAAATTGTCCCGTTATTAGTTAAAGAAAGGTCAATATATACTATAAAAGATGAAAGGATACAGTGCTACGCGAACTTAAATGTAGAGCGCGATCAGCACAAAGGCATAACATATTTTTTGGTGCCTTTATTTATAACAAAATTAATACGTTTATTAATAATTTCGATCCAATGAATCTGTCTGATGTCAAGATTTCATGGTTATCTAAATTAAATTATACCGAAACTGAAGCAATACTACAAATTATGGGATGGGATTATATATTCTGAGTAAAATAAGTATATTGTATAGACACAACAAATTAATCCATAACACACACACATACGCACGACCACACAAACATTAATATAATATCTAAACATATTATTTAAATGAACAAGATGTGACACAATACTTTATTTAAAGGTATTATTACGTTTTTTATTATGCAATATTTTAGTTGCAATAAATTATTTTCCAGTAACTTTATCGTCGGAATCACTACGTCAATGAATAGGTATGTGACTGCCATATTTTTGCTGCGCTAAACACGACACTGTGTCTTGCTACATAAGTTTTGTAATCAATTAAGGTACACGCTCGCATTAGTTACTGGGAGCACATATTTATTTAGTATGGATAAAATTGAGACTAGATAGAGCTTAGTAATTTTTTTTGGTACCTATATAAATAACTTCATGGATTCCGGGATCCCTGCCTTTTGTTAGGTTTTTACTACTTATTTAGTATTTGTATTAATTTATAACATGATTCAAGATTGTATCTAATATTTAAAAAAAAACATCGTGAGGAAACCATAGCATAGTGGTAGGATACTTTCTTGTACTCGGTTGGCTAGCTACTACCCTCAAGTTGAAAATGTGCCGCCAAGCATGTAACTGTGTGTACTGGTAGCCTCACTCAAGCGGCAGTTTTATTTCAGGCTAGGTGTGCTTTACCATCTTCGATCACACCGCACTTAACAACAGGAGAGCTATAGTCAAATACCTAGCCTGTCAAACATTAAGAAAACATATACAAATGAAACTAAAATAACGAAACGTTTTTGTTTAATTTATTATTTACGCTCCACAGACACCGGAGCCCAACTTTTTAACAGGGTTTGTATTTGTTCTATTCTTTTGATTTAAGTTTACCCTTTACAATAAGATACTACACTAAGCTACAGGTATCAAAACCGAAGCTCCTCTTAAAAGGTTTACCTCTGACGAAATAATAGGGTACACTTACAAAGCCTAAGTATATTTGAACACATCTTTCACGCATATTATGCAGCTTCAAAGGCATAATCCGACTCAGATTACCTAACAGTTGCTAAGCGGCGTTTTAAATCGTAACCATAATAGAACGTTATAGCGATAGTCGGCACCGGTAGGGCACCGACCCACTTTCCACGTGAAACCGGTGTGGAACTATCCACATGTGAACCGTAAGTAATGTGCCGTCCACCTGTAGTTCGCGCAATTTTAATTAATCACCAGCTGCCCGCTTGGTTATTTTTAACCTTCGCTTAATTAAGTACTGGGGGCCTACCACACTAACAAATAAATAATAAATAAATATTGGAGGACATTTTTACACAGCGCCATCTATCCTCAAACTAAGCAAAGCTTATACTATGGGAACCAGACAACTGACGGAATGCTTCAATACTATCTTTTGTAAATATTATTATTTTTTATTTTATTTTTATGTAACAGTAAGCAGGCGAACGAGACTCTCTCCTGATGTTAAGAGATAACGCCTGTCTATGACCATTGCAGCGATACACATAACTTTGAGTAGTAAAACAAAGTCCAGGGCATCGCTGCCTTGGCGCTCATTACTTTGAGACTGGTTAGTCTCAACAGCCCAGTAATTTCGCTAGCTGCAGTACACTTCAAACCGGAACACAGTAATGTTTACACACTACTGCTTAGCGGTAGAATATCTAGTACTGCGGTGGCACCTACCTAGACGACCTCCTGCTGAGGAAATCTACCACCGAGTAAATACATACTTATAATACATATAGAACACCCAGACACAGAACAAACGTCTATGTTAGTCACACAAATGTTAGTCCTGAGTTAGAATCGAACCTTCAGCTCTTGAAGCAGAACTTTATCAAATAAACTAAAAGGGCAGTAAACAAAATTATACCTAGCTCAAATTAAAATAATTATGTAGTTTAAGAAAACACTTTTCAAGTGTAATATGACTCATCAAAACGAATCGTATGACCCCAACACTCGATGGGTGTAAAAGTAGCTCCTGCAGAGTTTCACTATACACCTCCTGGCTTAATCATCAATCCCTCAAAATCAAGTGCAATTATTTGAAATCGTCAAAACAAATCAAATGGACCCAAACTCAGTGTGTTCTAGTATCTACTTTCTTACTCTAATATCAAACTCTCATCGCCAAATATTATGAATGGGACTCAAAACAAACCTCTGTTCCAAGAACTTATTACTATACTTTTTATGAAATGAACCGAACTAGTAGTTGTGCTGATGTTAAAAGATAACGCTTGTTCAATGACCATTGCAGCTACACTAAGCTTAAAGTAACAAAACGAAGTCCAACGCATTGCTACTTTGACGCCATGATGAGTCTTTAGTGCTCTTAATGTTGCTAGTTACCCTTCAAACTGGAACATAGTTATGTTTACTCACAAATGTTTGGTAGCAGAATATCCAATACACTATATGTAATACTCCTGTACCTTCCTAGACTACTCCCGGCTAAGAAAGTATACCATAGACTGATCTTGATTGCCAAAGCTACTCACCAACAAGTGCATACAACTGCACGGATTCATCACTCGCGTCTTCCTCATAAGCATCATTGACGAAGGCGGCCCCTGAGAGCGGTGGCGTAGTCTTCAGCGCTTGGAGTTTGGCAGACCCTCGGAGTGATGCGCGAAGGAACTCATTCTGCTGTGCAATCCGTTCCTCTTCTTCTTTCCGTTGTCGAAGTTGCTCCTGGAAGAGGAAACTGGAGTTAGATAGATGTAACAAGTTTGTAGAACAGACTCCAGCAAAGAGTTCTTTACCTGGTCTACTTGAAACGACAAAGAAACAATTTGACCTAACAACTCTTCAACACAGACGAACAAAAAACTTTAGTTTTATAACTTTTAAAAATGGGCGAGAATAAAAAATGAACTGTTCCATACCTTTTGCCGTAAAGAAATGAACATTTTCTATGGGCCTTGATTGATCTTTTTTCTTGGGTAATCATATAAAATTATAATTGTAATGCTGTACAGAAGTATTGTTAGCTAGTTAAGTAGATAAATCAATTTTATAAATCCGTTTAAAGACGACTTTAAGGAGCTTATTGAAATGAAATTCAGGTCTCCAAACACAACTGTAACTAAGTTGTATCGCCAAAAGATTTACATTGCTACATAAGTTTGACAAGTTACTCCTATGTGATAGGAGATGGAGGGAGATACAAAACAAATGAATATTCCTATGGAACATTTTATGAATAATGCGAATTACCTAAGAAACACGAAACTCAACTGGTCCCTCAACTGACACAAATTTTCAATCTACAGAAATGTCCCTTACAAATTGTTGGCATAAAGCCAGGCTTAGTACCGACATACATAAAAGACCTAGCATACATTCCACCAGCACAAGAATTCTAAAGTTATGAACACACCTTACCAAGCTCGGTAAAGGTCACAGCTAGATAAACTAGTAACTATTTAAAGCAAACCGAAGTTAATTTAACTAAGAGCTGGTATGCAAGGTCCCAAGTTTGTTTCGAAGTTTGGTAAATAGACCGACCACTATGTTTGTAAACTATTCGGGCCAATTTATGTTGGAGACGTTTATGTCGCTTATCTGTTTTGTATTGCATGAATTAGTTGAAGAAGATGTTCTGAACATAGTTTTCGATAAGACGGCGATTGGGTAATGTGAGGTCGTGGTGTAGCCACGTCAGACCTTCGTAGTTTCACATCTAACTGATGGGTTCATCAACTAAGCCGATTTGTGGGATTTCGTTGGTGATGTACATATTTGAAAGATGCTTTCGTCTTCCGTCACACGAATTTAGATCTATATTGGGGCAAATCTTTTCATATTTTACTTAGTGGCAGATATCCTTATCAGGAGATCGTCTAAGAATGTATCATCATATATCTGCAGTACCAGATATTCTGCCGGCAACCAGTAGTGTGCAAACGTTACTGTGTTTCGGTTTGAAGGGTAAGCAGCGAAATTACAAGCCTGTCGAGACACACCACCGAAAGTCTCAAAGTGATGAGCACCAAAGCAGCGATGCCCTGGGCTTCCTTTGTTACTCAAGTTCTGTGTATTGCTGGAATGGACATGGGCATACGTTATCTCTTAACATCAGGAGCGCGTCGTTCGTCTCGTTATTATTAACATACTTCGGCGAATGAAGATACATCATTCGCCGACATACTTAGATCACACCGTCACTTAACATCAAACACAGGTGGTCACATAAAATATAGAAAAAACAGGAGAGAAAGGAGGCCTTTACCATGAAGATTGATTTATTGTCCACACCAATTACATAAAAAAGAAAGGAAAAATGTGATAAGTGTAACAACTGTGACCTCAACGCTAAACGCGATCTCTTTCAGGCAACCTTAGGACGGAAAAGATAAAGACGGGGCGTGTCAATAACGATGCCATGCAGTAGGCATAAAATAGTTATGCTCAATAAATGGATTTGTTTTAGATGGTAAGAGTTGTGATTGATTTTATAATAGTGCAGCGCACAAAATTTGTGCCCCAAAATAACAAAATTCTAAATCTAAGCTCGACCGAATTCAATAAATGTGAGTGGACATGGTCGAAGCAAAAGGTCAACTCGAATTCATTCACTTACAACAGAGAAAGTTCATCGAATGCAGTGGAAAGGAAAGCTCAGTTCACGTTATTCAATCAAGTTGCCGTGCTGCGAGAAATCTAGAACTTTGAACGGATAGGTTCGAACAGGGGCGGATCTAAATAAGGGCTTGTTGGGCGGCATCCCAGGGCCCCGTCGATATAAATGGCCCCCAGCCTCCATTGAAAACTAAATGCAGTGAAAGTTTTATGCTCTTTATGAAAAGAAACTTGTTGATGTTTTCCCTAATTATTACAATACCTTAAAATATTTTTAACGTTGCCACTACCTGTGAAGCGGAGCGCTCTTTCTCTTTCGATAAACTATTTGATTGCCCTCTTTTTTCCTAAGCCGTGTACGTTGTACACACATCATCACGTCACATCATCAGCCATAAGACGTCCACTACTGGACATAGGCCTCCTCCTGGGGGGGGGGGGGGTTTTACCAATACTCGCCACGCTTGGCAGGCGGGTTGGCGAGCGCAGTTAGGTGTGATTGTTCAAGGAAGACACTGCTGCCCATCTTCCGGATTACATCCCTTAGCCGACTCTTACGGCAACCACGGGTAGAGAGGGTGGGGTATAATTCTTATGCCGGCACCACCACGGCAATACGGCAACCACGTACACGGTACACATTATCGAAAATAGATTTTTGACAAAATTGTAATTGGTTGATTATTTATTTACACATAGACAGGCCCCTAAGTAGTATTGGCCCAGGGCCCCATTAACTTCTGGTCCGCCCCTGGATTCGAAGTTCCACATTTCTCAGTATTATACTAGACGGATTAATTTATGTAAATTCGAGAACAATATTAACAACGCTGGCACGAATTCAAAATTAAAAATAAAATTGCTTATGCAGATACGAACGATGCAAACTTTGCATACTAAGTAAATTTATTTTCAGTTTGGAGGATCTACCATTGCATTTTCAGAATTTTAATTCCTCAATTTTACCTTCAGATTTCAGTTGGATGTTTATTATTTCTCTTATTGGGTTATTCTCAAAAAATTAGAGCCAGACCCATTCCAGGTTAGATGTGTTTACCATCTTCGACTACACTGTCACTTAAGATCAGGTGAGCTGTGGCCAAACACTTAGCCTGTCAATGTTTAAAAATTTTTTTGTCTTTTTTCATATATTTTTATTACCGTTCTAGCAAACTACGCTTCATGTATGACCTACTTACAAATATATCACTAGATTTTCAAATCACAACATGAAACCTTATTTGTGCCGTTACCACACCTCGTAACGACATTACTACGGCTACCACACAGTCCATGACATACACAGCTCCAAAATTACCGACAGCCATTCTGCTGAAATCGGTGTCGTTCGTTAACCGGTCAAGTGGGAGTAGGACTCGCGTAATGAGGTTCCGTACTTTTTTTAATGGTTTTATGTTAAGTGACGGTTTAGTCGAAGATAGTAAATAACACCTAGGCTGGAATGGAACTGGCTTTTAAGTTAGGCTGCCGGGACACACCGTTAGATTTCAACTTGAGTACTGTAGCTAGCCAACCCCGTACTAGAAAATATCCTTCCACCATGCTATGGTTACTTCTCGATATTTTCCTTAACCGGCAGCTCAAGCTCGTTGTTGGGGCGCCCTACGGCGTGTGAATTGACCGCGCTAACCACTGAGCTATCGTACTTGAGATCTTGAGGTATTCCCGCTATCTCGCTCATGCGTCCCGCACTAACGAAGCGCGAAATTTAAAATGGTTTTAAATAAAGTAACAAAATAATGGGCCAACCACACAGGCCCGACGGGCCGCAGGTTGTGTATAGCTAATCTAACGAATTGTAATATTTTTTACAAGCAGTAATTATATAAATATAAAGCTAATTATATCAACTGTCTATTACGATTCGGAAATATAGGTTAGTGCTTAATAAATAGGATTTGCTAGATATTTTATGGGTACGGAACCATGAAAAGCTACATAAATATGGTCCAATGCAAATGGTCTGCTTTCTAGTTTAATGCGTAAAGTAGACAGGGGTCAACTTCCACTGGGCCACATGCCGGCCGGTTGCTTTTCAGTGTTATTATCTCGCTTTACATACAATACGTAAATGCATGCCATAATAGGCAATGTGTAAACATGACTCGACATACGTATATACTTATACATATCTAGATTGTGTCATCCCATCTGTTCTGTTACCTTACATGGCAAAATAAGAGGCCAGAATTCAACTGTTCGCCGTATTTGGGTTCGTATTCTTATTATTGTAACATTATCTATCACCTATTTGTAATGCTGAGTTTTTTAGATTTTATATTAGAATCGTCAGGATAAAAAATATTAACCATAAATAACAAATCTTCTCCGATTCTTTTATTTTCTGTATTGTTTTCTATTTTTTGGTGTGCACAATAAAGAGTTTCTATCTTATAGCCTCATCTTTTCCGTCCTAAGGTTGCCTGGAAGAGATCGCTTTTATCGAAAAGGCCGCCAATTGTTACACTAGTTTTAAGTTTAATTTTATTTATTGTATTAGTGTAAACAATAAAGAGTTTATCTATCTGGAACAAGATCAAGCCAAAACTATTTTGTTTAGCTAGAAGTGATAATTACATTTTTATAAATAGGACGTTTAGTCATATTATCTATAGATACATATGTAGATTCGGTTACAAATATTTATAATATTTAATATTAATTATATTTTTTTAATGTTTGATGTTTCCCACAACTCACCTAATGTTAAGTGAGGCTGCCGGAACACATCGTTAGATGCTTAGCGGCAGATTTTCAACTTGAGGGTGGTAGCTAGTCAGCCGAGTACTAGAAAGTACCCTACCACCATGACAGCAGGGTTTGACTTGAATTACTTGACTGTTTTGTTAAATTATGCATTTTTATTAATTTGATTTCACTTTTAAAGTGATACGGATATCTTTAGTATTTAAATAAGATCTCAACTCAATTTCAAATAATTAGACTTTTTTTTAAACTTTTTTTTTAAATAAATCGTCATTTAATGTTCAACATTTGTACTAGTAAGCGACGATGTGTTCGAACCTAAAGCACAGTTTAAAATATTCGCAAATAATAATAGTTTAATGAATCTTTGAAAGAATTACCGCAAGATCCGGCCATGTACATATATTCCGCGAATGGTATAAGGGAATCCCAATGTGCTATTCCTCAAGTAGGTACGAATTAAGTGGTACCGTTTAAATGTACGCCTTTTGTCCGCCAAAACGCATGTTTTACATACGTTTTACATACAATGCTCAGTGGCATCGGTTAGGTTTTGAATCAAAGGAAACAGGGACACTGAATAGATTCGCAACAAGTACACACTTCTCATTTCGATGTCGCATTTCACACCAAAAAAGTTCAGAGACTTTGCACAAAGGTAAATGGACTTGATAAAAGTTTGAGGATAGTCTAAATATTTAATCAGTCCATAGTGTTACCCACGTAGGTACCCAACATGTTGATGGTATTGCCACATTGAATAGGAATGCTTCTGAGTTGTGTTAAATGAGGGCTTGCCATTTTACTCGCTGGTCACAAAATCCCTGAAAGTATTCTTCTCCTATTTCAACCTATTTTGTCCCACTGCTGGGCAAAGGCCTCTCTTTCTCCTTTCCATGCTTGTCTGTTTGGTGCTATTGAGGTCTAATCCTTATCATGAGCATCAATCTCATCTTTCCACTGTCTTCTAGGCCGGCCTGGTGGTCGTTTAACGTCCGGGATCCAGTCGGTGGAGGTTTTCGCCCCGAGATTCGCCGGCATTTAGTAGACGTGTTCAGCCCAGTCCCACTTTAGCATAGCAGAAACTTTCGAAACAAAATATCGAAAAAATATACAGACATTGTCATATTTTTAGTTTTTAAATTTTGATACGATTATTATTTTTTGTAATGTAAATTATTGCGTTTGGAACAAATATTTACATATACTACTTTCAAAGTATTTTTTGCGCGATGATAAACATAAATTATGATTATTATTTCTTTTGCATCTATTACTATCTTGTCAAATGATATTTAAATTATGATTTATATTTTTAAATTTCTGCGTTATTATTATCTTGTGACATTATTAAAGGATGTCTGGAAGAAATTAGTCGAAAAGGCCGCCGATGAACTATCACAAATTAGTCTTGATGTTTTGTTTTCTTCTTTATCTGTTTTTTTGATTTTAATTTTAAATGAATACTGTGTACCTTAATGTTTATATTTTTAAGTCTTTGTTTTTGTTCAAGATTGAACAAAGATTGATTGATGGATTGTTATCGAAGCGACATCTTTCTGAGCGAGCGATCTTTGACTTTGTAATCTACTGTTTAGGCAATTCACCAGTAAACTGTGTCTCATTAGATGCTGTGTGACGTTATCAGAGAGGCTGTGTTTGCCGTGACGTCACCTGCTACCGGAAAATATACATATAATATAAACTAGTAGCGCGGGCGCTGGGCTGTGATAGAGATAACAGCCACCAGGATTAACAAAGACTGCAAATGTTTTGTTACTAAAATTATGTATAGCACGAAATTAAACCTGCCATGGCTTTATGGCCGTTTTGCTTACAATTTCCCACTTCCTGTGTTCAAAATAATTCATAGCGTAAATGTGTTTTAAATTCATTTGCTTTTTTGAGCTCATTAGTACAGTATATTTTTTTATCGAGTATAATTCCGCTTTTGTCCACCAACTCCAGGTGAGTGATGATGCCGTCGATGATGATCATCATCTTTCTTGCTTGCTTGAAAGATTGCTGGAAGATGAAGCACGCTTACTCAGGAGATAAAGAAGCAGTGGAGCTAACGATAAGTCTGTCAGGTTAATATATTAAGGTCATAGATTGCATAAGAACAAAACTCATATTTACCTAAAATAAACTTCGTTAAATAACTTTTTTTTAGTGCAATGCTAATAAAACGAAAGGGACGCTCTCCTGATGGTAAGAGATAACGGCTATCCATGATCATTGCAGCGATACACAGCAAACCAAAATTCCAGGGCATTGCTGCTTTGACGTTCATTACATTCGATGTCACAACAGCCCAGTAGTTTTTACTATTTATAGGGTTATTGTTTGAACACAACTCATTTTATTTTAAGTTGCTTTCAGGTGATGCCAAAACCTATCGTCAGATGCTTGTCAGCGATTTTCAACTTGAGGGTGGTCCCTAACCAGCCGTGTACAACCTACTACTACACAAAGTTTCCTCGCGATGTTTTGCAGAAAAACGAATCATCAAACGCAGTCAGATTTATAATCATCATTATAAGCAGTCTGTCGAACCATCGAAAGTAATGAGCGTCAAAGGAGCGATGCCCTGGACTTTGTTTTGCTACACAAAGTTCTGTGTATCGCTGCTTTGGTCTTGGACAGGCGTTATCTCTTACCATCAGGAGAGAGTTCGTCTCATTACTTTTACATAAAAAGTCTATCATTATCCACTGTCGGAAATATGCCTTTCCTAAGAAAGTCATACTTGGAGACAAAACCAGAATTCAATTTCACCTTTGTCATTAACACCTACTACGTAAAACTATTATCTAATTACTTGATACGACTTCTTTCTATCCCTTTTCTCTGGAGCCGGAATAATTGGATCAAATTCCCAAGTTGGCCAACCAGGGCGCCAACTTTTAAGCACCAACTGACAACTGCCATGAAATTCAAGCTCTCACCCCATTTAACAAAATGGTTGCAATTTTCTAACAGCGCCGGACAATTTCCAATTCCACGGAGTGTTTTCACACTGGTACGCCTTAATTTCAGAACTGGTCGTGCAGTATCATTTGTATGTATTTGTTTGTTTTGAAGCGATTTGATCATGTCATCATCATCATCAGCCTATCGAACTCCACTGTTGGACATAGACCTTTCTCAAGGCACGCCTCAGCCCGATCTTCGGCTTTTCGCTTCCATCCACCGCCAGCTGTCCCACTTATATTGTCACTCTATCGAGTCTCAGGGCGTCCTACGCTACGTTTGCCAATTCGTGATCACGTCTACTCCAGCGGTTAACGGTATCACGTATCACACTAATATTATAAAGGCGAAAGTTTGTTAGTGTGTTTGTTACTCTTTCACGCAAAAACTACTAAACGGATTTGGATGAACTTTGGCACACATATAGTTTGTGGTCTGGATTAACATATAAGACGGAATTTCTTAACTCCGAAAGTAGATTAGTTATATTGTTTCTATTTTGTTGATAAAGTTATGAGTTGATAAACGTAAACAAAAAAACAAACCCGGTACAAAAATTGTTTAGTTTTCAATTTAACTACGCTATCTCCGTGACCCACTCGGACCATAAAGGGGAGAAAGGGGTGTAAATTAATTTTTGTCCACCCGGGGATAATATACGGTACAAATTACATCAACCGCCATAAAATTACGGAGAGGCGTCTATAAATAACGCACCTAATTACATCTTAAGGCTTCGCGCACACATAACTTTATGTGCCAAAAATTAGAAAAGTTCAAATTCGAAAACAGAGCTTTAGCAGGAACACACTACTAGGGCATGAATTAGACTTGAAAGTAACTTACTATATCTATCTTTGACTGTGATTAATACTTATTTTACTCGATTCATTTGATAAGTCAGAATGCAAAATTGGGAATGCCAAATTAAAAAAAAAAAAGTATTCTAATTGGAATGGAAGTCGTAGGTACGTAGTTAAAAACATAAACAACCATAAGATTTCAGTTTACTGAAAAAAAAAGCGTTAGTGTTTGTTCCAGGTAACACTTTTTAATAAATTCAGTAAGCAAATACCTTAACTGTATACGTTTCTAAACAAAAAAACTAATTGTTTTGCCTGTACAGTAAGTTACGGGTCCTCTACCATCGGAACAATTACAGTTATTTTCAATAAATGAAAAAAAAAAAAAAAAAAAAAAAAAGAAGTGTTTCATTACGAGTTATTTATTTTTATAATAAGGTTTTTTTATGTAATAATAGTAATGAGACGAACGAGGCGCTCTCCTAATGGTAAGATACAACGTGTGTTCATGACCTTTGCAGCGATACACAGAACTTTGGGTAGCAAAACAAAGTCCAGGGCATCGCTGCTTTGGCGCTCATTACTTTGAGACTTTGGATGGCGAGTGTCAACAGCCCTGTACTTCCACAAGCTGCAGTACAGAAACACAGTAATGTTTACACACTACTGCTTGGTGGCAGACTATCTAGTACTACTGCGGTGGTAAGCTAATTTCTTACAAAGTTTCGCCATAATCCTATGAACGATTTTTTAATTTATCATCATTATAAATACCAGAATTTTATTGGGAGAGTACATGTAGTAAATATTTCTTCAATTTATCTGTGAGTTTTGGGAGTAATCCTAATAATAGAGTCAGCAGCAAGCCAGTTGTAGAGGCGAATAAAGTAATGAGTGTGGAGATTGCGCAGTGCAGACACGAATCTCGTTTACTCCAAATTAATTCACAATATCCAGCAAATCGGGCTTTATCAGATATGGTAAATAAAACCTTAATTAAACAATAATTAATGCATACATTGAAGTGAAATGTTTTACCCTTTAAACCACCGCTAAATATATGTATGTATTACTAGCTAAAAGCTGAGCTTTGTGAGGGCACGCGTAATTTTTCTAACGGGTAATAATTTTTAAGACAGTTTTTTTTTTAATTGAGTTTAATTCTCTGCAGCAGAATTAAACTTTGTTAGCTCTTTGGTTTTCTAACAGATGGCGTTAGTAGTACAATAACATTCTATCCAATGAATACAAAATTGTTAATGTTCATTTTTTTTATGGTTATAAAATTATTATTATTTTGACAGATAACACATCTAGATATGAAATTAAATTACTATGTTAAAGCACAATTCCAAAGGCATGATAGTTTTTCAGTAAAGTGTACCACAAAAATGCTCAGGTTGTCAAGAAAAAGACTTTTTCTTTCTTGCACACTAAAAGCAATGGACTAAAGAGCTACTTTGACTGTGACTTATTTACTAATGTTTAGATAATGATGATTCATTGGACAAGAAACTTAATGACTTTTCTTTTCTTATTTCAATGGTTGACAGGGTAGTTGTTTGACCACAGATTTTCAACTTGACGGTGGTAGCTAGCCAGCCGAGTACTAGAAAGTACCCTACCACCATACAAACTTTAACTGTGACTTGTTGAATTGTATTTATAAATTCATAATTTAAATACTTAGTAAATCGTACAATGGCGATTATACAGGATCATAAGCTTGGGGTCTACACCAAAAGGACTAAATTGTACTCATCATTATTAATAACTTTTACAATGGGCACAATCTGAACCCTCAAAAAAAAAAAAACACCCTGACATTTTAACGAAGATGTTAGGCATTTTGGAACAGACGATTTTTTAAGACCCCCTTTCGGATTAGTACACCCAAAGCTTAGAACCCTATACAATATGCAATGTTAAAATATTTTCAAGAGCAATGAAAAAAAGACTGAGTGTTACAAAGAGGAATTTTTTGTAATATTCTTGAATATTCTGACATGAGGCCGGTTTCACCAAAACACAATTACGACTAGCGGCAACAGTTCATTGACACAAGTCCGCATGCAACGTCCATGCTACACGGATTACATCTACGTGTTACAACACTAACATTATTATGAATATCGCATTAGCTCGGTGACCCGCGTAGACGCTACCTAACAAATGGGACCGGTTTTTTGAAATGCACAAGTTTGATGATCCGAGTTTTGATTGCTTGTAAATGTCATTCGTTCATGTCAAAGTGGGCAGTGTCTACATTGGCGCCCAACTGCACTACTGACACAAAGTGTCATACCTTTTATTCCTTGTTCTATAAATACAAGGAATCACAAGAAGTGTAGCAATTAAAGGTGCTGAATGCTACCTATTGACATGAACAACTTTTTTAATAATAAAGGAACTGATCCTAATTTCGCGAAAAAATATTTTTAAACATTTATTTCATTTCAATTTAAATAAAATATAATTTAACGTTTGATTAAAATTAACATATATAAATGAAATAAACGAATCTAAAAGGTTACTATCATGGGAATAGTCCCCAAAACGCCATCCCCCATTGTCACCTTGTATGTCAATACTCAAACGTTGGGCAAAATAAAGGCCAGTCTTTTGGTCACGTGTAGCATCGACAAGATGAGATGACAACTCTCTGAATATTTTCTTTGCTCCCGGTCCCCACCGCCCTAAAGTTTCAACCTCAAAAGGCTCAAAGATGTACCCACTGTCCAAGGTACTATACTTGCGCCTTCTGAGGTCTTCTGCAAATTCTGCAACCGCGTCAGCCTTAGTGGAAAGGCACTAACAAAAGTCTGAAAAGAATAAACACTATCCTGCTGTCTAATCCAACACGTAAGCATCATGAATCATATTCTAATGCTTTGTTAGAAGTGTCTTCTTACAATTGATGGATGCCCTGCCGACCTATCCGGCCCGACACAAAGACTTGTGCGCTTTGAAAAACTGGGCCAAACGCATTTGTTGCAAACGGTCCGTTCGCCCCTCACCCTGTGGCAGTGACGTCATTTAGTGGGGGTAGCTGGTAACTGCAAGGGGAAGTCAGGAATACGCCCTAATTCCAAATGATAATAAGGTGCTGAATCGAGATTGTTTTTTATGGCATAACTTTCGAGATTTGGGACAGATTGGAACATATTTCGATTACATAAAAGAAAAACGTTCTCGCAATATACTTGCCCGGACATTTTGTGACGATGACTAGTGTCGAATATATACGGTAAGTACTGCTTTAAATATAGGTAGTACAACCCTCGGGGATATAAATTTAGGTTTAACAGCCGCCAGATTTGTTTTCAATAATCTAAAAAACTCAGTCGTTTGTTTTAAAATAAAAACCAAGATTTGAACATTCTACCAAACGGAAACAATTCTTGCCTTTATTTATATCCATAATTTTGTTTAAAACTGCCCTAGAACAGCATACTAAAATTAAGGCTAAAATTTTAATAATATTTTATTTAATTTTTTTATTTAACAGTAATGAGACGAACGAGACGCTCTCCTGATGTTAAGAGATAACGCCTGTCCATGACCGTTGCAGCGATACACAGAACTTTGAGTAGTAAAACAAAGTCCAGGGCATCGCTGCCTTGGCGCTCATTACTTTGAGACTAGATGGTTAGTCTCAATAGCCCTGTAATTTCGCTAGCTGCAGTACCCTTCAAACCGGAACACAGTAATGTTCACACACTACTGCTTGGCGCCAGAATATCTGGTACTGCGGTGGTACCTACCTAGACGACCTCCTGCTAAGGAAATCTACCACCGAGTAAAATATATTATATAAGTACATATTTCCATGGAAAATACATCAAAGGAAACCATAGTCCATAAATATAGCTACCTATTACTTTATCTACGAGACCAGTGTCAATTTTCATGTCTAAGCTCATATTTTGTTTATTTTGCTGATGGGAAGGTCAGCCGTAAAACCGGGGGCGGCTGTCGGCCATCTATCTTCCATCCCGGAGTGGTCACTACGGCCCGATACGGCCCGCTACAGCCGCTTACGGCCCGCTCTACGGCCCATATCGGCCCCCAATTTGGGCGAATGACGAAATACCCAAAGCACAAGCTATAAACTGGGATCACTGCAGATACATCACGGCAGTGTATTGTAGGTATACTTTAGCGTTGTTCTGTAGAAATGTATGTTACGAACTTAGGGTTACTAAGTTATAGCAAAATATGGGATAGTCCCTTAAAAATTCGAATCTTTCATTGTATTTTATCTTAGAACAGAAAAATATATCGGATCATAAAGTCTTAGGTAGTTGTTATATACATATATACATACAGGATCTATTTGTCTCAAGACTTTTGACCCGAGACCTTTAACTGTTATATTAGGTTGATAATAGCTCTTATTTCTGGACTGTATGGGGTTGGTACAATTACCACCCAGGAGAACCATTTCTATAAAAGTTTGTTGTGTCTGGTTGTTCCGTATGTATTCATAAGTATTTACAAAAACAAAGTGTATGAGTAACAGTCGTCTGGTTCACATAGAATAAGCTTCGCTTAGCTTGAGCTGAGATAACGCTGAGTGAAAATGTCGTCCAATATTTACTTATTAATTTTTAAGTCAGTAAAAATTTTTCATTAATAAATACAATTTTCCATCTTTAGACACATATTTATTCAGTTAATAGAGTGCGCATTTATTACCTCTATATGGGAAAAAGTCTGTATTATTAACAATCCATGCAAAGGCGGAAAAGTCGGACGTATCCGGATAGATGGTGACCCTTCACGAACCGTTCTTGTCTTTCGGACTAAGCTTTGTAATAGAGCAGAACTATCGTCAATTTGCGGCCCGTACCAGCAATATTGTTTTACATTTTGGCGACATGAGAATGAAAATACAGATTCACATATCAGTGGCTACTAGGGTAACCAAGACATAAAATGAGCCATACGGACCGGAATCTTAGTTTTGTATAATAAATGAGAATATATTTTGTCAGATTGTCTTTTAGATACATAAATCTACGAAATAGATAAAAGAACTAAGAAATAATACGATATTTTTTTGATGTATTAGTGTTTATACCGTACTCCGGTACGCGATCCCATTAGTCCAGTCATTACGTCGGAAAAATCGGCTTAGAAATGCAAATGAACCGAGAAAGCCAAATTTTGGATATTACGTGGGGGATGGCTAGAAAAGCTTAAGTTCAAATTGTCGACCAAAATAACCTTGTGGGTTTTCCGCCATCTTGAAAAAAGGGTTAAACTCAGTTTTTTTATCATAACTCGGTTCCCCGTCGAGATACGAAATTTTTTATAGAATACTTTTTTGTTGCTCTTTGTACGATCTGCAATTAAGGTCCTATACATTTTTCACGTATCGACCATCATTATCGAGATATCGATAAAAAACCCCAAGTTTTGGGAGAAAAAATTGTTTTTCGCTATTTCCTTTTTTCTCGCGAAAATGAAGATCTATGATGAAGATTACGATTTTTCGACCGTCACAGCATCATTTCCTGCGATTGAAGAATTTACACGACTCGAAGAGTGTACCGAGGAGGAACTTCAACAGCAGCCAGGACCATCAAAACGAAGAAAAACGTGTGACAAAAATGACCACGTGTAATATTATTATTTTTGCTGCATAAAAATTTTTTGATTAATAAATTTCATGTGTTTGATTTATAATTTGGCTGGTTTATTCATTTATTTTGTATAGCAACCAATAACCAATAATTCCCTTAAGCAATAATTCATCAATTTTTACGTTGTGGATACAAGCGTGCGAGCGGCTAAATCGAAACCGGGCACAGTCTTACTAACTTTGCGGCGCGCTAGACGTCGTAATTTTACTCGAAAATGAAAAATTAAAAAACGAATTTGTAGGTCTGAACAGGCTCTACAAGTTTTATTCGAAACATTTTTCGATATTTTTCGCGAGAAAAAAGGAAATAGCGAAAAACAATTATTTCTCCCAAAATTTGTGGCTTTTTTTATCGATATCTCGATAACGATGATCGATACGTGAAAAATGTATAGGACCTTAATTGTAGATCGTACAAAGAGCAACAAAAAAGTATTCGATAAAAAAATTCGTACCTCGACGGGGAACCGAGTTATGATAAAAAAAACTGAGTTTAACCCTTTTTTCAAGATGGCGGAAAACCCACAAGGTTATTTTGGTCGACAATTTGAACTTAAGCTTTTCTAGCCATCCCCCACGTAATATCCAAAATTTGGCTTTCTCGGTTCATTTGCATTTCCAAATGTATATAATGACTGGACTACATAGGATATTCACGAGGGTAAAACAGCAAGGCGTTTTAGCTATACATAAATAAAATTGGGAAAATATGGTGATTAGCTTATTTTAACGATCGCTATCTCTGAGATACAGAGGTAGTGAGTTTCAAGAAGCCAGAGATGAAGAGATTACATATGTTTTATTTAATTATAAGCGACCGCACGGGTGCAATGTAGATACTAATGTGGTGCATATGCATGTTATATACTTTTTGTAGTGATCCCTAATTTAACTCGATTAACAATATAGCCTATGTTACTCAGTGATAATGTAGCATTCCATTAGTTTTTGAGTTTATTTATTACAAACACACAAAAATATTTATTAGTTTAGATATATTATTATTAAGTACAGATATACTAATTGCAAACCGCGGCTTCGCTCGCATAGTGATTTGCGCTTAAATTTTTTTTTTTTATGAAATGCTTATGATGTAGGTAGAATACAAACTCTTCTGTGCTTTAGTAACAACACCATTGTGAGCTGAACCTCGTGCACTGTCGATGTCGCTATATTTTGAAGCTCAACTTATAGTAGAGACCAGATTTTTTCGTCATAACTAAATTTTTCCAGAACCGATTTTCATGAAACAAAGACTAAAGGTTATTCAGAATTTTACAAAATGTATTCCCTAAAAAAGTTATGTAAATCCGTAGCATGGTTTCTGAGTTCATCGTTACATAAATATTTCAATAGGTATCTTTCTTTCTTTTTGATTCAAACCAAAATGTACGTTAAAATAAATATAGTTTAAGTCTTTTCTAATTATTTTTATTGTGTTGTGTTTTTATTGATATATATAACTTAATTTGATATTTGTAATTTTATGGACTAGCGTGTGAGATATATTACTATTATTATTATTTGCCAGGGCATGACTGGACTTGACTTTAAGTTAATATAAATACTTGTGGTTATTTTATTTTAATTAGTGTTTTGTTACTTTTACTTTTGTTACTGCCGTGGTGGTGCTGGCGTAAGAATAGTACCCCATCCTCTCTACCCGTGGTTGCCGTAAGAGTCGGCTAAGGGATGTAATCCGGAAGATGGGCAGCAGCGTCTTCCTTGAACAATCACACCTAACTGCGCTCGCCAACCCGCCTGCCAAGCGTGACGAGTATTGGCAAAACCCCCCCAGGAGGAGGCCTATGTCCAGCAGCAGTGGACGTCCTATGGTCCCAGAAGTGTTCTGTTTAATTTAATTTAGTTTTTAAGTTTATGTCAAATTTTTTAGTTACATTTTCAATAAGACAATTAAAAAAAAGCTACAAACAAAATATCGTATCTACAATATTAGCTAATACTTTCTAGATAGGCATAAAATAATTCTACATGTGGGCGATGTGGATTGCATTGACGTCAGGAAAACAAAGCGCCCCAAGTACTTAGTTCTCGCTTAATATTATGTAGTTACGTATTTTCTTAAAGGGCCCTGCATACTCAATATTAATGAACAAGAAAACTATGACGTATTCACCACTAGAAACGAACGGTGACATAAGGCCCCCCTTTAAGCACAGTTCAAACAGAGTCAATGGTATTTCGCAATGTGACGAATTAGGACGCAGCGTCACTCGCAAGATGCAAACTGTTAAAACTAGAGAATTTATTGCAACATTTTTCCAGCCACGACTTAGTGCTGTGAATTTTTTGAAAATATATTGCTGCTACTGCTAACATCCGATTGTAAGTGTGGCTTCGAAGAGAACCGATGATTATAGCTTGAGCTGCCGGTGAAAGAAAACATCGTGAGGAAACCATAGCATGGTGGTAGGGTACTTTCTAGTACTCAGCTGGCAACCATTCGAGTTGGAAATCTATCTATATAACGGCATCTAACGGTGTGTTTCGGCACCCTCATTTGAGAGTCAGTTCCATAGTGTGTTTACCGTCTTCGACCACACCGTCATTCAATATCAGGTGAGCTGTGGTCAAATACTTAGCCTGTCAACCATGAAAAATTCGATGATGATGACGATACCATTTTAGGCTGTTTTTATTTTTAAATGCATATAGTCTTACGTCTGACGGCCATCGGCAGATGTTAAGCGAAAATGCGGTCTACGATAGAGCACGTTTCGCCTAGAAGAAACCGATTCACACGCAACTTGAAGGCACCCTGATTGAATTCATCAGGGAACACCCTAGTTTTTTTAGTTAGTTGTTTTAGTTTAGTTTTAGAGTTTAGCAGTTCTTACAATGAAGGTGGAATCAAACCATTTAGTTTACTATTTTCGAACGTACCATCGCTGAGCTATTGTCAATTATCTTTTTTTTTTCTTTTTTTTAATGTTGTAGGACACATTACACACAGCGCCATCTAACCCCAAACTAAGCAGAGCTTGTGTGATGGTTGTCAGATAACTGATAGAATACATGAATACTTTTTTTTTTGTAAATACATACTTATAATACATACAGAACACCCAGGCACAGAACAAACATTTGTTTATACCAAACAAACATTTGTCCTTGGCGGGAATCGAACCCACGACCTACAGCTCAGGCAGACATACTCCCAATGAGCCAACAGGGCTGTCAAAGGCTGTCTAGGCTCTCAATTAGAACTATCGTCTAACGTAACGACCAAATTGAAGCTTATCTATACTTTATATACTACATACTAACGAAGCGGAAAATGTTGTTAGTTTGAACGCGCAAATCTCTAGAACTACCAGTTGGATTTGTTTTTTTAATTGTCATTTCACATAGTGACAAACTAAGCTTGTACTATGGGAACCAGATAACTCATAGAATTATTATATACTTTTGTTTTACAAATACATACAGACCACGCAAACACAACACGAATACAAATATATATATGCTTGCAATAAAAAAATAACCCCCGGATGGAAATAGAACTCAAGCCCCACAAAGCTCGCACGCTCTAATGAGGTAATTCATTTAATAGCTTATTTATTGAGGAAGGTTATAGGTTATGCACCATCACGTGACAACTCTTAAAAGTCAAAAGGTAGGTGAAACCGCCAGGCAAAGCTAGTTAGTTTAGAAAGTAGATTTAAATGCGAATAGTACAAGCTGCTTTTAAGTTAACAATACACAATAGCTTACATTTCATTCCTCAGCTCATGTATAAATATGTCAAGCGGGTTGTAAATGTTTCTGGCACATTAACACGGAAATTAAGTATGTAGTAAAAATGTAAAGGCGACGAAATTGTCGGACCCTTTGTGCTCAGAATTATGTTTCAAATAAAATCTTGCTTCAACGATGCTCTAGATTACAAAACGCCTTCCGTTTTTATGACAGTTGCAATATGAGTTACGGAATCTATACACTAGCAACCTTTTACACGACTGCCCAAAAAAAAGGTGTGTAATGTTTTCATGTAGTTACTTTATTCTGCCATAAGTTTTAAATGCTTGAAGAGATTTGGATGTATGGAGTATCATTATAATCCTGAGTACAGACTATAAAGTTTTTGAAAAGAAAAAAAAATTGTAGGCTTTCGTGTTTTTCTTTAAATTTTCTTAATTTAGCGCGTTCGTTCGTCATAGTCTGAATTAAGTTTCCATGGAAAGAAAATTTTTAAAAGTATTCCGGAAATATCTATATTCGGGAAATACTACATGTTTATCTTCTAGGGATTTTTATATGAGCTTCAGAGCTAATATACTTTATAGCTATTTAAATATAAATAAAATTATGTTCGTTGGTAAGCACACAGAGCTTGAAAACGGAACCGGATTAGATCTTTATTTTTTTAAATGTTCGTAATGCTTCGAATCACATTTTTTTATTTGGTGTTAGATTTCCTTAGCAGGAGGTCATTTAGGCAGATACCACCGCAGTACCAGATATTCTGCCGCCAAGCAGTAGTGTGTAAATATTATTATAGCTGTTGAGACTATCCATCGAAAGTCTCAAAGTAATGAGCGCCTAAGCAGCGATTCCCTGGACTTTATTGTGCTACCCAAAGTTCTGTGTACTGATGTAATGGTCATTGCCATGGGTTACCTCTTACCATCAGTAGATTCTCGTTTATCAAATTACTTGTCCTCACGGTAAGAAATAACGCCTGTCTATGTCTTGCAACGGTAAAAAGAACTTGAGTAACAAAACAAAATCCAGATGCCGTTCAAATCGGAACACAGTAATGTTATACACTACTTCTTAGCGATAGAATATCTAATACTGCGGTGGTACCTACTACACAACCTCCTGCTAGAAGATCTATAATCTACTTAAACCGTATCCAAATCCGTTGCGTAGTTTAAAGCAACAAAGCGAACAAACACACGAAATGCGACTTCACTTTGTACTATTTAGTGATGCTGATACATTGCGTACTCGCAGTGGGGCCTTTCGCTCTCCCACACGCCGCTTTCCACGTGGCCTCCATTTAAGGCTGTACTGGTTACGCAACCCAAATGCACAATACCATCACGGAGCCACAGTACAATAACGGCAGAAAGGAATGTTGCGATAAACACTGCGCTTGATAGTTTTAAAGGTAATAAAAAACTATAGCAACTACTTACGTACTTTATATACATTTTTGTTTTTCTTATATTGTTTATTGATAATACTATCTATTACATTAAACATTTATGCCATTTATACAAATAATATTTTGTTGTTTTTGCAGTACCGTAGGGCCCCAAACTAGGCAAGCCTGTATCTTGGTAAATCGGGTGTAGGTACTTCTGCGGGACTCATGTATATCACGGGGAATATCTTAAAATCTACTTTATTCGAGTCAGTAAACAATAATAAGTACATATTGACTCCCCAGATCAGCCTTGAAATGTTGTAGCGATGTTAGCCCAGTCGGTTCACACGCTGAAGGGCGTAGGTTCAAACCCTAATTGGCTTGAGTGAAGGAAAACATGGTGAGGAAACTATAGAGTGGTGGTAGGGTACTTTTTAGTATTCGACTGGCTAGCTACCACCCTCAAGTTGAAAATTTGTCGTTAAGCATCTAACGGTGTGTTCCAGCAGCAACCTCACTTGAGAGCCAGTTCCATTCCAGGTTAAGTGTGTTTACCATCTTCGACCACACCGTCATTAAAGATCAGGTGAGCTGTGATCAAACATTAAGCTAGCTAAAAAAGTATAAAAATAAGAAATGTCCCACCGCTGGTCGTCTCTTCTTGCTAGACCCACTCGACCTTATCTTGCTTCGCACTAAATAGTCAAAGTCAAAGTATTCGATATAATTAAACGTTACTAACCCCGCATAAGTAAAACGAAAATAAAAAACTATATAGTAATGATGATCGCTTTTGACTATACAGATTTTTCTTCAGTGATATTTACTCCGAGTCGAGTGAGTCTAGCAAGAAGAGACGTCCAACAGTGGGACAGTTTATTGTGTGTATAGTGAGATGTTTACTTTTTCGACGTAAGTATATTTTAAGATGTTTCACGTGATATAATTCTCAATTGAACTGCATGAGAGGTATAGTATATCTTCTTACATGATAGTAATTGTTGCCTACGAGAAATTGCCACACAAGAAGAAGTAATGCCATTGCGTTGACCACTTTTAGAGCGTGGACTTATTTGATTTTTTGTTTAAAATAAAACTCGTTATATATCTGCAGAAAGATCTTAAAAAGAATATTCAACAAATTGCAGGTAAACAAAAAAGGCACAAAAGGCTAAAGTGAACTGTTTGAGACTTCCACGTATTCACAATATTATGCGTATGATCATTTTCACGATAACACTGCTATAGTGAAATCGCAAGACCAAGTTTGTCTTTCCCTACTAAAGCAACTATGTCAATACTTACCGAATAGGCCTTAATTCTCTCCGGGTCGACGTCGTGCAAGCGGGCCTGGGCTCGCGGCGACGACGAGACCATGATCCACGGTCACGATCCACCCACCATTGATCACGGTCTATGATCCAGTTGGCATCGATCACGATCGACTAAGTTTAGTCGACCTGATGTGCAATAACAGTGTGATCCAATATCCAATCACAATTCACTACGATTTGGCATTAAACACTAATGATCCCCGCCTAGCTAAGATGTCGATCCACTATTTATTATTTATTTGAAACGACGATCCACTGTGATCATTGGATTATATGCAACAGATAAGGAAGCAAACATACTTCATTCATCACATCAATATATCACTGCACAACTTTTTGGGTTGAACACATTTTATTTCGGTTGATTAAATATGAAGCTTTACGAAACAAATTAAAGTGTTGTTGTTAGTGTTTTAACAAATTTTAGTCAACCAAAGCACATTAGAATGTTGATGAAATGGATTGTACAATTCATTAATAAATTCATTAGAAAATCATCCTTCATTATACATTTACCAAACTATTACTGAATTATTTGTCAAACCATGAATTTGACAGGTTCCTGTCAAATTCATTAGAATTATGTAGAATTTTGTTTTTGTATGTTCGTGTTTGTTCGGTTCTGCCTGATATAAGATATAAGCAGTAGTGCGGTCTAAGATGGAGCACAATCTAGAAAAAACATAATCTAGATTTGGAGACTCTCATATTGTACCTCATAGGGAATACAGAGTTCCACAACCTCGCTGTGACATTAGCAAATGTGGAATCAAAACACTTATCTATCTCTACATAGTATAAAACAAAGTCACTTAGAAACTGAAACTTTAAACTACGCAACTGATTTTAATGCGGTTTTCATCAATAGACAGAGTGATTCAAGAGGAAGGTTTATGTGTTTAATACATGCATATGCAACACATTAGTATCTACATTCCACCCGTGCGAAGCCGGGGCGGGTCGTGAGTTTTACATATATAGGGAATATCGACCATGTTTGGATGACGCTCTGGTCGTCTGATAATAAAAAAGGCGGAGGTGGAATCAAATTTCAAACGTCACAATTTCTTTCAAATTTCAAATGTAGATATATTCAGTAAAGTGTGCCTATTACGCACAAGCATTTCATAAATTAAAAGTTATTTGGAAGTCTGTTATTAAAATATCACATAAACAAAGGTAATGCACTAGTATTATAGTAATTGGTGTACCGTGGTAACTGGCTTACTTAATTGTTCTTGCACTAATAACGTAACATATTACGAGCACAAAAGTGGAACAGTGGTTGTGTCATATTACAGCACACTTTAGATCGAGTATGTTTGATAGAAATATCGGGAAATCGTAAAAAGTAATCGTGTTTTTATGGTTGAGGCTAGGTGTTGTTAAGTGACGGTGTGGTCGATGATGGTAAATACACCTGGGTTGGAATGAAAATGCCACTCAAGAGGCTGCTGGAACCCACCGTTAGATGCTTGGCGACAGATTTTCAACATGAGGCTGGTACCTAGCCAGCAGAGTACTACAAAGTACCACTATGCTAAGGTTTCCCCACGATGTTTTCCTTCACCGGCTCAAGGTTGGGTCATTTAACCCACGCCGCCCGGCGTGTGAACCAACAGCGCTAACCACTGAGCTAACTTGCATCAAAATTGCATCAAATTTG
This sequence comes from Biston stratarius, assembly GCA_950106695.1. Lineage (NCBI taxonomy): Eukaryota > Metazoa > Arthropoda > Insecta > Lepidoptera > Geometridae > Biston > Biston stratarius. Next base: position 26,477,106 of record OX467106.1, read on the forward strand.
AGTTCACAAATTTAATAAGTCAAATTAAAAAAAAATACTTCATAGGGTTATATTTCCCAAAAAAATACGGGACTAAAAAATTGGGAGTAAAACCGCAGAACGCAAATTCTTCATAACAAATGTAAAAATATCATAAAACCCTGTCGGCTCGATATAACCTTTCCAATAACTCTGTTTATTTACTACTTAGGTCTTACTATAAGTAATCTATCAATCTAGATATCCTTCTCCTGGCATATTGATACAATCATTCATCTTCCTATCACTTAGGTATTTGCTATATTTACCACACTGTTATTATATGAGTATACGAAAATACGAATTATACAAAATGATATTTTATAGGTAACACTACATATTATAAAACAAAGACGTCTGCCGCGTCCGTTTGTCTGTCTGTTCGCGATAAACTTAAAAACTACTGAACGACTTATCATGTAAGTTTCACCAATAGATAGAGTGATTCATGAGGAAGGTTTAGGTATATAATTTGTCAAGATTTTGGGTAAATTGGTTGAAATATGACGATAATTGTAGGAAGTGTCGGAAAAAGTCAAGCTACCTGGGAGCTTTCATCGAAAACGCTACCTAAGCCCTTTGAGATATTACAAAACAATGCATGGTGGGATAATCCTCTTTTATAGATCTACAAAAAAGTCTTCGGTGGCATATATCTACCTTTTAGGAATATATATAAATATACTATACCTATTCTTAGAACCCTTGTAAAAGCCGGGGCGGGTCGCCAGAAAAAAATGAATCCCTGTTTTCCTTGGTCACGCCATAACTGGAGAACGACACATTACCGATTTCATTTTTTTTAAAGTTTTATTATACTTTGTAGAAGAATATTTAGAAGTTTTATTTATCTTTAAAAAAACTTTAAGACTATTTTAACTTCGCGCGTTTGATGAAGCTAAGACAGAACAACGTCATTAAGAATATACATATTACTCAACATTGTATGTTGGCTAAGTTTCTCTGTCTATTTTTTCTAACCAAAGCGAAGATTTTAATAACATTTAGATAGAAAGATATCGGTGTACGAATATTTATGTAGACAGCTACAATAACGTCAGGAAAAATGAAATGTTGCGTGTGTTGTACATTATTTATACACTGATTTTAATGTATATTTAACCGATTTAACAAAGGAGGAGGTTCTTAATTCGGTTGTATGTTTTTTTATCTTTGTTACCTCTGAACTTCGACATTTATAAAACGATTTGGAAAAATATACTTTCAGATTGGCCTTATAGATATTTCATCACAACTGGTTGAGTAGTTTGATTTTTAAACCAAAATAACTAAAAAATATGTTATCAAAGTAAATGAAATTGCGTATTTTTCTTTCCTGTGACTTTTCAGTATTGTTAACGGTTACTGGAATAGTCCCAATAAACTGCCTTCTCTCCGGCTTCATCATCAGATGACGATGAAAAACGAAGGCACACACTGGAACCCCGTAATAAAACAATGTAACGTAGCTGTGTTTAGGCTTCAAGGAATGAGTGGGTTTTTTCTTGTTGTAAATATTGTTATGAACACATTCCTAGTCAATAACATTATTTCTAAGAAAATACAAAGACTTAGTAATACAAAAAGTATTATACTTATAAAAACCAAAGTATTAGTATGTATACATATGTAATTTTAGATAAAATGTCGATCAACTTTGTATAAGAACGTATAGATTAGAACGAAAAGGTTTTTTTAAAATACTAATAGCTGTGTGACCACAGCTCACTAGATGTTAAGGACGGTGTGATCGATGATGGTGAACACACCTGCCTTGGAATGGAACTGGCTCTCTAGTGAGGCTGCCGGAACACACCGTTAGATGCTTAGTGGCAGATTTTTTAGCTGGACGGCGGTAGTTAGCTACGCGATTACTAGAAAGTACTGCGACGCTCTCACGGTGTTTTTCTTCACCGAAAGCCAAAAGCCGGAAGGTTTGAACCAAAGGAACCAAATTTCTTCGGCGTATGAACCGACCGCTCTAACCACTGAACTATCATCACTAAGATTCACTCATGTGAAATGTAGATTACTTTTGAATGCAAACGTTGCTCTGAAATATCTACAGCGTAATAAGCAACTAGGTTAACTAGGCTCGGCATCCACAAACTAGTAATTATTCTGTGATCATATATAAATGTCAGGAAACTATAGACACTTTTTCCAGATTTAAGGCTACGAACATGCATTTAATTCTGCAAAATCTTTGCTGTGCGAACGACAGAGAAGGTAAAACTAAACGTGGTAACTGGTATTAACGTTACCAAGGTCAATAATTATGAAATACACGCTGCCATTGTATAAATACTTTTAATCGATGTCTTGTATGCATTTTTTTAAAATGTAAAAGTAATGTGACGTGCGAGACGTTTTCCTGATTGTAAGACATAACGTCTGTCCATGACCATTGCCGTGGTGGTGCCGGCGTAAGAATTGTACCCCACCCTCTCCACCCGTGGTTGCCGTAAGAGTCGGCTAAGGGATGTAATCCGGAAGATGGGCAGCAGCGTCTTCATTGAACAATCACACCTAACTGCGCTCGCCAACCCGCCTGCCAAGCGTGGCCAGTATTGGCAAAACCCCCCAGAAGGAGGCCTATGTCCAGCAGTGGACGTCCTATAGCTGATGATGTGATGATCATTGCAGCGATACACAAAACAAAGTATTTGAGTTGCAAAACAAAGTCCAGGACGTCGCTGCTTTAACGCTCATTACTCTGAGACTTTCGATGGTTAGACTAAACAGCCTTGTAATTTCGCTAGCTGCAGTACCCTTCAAACCGGAACACAGTAATGTTTACACACTACTGCTTGGCGGTAGAATATCTAGAACTGCGGTGGTACCTACCTAGACGACCTCCTGCTAAAAAGATCTACCACCAATTAGTAATTAATTGATGCGAGTAAAATAAAGAAGGGCAAACGGCAGTATTAGTAGAAAGGCTAAGAAATACAATTAAAAAGCAAACCAAATCATAAATTAAAAATGGTAGACTACGTTATAGAAAAAACAGAAATAGTAAGTAGGTACTTTAGAAAATTCTATGAGTTTGCGCGCAAACGTGAACATGAGGTTCGTTAAAAACCAGACACGCGTGTATAGTAAGTGGATTTCGAAATAAATAAAATAAATTTTATTTTGTCCACCAGACAATAAGAGTTATAAAAACACTTTTTGTTTTTACCAACTGGACGTAATACACAATTCGTCATAATAATAGAGATTATTAACTATAGCAGAAAATAGTAATAAAGGCCCCGAATACAGAAATGTTCATAGAAATTGTCAACTAAAGCGGGAAATAGTCATACAGATTTTCACTATAGCGGGTAATATTCTTAGAGATGTTTAACTATAGCGGAGAATCGTCAGAGATTATCAAATATAGCGGAAAATAATAATAGATATTGTCAACAGTAACGGTTAATAGTAACAAAGACCCCACCTACAGCGTGAAATATACATATTATATTCATAGAAAATAATACTGATGCAACGACAAGTAGTTTCCAAAAAATTCAAATTTTTCGAAAGATTTATTTTACGCAATGATATGCGCAGATATATCCTTATGGAAATTAAGTGATCTTACATTTAAAAAACTCCTGGAACAAATTCCTGATGAATATACTCGCTTACTGATTTATGTAAATTTAAATATGCTCCAATTACAACCTGTGATGTTGAAAGATCACTAAGTCAGTACAAGTCATTATTTCGTCCAAACAGAATGTCTTTCAATTATGAAAATTAAAAAAGACATGCGATCATTTACTCTATTTCAAATAATGTAAATTTTCCAGGAGCTAAGTAAATGTGTATAATTGTGAATGTAATAGAGTTTTTTTTTTAACATTGCTATTTTTTTATTACATATTTATTTCATATTTTAGATTTTTCAGTCCATATATTATCATTTTTATTACGTGTTATTTCTTGTATTATGACGTACATGAGTGTAACATGCTTGTTTTCAATGGCTTCTTGCATAAATAAGCGCTTTGTGGTATGTTTCGCGTGAATATGCCTCGTAACAGTCTAGAAGCATCACAAGCTGCTGCGTTAATATACCTATATTGGACAAGCTCATTGGAATATCTCCTTCAAGGGCTGTAGGGCGTGGGTTCGATTCCCACCAGGACAAACATTTACGCACGATAAATGTTTGTTCTGTATGTATTATAAGTATGTATTTACAACAAAAAAAGGTATATAAAGCCTTAGTTCATTTGGTAGTTCTTCTGAGCGTGGGTTCGATTCCCACACAAGACAAACATTTATGTGACGAAGGTATTTACGAGGAAAGATAATAAATATTCTATTAGCTATCTGGTTCCCATAGTACAAGCTTTGCTTAGTTTGGGGCTAGAGGGCGCTGTGTGATCCGACGATAAATAAAAATTAATTTTTAATATTTTCCATGTATACATTATTATTTAAAATACATCTGACTGAGTAGTAATTTATATTTGTAGGTTTCCATTTTCCATTATTGGCGTTCAAAATGATTTATGTAATAAGCTACTTCGATAGCGGCCTAAGTTTCTACAGCCGTTTTTAATGAAATTATGTAATACTTGTAAATCACTCTTCTTAGCAGGAGGTCGTCTAGGTAGGTACCAAACATCACTGTGTTCCGGTTTTAAGGGTACAGCAACTAGCGAAATTACAGGGCTGTTGAGACTAACATTGAAATTCTAAGAGTAATAAGCGCCAAAGCAGCGATGCCCTGGACTTTGTTCTTCTACTCAAAGTTGTGTGTATCGCTACAATGGTCATGGTTACAATCAGAAGAGTGTAGGGCCTCGTACGTCACATTACTTTTACATAAAAATAATGCAAGACATAATGAATAAAAAACAATATGTCAATATAAAAAAATATTGTCAACACAAAAATATGTCGATAAAGACTTTCACTATTAATTGCCGGTTCTCAATATTTTCACTAAAACGAATGAAATTTCTGGACTTCAAATATAAATAAAAAGCATGGCGAATAGCCTTCCGAATAATATTTCAGATTCTTTTCGAGAAAAATAAAACTTCAGTTTGGGATGTTTCTAAACTCCGGTTATCTTTTTAATCGTTTAAATCTTTGTTTCAAACAACAAAGAAAAATATGACTGGCGGTTTGTAACGTTACCCTATTTTTCCTTTAAGTTTTTTCTTCAGCTTAGTCGAATTTGAAGCTGTTTCAGCTACATTTTCCTCTAGATAGTAATGAGAGACTTTGCGCCTCGGGGACATTTTGTCTTGCTCCAATTTCCGGATTTCTAACACGAAGACGGAGAGAACCCTAATTAAAATAGGGGAAAATTAATATCCGCCAGTCACCCACCGCTAAAGGACATTGCGCAGCTAAAAATATTTAACCGACAAATACCAACAAAAGTATGTTAACTCGCATTTTCTTCTACGGTAAAATCGGTTAATCGGTTCTGTGAAGATATTTTTAACTTCTTTTTAATAGTTTATGTTTTATTATACTTGTGTGTATTAGAGTGTTCGTGCGTGTGTATGTGTGTTTGTACGTGCGTGCGAGCGTTTGTGTATGTATAGGTATTTAAGTAGCTGTGGTAGCTATGTTATAGTATTACTTAAGTTTTTGTTATTTTGAGTTTTGGCGGGAACGCATCGTGTCGCCCCATTGTATTTTTTTTTTTCAAAACTAGTGTTTTTCATGTGTTTATGCATAAAAATAGTGGTGTTTTATTCATAAAGTGCCGAATTACAAGCGCGAGTGTGGGAGAATGATATAATGTGGTTAAACATGACTTTTCGTGTTGCTTCCAAAACTCCATCCAGAAGCTTATAGTAAAGTCGCCACTACTTTACTAAGGCATGACTTGATTTGACTGGTACCGACTGGACTTGACCAAGACTAGACTTTGACTGTAATTTTTTTTATTTTTTTTTATTTTTAATGTCTGGCAGGCTAGGTGTTTGACCACAACTCACCTGATGTTAAGTGACGTGTGGTCGAAGATGCTAAAGCACACCTAGCCTAGAATGGAACTGGCTCTCAAGTGAGGCTGCCGGAACATACCGTTAGATGCTTGGCGGCAGATTTTCAACTTGAGGGTGGTAGCTAGCTAGCCGAGTACTAGAAAGTACTCTACAACCACGCTATGGTTTCCTCACGATGTTTTCCTTCACCGGTAGCTCAAGCTCATTATTGGGGTTTGAACCCACGCCCTTCAGCATGCGAACCGAACGCGCTATCATCGCTACAAAAATAGTCATTCAAATCATCAAAAAAAAATAAAAAACCAGTGCGCAGCCGGAATGGGTCGCTAGTTTCATATAATTTCATTGTCATCCAATTGCAATTGAACGAAAGAATTATTTACCACTATTACTAAGAATATATGGGAATCAGCTGTGTGAACGCTCAAGAAATCCTTATCACCTGTTAACGAGAGCGCGATAAGCAATCAAAGCGGATCGGTTTATCGAAAGATTATTGTATCTTCAATCGAATGATACAGTTCTATGGAATGCCTAACATCTATATATTGTTAGTGAATCAACTTAATTCTAAAACGTTTTTTTACAATAAACATTTATACACCACGAATATTTTTAAATTCACAATTTCAAATTTTTAATATATATAAGATGAGGTCGAGTAAATTTTTCTTAATATCAACAATTATCATAAATCCTGTAATAAAATTATGTTACATCTAATAAAATTCCTAATTGAATAAAAAAAGTTCTTTCCAAAGACCTAAAAAAATGTAGATATGTTTTACAGAGTCAAATAACAGAGGCACATGGGACTCGTTCCGTTTGGCGCAAAATAAGCTAAAACTGGGAGTATTTTATTCACATTGGCCTCCGTAGAGCTCTTGTGAACGATAATGTTCTGCCACCTCCAAAAAACATAGCTGTGCTAAAAACCCGGAAAAAAAATCAGACTTTTTAATTTTTTGGCATATTGATATCTGATCATTGCGTCGAATAAATTGAATATTAATAATAATTAAATAATTGAATAGAAACTACAATGGGTTGTACATTGTACAACCTGTGATTGTTAAAAAAAACGTGAATAGGTATTTCCTAGGCAAGATCCATCTTCGACCACATCGTCGCTTTCCATCAGGTGACATCGTGACCAAATGCATGCAGTTCGATGTAATAAAAAAAAAAAAAAAAACTTCAAAAGAAGAATACAAAAGATCTTAGCACACATTCGTTAACATGTTAAACTTCGTGTCTTACGGCAGTTTCCATTCTGGTTTTTTAAAAGATTTTACTCTGTTATTGTGAGAATTTCCGAAAAACAGCTGACGATAAATTTCAATGATCGATTGAATTCAATACTAAGTATTCTTACTTGCCGCGGCGGCAGGTTTCAATAGAAACTATTGGCATTGTTATTTTGTGTGAACGTTATAATACATTAGAAGTCATACCTACATCGCTCTACCTACCACAACTTTATAATTAGACAACTGTCAATTGACAATTACCGAGTTCTACCACTGTATGACTGCCCTGTTAGCTTATTTGGTAATGTGGCTTCGAGAGCTGTAAGGCTGGGTTCGATTCCCACTCTGAACAAACATTTGTGTGACGAGCATAAATGTTTATTCTGATTGTTCTATATGTAATATAAGTACTTTTGTATTTACAAAAGAAAGTTATTTGGTTCCCATAGCTAGCTTTGCCTAGTTTGGGGTTAAATGGTGCTGTGTGAAATGACCTAAGATATTTATATTTTTTATACCAAGACGAATCTCGTATTTTTTTAACAAAAATCGAAAAAATGTTATCTGTTCTATTTAAAATCATACGCATTTATTCACGTACCAACAATAATTGAGACAATTTAGTATTTCAGCAAAGATAATTCTAATGAAAGAATATTTTCTGATTTATTAAACTGAAATTATTATTGGCCCGGTGTTGTGTTCAAGGACAAAGATAAAATATTTATCTACCTGAATGATATTAAAATAATAACTTGTGTAATGTACCTAACCGAAGCTAGTCTACATTGAATAGATACTTATTATTTTTTGGGTTTTCGCCCGAATCTACCCAAATCACCCCTGGGTCTTTCATAAATAACATGAACGCTCCAAATTCTTTCCTTTGTCTGAAACAACGTTCCTATTACACAATGTTGGACATTTATCAAAATTTTCTTTCCGAGTTTTTCTCGTAAACATGCCGTGGATGTAAACAATTTTAATGCCATAAATAAAGAGTTATCGACAGGATCGCAGACAGACCAACGTAAGGCGGGAAACCTCCATAACCATGATTGAAAAAAATCTTTTAGGGACTAAAAAATAAGTTCTCTATAGCTTATATTATAGTGAAAAGTCAAGCAGAATTTCAATAATGGCAACAAAAGTGGGAATATATGTATATTGTTATTGCTTTTGACCTGCTACCCGTTGCAGTAGCGTCAGTGTATGTGTGAATAGGACTTTACAAAAAAGTATTTACGTAAAACCCACCTCGTCCTGTCCTGCGTACCTGCGACACAAACAGAAATGTTTCAATCTGTCAACGCTCATGCAACATTTTGTCGTGTCCAAAAAGTACGCGTTCAAAGTTTGCATAACTTTCGCCATCGCACTGGATTGTTTTTTTTTTGTCCTTGCAACACTTTACATTTTTGGCGGGATATTTTTTTTCTTTTGTTTAATTTTTGCAGCGAATGTAAAGAGGTGTAATGCGCGGGTGAAGTGTGTGAATACTGGCTGTTATCAGAGGCTGGCTATCTGAGTTTGTCACGGCAGATATTGTTACGGGCGATATGTTCTGATGACGATAACACTGTTTAGCGAGGGGCGTTGTGCGGGGCCATTTTGTTTTGGAAACATGTTGATAGTCCCAAGATCAATCCATAATAAAATTATTCTGTACAACTAATAAATTCAATTCAAGTCAATTAGGTAGATAAGAATCTAGGCAAAATATTACGTCAGACTGAAAATGATCACAACATCTTATTTATAAAAATATACATTCTATTAATTTAGTTACATCATAGAAGCAGCGCGATAAAAGTTACTTTTTTTATTTATAGTCACTTTATGTTATTCCGTTTTCAATCTAATTCAACTATATATTCTTCACAAAACTTACAACAGCATGCTGACGCAATCATGGCTTTATATTTAGGAAGCATCATTATACTTTTCTACGCTAGCACCAGTAAATACCTAGATTATTCAGTAGGTACATTGATATTTGTGTACTGTATAATTCAAAGGTATAAATTCTTAATGTATGTCGTCTTAATTTTTTTTAATCCGTTCATAAATGACGTAGAATCGAAGATATCGAAAAATATTTAAAAATACAACCGAATTGAGGACTCCTTTCTTTTTTGAAGTCTGTTATAAGACAATAGTGACCTTAATTCTAAGTAACTATTTTTACTATGGTAACTGGTGTGGTTTTGATACATATTTTTTTGTGTGCAAAGCAAGACGAGGCCTCGCGCTTTGTACTCAGCTTTGTCTCCATGATGAAGGCCACCGGATGAACGGAAACGCGAGTAATCCCGCATAAGTGAAACAAATTTAAGTAACTACATATATAAATAATATAAATATCTATATTAAATATCCTTGCATATCGCGACAGGAACGTGACCGCGCGGGTTCGCCACTGGCTTATATTTTGTGATTCTAAGCAAATTCATGTAGCGTACAGTTTTATTAAAATAAAGTATCTACATATTTATCTTTAACCGTAGGACTGGCTGAAGATCTAGTAATCAAACCGTGCTATGGGTGCTATTTTAAATATTGTAGGACACATTACACACAGCGCCATCTGACCCAAAACTAAGCAGAGCTTGCGTGATGGAAGTCAGATAACTGATAGAATACATAAATACTTTTTTTGTATGTAAATACATACTTATAATACATACAGTACACCCAGACACAGAACAAACATTTGTTTATACCAAACAAACATTTGTCCTTGGCGGGAATCGAACCCTACAGCTCAGGCAGGCATACTCCCAATGAGTCAATAGGGCCGTCAAACCGCCTATATACCGCCAGAGTCCTCTGTTGTAGTTAACAAGAAAGTATTCTATTCATGTGTGTATGTGTGAGTTTATTTTTTGCATTTTGCTGAGGAACATCCATCATGTACAGATGGTGCTTCAATCGCTTTTGTCTAGCTGTGGTCAGATAATATAGGGGCAGGTGCATCAAGTTTCATTCCAGGATAAACCGAAGTGTATTTGACTCTATGTACATGTAAGTCGTACTTAGTTACGGTGGGTCATAAATAGCTTTACAGGCGACGGCTAGACATCTGTCAGTCGTCATAAGGGTACTCATTAATCGAGCACTGAACTGACACTTAACCACCTTGACACAGAACGTGTGAATATCTTATTTAAATATACCTAGATATACATAACCATAAATATTTATTTTCTTAACTAACCATATTTAAATCGGAAAGCTATCTAGAATGTTCTTATATTTACTGCTTTGAGAGCTGAAGGGCGTACTTTTTCTACTCCTAAGTAGTTTTCCAGTTAAAATGCAGTACAGCTGGGTCTAGGTAACGCAAGCGACTTGCAGATGTGACTTCTTGTGTCAGATTTGCACCTTGACACAGAAGGCACCGAAGACATTGACATGAAACCATTCAGTAAAGACGAAGTTTTTCTAAAAAATTCCATTTTTATTAGTCATTGTTGCGAAATTAGTAGCATTCATTAAATGGCAATTATTTCGCTATTTCAGTTTATTCGCAATATACCTAATTGCCGTCGCAATTACAAATGAACTTTGCCGTTGTAAGAAATTGGGTGTATATTAATGTTTTGTTCTAAACGCTATGATGTACCGCGTGGTATTCTTATTTCAGACTAGCTTACGCCCGCGACTTCGTACGCGCTGACTTTAGAATTGAGTTCAAAGATAAATTATATATTATATAGAATTAATCAAAATCCTTTCTTAGCGGATGCCTACGTCATAACATCTACCTGCATGCCAAATTTCAGCCCGATCCGTCCAGTGGTTTGGGCTGTGCGTTGATAGATCACTATGTCAGTCAGTCAGTCAGTCAGTCAGTCAGTCAGTCACCTTTGAGTTATATATATTTAGATAGATGAAGTGTGTGTGGTAGCCACCACCGTCAATTATTTGACGTAAGCTGTAGTTAATTACCTAGCTTGTCAGACTTCAAAACTTCAGACTTCACACCTAAAAATATATGCATGTATATATATAACTCGTGCAAACTCTAAAAAAACCAGTTCCTTCGAGGCAAGCGTGCTCCATCGTAGACCATAACGTTCCTTAACATCAAGCAGACACGAACCTATTAGGAATTAAAAAAAGTTAGAACTTTACAACTGTAGTGATTTATCAAAGAATTTTTTTTTTTGATAAATCACTACAATTTAATAAAAATTGCTTTATATATTAAAAAACCTTAATCTTCAACTTTTGACGTAATACGTAAGTATGAGTTTTTTTTTGTTTATACGTCTTTGATAATGATGTGGGCAGGTATATTCCTCTCCAGTGTGAACTCAGTCGCACGCCGGCTTCGTTAATGATCGGACTTATTTAAGAATGATAAGACGTTGTTATTAGAAAACGATTTATTTAAAGGAAAAAAAAAATAAACAAATTTATTGTTCCTAATTTTACATTTAAACATAACTTAGAAATATTTTTGTAATCATCTTTTAATTGCCTTTATTCAGATACTTGATAGGTTTTAGTATTTTTTTAATTAACCTATTACTAATTCGCGCCAAAAATCCACCATCCTGTTTTTTTTTTAAACTAAGGATACTTGGGTTATTGAGGCGAATCTAACGATACCTTAATTGTCGTAATCCATTCGGCCGTTTGGAAGATACGAGATTATAAAGAAATTAATATACATACATACAAGATACGCGCGAAAAACATATATTCCTTGGCAGTCGGGTAAAAGTATACAAGAGATTTGACTTAAAATTAGACGTTTAGGTATGTTAGCTAGATCTCAATAAGCAAGATCAAAATTTGAAGTAACAGAACAGAGAGGGAATAAATAGTAAAACTGGAAACGGAATTGAGAACCTTCCGAATTCGGTAGAAAAAGGCCATTGGTATCATTTATTATTCGTATGCCAGTAACCAGTAGCTAACGACGTGGAGAAGGTAGTGATCGGTTTCCCGGGAGACCGGCTAGTTTATTCCAATCGTAAATAAACCCGTCTCGAGGGAATCTTCCCTATATATTTTTAACGTGTGTACCTACTGTATACGGCCGAATGTCAAACGATATATCTCACAAGAAGTTAAAAAAAACTTCCGACGCCAGTAACACAATACCAAATTTCGAATCGATCTCCTGTGAAAGATGCTCGATGCTTCCAGACGTTGTCTAATTTATCGCTTAGAAAAACCGGCCAAGTGCGAGTCGAACTCGCGCACGAATGGTTCCGTACCATTATCTATGAAAAAGGCAAAAAATCGCGTTTGTTGTATGGGAGCCCCCCTTGAACATTTATTTTATTCTATTTTTAGTATTTGTTGTTATAGCGGCAACAGAAATACATAATTTGTGAAAATTTTAACTGTCTAGCTATCGCGGTTCTTGAGATAGAGCCTGGTGACAGACAGAAGTCTTAGTAATAGGGCCCCGTTTTTACCCTTTGTGTACGGAACCCTAAAAACAGATTTTTTTATATATACTGTTGACAGGTGTTACATGATGGTGTGTGATACAGCTCACCTGATGTTTAGTGACGGCGAGTATGTGATGTGTATATTTTTAAGTAATTTTGTTTAAAAGAAAATTAAACTATATTTGTGAAACTGAAAAAAATAAAATTACAAACCAAAGTACGCAATTTCATTTATTTGGATGATATATATATCATCCAGTTATTTTAGTTTAACAACCAAACTACTAAACCGATTTTGATAAAAATACTATAACTAATCTGAAAGTATACCCTATCAAATAAAGAAAGAATTTTCCAAATCGGTTCATAAATTACGGAGTTCTGAGGTAACAAATATTTAAAAAACATACAACCAAATTGTGAACCTCCGAGTCGGTTAAAAAATGTAATAAATTTTCAACCAGACAGATGCGCTGCTCGATTTTTTGTACGTTTTCTATCGAATACGAACGTACAAGAATTTTCCAATACTTTTCCGCTAGGAGTACAGTTGTACTATTTTACGTTGATTACTGACATAGCGTCTTCTTCAGAACGAAAATTGGTAATCAAAGCTAAACAAACCAATTTCAACAGCTATACCATGAAAAGTTTTATGCTAAAAATACTCTTGCTTAAAACGCATATGAAAATTTTAGGGAAAGCATTGTCAGAAATTTCCATCTTAGTCGAGAAAAATAAAACGTTATACTCAAAATCTTTGTTCTATTTTCACAAACACCAGTAAAGCTTCATACAGAATTGTATTTCTCGTGAGATATAAAATAAGACTTAATATTACTTGTATTCAGGGTATAAAACGCATTTGGCAGACATTACTGTAGGAGATATTATGTAAAACAGATATCATAGATAGTTACCTGGTCTAGATTTTTTTTTTAATGGCTGACAGCCGAGGTTTTTGGCCACAACTCATCTGATGTTAAGTGACGGTGTGGTCGAAGATGGTAAAGCACACCTAGCCTGGAATAGAGCTGGCTTGAACCTACGCCCTTCGGCATGCGAACCGACCGCGCTAACCACTGAGCTATCATCGCTACAGCTATCGTTATATATACATCCATGATAACAAAAACAGTATACATTTAAAATACAGACAATATTTTAATTTAACTATTTCTGTCGGTGAAAAAGATTTCTGATACTTTCTTCCGTTACGAGTACGTGTCTCCACTCACAAACTAATCAACTAATTATTTAGAAGTACCCGCAAATAAGACTTCTTAGTGATTATCCAATTTGTGTTGCCAGCTCACCTCGAGGTGGCAAAGTCCCCAGGTGTCTCGAACTATCCCAGAGTCAGCATTTCCGCCTACGTCCAAGTTATCTCAACAATGAAGCGCCACTACTGTATTTTCCAGGTAAGACTAGCATCGATAATTTTAGTTCCTTCTTTGGCCACGTATTTATATTAGTTGGTTGGAGTGTAACCTCTATTTGTCACGTGTCTCGCAAGGTAATCTCTGTAAGGATAGCCCTGAGGGAGCTTAATTATCTACTCTTCGGTCAGTGAATCCAATCCATGCTTAATTGGATCGCCTGAGAAGTACACTCTGGTTAGACTGCAATTAAGGGCAGAAATAGTTAAGATGTATTTCTGTTTAATTCTTGTATCTACTGTATTAGATAGAAAGGCTAACTGAAATAAAACTAGAAAGAATAGACTAAAATGAATTATATAGAAATATAATTAAAATCAGAAATTTTGAAAATGTAACACAAACCAGGAATTGCTTGTACCACAAGTAGCGGCCTTCTAATAATACGACGGGATAATTTTGATCTGCTTTCTAAGGCTTAGCCATAGTTGAAATTTTTGAATTTTCTCTAATGATATGCATGTATTATGCATACATATAAACCTTCCTCTTGAATCACTCAGTCTATTGATGGAAACCGCATTAAAATCCGTTGCGTAGTTTAAAAGATCTAAGCGTACAGACGGCGGGAAGCGACTTTGTTTCATTACTATGTAGAGATTAAAACAGGTCCTCTATTCATTTCGTCTCGGCCCATACTTCAAGCATCATCAAATCAAGGCCGTCAACCATAACCATTGACAACTTTTTCATACACCTGACTGCACTTCTAATGCACCTTCAATCGCTTTCGCATCTCTTTCACTCACCTATTTTCACACACTATATTGAAAGAGACAGAAGATGAAAGGTGCAGTCTCCATGGTGACTGTACCATAGACAATATAGACACGCCAGCGCACGTACTTCCTTCTTCCTGTCCTTTATGCTCCCTCAATGGATACGAGTTGAATAATAAACTTTCGCAATGGAAATAAAAGTTATTTTTGTGTGCTTTTAGTTAGTTTTTGCTTGATCGAACGCAGAATGTTGAAATGAGTTTTGTTTTAAAAATGGAACGATAGTCTATTTTTTGCTTTTGGCGTGAATTTTTTATCTGGACATCGCGTCGGTCGAAACCTTTTGTTCATTTTACTTTTAGTTTTAGCTAGGACTTTTTTTTGGGCCATAGACTATAAAAATATTGAATTGGTCCCGTATTTTGAAGCATGAAATATTGTTACGAGAGAGGCTGGCGAGAGAAATAATATCGTAGATTATGACAAAGTCCCGATTTTAGAATTAATATTTATGGGAGTCTTCAACGTCACCTTCAGATGTCCAGCCATTTTCCTTGACACGTTACTCTTTAATATTTATTCGCATTCAAATATTGAGTAATAAAATTAAATGACGTCATTGCTTATAAATAAACAAGATACGTGACTAGAGTATTGGTAACTTCAATCTTAAACTGTTTACACAAAAATATAACTATAATAAGAATTCATACTATAGTATACGTAATTACGTTGTGCTTTCTGCATTTGCTATGCTATTCATGATTCAAGAGTACGATATTTATTTATTTACTAGCTGCATTCCGCGATGTTACCCGCTGTTCCCACATGAACACTACATTGAAGGCCTATGTGTTAATCCAGGGTGTCAGCTACCTCCATACCAAATTACATCAAAATTGTTCTAGTCGTTTGTGCTTGAAGAAGTAACAGACACTTATACTAACACAAACATTCACCTTTATAATATTAGTATAATTGTTTTAAAAATTTAAACCATTGTAGAGAATAAAATAGACGAAGGCGAGAAATACCATAGAAAAAGTTCAATTACAATAAGGTAACATATAAACATAGACATTTTTTAATGGTTGACGGGCTAAGTTTTTGACCACAGCTCACCAAATGTTAAGTGACGGCGTGGTCGAAGATGGTACACACCTAGCCTGGAATGGAACTAGTACTCAAGTGAGCCTGCCGGAACGCAACGTTAGGTGCTTTGCGACTGATTTCAACTTGAGGGTGGTAGCTAGCCAGTCGAGTACTAGAGAGTACGCCCAAAGGCTTATGAATCGACCAAAGTAACCACTGGGCTATCATAGCTACAGAACAGAGTTATCTTTCACATATTTTATTTGATGTGATAATAAGTTCTTATAGGCTGAGTAGGCAGCCCTTGGGACAGTTAATGTGCTGATCGGAGGCTATTAGGTCTAGTATGGATTGCCGGTTGTTGTTATAGAAATACGTACAAAACATACAAAAACAATGGGGATCTACAATTTAACGTGTCATCCAACGGTAGCGGTCAGAAAGAAATTACACTCACGGTCACCCATCCGCAGACTGACTGGATCATCCGTTGCTTAACATAGGTACCCGATTGATTTCAGTCTAGCTACTGTGTGATATATTTACAATAAAAAATCCCTCAATATGATTTACAATTCAAAGGGGACATTAACCTTGACTTTGTCGCCATCAGATTTTAACATTTTATGCAGTTATTAAAAATGTCAAAATCATTAAAAGCATTTTAGCATATTTTTTGACATATTGTGAAAATTTAACCGATTAATATACAATTTTTGTCATTCCTATTATTTTTTTGTCACATCTAACATATATAGTTTTTAATTCTTTTAATGTGAAATTTTGTGTTTTTTCAGTGTATATCTTTTGCGACTTTATGACATAAATGTATATCGTTACAATGTCAATAAATTAATATCAATTAAAAAAAGTAAATGTTTATAACATTGGGTCTCGTTGTGTATAATTTGGGCACAGTATCCTAAAATAAGGGCGCGCTTTACTCTAGCAACCCGTGTGGGACAGGCTTGTCGGAAAGAATGTAGAGTAGGTCGGGGAAAGAACGGCCGAACCGGTCTGCATGAGGTGGTACCTGCGAAGCACTATACTCACATGGTTACTATTTCTATCATATCTACTTGTTTTTCATCTACTTTTATAAAAGTACCTGAAGTTATAAGTTAGAAAATATGTATATCTCTACATAGTGTAAAACAAAATCGCTTCCCCCTTACCCTTCCCCCTACCTTCCACCACCCGTACGCCGATACTATTGAATACCAAGAAGTTCTTCTTGATAAAAGTCCATGACATTTTGTTAGAACGTAACTTGTACGGCTGACAATCATGTCGTGCAATATAATACCAATGTCTCTTGATTATAAGACGCATTCCACGTATCCAAGTGTCACATGAATAACACAATAAATTGTCCGTGTAATATCCCAAAAAGCTCAATTACATAAAACTTAATGACATCACAAGTAAGCGATATCTGTTTCCGAGCCAGTGCAGTGAAGTTACTAGCGAACAAATCTTTTGCAATATCATAAGTGGTTATTGTTTTGTAATAACACGAGAGTGACCGAGACCCTCTCCTGATGGTACTTTTTACTTGGTTTAAATTAGTGATAGATTGTCTAGGTAGGTACCGATATTCTGTCGTCGAGCAGTAGTATATAAATATTACTGTGTTCCGGTTTGAAGAGTACTGCAGCTAGCGAAATTACAGAGCTATTGAGACTAACCATAGAAAGTCTCAAAGTAATGAGTTTCAAAGCAGCGATGTCCTGAACTTTGCTACTCAAAGTTCTGTGTATCGCTGCAATGATCATGGACATGCGTATCTCTTACCATCATATGAGCGTCGTGGTCATATAATTACTTTATCTTAAACAAAATAACATCTGTCCGTGACCATTGCCGCGATACCCAGAACTTTGAGTAACAAAATCAAGTACATTGCTGCTTTGCCGCTCATTACTTTAAGGCATTGATGGTTGGTCTCAATAGCTAGATTATCTAGATAGAAGATTTCCTGTCCTAATTCCTGTTCCTAAGGAGTTGTACGAATTTTCTGCATCCTGCTCTCAAGTTATGGAAAATCTACATTTACATTAAAATCAAATTTAAAGAAATCACAAGAATGTAATGTCCGACGCAGCGCAGTAACGTGCGAACTAATATCTCCTGATATGTATATCAGAAGTTGTATAAGCAGCATTCTGATCCTTGAACTCTGCACTTTGCATGTATGAACCATTGCAGTATTGTCAGCGGAGTTCTGACGCCTTGCTATTCAGGTATTAAAAGCTTGCTGCGATATCTCCCTACTTTACGTATATATTTACTAAATACACAGGGTTATAAGCTTCAGCTGTACATATGGCGGAAAGGTTATTGTACTCATTATTATTAATATTTTTTGCTACGTGCGTATTCCTGTAAAACGCTATTCCTGCCCAAACTTCTTCCTTTCAAGCTTTATTCTCCTGTTAACTCATTTGGTGTATCTGCTTCAAGAGCTAGGCCATGGATTCGATTCTCACTAAGGTGAAACATTTGTGTGATGAACACAATTTTTTACTGTGTCTGTATGTTATTAAGTATTATACCAGTTTTCTGGTTCCCATATACGTATAAGCTTTCCTTATTTTGGTGTTAAATGGCTCTATGTGAAATGTCCTAGGATATTTTTTTTAGTTTTTATTCCATAGTAAAATTACTCCACGTGCTCTTGGAAATATATAAATGTATCATACCTACATATTATAAAACAAAGTCGTCTGCCGCTTCTGTCTGTTTGTTCTCGATAAATTTAAAAACTACTGAACGGTTTAGATATATAATTTGTCAAGGTTTTGTGTAATTTGGTTGAAATATGATGATAATTGTTGGAAGTGTCGGAAAAAGTCAAAATGGCAGATTTCATCGAAAACGCTGCCTAATCCCTTTGAGATATAACAAAACAATGCATGGTGGGATATTCCTCTTTTATAGATCTACAAAAAGTCCGCAGTGGCATATATCTACCTTTTAAAGATAGCTTACTACGAGTATACCCATTTTTACTACCTGTGCGAAACTCAGTAAAGATTGTACTTTTTGTAATCCGAAATTGAAAGACACGGAAGAAGAATCTGTAGTTATTAATTAACAATTGTGTTACCGACCATATGACCGTGTACGCAGAGGAACAGGCAGTAGTTACCTACTACTGAAGGTTTTCCTGTCTGACGGATGTCGAACGCTCTTATAAATACTTTCCTTTATCTCCGAGACAAAGACATATTGTTTAAAATAAAGAATTTTAGCCGCGACTTTGTTTTGGTACTCAAAGTTCTGTGTATCGCTGCAATGGTCATGGACATGCGTTATCTTATTATTTTTACATTATAAAAATCTCTGTAATCGTATGAGAAAGAAATGAAAGCCTTCTATGTGTCAAATACAATGCTTATTTAAAATACGTTAAATATTTTAACTTATCTCCAATATATTTCGAAATTTCCTTGATAACTTTAGCCGTTGAACCTTGAAACTTATCAAAGCGTTTGCTTTCCTATCTCAACAACCTTACCCAACTCAACACCTAGCAAAAGTGTCAGAAAAAACAAATGGCTACTTCTCAACTCGACCATCCCGTCATCGGCTAATTACCCGAATACTCAAGAAGGAGGTAACGCTTTTCTTGCATGTACATCTAAATATTATGTATTTTTGTCTGTTAGTCCGTTCCTTAGTACCTCGTTTAGTCTTTTAAAAAGCTATTCGTTAAACAGTATCAGTACGGAGAAAGTTCGCAATTAGGTAGTATTTCTTTGTATGTTACTTCAGTTTTCCATCATTATAAACCATATAAAAAGCTCTCCCGGCATTTTCTAGTGGGCAGTTTCCAAAGAACTCTGCAAAATGGTATACTTTTTACACGACTATAAAAAAGAGTGTAATGTTTTCAAGATTCATGTATCTTTATTCCATCATAATTAAATGCCTGAACAGATTTGGATGTATCGTTGGAATCCTTACATCAGTGTTATACATTTTTTGAAACAAAAAGTGAGCAAAACGACAATTGTTTTTAATTGAGCTTATGAAAGGGTATTCACCCACGAAATCTGTCTCCGTATAGGATTGTAATTGTTGTAATTGATAATTTCAATATTTCAAACAACCCACAGTGATCTAGACATTTAAATCAAAATAATACGCGCATATCTAGTAAAAAAACCGGACATGTTTCTTTCAAAACAAAACAAAATAATAAGCCTCACGTTTCTGCGGGCTCAGACCTCCAGAGAACCCTCTAAATACCTAATGTAAAGCTTTATACGATCACATAGTACATAGGACTTTGTACCTAAACAGGTGAATACTTAATTATTGAAATCGCTGAACCGGCTAGCGCCATATCTGGAGTGGAACATGATTAAGTAATAGTTAGTACTCAGGTAAATGGCGATGGGTAGGGAACATGATAAGAGCACAAACAAATAGAGTAAAATCGTGACATGACGGTACCCTAGAGAAGGTAAACGGACAATAGCGACCGCAGACAAGGTGGGATGACGACATCAGGCAAGTGGGAGGAGTGATGAGGAACAGAGTGGCTTCGGAAAGACGCGAATGAAAAAGTGGCAAACAGATCAGCAAAAACTACTAGAATAAGATTTAATATTTTATGTTGTACAAGATCTGAATATATTATTACTATTGCTATATTATTATTATTAATCGGGTAAAGTGGAAATAACGAATTTCGCAGACACCAAATAATTAAAATTTTAGAAAGAGTTGGTACCCTAACCTGTCTTAGAAATCTACGCTACAAAGTTACATGTTGTAACAGGACGGAGCTTAGTAAAGTTGGTGGAATGGCTTAGCGCTATATTTAATGACGGCTTAAGAACTCAATCTAGCTCTGGTATTTCTTCGTAGTTCATTCTGAACTAGTTGTGACAACTGGATTTACCCTTGGTTTTCATAAATTTTCCAAAGCAAGAATTTATTGTTCTCTTGATGCACTCTACTATCTTGTCAATCGTAAAAAGTAACAAACAGAGAGAGAGAGGGACAGCGAGAATCATTTTTGCATTTATTTATTTACATATATCTAATAATTAATTACACAAATAAGTATGCAGTTTGATATAATAATCTACTATGGGTCAAACATTTTTTTAAATGACAGGATATGTATTTCACCACAGCTCAATTGATTTTAAGTGATGATGTATGTGGCCAAAGATGGTAAACACACTTAGCCTGATATGAAACTGGCTCTCAAGTGAAGCTCCCGGTACACCGTAAGATGCTTGGGGGCAGATTTCCAAGTAGAGGGTGGTAGCAAGCTAGCCGAGTACTAGGAAGTACCCTACCACTACATGCTATAATTTCCTCACGATGTTTTCTTTCACTGGTAACTCAAGCTCATTATTGGGGCTTGAACCCACGCCCTTCGGCGTGCGAACCAGCTATTATCGCTACAAAAATGTTTTCATATGTTTGCTTTACAAGCTTTCATTTAGATTGTCATGAAAACTAACATATACTTTGATAAATCGAAAAATCATATCGTCCAAAACATGTAATAAAAATGCCGACAAACCAGATAGTGGAAGTAATGAAACAAATCAAAACTTAGCGGCCATTTCTTCGAAAAACTCCTAAAAATGTGTCGTGCGCAGTTGATTGATCAGTTATCAGAAAGTATCAGAGAAGAGAACGCGCCAAACTTTACGCCCGCTCTGAACAAAATCATATACCAACCTCCACTTTCAAAGTTCAGCGGAAATACTGTGAGATCTCTATACTCAAGTTAGTCGATCACAAAATGTTACGCGACTATGAACCTTATTACACCGGTATACAATAATACTGTCGCTTAGAATATACTTCAGTAAATAGCAATAAGAGTACGCCCGTATATCAATAAAACAGATATGTTTTTTATAACAGAAATTAACGCGAGTAAATCCCTCAAAAATGAAGATGAAGTTTCATTATCGTGACAAAATCAAAATGGTTTGTATATGATTATTTTTTTTAACTAAAGTGCAATTACAAGAATTTGAGGCTTATCACAGCTCCTTGAGCATAATTTAACGATAAATAATACATATATAATGTAACTCTTTTTAAGATGTACATCATCAATAACAAAGAGAGCAGTATACTCATATAAGTTATCCTATTCTTTAGCATGTTATCGATATAAAACAACCTTTGACCATATAAATGGAAATGGTTACTTTGAACCAGCACTTTGAAGCGAATCTTAATTTAAAACTATTGATAACTTAAACGTTTTGTTTGAAACTTTGTTTTTTATGATTGACAGGCTAGGTTTTGGACTAACTTTTGTTTGTGTGGTCGAAGATGCTAACACACCTAGCCAGGAATAAACTGGCTATTAAGAGAGGTCGCCGGAAAACACCGCTAGGTGCTTAGCGATAGACTTACAACTCTTATGTGGTAGCTAGCCAGCCGAGTACTAGAAAGTACCACCGTGCTATGATTTCTTGATGATATTTTACTTCACCGGTAGTTGAGGTTTGACCCCACGCCATTCGGCGTGTGACACGAACGCGCTTACCACTGAGCTATCATCGGTACAAATACTTTAAGTAACAACCGTTAAGCTATGATAAAGCCTTCTCGCGGCTTATAATTCTTAACTGTGTTATAATAAAGCACTAATAGCACGCCGTCGGGCATAAAGTTTGGCGAAAACTACTTTCTGGTTCCCGCGAGGTTACATTCGCGCTTCCGAGGCAACATTTTATGAATCTACCCTCGGGCGGACACATTTTTCTCTCTGAATGGTAGTCCAAGGAAGTTTTTGATTACCTGTTATTACAGGCAGTTTAGAAGTTAGGTTGGTTTTAAGTATGTTTCTATATTTTAATACAAAGTTATAACATAATGTTTTAATCAAATCTAAAAAAAAAAACAATACAAAAATATGATGGTATTTACTGGTAAGCAATGAATTGTTATACTGATAAAAGTTAAAAAAAAAAAAAAAACAAGGTAAAATAATAGAATTTTATTATTCGATAATGTTTATGACGGTATATGACATTCTTACAAAATACGGCAGTGTGCCAAGCAAAGTTCAGCAAAAAAATTTTTAAAAACTATCATAAACAACTATAAGCCGTGTGACGTTTTCATGTTTGTAGAATAATTCTACTAAAATAGTATAGCAATGATAGCTCAGTGGTTAGAAAGGTCGGTTCACACGCCGAAGGGTGTGGGTTCAAACCCAACAATGACCTTGAGGAAGAAGGAAAACATCGTGAGGAAACCATAGCATGGTGGTAGGTTAATTTTAATACTCGGTTGGCTAGCTACCACCCTCAAGTAGAAAATCTGGCGCCAAGCACCTAACAGTGTGTTCCGGCAGCCTCACTTGAGAGCCAGTACTATTCCAGGCCAGGTGTGATTTACCATATTCGGCCCCATCGTCACTTAAAAACAGGTGAGTTGTGTTCGAACATCTAGGTTATCAACCATAAAAAGTATAATCTGTGTTTAATTATAATTTTATTTGGTTGTCAAAAATAAACTTTAAGTACGTCTTCATAACAGTCAAAGTTTGCAAAAAATAATTATGTTGCTAAAATAAGTGGCCATTCATAATAGTTATTAGCTATTCATTTAACAGTCCACGTTCATAACTAAATTTACGTAATAGTTTCCGAGAACTCTCTTAATTCTAACACAAACGTGTCGCTCTGGCATTTCGCTTAAATATTCATTTTATATTGAGTTAGAAATTTGAACACTAATAGGTAGCTAATTTGTTTAATGAATGCGTTTCGTTGCATAAAAACTAATTGTGGATGACGGAATAATTTCGAAACTATAAATGTTGTTTATCCACAAGGTGTTTCGAACCAAATTCTATTCTATTCACTTGGTGGTAATGTCCTTAGCAGGTTACGTCTAGGTAGGTGCCACCGCTGTGCCAGATATTCTGCAACCTGCACATAGGACACAAGTCTAAGGCACTGTACGGGTTCTCGTCCCTGCAACACGAAGGCCACCCGCACGCACATACCACTGAATACTTAGAAGTTTCATCTCTGTTTTCAATACGGACAGGCACGTTGTCGTCTCAAGAAACTTTTTGACTTAAAACACTTTTTATTTCACACGTGTCATCTTTGTTCGTCATGCTCATTACTTTGAGACATTAGATGGTTAGTCGTAACAGCCCAGTAATTTTGCTAGTTGCAGTACCCTTCGAACTGAAACACAATAATGTTTACACACTACTGCTTGGCGACAGAATATCTGGCACTACAGTGGTATCTACCCAGACGACCTCTCGCTAAGATCTACCACCAAGTAATTAATTAAGTAATTTTGGAAGTTTTTTTTTGACCACATCTCACCTGAATTCAAGTGGCGGTGTGGTCGAAAATGGTAAACCAAGCCTGGAAAGAAACTGGTTTTTCAAGTGATTGGTTTTTAGGCTAGCGACCCGCCCCGGCTTCGCACGGGTGCAATGTTGATACTACACAAAACCTCGACAAATTATATACCTAAACCTTCCTCATGAATCACTCTATCTATTGGTGAAACTCGCATGATAATCCGTTTAGTAGTTTTTAAGTTTATCGCGAACAGACAGACAGACGCAATGGACGACTTTGTTTTATAATATGTATAGTGATATTTAGCTTGAACCCCTTCTACAGGTAAAGGCCTCCTCCAAGGATGGCCGTGTTTTCTGGATTGCATATGTACTTATTATACAGATTCAAAACTTCCCCTTGCGGTGGCCAACCCAGACTGTCAATATAGTCCAGTATTAATACCACAATACGGCATTGTTGAGTGTTCAAATTGGAACGTTGAGAAGGGTTATTTACCTTAAATAACGCCGGCACATTGAATTATTCAAAACAAACATTCACAATGTTTATTTATGACTCGGCCAAAGCCTAATTTATAACAGAATTCAAGCCGTTTATTCGACAAATGGGGTGAAATGGGGCGCACTCGCTGCGGGTAGAAATAACGACAAGAACCCCAGGATCTGCCTAATAGAACCGTCGTAGAGTGCTAGATATAAATAGAACGAAACTGTCTTGTATTCCTGAGCCTATTTTATTTTAAAGCTAGTTTTGTTTTGACTATAGAACATGAAACCGGTTCATATTAAAAGGAGGCTGCGCGATTAAACATATCTTTTGCCATGATATTGTGGATAACCCAAAAATAGGATCCAGGTAAAACTAAATCATGATATTTTTCTAACCTCTATCTATCCACACAAGCTAAAAACAAAAATTTACTCGATACCTTTACTATTTAAAAATAGTATTTTTCAAATATTTAACTTTTTTACTTAAAATTGACATACGTCACGTAAGCCAAAAAGAAAAACGAGCATACCATTCATTATCCATTTATAGGAGAATCGGGATCAATTACTTTAATCGTAATACATTTAATTAGATTTGCGAGCTACGTTTGCGTACTTCCGACGGTTAAGCAAAAGATTCTATTATAATCCTGATTCTTTTAGGTATGTTTAGGGAATAAGCATATGGGCGGAGCGCAAGTGAGTTTTTTTTTTAAGTAAACCTGCTCTTAATTTAGTCTCAAGAACGACTTTTTCAAAAGTTCATTGTTGAAAACACACTTTTTTTCTGAAACAATAACGAAAAGGTAAAATTGGTACAATGATTAACAAATAAAACTAATTAAAAGCATGTACTACCGTAGGCCCTTGAGGGCCGTAACGATTGTATCATTTAATAGAAGGTACTCTTAAAGCCGTATTCACGGAAAACCTAATTAATTTTATACCGTTCCGTGATAGATAAGATACATTTTAACTGCCCCACAAATGCCACGGACTCGGGTTTCCAGTTAATGTTTGACAAGGTTTAACTACCTGCTTAGGTACAAGTATCTTTAGTGACTGGCTAATGAACTAACCCTAATAAAGCGGGGCTAGAAATAGCTCGCAACTAACTACCCATCTAAAACTAGATTTACAAAGAGAGCTTTTAGTGAAGGATTTGAGAAAATATAACTTGATACTCGTAAACGATCGCATAGCAAACAAAAAACAACGCGGATCGCGAAAAGATAGTGTCGCCACATAATTTTCAAAACCTGTGTTTTTTTTAATTGTTTTTGTATAAAAATAGTGGTGTTTTATTCATAAAGTGTAAATGTGGGAAAGTGATATTTGTAGCGATGATAGCTCAATGGTTAGCGCGGTCGGTTCGCATGCCGAAGGGCGTGGGTTCAAACCCCAACAATGAGCTTGAGCTGCCGGTGAAGGGAAACATCGTGAGGAAACCATAGCGTGGTGGTAGGGTACTTTCTAGTACTCGGCTGGCTAGCTACCACCCTCAAGTTGAAAATCTGCCACCAAGCATCTAACGGTGTGTTCCGGCAGCCTCACTTGAGAGCCAGTTCCATTCCAGGCTAGGTGTTCTTTACCATCTTCGACCACGCTGTCACTTAACATCAGGTGAGTTGTGGTCAAACATCTAGCCTGTCAGCCATAAAAATAAAAAAAAGATATAATGTGGGGAAACGTGAATTTTCGTGTTGCTTTCAAAACTCCATCGAAGCTTGTAATAAAGTCGCCACTACTTCACTTAAGCATGACTGGACTCGACCGTGAATTACTTTAACTGTGACAGACTTACTGAACTTGATTTTTCGTGATGAAAATATTTACATAAATACTTGGCACTGACAAAAGCACTAACTGCGACGCCAAAAAATAAAAAAGCTACATTTAGTTGAGTCGTTAAAACTGTTTTAAAGCGTGAAAGCTATGTATCATTTATAGGAAGGTAAGTGGGATTTTAGTAAGTAATTATTATTTTTTATTGACATTAAATTTTATTATAAACATTGTTTTATATTGATGTGTTATATTATTTTGACATTAATAATATTTTAGACATGTATGGAATATGACTTGTAACTTTGGTATTATCAATAAAGTATTGTATAGTAGGACTTTACCGATAAATAGCGGTGTGTAAAACTGTCATCGAAACTTTATAGTTAATTAATCAATATTAACATAATTAGTTATTTGTGAACAGTAAATTTATAGTCGTTGATTTGTTGATTCATCTTTTTTAAAATCGTCTATAGTTAAATCGAATAGCATGATATATATTTTAAAATAAAAAAAAACATAAAAATTTCAAATCTATCTAAATATATATATATAACTCAAAGGTGACTGACTGACTGACTGACATAGTGATCTATCAACGCACAGCCCAAACTACTGGACGGATCGGGCTGAAATTTGGCATGCAGGTAGATATTATGACGTAGGCATCCGCTAAGAAAGGATTTTGATTAATTCTACCCCCAAGGGATAAAATAGGGGATGAAAGTTTGTATGAAACTTTGTCACTTTTAAACCGATCGGGCTGAGACTTTGCTTGCATAAAGCTACTATGACGTAGGCATCTAGCGCGGGTGAAACCGCGGGGCACAGCTAGTAAGAAATAATTGGATAAAAATAGAACAAAACTAAAATACTTAAAAGTAAACCGCCGCCCAGCATCCAACAGTGTATTGGTGTAGTAACGGTGTGGTCGAAGATGGTAAAGCACACCTAGCCTGGAATGGAACTGGCTCTCAAGTGAGGCTGCCGGAACACACCGTTAGATGCTCGGCGGCAGATTTTCAACTTGAGGGTGGTAGCTAGCCAGCCGAGTACTAGAAAGTACCCTACCACCACGCTATGGTTTCCTCACGATGTTTTCCTTCACCGGTAGAACAAGCTCATTGTTGGGGTTTGAACCCACACCCTTCGGCATGCGAACCGACCGCGCTAAACACAGAGCTATCATCGCTACAAAAAAACAAAAGGTCAGGTGTGTTCTCCATCTTAAACCACACCGTCATTTAAACTGTGGTCCTAGCATGTCAAACATAAACGTTGTATATTTTATTTATTATTATATTACGTATAACATAATATATTTTATTATATTAGTAGTCATGTTAATTAAAAACAATCATAGACGTGATGTATAGCACTTCTTACAGCAGAGTGATAAGTATTTATGTTATATTATAAATCATGAAGGTTGTCCAAAGTACTATAATAGGTACGTACTATCAACAACGTGTGTACATAACACCAAACTAAATTGGTCTCGCTGTACGCTCCAGTCGTTGGCAAATATCCGTACTCGCGTACCACATACTAATGCGGCGTACACACTACACAAGTACCTATAAGGTACACGAGTGTCAACCATGACTAACACGTTTCAAATTAAAACAATGGACAAGGTGAAACTGATTTTTACACAATTTTTGAAATTAGAAATCTACATTTTTCATGAGCAACGAAATAAAAATTATCTCTTAAATTTAACAAAAGGATAACTTTATATAAAATGTGTGCAACTTACAGATAAAAATTAATTGTCAAAATTGTTTCCTAGACGATTCTGTTTATGTAGGATTTCTTAAGAAAAAGTAGGCAATATACATACTTTTTGATTGTAAATGGGAAAATGTTTTTGTTGTATATTCTGTGATCGTATTTAAACATTCCAACAGCCGATGATTCGATTGACAAACAACATTAAAACAACAACAACACAACGCAACAACAATCCAGGGCAGTCACGATTTTGTTAGCATTTAACTTTAGAAACCCAATAAATCAGAAGGGCACATATCTAAGTTTGAGAACAATAGTAGCGAAAACAAAACGCACTTTTTATAATTAAAAAAAGATCAAAATCTCCATCAACACATCACTGTCAAATTCGAATTTGGAACACTTTCATCCTTTTTAAAAACTCGCGCGTCCAAGCTCGGCCAAGTTACGCGGCATACTGCCGAGCTAACCGGCTTACCCTACTACGAACTACAACTTGGACGAACAAAACGCTATTCTAAAGACTGTGCTCAATGGAAGGTGGCATTTGTCGTGACGTCACTTTGATTGTCCATATTGATGCTGGACGCTTGTAATAAATAATATTGAGAGATTCCTTCTTTTGTTGCGGCAATATTGTATTAGAGCGGAATAACTTTCTCACTAAACAATAATATTATTGGAACTCTAGTGTATTGGAATTTTATATTGACGTGATGAATACGAGTAGATTGTTATGTTTTATTGCTAACCGATTTCAAAAAAGAGGATTTCAATTCGGTTGTATTTCATTATTATATTTATTATTGATTTGGAAAATTCTTTTTTTATTTGAAAGGATGTACTTTCAGATTGGTCACATTCGTCAAAATCGGTTCACAGTAGTTTGATTATTAAACTAAAATAACTGAAAAAAATATGTCATTACGTTAAGTGGAATATAGTCTGAATGTAGAAGGGTAGTTTTTTGTAAAAATTATACTTAATACTTTTCCTGAGACTGAATCTTACAATCCATATAAATAAATTGTAGAACCGCAAATTTTCTTAGAATTTTAGATATTTTTTTTTAATTTTGGTTGTTTCATTTTGTTTCTTTTGTTTTGTAGTATTTTTTTATTTTATTTATTTCTGTCAACGAAAAATAATCTCGATTATTTTATGTATTAACGTATTAATTAATTAATGTATTAACGCTTGATTAGCTATCGGACTATAGCGGATCTATGATATTAAATATTGGTTTTTGAAGGTAAATGTTATACGTGACAATAAAACAAACATTTTTATAATCATCATCTAACAAACTAAGCTACTTTGCTTAGATTGTGAATAATGCTGTGAATTGTTTCCTCACGACGTTTCCATTTACCGGTAGCAAGAGCTCATCGTTGGGTTTTGAACCCACGCCCTTCGGCGTGTGTACCGATCGCGCTAAATACTGATAAATCATCGTTTTATGTTTGGTATTTTGAGAAAACATACGAAAAGACAGCGAAGGTGTAAAAGATTTCAACCTCTATGATTAGACTGCCTACAAAGCAAAAACACTACGAGGGCAGAACGATTAATCAGAAAGAATAAAATGTAGAGACTAAAAATATATTACTGTTACCATATCCAAAAAAGCACATCTTACATCCACGCAAATCGAATTTTTATTTCAAAACCACAAGTAACCTGTTGTGGCATAACGTCGTCATTGGCGGTATTATAACAACTGACTAGCGACTTTCCTCGGAATCACTTGTCATATACATGTAGAGTTACAAACTTGAGACCAATTCCACCCTGCCCATTCTACTATCGGACAGGTAGATCCAAGAACCGACACCGCTTCATGGTCGATATTCCAAAAATACGAACTAAGCGCCTCGAATCTACCTTCATTATACGAACCGCTAAACAATGGAATTTGCTGCCCGAGTGGGTGTTCCCTGATAGATACAATCTGGGTGCCTTCAAGTCGCGAGTTAATCGGTTTCTTCTAGGCGAGCGTGCTCCACCGTAGACCGCATCTTCGCTTAACATCAGGCGAGATGGCGGTCAAACGCTAGCCTATACGTCATTAAAAAAAAATTAACAATTTTTACTTTTGGTACAAAACCAATTAAAAAATATCTGCTTTTTTATATAAAAAGTTTGTTGAACCTTGACCAAATGCATAGAGCAGCCATCTTTTTTAAATTATAAATATGCTTGCGTTTGACCGTCATATCGCCCGATGTTAAGCAAAAATGCAGTCTACGATACATCTTTTTACGATTTAAGAGTTATGCCCTTAGTAAATAAATAAATATCCCCAAAAGCAAAACCAAAGCTTGTACTATAGGAATCAGTTAAGTGATAGTATACTTAAATACTTTTTTTGTAAATATATATTCACTGGCGACCCGCCCCGGCTTTGCACGGGTGCAATGTAGATACTAATGTGGTGCATACGCATGTATTATAATATATAAAGTTAGTTATACATATAAATCTTGTTCTTGAATCACTTTGTCTATAGATGGAAACCGCATTAAAATCCGTTGCGTATTTTAAAAGATCTAAGCGTACAGACGGCGGGAAGCGACTTTGTTTTATACTATGTAGAGATAAACGCATATTAACGAACCTCTCGACATTTTATTTTAGAATCGGTCTCACTTAAAAATTATGGTTAAATTTAATTTACGTTTAAAGTAACCTATTTTGCTTAAGCGTGTTTTACGTGAGCGAGTAGTTGACGGGACATTGTTAAGCATTGGTTAGTTTTAAGCAAATTAAAATATATATATTTTTATGTAAGGTCACGGTTTATTTTTTTATTCTTGAGACGCCTTTCTTTTCTATAAATTACTATAAGGTACATTATTTTAGCTGGATTTAATAAATGTGCATGTACTTTTTTTATCGCTCTTGAACTTCCCATCACTACTCAATAGCGAAGAAAATATGTTTCATTTCGAGACAATTTCCTAAAGAACTAACTTTTAAAAAATAAGTTATCTACATACAATGAAACCAATAGGAATAAGAAAATATTATAAATCCAAATTCATTTCTAAAAAGCAATCGTTTTAAAATCATAAGCTCAATACTCTACCGAGTATAATCATTTAGAAAATCATTGATTACGGAAAAAGTTACGTCTATATCTAAGAATCATTTAATTCATTCTATTTTATAGACTGCATGTAAAACAGAGCTACTAATTGCATTTCTGATTTCATTAGGGACGACACTTGCTAACTGATACTCAACGCGATTTTAATCCGTTTAAAATAGCATGCGAATTAGCATGTCGTAGGGTTTTACGTTATCTCCTCCATAATTAACATTCGTAACAGCCACATTAACATCCTGGGAACATTAATCAGTGGCTTTCGGTGGTTCCAGGCCCACTTGGTATTCTAATGTATTCATTAAAATGGCCCATGGACCAACCTATGCAAATACATAATGGCCGATAGTTGGCTGCCTAAACTAATAACATAATGTGTGTTTTAATTATTAAAGGGAATTCTAATAACAGTGAATATTAATAACGCTTTAGAGGGGTGACCTGTTTTTCGCATAATATTATTTGTCATAAAGTTGTTCTGCATAAATATTTTGTAGTCATTATTGGTATTTGAATGAGCATATTTTTTCGTAGTCATACATACGTATATTGCCCTATTATTTGCTTGTTATAAAATAAATGGCTAAAATTTATATTGATATTTGACACGCTTTTTTCTATAAGCGTTATAGTTGTATGTCTTTGCCCTATTAACTCATATTTATGCGACGATAAATGTTTGTTCTGTGTCCGAGTGTTTTGTATGTATTTACAAAAAAATAGTATATAAGTATTCTACCTGTTATATGGATTCCATAGTACAAGCTTTGCTTAGTTTCGGGCTAGATGGCGCTAAGTGAAATGTCCTCCGATGATTATTTATTTAGATGCAATACAAAATTAGATAGTAGATAATGCGGCAAATCGGTCCTAGAGTCACATGTGTATTAAATACCAAGATAGTACTGTCGTAAAATTATGTGACTATCAATAGTTAGGGCTACCTTAGGTTGTGGATTTCAAATGCATGTTCATTAACATTAGAACTCACGATATTATTGTTGCTGATTAAATATAATAAAAAATAATAAGAAGTAAAATTGATTATGGTAAATGATTTTCAAAATTAGGACTAACAATATTATGCAAAAACTATTATGAACAGTGATAGCATTGTAGACGCTATATACCAGTCATAGAGTGGGTTTCGTTTTGTAGCTCTATCTTCTAAAACAGCGGTTCTCAAACTTTTTTGACAACGGAGCTTTTCTTGAAAGCGAAATATTTGACGAAGCCCTAAAGTAATCAAAAACTGTTTTATGTGTCTTTTTTATTGTCAGTTGAGTCAGTATTGGACTGTTGACTATTTTCCTGGCTGAAATGTCGCGCTCCGATATAACGCATTTTACTACTACTCTTTTACACTTTTAGTTATTTCTTTAACTTTATGTTGGAATATTTATATATAATTAAAGTAACATTTAAATATTTCTTTTCATTAGGACCAGTATTTTCGTGGAATCCTCACAGAAGCTTTGCCCTAGTGATCCGCGAAACACATTTTAAGTACGGCGGTTCTATAACATCGTATTTCAGTAAAATATATTCAACTTTTGTATTTTCGCTGTGTACGTCACGATTTTCATATTTTATGTATTTGACCTTTTTCTTTAGAAATTGAATTTAAATTGATTTCAGTAAATCAGTAATATTTATTGGCCATAAATAACAATAACGTTACAGGCAAGTCACTTGTACAAAATAAATCTCAAAATTACATTTTAACGAATGAAGCTCATACTATAATTAATTAATAAGTGAACCTTAACGAACATACTTCTGTTTACAGGCAGGCTCCGTTTACGTGTTATACATTAATGAGGATTCCGAGAACCTCATTGACATAATTATATTCATTTAATTTGTGAAAAGGATTGCTTTCAAAGAATTTTTTAATAGTGTTTTTAAATTCGGTAGGATTTAATTCTGTAATACACTTAGGCAATTTATTATACATTAATATTTCGGCGTGACGACCCAGCTTTTCAACTTTACCTTACCTAGTCCACGGCGCGGCCAGCTTTTCTTCGTTTCTCAAGTTATATTTTGGGAATATGAGATAAGTATTAATATCATAACACATCTTCGGTGAAAATACAGCTATTTGTTAAGATTTGCCGTGGTGGTGCCGGCGTAAGAATAGTACCCCACCCTCTCTACCCGTGGTTGCCGTAAGAGTCGGCTAATGGATGTAATCCGGAAGATGGGCAGCAGCGTCTTCCTTGAACAATCACACCTAACTGCGCTCGCCAACCCGCCTGCCAAGCGTGGCGAGTATTGGCAAAACCCCCCCCAGGAGGAGGCCTATGTCCAGCAGTGGACGTCCTATGGCTGATGATGTGATGTGTTAGGATTCGGAAGATAAAGCTCAATATAGGTGGAATAGACATCACTTTTGACCATTTTTGAGTTGCAGAACTTTCATAGACGACTCTGCATAATTTCTGTGCAAACCCTAAAAATTACAACATCTTGCACTGATATAAGTAAATGTAGATGCAAGTGAAATATAAGATTAAATAACTTAGTGCCGACTCACAAGAAGTTTCTGAACGATAATGAAGTCACTAAGTATTCATATAGCACTTATTTTGTTCTAACCTATTTATAGAAATCGTTTTCAGAAAGCTTGGTAGCTTTTCTTTTTCAAGAAAATGGAATAAGGTGTGTATTTTTTTCTATCGTTCGGAATTACATATTTTCTGGAGATTAACTATTGCTGAAACCTTTAGTGGGAAAAATGATTTCAGAATTGATTCGAGGAACAGTATTCAACCCTCGTACATTGGCTTTGATTTTAAAATTGAGTTTCATCTGTAAGTGATATTAAATAAATTCTATTATATATTCAATAGAAATCGAATCACTTAAATAGAAATCGAACACAAAATATTAAACGCTTTTATTTCACACAAGCGACCCGCCCCGGCTTCGCACGTAGACACTAATGTGGTGCATATGCATGCATGATACGCATAAATCTTCCTCTTGAATCACTCTGTCTATTGATGGAAACCGCATTAAAATCCGTTGCGTAGTTTAAAAGATCTAAGCGTACAGACGGCGGGAAGCGACTTTGTTTTGTACTATGTAGAGAAGAAATAGAGAGAAGTTGTAGAATTGTTTTTAAAAAAAAATTCGGATCACTACCTTTAGTATCCAAGATCGTATAATACTATTATAGTGGTACTTGTTGGTAATACTTTACTATTTTGTCAATATTTGTAAACATTTGACGTCAAAGACCGTTTCATCGATACTAAACTAGAGATATGTCGCTTGACTGCCTCAAAGAGCGTTTAGCCTTTAAAATCTTCCGTAGTCTAAGTCAAGGCCACCAATGCTTCAATTTCCGTCAATTCCTCCCAATTTCCACCCTCATTTCTTCCAATTTAAAATTCCTCAGTCTTCATCCTGCCTTGTTAACGAAGTAGGTAACGTATTTCCCTAAACCCTGGAGTGCTTAGCATTCCCTCTCCGTGCTTTCACAGATGATTTTTATTTCAAAAGCTATGAAATGTTATATTGCTCCTGTGAGAATAAAATGTACATAATAAATTATGGGTTTTACGAGAAATTTTAACAGCGAAACACGTGTACGTGATTAGGTTTTGAGTGAAAAAGAAATAGTCACTTATAAACTAGAAGTGATACACACTAATTTCCCAATTTACCTGAATGCAGGCCACATTAACAAGCAAGCAAGCTAGCTCCAAGAAAGCTTGCTTCATCTAGGTATACCGCATGGCGGCGAAACGCAAGACCACTTTTTTTTTTAAATGTCACTTCTTTTTTAATTTAAGAGGAAATAAAGTTAAGTTAACCTCACATTACATCACATCATCAGCCATTGAACGTCCACTGCTCGACATAGGCCTCCTCCTGGGGGGGTTTTGCCAATACTCGCCACGCTTGGCAGGCGGGTTGGCGAGCGCAGTTAGGTGTGATTGTTCAAGGAAGACGCTGCTGCCCATCTTCCGGATTACATTCCTTAGCTGACTCTTACGGCAACCACGGGTAGAGAGGGTGGGGTACTATTCTTACGCCGGCACCACCACGGCACATAAGCAAATAAGAATAACGAAGAATAATAAATTATTGAAGGAAACAAAAAACACGGCTGCGTTGAAAAAATGGAACCATTACGATGCCATACTGTTTCTTTATTTAAAAAAAGCCTTCTCTCTTTTTTTAAATTGCAAATAGGCTTGCGTTAGACCGCCAACTCGCCTGATGTAAACTCATGTTAAGCGAAGATGCGGTCTACGGTGGAGCATGCTCGCCTAGAAGAAACCGATTCACTCGCGACTTGAAGGTACATTGTATCTATCAGGGAACACCCACTCGGGCAGCAAATTCCATTGTTTAAGAGTTCGTACAATGAAGCTAGATTCGAACCGTGCCTCTTGGTATAATGTAAGGATTCTAACGAACAATAGACATCCGAATCTCTTTAGGCATTTAAAAGTTGTGGTAGAAAGAAACTCATATAAATATACATGAACCCTGAATATATTGCACTCTTTTTTGGGACAGTCATAATGACTTAGGCCGTTCTTAGGGTTTTCTCCAAATAAACGTCAGCATTTTGGTCACGTGTGAAGAAGTGGATATAATCTCGTGTAAATATCTGTGTACATGAATATATTGAACAACAGCTCAAATGTATCCCCAAATAAGGTATTAGAGATTATCCAGATTCCTTATCGGACAGGTTCTGTCCAAGTACTCGGAACAGCGTCAGTTGAATAAAATGTTAAATTCTAAGAATTGTGACATTTTCTCTTAATTTAGTAAAGGTTAATGAATGTCACTTGAGCGGAAAAGATCAAAGCGTCAATGACATTACGCTAATAATCATAAATCACGGAGTAACAAGGCCAATCACGGCTTCGGATCAAAAATGAATAATGAATAGGTTTGTAACCGATAACTTCATTTGTGCGAGTCAGAAAATTACCGTTCGCTAAATTTTATCAAGATCAAAATATTCTGTTACCAAGCAGTAATGCGTAACCAATACTGCCACATATCATTCAATGCTAAAAAGTTCCGCATGTATCATGAATATCGGTCCAGCAATTTGTTTGTGGCCGAAATTTATTTTACTCAGTGGTAGATTTCCTTAGCAGGAGGTCGTCTAGGTAGGTACCACCGCAGTACCAGATATTCTGTCACCAAGCAGTAGTGTGTAAACATTACTGTGTCCCGGTTTGAAGGGTACTGTAGCTAGCGAAATTACAGGGCTATTAAGACTAACCATCTAGTCTCAAAGTAATGAGCGCCAAGGCAGCGATGCCCTGGACTTTGTTTTACTACTCAAAGTTCTGTGTATCGCTGCAATGGTCATGGACAGGCGTTGTCTCTTAAACATCAGGAGAGCGCCTCGTTCGTCTCATTAGTGTTACATTACAAAAAAAAAGTAGATTTCTTCTGATTACATCTTGCATAAAGTAAACATGCTGTAGGACGACACACGCGTGAAAATCGATTCGGAAAGTTAAGATAAAAGTAGATAGATAAAACAAAATACAGTTTCTAACTATAATCGTTAGGCTTATCTAAAAAAGTACAGTATAAGTTATATAATACCTACTAAGTATGTAATTTTTTTTAAATATCTACAACTGGTTGGCACGCATCCCTAGTTCGTCACTTTTATCAATCTATTCAAGGTTTGTCTGGAAGAATTTTTGCTCTTTGAGGAGCACCGCTTTTAGTTATAGTATTTATAGTTTGTCTATTTAAAGTATATTTTTTTCTTTTTATGAAAACTTTTATACATACGGAACACCCAGACATAGAACAAACATTAATCGTAACACAAATGATTGTCCTAGGTTGAAATCGAACTCGGCGTGAGTTCGATTTCAGATCTCAAAGTAGATATTGTTTTTTTTTTTTTATTTATATTATGTAGGCTTGCGTTTGACCGCTATACGCGTGATGTTAAGCGAAGACGAGGTTTACGATGGAGCTCTTTACGCTCGCCTAGAAAAAACCGATTCACTCGCGACTAGAAGGCACTCAGATTGTTTCTATCAGGGAACACTAGCAAATTCCATTGTTTAGCCGTTCGTACAATGAAAGTGGATTCAAACCGTTTAGTTCGAGTTTTTGGACAAAACATGAAACCATGAAGCGGAACCGCTTTTTAAAGCTAACTACCAATACTACCAACCAATACCAACTATAGGTAGGTACTACCAATAAGCCAACAGGGCCGTCATCATTTGTTACACTCCTTCAATAATCACAGTATTACGAACAATATGTGGTGTTACATATTGTTCGTACCTACATTTTCAGAAAGCCAGACGGAATGAGCGAAATTATAACCAGAAAAGAGTGGATAAACATACAAGAGCTCACAAAGGGGTAACGGTGGATTATGTACAGACACAACAGACGTGTAGACCAATTGTATTATGTACGTAGCGTACGTGTGTGTGCTATAGATGTTTTGTGATGATGTGTCATTTCAAAGCTATTTTTGGAGCGTGACGCTGTTCTACCAAAAAAATATTAGGTAGTTTTGGTGCTAACGTAAAAAAAACACATTGATTATTGTTCAAAACTTGCATTTTCAGAGTTCCGTGACTCGAAAGGAAAAAATATATTTGTTGTATAGAATCACTTTGTTGTCCCTCTGCCAGGACAATATAAATCAAATACTAGTCATTATTATTCCAAGTTTACCTAGAAATGACTTGAAATTTGACATTTGACAAAAAGGCAGACAAGTATAAGATAAAATTCGAAAATTATTTAATTTGTCATTTTCAAATTTACATTTGCAGAATATTTTTTAACAACAAAATTAAGTTTTGTCCTTCAATATGACTCATCTTTTAATTAGACCAATATTCTGAGTTTTTTGTGGCAAAAATTCATTCTCTCTCGCACTTTTCCGATATTTAGTATTCAAATACATGAAATCGCGGCAGAATACTTGATTCGATTAGAAGCACGAATGTACTTATGAAATATATTGTAATAAAACGTCTTTTTTTCTTATTCCAAAATTTCTTAAAGCTTCATGTTAAGTCTACTGTTAACGTGAAGTATGGCTTAGACTTGACTGTAATTTGCTTTGCATAACTTACCCTGTGACTTGTTCGATAATTCTTTTGATATAATACGTAATTAAAATAATACGACGAAACCGTCATCTATACATGACGGACCCTAAGTATGTTCAAATTGCAACACTTTTTTGCAAAGCGATAACAACGAGGATATGAAAGTCAGGCCAGAGTCCATTCCCATTAAGTACAATTTATAGGTGTCTTTAAATCCAAAGCAAACAGATTCCTTCTAAGAAATTGTACTCTCTCCATCCCAGACCAAATTACAGTTTAGCAACAGACAGGGTCTCGACAAACGAAATCTTACTTTGAGTTAAAAAAAAAAAAAATTGGCAAATACGCAATGTGCAATCGTATATTTTGGGAGGAAAGAACAAATGAAAAAAAACCTTGTTTGCATTGCACGAAACTCGTTTTTTAATCTGTTTTACAACAACATTTTATTTTATTTATCTGTGGCTTCCGTATTAGTTGCATCACTAGAATAAATAATACTCGTATAACAAGCCGAAGAGTTTAAAAAATCTATAACCCGAGTGCGATTAAAATATAACTTTTTAAACACATTTATTATTCTTAATTAAAGAACATATAACTTATATATATTTTTGTAATCCTCTTTTAATTTCCTTTATTTTGATACCCCACTCAATAAGTTTTGGGTATTTTTTTTTTTATTAACGTATTATATTTCGCTCTAAAAATCTGCCATTCTGTTGCTTTTGTTGCTAAGAACAACTTATAACGAATTGTCTTTAAAACCCAAGAAAACCATCCAGCCGTTTAGAAGATATGAGGTAATAAAGAAATTTACATACATACAAGATACACGCGAAAAACATAACCCTTCCTTGGCAGTCGGATAAAAACCAGTGGCATTTCGTGCGTTTTTATTAACTTAATTCTACGCAACCTTTCTATCATTTAGAGAATTCCTTCTGAAAGGTTTCGTCCGTATGAAACCGAAAAGTTGAGAAAGTAATCTATTTTCAAACTGCAACACAAACATTAAGCCACTGAAAATCTGAAAAAGCTATGCTCAAAGGACGTAGTTACGCGAAAGCTAAAGCGAATCAAAAAGTTTACAGTAGCATTTCCCTCGCAGGCTCACCTTTTTCAACCCAGTTTTTTTTGTATCTGTATGCATTAAAGGATGATTCATGCTTCACCGGGCCGTTCCGTGACGAGCCGGGCCAACTAAATGGACGAACAATTTATATTTGAACGGCACACAAAACATTTATTTACTCTTTGTCGTGATAAATAGAATTAGGCTAAAATTTTGTAAGTTGGTATAATAATTTTTAGTTTTTCACGATAAAATTGATTCATCATCATCAGCCATAGGAAGTCCACCACTGGACATAGGCTTCTTCCTGGGGAGGGGTTTTGCCAATACTTGCCACAACGCTGCTGCCCATCTTCCGTATTACATCCCTTAGCCGACTCTTATGGCTACCACGGGTAGAGAAGGTGGGGTACAATTCTTAGGCCGGCACCACCACGGCACGGCGTCTCATAATTGCATTACAAATTTTATTCAAATCAACTATCAAATTTAAAATGTTATGTAGTGTTAGTGCGACTGACAAATTTCACGTGTGTTTATCATTCAAAACTCTACGGTCATGGTCAAAATATAGAGTATATTTTTAATGTTCAATAATTATAAAGGTTTTTCTGATCCAGACTCAGCCCGACACGTTGTAAAAGCCTCCACTGTTGATTCTCCATTCAACAGTTCTGCTCGCCGACATAGTTTTAATAAGATTTAAAATCCAAAAACAAAAAGAATGAACGGTACAGATAATAGGGATGCAAATGATTTCTTTTTGTTTGACGTTTAAAAGAAAACGACAATGAATATTTAAACTTATTTTAAGAGAGCCAGGCGGCGTGAAATGGCGGTAAATATAAGAGTTTTATTGTGGTCAGTAATATCAATGTACTACGAAGTGAATGACGTGATCCGAACACTCGGATTGTACTGTAGAGTAGTGTATACACCTCGATCAGTACTAAACAAAAATGTGTAGAGAATTTTATGATTCGAAATAGAACTAATCAAAATTATTTTTATCGATCATTAAAGTTTTTTTATTCATGACAAGCTAGGTATTTAACCACAGCTAACCTAATGTTATGTGACAGTGTGGTCGAAGATACTAAAGCAAACCTAGTTTGCAATGGAACTGGTTGTCAAGCGAGGCAGCCGAATACACGACAGATTTTCAAGTTGAGGGTGGTAGCTAGCCAGCCGAGTACTAGAAAATACCGTACCACCATGCTATGGTTTCCTCACGATGTTTTCCCACACTTACAAACACACTTAGCCTGAATGGAACTGGCTCTTAAGTAACGAACAACAAAGTTATCTACAGAACCATCACGCAGATTAGTTGGACGTTTTGCACATACTTTTTATGTTTTGAAGTGAGTTGTGGTCAAACACATAGCCAGTCAGCGTTAAAAAAAATCTTCTAGGTAAATAGAACTTTATAACAATTTTTCGAATTTGATGATAGGCTTGTGTGTGTGAATGTTATCGTACGCGCAGTGAACACACGTATAAAACTATTGAAGAGAATGGTAAAAAGATATGAGACATTCCTAACGCACGAGAATAGGGTTGTGCCCACTAGGAATAAAACGGATAAATTCGAGTTTCTAATGGTTAATAATGTATGTAGGTAACAAAAAACAAAATTGTTTTATAGACAATGATGATAATTTTTATTTTTAGAAAATAAATTCTACAAAATTAAGCATTCTGTATTACACCAAACATAAGAACGCCACTGCTGTTTTTGAAATTTTTGTAGAACAACTGCAATACAGATATGATCGTTTCACACGACATGACGTCATTCAGACGCCAAAGCAATAATGGCCGTTTTCGCAGTAAAATGTTGATTCGCTTTTGACATTGTAAAACATGAATGTATATTTATATTTTTTTAAAAGAACACATATTTTTTTTCTAAACTAGATCAAGCTACAAAATGACCACTTTTTATTATTTAGTTGTGTAGCCTATTTATTACTCCAATGGTATTCCTGTGGTGATGGTAACCGATTTTATTCCATTTTTCGTGTAGTCATGGTAATTCAAACATAACCTAATCTACCAAATAAAAGAATCTGCTGTTATTTATAATAATCGACAGCCCTGTTGGTTCATTGGGAGTGTGTCTGCCTGAGCTGTAGGGCGTGGGTTCGATTCCCGTCAAGGACAAATGTTTGTTCTGTGTCTGGGTGTTCTGTATGTATTATAAGTATGTATTTACAAAAAAAAAGTATTTATGTATTCTATCAGTTATCTGACTTCCATCACACAAGCTCTGCTTAGTTTGGGGTCAGATGGCGCTGTGTGTAATTTGTCCTACAATATTTATTTATTTATTTATAAATACATTAATACGAATGCATGTAATGTAAGCATGTAGGTAAGGAAAAAGCTTTCCCAATAAGTATCTGAGCCAAGAGTAAAAACAAGCGATACGAGTAGCTACTCTCTCCGCAGTGGCCATAAAACCCATCATTTTTACATTCAAACACTTTTCCCCAATAAGAGCCTATATCCTGCCACTTTCCCCAGGGAAGTAAATTGGATCTTATTCCACCAACATGAATGTTACCGATCGTAAACTTCTTTACCTGTGTTGGGAAAGTAAAACTAAAGTACGATTAAAAATCTCTATATTTTCGGTAAATACATTTACTTAAAAAAAAATTTTGCCTAATGTTGTGTCTGTTTTTTGTTAGATACCTCATTGTTATTACAATCTAGCCTGATTGAGACTAATAAGTAATTTTAACATAACTTAAGTTGAATAAATCGAAGAATGCGTCCATCAACACTTTTCTTGCTGTTTCTATTAAGGTGAAGACACTTTGTTCATGTGTTCTGTAATATGGAGTACTCACTGACATTAACTAACTTAATTCACTAACTCAAAAGGTTTTTAGTATTCTCACTATGTCCGTGTTACTATAATAATGCTTAAAGTTAATTTATACTTAAAATAACCTGCCTCATTTCCACGCAAAACACTTCCCGTCTCCGGGAAGTTCGCAGACCATTTCAAACCATAAGTTAACTTTAAGAAATGTTGATTAGTAAGACCCTAATGTCATTTTCAATATTTTTGGGGTTGTAAACCGTCTGACTTCTAATCTGGAGGGTATGGGTTCCAATCCTTCATTACGTCGATTCGATGTCGAGAGACGGTCTGCGCCCAGCAGTGGATAGTTTAAGGAAAAAAAAAACAGTCGAACATATAACCTCCTCC
The DNA here is from genome assembly GCA_950106695.1 of Biston stratarius. Classification (NCBI taxonomy): domain Eukaryota; kingdom Metazoa; phylum Arthropoda; class Insecta; order Lepidoptera; family Geometridae; genus Biston; species Biston stratarius. The sequence continues at coordinate 26,519,830 of OX467106.1, forward strand.
TTTTTTGAAGTCCGTTAAAATACAGGGTAAACCGGTAGAAAGCAAAATTTTAAAACATTTCATTGTGAGTATACGTTGCATTAGGTACTAATGAAAAACGATAAGTACCAAACAGAACTACCTACTATATTAGCTTTAATTATGGTCTCTCATACAATAAAACAAATGCGACACGGCTTAAACAAAAAAAAAAACCGTGATTGGAACTATCTGCGCTCTTTTTCATTTAGATGCGAGTTGACACGTAAGTAACAATAGTTGTAGAAAAAAACTTTGGAATTAATTTGCCAACGCTTTTAGCTTATAATCTCGTAGGCAGCTTTTTAATACGTTTAGCTCAATATAACTGAAATATTTGTAGACTTTCGGTCTAATTATCCTAAATAATGATGACCGCAACCTTTGAAATAAATAAACATAATTATAAAAGGGTAATATTGGCACAGCCAGCCATTATATGGCGTTTAATGGCGGAGTAATTCATTTTAGACAATAATAACAATAAAAAATCTAAAAAACGGAGATCAAAGCACCTAGTGTTTTTATGGGATAAAAATCTGAGTTAATTTCACCTCCACACCGTTTCAAATAAGTTTGTTCTCACTGTAAAAGTTATTTATAAAAACCACTATTTATTCTGTTTCATAACCCTTTTAATTTATGAAAAATGTTATATTTCGATAGAGTTTAAATAGTTAGAGTGATGGATAGATGAACTTTTTATTGTTCACACCAAGGATTATTTATCTTATGCAATAGAAAAATAAAATAACTGTAACTGGCTGTTGAATAACCGAGGAACTTGTTTAGTTTAAATCTCATCCGAGCTTTTCAAACTAAAAAAATAGTTTCTTTTTCTTCCTTGAAAATACCAGATTGAAACTTTTTGTATTTAAAATTTGTACACCGTACATTTGTACATTTATTTAATTTTTTATACATATTTTTTGTATTTACTGTTATGCGAAAATATTTTTTTTTCTCATGTTTCTTATAGCTTCCGTTTCATATACTTATATGACTAAATCTTGTATATCTTGACGGAAGATCTTCTATTAAACATTTCGTTATATTTTTATTATATCTTCCTATACTTTCCAACTAGATTATAAATTTGACATTTCTATATGAAGTTCATCTAACAAGCTTTAATAAGCCACGATTTTTTACCATGTTATCCCTAACTGCTTAAAACGACATTTATCCGGCATTTCTTGATGACATATCCCGACAAGTTTCAAGCAATGAATTTCTTTATGAATTTTATTTTTTTCAAAAAATACTTCAATTTAAGTCAAACATATCCTTTTTAGAGCATCATTTTCTCCTATATATATAAATAATTTATTTTATTTAAATTTGATACGATAACAATTACCAAACCTAGATTTATAATTGAAACATACAAAGAATACATTATAAATGTGCTAACCCAAACATTGAACACATCATTGCGGAGTTATACTCCGTAACACTAGTTCACTGACCTGGTATTTCTTGATGGAGTCCATCTGTTCCTTGGTGACGTCGTGCGCTGGGGGTCGCGGAGGCGCGTCTCGCGGCACTTCCCGGGGCGGAACCGCCGGCGCCACCTTCGCCGTACCGTTCACCTGCTGATGGTGATGTTATCAGACAAGGTAACAAAATACGAAGGGACTTTTCTTTCAACTCAGGGTTACATGAAACGGCAGTACTAAACTATAGACGTAAGAACCTATACTTATATGAAGGTCTGATCACGGCAGATGTCTTTTCTCCTGGACGGTATTTTTTTCATACTTGTCAGGCTAAGTGTTTGACCACAGTTCACCTGATATTACTCAAGTGAGGCTGCTGAAACACACCGTTAGGTGCTTAGCGTCAGATCTTCGAAGTGAGGGTATTTAAAAAAAATGGGATGTAAATTATTATTATTTATTTACATTTGGCAGCCTAGTTTAGAATTAATATTTTTGTAGATATTAGATTTTTGGCATTATTTTCTAGTAAGCCGGAAATTTGGTCTTAAATAAAAAAATTGCGTTGATTAAGGTACTAGACCGATTTTGTTGCAATGATAGCACAGTGGTTACCGCAGTCGGTTCACACGCCTAAGGGTTTGGGTTCAAACCTCAACAATACCCTTGAGCTGCCGGTGAAGGAAAACTTCGCGAAGAAAACATAGCATGCTGGTAGGGAATTTCCAGCAGCCTCATTTGAGAGCTAGTTCCATTCAAGGCTAGGAGTGCTTTCATCTTCGAACATACCGTCACTTAACATCAGGTGAGCTGTGGTTAAAACACAAAGCTTGTCAACCATAAAAAAACAATTTTGTAGTCAGTTTACGCTCAAATTACAATAAATAAATTGAATTCTACATTATCATGCATAGCAGGTAAGTTAGTATATACGCGTCCCACTCTATACTATTATCTTAAGAGCTCACTCATAAACACTGGTTTAAGTTAACCAATTCTTAAAATGTATTTTAAGAATTCTTAAAATGTAGTTAACAATCTTTTCGTCGATGAAAAATGTCACGTATAGAACAAACCAGGCTACTTTATAAACAATGTTTATAAGTCTTTACTTATAACAGTACAAGAAAACGTTTGTTCTACGATTTTGTCTTGCGTAGATTTCATTTAGCAAATCCCTGTTACACAACATAGTTTAATTTGCGGAATATTCGTCGAAAACACAATTCGTCGAATTACGTAAAAATCTGTAATTACAACGGAAAATACTCGAAGTTTTATCAACTATATATATATTTAACAAATAGTTGCAACTATAGCAGGAAATACTTAGTTATTTTCAATTATAACGCGAAATATTTAAAGAGATTGTCAATCATAGCGGGAAATAGTTATTAAGATTTTCGAGTATAGCGGGAAATAATCATAGAGATTGTTAACTATAGCGGTAAATAGTCATAGTTGGACGGATTGTTTTCCACAAATTTTCAGCAGACGCATAGATTACCAAAGCTTCCTTCATCATTTCTTACGGGTCAAATATAAAGTTGGTTATAGTAAGGTTAGACCATGTACTCTCCATACAGGAAGAAACTACCAGTCACTTTGGTACTGACTGTTACAAACCATTTGTGTACCACAGAGTAAAGTAAGCTTATATACTTTGTGGTATACGAAATCGTTAGGAGAAAGGGAAACGCCTGTTTTTATCCGTGTACATTCAATGATAAGCAATAAATTTTCGTAACAAGCTTAGAAACATTTTTATATTTCAAGAGACCTTGAATAATTAACATGCACTCCCTACATAATTATACCAGATTAAATCATTATTACTATATAATTTTTACAATAGAAACGCTTTAAACAAAATTATTACTTAATTTATGAGTTCACTTATTAACTAAGTAAGAGTATAATTATAGTCAGCTAAAATTATAATTATCTTCGTGACCTATACTCGCTATATATGGACAAAGATGCTTGCATAGAAAGTGCAAATACGTAGAAATATTAAAAATTACTTAGAAAAACATATTAAATTAAATAGTATCCATTCAAACCCGGTAGAAATTTGGGGCGCTCTGTTCTAGTTCCGTTTACGTTAATCTAGCAAATAATTATATGTTAGAGTTTAATTATAAGTTTCATGACAAAGTTCGTTGTTGAAGTGGCAGTGGGCAGGGCACATAGCACGCAGAACCGATGGCCGATGGGGCTGCAAAGTTCTGGAGTGGAGACCACGGACCGGCAAGCGCAGCGTAGGACGTCCACCCACAAGGTGGACAGACGACCTAATAAAGACAGCAGGAACGCGCTGGATGCGAGCCGCTTCCAACCGGTCTTTGTGGAAATCAATGGGAGAGGCCTATGTCCAGCAGTGAACGTCATACGGCTGATGATGATGATGATGATGATGATTTTACCCTCTTGAGACACATGTTTAATACAACATGACATTCGCAAATTTCGTAAAAACGGACTTTGAGTACTTTTCTATATCGACAAAAGTAATAATAATTATAATAAGGTTAATAAATAAATTTAAAGTAGTAATGTACGAAAATTGTTAATAATTTGAAAATCCCACATTAAAATAAAGTCTAAATCTTAAGTTATATACAAGCATAAACGTATTAGTAATTTATAAGGTAGATTTAACTTAATAAAAAAGTATATTACTTATAACAAACCTGCAAAAAATATTTTTGTCATACTTTAACAAATTCATGCCATGTACATATTATACTAAAATAAACATAAACTTTAACAGAATATAGTCTTTTTAGTAATGAGACGAACGAGACTCTCTCCAGATGGTATAAGTTAACGCATGTCCACGACCATTGCAGCGATACACAGTTCTTTGAGTAGCAAAACAAAGTTCAGGGCATCGCTGCTTCGGCGTTCATTGCTTTGAGACTTTATATGATTAGTCTTAACAACCCTGTAATTTCGCTAGCTGCAGTACCCTTTAAACCAGACCACAGTTTACACACTACTGCTTGGCGGCAGAACCTCTGATACTGCGGTGGTACCTACCTAGACGACTTCCTGATAAGGAAGTCTACTACGAAGTAAAATATATCCGGCATGTGTAAATATTACTTAAAGAAATAAGCAGACAAATAATTATTATGTTTGTTGGCAAAACTTATTCAGTTATTCATTGGATTCTTAGGGAATATAGGAAGTGTATCTTGTTTTCTTGCACAAGGAAAAGTATCTGGAAAAATATCCTAATGTTTCCTTACATTTAGATAATGTTTTGTTAAAGAAGGAGTAGTAAATTCACAATTATAATAACGATTTTAACACGTGAAACCTTTCCTGATGATTGAAAAAGATAGAATAAGAATGGAATATAGAATTTGAGTCATTTTAGGGTTCCGTACCGAAAGGGTAAAACGGGACCCTATTACTAAAAATTCTCTGCCCGTCCGTCTGTCTGTCTGTCCGTCTGTCACTAGGCTGTATCTTATGAACCGTGATAGTTAGACAGTAAACAATTTAGAATTTAGTATAAACGCGAACCTATTATGAATAAAGAACATTATAAACGATACATTACGTTTTTAGAATGAAGCTGTGTGGAATGGAATTCCACGTTAAAGCTACTCCATCTCACGAAGAGTACATCTATCGGTCTCAATTTGAAACCCAGGAAGAGCTGTTTGAATATATGTATAACTTGTACAAGTCTAACCCGTCGCAAAAATTTTGATTGCGAGATGCAGGCTCGTGTCGCTGATTGGTTACCGCTATGCATGTTGACGGGTATTGCTGGATAGATGTCACTATAAGTAGCAAAAATCGCTACAAATTTAAATACCGCGGACAGAAGAGCGTTTTGTGCAATAAGCGTGATTAATGAACATGATTTTAATTATAGTGATTAGATGATCATTTTGGTGATTAACTTAAATTAAATACAATTCTAATTAGTATACGTTAATTAATTACTGGGAAGCGTTGCATAATAGTAACTAAGTTGCGTTTTAAAATGATGATTCCGCACGTAAGGCTCTCTCTCATTCATTTTGTATTTTTAAATGCAAACACGTCTGCCATGTAAACGACATATCTTAATTATTACATTCTTGTAAGTAGGTATCTCGTTATCAGTAACAGTGATAAGGCAGGTGCTATTTGTGGCTTGATCTATAATTATTAATTATAATTATCTTGTACATGTAATAATCGTTAGCACAAAATCATTTTCTTAATAATTGTCGAAGTTTTATAGTCTACTAGCTATCTCACTATTTTACTATGGAAATTAACGTGGTTTACGTAAGTGATTTCGCATAAGTAAAACAAAAAGCCATCTTACTGTTGTCTCATTTCTATGACTATCTCGTTGTTGTTAACATAAGTACATTATTATGTATACATTATATATGTACGTATCTGTATTTAAATAAAGTTGATGAGTACGTTCATTTCGAATCAGCCTTGTTTTTTTATGATCTGGCCCACTGCTGGGCGCGGGCCTCTTCTCACTGTGAGAAGAGTCCATAGTTCACCAGGCTGGCCATATCTTCACACATCTTCGAGAACTCTTGGACATGTTAGTTTCCTCACGATGTTCTCCTTCACCGTTTGAAGTGAGCGGCAATACGCACTTAGAAAAAACAGAGGTGCGTGCCGTTGGATTAGAACCCAGGACCTCCAGATTGAAAGCCAGTCGATCTCCCAACTAGACTGCCGAGAGTATCTTCATTAATTACATATGACTCCAGTGAGTGCTTTTAGTCTGACTTAGTGTGTCTGGTCTTAATCTGATTCAGAAGTATTACTTTAGTCAATATCAACCGTTAAATTTACATTATCCTGCATCGTAGTATGTTTTTTTTTTCGAGCCAATCAGCACCTTTATTTTGTGTACTTTAAAATTATAAGGTATCATTGATTGATTGAGTTATGTTAAGCAAATTAAGTTTGAGAGTTAATATCTCAGAATATAAATATACCTAGATGTATATTACATTTCATATGAACTGAGGACAAACCTAGTTATATGTATTCCTAGCATAACAATTATCTAAAATTAAGCATTACGTGTTCTATGTATGTTAAATGTATTTTAGGTTATCGAAGAAGAGCTGTCACGTTTTCGTTTTTTTTTTTTTAATACTTATTACGTACTTTACTATTTTTTTATTCTAGGGGTACTTGTCAACTAAAGCCTTTAAAACTGTATTGTGCTGTTTGTTATTTCACAAACAAACAACCTTTGGTTAAATCATCCAAACTAGTTTTACGGACATTCTATCGATTGCAAAATGTATGTGACCGCAATATGGCTGACATATTTACAGTTGATTGACAGAGCCACCGTCGATTTTCTGAACAGGCCCAACTTGAAAATTTTAGTTTAGCCATTTGCCAACCATTGCAGATATGTTTGTCAAATAAGTTGTATTCAGCGATAAAATACCCATAAAACGAGTTTACATCAATATAGTATAATCCCAGGTTTTAGTGGTTATAATAGTAGTTATAGGCCAAGCCTAGGTTGCACAATCACTGGTTATGTGCAAATCTTCCGTCTTTAGGTAAAGTTAACCAAATTTTATTTAAATACGAATAAGCAAAGACAGAAAATCTGACGTCATTATGCAACTTATACTAAAAACCCACAAATCTAAAAGTTAACTAATGAATTGTTATTACCACCGCTTTTGACGTTCGAAACTGAATATAATCTTTGCAAGAATCTACTGAATAATGAATTCGCATAAAAACCCGGAAAATATTTTTTCGCAACATTTAATTACGTGTTTTGCTATACGTAGGTAATTAAAATTAAATAGAGCTAAAGATTTTTTTATAAAGGTTGGTAAGCAATCATCATTGTCCACATACTTTTATCACCAATTAGTCGTAAACTGAGCTAGCTCTCAACATTTTTGGGCAACTTTTAGTTCTTCAGGCCACCAGTTTGAGATTTAATTATATAGTATCAAGCGAGTTGGTTTTTGTAAATAAATTATGACGTACAATATTTTTTTCGATTCTTGCAAATTTAACCTCCAATTTCCTTTACCAACAATTACCAATCCCAACCACCACCCATGATGGTCCATGCCAGCGTGCGTTACCTGTAACACGCTCTTTCTGTCCACGGCACCAGGATACCTCGGGGTCTTCTTAACGACCTGGACGAACGTCTCGGGCACATCCACTGCCACCTCCCTCCCAAGGAGAACAGGCGTCGTGTCGAATCCTGGAGGCAGCTTATATGAGGCATAAACGGCCTCACGGATCAGCACAGAATCCGTCCGAGCGGAGTAGGTCACACCTTCCCTGCAGTCAAGCAAAGAATCCTCCCCGTTCGAAATCAGAAGCTGTATTTTATGATCGCTCAAGTTTGTCGAAGCGACCGATTCGGATCGGTCTGAGTCGCCGCATTTCGCCGTCTCCGATGACCGTTTGCTTTTCTTGCTGCCGTAGCTTGTTGCTGAGCCATCGGAGCTTTGAGGCAGGGATAGTAATTCAATTGTAGAATTGTTCTTGAAGCTTCCGGAGCCGTCGGAGCTCGGGCCGGAGATGTCGACAGTGCTTTGGAGGACAGTGCTCTGCTTGCTGCCGAAGCTAGTTCCGGAACCACCCGAGGATAGGAGAGGTTCGTCGTCCCTGGAGGCTCGGAGGCGTACCTGCGGGGGTCGAGGCGGTGGGTACCGTGGAGGGGTCTTGTTCCGAGCGATGAAGCTGTCAGGAACATCCACCGGCATCTCTCGGTGAGGACCTGGAAAATATCAGATATATGATTTAGGATTGTCAATTGTCGACGCCGAACTAAAGTGGAGATATTGGATCAGCAATCACGAAACTTAAATTATGTTGGCAGGACATGTCGTCAGGCAGAATGAGGGCAGGTGGACTAAGGCGTTGACGGATTGGTGGCCGCGAACTGGTAAACGGAGCGTTGGCTATCCACTAGTTCGTTGGGTACACGACATAATAAAAAACGCGGGTGGAACATTGACAAGATTGGCACTATTCTCAGATGTAGGCGATTGGCTTGTACTTTACTTGATTTGACTTGTAGCTTTGGGGTTACCATTTGTATTTGATTACGGGCTGAAGATGATGATGATGATGAAACGGTCAAAAAGGATCTCTCAAATCAGACAAATCCTTCCCATTCCTTCTCCCTCCTTACTCCCATCCAGTCGTATCAGCCGAATACGACTGCCAAAAAGGGTAGGAATGTTTTTTGAGTTTACCTTTACCACGTGTTTTGGGAAAGTGTGGTAATAATTAAGGGCGCTGGCCTACCCATAAATATAAACGATTTTTACTAAGAATAAAATGAGTGGTGAACCCTATTGTCAGTGATAACATGCCACCCGAACGCCTCTGACATTTTCGGGTTCGATTCCCACCCAAACAAACATTTATGGTATTGTTTGGGGTCAGATGTCATATGTAATGTCCAATGATATTTATTTACCTAAGTCATTCCGTTGAAAAATGTCATTGACCTTCATCAAAACAAACAGCAATTTGAGGGGTCGATCTTATAGTAATAGTTGTTCATATTGATAAATGAACAACAAGGGTGTTGTTCATTGAATTACTAAACTTCTCTGAAATGCCTTGTATAAATTGTACAGGTAAAATACGTTTGACCTTTTACATCCTCAATTTAAAACATCTTCAATTCAAGATGTGAGAAAATCTAAGTATCCATTTTGAATTTTTTAAATAATATACTTATCTATGCACTTATTACAGTAAATGTATACAAAAAAGGGTAAGGTGGATCAACCGAGATTAACCTGGTATAAATAACTAACCGTATGGCTTCATAAGCCGGTTTAATCCACATTCATCAAGTTCATTAAACTTCAATTCTAAGTAAACGTGTACATGAAAATAAGACAATCAATAGTGGAATTTATTAAAGGTATTTGAAGTGGAAAAATTGTGTAATTAGTCTAGATTGACTCAAAATACTCTATCCCACTAATATTATAAATGTCAAAGTTCGGATGGATGGATGGATGTTTGTTACTCAATCACGCCAGAACGGCTGAACAGATACTTTAGATACGTAGATACTTTAGGCCCTGGAATAAAACATAGGATACTTTTCATCATCATCATCCATCTCCACTATATCTATGCGACTGCTAATACTTTTAAACAGTCTTTAAAAAGGAGGTTCTCAATTCAGATGTATTTTGATGTATTTTGAATGAAGCCCTTTTTTTGGATAAATTATTACGTTTACGCCATTTGAGCGACACATAAGTAATGAGTAAATTGCCTAACGGTGGTCAAATGCTGTCTTACATGTACATGCTGTCCTATTATAAAAATAACATGTTTGTCTATTAATATCGTAATATAATTTACTTTGTTGTCTCAAACAAGGTTATGGAAACTCATTTATCGGTCTCGTAATCAATGAGCAAAGTGTATTGGCACAAAACCGTTAAAAAATCGCCGCTCCGAGCATTTTTATCGAATTATTGACAGTTTTCTGGACGCGCTGTTCCGTGTATAATTCTATAACCCGGGTGTAATTCTGTTATCCGGAGAGCGTCGTATCAACCAATTACCAACCGGGATCCTTTTTGTTTGCATTTTAAAATGATGATCGCTACAGTTGTTTTTGAAAAAGCCTCCTTAATAAGATTATTTTTTTAATACAAAACACGACCACTACATCTGACCACTGACTCGCCTGATGGTAAGCTATAACGTGATCGATGATGACGCGCGCAGACTCAGAAGATACCTATCCATTCTAACCTTGAAAATATCTACATTATATCTGTCATGGAACAAGAAAACCGGCAGCTTGTTCCATTCCTTGGCCATACGGATGAGAAACGTAGAGTCAAATCGATTTTAAGCGAATACACGGTCTACGATGGGGAATGTAATGGGGATAGAAAATACCGATTCACTTGCGATTTGAAGACCCAGTTTGCATCAATCGGGAAACACGCACACGCAGCGTCCAAGCCCACTGTCATCTATGCACGGGAACAACTCCAACATTAGGGATGTTGTCGATACATTGCCAGCCCAGAGAGATGTTTATAGACGCTTTTATTTAAAACGCTTCTTGAAACTCCGCGGAAAGGTAACATTCATAGATAAGACATTCCACTTTTTTAAATGTCGAAGTAATGAAAGCTTCGAGACGCTCTCTTGATGTCAAGAGATAACGTCTGTCCATGACCGTTACTACATAGAATTTTGAATAGCAAAACAAAGTCCAAGCCATCGCTGCTTTGGCGCTCATTATTTTGCGACTTTCGATAGTTAGTCTCAACAGACCTGAAATTTCGCTAGCTGCAGTACCCTTCAAACCGGAGCACAATAATGTTTACACAATACTCCTTGGCGCCAGAATATCTGGTACTGCGATGGTACCTACCAAGACGACCTCTTGCTAAGTAGATCTACCACCAAGTAACATCATACATATTTTTCTTCGAATCAGTTTTGTTTGCCAAAGCCTTTTTACTTTCTGGTAGCAAAGTCATCGGATCGCCAGTAATTAGTGGTGGATAATGAAACAAGACGATGTATACGAAGTGAACTTCCGGGTGTTTGTTTCGTTTGTTCCATTGTTCTAAAGGTCATCTGATGGCTGAAGACAAAAACTGCGATAATGAATGGAATATTTAGATTTAGATTCTAAGCAGCCACGAACTAGTGCTATATTTCTTTTTTGGTAAATTTAATGGGACAATATTAAAAACTATCTTTTGATATCTACTGTCGCACTTAAAAACACTGCTTAAAAATGTGGAAGCGTAGTTAGTTGGTTACATAAGGCTGAGAGTGGTTGCGTAGTTAGTTGGTTACATAAGGCTGAGAGGCCTGAAGGCCTCTGAAATAGCTTGACGTTTGCTGTTATAGGAGAAAGAACTACTAGGATCGGCAACAAAATGTGTCACAATTTTTCACAACACGAGCTAACCATCAGGCAAATGATCCGATTAATAGGGGTATTATTTATGACGCGTGGGCAGTCTGAATAATGACAGTTCCAATCTAGCAATCTGGTTTAATTTCATTATTTATCAGTGTCAGGACATTATTATAATCGCTGTGACTATAGCGAGAGCTGCTTTAACAAAGAACTATTTCATCGGTAGGTTATTTTCATTTGTATTTCAACTAAATTGTATTTAAAAATAAGAAGCAATTGTGTGGTTCTTGATAGCCAACATTATAGAATTACTACCATTCTTATCAAAGGGATTTAATCGCGCACAAAATCCTGTTAACTTTGTTCCGGCCTCAACATTTCGGCAATGTTGCAAAAGTTGTCATCACGAGTGGACTGGAGAGTGCGGGTCGTCTCAGTGAAAAAAATGAGGGTGTTGCGATCTCCTACCCTCATTTTGGTCTTATGAAAACGAAAGGTTGTCACCACAGCACACTACACTAACTGTATCAGCAGGCTAAATACCAGCTTGAGGCGTTGGAGTCTATTGAGAAACGTGCAAAGAAGCTCATGAGCAGCGATTCGCTTGTTCAGAAAAGGCTCCAAAGCCTGGAACATCGACGACGAAAAGTTTGCAACTCGCTGCCCGAGTCGGTGTTCCCCTAACAATCTTTGTTGTCTTGATTCTTCTAGGCAAGCGTGCTCCATCGTAGACCGCATCTTCGCTTATCATCAGGCGAGATGACGGTCAAACGCAAGCCTATATGTTATAAAAATAGGCCGTTCTGAAACTACACCGCGTTACGAGCGCTTGCTTATGACCGGAATCCACTATGCTAAAAATCTAAACCCATCTTCCCGGTCGTGTATCTTAACAGTTCGTTAACGTATGTGTTTCAATAACGTTTTATATCGGCATGCATTTCAACATTGAGGATCAGCATTTGGTAACCAATCAAAAGACCAACCAGACTTGTTCACCATGTTCTACTTCATCATTATTTAACCACGAGCGAATTGTGGTCAATAAATAGGACCCCGGAGCATTGTGGGCAAACACATGTGCTTTCAAAATATCTTTTTTAAGATGTGTTACATCTTAAAAAAGATATTTCCATATGTTACAGCTCAAAAACGTCGTCATTGGTGCAATTGGGCGTCTATAATAATAAAGTTTGGGATGGATTAGCCGAGTTGATTTGTAATCTATTGAGAAATTTTCCAAGAGGCTCATTCGCAACGGCTATCTTGTTCAGCTTCAACAGCGAACTTTGACGCAAAGTTGTTAGTCTATTGGTCTTTTATCGGATTTAATTTGGAAAAGGTGTTTCGGATTTACATAATGTAATCCTACTATCGGACAATGCCTATTCTACTATAGGACAGCCAGAAGCACGAAAAAGCGACACCGTTTAATTTTCATTCTAAAAACTATCAAATAGTGGATGTGCAAGTCGTCATTACGAGTAAATCGGTTTCTTTTAGGCAAGCTCCAAGAGAATTCTGTTAACATTAGTCGAGATGGCGGTCAAACGCAAGCCTCATCATAGAAAGTAACTCACCGGTATCCTGGGAGATGGAGAGCATCTTGAGCATGTCTTTGTCGTCATCCGGGGGCGGCGCCTTCTCTTCCTCCGCGCCCAGCACCACAATGCTGGAGCCGGAGCGACGCCGAACCCTGGAATACACATACCGACACACGTTACCATTGGAAGCAGATTTATTATACACCCTCGATCTGTGATGTACAGGGTTCTAATTTTCAAAATTCTGACCCTGAAATACACAAAAACGTTAAAGGAAGCCGACTCAGATAACAAAATGGAATTTAGTTGAGTCATTTTAATTAGGGCACTGTTTACCATAATGGAGTGTAACGGTACCTGTTACCCATTCATGCGAAGCCATGCAGAATGGAATCTAGTGTATGTCTCGCATAAACAGAATGTATGGACCAGTGGCGTATCTATTAAGGGGCTAGGCGGTGCTGTGCACCGGGGCCCTCAAGCTCAAGGGGCCCCTTGAATCCCGTCTATCAAGCAACCAGAATTTGCTATCGTTTTTCCCACCTTCAAGATATAAACATAACAGGTTACAACTGTAATAGGTAAATAAATATCGTATGACATTTCAGACAGCGCCATCTAGCGCCAAACTAAGCAAAGTTTGTACTATGGGAACCAGACAACTATATAATACTTATATACTTTTTGTAAATATATACTTATAACACATACAGAACACCCAAACACAGAACAAACATTTATGTTTACGATAAGTGTTTGTTCTGTGTCTGGGTGTTCTGTACTTCAGTATTCCATTAGTTATCTGGTTCCCATAGTACACGCTTTGCTTAGTTTGGGGCTAGATGGCGCTGTGTGAAAAGTCCTACGATATTTAGTATTGATATATTAATTATTATTATCCGTACTGAAGACTATAAATGTGACTTGCGGAGTAATCTCGTAAATTATGTAGAAAGAAAATTGTAAAGCATGCTACCCGTCTATCCATTGCACAATAATGCAACGGGCAGTGATATGGTAGATAGAGCTGGTAAAAAAAACAGTAATGTTGGTCATAAGAACAAGCACATCCGTTGCTTCTTGGGGTAACGATAGGTCTATGTAGGGTTGGCTCTTAGCAGTATGAATGACCTTGAATACACGCGAAATTATAATAAAAATATCTCTCAAAATATGTTTTTAGTTTATGGCAGTCCTGTTGACAGATTCGTATATCTGCTTTAAGAGCTGTATAGGGCGTGGGTTCGATTTCAACCCAGGCCAAAATTTTTGTAGTATAAACAAATGTTAGTTCTGTGTCTGGGTGTTCTGTATGTATTAAAAGTATGCATTGTAAAACAGTATTTAAGTATTCTTTCAGTTATCTAGTTCTCATTGTACATGCTTTGCTTAGTTTGGGGTCAGATGGCGCTGTGTGTAATTTCCTACGATATTTATTTATTTTGTATTTAATTCTTATAATCTTTCAAACAGTACGATCCCTCGCCAGATTCAGAATCATACCTAACTGCGCTAGCCGACCCGCCTGCCAAGCGTGGCGAGTATTGGGAAAACCCTCCAGGAGGAGGCCTATGTCCAGCAGTGGACGCCCTATGGCTGATGATGATGATGAATAAAGAAAGAGATTCTCAATACGACTGTATTTTTTTTTTGTTTGTTACCTCGGAACTTTCGACTGAGTGAACTGATTTTGATGATTCTCTTTTTTTTATTTGAAAGCTCTAGCATCCATGAGAAAACCATACGAAGTCGGTTTCGCTTATAGTTATCGCCGCCAATAGTTACACTAGTTTATAAGTTTATATTTTTATATCGTATCTGATATTTATCTTCATCGTCATCAGCCGTAGGACATCCACTGCTGGACATAGGGCTCCCCCATTGACTTCCATAAAGAGCGGCTGGAAGATCGCATCCAGCGCGTTCCTGCGGTCTAATAGGTATTTATCTTGGGGATGAACAATAATTTTTTATCTATCTATATTTTTTCACAAAATCTCATACATGATTGTAAAAAGAGTCACATAACGTCCAATTGGTAAACCATATAACTTTTTTGTAATGAAATCGAACAAAAAGCGTCTGAAACACTCTGATCAGTAAGGAACAGCCCTAGTAACATAGGGCCGCCACCGACGCATGACGTCATGCACGCGTAATTACAACACTAAACTTATGAAGCTATTATAGCATGTAACGGTTTTACTATAATTTCGTCTAAACTAAAGTCTAGATCAGTGTAGAACAAAAAATCATCTTTGGATTTGATTCGCGCGAACCACGAAGTGCTCCCGTCTGATCAAATAGAAACTCTTTAAATGCGCACAAAGCGAAAGAGTTTTTTTTCTTCCAAATATTTATCGATGTAGTTTTCTTTTGTTGTTGTTCTTCTCTTTTTTAAGTCTTTTATGTTGTAATGTATCGATTGTTAGTGTACAATAAAGTTATATTCTATTATATTGTTACATTTTTTTTATGAGAAAGTTATGAGACGAACAGGACGCTCTCGTGATGGTAAGATATAACGCCTGTACAAGACCATTACAGCGATACACAGAACTACAAAAAGGGCATCGCTGCTTTGGTGATGTTTACTTTGACACTTTGGTTAATCTCAACAGCCCTGTAATTTTACTAGCTGCAAGTTCCCTTCAAACCGGAACACAGTAATGTTTGCACACTATTGCTATTGCGGATTATCAGATACTGTGGCGGTACCTACCTAGACGACCTCCTGAGAGAGGAAGAGAATAAATAAAGAGAATAGAGAATAATAAAAAGAGAATAATTAGGAGATCTAACGCCATTATCTCATTAAATCGCCGTGGTTGGGTTCGCGCGTCTTTTAATGGTAATCTACGTTTATAAAAATAAAGTTGCACAGACTTAAATGGAAAGCCAACATTTCACCAGCAAAATGAATAAATTATAACAATGTAAGTAGATACTTACATAATTATATTACACTAGTATTATGACAATTATGAGAAAGTATGTGAGTTTGTATAGATATATGACCTAATTCACGTCGAAAATATGCACAAAGCAATAAACGACTAGTGTAGAGTAATCGACTGCTTAGTATAGCTGCTCCGAAAGCTAAAGGGCGTGGGTTCGATTCCCACTCAGGACTTACGTTTGTATGACTAACATAAATGTTTGTTCTGTATCTGGGTGTTCTGTATGTATTATATGTAAATTTACAAAAATAGTATTGAAGTATTCTATCAGCTGCCTGGTTCCCATAGTACAAGCTTTGCTTAGTTTGGGGCTAGATGGCGCTGTGCGAAATGTCGTCCAACATTTATTTATCGTTAAAAGTGAATATGTTTTAGGAGTGTGGAAAAGTAGTTATGTTCTTACTAAACTTTGCATCCGTTACTTTCTCAAAATAAAACTACAAAGAAAGGAAAGCTAAAATTTCTCAACCCATGCAATACAAAGCGAAAAAATACGTTTATTTATATATGTAACTGTGCAGAAAAAGGAACATCCCTACAAATAGTAAGTTTACCCCTTGGAATGGTAGGTGACGCGTCTAATTCCCAACTTCCGTAGGGCGGCAGGCAAGGCAGGGTTGCAAGACCAATTTGGGGAAAATTCCCCGAATTTAATATTTTTTCAGCCTAATTTTATGTAAAACAAAACAATTCGTATAAATAAGAATGGTAACTATTTAGAAAACGTTTAACTAGTAATTTGAACCTGGGTTCCTATTTTAAATATAACCGCTGTTTTTTTCTAAGTTATTCATTTGTGAATATTGCCGCTTGTTTCAAAGAGTGAAGAAAAGCATCGTTAGAAAACCCACATATATGAGAGTTCTTGATGCTCCCGAAGATGTCTGAAGCCCGTCAACCCGCTCTTGGCTCTTGGCTAGGTAGTTTGGCCACTCTTATCACAATAAGAAAAACGCACTCACGCACTTCTATGGGATAGTTTTAAAATTTGGATTGATTCTAATCCAGATTCCACAAAAATGTTTTGAAATTAAAAACTTCTAATATAGTTTTAGTTATTACTTACCTTTGGTAATTAATTTAAGAGTAATGTAAAATAAATCATACCCCTAAAATGGATATTCTAGCTAATAATTTTCACCTAAATATTTTCACAAAAAAAAAAAAACTCTAAAAGTTGCGAGAAATCCTCAAATCTGGCAAGCATGGCGGGTAACGGCAGGATAGGGCGGGCGGGTGACGATAAACGTAAGCACTCCTCAGATTAGCCCAAATAACCATCCGCTTTGTTTCACTGTATTCTCGAATCGAGAAAATCGCAGCATCGAGAAAGGTTTGAAAATCCTGGCATTTCTTTAGATTCGATTGGTTTGGTTGACGTATCTTTTACTAAACCGTTTTGAAACTGGGTGATTTTGTTTTTAGTCCAACTATCAATAGTCACCTAAAGAATTACCTAAAAGATAATAGAGATCAATTATTTAGAAACCAAGCGGTGAAAGAAAACATGAAACTTATATATATCTGAGTCCTTAATGTCCTTGAAGAAATGTGAAGACTGTCAACTCCCACTTGGCAAGAGAGATACCTCTCTAGATCACAATAAGAAGAAGCCACAGCCAGCAGTGAGATAGTTTAAAAAACAGGGTTGATCCTTCTCTAGAATTCACATTAAGGTTTTTAATTGATTAATACTTTAAAAAATATCTAAAATGGTTTTGGTTATTGGATGCGTTGATCATAAAGTTTACGATTTCATATCTTTATTATCCGGATCCGACATTGACTGAGTGTGATTTTCGAATTGTTATCATAACTTAGATTGGGTTTAGACTTGGACATATTGCATACATTCTATATCATCTATCTATTTAGTCATTAGTTGAATTTTGGTAGCCTAGTTAGTAGGAGACGCGCCTATATTCTTGCGGGGATTGGATGGGATTGCGAGTCAATGCTGGGCGTTGGAATTTACGCACGGAAGTTTTTTTTTATTACAAATAGGCTTGCGTTTGGCTGCCAACTCGCCTGATGTTAAGCGAAGATGCGACCTATGGTGAAGCACGCTCGCCTAGAAGAAACCGATTCACTCGCGACATCTACTCGGGCAGCAAATTCCATTGTTTAGCGGTTCGCACAATGAAGGTAGATTCGAACCGTTTAGTTCGAGTTTTTGGAATATCGGCCATAAAGCGGTGTCGGTTCTTGGAGCCCGTGGCTGTCCGATAAAGAAAGAAAGAAAGAAAAGAATTGTTCAGAATTATAGCACTGTCTTGCCGGGTAAACATCGTGAGAAAACCTGTGGGTATTATTCAACCCGCACTGGGACTGCGTGACTAAATATGGCCACTTACTATTCTAGGGTAGACCCAACTCCAGCAAGTTGATGAAGTCCAGTAATTACTTGTAGCTCCTTACCGGTACATTACCTCTGGCGTTAAGCAACTAAACTAATCGTTTCAACAACTAAAATCAGGAAAAGACAGTTCCCATTATAATTGAAACTGACCTCGTATTTAACCTTTAAACTCACTTCTTTCCCATTTGACCCCTGAAATTGTTATCACCGCTACCCGGAACTCGAAACTCCCGACTCCCTTCCCTAGCGCTGGATAAATAACCGCCTGCGGTGTCGAGGGTTAACATTGGCGCTACTCCACCGCTATAATGGGAGGAAATTGGCTTTTTCTGATTATACGGATAATATTAGACAGCTGCGTTATGTATGGCCCGATTCACCCCGTCTCGTTTCACCCGATGTATTAGCCGATCCTAGCCGATCGCACAGATAGATTAAGCACATTAAATTGAGTAATATCGGTACGTGTCTTATGTCTTTATCTTTTCCACTTTTACTTATGGGACACGAATTTATTACTTACGTATCGAGACAAAAATAGAACGAATTCGTTTAAAGAAAAACTCGCTTATGTCAGACGAATTTGTTTAGGTAGAACCCAGTTTTGATGATGATCTCTTCGAGCTGGTAAATCTCTTCACCGGGACACTGCCGCGGAAATCTTAATGGTAAATAATGCCGTCAGTTTTAGCAGATATACTGACCAGCGAGTATTATTAAAACAGAAATTATCAGTATACAATTCAAAGAAAATTAAATACATTAAGACGCCAATTTCCCAGTAATGTTTTGCTAGTTTAGTAGTCGATTACCAAAGTTATCTAGCAACACATTGCTCCGCGTACAGCGGACCAAAAACATGACAGTAATGCGTCGACTTTGTGATTTAATTATTAAACTAGGTGCGCCCCGCGGTGTTACTCGCTACATTTTTTCGGGATAAAATGTAGCCTATGTGTTAATTCAAGGTGTCAGCTACTTCCATACCAAATTTCATCAAAATTGGTCCAGCCGTTTGAGCGTGAAGAAGTAAGAAACATACAAACATACTCACAAACTTTCGCCTGTATAATATTAGTGTGATAATAAAGTGCACTAAAACGGAGTCGTTACATAAAAAGAAAAAAAAATGTCATCAAAGTATTGTAGTTTTAGTAATACTTCTTGATATAAAATTTCACAGATAACGTACTTTAACATTATTTTAGAGGTTACAACAATAATTATAATGAAAATTTATCGTAATCGTAATTCGGTAACAACAATCCCATCAGAAATGTTATCAAGATTAATACTTGTTTTCTTTTACTGCTTTAAAACGTATACGTCCTTCTGAAAGATTGAATTGCGAAACCCTTGTGACTATCTACTGTGTCTTAAAAAGCTACGAACTTTATCGACGACACAGTAAAGCTAAAAGAATCTGTCTAGGAAACCCTAGCGTGAGTAGGCTATTTATCTACTGTGTGTTAAGATTAAAACAAAGAAATCGTATTCCCCGCATGCTTACGGTCGGTTTTGTTACAAGACATGCATTTCCAGAGACTCTTGTGTTCGGACTGTTTATACAAAACATTAAAAAAAAAAAAAACCTCGCATGAAAGCTCTGGTTCTCTTTCGTCAATGTAAATATACAAAAACATAGCTTTGGGCTCTTAACTTGCAAGTTATGACAATCTTTTACTTAGTCTTCTTCATCTCCTTAGCAGAAAATCGTCTAGATAGGTACCACCGCAATACCAAATATTTTGCAACCAAGCAGTAGTGTAGAAACATTACTGTGTTCCGGTTTTAAAGTGAACTGCAGCTAGCTAAATTACAGAGTTGTTGACACTAACCATCGAAAGTCTCAAAGTAACGAGCGCCAAAGCAGCGATGTCTTGGACTTTGTTTTGCTACTCAAAGTTCTGTGTATAATTGAAATGGTCATGGACATGCGATATCTCTTACTATCAGCGTCTCGATCGTCTAATTACTTTTTTTTTAATCGCCTTGATTCGTACGGTTTGCGACGTTTATGGTACGGATCAAGAGCTCAAGATACAATTACTGTAAGCTGGGCCGGGCCGGTTGACTAACATTTATTTATTTACTGATAGCAAAGCTTCAATATAAACAGCATTCTATAGAAACCTTCAATCAATACTCAATTGTTTATTGCAACATCAATAACATATTAAGAATAAATAGTAGAAACATAAAGCGAACGTTAGAAGCAGAAATAAATTAAAACTTAAGCTAAGTAATAGTTTGTAGCGATGATATCTAAGTGGTTAGTGCGGTCGCTTCATACGCCGATGGGCGAGGGTTCAAACCTCAACAATGAGCTTGATCTGCCGGTGAAGGAAAACATCGTGAGGAAGCCATAGCGTGGTGGTAGGGTACTTTCTAGTACACGACTGGCTATCTACCACCCTCAAATTGAAAATCTATCCCCAAGCACCTTACGGTGTGTTCCGGCAGTTTCACTTGAGAGCCAATTCCATTCCTGGCTAGGTGTGTTTACCATCTTCGACATCACCGTCACTTAAGATCAGGTGAGCTGTAGTGAAACACCTAGATTGCCAGCCATTAAAATAATTTAAAAAACTAACTCCTGATTCAACCGTATATTTGAACTATTTTTGAATCTGTTTAAAACATAATTGAACAAAACACTAGCGACCCGTTCCCGCTTTTGTCGTATGAACCGTTCGGGAGAAATTCTCTAAACGATAGTTTAATACGTTGCGTAGTTTGGAACCATCGAAAGTCTCAAAGTAATGAGCGCCAAAGCAGCGATACCCTGGCCTTTGATTTGTTACTCTAATATCTGTCTATCACTGCAGTGGTCTATCTCGTGCCATCAGGAGAGCATCTCATACGAAAAAAGTATTTAAGTATATCTGATTCCCAAAGAACAAGCTTTGCTTAGTTTGGAGGTAGATGGTGCAGCGTGAAATGTCCTACGATATTTATTATTATTACTTTAAATTATAAAATACTTGAATATGGCTCAACCGTTTTGAGTTATTTTTTTGTTTATTTCCTGGATGCTTGGATGGTTTACGAAAACACAAAATTGTAACTTTGTATAGGAATTGTTACTTCGGATTACGTCTAATAGATGGCGTTCGCAGGGGAGCTATCGTTTGAAAGTTACCACTATTTTAGGTACTAGGGCATGTCCAGACTCGACCATAATTTGCTTTATGTGACTGTGACTGAGACTTATTTAACTTGATTTTTTATTGCCTGATATCTATCGACACTAACAAATGAAATGTACAAACTACAACGCAAGAAATAGATGTTCATGTGTAATGTTTATGATACATAACAAAGTGTGTGTACCTAACAGAACAGTTACTAGATAACGGACTTCAAATCCAATGAAATAGCAACACATGGTCAATTATCAACTACGAGACCAGATATCTAGAGATAGTTGACCGAGCGTGGTGGGACACTAGTAACATATCAAGTAAAACAACTTGTATGCTATGTAAGTGGTCTTGAAATATATTGACGTTTGGACGATTGCTTTGTTTCTGAGGCTAGTTACTGGAACAAATCAAAGTTTGATCCGACGTTCATAACTTTTTTCTTCTTGATTTTTGTCAGGTTTTGGCGGGAACGCGGTAAGCGTCGTGTCGCCCCATTGTATTTTTTTCCAATTTTAGTGTTTTTTGAGTGTTTATGTATAAAAATAGTGGTGTTTTATTCATAAAGTGCCGAATTACAAGCACGACTGTGGGAAAGTGATATAATGCGGTGAAACATGACTTTTTGTATTGCTTCCAAAACTCCATTGAAGCTTATAGTAAAGACGCCACTACTTTACTAAAGCATGACTAGATATAAGACATGAATTGCAAAAACGGAAGACAAGGCAGTATAAATTTAAAGCCTTAGCCTATCCAAAAGGGGAAATTAAAAAAAAAAAAAATGTCATCTTTCTTTGTACATTCTGTCAATGACCTAATCAAATAAATATGGAGAAAATAAGTCTTAGTCCTTCAAGTCCCGCCCGAGTGAATCGATTTCTTCTAGGCAAGCGTGCTTAATCGTAGACCGAGGCAGATGGCGGCAAAACGCAAACCTATTATCATCATCATCATCAGCCGTATGACGTCCACTATTGGACATAGGCCTCTCCCATTGATTTCCACAAAGACCGGTTGGAAGCGGCTCGCATCCAGCGCGTTCCTGCGGTCTTTATTAGGTCGTCTGTCCACTTTGTGGGTGGACGTCCTACGCTGCGCTTGCCGGTCCGTGGTCTCCACTCCAGAACTTTGCAGCCCCATCGGCCATCGGTTCTGCGTGCTATGTGCCCTGTTCACTGCCACTTCAACTTGTTAATCCGCCTATTAGGCCTATTAGGCCTGTTATAAAAAAGAAAATACGAAACATCCTAATTAAACTACTGTAATAGAGAAATTCCAAAGTTTTGTATTTAAATCGCCTGAATAAATTGCATCCGTACGAATAAATAAATTACAAAGTAATTCATAAATAGCCTTCATCGAAAATATATTCCATGCATCCGTTTTTCCTTGTTACGCTACAAATAAGCGAATGGAAGCAGATAGTGGCGTAGTGGAAGCAGGAAGGAAGCACGACAGGCGTCACACGGCCTATTGTACACGCCCTACTTCAGCCAGTCTCGGAGACACCCTTGTGAGAGAGACACAGGTATTTAATAAAAAGCATTCTTATATTGTAGGTAACACAGATAAAGCCGGATTGCTAATCGCATGAAGTAAATTGACATTGGAAATGTTCTTTTTTTCTATGTTTTCAGCATCACACTTTGTGCATTTGCCAATGTCAAGTATTTAATGATAAATCAAGTAAAATCTACGTCACATAATGTAAAGGTCAAGTCCGGTGAATGACATAGTAAAATAGTGGTAATATTACAAAAAGCATCGATGGAGTTTTAGAAACAATATGTGTCACATTATATCACTTTCCCACACTCACACATGTAATTCGGCAATTGAAGAATAAAACACCAATTTTTGTTTACACAAACACTAGAATGACACAAGTTATGTAAAATAACACATGATTTTTAAATGATTCCAACATAAATTTAAAAAAGATAGTTTTTCGTAAAAGTGTTTGACAAGTTTGTCTATCTCACAAAAGCCCTGGGGTCGGAAGGAAGCTTGATACACCAGTAGACTGTATCACCACCGAAAGGCACAATATCACAATAACTGGGGTATAAAGGACACCCATCACTATCGCGGGTACAAAAGACACAGTGCAGGGTCACAATAGGCGCCTCTTGTCGCGCGTCAAGAGAGACGTCGGATATACTAACAAACACGTCTAGTAAAATAGAACTACACAACTAGAATAGCAATAGAAACGACATTTACCAAACGTCGTTGACATTTTTAACATTTGTTACGTTTTGTTATATATCTCAGCGTATTAGTGTGCTGAAACGCCGGTCAATCTGGTCATATTAGTCGTAGAACCGGTAACCGTTGTGATAAGTGTTTTAGATTGGAGACAGCAATCGGCAAACGTAGTCTAGGACGCTGTGAGGCTCGATGGAATGACGATGTACGTAAAGCAGTAAGGTACTGACTGCAAGCAAAAAACCGTAGACCAAGTTAGGTGATGTACAGTAGAAGAGGCCTATGTCAAGTGGGCTGATGATGATTAATTTGGAAGAACAGTGAAACATGTTGAGGACTGGGTGAACAGTTGAACACAGCTTTGAAAAACATGCAACATTTTTTTTGTCAAGCTAGGCGTTTGACCACAGCTCACCTGATGTTAAGTGACGGTGTGTTCCAAGAATATACCTAGCCTGGAATGGAACTAGTTCTCAAGTGAGACTTGGAACACGGTGCATGGCGACAGATTTACAACTTGAGGGGAATTTAAGGCGCGTCAAAGAACTTCATTATGTTATATTTACAACCACACCAAAACATCGATCAACTAATTGAAAATGTTACACATATTATGTGTTAGAATATATTGTTATAAGAAGCAAGTCATTCAATCGATTCGAATCGGCTACTGCATTCGATTACAATCTATCGAGTCGCAATATATCGATATTATCATCGGACTATTTATTATTATCGCCCTCGGAGAACCGTGACGTGAACAAAATACCAAAAGGGTGGCTACTCCGACTCCGTTATGACGAAACAAACCTTATTTTTAGATATAGAAAGTTTATTTTGTTTTGACATAATCGGTTCGTAAAAGTGGTGTGTATGAAATATCTATCGGATTCTATTTAAAAATCAATCATAAGCCTGACTTTTATCTCGTGGTTATGAACAGATTTACAATCGAGTTTTTCTAGGGATTTTTTGATATTTTCTCTTATTTTTAATCGTCTTTAAAATAGCATATCGCATCTATACCAAAATTTCATGCTATCAATAAATTCAATACATTACGAGCATGTATATCGAACGGACAGACAGACGATCCTAACTAAATTATAAGATTTCCTTTTAGTACTACGGATCCCTAAAAGGAAAGTCTGAATGATTTAGTAAGTTTTAGGGAGTTTAACATGGCGTGATGGGATGCGGTCTGTATCAAGCAGATCAATGAGTAATATTAAAAAATCTTCCGCTACCATCGTAGATATCTGCGATTGTCCATTTATGATATCCATACATTTCCTTACGACTGACGTTTATGTGAGATCTGGATTGAGAATGGGATTATAACCAAGTTGAGGCTGATATATTAATAAACCGGTAATAAGAAAGGATAGCAGTTATGTCTGCGAGGCTTTGTGCCAACTTTTGTTCTATCTCGCGTGTTGAATTTGCCACGCTCGCTGCCGCCACGGTGACACAGACTGGAATGTAGGCTACAGATGCTCTGAGAAAAACTTTAATTATATTTATGGATTCTTATTTCAATGACGCATTTCATTTATTGCCAAAATGTTAGAAATAAATACAGTTTTTAAAATAGTCGAGTAAAATCAGACATGGTGGACAGACGGCCTAATGAAGACCGCAAGAACGCGCTGGGTGCGAATCGCTTGCATGTTCTTCATGAAAATTATTGGGAGGCCTATGTCCAGCAGTGGACGTCCTACGGCTGAGATGATGTTGATGATAGTTAACATCGAGACGAAACCATAGCATGGTGGTAGAGTACTTACTAGTACTCGGCTGGCTAGTTACTACCCTCAAGTTAGAAATCTGTCGCCAAGCACGTAACATTGTGTTCCGACAGTCTCACTTGAGAGCCACACCATAACATCAGGTGAGCTGTGGTCAAACACCTAGCTTGTCCAAGTGTCTACCATAAATAATAGAGTAAAATTTGCTAACGAGATATCTAAAGCAGGGCTACAGTACCATTGATATGAAACGTATGATACGAAAACCTTATGTTGAGACAGTGAGAAAGGCCCACGTCAATCAAGGGCAGTGAAAGCCATGCGGGTAGTTAGAGAAGTCAGTTACCCGTGTAACTGTCGCACTGGGTAAAAACATTACCGTCTCTAGTATATATTAGCCTACAAAATCTGTGTACCCAGAAGATAACTTCAAACCAAAGAAGTGTGTGCAAAATGGCTAACCAATCAACTTGATTGTTCTTAGAGCTTTAACAGACAAATTCGGAAGGTCTGTACTGTTTGTTATAAATAATCTATCAGTTTTTAACCGAATTCAAAAAAGGAGAATGTTCTCAATTCGTCGGATTTTTCTTATTATGAATGTTCCCCGATTATTCGAAGACGCCTGGACCGATTCAAGAAATTCTTTTTTTGTTTAAAAGGGTATACTTGCCAGGTGCTCCCATTGGCACCAAGGCAGGAACTGATGATGGGATCCCAGAAAAATCGAGAGCAACTTTCAAACTTATTAGGGACGCATAATGTGTTTTGCATTAAAAGATATACTTTCAGATTGGTCCCAAAGACATTATACGAAAAATCGGTTGAGTTGATTGATTTTTAAACCATTGGGTATTATGCCTGAATTCCCATCTATCTAAGTTTATACGTAAGTACCTGCATAACATTACAAAAATATTTTTAGAAATGTTCACCTGGCAACACTATGGGCACAGAGTAAACAACAGTCGCCTGTAAACAGAGGCTCTTGCTACGTCGCAGCGAGACTCCAAAACAGGTATTTATGCAAATAGTCCAGTCCGGTAATACAGGTTCGGCCGGAAACGGACGCGTGACGCGCCTGTGTGAGGGAAACAACACGACTTTTATCAGCTGATTACATTTGGAAACTCATCTTAATTACATTTTCAACTCGTAGTTTATACTGTAATTTTAGCCTACCAATTTTCTACATTTTCCACAGTGTAAAAAGCTGCATGCAAAAATAATTATAAAATATTAATTTTTTTTATACTTTTTTATCTAAAAGTAATAAGACGAACAAGACTCTCTCCTGATGGTAAGAGATAACGCATGTCAATGACCATTACAGCGACAGAACTTAGTGTAGCAAAACAAAGTCCAGGGCATCGCTGCTTTGGCGCTCATTACTTTGAGACTTTCGATGGTTGTTTGTTATAGTACAGTTAAAACAAGAATTTCTAAAATATTTTAGTAACTTTATTATAACTAATTATTGCCTATAACACTCAGAATATAATAATATTTGAATACTTAAAAATAAACTGAAATAAAAATTAACTTTCCGCTGTTTTGCAAGATATGAAAACGAAGTAGGTAGTAATAGCACGGCAAAGGCGTGACTCATAGAATAAATAATTGCGATTTATGTTTATCTGCCATATTTGATCGATTTTCTGTATTAAGTATGGGTAAACACGGGTTACTTTTTGAGAACTGTCGACGCATCACAATTTTTATGGTATTGGCAAAGGACGAGAACGGCAATTCAATTAGCGGACACATAATTGGATGGAATCACGTGCGAAGCCAGACATTTTGCAATCTGATACTAAGCCAGAGCTTTGCGTTTTACAGCTGAACTACATTGATACTGTTTGTTATTCTTTTATATATACCTATTCAGCTTACGTAAGTTTATCAAAAATATGACACGTGTATAGTGTTGTTTTCAATCAAATTAGTTCAAATAACTTCTCTTGTTTACCATTCTGTCACTTGGCTAATGTCACGTCATACTATCCCTGAATCACAATAAGCAGTGATGACAACATCTAGTATGTTTGTCAAGCTCAGTGTTTGGCCACAGCTCACCTGATGATAAGTGACGGTGTGGTCGAAGATCGTCGACCGTACCACCAATAGTAATCTCACCTAACCTGGAATGGGACTGGCTCTCAAGTGAGGCTGCCGGAATACACCGTTAAGTGCTTGGCGGTAGATTAATATAACTTAAGGGTGGTAGCCAGCTGAGTACTGTAAAGTACCCTACCACAATGCTATGGTTTCCTGAGAATGTTTTCCTTTATCAGCAGCTGAAGCTCATTGCAGGGATTTAAAACCACGCCCTTCGGCTTGAACCGACCGCGCTAAACACTGACCTGTCATCATTACGAAAAACCTTTAAAAAAAACTAACCTTTCTTCCACTTCTGGTGCAAAATAGTCGCAAAACAACACTTTTTTAAACATTCACTGCACTTCACTTAAAATTTGCACACAAAACTAAAAATAATAATTAAATAATCTATATTAATAATCTAAAGGGTCAAAAGACAAAAAAAAAAACTTTATCCAACTTTAATTTGTAAAGACAAACGAACGGAATATTTAATTAAAACATTAAAACACTTCCGAGAGACCAGTCACGTTACATCTTCGACAAAATTCCAAACTTTATTCTACTTTCGAAACAATGGCACCAAATTTCCGACACGCGTTATACGTCCCAGGTACGTGCGCTGACTAATTGGCGCAGATAACAGACAGACTGATAAAACCGACAGTGATGTGGTAATGCGATTAGTGGTTTACAATGCTTGTATTGATTCTGTCGCAATCTGTTCAGGGGAGGTGTACAAACAAATGAATATGCAAGCCTTGAAGTGAAGGGTACTCACTGGTAGGACTAAACGGGTTAAAAAGTCGTATAGCCTTTGATTTACAATGATGCAAACCTAGATTAAACACAGAGTATTATGGCGTAAAATGTTAGAATTTCGGAAATTAAATGATCAATAACAAATAGTAAATGTTGGCTCGACGATCATTATCCTGAGAACTGTCACGGTAAACGGCCGTATAGCGATGAACCTCCAACAACATCTTAAAAGGCGCGCTAGGCGGTTAGGCAAAGGTCCAAAAGGCAGTGATTCTTGACGCTCATTCTGCAGCCCTAACCACCGGCAGCTTGAGCCCTACCTAGCGGCCAATGGCATTTTAGGTTTTTTTCAATAATATACATATATTATTTTTATATCAATATTGTAAAAAACTCTAAAATGTAGGGACATCATATAAGTATCTGAGATACATCATTTATTGACCAAAAATATTTATTGTACGTTTTTCTATTAAATTAGAATAGAATATAATTTTATTATACACCAACAATCCACACATATTACATACGTACACATACATATAATAATACACACACATACTTATACATATAATATTACATATATATTTTGATTCATGTCTACGTAACGAAGCATCAACTAGTTATGCATATTAGTTTTCATTTAACAGAATACAATACACGCATATGCGGGCAAATATTCACACTCAAAGTGAAGACAAATTAAAATTGTTAGCAATGGATAAAGCATAAAAATATGGATTCTAATCAAGAGAAACAAAAACAAAATAACGTAGCGATGGTGTAAGGGCGTGGGTTCAAACCCCTGCAACGACTTTGAGCTGCCGGTGAAGGAAAACATCGTAAGGTAACCATAGCGTGGTGGTTGGGTACTTTCTAGTACTGGGTACTTACTAGCTACCACCCTCAAGTTGAAAATCTGTCGCCAAGCAACTAACAGTAACGGTGTGTCCAGCCTCACTCCAGAGCCAGTTCCTTCCCAGGCTAGCTGTGTTTACCATCTTCGACCACACCGTCACCGACACTCCACATAACAACTCTGTCGGCTCATTGGTAGTATATCTGCTTTAAAAGCAGTAGGGCGTGGATTCGATTCCCACCTAGGACAAACATTATAAACAAATGTTTCTCCTGTGTCTGGGTGTTCTGTATGTATTTACAACAAAAAAAGTACACGTATTCTATCAGTTATTTAACCTCCATAGTACAAGCTTTGCTTAGTTTGGGGTCAGATGGGACTATGTGTAATGCCCTACGATATTATTATAATTTAATATCAGGTGAGCTTTGGTCAAGACACCTAACCTGTCAACCATTAAAAAAAAAACTGCATCAGCGGTATTAATGTGTACTGAGATATACGAAACCTCTCAGACACTAATAAAGTGGCAGACAAACGAGTTATCACATAGAACAATACCCGTCTCGTCGGGCGTCTGTGGCGAAAGTGAATACTGGAAAGCAATTCTGTTTTAGAATTCACTGGGCATTGCCAGGTGGAGGTGTGCATGGCAGGCTTACGTGAGGTTACGTGAAATTTGCCAATAGCAATGCTATCGACGGAAATTCCTTGGTTATTCAAATTTAAATTATTTATTCATCATGACTGGAGATCGTCTATGTGGGTACCATCGCAGTACCTGATATTCTCCCGCCAAGCAGTAGTGTATAAACATAACTGTGTTCCAATTTGAAGGGTAGTAGGCAGTTAGCGAAATTGGCGAGCTATCGATACTAACTATCGACGGTCTCAAAGTATAAGCGCCAAAATAGTGATGCCCTGGACTTTGTTTTGTTACTTAAAGTTCTGTATATGGTTGTAACTGCAATGGTACAGGCGTTATCACTTACCATCAAGTGACTGTCTCGTTTGTCTCATTACTTTTACAAAAAGAAGATGGTATGTCGCTTATTTGCCACTTCTTCATAATAAAAATAAATACCTACATAATTTGCAGCACATGTCAATCCCGTATTTTTTTTAAATTAGCGTTATCACTAATCGATTGTTACTTAGGCTCTCTGGTGTCAAGTGGCGGACGGAGATTGTAAACAAACCTAGTTTTAAAATGGAAACTATACAACTAACATCAGAGACAGGTAAGTGATAAATACAGTCAAACAAGTGTTTGTTTATAGTAAACCTTGGCAAATTGAGTAATGAATAATGCACTCGCGTATTTCTTTGATAATAAATAGGAATACGATTAATCGCCATTTAAAAAAAATGTATTTATTGTCAAAATGTTGGTACATAAATTAAAAGTCACTTAGACCATACTTAACCCAGAACTGGGTGCGCAAACATTGGATAAAATAGAATTACATGGTTCAATACGTAATGTCAATTTTTAGATTAATTACCTAATTATGTTATTCACTTGATTTTAAGTGATGATACTGTTTAAGATGGATTACGGTTGCCTAGAAAATACTGATTCACTCTTAGACTTGAAGACACCCGGATTATATCCATCTGGGAACACCCTCTCAGGCAGCGCATTCCACTGTCTAGCAATCTGCACAATGAACGTTAAAAAAATATTGTTTACTATTTAATTATATACTTTTACTAACTACACAGGTTAATTTCACGTTTTTCCATAGTTTTAATTAAAAGGATGCTGTAGCAAGTAGTGAAATGTATTATACAATTATAATTATGTTTTTTTTTTTATATTTAATAACAGACTGTTTTATGCTAATTATACCTATGCCTATGGTGCGATAAATGATTTATAATTATTACTAAAACATCACTGTGCAAATTTGATTTAGACTCGCTGGCTGTGTCTGCAGCTGAGTGTACCATTTCGCTGAATGTCGATCACTTCCCACGCAGTGGGCGCGGCGGTAATCGGTCTCGATTGAACACTGAACTGTACAATACAATGTACATATTATTATTTATACTACAATAGAGCTGTATTGTATAGAATCGGCATCAAACGTCACGTCTATTTATACTGACAATGGATGGCGTTGGAAGCGACTGCTCCAAAGTCGTGTAAGCTTTGTGGAACAAAATAAGATGATGTACTGATACTAATAATAAATATCGTAGGACATTTCACACAGCGACATCTAGCCCTAAACTAGTACTAT
Organism: Biston stratarius; assembly: GCA_950106695.1. Lineage (NCBI taxonomy): Eukaryota > Metazoa > Arthropoda > Insecta > Lepidoptera > Geometridae > Biston > Biston stratarius. The sequence goes on from OX467106.1 coordinate 26,551,120, forward strand.
GTGAACCAGATGACTGATAGAATCATCAGCCATAGGTCGTCCACTGCTGGACACAGGCCTCCTTCTAAGGGGGTTTTGCCAATACTCGCCACGCTTGGCAGGCGGGTTGGCGAGCGCAGTTAGCTGTGATTGTTCAAGGAAGACGCTGCTGCCCATCTTCCGGATGACATCCCTTAGCCGACTCTTACGGCAACCACGGGTAGAGGGTGGGGTACTATTCTTACGCCGGCACCACCACGGCAAACAACAACTGATAGAATACTTCTATAATTATTTATTTGTAAATACAACCTATACATATAGAAAATCCAGACACGGAACAAACATTTATTATTACACTAATGTTTGTCCTGGTGGGAATCGAACCTACGCCCAATCGCTAATCAGAACTTTACCAAATGAGCTAACAGGGCAGGGTCAGAGCAGGGCAGGGGTAACAGGACGAGCTTTGCTTAGTTTAGGGTTAGGGGGCGCTGTGTTAAAAGATTTTGTAGCGATGATAGCTCTGTGGTTAGCGCGGTAGGTTCGCATGCCGAAGGGCGTGGGTTTAAGCCCCAACAATGAGCTTGAGGAAAACTGCCGGTGAAGGAAAACATCGTGAGGAAATCATAGTATGGTAGTAGGATACTTTCTAGTACTCGGCTGGCTAGCTACCACCCTCAAGTTGAAAATCTGCCGCCAAGCATCTAACGGTGTGTTCCGGTAGTCTTACTTGAGAGCCAGTACCATTCTAGGCTGGGTGTGCTTTACCATCTTCGACCACACCGTCACTTAACATCAGGTCAAATTCAAAATCAAAATCAAAAAGTCATTTATTCAGTTTAGGCCCTGGTAGGGCACTTATGAACGTTAAATTACATTTTTGAATCTACCACCGGCTCGTAATTACACTTCAACAGAGAAGACTCCGGCAAGAAACTCAGCAAGGCATTTTTTTTTGTGGATCTTTCTTTTCATTTTAGGTTACAGTTTATACAGTTTACAGTTATAGATATCAATACATTATGCTTACTACAATTGTCACTTAGCCAGGGGTATGCAAATGCAGAGAGAAGCTACTGCAACCATATATTCCTGTCTTCCACGTAATGAGCCACCTTATCGTAGGCTTTGTCAATTAACCTCTGCTTTATAAAGGTAATAATAAGGTGAGCTGTGGTCAAACACCTAGCCTGTCAACCATAAATAAATAATTTACGGCGCGTTATCCGAACATTCTTACCAGCGAGCTATGTACAGAGCAGGATTCCTCGTTCCTGTCAAATTTATTTCATCACAATTGAACGGAAATTGGCCAAACCGCTGTCGACGACGCGTGACCGCGCGTGTTGTTTACTGTTTACCACGATACACGCATTCTGTTTACATCAATGTTTACATCGAATCAGCGTAAACAGTGACTTTGGACTCGGCTGCCTCAGCTAATTGTGGGTTCAGCGATACGTAGTGGAATTTTTTGTTGAAAAAAAAAAACATCAACAGAAGTAAGTTATTACGTAGGTGAAATATTAAACTTCAAGAGTAGGTATTTTGTAGTACACCTGTTTTGAGTGATAGTGTTTATTTACAAGAAACAAATGAGCTTAGAATTTACTTATCACTAAATATTGTATTACAAATACAAATATTTTATTGATAACACCAATGTTACAAGTCAATTATTACAATTAAAAAAAATCGACTCAATGGCATGCCCAAACACGGCTTTAAATGTTTTAAGTATTTTGGTTTAAAAATCAAACTACTGAACCTATTTACATATGCTACTTATATTTACTTAATGCTTTAACATTAAGTCCTCCTTTGTGTGCAATAAAGAATTAAGTAAATAAATATTTTCATGAAACTTCTATTTGACTACCAGGGAAGTATACCTTTTTAAACAGAAAAAAGAATTTCTCGATTCGTTCCAGGCGTTTTCGAATAATCCGGGAACATACATAAAAGAATAAGATTCCGACGAATTTAGAAACTCCTCCTTTTTTTGAAGTCGGTTAAAATAGGACAGGTCTGTTTATTCGCTCAATTCTTTTATAGAAATTCTTCTGAAATTCATGAATATGTCCATGCGAAGCCGGGCCGAATCACTAACGTAAGATAAATAATTAGAATCGGGTGACTTTGTTTTACATACGACAAATTACACAAACATTACAAATGCGAAAGTTTGCCTGTAAAAGCTCGTGTGTATGTGTGTTCACGCTGTAAAAAAAGCTTAACAAATTTGGTTGACATTTGGAACCAGATAGATTATATAAACTTATGTGTTGTGAGTGCAAATTGTTCTAAAGAAATGAAAACCTGTATGTTTTCATTTCTTTAGAACGACTGGACGAATTTAGATAAAATTTGGCACAATTAACACATAGAATCACAATTAATTGTGCCGCGGTGGTGCCGGCGTAAGAATAGTACCCCACCCCCTCTACCCTTGGTTGCCGTAAGAGTCGGCTAAGGGATGTAATTCGGAAGATGGGCAGCAGCGTCTTCCTTGAACAATCACACCTAACTGCGCTCGCCAACCCGCCTGCCAAGCGTGGCGAGTATTGGCAAAACCCCGCAGGAGGAGGCCTATGTCCAGCAGTGGACGTCCTATGGCCTATGTCCTATGATGTGTGATGTGAATACATAGAATAATTTTTATCTATCTGCGATTGCAGGTATTGCTGTCGGCCTGTTTTCAAAAAGTTCAATTACTTGCAATTAATTTGTGCATATATTTGTCCAAGAACATCCCGAATATTTTGACTATCAGTCAGATATGGCACCAAAAAAATACTGTCAGTAGATAAATACACTATAACAGACTGTATTTTTCTAAATGTAAGCTTGTGTTGTATAAGAGAAACGCTTACATAATGCCAATTACAATTTATAATAAACTGCCGGCCGAAATAAAAATGCTACCGAACAGAAAATTTTAAAATAAACCGATTTCTTGGTTATTGTGTAAATGATAAGAACCGCACAATTTCAAACTGTGTTAATGATAAGTTTTTTTTTGGAGATTATCTTAAGTAAAATATGTAATGTATACCGATTGAATTATTATATATAAATCAAATAATTTTCCATAGCCTTCTTTATCGCGCCGCCCTCGCTTGCCGCCACTTTAATGCACTCCTTGCCGCCAACCCTGAATTTGACATATTTTATGACAACTGGCAGATAACCATGATCACTTTCTTGACATATTCTGAGAATTTAATTGACCAATGGGACAGGGGCAAAAAGCCGATAACGACAAACACATTCATTCTAACACAGTACTACTATATAATAAGAAAAAGATAATTTTTGTATAACATTTACCTATATCTATATCTTTAAACGAGCAATTCTTGTATATGGGTAGTTCTACGATAAGAGGTAACTTGTGCGGCAATCAGTTTAAAATAGATTTTTTATTCTATGTGTTGTTATTTTTTGCAATGAATCACATCATCTTAATGTACTTTATTAAATAACATTACGATTAAACGCCCAACTAAAGCACATTTTTCTGCAATTCATTATAAAGTCTAAAAAAGTCTCTACCCTGGCCTGTCCCCTTGCCGGTTTTAGTTCAACTTGTAGACAATACATACCTTCTTTGTATCAATTGCTAAACTAATGTGTATTTAGCACGAATTTAAATAAATATACTTAAGTGTTATTAAGGAAAAATACAACAATATTTATTTATTTTCAATTATTTTTACACTTAACTTTTGTCCCGCTTTTTTTGTGTATCTACCCTGGCAAATTTCGTTGCGCTATTAAAACATAAATATAAGACGGCCATATTCCAAATAGCGCTCAATGACATCTACCGACGTGATATTAGCCATACAAAACACACGAGCCGTTAGATTGCCGCCATTTTGTTAGTTGTTGCGACGAGACAGTGCGGTGTAGTGGTTTCGCAAGGTGAATGTGTCTCTCCACTGGTAAGTTATAAAAGTTTTAATATTCATTTAATTTATTTGCATTTACTGCCCTAATTTAATAATACTGTAATAGTTAAAGTGTGATATATAATTGACCGAAATATTTCTTATGTCAGTTAAAACAATTGAATCTGTCATGGAAACGTCTTTCCCCTGTCGTATTTCCCCTGGCAGTTGTCTTTTCAGGGGAGAGACTCACTGACCAGGGGAGATAATATGCTTCATAATATGTTTGTGCAAACTAACTCAGAATAGCTAACTTTTATTAACGTCAGAAAGACTAAAAATTGTGGCAAATGAAAGTTCTTCATCATCATCATCGTCGTCAACCCTGTTTCACCCACTTCTGAGTATAAGTCTCCTCTGCTGCGCGCCATGAAAAAATTCTTATGATAAAAATATAAAAGAGGTTCTCAGTTTATATTGTTATTGTCTAATATTATTACAGATTATGGCACCATGGAAAAAGTTAACATGTGAAGTAAGATTAGAGAAGAAAGGTGAAGCAGAGAGACTGAGATATCAAAAGATTAAAAACAATCCAGAAAAATAAGAATTGCAAAAGCAAAGAAGAGGAAAAATATTTAAATAAGAAGGAGAAAGGAATTTAAAAAAACTAAACTGTCTAACTGTTTAAACTGTCGTTCAAACGACTCCCTAGAGAGCAACGTAAGTCACGAAAAATATGGAAAAGAAATCTAGAAAGCGTAGGCAATTACTTGCTCTTCAAAATGTAACCCCGTACTCAGTGTACACTAGAAGACTAGTAGAACTACTAGAACTGTAGAAATGAAGACTACTAGAAGTTACATTGTACACTCAATGTACTCAATACTCCGGTAACGCCATGTATTTCAGATGTTGATGATCAAACGCAACAAAGAAATTTTCATAGAAGAGTTGTAGCTGCCAAACTTAAATCAGACCGAGTTAGAAGACAAAGATATTTAATCAATTTTAAAAAAAGATGAGACTATTAATAAACTAAAAAACTAAATTAGCACGTTACAAAACAAGGTTACAAAAATTACGAAAGCCTGAAAACTTACACCTAATAGCAAAGTAAAACAAGTGATGAATACTCCAAGTGCTGGTGCACAGTGAAAAAAAATCGGTTTGCAGAAGTGCTCAGTCAATGATTAAAAGAAAATTATTTAGCTCTCCCAAACGAAAAAAAAAAAAGAATTTTTAAAAGAATGATAAGCTGGAAACTTATGTTAAATTAAAACTTGAAATTTTAACGAAGAGCATATGTTAGGTAATATAAAAATTATCCTGATTATCACAAGCCTGATTATCACCTAAAAGGCGCTAGTCTACTTAATTAGGATAAATAGAATAATATTTTGTTATTTGTTGAAGGTACAATGGCATGTTAATATACATATAATATGTTTGTAAGTGACACTAAAGACGCTCTTGTTTTAGATTTTAAAAAGCTGTAATATGATAGTTGTGATTAATTCTTTATTATTGATATGATAGTCTGATTATTATTTAAGTACAATGTTTAATAAAAGTTTATTTTATTAATTTTATTCGTTATTTTATTGCGTCAAATTATCTTCCCTGGTCAAATACGTATCTAACCTGATCTTGATGTCTCTACCCTGCCTGATGTATTTACCCTGGCCTTCTAAAAAGTAACAAAATATTTATTAAATGACTTGCCCTTACGTGAATAGGTACATAAACGGGACAAAAATCATGATATATTTGTTTAATTTAAATACTCCAACTTTTCTTCTTGGCCGCATCCTCTAAGGACTTGAAACCTCTTATCGTAGAACTGCCCATATATATATATATATATATTTTGAATCTCGGAAACGGCTCCAACGATTTTCATGAAATTTTGTATCCAGGGGGTTTCGGGGGCGAAAAATCGATCTAGCTAGGTTTCATTTTCAGAAAACGTCGTTTTATCCATGTTTTCAGCCGAGCAATGCTCGGTCAACCAGGTACTCTTAGTTTAAATTACATAATTATACTGTAAACACCATATTGAATGGAAGACACTGGCTGCAGCAACTCAGTGAAAACTACAGCTGCAGACAGGGCTACCAATACCATTGTACCTTATATTAAGTAATAAAGTTATTTGTATTTGTATTTGACATTTAGATTTTAGATAAGTGGTTATGGCATCAAAATGTTTTTATTTGACAATTTGCTCTTGTCATTTGTATAATTATATTATTTTGACATTTAGATTTACCATATATTGACATTTGTATAATTTCTTTTGACATTTGTATAACCATTTTGACATTTAGATTTACCTTATATTGACACTTGTATAATTTCTTTTGACATTTGTATTACCTTTTTGACATTTATAAACCTAATTTATTTTGACATCTGAAGATATATTTTTTTTAATTGTGAGATAGATATAACTGATTAGAATAGTCGTTTCTATCTCAATAAATTAAATTAATTTAATTTTAATTGTATGATTCCCACTCCTGGGTATAGGCATCTTGTTATGCCATCTGCCTCGGTCCTGTGCCAATCTAGTCCAGGTTCGACCCGCGACGGCGACGATATCGTCGACCCATATTGCGGCTGGACGTCCAACGTTCCGCTTACTATGTCTAGGCCACCACTCCGCTGCAACCTTACTCCACCTGTCATCACTTCGCCTAGCAACGTGTCCTGCCCAGCTCCTTGTGATTCGTAACTGCGATACCGACGTCTCGAACTTTCGTTCATCGCCGGATATTGATTATTGCGAATTCGGAGTTGGAGTTTGATGCCGAGCATGGACCAATCCAAGGCTCTCTGTCCGACTCTAATTTTATGGACAGCCTCATGTGAGGGCGTCCATGTTTCGGCGCCATATGTCATGGTGGGCAGGACACACTAATTGAAGAGGTGAGTCTTCAGACACTGTGGAATATGGCGTGGCTTAAGAATGTCGTCGAGCTAATTTAATTATATATATTATAAGTAATTTATTACGTTGTCGTCAAATTATTATAAGCTTACTATTATAATAGAACTTACATTATTGTACGTTGTTGATAGTATGGCACTATATTATTGTATAAGATCTTAACTACCTACATTCGACAATCATTATCGCCATCATTAGCCTTTCAAAGTCCACTGCTGGCCATAGGCCTCTCCCAAGACACGTCACTCACCTCGATCTTCGGCTTTTCACTTCCTTGCCAGCTGTCCTACGTATATCGTCACTCCGTTGAGCCTCACGTAGCGTAGGACGCCCCCTACGCTACGTTTGCTAACTCGCGGTCTCCACTCTAGAACACATCTACCGCAGCGGTTATTACTTCTGCGACAGATATGTCCAGCCCATTCCCACTTCGACAATAAAAATCTTGAATCACGAAAAACACAATCAACACCGAGTAGCGCTTATGATCTAGAATAAAAAAATAAATATAATAGCTGCAAATTCCAAATCTCCGAAGCGTCTTATGGAATGTGCACTCGAATATGTGAACGATCAGCGAAACCGAACTCTAGAATCATGACAGCTACGTGTTTCATTTCAACATGGACCAAATGGACCTGAATAGACTGACCTTTGGAATGTAGGCGAAACAACTTGGGAACTTACTTAATTATTTACAGATTTGAACTGTGTTCGGAGGGTTAATTTTTATAACATGGATACACGAATTTCTCGATTCCAGATTCATCATACGAACCGCTTAGAGTGGAATCCATTCATCTTTTTTAAATACCAATACCATTCCAGGCTAGGTGTGTTTACCATCTTCGACCACACAACAAAAAACAAACAACTAGCCTGTCAGCTATAAAAAAGAAAACAAAACAAAATATACAATTTGATTTACTTAGATGACATATTTTTTCTAGTTATTTTTTGGTTTAAAAAATTGAACTACAAAGCCGACTGAAAAAATTGTATGTAAATTAAAAAAAAAATTGACTTGTCACTTTTGGACGTACAATATTAAGTATTGGTATATAAAATATTATATTAAGTTGTTAATCATTTAAGAATTTCTCAATGTAATTAGTTTGATAATAGCATTTGACAAGAAACATTTTATGTAAAGTATTTTTGAATTTTCTTATTGACATAGCTTTTATTTGGTCAGGACCAAAATGCAAGTATACCTATACTTTCAAATAAAAATAAAAATTTCCAAATCGATCGAAAATTAAAACAGAATTCTGAGAAACAAAAAAATACAGCCGACTTGAGAATCTCCTCTTTTTTGCAGTCGATTAAAAATACAACGGTATGAGTTTTCAAGTTTCAACTTAATATAATATTACACCGTTAAAACTAAATGGCAATTTATTACATATTAAATAGAAAAAGTCGATTTTTTTTTCAACTTAAATAATCGAAATCAACTATGTAGGTAAAAAACTATTCTGAAATATGAAAAAAAAAAATAGCTAAAAACTAGTGTTGAAGATTACATTTATCGATAAAACTAATCTATTATAATACATGTTATAGATCTATCGATCACTTCACCTCGCAGCTCTCAAATCCTGGGCAGCGACAAAATTATTACCAGAAAAAAAGCTGATAAATCACGGGCAAAGCTGACAAATTTCCTCTAAAAAAGAACCATTTTTCACATCAAAAACAGTAAAGATAAGTTGTTATCATACCAGCCTCATTGTTCTCCATTATGCGACGTGACATCAAACAATCCTTAACGTAAATATTATGGCACTACGGGATAGCATGTTTATAATTGTAATCACCGCCAATATCCGATTAAACTTAATACAATATAATATATTTAAGATCTAAAATGAAACATCTTTAGCGAATAAAACACTTGAACTTGAACAAGCAATTGAGATATTCAAATTAATATTTTACAATGGAGACTTTGGTTTTACTTATGCTGGATTCCTCGCCTAGCGACCCGCTGCCAGCTTCGCACGGATGCAATGTACTTAGATACTAATGTGGTGCATATATGCAAGTATTGCAAGTATTATTCATATAAAGTTTAAATCTTAGTGGAAAATTGGCAATTGTTAATTGTGTAAAACTGTTAATTTTATCAAAAAAACTATACGAACAAACTGTAACTGTGACTTTTTAATACTATCAGTGATGTTCTATCATTCTGTAGACACGTAATAATTACTTCGTAATCTATGGCAAGCAAAGTGTTCGTGGAATTAATTCGACCACTTTCTAGTATGTAAATGCAAATGTAGTCGTACCTACCATTGTTACGCGCGGCGCCGTTTCGAGAGGAATCACTTAATGATATCAGTGTTTTGTATTGTCTGTGTTTTTGCATGTACTTTATTATCTACAAACTATGCCCTCGGCTTCGTCTGCGTAGATTTCAGTTTAAAAGTATGTGTAAGTATAACATTTAAATATTAAAATAAATTTGTTAATTTATAACAATAGCCGTCTGCGGAAAATTCGTCGGAAACGATTAATCGAAAACCCAATTCCTCGAATAACAATTCGTCGAAATTTCCCGCTTTAGTTAAAATTCTTAATAACTATTTCCCGCTATAGTTGACGATTTCTATAAATATTTCTCGTTATAGTTGAAAATAACTGAGTATTTCCTGCTATAGTTGCAACTACATTTTATTAATTTATCCCGCTATGGTTAAAAAACTTCAAGTATTTTCCATTGTAAATACAAATTTTTATTAACTTTTCCCGCTGTAGTTGAAGATCCCTAAGAATATATTACGTTACGGTATAAAATCGGATTTTATCATCTGTAAGAATATTTCACGCTATAGTTTCAAAACAGTATTTTTGACAAATCGTCGATGAATTGTGATTCGACGAATAGTGTTTCCGACGAATTTACTTTAACAGATGGATGTAGGACTTTGTGAACTTGCATTCATATATTCGTAAGAAACACTTACGGCTTTTCTGTAATGGAAAACATCGTGAGGAATATTACACTACGTCCGGAGAAGAAATTCAATGCGTAGGTATGTGAATTCTTCAACGGGCACTGGGCCAGCGTCCACCCACCTTAACCTTCGAAGCAATAGGCCTTTTTCATATTTTTTGCATCACACTTCGTGCATTCTGCCATCGTCAAATATATTCATTTTCAGGTCTCTTGGGATAAAATCAAGTAAAATAAATCTTAGTCACACAAAGTAAGTCACAGTTAATGCCAGTCCACGCCTTAGTAGTGGTGATTTTGCTATAAGATTGTTATGGGAATTATATCACTTGCCAAGTCATCAAATTATGTGACTTGCTCACACTTGTGCGTATAATTCGGTCCTTATGATCTATACACCACTATTTTTAAACATAAAGGCGAAACAACAGAACTTTTGAAAAAAAAAATACATTGAGACGACACTCTGCGTTCCCGCCAAAACTCAGTACGCTGGCAGCTTTTTTTTATTTATTCTAGGCCATGGATACTAGTCCTTCAACCCACGCTGGCAGCGTTACCTTTATGTTGCCAGTTAAAAAAAACTATCTGGTATTTTTTTTTTTACAAAATTTATTTAAATGATTCTACGTAATTGGCTATTATTTTTCCTCCACTAAAAGCGACCCTGTTTTGCTGGGTAACTAACCAACTGAGAATGCTCGCGATAGCTACAGAGAGCGCCTTAAGCGATTCGGCGTATAACTACTTAACTATAACAATCTCCTCACATCGTGTGAACCTATCGTATTACGCATCACAACACACGATACCTTTCTTCATAACGTTACACATAGGAAGGTAATATATACCTAAGTATGTGCGAGTTGCTAGCGCTTATGACCGTTAGGTTATTTTAAATAGAATGAGCGGCGGATAAAGCAGGCGGTTCGCCTGATGGTAAGCTCACCGCCACCTACGAACCTGTTAGTTGACACGTTGCCAACCCAGAGAGATAAATAAATGAATATTTATTAAACATTTCACACTGCGCCATCTAGCGCCAAATTATGGGAACCAGATAGCCGATAAACTGAATTTGTTTTACTTGATGGTAGATCTCCTTAGCAGGAGGTCGTCTAGTTAGGTACCACCGTAGTACCAGATATTCTGCCGCCAATTAGTAGTGTGTAAACATTACATCTTTATGGAAGTCGATGGGAGAGGCCTATGTCCAGCAGTGGACGTCATACGGCTGATGATGATGATGATAATGAAACATTACTGTGTTCTGGTTTGACAAGTATTGTAGGTAGCGAAATTACAGGGCTGTGGGTTTATATGAGAAGATGAGAAGATGATTTTCTTGGATTATTTTGTAAGGCGGTACGGAACCCTTGGTGTACGAAATCTATTCGTACTTGGCCGGTTTTTCCCTAGAGTATGTCCACTTAACTTTCATCTTTGCAGCATGCGAATGTACATTTCTGAAGCATATAAATAGCTCTCATAACTAGAATGGTTTACCAACATTTAAAGCGTAATTTCATGCAATTCTTGAATTTAATTTCAATTTTCAGATTGCACGGAAAATACGAATTCATTTCATCGCAATTATAGGAAAAGTTACATTTATATGATTTATTCAGTGATGAAAAACGATGTTGAGAGTATACGATACGGATTATGACGGAGATAGTAATAGACGTCGCGTCGTAAGTAGAAGATGGAAACCCATACCCTACATACTTTCTATAGAGTGACTCGTTTTTTTTTGAAGATTTTTGTTTGATATGCTAGGTGTTTAACCACAGCTCACCTGTTCTTAAGTGATGGTGTGGTCGAAGATGGTAAAGCACACCTAAACCGAAATGGAACTGGCTCTCAAGTGAGCCAGCCGGAACACAAGTGCTTGGCGACTTGTGGGTGGTAGCTTGTCAGCCGAGTACTAGAAAATACCCTACTACCATGCTATGGTTTCCTCACGATGTTTTTCGCTACACCGGTAGCTCAAGCTCATTGTTGGGATTTGAACCCACGCCCTACGGTTTTCTAGTTTTCTGTACAGCTACTTAATAACATCCCAGTATATTTTTTACAGTAGCTAATAATTGTCGAAACTGTATATTTCTCAGAATTAATACCAATTCCTTTCTAATAACCTTCAACTAACTCCGACTTAAAATTAAACCTAAGCAAACTGGCTGGTTAGAAAAACTTCACAAATAATGAAACTTTGTCCAATATAAGCGAGCAGTCATAAATAAGGGTCGTCGCTTTCCAACTGTTATTAAACTCGGCCCTTAAGTATTCTGGGCATTCTTCAAGGATTACGGCTCACGACGGAGCTGCGTAACACGCTGGTTAAATTCACTGCTACCAACTTAGCGTTTTCGACACTAGACCTTGTACTTTTTTGACATGTTTAGTATCGTAACTGAGAATTTAGAGATTAAATTATAGCTAGATTTTTTTATTTTTACTCGACTGCCAAGGAAGAGTTTTGTTTTACACGCGTATCTTGTATGTATGTAAATTTCTTTATTATCTCGTATCTTCACACACAGCCACTGATGGACATAGGCCTCCTCCTGGGAGGGTTTTGCCAATACTCGACACGCTTGGCAGGCGGGTTGGCGAGCGCAGTTAGGTGTGATTGTTCAAGGAAGACGCTGCTGCCCATCTTCCGGATTACATCCCTTAGCCGACTCTTACGGCAACCACGAGTAGAGAGGGTGGGGTACTATTCTTACATTTCTTACGCCGGCACCACCACGGCACAATATATCTTTAATAGTATCTTCAAACGGCCGAATGTATTACTACAATTAAGGTATCCTTAGATTTTTCTTAATATCCCCAGTGTACTTAGAGGGTGGTTTAAAAAAATCAAGATGATGGACTTTAGGCGCAAAATAGTAAAATACAAATTTAAAATAATCAAACCTATCAAGTAGGATATCAAAATAAAGGAAATTAAATGAGGAGTACAAAAATATATATATAAGTTATATGTTTAAATTGAATTAGGAATAATAAATTGGTTTTAGATTATTAGTCGGGTTATAGATTTTTTAAACTCATCAGTTTGTTAATTTAGTTTAAAATTTTGTACTTTTTGGCTTCGGACATCTCCAAGAACTCTCTGTCGAATCATTTAGTGTGTACGTAATCTCGTAAATAAATTATCCATAATATATCAACAATCAACATGGCAACATTGCTAATAGTATCAACACTTTTTTTTGTAAATTAAATAACTACGTTTGGCCACCAACTTGCCTGATGGAAAGATGAAGCACGCTTATAGGCCAAAGATAAAGAAAAAATATAGACGTTCGAGTTGTCTTTCATTAATGTCAATGTCATACTTAAATGATTTTTCGTACTTCAATCAGGAAAAGCTTGGGAGTCCTTTTGAGAGATAAAGCCTGTCCATGATCATTGTAGCGATACACAGAACTTTGAGTCGCATAACAAAGTCCAGGGCATCACAACTTTGGCGCTCGTTACTTTGAGACTCACGATGGTTAGTCTCAACAGCCCAGTAATTCAACTAAATTTAACTTAGTTTAAACTAGTTTAGGTGTGTTTGCCTTCATGATCATATTTATTGTTGACTGATAGCTAAAACAAATTATATGTATGTTACATATAAAAAGATCGGGATGAAAGACGAGCGCCATTACACTGTGCTGCCCGCTCGCTGGGACAAAAACGCAGCCTTAGGGGCGTGTTCGGGCGGCGTATTCGTAAACAATGCCCTTATCGGTCGTGTGCTTCACTTATTAGTCAGTGACAGTCATAAATAACTTTCCGAACGGAATGTGTAGATATGAGGAAAGTTTGGATGGATGGATGCTATCCCCGTTAGAAAAATGTGTTTTGATTTGACAATTTTTTGTATATTCACAATGTTATTGCTAGGGACACTTATTAGGTAAGGTAGAGTTATATGATGTATATTTTTATACATTAAAAGCTGATATTATGTATTATGAAGCACTAATTCTTCAAATTGCCGTTTTGGCACACTTTGCGGTCCCATATACATATGTAGGTAACGTATACGTATAGTATATTAGCGACCCGTCCCGGCTGCGTACGGGTTTGCACGGAGCTTTTGATCTATCTCAAAGGGATTAGACAGCGTTTCGATGATTTTTCCGATACTTCCAACAATTATCATCATATTTCAACAAATTTAGACAAAACCTTGACCAATTATATACCTAAACCAGCCTTTCCCAAAGTGGGCGATAACGCCTTCTTGTGGGCGCTGCAGGTCTAAAGGAGGACGGTAAGCGACCCAGAAAAAAAATGGGGGCGTTGTGTAGAGGCTTGGGGCGTGATTCGTAATTTCATTTAGCTAGGAGGCCTCTTAGACACCGACTGCATGAGCTCTCGACTTTCAACTACAACTTGTGAACATCAAATAATATTAGTTAGGAAATTGCTCAAACATAGCTTTAAGTAGGTGAAAAAATGGGGGCGCTAAAAAATATTTTATTCTCAAAGTGGGCAGTAAACAAAATAAGTTTGGGAACCCCTGACCTAAACCTTCCTCATAAATAACTCTATTTATTGGTGAAACTCGCATGATAATCCGTTCATTAATTTTTAAGTTTATCGTGGTGGACTACTTACTTTGTTTTATAATTAGTAGTGACTATACAAAGCATGTATCTCACTGAAATTGTCCTGTTGGTGCCTTAGAAATAAAATAAATAAATTTAAAAAAATCTAAATCTACAATAGCAATACTGTTTCAAATGGCTAATAATTTTATAATGCCATAAAATTATCAAAGAAAGTCTCTTTTCATTTCGGTATAAAATATTAATAGCAATTTGAGAAACTACGGTATATACAACTTTCTATGAAAATTGATAGGCTGATGTCTTTGGATTAATACAGAAGACTCGTTTATCTATACTTAGATACAAAACAATCGTCTAGTCGATAATATTAAAAATATTTTCAGAATTCGTGAGTTAAAACCTACTTGATAGGCTTTCGGGAACTACCTGGCTTACGCGCAAAATTCCCACGATACATTTAGCGTGAACCTTCCCGAAATACAGACAAAGCCATTCACGCTAGATAAAAAAGGAACCAAACCTCCGCATACCGAAGTAATTTTTTCTCAAATCCCAGGTAACCGATCGGCGATGACGTCATTTCATACAACTTACAACCATTGTTTGAAGGAAAGTATCGGTTGAACGTACCGTTGTACGTTATTCGTCAATTTATTGAAGGTAATAAAATTTATTTGTAGAATGTATATCATTTAACTTCAACAAGATCGGACACGACAGAACTTGGTGGTAGGTCTCTTAAGCAGGACTGCAAGAGATCGCCTAGGTAGATACCACTGCAGTACCAGACATTTTACCACAAATCAGTAGTGTCTAAACTATTCGGTTTGTTTTTTTTTTTTTAATGTCTGACAGGCTAGGTTTTTGACCACTTCTCACCTGATGTTAAGTGACGGTGTGGTCGAAGATGGTAAAGCACACCTACCCTGGAATAGAACTGGCTCTCAAGTGAGGCTACCGGAACACACCGTTAGATGCTTGGCGGCAGATTTTCAACTTGAGGGTGGTAGCTAGCCAGTCGAGTACTAGAAAGTACCCTACCACCACGCTATGGTTTCCTCACGATGTTTCCCTTCACCGGCAGCTTAAACTCATTGTTGGGATTTGAACCCACGCCCTTCGGCATGCGAACCGACCGCGCTAACCACTGAGCTATCATCGCTACAAAAATTATAATAATGTTCCGGTTTTTATAATTTCGCTAGCGGCAATACTCTTCAAAATGGATCGCAGTAATGTTTACACACTACTGCTTGGCGGCAGAATATCTGGTACTGCGGTGGTACCTAGACGACCTCCAGCTAAGGAGGTCTACCTAAATCAACACGTGACGCTTCAATTATATTATTATTCAGTGACATACAACATTAAGTCAGGCACTACAGTGGCTCCCACCATTCAGTCTTTCTGATCAGTCATTGTCCGATTAAATCAAATGGATTTAATTACAGACGCGCGATTAGAGTACTTAACTTGGATGGAAATTCCGTTTGTAAAATGGAATTTTTGCTTTAGAATCGGTTTTTTGCTCAAATGCCCTAATCATCTTTTTAGGGTTCCGTATCTAAAAACAGAAATCTTTTCAAGATTGTACACATTTTTTTATGGTTGATATGAACACAGCTCACCTGATGTTAAGTGACGGTGTGATCGAAGATGGTAAAGCACAGTTTGCTTGGAATGGAACTGGTTCTCAAGTGACGCTGTCGGAACACACCGTTAGGTGGTTGGCGGTAAATTTTCAACTTGAAGGTTTCAAAAAAAGGTTGTAAAACTAAATGTCACCACTGCTCACCAGAGCTTTAAGTATTCTATCAGTTGTCTTACTTTCATTGTATAAGCTTTGTTTATTTTGGGGTCAGATGGCGCTGAGTATTATGTCCCACGATATTTATTTATTTTATCTTAGCTCTTCTTGTCCAGATTGCCCCTCCAATATTCTAAATGTCATTTTACCCTCTTTTGACTTATCTACCACAAAAAAAATGGAAACAGCTAGAAGAGGTCTATGTGTCACATGAAACAGAGCTACGACTCATGTGCCAGACCAGTCTCACATGACTATACAATTACATGGCAAAAGTACATGAACAAATACCTTACTGTAACACGGAACCGTCGGTGTGTGAATCCGTCCAGCACTGGCCCGGTTATCATTCCAAATTCTCACAATTAGACATTTCGATTATACGTTTCCGACTAACACTAAATATACAGCTGGTAAACTAAACCTTTCAATGATGCTACAATCGCCTTTATTATATTACAGCTATAGCAATCCTGATGATTACTGCTTCTTAATTACACATAACTATCTATCCTAATCGCATGGGAATAAGGTAGCTTCTAAGTATTATTTTTAAGTACTCAAGTTGTAGCGTTAGCGACTCGTGTTCGTATTGAAATGCAACCATAATGTCTTCTTGATTAGGTTGCAATTCGCGTGAGTGAAACGATGGCCGCGCAGCCAAATTTAGCTTAAAATCCACGTATTTTTAAGTACCAACAAATGTTCATGTAATAACATTCCTAAAAATGTATAACGGATGGCAAATTACGCTTACTTGATTAGGAGCCATCGCATCACCAGATATTCTGCCGCCAACCAGTAGTGTACAAAACATAACTGTGTTCCGGTTTGAAGGATACTGCAGCTAGCGAAATTACTGGGCTGTTGAGACTAACCATTCAATGTCTCAAAGTAATGAGCGCCAAATCAGTAATGCCCTGGACTTTGTTTTGCTACTCAAAGTTCTGTGTATCGCTGCAATGATCATGGAAAGGCGTTATCTCTTACCAACAGGAGAGCATCTAGTTCGTCTCATTGCTTTTTACATTATAAAAACGCGCTATAAATCTTGTCATATTACTTTTATACTTATGTATGAAAAAAAAACTATTTTCTTTCCAACTGTACTGTATACTGTTTTCTTTCGTTAACATAATACATACGTAAATCTCGAAAATTTATATATCTACTGATTGCGTGTCCACGTCACGAGTTGCACACATGTGTTCTATTCTAAGGCCTGTTTGATTTTAAAATGTTAACGTCAGACAAAACTCGGAAAATATGCATATTATAAGCGATATTTCCATCGCGTTGCTCCGATGCATGTTTTCACAGATTTTTAAGCTGAAAGCTAGTTGTATGACTTTTATGAAATACAATCATAAGGAATAAAATACCGAGACCAGAAAGGTAAGAAGATTAGAAGGCTCTTAATTTGAGTCGTGACCAAACCATTCAAACTATTACGAAGGTCATACATTATCCGGCTCAAAAAAAGCTAAATTATCTCCGTAATGCAAGACAGCCGTAAAATTATAAGAATAGTAATGACGGAAGACGTTGGTCGGCCTCGGATGAAGGAGTAACTATTATTTATTCTGGTACAGGGACGTCATGATCACGACCCGAGCCATTAAAGATATATGGTTTTAGGGGATTTAGGCCTGATGATGGGAAAATACGTGAAAGCTAAGTTGTTCGAAGACAAGGCTCGCATTCCGGAGGGTTTGATTCTGTGCCCTGTACTAATGCATTTTTGTCTGCCCTATTAGCTTATTTGGTAGTTGCTGTGCTTCATTAGTTGCATTCCCGCCTAATACAAATATTTATGTGACAAACGTAGCGATGATAGCTCAGTGGTTAGCGCGGTCGGTTCGCATGCCGAAGGGCGTGCGTTCAAACCCCAACAATGAGCTAGAGCTGCCGGTGAAGGAAAACATCGTTAAAAAACCATAGCGTGGTGGTAGGGTACTTTATAGTACTCGGCTGGCTTGCTACCACCCTCAAGTTGAAAATCTGCCGCCAAGCATCTAATGGTGTGTTCCGGCAGCCTCACTTGAGAGCCAGTTCTATTTCAGACTAGGTGTGCTTTACCATGTTCGACCACAGCGTCACTTAACATCAAGTGAGTTGTGGTCAAACACGTAGCCTGACAGCGTTAAAAAAAAAACTTATTTAGATAATTGTTTTCTGTTTTATAAGTGTTGTTTGATTTGCATTTGACCGGGGTCTAGCATGAAACACGGTAACTTAGAAGGAATCTGTTTATTCTGGATATAAAAACACTCGTATTGTGGGTACTTTTCGGGTAACACAAAGTGTTTCACATCCTCGTTGAGCGAAAAGAATGAAATCGAAGAGCTAAGTGCGCACATGGGGAATGTCCAACATGAACGGGCGACGCCTGTACAAAAAAAAAAGGTTTTCCATTAGGTGTCTGATCTCTGTATGTCAACCTTTGCTTAGTTTGGAGCTAGATGGTGTTGTGTAAAATGTTCACCGACATTTATTCTGAGGTATATATATGTAAATAAATACGGAGTTTAAAGATCATACTACCTATCAAGTGGAGGATAACACTGTGAGGAATCGATTCAATGTTAAGGAAGGAGGAATAAATAATATTTTAATACCAGCCAGTGCCGGAATGTGGCTTTATCTCCTTTGGGAATATAGTGACTATACCCGGCACGGAGATAAAGTTTCCGCACAAAGTTTGAACTATTGACTAAACGCATAAAAAAGTCTGTATTCCGGTAGCCTCGCTTGAGTGCAAATTTCCAGTTCAACTCTCGTACTGTGAGTTTTCATTTACTTTACATTTTCGCATATCGCCAACTAGCCCTAAATTTTTTCTTTTATATAAAAGTAATGAGATGAACGTGTCGCTCTCCTGATCCTGTCGCTCCCTGTCCATGACCAGTGCAGCGATACACAGAACTGAGTAACAAAACAAAGTCCAGGGTATCGCTGTTTTGGCGCTCATTACTTTGAGACTTTCGATGGTTAGTCTCAAAAGCCTTATAACTTCGCTAGCTGCAGTACCCTTCAAACCGGAACACATTAATGTTTACACACTACTGCTTGGCAGCAGAATATCTGGTACTGCGGTGGTACCTACATAAACGACCCCCTGCTAAGGAGATCTACCACCAAGAAATAAGCAGTATATGGAATATGGGAATAAATTACATAGCGAGCACCCGAACTAAACATCTACATTCGTCACACAAATGTTTGGTCTGGGTGGGACTTGAACCCAGTTCGAGAAGTGGTCGAGAATATAGCAATCAAGAAGAGTTTCACATAGGCCTCCTCCTGGGGGGGTTTTGTCAATACTCGCCACGCTTGGCAGGCGGGTTGGCGATTGTTAAAGGAAGATGCTGCTGCCCATCTTCCGGATTACATCCCTTAGCCGACTCTTACGGCAACCACGGATAGAGAGGGCGGGGTACTATTCTTACGCCGGCACCACCACGGCAAGAAGAGTTTATATGCCCTTAACCACATTACTTAGTAAAATCCCATTATTTGTAAGTCGTGAGGCGACTTGTTAAGGACGGGAAATGTGGTCTGTTAGTGACAATACACCTGTGAGCACTAAGAACGCCGTGTCACGACACTACAAAGTGCTCGCAACTTTGTCTTCAAATGTAACATTATCAAGGAATGGTGTAGGATTATGTCAATGACATTATTGTCATAGGTTTTTTTGTTGAAATAGATAAAACTTAAATCCAATTTTTCTGAAGGGCGTGG
Source organism: Biston stratarius (assembly GCA_950106695.1). Taxonomy (NCBI): domain Eukaryota; kingdom Metazoa; phylum Arthropoda; class Insecta; order Lepidoptera; family Geometridae; genus Biston; species Biston stratarius. The sequence continues at coordinate 26,571,041 of OX467106.1, forward strand.
GTTCAAACCCCAACAATGAGCTTGAGCTGCCGGTGAAGGAAAACATCGTGAGGAAACCATAGTGTGGTGGTAGGATACTTTCTAGTGCTCGGCTGGCTAGCTACCACCCTCAAGTTGAAAATCTGTCGTAATTATCGTAATTTTGGGATCCAATCTGTGGTGAAAAATAAATCATAGCCGGTCATAGGTTATAATTTTTGTTTATATATATACAATTGTATATAAATTACCTATGCTTCGAGCAATAAATGCTATTTTTAACTTTGTATTATTCAATTACGATAGTTTAAAAGGGTTAATTACAGAGGTGACCACTTCGATCAATACATCGACAGATGGCCAATTGCAGATTGGCAATTAGGTAGCCAGAACTTTCTTTATTTTTCATATAGCACAATAAAGAAAATAAACTGAAACGATACAATACTCGTATAACCCATAATTTATTAGTTTTGGCATCTTTTTCCAGATATAAAAATGTTTATTTTCAATTTTGATATCACTTTGGCTACGTTCCTAACTCTTACTATGTCATAAAATCTTATTTTACTCAATAAGAAATGTCTTGTGAGAACCCTCGGGATTAAATTTTGCGATTGTCAAGTATTTGTATTTATTGACCATTAAACACAAAATAATAAACTTTTGGATGTTTAGTCAGAGATGGTCAACAAAATCTCAAGAGTGCACCGAACAAACGTAGTCAGACGTGGTTTTGACAGATTTTTGTTTTATTTATGCGAGATTACTCACGCACGCTCGGCCTCGTCTTGCTTCGACCTGCGGGCCGCTGCGCACCTCGCACGTGGGAGTTGTCGTGGATCTTAAAATCTCGTGGTAAGCTCTGTGTGCTAGAATATTCCTGACACCGTAGAAGAGGACTTTGGTGAGGAAAGGTTCCTAAGCGTACAGGCGCATCTCGGTACACTACCCGCGCCCAAGAATGCTCAGCTTTGTCTCCATGAAGAAGGCCACCGGATTTGGCCGAAACTATAGTCAGTTTCCGATAAAACTAAACGTGAGTATTCCCGCATAAGTAAAAAAGAAACACTTAGGCAGCACAAGGTTGTCTAATTATTTTGTAACAGTTCTACTATTCCTCTTAGGATACTTCGTATAATATTGTCAGTTATTAGAGAAGTTTACCATCTCGCTTACTCTTATTAAAATTTTGTTGCTATCCTGCTTACTCTAATATTGCCCCACTCTGTTACAGAACTGCCAACTTCAATTAATCGTTTCGTAACAGTTTTTATCACCCATGCAATGCAATTTATATCGGCAACAATTAGTCACCATCACTCTTCTGCAAAAACTAATGGCGTAAAAGATTAACTACAAATAAAACTTTGTAATAATAATCAAACAATTTTGACGTACAAATTAATACACCTGATATTATAATTATGTGTATACTGGCAACCCGCCCCGGGTTCGCACGGGTGCAATGTAGATACTAATGTGGTGCATAATTATGCATGTATTATACATAAGTACCTGGTTGACCGAGCCTCGGCTAGAAACATGGATAAAACGACGTTTTCTGAAAATTAAACCTAGCTAGATCGATTTTTCGCCCCCGAAACCCCCTGGATAAAATTTCATGAAAATCGTTGGAGCCGTTTCCGAGATTCAGAATATATATATACAAGAATTGCTCGTTTAAAGATATAGATTATACGACCTCATAAAGACCGCAGAACGCGCTGGATGCGAGCCGCTTCTAATCGGTATTTATGGAAATCAATGGGAGAGGCCTATGTCCAGCAGTGGACGTCCTACGGCTAAAATGATGATGATGATACATATAAACCTTCCTCTTAAATCACTGTCTATTGACGAAAACCGCATTAAATCCGTTGCGTAGTTTAAAAGAACTAAGCGTACAGACGGCGCGACTTTGTTTTATACTATTTAGAGATGATGTTATAATTATTTGTATAAAGTATTTCACGGTTGACGTCTTACAAATTAGTTGGTAACAAAGTCTAAAACTTTGTGCACTACTGCTTGCCTTTAATATATTATATATAGTAAAGGATATACTGCTTCCATCAGGTTTTTAAAAGTAAAAATAGTTCAAAAGCATCTTACTACAACACGAGCCATCCCTTCTAACACGTTCGAAGCCTAGTCCTCACTTGGAACGTGGCGTAATTGCAATAAACATAACAAATGGACGCCAGGACGTGTTCGTCGAGAAAAACAAAGATGCTAGCGAGTAAACAATACCAAGTGACCCATTTCCAACTGACAACGAACTTCTTGCGAAGCCAGTTTATAGCCGTAAAATGAAGTTATGGAGTACTGCATTTTTTTTATGGTTGACAGGCTAGGTGTTTGTCCACAGCTCATCTGATGTTAAGTGACGGTGTGCTCGACGAAGCTAAACACACCTAGATCTGGAATGAAACTGGCTCTCAAGTAACGCTGTTTTATTATTTTATCATTAAAAAAATCCTTATTTGACAGTAGAAAATAGAATAATTGCAATGTTTACAAAAAACGTATTATGCTAAAAAAGCAAGGTTGGTATAACTATAATGATTGCAAGCGAAGAAAATAATAAGAAATACTACATTTACAGAAAACATCTGGAATGACAAAACTAGTTCAATTAAGTCCTTAAATTAAAAAACACGAATGCATTTTAATGTTTATTTTTTTCTAAATATTATAGCCAGTGTCACTGTAAGGAGTCTAACGATATCCCATACGTCTGAACCTGTTCAGACATCCACCCTCCACCCTCCAGTAGAAAATCTTCCGCCAAGCATCTAACGGTGTGTTCCGGCAACCTCACCTGAGAGCCAGTTCCATTCCAGGCTAGGTGTGCTTTACCATCTTCGACCACACCGTCACTTAACATCAGGTGAGCTGTGGTCAAACACATAGCCTGTCAGCCATAAAAAAAAAAAAAGACATTTAATATATACGCATATAATTATGTACACTGAACACATTACAATCCCTTTTTTGGGCAGTCGTGTAAGTGTATTTGGAGGATAAATACCCGTTTATCTACAATTTTGTATACCCACGGTTACTATTCGTCATCATTTGAACATTTTGAATAGATATAAGAGACATTTTAAGACATAAAATAACCGTCAATGGACAGCTCATACCGGCGCCTTACAATAATATCCGTCCTATCACAATCAACGTAAAAAGGCATCCATAACAACCGTTTCCACAAAGGAAATTTGTATCAAAACCGTCATTGTTTCGAACCCTACGACAACCGCTCGGAGAATCGCCCATTTTCATAACTTCACGTATACGCCTCGACATTGTCTCGAAGCGCGTGCGAGTGAAAATGAAATTTGTGGCATAAATTTTAAAGCCCATTATGTCAGTCGGTTCATAGTCGCTTGCTCCTCTCTCGATGTCTCAGGAACACAATGCTGGTATTCTGTATTCCACGCTAGTCCGTGTTTCCCGCGATCTTAACTTAATATTCGAATTAAGTTTCAGATTATATAGCCCTGAGTCTCGGATACGCGCAAATGGTTTAAAACTACGCTTCAATTTGTTATGGGTAGTTGGCACATTTAATTTTAGGATATCCTTTACGAAGCTTCTTCGTGCGACGTCGGGTAATTGTCTAGTTAATACGACAATTTAACGTCTCCATTTTCTAAGAAATTACCGTGGAATGGGGTAAATAGACACTTATGGAGAGAAATGGGACAATATGTGAATGTTCAAAGGGTATAACTGGTGAGAGGATATTTAAGTATTGCCGTAAAACTACCTAAATGTAATGATATTTGGGCTTAAATTAAACTAAACCTGTTCATGGACCAGAAGTGCACGTGTTAAAATGTCTTAAGATCGATCTTTATTTTTTAGAAACAGCAAACAAGCTTTCTTATCTTTTCTAAGCTTTCAAACGATTAGCGTTGTCTACTTAAGCTATTTTAGATAACATTTTTGAGTTTTGGAGAATGTAAATAGGTTTGAAGATTAAATAGATAAGTAGCTGTGGCACACTTTTTAAGTTTCGTGTCCCAAAGAACAATATGTAAAATACAAACATGATCGGCAAGAACTGGCTAATGCTATTTTTTTCTGGTTTTTTTTTTGTAAGTTTGGTGCTGAAGTCCTAAAAAGCTGGATCATTTTGATAACAATTTTTCTGTGTTTTTGTATGGGTCCCAGGATGGTTTAGATTTACAAATGGTCCGGTAGGTTGCGCTGTATTCGTACACCAGCTACGAAGTACCAAAAATTTAGCTAGTAAAATATAAAACAGTGGTAGAAGTAAAAATAACAGATGTATTTGAGGTAGACCTTCGATTATAAATTGTGTTTGTTATTTTTCGGGTTTTGTTTGATTTATTGTGGTTTACCTGAAGTTTAATGCGTTTTTATTCATTTTGAACTTATTTTAACTGTAGTGCAGATAAATTGTATTCTTTTGGGGTGCAAAGGTCGGCCATATGTATTCAGAGAAGAAATTCTGTCGGCATGGGCACCTTTGTAAAATCAGGCAGGAATCATTAAATTAAAATTTTCATAACTAATTATTTTAATTAATAATAATAAAAAAATTGTCAGTCTATGAAATGAGACTAGTTTGTAATATGCCACGATCATAGAAAAGGAAAGATAGGTACTTTTATCTACATATATATCATATGGACTACAGAGAAACCTAGTCATAATCATGTAGGTATATTGTCTTTGGTAAATTCTTCTTCATTAGACGCCCACGTCTGTTAAGGTTAATTAAAATTCCTTAAAGTTTTTCAAGTTTATAATCGTTATCTGTGATCTTAACGATGCAACAATATTAAAAGTATTATTTGTATTCGAGTTTTAGTGTATAATTTTCGTGAAGGATAATTTGGTTGCGGACGTTCATACAATAAACACGATGTTACCTGATTAAAGCGCGAAGAAATAAAGAGAAGTTTCTGATCAAGCTATATTGTAGTCATACTAGCGACCCGCCCCGGCTTTGCGCGGGTGCAATGTAGATACTAATGTGGTGCATATTCATATATTATGCATATCCAACAATTATTTATTTATCATTATCATATTTCAACCAATTTACACAAAACTTTGACAAATTGTACATCTATCTATTGGTAAAACTTGCATGATAATCCGTTCAGTAGTTTTTAAGTTTATCGCGAACAGACAGACTGACAGACGCGGTGGACGACTTTGTTTTATAATACTCGTATGTAGTGAAGATTTATAAAAATAATATTTATCGAAAACATGACGATTTATTTAGTTGTCCAGTTCCATTCCAGGCTAGTTGTGCTTTACCATCTTCGACCAAACCGTCACTTAACATCAGGTGAGTTGTGGTCAAACATCTAGCCTGTCCGCCATAAAAAAAAGCTGGAAAGAAAACTTTCTAGAAAATTTTACTTAATATAATCCCAACATTTTTTTTTTCGTTCGGTAATTGTAAAGTCAGTGGAACACGATGAAATAACAATAATAATAATAATTGACTTACGAGAAATAATAGTCCAATTACTGCAAGTAGGACAGCACGAGAAATTACAGAAAATAAGTACCATCTCATATAATTTATATTTTTAATCGCATTATAAAGCTGTATTATTCTTTGTCTGATGTGGTCCAAGATGAAACTCACAGATGTAAAAAGCATTCATTCTGCTCTGCAACATATTTCACGATTGTCGACGAAGTCAAACACAAACATAGCCTATTTTATATGTAACTAGCGACCCGCCCCGGTTTCGCACGGGTGCAATGTAAATACTACACAAAACCTAGACAAGTTATATTCCTCTTGAATCACTATCTATTGGTGAAACTCGCATGATAATCCGTTTAGTAGTTTTTAAGTTTATCGTGAACAGACAGACTGACGCTGCGCACGACCTTGTTTTATAATATGTAGTGGTGACATACATGTATGTGTATAATATGTGATATTTAGGTTGCCTGGAAGAGATCGTTCTTAGCGATAAGGCCAATTGTTCAACTAGTGTTAAGTTTATACTGTAAAATTATTTTTAGTAATAATTGATGTGAACAATAAAGAGTTTATTATTTTTTATTATTATACTGACACTCACAGCGGGAATGGTCCGTAAGTTCAAAGTCGCTCAGCGAGCCATGGAAAGAGCTATGCTTGGCATTTCTCTGAGGGATCGTATCCGGAACGAAGTAATTCGCCAGAGAACGAAAGTCACAGGCATAGCTCAGCGTATTAGCAAGCTGAAGTGGCAATGGGCTGGACATTTCTGTCGTGACGATATACGTAGGACAGCTGGCGGTGGATGGAAGCGAAAAGCCGAAGATCGGGCTGAGTGGCGTGTCTTGGGAGAGGCCTATGTCCAGCAGTGGACTTCGATAGGCTGATGATGATGATGATTATTATAATTGTATACGTCTTTTTTACGATAACAAGACATTCCCGTGATTGTATTATACGTCCAATCAAGACCGTTATAGCTGTATTCAGAATCTTGAGTAACAAAACAAAGTCTACCAATGCATGGCATAATCGTCAACCATCATCATCAACCTATCTCAGTCTACTGCTGGACATAGGCCTCTTCAAAGACACGCCACTCAGCCCGAACTTAGGCTATTCGCTTCCAGCTGTCCCAGGTATATCGTCACTCCACCGAGACTCAGAGCCACATAGCGTTTCCCAATTCGCAGTCTTCATTCTAGAACTCGTCTACCCCAGCTATTTTATTGGTTCTGTGATAGATATGTCCAGCCCATTGCCACTTCAGCTTGCTAATACGCTGAGTTATGTATGTGACTTTAGTTCCCTGGCGAATTACATCGTTCCGGATACGATCCCTTAGAAAAATGCCAAGCTCCCTTTCCATAGCTCGCTGAGCGACTTTAAACTTGTAGGCCATTTCCGCTGTGATTGGCCACATTTCGGTTCCGAGCGAGCGAGTTTCACATTATAGCGATGGAATATTTTAATAACATAATTTATATAAGTACAAGTACATATAAATTTGTAAAAAATAAATTTATTATTATGAATTCTCATACACGGAGAGTCCTTAAAAAGTTAATTACGACTGATTCACGCGATTCAGATCTTGCTTGGATTCAAGGCTTGCTAATGCATTGCAAATAGCAATTTTGTCATTAAGAAGTGTAAGTAGCACATTCCATATATTATCATAAACTGTCTGTAGATTGTTTCAATTTCCAACTAAACTTACGAACAAAATACATAGCTCCACACATCTGATCAAATATTAAACTGGCATGGTTCCTACATATTGTAGGAGATGTAATTTGCTTAAACAAATTACACGACATGACACTAGTAAATAACACATACCGTCAATGATGACAATAACAGTATAATTTTAATTTTTTTATGTTTGACGAGCTAGGTGTTTGACAACAGCTCACCTGATGTTAAGTGACGTGTTCGAAGATGGTAAAGCACACCTAGCCTGGAATGGTACTGGCTTTCAAGTGAGGCTGCCGGAACACACCGTTAGATGCTTGGCGGCAAATTTTTCAATTTGAGGGTGGTAGCTAGCCAGCAGAGTACTAAAGAGTACCCTACCACCACGCTATGGTTTCCTCACGATATTTTCCTTCACCGGCAGCTCAACCTCATTGTAATACATACTATGATCAATCATTCCAAAGATGGACGAGGGAATACCAATATTTATGTACTTAAAACAACAAATACTCATTACTAACAGGAAAAGGTTATATGAATTTGTCGTTAATACGCCAAAAATTTTTTATCTATGAAAGTTGTATTACTGCCAAAGTGTTGAACTGTTTTATGACAAAGAGGGTAAAACGTACCTTTTAAAAAGTTGTTTATAATGCATCCTCAGTCACACATCACAACACAAACACTGACAATGAAACACAAACACAGCACAGGTTAAACACACGTCCGCTCGACAGGTAGGTTTGAATATAACTGCCGGATAAAAAGAGATGCGCAGGCGGCAGGAGTCGTGTCAGGTGGGTCGCAGGTACCCCAACGGAATTCACGGATGACAGAACTTGAACTTCACTATTATTATAAAAGCGTATTTAATACGAGAGACAAGTGCTTCCCAGACGAGTGCCGTATCGGAACTACCTACCTGTGCTGACTTGGGCTTGCAGTCTCGTGTGTTTACTAGTCTACCATAGTAACTGTTCGCCTTCACTGTGGTCTAGCGGTTAGTTGTCTGGCTGTTAGTTTTTGGAATTTCAAGTGGTATGTAATGTTACTGAGCTTGGAATGTTTTTTTTTTTTATTTGGTGCAGCGTCGGGTTTTTGAGTGAAAGTTAAGTTAGTTTATTTTCTAATATGTGAAGCGGTCTCTTTATAATGTACGTGTGATATTTAAGCGTACGTTTTGTATCCTAAGTGTTTTATTTTGGATCTTTCAAATGCTTACACCAATATAGTATGCTTGTTATAGTTAGTAACCTGGAAAAAATAACTGGCAATAACTGGCATAATGGGCATTATTTTCAACGGGCTCAAAATAAGAGGTTTTTTTAATATGTGTTGCCTCATTACTCTGTCATTTATAAAACCGATTTGCATTATTTTCTTTATTTGAAAGTATATTATTTCAGTGCAATAAAAAATTCATAAAATCAGTTTCGTAATTTGATTTTCAAACCAAAATAACTCGAAAAAATATGTCATCCACATAAACGAAATTGTGTACTTTGTTTTTCTGCATGGTAAGCACCGGAAACCGTAATAAAACAATGTAACCTAACAGTGTTTGAGCTTAGTGGAATGGATGCTGCTTTATTTTTTTGTAAAAAAATATTATTATTTCTTTCAGCACAGTGGTAATCTGTTTTTCCTTGATCGCCCACGTCCTACAGACGTACAATAATTACCGAGATAACATCTCGGGTAATTGAGCCGTCGCATGAGATGAGTGTACGGAGTTTGCACAGGAAATCGACTGGTTTGTAATAAAACTACGCAAATTGCAATATCTCGAGCGATTGTAAATCTATAATCGACCCAGTTCTCATGGCCATCGGACTCAATGAAATACAAGATGAATACAATTAATGAAAATTAATCCATAAAAATCAAGTCAAAGGACGGTCAACATATTTTAAATAGAAGCTACTTAATGAATCTCCGCTAATTATTTATCACTGTTTTTTTCCTGTTTTAAGATATGTAGGAATGTTACAATATTTCAGTATCCAATAAAGTTATAGTTTAGTTTTAACTAAATTGTTGTTTACTAAGAATTTAAGAATGTGGGTGTGAGAGGAACCAACGGTGTCATAGAAATGATGAACTAAAATCTTCGCCTAAATTATGTTTTCTGTGTTATTAGCATAATAATTTGTGAGAATTTCGTTATACGTAACGAGAGTTAATGTTTCCATATACTCTCGCCAGAGCCGCTGTCCAAGTCTCGCAAAATGATATGCTAGCCCCCCTGATTCCAACGCAACCAAATAGATGTTTTTTAGAGTAAAAACCGCTTTATATTCGATATTCCAAAAACTCGAACTAAACGGTTCGAATCCACCTTTATTGTACGAACCACTAAACAATGGAATTTGCTGCCCAAGTAAGTGTTCCCTGATAGATACAATTTGGGTGCTTTCAAGTCGCGAGTGGATGATTTCTTCTAGGTGAGCGTGCTCCATCGTAGACCACATATTCGCTAAACATCAAGCGAGTTGGCGGTCAAACGCAAGCCTATTTACAATTTTGAAAAATGTAATGAGATGACTGGAATGCCCTCCTGGTGTTAAGAGATAACGCATGTCCATAACCATTGCAGCGATACACAGAACTTTAAGTAGCAAAACAGTCCAGGGTATCGCTGCTTTGGCACTCATTACTTATAGACTAGAAGGCTATAAGTACATATATATGAGAAATGAAATACAGGAATGCGTCATGCAACTATTTACTGCGAGTTAACTTTTCTACTGTTTGACGCACTTAACAGGTGCATTGCACTTAAGCACGTCACTGAGCTCGGTTTTCAGTTGCTCGGAACCATAGAACAATCTACTCATAGCGGAGCTCAGAACTTGCGTCTATAGCTCATAATAATAATAATCTATCCTGCTATAAACGTCATTGCTTGCGTCAGTCACTTTTGAAGTATACACTTCTTCTTTTTTGATTTTGGCGCCGCATTTCGTACATTTGCCAGTGAGTGTTTTGATATTTTTAAAGTATCAGGAGTAAAATAAGTCTAAGTCAAAGTAAGTATTAGTGGAGTCCGGTCATGCCTATTAAAGTAGTGATGACTTCACTACAAGATTCGATGTTTTGGAAGCAATACGTAAAGTCATGTTTCTTGACATTTAATGTCACTTTTCCACACTCACACTCATCATTATACACTGTATGAATAAAACACTGCTATTTTTATACATAAACACTCGAAAAAACACAAGTTTTGGAAAATAATGTCATGCCTTTCCCGTAAAGTCCTAAATAGGATACTTAGACTGCAAAATTCGTAACTGCTATTTTGTTTTCTCTAAATTTTAGCCCCAGACGTATTGTGTATTTTACCTAAGAGTATGTCAACTATTTTCAAGCATTTCTTAACTAAATCTGTTATTGTTTTGACTTGCTGCTAAAGTCGCTAGTCAAACATGTCTTCGAAACCGAAGAGTGACAGACAAGTAAACAAAAAAGAATAATAAAATAATGTAACCCGATGAAGAGAAACGTCAATTATACAAGAATACATGTCTGGCAGGAGAATATGCACAGAATATATGTCTATGTTTCTATAAGCTTACAAGGTGATCCCAATTTCATAAATATAATGAGAGATACTATGTTTATAAGAGTAAGTAAAGAAACATACATATATTATATAAGTAGGTACGTTTAACTACGCGTACTTGGAATCAAATCGATCACATTATCACACTAATATTATAAAGGCAAAAGTTTGTGTGTGAGTAATATGTTTGTTACTTCTTCACGCTTAAACGGCTGGATCAATTTTGATGAAAGTTGGTATGGAGATAGACCCCCTTGATTATTAAAACATAAGTTACTTATTATCCAGAAAAAATGTTGTGTTCACGTGGAAACAGCTGGTACCGCGGGGCGTGGCTACTAGTTTTATAAATTACAAATTATGATTAATAAATCAATGATAATATAAAAATTTGTAACTATGATAGTTCAATGGTTAGCGCGGTCGGATCGCACGACGAAGGGCGTGGTTCGAATTTCAATGAGCATGAGCTGCCGGTGAAGGAAAACAACGTGATGAAACTATATCATGGTGGGTACCTTTTAGTACTCGACTGGCTAGCTACTCTTAAGTTGTAAATCTGCGGCCAAGCACCTAACAGTGTGCTGTGAGCCACACTTGAGCCAGTTCTATTTCAGGCTAGGCGCGCTCACAATATCATCGTCACTCTATATTAGATAAGCTGTGGTCAAACACCTGGTCTATCACCTATGAAACTAATCGACAGAGATCAAACAACTATATTCAATATTTTTTCTTCCAAACCAGAGCATGGCTAGCTACCACCCTCAAGTTGGCACGCACCTAACTGTGTGTCCGGCAACCTCAATTGCTATTCCAGACTAGTTGTGCTTTACCATCTTTGACCACACCGTCACTTAACATCAGGTGAGCTGTGGTCAAACACAGCTTGTCAAAAGTACATCAGAAATAAAGAAAAAAACTCCTTTCAAGGTCACAACTTTACACTTCGTTTGATTCTGACACTATTTTCGTTTCCTTGTTCTATTCTTATAATGCTGGGACAATAGTCGTTTTTTAAACGATTAAAAATGTCAGTCTCATAAAAAATACTATAGATTAATTGGATATCGAATACCTTATATTAGATACGCACTAGATATCGATACAGTGTATTCGACACCAGGCCAAATCGGTCGTGTTACCAACTATCGGTGCCTTGGCAGTCGCAGTGTCAATGCTATGGCTTCCTGTCGTACTTTCTAAGGTCATTCGAACTGTAGAACTGTTGTTTTTTGTACTACACGATCTTGCTGGTGGCTTAAGTGGTCAGACACAGTTCAAAATATTACTTTTCACGACTAGCGTAGCCTATATGTACCTAGGGAAAGGCCTATACAATATACTTTTTTTATGGTCGACAGGCTAAGTTTTAACCACAGCTCACCCGATTTTAAGTGACGGTGTGGTCGAATATGGTAAATACACCTAGCCGCGAATGGAACTGGCTCTCAAGTGAGGCTTCTTCCGGAACACACAGTTAGGTGCATGGCGACAGATTTCAACTTGAGGGTAGCTAGCCAGTCGAGTACTAGAAAGTACCTCCACGCTAAGGTTTTCTCACGTTGTTTTCCTTCACAGGCAACTCAAAGTGATTGTTAGGGTTTAAACCCAAGTCCTTCGGCGTGTGAACCGTCCGCGCTGACCACTGGGCTATCATCGCTACAAATACTATATTTTATAGTAGAATGGACAGTTCGGAATAAGGTCACGCAGATGTGAAAAGCACTCTTCAAAGTGTATCCGCTAGATAACAGAGAGATAAGTAACTTTGCGTCGATATTCCAGGCTTTAGAGCCTTTTCCGAACAAGCGAGTCATTGCTGATAAGCTTTCTAGCACATTTCTCCAACGACTCAAGCTGGTATTTGGCTGATCTGTCCCAAAGGTGATAACAATTCAGCACTTCTTCAATCTCTTCCTCCAAAAACTGACTTTCAAATCCAGCTTGAATTAAAAAGTTAGCGCAGTAACCTCGCAAGCCAGCGGTGCGGAAAACTACGTAGGAAAATAACACACGCCCGGGGGACTCGATGGGGCCACATTAATAAATAGTATGCCAGATGTGGATGGAATCAGAAAAATATTGTATACTTAATAACTATATATGATGTATTGTTGCCTGTTGTGTATTGTCTTCTGATAAATTTAAAAGAATCACGGAAGTGTTTTATGTACTGATGTGACGAATTACATACTTATTTACCATTTTACTCTTGTGAAATAAATGATGTTTCATAAGTTATATTTATATTTTATATGCTCAGTCAGTTTATCTTCAGTTGTAATGATAAATGCTAATTGCTCTGCCTGGTTGTATTATGTTAAAGTACCTGGTTGACCGAGCATTGCTCGGCTGAAAACACGGATAAAACGACGTTTTCTGAAAATGAAACCTAGCTAGATCGATTTTTCGCCCCCGAAACCCCCTGGATACAAAATTTCATGAAAATCGTTGGAGCCGTTTCCGATATTCAGAATATATATACATATATATATACAAGAATTGCTCGTTTAAAGATATAGATAATTATTTTTGTTCTTTGTGTCACGCCAACTGTACCTGTAACTGTAACTGTACTAAAATAATTTTGTAGATATCAATTAAGTAATGAATCAAATATACATTATATATCTATTATTTTCCCCTGAGTTATGAACTATTTCAGCAAACTCGTTTTAAAACTGTTATTGCGCGCTTAAAATTATTTTTTCTCTACTAACTCACCTGGTTTCGCCTGGTCCCAACTTGTTGTTTTCCACAATCGCTGTTGCTCTAATCCTGTGATCGGGCTGCTCTCCCAACAAATATTCACTTCTACCGTTACTTAAATGCTCTCTAGCAACACTGTACGCATCAGTAACATCTTTATCTGTCGCACTGGTTACTTCACTAACACTCTCTTTCACTTCAGCAACACTATCTTTGACACTTTCCTTTACACTATTTTTAACACTTTTCTCACTTATATCTATCTTTTCTTCTTCCTCTTCTATTTTGTTTTCGAAGCCATTGGCTATGACGGGTGCTGGTTTTGCCTGGTGGGATTTTGGTACGGATTTTGGGGATGAGATGATGGGTTTGCTCTCTATTGTGCCGTTTTCGTTGATGGAGGTGACGTAAACTGTTGAGTTCGCAATGTATCCGTTGAGCTCTTGGCGGTTTTCGGGCTGAGTCTTTTTCCTTTTTATCTGGAAGGATAAATACAGAAAATTAATATGGAGTAGGTTGTAAGTTTCTATTATTTGCTTTCAACGGCGAACGGGCTTAGCGACGCGATTTAAGATGGAGCTCGCTCATTAGAAGTAAATCATTTGGTCTGGGTTCGAAACATGATTTGAAGAAATTTATTGTACTATTCGAATAATGCGAAATCCAGTAGATATGTGAGTGTGAAAATTCACCATCTAATATCCATACATTCTTTGACTAAGTGGAAACTATATTACCCTCGAGCGCTATAGACAATGTTTTGTACACTACGAGGGAGATTCCGCGGCCAGAAGCTGCTGACCTTATAAAATAAAGCAGGTTTTCAGACACGCCAAATAGGTTGCAAAATAATTTGACTTTTTGAATATTCTTCTTTTATTACAATCGATTAGCAATTTATTTCCAGTTCTAACAAAATCGCGACACGCAAAACCCGCAATTACAAATTACAAAACTTCAAAATGTCTGCACGTAATATGCGTAACACATGCATGCTGTTTTTATGAACGTTAATGTTAAGGAAATAATACATCATGTCGTCAATGACCCCAATTATTACAAAAAAATTGTAAAATGCAGCCACTTGAGTTAAAAGTGCGTTGGAAATGTGAAAGGAGCGCCAACAAATGTTTCAGACCCTTAACTGCAGCATGGCGCAAAACTTTTTGTGGGAAAATGGTATTTGTTAAGTGCCTTTTCGTAATAGGCTTGACGACACGATGAAAGTTTTAAGCTAAAAAATGTAGCAACCTTTTTTAGGTTTCTAAAAAAGAATATAGAAAACACATAAGCAGGTTGACGATCGACGTTTCTGGTGATGTTCTTGGAATGGAATGTGTAAGTTAAGAGACGAAAAAGACTCAGTAGAGCACTGATGGTAAGAGGTCACAATGTATTGCTGCAATGGTAATGGGCAGGTAAGACATTGTAGCGATACATAGAACTTTGAGTAACAAAACAAAGTCTAGGGCATCACTGATTTGGCGCCCATTACTTTGAATTTGTTTCAGCTTGTAAATTAGCAGAAGCAAATTCAATTCGAAATAAAAGAAAGGAATATTTAAAAAACTATAAAAAGAACGAGATTTGGCCAGGAACTGGCATAGTCATCCGACTAACAACATAAGCAGGTTGACGATCAACGTTTCTAGTTGTGTTCTTGGAATCGAATTTGCCCCTGCTTGTAAATTAGCAAAAGCAAATTCGATTCGAAATAAAAGAAAAGTATATTTAAAGAACTAGTTATAGAAAGAACGAGATTTGGCCTAGATATGCCATAGTCATCCGGCTAACAACATAAGCAGGTTGGCCCATACGGTCGACGTTTTTAGTGGTGTACTTTGAATCGCATTTGCCTCTCCCTGTAAATTAACAGAGGCAAATTCGATGCAAAGCAAAAGAAAAATAAATTAAAAAGCTATAGAAAGAACGGGATTTGGCCAAGGACTGCCATTGTCATCCGACTCCCTTCCGTAAATACCTCACTAAATGTTTATAAAATATAATTTATGTAATTTAACCGAATGACATAGGTATGGTTCATGTTAGGATTAACCGCTTAATGGCTAATTTAACCAATATAGACAAAACCTATATTCGCATTGTCTGTAACAATGACTCTACAATGATAAATTCAGAATTCCAAAGAAGAGAGACTGAGACTTGGATAATGGAATGCCCAGCGAGATTCAAGAACGCTTCACGAATGAAGTAACGAATCGTCGGAGAGCGGCAAACAAAGGGCTTGTGGTACATGCTATAAGCGATTCTTATTTTTTGTAATCTAAAAAGAGACGGACTTTAAACTTTATTATGCCACCGACTTTTTATTTTTATGAAATAGAAAAGCAATGACAAAAATCACAGATATGCCTACCATGCGTCGAAAAACGCTGTTTAGCCTACCATACATACCACACTTCAATAATTTAGCTTTTCTAGTTATTAAATGCATTCTACTTCTTAAATTCATCTTATCGTATTTCGATTAATAAAGAAGGACCTATTTGTTTATTAATCGTTATGAATTATTCGTTAAATTCTCTTAGGTTGCCTGGGAGTGCTCGCTTTTAGCGATAAGGCCGCCAATTACAGTCAATTAGCTGATTCTGATAGAATGCGTTTTGCTTATTTTGGAGCTAGATGACGCTGAGTGAAAAGTCCTTCCATAAGATATAAATATTGATTCAAACGAAATTAGTGGTAAATAAGACGCTTATGCCAAGTTTCAACATAATTTGTAATTTACAATAAAAATGCATATACATATATTGCTTGCTATCAGGATAAAACATTAAATAAACATAAGAAATTCAGACCGAAGAATTGAAAACTTTTTCGTAAAGTAACAGCAACATCCCCTGTCTATTTTAAAGCTGTACAATGTACATACATATTGTGTTTTCCATTCTTGGTTGGTTTTCAGCTTAGTTGGTTGTCCGGAAATAAATCGCTCTAAGTGATAAGTCCGCCTTGTGGCACTAGCTGATAAGATTGTTTTATTTTCAGTACTTTTTTTTCTATTTTTGGTGTGCACAATAAAGAGTCTCTATCTATTAAAAAAAAAATTGGTTTTATTTAGGGCCTCATTTATAAACATGTTAAAAGCAATGCTTAAAATGGTGTCAACTTCTCGCTTACGTCAGATGCCACGCGCGAATACGAGGTACGCCACTTTAAGCAAGGTTTATAAGTGAAGTCCTAAATTTTGTATTATAAAAAAAAACGCGCAAGAGCCTGGAATAAAACTTATAAATAAAATAACATCATCAATTATCCGCTTCAACCTACAGTTTATACCACAGTGCGAGCTGAGAGCATAAAGTAGCGAGAAGTGGAGAGAGACTGCATTGGCGCCTGCAACTCTGCACCCTAATTGTATTTCACTGCAGTTGTTATTCAAAACTTCAATTGCACTTGAGGTTTCGCAGTTAAAAGAGGTTATGGAAGTTGCGTTGTGTTACCCGCTTCATGTTGTGTTTTGCACCGACTCTTAACAAGTGAAGTGGACTGGGGAGCTGACAAGTGGAGTCCGTATCGACGCCTGCGTTCTAGCACGATATTGTCTTATTTTCGGCTAGTTAGTTTTGCTTTTAATATAATGCAAGTGACTAATTGGAAATAAAAGGACGAATACTTTTGACCTTTTTCTATTGATCCAAATATAATTCAGTAAAGGGTGAGAGGAGTTGATGAACGATTTAGGTTTCAGTTCTTTATCTTTTATGGCGGTACCACACTATCGTCTAACAGTCCAACTGTTTGTCCAACCTTGTACGTGTAGAGAGGTAGTTCGTGCATGTTTGTTGATTTTGGATCGTGTTGGCGCGCGATCGCTCCGTTGGCGATAAATCGTACATAGATCAAAGGAGTTGGCCATAGCGTCTTCCATGGTGAATGAGGTTGCAACGCGCATATTGATATCGTGAGTTGGGACAGACTGTAGTCATGTTGGAGTGTTAGACTGTTGGACGATAGTCTGGTACCGCTATTAAATTTGCAGTTATGTGATGTCTACATATAAAAAGTACATGACGTTTGTGAGCGGACAGCTATTCAAATGCTATGAGACATGCAATCATAACAAAAGGTGTGTCACAATTTACCTTAAAAAACTTCTTGGATCCTTACGTTTCACTTTACCTTAATAAAAATAAATAAATATCGTTGCGTTTTACACAGCGCCATCTAGCTCCAAACTAAGCAAAGCTTGTACTATGGGAATTAAAACATATAGAATACTTATTTTTTGTACATACAGAACACCCAGACACAGATCAAACATTTATCGTCACATAAAAGAAAACATCAAAAAAGCGATGATTTCCGCTGCAGGGTTAATTTCAGTAGCTAGAGAAATGCAACCATAATGCAATGTGATAAGTAATAGTTTACCTCAAAAGACAGCTTGGACATGTCGACTGGGGTAATCCGCTTGAGCGCTGACAGCCGCTGAAGGCGCTGCCGGGCCTGCTCCTCAACCGCGATGAGAAACGCATCTTGCACGATATTCAGCCCAATATCCGATACTAGAACAAGAAATTCTGGTTAGTTTTTTTGCGAAAGTTCTGATCTTTACAGGAGTGTAGCAAGCTACGGCAGCTTAGTTGAAAACATCCGTCAGCTTAAATCCCATACGAAAACTCAGGTCTTTACAGATTTTTTTGTAGCGAGGATAGCTCAGTGGATAGCGCGGATATTTCACACGCCAAAGAGCGTCGATTCAAACGCCAACAATGAGCTTGAGCTTGAGGAAACCATAGCATGGTGGTAGTGTATTATCTAGTAATCGGCTAGCTACCACCCTCAAGTAGGAAATCTGTCGCCAAGCATCTAACGGTGTGTTCCGGCAGCCTCACTTGAGAGCCAGTTTCATTCCAGACTAAGTGTGTTTACCATCTTCAACCACACCGTCACTTAACATCAGGTGAGCTATGGTCAAACACCTAGCTTGTCAACCATAAAAAAACGTAGTTAAGAAAAGTGGCGTCTTTTTTAATCGGACATACGCTGTTTTATCGACAACGCGAATCTCGACAAAATTAGTTTTACCATTAAAAAATTGTAAGCCATATAGATCTCTACAAAACTCTGCAGAGATATTAAATCTTATTCTTGTTGTATTGTCTAAGGGCCATAGGCCATTTACTTCTAAGAGAAAAAAAAATCGTACAGGGAATGAACTGAGGTTAAAGAATCAAGCACGTTATTCACACTTTCTAGCCAGGTCATTGCTAATAACATGAAATGAGTAAGAAGTACTTATACAATGGAATTCCTCAATCTCGAAGACTAATTAATTAGCATAGAAATCTAATGCTATTATACAATCCACAGAGAATATTATACTAAAACACGATCCACAATTACATAATGTTTTTTGCTCATCATGAATCAGCAACATAAGACCACGCAGCATAATCGTTTTCGACTATAATTCAGAAATATCCAAAATATTTTTATAACTATGATAAAAACAGGCCACAAAAAATGTAATTAAGAACCTCCGTCATGTATCAAAGTCATTTGAGATTTCCGTTGATTAATGCTGTTATGTTCTTACTTAAAGCCAGAATATAAGTTTCTCAAATATTACAACTGTTTTGGCTTCGATTCAAAGGTTCTAGCCTTCTTGGTAAGCGTGATTAGCGTTTTAAAACACGTGAGGGAATAGTTCCAAATATGCATTTTACCTTTCTTCTCAAAAGTGATCTAAACTAGCAATCAGCTTCACATGTAAGAAACCGTATGTTTATGTTTTGCTATGGTTTTGCCGTGGTGGTGCCGGCGTAAGAATTGTACCCCACCCTCTCTACCCGTGGTTGCCGTAAGAGTCGGCTAAGGGATGTAATCCGGAAGATGGGCAGCAGCGTTTTCCTTGAACAATCACACCTAACTGCGCTCGCAAACCCGCCTGCCAAGCGTGGCGAGTATTGGCAAACCCCCCCAGGAGGAGGCATATGTCCAGCAGTGGACGTCCTATGGCTGATGATGTAATGTGTGTGTGTGAAACTAAACTAAAAAGTATTTTAGGTCTGAGTAAGTCTCTGCGTCTCCTTTTAAACAGTACTATTTGCAGGAATAGCATATAAACTAAATTAAATTCTGCCCGACGCCTTCGTTGCGATATTCACCGAACCTTACGCGAAAGCGTCAAGACTCATTTACATGGCCATCAGTCAGTCGTGCATCAGATATATTTCCACATACTGCAGATGTAATTGCATCGAGGATGGCGGAGGCGTCACAATCCACAATGGTCCTGTTATTTATTCTGTGACAATAGGGCTTGCAAAACGAACGCCTGACTCATCAAGTCAGGAATGCTGGCACGCTGATTGAATACTAATCCACTGGCAATTGGCAGGACGCGGAATCGGTTTCCTTACGATAAAAGATATATTATGCGCATAGGAAGATTTTACGCTAAGTTGGTACAGATTGTTGTAAAATAGGAATTGAGAAGTAACATGAATGATTCATATACAGAGCTCTTGTGTCGGAGCACCATCTTGAGAGCCAGTTCCATTCCAGGCTAGGTGTGCTGTATCATCTTCGACCACACCGTCACTTAAAATCAGGTGACGTCAAAAACCTAGCTTGTCAAACATTTAAAAAAAAAACTATTGTGGGCTGAAGTGGGTGTCTATGATGTCTATGAACGTATCGCCGTATGACTCATAAAATAACGTCACAAAACATTTGTTGTCATCGATAAGTAAACAAATACACGTATGAATCATAATTCATACGAGTATTTGTAATTTAAAAAGCATTATTTTTAAATTAAACTTTATATCGTGATGATCGGCCGGGCTCAACTCCGGGCATTGCTCGTTGAAATCACTATTGTACATGACAAGAATCTTGTGAAGGCTGGCAAGGACAAGCTCAGCAAATAGCTTGATCTAACTCACGAGTTAACGTTGATTCGACGATCACTGTACCGATAGTCGTTACTGTGAACGATCTTGCAGTGGATCAAGAGTCAGATCCAAAAGACAATGATCTCTTTACACGGCGCGCATTGGTAGGAGGTTCCTCACTCTGCAACCCTAACCACCGCAGTTTCAGCCCCGCCCCGCTGCCGGCACTCTTTTTATAATATTTATTATTTTATATTTATACTAGTTGACCCGGCGAACTTCGTATCGCCTAACAGTCACCAAACATACCGACTGTAGCGCCACTTACCGGGTCAAATTGTCATCCAGGAACCCATTGTAATATACGCACAATTTATTTATCGGTCCAGCCGTTTATAAGGAGTTAGTAGATCGACGAGGATCGAACTGTAAAGAGAGTGTATGCGGGATAGCAGGCGGGACGTTGTCCGGAAAGGTGTGTGAAACACCGCTAGTTTCGATGCTAGACTCTCCTGACTTGGAGAAGGATCTAAGGTCTAAGACTGCGTGTTAACGTGCTTTATTTTCGACCACATCTTAGCTTACCATCACACTCAGATTTGGTGGTCAAATACAGACTTGTTAAAAAAAGGTACAGCAGTTTGAGTTGCATGGCGTGTCATAGCACCGTTGGCAGCTTCAAGTATTACGTAAGTAATTAATAACCCCTCCCACCCCCTTGTCAGCAAAAGTAAGCCAAGCTCTTACTTCCCTCTCCTATGCTTAAGTAAATATTGGTTTAATTAGCAGCCATGTCGCTAAAACGAGATGTGCCGATAACAAGGAAAATAAACAATCAGCATAATTTATATGACTTTGCTGACGTTATCACCATTCAGATCGCCTCATCCCCAATATCGTTAAAAATAAGCAAAGTAAAGACCCCCCCCTCCTGGTTCTTAACGTAATACATTCTTGAACGGCGAACTTGAACGTTTTATTGACGAAGATCAATCCATAGATTAGGACCAACCAACGAATATACCTATAGAATATTGAAAGAAAATAAAAAAGAAAAAACATAATTTCAATAAAAAACACTAGATAACTAGGTAAAACTGACCAAGTGCGAGTCGTACTCGCGCAAAAAAGGGTTCCGTACCATTAATTATGAACAAGGCAAAAAAAATCGCGTTTGTTGTATGGGAGCTCCTCTTAAACATTTATTTTATTTTATTTTTGGTATTTGTTGTTATAGCGGCAACAGAAATACATAATTTGTGAAAATTTCAACTGTCTAGCTATCGCGGTTCTTGAGATACAGCCTAATGACAGACAGACGGATGGACAGACAGACGGATGGACAGACAGACAGCGAAGTCTTAGTAATAGGGTCCCGTTTTTACCCTTTGGGTACGGAACCCTAAAAACGAATAAATTTACAAACAACACACACAAGTAAAAATATTTAAATTACATATTGAATGTACTTCTCGTGCTAATATCAAGAAAGTAGCTAAAGTTACATAACAGTTATAGAAACAAGTTGACGTCTGGAGATATCTTAAACAGCGAACTGTCCAACAAAAAGAAAATCACTAACTTATCAAACACAAAGGAAAGCAAACAAAATTACGTTGAGAAACCCCAATTGGTATAAGAACGACCCGGAAATTTTCAAACCTTATTTTCAGCATAATTTGTACGGGACGGCCTTCCCTTCCCATCGAGTTCGCCAATATTTCACGCAGCTGTAAGCGTAGCCTATTTTTCACTCCTGAACAAACTTTACAGCACCCATGGGATGCTGAACAGTTAATAAGGCCGTGTTTTTGGTCACAGTGTTTGCTCCGACATCACTTCGCTAATCTTTCCGTTCCCATTCTACAATAAGTTAAAAATTACGTTACCAACTTTTATTACATTTTCTGTCAATCCCAGAAGACAAGTGCATTTCCATGACAGAGCTAGATAAGTCGTTTAGTCCAAAATCTGTCACTACAGTGTACCCGTCTTCAATTCTTTCAAAAGTTTAGCTTCTTTCTCATATGATATGAGACACTCTTTACAATTATAAATAAATTTTAATTTCGTCATATTTAATAAAGTTTCTAGTCTAAAGCATTCTAAGGGTGTTCAAATTTTATTGTCCAAATTACTGAAGTATGAAAGAAGAAACTATATAACATAGATACCTATTATATTACTCATAATTATACATGATTATTCACAACTGATTTGAACAATTCGAGAAAATAAATCAGTAGACCGAAACAGCGTCAAACACAATGTTTCAAAATATTTTTATATAAAAGTAATGGGACGATCAAACGCTTTCCTGATGGTAAGAGATAATGCTTGTCCATGAACATTACAGCGATACACAGAACTTTGAGTAGCAAAACTAAGTCCAGGGCGTCATTGCTTTGGCGCTCATTACTTTATTTATTATTTACTTGGTGGTAGATTTCCTTAGCAGGAGGTCGTCTAGGTAGGTACCACCGCAGTACCAGATATTTTGCCGCTAAGCAGTAGTGTCTAAACATTACTGTGTTCCGGTTTGAAGGGTACTGCAGCTAGCGAAATTACTGGGCTGTTGATACTAACCATCTAGTCTCAAAGTAATGAGCGCCAAGGCAGCGATGCCCTGGACTTTATTTTACTACTCAAAGTTCTGTGTATCGCTGCAATGGTCATGGACAGGCGTTATCTCTTAACATCAGGAGAGCGTCTCGTTCGTCTCATTACTGTTACATAAAAAAAAAAAAACTTTGAGACATACGATGATTAGTTTTTAATTGCACAAGAATAATACGTTTTTATTATTATTTTTAGAGTTAATTTCCATTCATTTTAAATAATATTTTAAAATAGGTATATAATATAACCCACATTTACGTTACATCTTCCCAGAACTTATGATGACATGGCAGTAGAATTACAGAAGAACTCAAAAAGCCTTTATATTTATATTGGCCTGGGCAGTGGGTATATCTTTGAACGTTTTGAGGTCGTCTTCAGACAACAACAATAAAGTTAAATTTAAAAAATCAATTATGAAGGAATAGGCGTGTACTTACTTAATCTAAAGAACTTTTATCAAAGGCAATAATTCCCAAATCGCTGGCCCCATTGCCGCGTTGTACGTATGGTAATGTACTTTTGACTATGGACTGGTTCCGAAATTAATGTTTTTATTTTTATAGTAAAAACTAAACACCTAAACTAGACCGGAAAAGTGTCGAAATCAGAGCAATGAAGTCGCCCTCATATATTTCGGTCGACTCTCCAACCCCGTCGCGTCAGTAAAACTCAAATTATTGCGAATTGTACCATAAAGTCCGTAAAGGTATGAAAGATGAGGCTCGCAAGCTCTGTTTTATTCAGTGCGCCTTTGGAGATAATAGAAGGTCCTTCCCACTGTTGGGCTTGAGCTTTGTAAGCAATAACATTAATGTTTTTGTATTCTTTTTGTTCGAGACACGGAATTCTTGAGTTTTGTAGCATACTTGAAATTTTCGCGTTATTTTATTTACGTTGTTTTAAGTAACGATTCTACGGAATAAAGGGAAACAACTAGGTCACTGGCACTTGAGGGACGTTCTAGAGATTTACTGTGCAATAAAAAAACATAGCCAACTATTTACGTCAATAAAATTGACCCCGATTTTTTTGCCAACGCTGGGGTTTTTATTCATCATCATCATCTTCTCAGCCGTAGGACGTCCACTGCTGGACATAGGCCTCCCCCATTGACTTCCATAAAGACCGATTGGAAGCGGCTTGCATCCAGCGCGTTCCTGCGGTATTTATGATGTCGTCTGTCCACCTTGTGGGTGGACGTCCTACGCTGCGCTTGCCGGTCCGTGGTCTCCACTCCAGAACTTTGCAGCCCCATCGGCCATCAGTTCTGCGTGCTATGTGCCCTGCCCACACACTACCACTGTCTGTAGGGTTTTTATAACTATTTTCTTATGTAAAAGTAATGAGACGAACGACGCTCTCTTGATGGTAAGAAATGACGCACGCCATTGCAGCGACACACAGAAATTTGAGTAACAAGACAAACACCAGAGCATCGCTGCTTTGGCGCTCATTACTTTGAGACTTTTGATGGTTAGTCTCAACAGCCCTGTAATTTCGCTAGCTGCAGTACCCTTCAAACCGGAACACAGTAATGTTTGCACACTACTGCGTAAAATATCTGATACTGCGGTGATACCTACCTAGACGTCCGCCTACTAACTTATGACTTATAAGTATATAAGGCCCAACGCGTTTAGCTAGGACATCATTAGTAGAGAAAACATTTAACTAGCTGTAATTTCACATCATTGCGACGACTTTCCAAAGCAAAATCAGATAAAACCAACATTCCTCTGCTGTCGTTTTATTATACCACTGTTTTCCATGGCCGGTAGTTGTACCGTTTACTAAAGAACTCTACCACTTTTCATACTATAAAAGTAGATATTTCCACAATTTTGTTTGCTTGGTTTGGTTTGCGTGAAGTACATAAGAGTTCTTACTAATCAGTAGGACATTATTATATGCCGTAATAATGATGAAGGAAAACCTTTATTTACCTAATTGGTAATTTTTAACTCTCCTAAAGACTCGCCCCAAAAGAGCAGAGAGTTAAAACAATGTCCCGAAATACGTACTGGTGGCACTTTTCCCTTCCTTTGTTCCCTTACCAAGTTTCGGAACAAGTTGGGAGGCTTCTTAAAAAGATCTCCGCGGAGTGCTTTTGTAAAGTTTTCGGATGCTTCGGTTAATTAAGTTTGTATTTTTTCCTTACGGACTGGGAGGGGCCAACTAGCGGGATATCAGAGTTTTTAGCCAAGTACAACAAAAAGGGGTAAATATCATCACATCTTTAGCTTGAGGCTTCTGCTTTGATATCAACAGACGATAGCCAAATAACTCATATCTCTCAAACTTTTCACTTTTTCGTGACTGAATCGAACTTGTTCTTTTTGAAAAAAATAATCTGATACTCATTATTTGAAAACCGCGAGAATATTAGAAAATTACTCATAAAATAGCTGGACACTAGTATTGGTTACTGTAGAAGAAAATACAAAAAAATAAACACAAACAAAACAATCACCCACCTCATCCATCCATCAGACTACCTCATCCCTACTTAATGAACTCAAATAAAAATAAATCTCATCTCTATCACGTTACATTTAAAAGCTACATTCATCTAGTCAACGATGAGGCATGGCCTATCTCCTATCTATTTAACGCTAACCTAAAACATACCCTAAACCCTGATGTTTAAGTTCACTTTCATAAAGACTTATAACAAAATGTTGGTCACTTAGTGCTCTGCTAAGTAAAGAACCAGTTTTTGTACATTCCGTTGCGACAACGGTATCACATGTAGTTTAGGTTCTAGGATAGCGAGTCGAGCCACTATTTTATCTACGCAATCCATGGCGCTAGTGGTCAAGAAACTAGATACAATTTTACTTCAAGAAAACTCAAAAAGCTAAGAAAGTTCAACTAAAATTAAGTACAAATTTGACACTGATAATGTTGCTAGAAATCACTTCAATAGTGCATAAATCGTCTCCTAATAAAATGTCATGGCATTAATTAATCACCATCATCATCTTGTTTGCCGTGGTGGTGCGTAAAAATAGTACCCCACCCTCTCTACCCGTTGTTGCCGTAAGAGTCGGCTAAGGGATGTAATCCGGAAGATGAGCAGCAGCATCTTCCTTGAACAATCACACTTAACTGCGCTCGCCAACCCGCCTGCCAAGCGTGGCGAATATTGGCAAAACCCCCCCAGGAGAAGGCCTATGTGTCCAGCAGTGGACGTTCTATGGCTGATGATGTGAAAGAGTCTGTTAGTTCCAGCTTTGCTCACCCGAACAGATATATTTGTAACACACCGCAATATGTAGCTCATAAGTCGATGTTTATAACAGTCAAGTCAAGGTGAGGTTGTACTAGTCTAGATGCCTAATGAGTTGAAATCTTGAAAGGCATTCCGGCATTGACTGCCGGTTCAAGATGAAGCGCAGTTATTAATTATGAGACTGGAAGAACATTTAGGATTGTTGTGATGAATAAAATAGTGAATGTATTGATATTATAATTAGGTGACATTACTTTATGCTTGATTTGGTTTCTTTCGACCATTTTCATTCAACTTGGATAGTGACTGGCAGTGCCTTGGGTAAAAACTTTATCAGCATTTTTTGGATGACGGCAAGCAATGTCACTTAGACAACTTGGGTCTTGACGATGTTTTTACTGACCTATGATATTATTATTGTACTTACTAGAATATTTCAATTAGTCATTTAATTGTATCTAAATTAAATTAAATAAATATCGTAGGACATTACACACAGCGCTATTCTGACCCCAAACTAAGCTAAGCTTTACTATGGAAGTCAGATAACTGAACGAATAATTAGGTAAATACTTTATTTTGTGAATACATACTTATAATACGTACAGAACATCCAAACAGACAACAAACATTAGTTTATACAACAAAATTATTTTCCTGGGTGGGAATCGAAACCACGCCCTACAGCTCTTAAAGCAGATATACTACCAATGAGCCTATAAGGCTGTCACACAGCTTTCAGGGCTGTTGAATGCAAAATTCCTAGCAAAATCACACTAATATTAGAAAGGTGAAAATTTGTAAGTGTTGTTTGTTACTTCTTCACGCTCAAACGGCTGGACCGATTTTGATGGAATTTTGTACAGAGGCCTGGATTAACACATCCCGAAAAAAATTGTGTTCATGTGGGAACAGCGGGTTACACCGCGGGGCGCAGCTAGTTTGTTTATAATGATGAATACAACAATTTCGGCTTATTATACCCTGTAAACAAGTAATGATAAACTCTGCTTTCGGTTAACTTCAAGTACCTATATCATAATAATATATTTTCAACCACAACCACCAATCACTCCAAATCAAATCCGCAACAAGACGAGGTTTCTTCAACAAACTGAATTGTCACCTCTAACGTCGATGCCTCCTCTTCTCGAGTGTCATCATCACCATCATTTTCAGCCCGTAATCGCCCACTGCTGAGCATAGGCCTCCCATAGCCCCATCTCCTTTTTAGTTTCACGATTGTTGTTCCGACGTCACGCTGCTTAGTGCGTCGTCAGATCTCAACATTTCTCACTCGATCTTGTAGTTTGATGCCAAGCATGACACGCTCTATGACTCTGTGCAACTTGTATTTTGCACAACCTCATGTGTAAGCGTCCACGTCTCGGCTCCATAAGTCATGGTGGACAGAACACATTGATTGTAAAAGCAAGTCTTCATGCACTGAGGAACGACGTTGTGCCCCGCTCAAATGAAAAACAACGTTGCCATCATCAAACACACAAACTTTTTTTTTTTTTTTTTATGTAACAGACACCGAGGTCTGTGACCTTTGTCAACATTTTAATTCCAATATTTTACTTTATATACAATACATGGAGTGGGAAGATAGTTAAATTACCTAATCTTAATCAAAGGTTAAAGTAGGTACTAGTTTGTGTGTATACCGTGTTAAACTTAATTTACAAAACTTTACAAAGCTAAGTGTATAAGCCCTGTATGTATAGCAATACTTGTGTTCCAATTTTACAAAGAAACTTTGCCACGAAGCGTGCTGTAAACTTAGAAGTTTGACGGTGACTAATATTTTGTTGCGTCATCAAACCCTATTGAAACTAGTTTGTAGTCATATATTAGATTACGTTCTGAACAGGGATTGTCAAGACCGGTCCTTGAGATTTGGCTTCTTTTGTATTGAAAGCTGGCTGAGCAGTGAAGCAATCAGTTCTAAATGATCAATGGCTATGGGCTTTTCATGGTGTCGGTGGTGTCCTTTACTTTTATAGTTGACAATCTAGCTGTTTGCCTATAGCTCACCTGATTTTAAGTAACGGTGTGGTCGAAGGTGGTAATGCACACCTAGCCTGGAATGGTTCTGACTCTCAAGTGAGGCTGCCGGAACACACCGTTAGATGCTTGACGGCAAATTTTCAACTTGAGGGTGGTAGCTAGCCAGCCGAGTACAAGAAAGTATCCTACCACCATGCTATGGTTTCCTCAAAATATTTTCTCTCACCGGTAGTTCAGTGTTTAGCGCGGTCGGTTCACAGGACGAAGGGCATGAGATTAAATTCCAACAATTAGCTTGAGCTGCCGCTGAAGGAAAAAATCGTGAAGTAACTATAACATGATAGTAGGACTTACTCTTGAAAATCTAATGTCAAGGCTTATCGCTTATGTATTTCGGCAGCCTCACTTGAGAGCTAGTTTCATTCCAGGCATAGTGTGATTACCATTTTCAACCATACCATCACTTAACATCAGATGAGCTGTGGTCAAACACCAAGTTTGTCAACCATAAAAAAACTTGGTTAAGAAAAGTGGCGACTTTTAGAATCGGACATTTTGAGTCCCTACGAATTTAATTTTTGACATAGGCTCTTTATCGATAACGCAAAACTTCACGAGAAAAATTATTTTTGCATACAAAAAAAAACAGGACAGTATAAATAGACTCAAAAAATAAACTCAGCATAACTTTACACAGCCGGCTCTGAAGTTCCGTTGAAAACAGTAGGCAATTGCTGTATTTCGGAACTCCATGGCCCTTATGTACGTTACTCAAGAAGAAAATGCCATTAATGCAGCTTTAGTACGACGTTAATTTGGAAATTAAAAAAGTTGCATTTTCTAAAATACTGAAATTATTTAGAAAATAAACCACGGTCCGGCTTTGGGGCAATTTGGGCCCTCATATATCAGATAGTCTATAGATGAGAAATAGAACGGAAAAATTGACTAAAAAGGTTACAGAATGGAATGGAAAACGGCGGAGAGGAAGACAGGTGAAAAGAAGGGAGGATGACTTGGAGAAGTGTCGCATTGAATCGCGATCAATGCAGAGAGCTAGAGGAGGCCTATGTCTCAAGACAGCCTGACCTGGTAGCTGATTAGTTAGTTTAATATTAAGAATGTATATTTTAATGGTCAGAGTAAATAAAAGCTATTTTAATTTAATTTTTTATTTTATTTATTTTGTATCAGACAACTGATGGACAACTATATTGCCCCTCCTCTAACAGAGCCTGGCTGCGGTTCTAGACGACCTTTTCACAAGCTTCATGACAGCTTTGCTTTCTAAACAACTTTACGGTCGAATAACGATATTTACGAGTAGTTTATGTAACTTGCTGTGACTTAAGAGTTGACCCTAGCGCCACAGAATAAACAAATACATAAGTATTCTGTAAGGGATCAACAACAAATGATTGGACGCATAAAGTATGGAGATGAAAGTCGCTTTAATGAAATATTTGCAGTTATTTAAGATACTTATCCGTAGAGAAAACTCCCTACCGATAATAATAAGTTTTTTTTTTTTTTTTTCACCTGACTGCCAAGGAATTTAGTTTTAGGAGGTTAGGATTACCTACGATATCGTTAGATTCGTGTCAATAACCCAAATGTCCTTAGAGAGTGGTCTTATTAAAAGAAATCTAAGAGGTGGATTTTTTGGAAATAGTAATAAGTCAATTAAAAAAGAAAAAAAAATCGCATTCGTGTTATAGATTTTTTAAACTCTTTAGCTTATTAATAATAGGTTTGCGTTTGATCACAATCTCTTATTGGTTGTTCTTTGTAGTTCATGCACTTTGTAAACACAAATAATCATATTTATATCAAAAGAACACGTGTTTAGTTTACCATGCAATGGCAGTGGAATGCAGCCATGACACAGGTGAGACGCGCTGAAGGGCAAACAATTAGGTTTTTTTTTCGGTTAAGATGGTTTAAGAGGAAACAAGTCGTCATTTTCTTCATACAAACGCTTTCCCCATTTTCCTTCCTGGATTTTAATACTAGAGCAATAATTTTTAGATAGGAAGTAGATACTTGCTAGTTTCATGCCCCTCCGTTTTGATTTTTTGATATATGTTTTTTTTATAAGAGCTAGGAGTCTTCAAAAATCTTAAAATTTACCTAGTTTCAACGATGTGTTTCAACGTCCAAATTCCCAATCTCATAGACATAATCTTAAAAAAATAAAACGCACAGGCAAAGGACACATCTTTCTTATTTACTTGTTAAAAGAAATACTAAAATCGGTCTAAATTTGGAGGAGGAAACAGAGGAATACGAAACCTCGATTTTGCTCATTTTATTTCGGGTTAATGAGCCCGAGGTGCAGTTGTCCCTTTCGCTCAGTATGTACGCGGGTGCTGCGTGCGGCGCGACAGAAATAGCTTGGTGAAATTCCTAATTTTCAAATGTCTCAGTTGACTGCTTTGCTATTTATCCCGACATGTAGTCAGTTGTTATATTTTAAAACGTATTCGCGTTTAACAAATAAGTCGTATGATGGTAAGCGATAATGTGGTCCAAGATGAAGCTTGTCAACCATAAAAAAAAACAGACTCTAAACTTCAAATTGCCGCTTCCACTCACTTACCGAACCTTAGGTACTTGCGTATTATTCCAACGAATCGATTGCTTTCACATTAAACACCGATACACCGACCGAACTGATTTCATGTCCCCAAAACTCTAATGTCACCAAAATGAGCAAATCACCGAATAATCGTTTTGCATGGTTTTGCGTAACCGCACCGAAGACCGGAATTTCTCTAGAACTTAGAAAAAAAATTATACATTGTAAAATAAAAAAGAGAATTCTGTTATAGATAGATCAGCCACAGAAATTTCTATGACTATATATAGGGTATCCAGAAATGGAACCATATCCGAGTACTTGCTGACATCACTAAATAGTTTTTTTTTTAATTTGTCTGACCACTTTATTTTATGCCATTTCTACAAATGTTGTCTTTTTAAACGCTGCTTTTTTATTTATTTATTGATGATGTATTCATATGGTACAAAGTACTATTCTGTCTTAAAATGGTAACCTAAAACTTAAAAAAAAAAGTAAGTAATCAATAAATCAATAGTTTTATCTGTAATTCCATGATGCAGAAATTTAGCGAAAGTCTGCTTGGTTTATTATAGTTATACAGAAAATTATTTCTATTTTGTTTCGAGTCAGCCCTGTTTTTTTTTTTTGAACTAACTGTCCCATTGCTGGTCGCGGGTCTCGTCTTATTGTAAGAAGGGTAAAGCCTTCATATATCTTTGTTTTTTTTAAGAACTTTCGGTCACGTACTCGCACTATTTTCCTTTACCGTTAGAAGTCAGCGGCAATACGCACATTACTTAGAAAAGATAAAGATGCGTGCCGTGGGATTCGAACCCACGACTTCCAGGACAGCCAGACGGTTTCGCAACAAAACTACCGAAACTTCAACTGCAAGTAAAGGTGAGTAATGCCGTATAACTAAAACGAGGGCTCTACTAATTCAATTATATGTTATTTTTTAGATATAATGCCTATTATTGCTATCTAATAAGTTCGCGATAATCATAGTGATGAGACAAGACATCCCGACACGTAAACCTTAATTCCGTAATCCCATCCGTAACGATGGCGACGTCGGGAAAATATTTCTATCAGATGATAGCGAAATCTGTTAACATCACTGAATTAGATGTTTACAAGGATTTATTTAAATATTTCATTATTGTTTTTTTTTTTATAGCTGACAGGCTTGGTTTTTGACCACAACTCACCTGATGTTAAGTGACGGTGTGGTCGAAGATGGTAATGCAATGAAGAGTGAGAGCCTGGAATGAACTGGCTCTCAAGTGAGGCTGCCGGAACACACCGTTAGATGCTTGGCGGCAGATTTTCAACTTGAGGGTGGTATCTAGCCAGCCGAGTATTAGAAAGTACTCTACTACCACGCTATGGTTTCCTTACGATGTTTTCCTTCACCGACAGCTCAAGCTCATTGTTGGGGTTTGAACCCACGCCCTTCGGCATGCGAACCGACCGCGCTAACCACTGAGCTATCATCGCTACAATTAAATTACTGTTGATGAGTACCGATTGTTATGGTTGGTTACGTTTCTGATTGCATTTTTGTGTTAAACGTTATGTTCGTATAATTTTCATGTAACTGAGAGAGATTGGTGTAAATGCGCGGAACGTGCGTTAGACCCAAGATGGAAGCTGGGGCTGCGCTTGAGCACGCTGCTTGACTCACTGCGTGTGACGTAACGGTGCAATGTTTCTAGCACGCTGTATTGTGATCAATCGTGGAATAACACTCTTGGACTTGCAGTCTTGAAAATGAGTATTATTAATTATAGTTGTATTGAGTAATCTCACTGGATTGTTAGTGCATTTGGTAAAATATCTGCTTCATGGGTTCGATTTGAATTTGGTATGGAAGTAGCTGACACCCTGGTGTTAAACATAGGCTAATTTGTATCCCAAATATGTAGTTTTTACGTAGATTTATGAGATACAATGCACAAAACATACCTACTTAGAGACAAAATATTTCTTGTAAAAAAAAACTGTTAAGATTTCTGCTAATTCAAATCTACCAGGTCCAGTTAGTTAATTGTCATTAAACGAGGGTATACGAAACGACAGCGTAGTTGGAAGACCGTCCTTCCAATCTGAAGGCCCTGGGTTCGAATCACACGGCACGCATCTCTGTCATTTTTAGGGTTCTGTACCTCAAAAGGTAATAAAGGAACCCTTATAAGATCACTCTTTTGTCCGTCTGTCTGTCCGTGTGTCACTACCGATTTTCTCAGGAGCGAGTGGACCTAGCATGTTTAAATTTATACCAGATACTGAGGTTTATAGTTCCTATTAGTGTATTAAAATCAAGGTCCTGAGTTAACACGATAAAAAGATATGGGCAAGTTTAGATTGTCGCGAAAACTTGTAAGTACCAAAATTAACCTTAATTTTCAACATTTTTTATTTTTCGTAATTTTCCCTTCACTTGTGCTGACTTTAAAATTGACAATTCTAGGTCAACCGGAAGTACCCTATAGGTTTTGGGTCGAAAACCTATATGGTAGTTCCCGTTGACCTAGAATCATGAAATTTGGCAAAAAGCAAGGTCTTGCAGCATAAATAAAGGAAAAATTATGGCGGTATAATGGGTAGGTATGGAACCCTCGGCGCACGAGTTCGACTCGTACTTGACCGGTTTTTTAAGTTATGTGTGTGTTGCTGATGACTTCAAACGGTGAAGGCAAACATCGTGAGGAAACCTACATGTCTGAAGTTCTTAAAATAAAGTTCTCGAAGGTGTGAAGTGTACCAACCCGTACTTAGCCAGCGTGGTCGACTATGGCCTTACCCTTCTCACAATGAGAAGAATCCAGCGCAGAGAAGTGGGACATTTAAAAAAAAACAGTGCTGATTCGGAATACGAAACGAAACAATGAAAATTTATTTTGACACAATTTGGAGATTTCTATTTTTTAAAGTTTTTTTTCAGTCTCAGTCTTGTTTTTTCCCATCACTAAAGCCATTTCGTACGCTATTGTCATTACACGCGCGATTCTACACGTAACTGTAACGGTAAAGATTTATGCTTTATAAAACAATAGTTTCAGACACCCGCCAAACCCGTAACATACGTTGTTTCCGGGTTTAATAACTTCAAAAAAAGAGGTTCTCGAATTAGAAGATGGAAATATAAACTCTTTATTGTATATACCAAAAATAGAAAAAAGTACAGATAATAAAAAAGTCTTATCAGCTAGTCCCAAAGTGGCGGCCTTATCGCTAAGAGCGATCTCTTCCAGGCAACCAAGCCAACAATTTTTTAATGCAGCTAGCAAAATATAGACTTCATTGGTTCTTGATGTGACAAGATATTTAGAACGTATATATGTGAGGTTCTTTATTCCACTATAACCTACAGATTTTTTTGCAAGGGGTATCATTAGAATCCTTAAATCATCCCGAGTGTCACTAGCTATAATTTTTTTTAAACAAATTCATTTATTACCGAGAAGCATTTGCTGGAGTTCCAGAAGCCAAGTAGGTAGCAACCAGCCTCACTTCAGTACGTGCTTCTTGATTTTGAAATAAACTCTATATGTTATTTTCTTTCTTTTCCTTTTCATTATTTTGTAGGATATGTTCACTCCAGCCCCTACTATTTTATCCTTGTCTTATTTTACATTTACTATAAACTAGGTATAATTCTTTATGTATGTACTTAGATACAATTTCTTTTTACGCAATCTCTTCAGTATATGTATATTTATAAATAAATTTTCTATTATATATTCGCGTATGTTTCTTATTTTATTCAGCCTCGTGCATCCCAAAAGGTTAGTTCTGAAAACCAGCGCTGCTGAAAAATCGGCGCCACTGATGCTAAGAACTAACCTTTTTTGTCGCACTAGACACTACAGCGACTACTATTATTATTATTATTTTTGTCACCTTTATTATTTATATGTAGTGTGTTGTTGTTTTAGTGTTGTGTATGTCAAAATAAATGTTTTCTTTCTTTCTCTCATTATTACTAGTACCTGGTCAACCGAGCTTTGCTCGACTGAAAACACGGATGAAGCGACGTTTTCTTAAAATGAAACCTATCTAGATCGATTTATCGCCCCTGAAACCCCCTACATACTAAATTTCATGAAATTCGTTGGAGCCGTTTCCGAGATTCAGATTATATATATATATATACATATATATACATACATATATACAAGAATTGCTCGTTTAAAGATATAGAATAGATAGATTAGATAGATTTACTTTTTATTTTAATATTGTTATTATTTATGACGTCTTTTTATTATTTATATGTAGTGTGTAATGTTTGTGTTGTTGTTTTAGTGTGTGTGCGACAAAATAAGTGTTTTCTTTCTTTTTTTCTTCCATTAGGCATTTGTGTTTTTTTTTAATTCTCTCAATTATTTTTTTATTGCTTGTTACAAATAAACGAGATTTACTGTCGATCTTTCGAAACTACGATCGTTGCTTGGTTTGATTGCTAGCGGTAGGCAGGCTCTATCTCGTCCATGAACGAAAACTATTTATTCTGATAGCGTTGTGGTTTTGTACCCGCGAACCTTCAAGTTAATCAAGTATGTACCCTACCATTGAAGTTGCTTGGCCACAATAAAATTATGACGCAGTGATGACTTGGAATCTCCACCTCAAGGTTGTCCGGTTTTTGCAATGGCGATTGTTTTTTTTTATGTACCTAACCATTCGCAGACCGTTGCTCATACGATATACATATCTAGTACGTATATTATTCAACTATTGAATATTTTATTAAGAAGATAATTAGGCAAGTTATTGTAATAAAATTTGGATGGAGTTTAAAGAACCTTTTTTTCACCGGGCTAAATGTTTGACCACAGATATCATCTGATGTTACGTGACGGTGTGGTCGAAGATGGTATAAACAACTAGCCTGGAATGGAACTGGCTTTCAATTAAGGCTGCCGGAATACACCGTTAGATGCTTGGCGACAGATTTTCAACTTGAGAATGGTAGCTAGCCAGCCGAGTACTAGAAAGTACTCAAAGCAATATTTCAAATTATGGGATGAGATTATGTATTCTGTATAAAATAATTATATTGTATAAACAACTAATAAATTCATAACACAAACACACACATACGCACGCATACACGCGCACTCACTCACACGCACGCGCACACTCACGCACACACATACGCACGCACACATACACTCGTACAATCTCACACAACACACATACACCCAACACACACTCAATCACACAAACACACACAACACACACTCACACACACACGCACTCTTATTGCCATAATTATTAGCCTAAATGTAGATACTGCTTAAGAAATGGATGCCTAAAGGACTACAGAACCCTACAATACAAGCACTGCTTAGTGTAGGTTCTGTGTACCAAGAATTATTGTTACTAAGCAAAGACTAATGTAAATGTAAAAAAAACTAACCTATGTAAAGAAGTGTGCAAATAAAGAATTTATTGTTATTATTATTAGTACCCTACCACCACGCTATGGTTTCCTCACGATGTTTTCCTTCACCGGCAGGTCAAGCTCATTGTTGGGGTTTGAACCTACACCCACGGCATGTGAACAGACCGCGCTAACCCCTGGGCTATTATCGCTACAAATCAGTCTTGTATCTAGTTATTATCAATTCGAAAATTACTTAAGTCGACTGTGTTAATGGGATTAATATAAAGGAAAATAGTTGTTATATTCTAGGTGAGAGGAGCCTGAAGAGGAACTACCGCGGAGTAATTTCCAGGGGTCGGGGCTACTGGCGCCCAGTTTTGGCAAAAGGGAGAAATCCCCGAGGCCAAATCTCAAGGTGGTGGAAGGACTGACTAAATTCTATTCCAGGAGTTACTAACAATTCATATTTATATTATTAAGGCAAACATGTATACGGAATATTGAGATCTAAGGGAATAGACTTGTTTTAAGCATTCCCGTCAATAAGATCCTACCCGCCACTCAAATAAATAATCAATATACAAAATATAAGGACAAAAAAACCTTTACAATATTTACGTTTACATAATTTACTCGTACATTTTACGAGGTAACCCAAGTCAAGTCCAAAAAAATCAACTAGTTACGTTTAGTCTCTTGACAGTTTTGGAAAAGAATCTAAATCAACATTTAATATTGTAATTTACAATAAATAATAATAACATTTAAAATGAAGAATATTTATATCGTCGTCGGAATTTCTTTACAGGGTTTCCTTTACATTCAAGTTTATAGTGTTAAATAGCAATATACATGTACATACCTATAACATCGCAATTAATATAATCAATAATAGTTTTTGTTTTGTTTCAGCAGGAAGCAATTGTAAAATTTATTGTCTAAAATTTACATGTGAATACGGAATATAACATAGATTCGTGGTAAATTAATAATCTCGAAAAGTCTTTCGTAAACTAGATCGACCCGAACACGAACTAGTTCAAAACACCAATGAGTTACTTACCAATAATACTTATGTACATACTGAACAGTTTAAATTCACATTTACAATACCGCTAGCCAAGTGTGTCAAAATACGTATGCATGAATCATACACTATTTATTGACTTTCTATACAGTTAATATTTTGATTGAGGTCGTTCGGTTTTCAGGGCCGGCTTTATCCGTAAATTCCGTAATTACGGAGATGAAAAACCGGTCAGCGTCCATCACTACACCTTCCAGAGATCCAGACTGCGAAGGGTTAAAGCCAGTCGACAAGTTCACTCACCTCTCGGAAAGAAGTTGACCAATCACTTTCTACGCACTGAACTGCACTGAAATTCACTTTACATCTCTATGTAGTGTCGATATGTTGATAAAACACTGCATCCGTGGTGTGAAACAGGGTAATTGTTGTTAAATAATGTTTGAAGAGTGGAAAACGGCGGCGAGTACGCGACGGGACGGCAAGACTCGGCGACTTGCGACCGACGGGACGGCTTTCTCACTCGCACTTGATTCGAGACAGGTTGTGTTGCCATGCGTAAGGCTTCAATCTACTCACTACTAGTTTTAAATAAATAATGACACACCAGCCAAGTTTGGGGGAAATAAAAGGCGAAGTTCTATACAAGCCGAATCTAATTCTTTGTAGTTCTTTCTATAAAATGAAGGCAGGTGTAGTTACAACGACGAAATAAGGAAAACCGTCATAAATTGCGTTGTCGTTACACAATCATGATGTCGGTACTTACATACTAAATTTAAATTTAATTCTGATTGAATCACTATATTTCTTTTCCTCTTACATCAAATAATTATTCCCAATCTCAACTATATTGTAGGTACAAGACTTTTAGAAATAGCAATAACATAATCGAAAATTAGATAAGACAGTTGCAATTAGAGCAAGTATTTTTTTTAACTATAACTCGACTACGGGAAAAAAATACTATAATTAAAGGAAGTAGCTTATGTTACTCGGAGCATAATAACTTATTGATTGATTCTCCATTCATCAAAACTGGATGAGTTTAGTGTCGACGCTACGGTGGAACACACATACATACATAAGCTGCTAAAACCCTGTATTTTGGCTTTGCCATAGTCAGGTAAAAGTAGTACAAATATAACATTGCTTAGAAAATGAATGAAAGACTTGACATTATGGGAACTTTGTCCTCACGAATACCTTGATGTATTTGTGTGACGTAGGGCTCTGCATACCTATTTGTGTGCGTGTAATTAGAGTATGACAAGCGAAAACTGTAGGACCGACTCCAAGGTCCTGTTTTTTTACAATTTTCCCTTTTTCCACGCATCATTATAACTGTACTTATTTTATCTATCTATAGACAGGTCGATATAATTTTTGATGTATTTTGTATGATTTTTGATGTATATTATACAAAAAAGATAGAAGCTATTAGACAAGAGATAGATTATAAAACACATTTTTTTTAGGTTAGTCTGTCCTAATAATATGAGAGTCATGTTTGTGTAACACATCAATCATGTCGTCAATAGAGGTTGCTTACCGAAGTTACTATTATATTTTCTCTACCTAGGTATTATCTTTAATGACCAATATTCGTACCGTTTACCTATTACATACTTTATAATAAATCAGGTTACACATCACATCATCAGCCATAGGTCGTCCACTGCTGGTCATAAGCCTCCTCCTGGGAGGGTTTTGCCAATACTCGCCACGCTTGGCTGGCGGGTTGGCGAGCATTACATCCCTTAGCCGACTCTTACGGCAGTAATCAGGTTAGAAAGAGACAATTTATTCTGTTTAGTTTTTGAGGTGAATGCGTCTTTAAATTTTCTTCCTTCGTAAGAAGCAATTCAGAAAACTGATAATAACAAAATTGAAGAATACTGTTTTGAGTTGCAGCTATATATCTATCATCTTTTACACCACTCAATAGTTAAAGGATCAAAGAATTCGTTACGTTAAGTTATAGCTTGACACATGAAAATCTGAAGGATTTCTTAGTGTTCAAAAATGTATATTTATTCCCGTAAACATGGTCGAGTCAACTACACAGCCACACCCCGATTTCACAAGAAAACTAATTCACCGTATTATTTGTGATTAATTCCCGGAGATGAACATTTATACTTTTCAGTTGATTCAACAGTTCTTGCAAACCAGATTGTGATCAAAAGGTCTATTTTAAGTTTTCTTCATCTGAATTTTCGCATACATATCCGCCTATTTATACAAAATTGTTCTAAAATCGCCCATAATCGTATACGATAACAAATTTAAATAACAGATTCATAATTTATCCTGGTTTAGCTCCTGATTTCGTCAGTTTCAACACTAAGTCGATATTTCATAATACATAGTATAAATCAAAGTAAGTAACAAAGTCACTGTTGCGCTGTCTGTTTCTCCGCTTACTTCTTTCTACCACACAATGGAGAATACTGTTATAATACGGTTTTTTACTTGGTGGTAGATCTCCTTAGCAGGAGATCTACCATTTCTTCAGGTACTAGGTACTATTACCTACTAGGTAGGTAGCACGGCAGTACCAGATATTCTGCCCCAAGCAGTAGTTTGTAAACATGTGTACCAGTTTGAAGGTTACTACAGTTGTTACTACGATTTAAATTTAACTTACTTAACAACAATTTGAAAAACTTGACAACAATTTAAGATTAATTAAATTTTATTGTCAAATTTTTTAATTGTTGTCAAGTTTTTTAAATTTTTATCGAGTAAGTTAAATTTAAATTCTCATTACTGTAGTAGCTGAAACGACTGTTAAGCGGAAATAAACTAAGTATATACCTTGAACACTCAAACTTAGCTTGACTTACATACATACGCTTTCCTGTTATGATTTTATCTTTTCGTGACTTAATATAGGACTAATATACGCTTATATTACCGCAAAATTAATGACATACTAATTAAAAAGTAGGGAAATATATTGTTTTAGTGTAATTAATTCGACAAATTCATTCAAATATTTACGTTTGTGTGGTTCAATGTTGTATTTAGTGCTAGAGACCCGCCCCGGCTTTGAATGGGTAGTAGAGCATACTAAGCCTGCATGTTTTATCTGTCGTAGGGCTGATATGTTCATATTTTAACTAATTTACACAAAAACTTGACAAATGATATACTTAAACCTTCCTTATGAATCACTCTATCTCTTATTGAAACTTGCATGACAATCCGTTCAGTAGTTTTTAAGGTTCTCGCGAACAGACAGACAGACAGACGCGGCAGAGGACTTTGTTTTATAGTGCGACGTTGTCAAAGTTCGTGCAAGCAAGTACATAAATTATTTTGCAAGAGCAGAGCCGCGTTATTTAAGAGCAAAAGCATCGGTGAAATGGCGCTCCACCGCAATATAATTTATTTAAAAAAAAAAGGGAAGTTCTATGTAACAACCGAACGCACGCCAATTGAAAACGACCACAAACAAAAGCAACTAATTAATCCTGGCAACACAAACTT
Organism: Biston stratarius; assembly: GCA_950106695.1. Lineage (NCBI taxonomy): Eukaryota > Metazoa > Arthropoda > Insecta > Lepidoptera > Geometridae > Biston > Biston stratarius. The sequence goes on from OX467106.1 coordinate 26,611,699, forward strand.
CAAAGCCTGCGAAACGCGAATGTGTTCGAACCATCTTTGTAGTGAGACAAAGGTGCATCAGGCGCATTAATGAATGAATTTGGGATCGTAATGGAACCTTATCACAAACAATTACTGAAGGCTTTGATGAATTTCGGATATTTTATGAACGTGACTTGATTTGTTCGACTTGTTCACCAACATTTTTCAGGCCATTTTACAATTCGTATGCTTCATGTTTATAATTCTTTTATAAGCAAAATAATAAATTAGGTAATAAATTTTTAAGCTAATTTAAGTGACGGTGTGGTCGAAGATGGTAAAGCACACCTAGCTTGGAATGGAACTGGCTCTCAAGTGAGGCTGCCGGAACACACCGTTATATGCTTGGCGGTAGATTCTCAACTCGAGGGTGGTAGCTAGCCAGCCAAGTTCTAAAAAGAACCCTACCACCGCGCTATGGTTTCCCCACGATGTTTCCTTTCACCGGCAGCTCAAGCTCATTGTTGGGGTTTGAGCCCACGCCCTTCGGCATAAGAACCGACCGCGCTAACCACTGAGCTAAAATGTTTCGATCTGTTTTGATCTTATACGTTAGCCACTTCGTAGTGAAGCGTAAAATCAATGAGTAGCGCTTGCGCTTTTTTAGAGAAAGAATTTTCGTTGCTTCTCAATAAGACCCGGCCTTACATTTCAATTTACGTGACAAAATAGCCTACAAAGTAACTTTTTCAAAATTTTCCTTTTATAGCAGAACATTTATAAATAATACTCACGTAATTTGGTCTCGCTGCGCCTCTTGACACGTAGTTTTATGACGCACGATGAGATGCACTACAACAAAAAAAAAATAGATTTTAGGTATCAAAAACAACAGGATGGCGACATTGGGCTACAAAAGTTAGTATCACTTTTAAGGCTGCCTAAGACAGGCTCGGTCTCTTACTGCAAACTTTTAAGGGATATGCGCCCAACAAAACCACGACTGGACTATACTATGAGCTCGTAATGAAATCACCATTGAGATCAAGCGATCACAAAAACAATTACGCGACTGCAAACCTTATTGCGCCTAAGTTGAATAGCAATAAGAAGTAACGGTACCCCCGCTGCCGCAGTTCTCGTAGTGCCGGACGTATTAGCAACTAGTAAAGCCTACCCCATACAGGAACGGCCTGCAGTATCGCTGCTAAATTATCCTCCGAAGCGGCTGCCGCAAGTTCTATGACACTCTGACAGGCTTCTTTGACCAGTTTCTTTGTTTCTACGTCCACTGCTGGACGTAGGCCTCCTCCTGGGGGGGTTTTGCCAATACTCGCTACGCTTGGCAGGCGGGTTGGCGAGCGCAGTTAGGTGTGATTGTTCAAGGAGGACGCTACTGCCCATCTTCCGGATTACATCCCTTAGCCGTCTCTTACGACAACCACGGATAGAGAGGGTGGGGTACTATTCTTACGCCGGCACCACCACGGCACCCAGGCACACGGTTAACCAGATAGGCTCATGAAAAATCAATGCGATCGTATATCGTGTAATTATGTTTATCTAAGGGACACAACACACACAAAATACTGTGACATTAGAAATAACCAAGTTACAAAGTAATTTTTTTTACTGAAACTATTTTCATAGTGTTTTGTTCGCAATTAAATACAATAGTTACTTTTATTTTAAAAACTACATATATGCTAGCGTTTATATCGTATCCCGCGTAATAAGGTTGTCGTAGCTTTGTCATGATAGCTTAACTAGATGGTCAATGTTCACAGTACTTCCGTTGGTAGACTCTCACCTCATGTATGTGTCCTAGCACTTCAGTCCGTGACATGTCTTCGAGCTTGGTCTCATTCACGTCTATGATCTCGTCTGCGACCTCCAAGTTGTCCAGGTGACCGGCTGCAGGGGAACCTGTACAGAAACAGAAAAATATCAAACAAAACGTTATACCTATAATATTTTTACATACGAACCTGCATCGAAAGAATCTGAGACAGAGGCGTATTCTATCAGGCGTTGATAGAAAAACCGAAAAAGCTTTATATAAATTTTTCTTTCGAATATATATATAGTACCTGGAGGACCGAGCTTTGCTCGGCTAAAAACACGGATTAAACGACGTTTTCTAAAAATGAAACCTAGCTAGATCGATTTATCTCCCCCGAAACCGCCTGCATACTGAATTTTATGAAAATCGTTGGAGCCGTTTCCGTGATTCAGATTATATATATATTTATATATATACATGTATACAAGAATTGCTCGTTTAAAGGTATAAGAATAAGATATATATATTTAAATATATATACTACGCAATTTTCGACAGTATAAAAAAAACCTATATTTAAAAATTATAATATTTTTGAAGACCTTAAAAAAGCTACTTTCAACGGCCAAAGACTGGCAGAGTACATCATCATATTTTATGATTCATCATCATCATTAGCCATAGGTCGTCCACTGCTAGACATAGGCCTCCTCCTGCCAATACTCGCCACGCTTGGCAGGCGGGTTGGCGAGCGTAGTTAGGTGTGATTGTTCAAGGAAGAGGCTGCTACCCATCTTCCGGCTGATATGAAGATCTTAAACATTATGGTAATTATGAAAAGATTTGTTAGAACATTAAATCGAGTTCTGCATTTCCCAAACCGTGGGATATCAGAGGGCCGAGACAAAGTAACATTCGATATATCCGATATTCGAAAAAGCTAATGTAAAGTCCAAAAATTTAGGGATTGACATAAGCTGTCCACGTGGCATGTCGACAGCTTGTGTCAATCCTGTAATTTTTTTTACTTTTCGTTATTGCTAATCGAATGTTACTTTACCTTTTATATGTTTGAGAGGCTAGGTGTTTGACCACAGCTCACCTGATGTTAAGTGACGATGTGATACATTACACCTAGCCTGGAATAGTACTGGCTCTCAAGTGAGGCTGCCTAGGCCCTCAGGAATAGGACGAAAAAAGTCGAACATGCCCAGCGCCTGATATAAATATCATACAAAACTGTACAGGCGGCTCTAATCTTAAAATAAATAAAAAGTTAATAAAGCATCTAAATTTACATAACAAAAAAGTTTGAAAAATAGTCTCTCAGCTTAAAATTATATTTAATTACTCCGTATTAAGTTTTGGCTTATAACATTATTTAACTAGATATGATATTACGATTCCGATCTAGGTAGAAGTAATAATATACGTACTGCTATGTTGGTTCAGGCGTATCCCAATTAATAACATTATGAAGTAATATTTTAAGAAAACAAACTTGCCAAATAATAAATTGGTCTTCATTCCTCTGATTGTAGATAATTCAAGAAATTTTATTCACAGAGTTTGCTACACGAGAATACACTGTCGGAAAATATGCGGTTGTCAATTTACTGCTATAATAATTTTCACAGGCGTTAATAGAAAAACTGAAAAGTAGCAACGAATTGAGTTTTCTCTAACAAGTTTAAATAAAATACTTACCATACAGCTTGACTTTGTTATCCTTCGTTTGAACCACAATAATAATATATCCCTCCAAATCCACCGTCTTACATTTGACTGTAGTCATTTTCTCAATAGCATTGATTTGAGTCGTAGGAGCGTTGAAAGTATTCATTTTGCTTGATTTCGTTTTTGTTTTAATTCGAATAGTTTATTTAGTTTTGGTTAGATTTTCATCGTGGGGGAGCGCAGTATTGGTTTCGGGCCAGCGTTTACGCCAACACCATTTGAGACAGAGCTCACCTCCAAAAATATTATTTCTACAGCACATTTTGTTAATTTTCCACATTCTTAGCCAGGCCACAACAAATCGGCCATTATCTTTAAATCTCATGCGAAACGATCTGGGCACAGAGCGTACATTTAACTTAAAAATATCACAATATTCTATTGGCTTGACTAATTCTTATTAAGTAGCACTGTAAGCGTATTGAAAAAGTGGTGGTATTTAATGGTATTTTCACCGTGACATGTCACATTCAGAATGTTTAGGATCGACACGGCAAGTTTTTCACTCGGCACTTTTGTTTATCACATTTTTATAGGGATTTTAATTCGTGTGGTCGGTTATTTGACGGTTTCGGATTGTTTTTTGGTTAATAAGTCTTGTTTTTACGGTTTATGAGCGTGTTTTCGAGGTTCACAGGCGGTCCGACATCCGCGGGCTGGGTGGTCGCCGCGAATGGATACGACCATCCCATTTTCTCGCGATCAATAATGCTCCCCTACCCAGCATCCCTTCAGACTCGCACAGACTAACATTTTCTATTTCGCCGGGTTTGAGCGCTAACATTTTGAATTCATTTTGTAAGCTGTAGTATAACTGATAATAATGATTATTTATCGGTTTATGTACGTGAAATATACGTTTTAAGAAAAAAATAACAAAAGTTTAATTTGAAGGTCCCACCGAGATTTGAACTCGGATCGCTGGATTCAAAGTCCAGAGTGCTAACCATTACACCATGGGACCTCTTGACAGTCCTGTTGAAAATAACTAATTTTATTATAAATGATTATTCTTATTTTTTTAGAATAAGATTTAAGGTAAATTGTTTTAATAATAATATAATATTGAAGTTGATATAAATTCAATTCGGTTAGTTCAAGAATAAACCACATTAACGAATAAAATAAACAGTTTGCTTATAATTCAACCTAGATGGCGTCATGAGTGTAATAAACAATAGCTAGAGTCGTACTAACTATATTTCAATCTATGCCTAGTATGAAGAGCAAAGTTTATAGAAGCGCCCTCTGTGGTCATATTTTTATACCTCAACCTAAGCTACTATCACATACAAACTGATAGTTACTACAAGTTTTAATTTTTTAAAGAAGCATACCTATTATTTGTTTAATTGGTTTTAAAAAAGGTTAAAGTTTCCAAAAACAATACAATCTTGAAATGAAAATAGTAGATAATAGTACAATTTTTGTTTATAAAGAACTAGTAACAAGTTTTCTACTATGGAGTAGAAGAATTCAAGGTTTTGGAGTAGTAACACTAAATGTCAGTTTGTCACTAACTTCGCTACGGTATGGTTGTCATTTCGTCCGTCTATCAATCGTATGATAGATGAATGGAAAATAATTAACTTTATCGCAGCGAAGAATCGTCTCACATCACCTCGAAGTACAAAGTCGCGCGTGCTACCGACGCGAAACGTTTTCAACACAGTGTTCTTTCCGAGCCGACACCGCCATGATCGATGGAAGAAACAAAGATGGCGGAATAATACGGTGATCCTAACCAAACGCGTTGTTGTCGTCGCGGTGTGCGTTATGTGCGGTGGTGGGCGGCGGCTGCAGCAGTGTCGGGGCGCGTGAGGTCGGAGCCGCGGGGCGATGGGAGCGCGGCCGGGGTGATGCCGCCGCGGCCCGCGGCCGGCCGCGCGGCCATGGCGGCCGAGGAGGAGCGCCCGCCGCTGGCTCTCTTCACCGCCGTGTACGACTACGCCGCGCAAGGCGAAGACGAGCTCTCGCTGCGACGCGGCGAGATCGTTGAAGTGCTCTCGAAAGACGCGAACATATCCGGCGACGAGGGCTGGTGGACAGGCAAGATCGGAGACCGCGTCGGCATCTTCCCGGCCGTCTACGTTACGGAGGAGGATCCGCTCGCACTTGAGCCACCGCGGGTGTCGTTCACAGAGCTGAAACTCGAAGAGGTCATCGGCGTCGGCGGCTTCGGGAAAGTATACCGCGGTTACTGGGACCACGAAGTGGTGGCAGTGAAGGCGGCGCGGCAAGATGCGAACGAGGACATCGAAGTGATAAAAGAGAGTGTGTTACAAGAGGCGCGGTTGTTCTGGGTGCTGCAGCACGAGAATATAGTGTCGTTGAAGGGTGTTTGTCTCGAGGAGCCTAACTTATGTCTGGTGATGGAGTACGCTCGCGGCGGGCCACTGAATCGCGTGCTCAGCGGCCGAAAGATCCGGCCCGACATCCTCGTCGACTGGGCCATACAGGTGGCGCAAGGCATGGCCTATTTGCACGGCGGAGCGCCCATGTCGCTCATACACAGAGATCTGAAGAGCTCTAATGGTAAGACTATTTTCGATTTATTACCTATAGGTATTACATTTGAATTCTCTTGAATACCTTTACATAAGGAAATCGACCCAGGCCCTTTAAATTATCAACACTAAATCAAAATTTAATAAGCCAAAGTTTCATCATGTCTGTTTGTTATTGATTGAAATATGGAGAAATGTCCCGAGAATGGTATGGAAAGGAAGAAATCATGTGATACTTTTTTTCTTCACAATGTAGAATCTGTGAGAGATGTGAGAGTTGGAGCCCCATAAACTATTAAGTAATGGTTTACCATTAATACAGCTAACAAATGGTTACCATTAATTATGACTTGTGAGTTATTATTAAAATCATTTTACTAGTTTAAACATTTCAACAAATTTAATTTAAAATAATTGAAAATTATAGTGCTTCATAATTTATTCTTATGAATGTATTGGCCAGTTGGTAAAAGAGCCATTCAACTCGAGAGGCACATTCACCAACAACCAACTGTTGAAGCATTGAATATAGGTGTCATAATATTTGTGATGCTCCCATAGCTATAAAGCACAGGAACTGTGTAAGAAAATGCTCATATAACTAGCCTATCAACTAACTAGGTGGTTAAGTCGAATAGATAGCAGAAAGAAACTCATTGAATTACTCTTTTATTTCTTCATTATCAACAATGTTTACTGAGAAAGCACTAAAAGTAATCACTGGCAACCTTAGGACGAAAAGGATTAAAAAAAGAAAAAGACTATAATGTGTCCAATAAAGACAATATACATCTAGGGGAATATGTAACTATAAAACATTCCACTAATAATATATCTTAGTACTTAAATTAGGTAAAATGACTAAAAATACACTAATATACATATAAAACAAATAAGCAACTAATCATAACAGCATCAACATAATTATATCTAGAGGTAAAAAAGTTAAGACTCTTTCTTTAAATACTGCGAGCAAACCTCTGCATGTCTAATGGCAACAGGCAACAATTCTCTCAACAAAATGTATGGAATAGCTAATTTAGGGCTGGTACCAAAAGGTGCTCTGTATAACATGATACTCGATGCATGCCATTGCCATCATATCTACAGGCAAGCCTTTTTTGAAGCTTGTTGTATATTTCATAGTGTCAACAAACTAGCTGTTATCAGTCACAACTGAACATCCTTGAACACTCTAACCAGTCAGTGACCAAGGTCATATCCTACTCTGTTATCTGTTCCAAAACATAACATTCCAATTGATAAGTGCTTACTAATAGGTAGATAGGTGTTATGTTTGTTACATACAGCTGTTAAAATAGGTACTTATGCCATCTTCTGTTAATAGTTTGAATATAGTATCAAAAGTAGGTAGTTCAGTTACTCTAGAAATCTGTACCTAACTGTCTTTGCTTTGTATTCAGTATTTAAATATCTAGAAGGGCAAGTAGGTAGAGAGTAGGCAGACCTAGTTTAGTTAGGTAGGTATTTGTAGTCTAGGAAATGAACTGTTCCAAATAGTTTCACCCATATGGTGTCGACAATAATCAGATGCAGCATATGTATTAGACATCTTTGAACAGGACTAGCCCCATCATTTGTTGACAAAAAAATGTAAATTATATAACTAAATTTGAATTGAATGCTTACCTGTACCACTGCACACAGTACAATCCTGCTTGGGTAGTGTTAGGTTAGTATAAAATTTCTCATTTGTAAATCTTTAAATATACAGTACTTGGATGACCGAGCCTTGCTCGGTTTATTTGGTAAACGATGTTATCTAAAAATGAAACCTAGCTAGATTGATTTATCGCCCCCGAAACCCCCTGTATACTTAATTCCATGAAAATTGTTGGAGCCGAGATTCGGATTATATACATACATACAATAATTGCTTGTTTAAAGGTACCTATTAGATATGGTACCTAATATTTTCTCAACCCATATTCAAATTTTCAGTTCACTTGGTTTTCCAATATCACCCAGGTAGGTTTTGGCAGACCTAGGTAGATGATGAAAAATTCTTATTAGTATTACCTATTCAGATTCTATTTTACCCAAAGAGCTTGATGAATGCTAAGCCAACCCAGGAAAACAGAAGCTTACTAATTACTAATATTATAAATGGGAAAATTTGATTGTGTGTGTATGTATGTATGTTTGTTAAAGAAGGAACCTGCTGTAATGAATATATACATTAACAAATAATGGTTTTTCTCGGAAATATAAGCTGGATTGACTCATTTAAACTATTTGAAGGATGCAACTAGTTTATAATATTGACAAGTTTGGAATTATTATCTATTAATAATTGCAGACTGATACAGTTTATGAAAATATTTTCTGCAATTGGTTTTTGTGAACATGAAACATCCCTAACAAGTTGCAGCTTAAAAGCTTATTTTACGTTAGCTTTTTATCCAAATTTTCTTAGTTTGGGGGAAAATGATTGATGATGATTGATTGATTGATTGGGGATAATTAGGATTGGGAAAGTAAACTTTTGAAAGTGTACACTATTGTATAAATAAATATATCACAGGTATATTATAAAAGAACTTTGCTTTGTACCTATGTCACAAATAATTAAGGCATGGCTTGTTAGATAGTAATATATTTTTGTTTCCGGAGTGTACCCATATTGATAACACAGACATTCCTCACTGGCCCTAAAGTTAGTTTTATTACCACATTGTTTACTTAGTAAGGTGTTGTTATAACAAATAAGGAATGTTTATACTCATTGTGTGGAGTAGGTAGGGCTCTTATTTACCTCCACATATTTTAATTTTAGTTAAAATATGAAGGGTTAATTTGTCCTATTAAAATCAACAATTGTCACAGGAACTATAATCAAAGTCACCATTGCATTTTGGTAGTTCCAAGCTCAGTTTGTGTCCTTTGATAAATAATTACCAATCTCAAGAACCATGCATCAAATTTACCATCTAATACTGCCCTTAAACTTCTTTAGATTTTATTATTTCTGCACACTGGGTGGCGCTTGAGCCGCCAGTGGAAGAAAAACATTGTAAGGAATCTGTAGTATTGTGGTAGGGTACTTTCTAGTACTCAGCTGGCTAAATATCCCCCTCGTCTAGCATCTAATGGTGTGTTCCTTGCAGTCAGCCTCACTTTAGAGGGAGCTTCCATTCCAGGCGAGGTGTTTTTACCAAGTTAAATGAAAATGTCATTTGACGTAAGGAGAGCTGTAACTAGTAATTTAAAAACAAATAGGTAGGTAGTCATCTGAAACATACAAGACTATAAGCACATTACTATTATTATTGTCATTGGACTTTAACAGACATGCCTATTAAATAATGCTAACTAGTTATTTTTAGTCCAAACGTTGAACATAGCATACCTATCTATCTAACATAGATATATAAAAATCGATGTGTATGTATGTTCTCTATGGACTCTAAAACAATGTAACTGATTTTGATGGAATGTTCGGGCAATCTACAGAATATCAGATGATCCTGTAAAGTTAGGTAGTGATTGGATTAACAGCATTTGTTGTTTTGGTTTTCTAAAGTGTGCTGATGCGAAACCGGGTCGAGCCGCTAGTTAAAAATAATAAGTGATAAACTTTGCTGCCATATAAAACAAATATATATAAACTATTTGTCTGAACTAGGTCGCTGAGGTGTGACCTGTACTTAGCTTAATTTAAGACCCTTATGCAACTCCATACTACATTGTTCCACCCACAGTGCATTTGCTGTGTTAGTTATGCAGCCCACATGCTTTTTTAGAGAGTATCAATCATTGATTTCCAGACTGATCTCAAGTGCTAATTTTAAAGTCATTACTAATAATTGCTTAATTTTTTGCTAATTGAAGCTTTAGAAGTCTAAGAGATGTCTTCAGTATATGCACAGATTTTTTAAGGAGCTACCACATCAAGGTAGATGTGGTCTAACCAAGGCCCATGTCAGTCTACAAGAATAATGGGTGATATACCTAGATTTAAATATATGTTTCAAATTACAAATTTCAGTTCCTATCATTCCTACTAATAAGTTTGTGAGGATGGATGGATAGATGTTTGTTACTCTTTCTTGCAAAAAAATACTGAACGGATTTGGATGAAATTTAGTACACATAGTTTATGGCCTGGATCAATATATAGGATGCTTTTTATACTGCAAACTGAACAAACTTTTTGTTAAATAAACCACACGAGTAAGAGCTAGTGATTAATAAACAAGATGCAGAACTAAGCAATGTAATCATAGTGATTAATTGATCAATGTTAAGCAATATCCAATTCTAAATAGAAATTATCATTTGTGTAAATAGGTGTTGTTTAAACTGGACTGGGTGTGCTGTCAGACTAAAGTGCTTGAAAATATTTTTCTTCTAAGCTGTTGCAAACATGCATACTATACGTATGTATACATGTTTATTATGGGAGAAATATACCATTAACATTTCGTTCCTCTTGTTATAGATACATACTCATGTAGTTGTAAACACTAGCAAAAATACACATATACCTATTAATAAAAATATATATACACATTAATGACAAAATCCTCACTTATATTCTATACCTATTAGTAGTATTTGAATACAATATGAAAGTATAATTACACAGTCCAATACTTAGGTATTCGATATTTCTTTATTATTAGCAAAGTGGTGTAAAAGTGGGTCACATCTATTGTCATATCAAGTGTTGTAGGGTCTGCAACCTCTTTTGTTCAATTTACATGCATTGTCACTTCTGCGCACTTACTGAACGGTCAATGTGTTATGCCTACTTTTACTTAAGGTTTGTTGAAATTATACATATGTATATTATTAATAATAACAGTTAACTCCGCCTTTATTATGCTTATTTACATAAGTATTATGTGTGTTTCTCTAGTTAGCACTCCCCATTGTTTTACAGAGTCCTATCTATAGCAAGGTTGCATGGAAGAGATCGCTTTAAACGATAAGGGTGCCGATTGTTGTACTTACTGCATTTGAATGTTAGGTATATGTTTTTTATTGTTTCTGTTCTGTAATTTTGGTATGAAGGTATTTTGGTATCTAACTTACCCCTATGCTACACTAAAAAATATTGTAGTTTATCTTTCTAAAAATGAAACCTTCCTGACAATATATGTACACACAATCACTCCTTCTGACAAATGTACCTGATTAAAAGTATATATATATATATTATTCACATATATGCAGATATACCAAGTTCAGCATATAATAAACAAGCTCATTGACCTGGATGCTGCATAGATTAGATAATAGTCTTCCATTGTATGTGTTATACATACTAACATATGCCAATATTTACCTTACCATATTTTCACCTTTTACCATATTTACTACAAGTCGTACCGCCACCTACATCAGGAGGATGTGTATTTTGGGTTCTACTGTATCAAAGTAGGCTACGAAAAATATTATTTAAGTAGTGACGTAAAAACATTCCAATTGGGAACACAACTCCATTGTTCAGGTTAAATTACAGAGCCTAGAACATCGTCGCAAAGTTGCTAGTTTGTCGATTTTTTATCGGATTCATTTCGGAGAGGGTGCTTCAGAACTACATGGTCTGATTCCCCCATGTCCATTTTTCCATCGGACAGCCAGAAGCTCAAAAAATCGACATCGTTTCATGGTAGATGTTCCAAAAACTCGAAATAAACGATTTGATTCGACGTTCATTGTGCGGACTGCTAGACAGTGGAATGCGCTGCCTGAGTGGGTGTTCCCCGATGGATATAATCTGGGTGTCTTCAAGTCGAGAGTGAATCGGTATCTTCTAGGAAAGCGTGCTCCATCTTAGACCGCATCATCACTTAACATCAGGTGAGATGGCGGTCAAACGTAAGCCTATCTATAATTAAAAAAAAAAAAAAAAAAACAGAATTAGCATTAATGTACACTTTCCCGTTTTACTTTGCTATGTATGGTACTCGCAACGTCAAGCTACAGCTGATTCTGTCGATGTCTCTGCTAATGTGCCTAGTATAAAATTATAACGGTAGGTATACATATGTATATATGTATAAGTGAGGAAGTTTGTTTTTAAACCACCATAGACCGCATCTTCGTTTAACATTAGGCGAGATGGCGGTCAAACGCGAGCCTATCTTAGATTTTTTTTAAAAGTTGTAATTATATTAATATATATTATATTATATAAACTTTGAAATGAGTTGACCATAAATGGATTCATGGTCAATTTATATGCTGTAGAAGTGATAGCGTGAGGAATATTAATTCTAGCCATTTCCCTATAATCTACTAAAAAAGACTATACTAAGAACAATTATAAATTCATTGCTGGATAGAGAATCCAAAGCAGCGTTGGATAATGAGGGATGGGTACACGAGTAGTGAAGGTGAGCGTTAATATTTATATTTTACGGTGCCCCTTGAAATTAAAGTCCACTTAAACCTACACCTGGGTCGCAAGGGTACACTGCATGGGTTTGCGTCCCTGCCACACGAATTAATGAATGAATAACTCTTTATTGTACACACCTAAAATGACATAATACAGAAGGAATAAACTAGTTAATACGTGTAACAACTGGCGACCTTATCGCTAAAAGCGATCTCTTCCAGGCAACTTAAGATGGAAAGGATGGAACCATTGAAAGCTAAAAATTTTCGACTCTCGTCTAAAACAAAAAGTACTTGTCATTATTCACACTATTTCAATTAGGTACATCCCAAAAGCGGCTATGTCTAAACATAAAATTTATAAATGCGGCTGCAACGGTTTTTTTTTTGTTTGACAGGCTATGCGTTTGACCACAGCTCACCTGATGTTAAGTGACGGTGTGGTTGAAGATGGGAAACACACCTAGCCTGGAATGGAACTGCCTCTCAAGTGAGACTGCCGGAACACACTATTCGGTGCTTGGCGGCGAGATTTTCATATTGAGGGTGGAAGCTAGTCGGGTACTAGATAGTCTACCAAGCTATGGTGGTAGGGTACTGGTTTTTTCCTTCACCGGCAGTTCAAGCTCACATTAGGGTTCGAACCCACGCTATTCGGCGTGCGAAGCGCTAACCACTGAGCTAACATCGGTACAAATCCTATAATAACATCCATTTAACCGTACCGCACCGTAAAATCAAAATTACACAAGTTTGTCGAATTTGTTGAAATGACATTTAACACGCCAAAGGGTATAAAAAAATATCTTGATAGGGTAAGATACTATAATAGTACGTACTTAAAAGACGGTGGAAAGACGAGATCCGTACTGTGGGATTCGAACCCAAACTTCCTTGATCTTTTAACTAGACTGCCGTTCCGTTTTGTTAAGCGGAACATTTCTCTCTCATCCTGAAGGCCCAAAAAGCACGGCGGAGCTACACTAAAACCATTCAAACTATTGATTATTGATTCCACTAAAGGCAAACGATTTCTTCCAAAAGCGCTCGCTTTGTCGGCGAAGAACACAGAAAGCTTCGCCTTATTAAATCTCTAACATCCGCGCGCTAACGCCTTCCGGATCCGACGGTAAATGGATGTTATTATAGGGTTATATTATTGATGGTCGATGGGAAAATTTTCCTTGTGAAAGTTTTACCTAAATAACTTTAACGCTTAGGTATATGTATTTGTATTTCTTGAATACAATTTTGTATGTAATTTTTGAAAGTAGGGTTTACTGGCCTACGGGATTGGGATCAATTTTTGTCATTGCGAATGAACCATTAAGCGACAACAGTTCTGTACCGCGAAAAATATATCATCCAAGTAAACGACATTGCGTATTTTGCTTTTCTGTGACTTTTCAATGGTGTTTACGGTCACTAGAATAGTCCCAATATCTGTTATTTTATATTTTCTCAGCTAAAACGTATTTTGGACTCTTATTGATACTCCGAAATATGATATGTTCCCTATCCGTTAACCGTATTTATACATTCAAATCATTAGCCATAGGACGTCCACTGCTGGACATAGGCTTCCTCCTGGGGGGGTTTTGCCAATACTCGCCACGCTTAGCAGGCGGGTTGGCGAGCGCAGTTAGGTGTGATTGTTCAAGGAAGACGCTGCTGCCCATCTTCCGGATTACATCCCTTAGTCGACTCTTACGGCAACCACGGGTAGAGAGGGTGGGGTACTATTCTTACGCCGGCACCACCACGGCATTTATATATAGCCTCTAAATATTTGTCTCTAAAGAGGCGTCTTCATCCCAGGTATTAATCGATTTCGGTCTCATCGGCACGTTTATAGTAATTACGATGCAATCCTTTTACGGTACCTTTTGTCCACAAGCCATAAGCTATATCTGTTTTATTTAAACTGACTGTTGAAGGTTTTGTTAAATCGGTCTTTGAACTCGACATTGCGGTCTAAAGCGAAACAGGAAAAACGAATGTAAACTAGACACCTTATTTTATTAGTGTAATTATAATATAAATACGTCTGGTTGACGTAAAAACGCTTCTCTACATAGTATAAAACAAGCTGAAGAGTGTAAAAAATCTATCTATAGCCAGACTGCGATTAAAATAGCTAGAATTAAAGGAAAAAAAAAACTTTCAAAACAAATTTATAAACATATAACGTATATATATATATATATATATATATATATATATATATATATTTCTAATCCTCGTTTAATTTCCTTTGTTTCGATACCCTACTCTATAGGTTTTTTTTATATTAACCTAGTATATTTCGCGCCAAATATTTGCAATTTTTTTTCAAACTCTGACCTATGAACTGTTGTGTTTTTAAGACGATTATAACGATATTTTAACTGTCAAAATCCACCCAGCCGTTTGAAAGTTACGAGGTAAAGAAATTAACATATGTATACAAGATACACGCGAAAAACATAACCCTTCCTTGGCAGTCGGGTAACAGTCGCTTCCCGCCGTCTGTACGCTTAGATTTTTTAAAACTACGCAACGCATTTAATGATATCAATCAATAGACAGTGATTCAAGAGGAAGGTTTATATGTACCTATATACATATGTAATACATGCATATGCACCACATTAATATCTACATTGCACCCGTGCCAAGCCGAGGCGGGTCGCTAGTTTTTATAACAAAACTAAGATTTGTTCGATGGTGGTGTGGTTTTATTGCCCTGTTAGCTCATTCAGTTTGCTCTACTTCGGTTAGGGTGTGGTTTCGATTTCCATTAAGGACAAACATTTATGTGCCATATGTAAATATATTGATTATACGTAGGTATATCTGGGTGTATGTATGTACCTATGCATTATATTTTAAAGTTTCTACTAACAATAAGTACCTATATAAATTATTACGTATGTACATCAGTTATCGTATTCCCATAGTACACAAGTTTGAGGCTAGATGGCGCTGTGTGAAAATATGTGCTGCAATATTTATAAATTTTATTTATGTTTGTAGATTAGCATCTTTTTTTTAACACGTATAAGTCCGCGTTTGACCACCTACTCGCCTGATAGTAATCCATGATATGGTCTAAGATGATGCACGCAGACTTAGGAGATTCCGAGAACCTTATTGACATGGATTTCTTTCAAAGAAACTTACGTGCTTTTTTTAAAATTCTGTATGATATAATTCAGCTAGGTAATTTACTGGTATACCAGCTGTTATCCGCGGCTTCGTCCGCGTGGAATTTAACAAAAAAAAATGTTAAGTTTGCAGTATAAAAAAATATCCTATATGTTATCCAGGTTATAAACTATATGTGTTCCAAATTCATCCAAATCCGTTCCGTAGTTTTTGCGTCATAGAGTAACATCCATCCATCCATCCATCCATCCTCACAAACTTTCACATTTATTATACTAGCTGCGCCCCGCGGTTTTTCCTGCGTGGTGATGGATGATGATGATGATGATGAAAAGTATCCTATGGTTTATTCCAGAGCCTAAAGTATCTACATGCAAAATTTCATCCAGATCCGTTCAGACGATCTGGCGTGATTGAGTAACAAACATCCATCCATCAATCCATCCATCCAAACTTTCACATTTATAATATTAGTAGGATTAGTACCTAGTATAGGTATTTTAGTGTGACGGCCATGCTTTTCAACATTACCTAATCTAGTCCATGGAGCTGCTTTTCTTTGTTTAGTAAGTTGTATTTATTACATTATTATTAATTTATTCTCCAGATATATGGCAGTTCTTTCATGAAGTTTTCTGTCAACGAAAAGCCATGTAGATGAGTACACAATAACAAATTCATTTTAATATTTACGATCGTATAAAAACTCGTAAATAATAATAAGTTTTAAATAGTTGCTTTTTGCAAACGATCAACCGATAAGGAAAACGATTAATGCGCGATTTACTCAGTCTGCAAATAATTATCTTCAAACAGACCCGGCACAAGGGCCGTGGGAAATCGCTACCATTATCAGTACTTTAGTGTTTTTTCCCTAGAAGTACGTCACTCCGACAATAGCTTAAGGCTAAGCCAAGCTCACCTTTGCTTGCCCTTTGTTACACGGCTGCCCAAAAAAAAAGTCTAATGTTTTCAGTGTTCATGTGTTTCTTTATTCCACAATTACCTACTTATAAATGTCTGAACTGATTTAGATGTATAGGGTATCGTTAGAATCCTTACGCACCCCGCGCACCAGGCAGCCTGGTTGCGGCAGCCAGTCAAACATATGACGACACACTAAAAATGTATTTGTTTACTTTTGAGTTTTTCTTAATTAGGCTTGTTTTGCCAACGAACATTTGAAATATGTGTATTGGTTATGCTAGCCAGCATACCTTATAAAAATGCACTGGAATTTCCATTAGGACGCTCCTTGCTGGAGTTTCTAATACCTTGAAAAAGTGCTAACATACTTTCAAACAAAGCGATCAGCCGGTCGTATATAGGGGAGAGTCTGGTATATTGTACTGCTTGATAAATTCTACCACCTCAAAATTTCCTACTAAATGTTACTATTTTTCTTTCCTGGCAACACGAAACTAAGGCGCTAACAGCGCCGTCAACTACTTTTCGTTTTAACCTATAACCAGCCTCTGTACTCTGAGCTTCTTGCGTCGATATCTAGTTGCCGTTCACGAAAAAGCGATGCGATTGCGAACCTTCTTGCGCAGACATACGATATGTGGTCGCGTAGCTATTTCCTCTGTTTCTAACAAGTATCGCTATAAGCAGATCGAGAGTAGAGTATTCGTAACCCTAGCTTACGCTCAGACGTATAAACCTTCCGAAAGGTATTCTTTAAATGATAATTTAAATCGTATTTAAATCTGTTGCGTAGTTTACAAGAACTTACCTAATAGACACGCGAAATTCTACTTCATGTTATACTATTTTACTGACGATATTTCATCAGAACCTAGTAGTAACGAACCGTTTAAAGAAGTTCGGTGATTTTCTGCTTCGGGACCTTTGACCTAGATAGATATATTGATTTCACATACGGATGCCATGATTTTATGTTATGTGTTCTCAATGTTAAGAGCCAAGGTTAATTTGGATCCGTCGTCGTTGAGAAACAGAAAATAAGGTGACTTTTAAATGCCTTTTTGTGTTATTTGTGTACCGGTTTGAAGAGTACTGCAGCTAGCGAAATTCAAGGCTGTTGCGACTAACCATTGAAAGTCTCAAAGTAATGAGCGCCAAAGCAGCGATGCCCTGGAATTTTTAAAGTCTCACATTTTTGTGTATCGCTGCAATGGATGACCATTGCAGCGATACACAATCCTGCCTGTCTATGAAGACAGGCATTATATCTTACCAGTAGGAGCGTCTCGTTCTTCTCATCACTTTTTAATAAATATCTGCTAATGCAGAAATATTTTCGCATATTCTTAATTTTTAATAATGGGTCATTAATTCTAACAACCGCCACATCTAATAGCATCTGATTATTTGTAGGTAAATGAATTTTTTAATACAAAATATTTTGGTCACGCTTTCGTCCTATAAAATAAACAACTTGTATCTCTCATTGTTGACGATAGTATAAATAGTACTTACTTCTATGATATCACGATAATGTTATGGCATGCCGATGGAGTTGGGAGATAGCCATATGGACTTTTACGTATAATGACCAGCAGTAAATCCAACAGGGTTCATTGCTTAATTTTTTGGCAACGAACACGCATTATTCTTTTAAGCACAATAAAAAGACGAAACTTATTAGCATTCAATGGTATCGCCCGCCGTGCGGGTGGTAGCTCCGTCACGTTCAGGGACCCGTACACAAGGAGCCTATTTTGATTCCCATCAACTAACTGAAAGATAGATAGACTAGCCTTTTTATATATATATAGATTTCCATAGATCACTTATATGTGGATGAACTTATGCCGAATGGGCAGATCTTATCATGGCAGCCGATTGTCACAGACAACAGGGCGCTGGTTTTCAGATTGACGTTTCAAATTATACGTACAATTAATGACTGCCCGTGTTTCCATCCTTTTTTTCCTGGGAAAATCCTTAATGGATACCACCGACCACGGGGTGGCAAGGTGGTTATGTGGGGCTCTCCGTCAATATGACGGCCTACCCACTAAAAAACCCTGGGGTGTTAAATCTCAGCGCTTTGAGTTGGTACATCGAACACGCTTGCGTATTCACCCGCCACCTCGACAGTCCCATCCGGACTCCTCGGGGAGCTTCTGCTCCATCCGGCCTGATGACGATTTATAGGCGTGTTCCCATCCCTGCCTAATCAAATTTGATATGATTCTGTCAATGCTGATTTGCATTACTCTTTCCATGAATACACTTTTGATTGTTCTTGGCGAACCGAGATCTTTTAAAAGATTGATTTAGCTGGCATTCCTCTCGCTCCCACTTCACCTGCATACATATAAATTAACCACAAAACCGATTATGATCAATTCATTTGTTAGGTCTTAAATATTTAGTTCAAACAAATCAATTGCTTAGTTATTAAATACATACGTATTTTATACTCTTTATATTAATATAGAGCATTAAATCATAAAGGAAGTTTTAAAGACGGAGTGACATAATGGTGCTGTGCGTACTGAATGGTAACTTCGATAATTTTCGCGGTTGTCCGCTTCCTCGGACATGTATAGAATGTGATCACGTCAAATAATCATTAAGAACGTACGTTACAGGTAAAACCCAGCTGATTATTCTGTAACTAGATGTCGCTGCTATAGAATGGACGATAGTTAGTAGGTAGTGTTTAGATTGAGACAAAGGCGTAACTTGTGACCTAAGTTATTCCCATCATCATCATCATCAGCCGTATGACGTCCACTGCTGGGCATATGCCTCTCCCCTAAGGCCTAAGTTATACCGCTCTAGGATATTTTCTAAGAGGGCCTCATGGCTCCTTATAATTGTTTAAAAATATGTAAAGTAACCTTAAATTTTGCAGCCAAGCTAATTGTTAGAAAAAAGATTTAAATAACATTTTAAGTGAACGTAGCAAACTAATTAATGATTAAAATAAACTAATAATGCTACATGGTGTTCACGCAACGAGTCGGCCCACCGGCCCATGAATTACCGGCTCCTTTGTGTCCTGTGAACAACAATTTGGATGTTTTTAAAGGCTACCAACTCCCCTGATGGAAAGCGACGGTGGAAAATGGAGCACGCTGATCTAGAAGAAATCTATTCACACTCGATTTTCAGCTCAGCGATGATAGCTCAGTGGTTAGCGCGGTCGGTTCTCATGGCGAAGGGCGTGGATTCAAACCTCCACAATGAGCTTGAGCTGCCCGGGAAGGAAAATATCGTGAGGAAACCATAACATGGTGGTAGAGTACTTTCTAGTACTCGGCTGGCTAGCTACCACCCTCAAGTTGAAAATCTGTCGCCAAGCATGTAACGATGTGTTCCGGCAGCCTCAATTGAGAGCCAGTTCCATTCCAGACTAGGTGTGCTTTACCATTTTTGACCATCCCGTCACTTAACATCAGGTGAGTTGTGGTAAAACACATAGACTCTCAGCCATAAAACAAATAATTAAAGATACCCAGATTGTATCCATCTGGGAACGTAGATCTGACACAATGAACGTAGAATAAAATCGTTTCGTTAGAGTTTTTGGAACATCAACCAAGAAACGATGTCGCTTTATTAGGGATACCATTTAGGGAAGGAGTAGTAGAAATCGAGTAGTTTCGTAGGTGAAAAAGCGAAGCATACAGATCTGTGTAAAATTCCATCGATTGTATAGTGAGGTGTAATAACATGGTCTGTTACAATAACACGGCAGCCGCGTAGTGTGTCAACAGAGGCGCGTGCGCCACATTAACGTCGTCTCCAGTGACAAGCTGTTTAATACGGGCAAGCCGACTCGATGGTGTACGGCCAGGTGAAATAACACTCTTCACGGCAAGTCGGTTACACACTGCGCCACATTATACACAGAGTGTTTGATCAGACCACGGATGTGCATAAAATTATAGTACCAGATATTTTGCCGCCAAGCAGTAGCGTGTAAACATACTGTGTTCCACTTTGAAGGGTACTTACTGCTAGCAAAATTATAGCGTTGTTTAGATTAACCACCGAATGTCTTAAATTAAGCGCTAAAAGTTAATGTTCTGGGTTCCGCTGCAATGGTCATAGACGGGCGGTATCTCTGACCATCGGACCATTCAAGTATTACGTAAGCAGAACTTTAGTAATTATTAACTCCTCCCTCCCCCTTGTCAGCAAAAGTAAGCAAAGCTCTTACTTCCCTCTCTTATGCTTAAGTAAATATTAGTTTAATTAGCAGCCATTTCGCTAAAACGTGGTATGTCTATAACAGGGAAACCAAACAATCAGCATAATTTATACGACTTTGCTGATATTATCACCATTCAGATCGCCTCATCCCCAATGTCGTAAAAAATAAGCTAAGTAGAGACTCCCCCACCCCCCTTTGGTGCTTACGTAATACTTGAACGGCTCCTATCGTGGGAGCATCAGTCGTATATGTTTACATTAAAAAAAAAAAACAACTTGGTTGTTCGGATATCGTTGTACTGGATGTATGTATGTGATGACCACCAACTCACACTTTGATAAGTGACTATGTGGTCGAAGATGAAGTATGTACTGTGGATGTGAATGTGATTTAATGGAAACTTATTCTGACCTTGAAAAGATTCTAGTTTATATTATAGCTAAAGAAAGCCCGTAGTTTGACTTTAGTAAATCTTAATATGTTAAAAAAATTATGTCAGTTTTTCTGTAAAAATATCGTTTATCCTAGACGAAATACATACAGACGGTACAGATGATTTTTGTTGCTATATAATATTGTATAACGCAGTATGAAAACGCCTTCAAGACAATAAGCATTTCATACTTTTTATACCGCTAAATGTCGTTGTAAACTTCGCGTGTGGATTGACACTTCAATTATTTTTTTAAGGATCGACCGACGTTGAATGAAATGAAAATTAACCATGTGCCAAGAAGTCAACATGTTAACACCAATACAAAGATAAGACGTAAGAGGGCGTAATTTTAACACAAAAAGCGTATATGATTGTTCCAGTAAAGAAAAAGAGTTGGTTATATTAAAGCTTAAACGTAAATCAATTTTTAAGTATTTTCAAAAACATACAGACAGTGACGTGGCATACTAAACCCACTACTCTAAAGTGAGTTATCTATTATATATCTTCGGTTTCGTTTCTAAATTTCGGCAGCGTAGTTGGGAGACCGTCTGGTTTCCAATCTGGATGTCCTGGGTTCGAATACCACGGCACGCGCTTCTGTCTTTCCTAAGATGTGCGTATTGCCGATAACTTCAAACGGCGAGGGAAGCTCAAGAGTTCTTAAAAAGTTAAAGTTTGCCAACTCGCACTTGGCCAGGGTGGCGGACTATGTTTTTATCCTTCTCACAATGAGAAGAGCGCCCAGCAGTGGGCCAGTTTATAAAAAAACAGGACTGACTCAGATATATCTTCGATTTATGTTCTAATTAAATCTTCCCTTTATCTATATGCTGTTATAATAAATTTTATTTAAAAAGAAAACTGTCATAATGGAATTTCCGCATTGCAGGCACTCAATAATAATTATTATTGAGTTATTATAATTAGAAGGCCTCCCCGAACTCTGAATTCGTTTACCATCGATTCCACTTTTGGATTATTACGATAGATCATCAATCATGTATTTGTTTTATTCGGAGAAAGCCTGTCGAATGACATGTCAAAACGTAATTTGAGGTCGAATCGATATAGGCAATAAAACGGGCAAATCGATTGCTTGTCGGTTGGCAAGACAGACAATGAAAGGTCGAATATCTAACCAAAGTGCTATCATGGGAGGAACTGTAGGAAATGCTTAGGTTTCGACACGTTCCATCTGACTTCTTTAATTTATCAGAGGCCTCAAGTGTCAAGCACTAAGGGGAAGACGGTGTAAACATACGAAACTTACATACCTATTGTTTTTTTCATATTAAAATAAATAACTTGGGGCATTTCACACAGCGCCATCTAGCTCCAAACTAAGCAAAACTTTTACTATGGGAACCACATAACTGATAAAATATTTATACACTCTTTTTTGAAAATGAATACTTAAAATACGTACAGAACACCCAGATATAGAACAAACGTTTATACTCGTCGCATAAATGTTTGTCCTTAGTGGGAATCGAATCCACACCCTGAAGTAAATAAACTTCGAAATGAGCTAACAGAGTCATTATCGAAATTATTATGTTTATTAATCGAATTTTTCGTATGGTGTCAAGCTTTGATTCGAGATAGTTACAAGAAACAAAATATGGTAGCAAAAATACAGTCCAGAACTATTAAATTATAGACTCTGTATCCCGCTGTAAGTGCGGTACTATGTCGTGAGATCCAGTGCCTTCCATAACTAAACAAAGATAGATGATGACGTTAGAACAATATTTAACACGGCAAGAAAGTTTCTTTGATTTATTTATCTGGTTCATCGCATCCGTCTCACATTAAAGGAATGTAAAGTTTGCAATGGATTATGGCCATGTTACTAACAGAGTGCAATAGATTTTGTTATACTGATAAGAGACATGCAGCTTTTGGTATTTAAAACGACAGCTGCAGGAATGTTTTAATGCGTTTGTCTAATCTAATCTACCATCAGCGGGGTGGTCCCGCCCTGATGCGAATACTTAACTGAAATGGCATTCCTTACTATTTAATTATGTGCATATGTATGTAGACACATCGAAGACAGACATTTTTATTACCATTTCAACAATTATTTAAAGATGAAATAAGTTTTCGTAACGAATTCATTGATATACATATATGGCTTTTTTAAAGCTAGGTGTTTGACCACTGCTCACCTGATGTTAAGTGACGGTGTGGTCGAAGATTGTAAAGTACACCTAGCCTGGAATGAACCTAGCTGTTAGAAGCTTGGCGGTAGTTTTTTAATTTGAGGGTGGTAGCTAGCCAGCTGAGTGCTAGAGAGTACCCTACCACCATGATATAGTTTCCTCACGATGTTTTTTTACACTCATAGCTCAAACTCATTGGGGTGAGTTGAACCCACGCCCTTCGGCATGTGCACCAACCGCGCTAACCACTGAGCTATCATCGCTACAAACCAGATTCCAGATCAATTGGGTCATGTTGCCGTTTTTTTGGACGTATTCCCGAGTTACGTGGTATTGGTTAGTCTGACTTCCCCCGACTTTATGTTGACAGTACTTATCAATTTGTTACTTTTTATAAAGATTCGATCTTATAATTTCCCACGGTAAAATGAAAGTCCAGTCGCACCCAGTTTTCTTCCGCCAGGCAGTCTCTACCGATAAGGCAATTAATGAATTTCTTTGTCGCCTTCGACCGATAAATACATACACACATACAAAACGAAATAGGTAGATCCTTCTAAAGAGTACCTATACCGTGTGCTTGATTTAAAAAAATCGTGCATCGTTATCATCATCACCAGCTTTATGCCCACTGAGATTTCGTAATGCAGTATAATGAATGTCTATATTTACAAGCCACTTTACCAAGGTCGTCTTCGTTGGCTTCCTTTGCCTCGTCGTCAAGCTAATGTCTAGAATACCTATATCTTTACTTTGGAATTGTAGTTTTTCTTTTTGTGCCAACACAGTATAATCTCACGATATCCGTACCAAATCGGTAAACACATTAGCCTTAAGGTTGGTCTAGATTGCTTTCCCTGCCCATAAACCGGTGCGATAAGGCAACGTGTTTGCTTCACGGCTCGGCGGACAATTAACGTGGTTTACTGCTTTCGACCGACCCGGCGGTCATTCACAGACTTTACTACGAGTTGCGAGCTCTGCGCCAAACATTTACGACGGGTCCGAATATAGTCACAGAACACTATTATATCAGGATAAAATCCCAATTTAGTCACAGGACAAAATAGACAATTTCTGGTGTTAACGTAATCTACAAGGTTAGTGTTTTTTTTTTCTTAGTTTGGAGCGGTCATGAGTTTTGGCACCGACTCGACAAAAACCCATCAGTGGGGTTTTTGTAACCATAAACTTGTGTAACTGTTTGGATCTACATCCATCATCATCCGTTAGAATAACTGGACACAACTGACTAGAAAGAAAATACGACTTTCGTCATAAATTTTGAGCTACACCTTTGCCGGCGTGGCGAACTATAGCCCTACCTATCTCACAATGAAAAGAAGCCAGAGGGACAGTTTAAAAAAAACAGGGCCAGTTTGAATTCGGAAGACCTTACCATATTAATATAGACATGCAGGTCCGACAACCTTGGTCTACAAGAACAAAAATGGGAGAAATATCGATTTGGTACTACATATTAATTTCATTTAATTTATTCAATAACATATGAAACAGAATGTAATAATATTAATTCCAGTTCAATATGTATACATTTTACAGATCTGTATTAAATTCCAAAACTATGTTCGTCTAGGTGCATTATATATACATTTTAAAAGTCACTAGTGAATTAATTTGTAAGTTATTTTATTAGTAGTTAAATAGTTATTAATCTTATGAATAATACAACGAAATGTACTTTATTATAGTTAACACGCTAGGTGTTTGACCACAGCTCATCTGATGTGAAGTTTCGGTGTGCTCGAAAATGGAAACCACACCTAGCCTGGAATGGAACTGGCTGTTAAGTGAGGCTGCCGCAACAATGTTAGGTACTTCGCGGCAGATTTTTAATTTGAGGGTGGTAGCTAGCCAGCCGAGTACTAGAAAATAGTTTACCACCGTGATATGGATTTCTCACGATGTTTTCCTTCACCGGCAGATCAAGCTTATTGCTGGGGTTTGAACGTATCGCGCTAACCAGTAAGCTATAATAGTTAGTTTAAGCTAGAACAGTGTTGAAAAAGTCTAATGAACGATGACCTTAAATTAAGTCATGACAATAATTACTTTTTTACATTTCATGTCACCAAAAATGCCTTATTTTGTTTATTAATTTACAAATAAAAAGCCTCTTTTAAATGGTTACATATTTTCTTTATTGTCACGCGTTTACTTCTGACGTAAATCCACTCATGGGGAAAATTAAGTCCTTGCTAATCTTTTAAAGCAATTAGCGACACCCGCTTGCGTGTTAAGCCGCCGCTGTGAGTCAAATAGACACAAAGACATTTTGAGTTTAGTTAAATAACCTGTATGGTAGCGAAAAAAGGTTTATTTTTGTCATATATGTAAGAGTCATTAGCACTTTTTGTGGATAAATAACAAATTTTAGATAAATTTGGAATCTGAATGAAAAATGAGTATATACGTAACTGGCTTCTAGCCACGAATTCGTCCGCGTTGGCTTTACAATTGTATTCAAAGATAAATTAAACATGTGTGAGTAAATAAATCAATTTTATATACTATAACTTTCATTAAGATATAAATACCTCTTCCCCCATGTGTTGTTCCAGCTAACACGCCGCAATATCAATATCCTATCGGTGCTCTTCATTAACAGTCGAGATGGGTCGACAATTTTACTTCGAACATATTAAGTGCTCAAAATGTTGCTTGAATATTTCGTGTCTGGAATAATAGAATATGATCTCGGTTCTATTTTGTTGGTTTTCAACTATCTGTATGCCAAATTTCATCCAAATCCGTTTAGCCGTTTTTGCGTGATTGAGTAACTTAACATATTAGTAGGAAGTAGGATAATTCGATTAAGCATATGCTTAATGTGTTCTAAAAAAGTTCACCATAGTGATGATATTAGTTCACCATAGATATTCACCTGATGTGACCGTTAGGCGCTTGGCGGCAGATATTCAACTTGAGGGTAATAGCCAACCAGCCGAGTGTTAGAAAATACCCTACCACCATGCTATGGTTAAATACCTATCTTATGATGTTTTTCTTCATCGGCACCTCAAGCTCGTTGTTGGGGCTTGAACTCACGCCCTTCGGCGTGTGAACCGTGCTAACCACTGAACTACCATCGTTACAATATTACTTACTTATATAACTTAGTACTTTCTTGTTTATATGCGTTAATAAAATTACATAATTACTGAGTAACTTATTAAAAGATATAATAAAGATCCGTAAAGATTTTTTTGTATTACTTTATGTGGTGTTGTAATTTTTTGTTTTAAATCTATTTATTAAAGATTTTTTAAGTTTAATATATTTGCTTCAGTACCTATAACAGGCATTGACTCTTACCATCGTCTTAACTATCCGTGTATCTCATAATGTATCTTGTGTAACTTTAAACACTAGCTATTGTATGTGAACATATTCAGTCTTACCACAAAAAAGTTAAACACCTGTTGAACACGTGTTTAAAAAAAGTGTTACCACAAAACTTCGTTTTACGATTGTCTAGAGTTAGATACGACTTAAACACTGTCTAAATTTAAACAACGGGCATAGCTAGTTTAACCGATGTCTAAGTTCTAATGTCAACCAAATAACTGTCAACAGAGAATTGAACATTACTACTTTTTGCTGTAAACATTGTGATCGTGGTGAAATTAGTATCTTCTTCGTATTTCTTTTGAAAAATAGTTGTGAATACGATTACGAATACGATACCTATGGATATTATAGAAATCATTGATTTTATCGACGATATGGATTTAGAGGACCTTGAATTCATGGATCGCTTTCGCTTTTTCTTTATTTACTGTTTTAAATATAAAAAAATAAATATTGTAGGACACAATTGCACACAGCGCCATCTGACCCCAAACTAAGCAGAGCTTGTGTGATGGAAGTCAGATAACTGATAGAATACATAAATACTTTTTTTTTTGTAAATACATACTTATAATACATACAGAACACCCAGACACAGAACAAACATTTGTTTATACCAAACAAACATATTATTATTTATTTATTTAACATGTTTTATTATTCATATTGACTTTTTAACTTCGTGTTAAAACAAAATAATTATGATTCAAGACCGGTACAATACAAACAGCAACAGGCTTCAATCCAAATCCCAGTAGATGTCATGGCTGTCATTAGTCAGTTTTTTTTTACTTTTGAGCGATACGTTCCATTTCTTTCCATGAGATCAATTCACTATAGCGTTACATTACGTTTTTGTTTGAACTTAACTTAATAGCATTAATTTAATAATTAAAATAGTATTTAATTTCATTATTAACTATATTTTGACTTACATACTAACAGTTGTAATGAAATAATTGTTCAGAAAATCATGTACCTAATCTCACGCGATCTGCGTAAAATGGAAGCGAAAGAACGGAACTACCTGAACTAAAAAAAAGGTTGAACGAATGTTTTATGGTGTTGCCAAGATTTATGAGTTAGACATTGTTTAGAAAGACACTCGCTAAACACAGTTTTGTGGTAACAAAAGTTAAACATGCGTTAAACATGTGTTTATCTTTTAGACAGTGTTTAGCTAAACATTTGTTGGACCACTGTTTTATCTGTCTTTTGTAGTAAGACTGATTATGTCTTTGTTTACAGGCACAGATAATTTTCATGGCCGTGAAATTAAGACCAAAATTGTGTTTGTGTCGCAAATTTACTAATGTCCCTCATAATACCCAGTAGTTTAGCGTCAATTAAGACAGTATGATGGTACTTAAGAAGACCAAACACAGATCGACGAACTTTGCTGAAAAAAGATGGTAAACCGTCCAACGTCACATCACACTAATATTATAAAGGCGAAAGTTTGAATATTCGGCTAAACAGTTTTTGATGAAATTTGGTATGGAGTTAGCTGGATTAACCCTGGATTATCACATAGGCTACTTTTTATCCCGAAAAAATATACCTAGTGTTCACTTAGGATCAGCGGGTAACACCGCGAGGCGCAGCTAATTAACTATAAACTTTGTGGTAGATCTACTTAGCAGGAAGTTGTTTAAATAGGTACCATAGCAGTACCAGATATTCTGCCGCCAAGCAGTAGTGTGCAAACATTACACAATAGGGCTGTTTGAGACTAACCACCTAATGTCTCAAGCTGATGAGCGCCAGAGCAGCGATGCCCTGGATTTGTTTTGCTATTCAAAGTTCTGTGTATCGTTGCAATGGTCATGGACAGGCGTTATTTCTTACCATCAGGAGAGCGCCACGTTTGTCTCATTACTATTACATTAAAAAAAATGGGTAAAAAATGTTTTCAGCTGAAAACACTAAAATTAAAACATTTATTGTAAACTGTGCAAAAATATTAAAATACCTACTTAATGATGTAAAGTGACATTTTCATCATTTACGGGCATACAATATTTTAACATTAGAATTTAATTTGAAATGTCACAAGATATTAAAATGCAAATTTTTTACAAATTGTGCAATATTATAATCAGAGTATACATACCACGCTAAAGTAATGAGTACATGTAAAGAGTACGACTCTTATCTGTGAGACGATCGAATACGTTTTCGCGTGAAATTTTTATAATAATTTAATTAAATATTACTATAGCGAAGTTAGTAGGAACTTAAACTATTACTAAGAAGTTTTGTGCAGGATTTCATGTACCAAGGCATTATTTAAAGTCTTATATTATAGGTGCTTAACGACTAACTTCTCGCTGTGGACCCTGAATCTCACACTAGACAGTCCCGTGTCGTGCGGTTCAGTGATTCCCACCTTTATTGATAAAGTTAAATTTTAGGTTTTTCTGAGTAAAATATAAGATCTCAAGATAGTTCGAGGAGCATTAAAATGTATGTAATATAAAGGAGAAGTACCTATAGTGTGTGTGTACGTATGTGTGTTTGTGTGAATACGTTCATACATACACTTGCATATACATTCATCTATGGGAGTATGATCATTTGTTTCCTCGTATCCCCTAGACTATTTACTACGCTTTAACAAAGGAACTGCCAGTCGACGCTACTTTGGAAATACTTGAGGCGTACATGATGTTACAATAAATTCCAAAAGTTTTATATTGAGTGGCTAACGTTTCCGACAGAATGTTATACCTACATGATTAGAAACTTAAATTAGTAGAAGAAAAAGGAAGGTTAGGTAGTTACAGTTTAATGGTTAAAATAACAACACAAAGTAGGTAACGTTTAAAATTTAATTATATTTCAGTGCTAAAACACTTGAATGATTCAAGAATCGATCCTCCCAACTTTTGAGAGCTTTCTTTGACCATTACTAGTGGATTTTATTGAGATTTAATCTCGAGATTGATCGCTATGAAAGTATGTCGATGGGCAAATTTTCACACGGATCTCGCACTGCTCTTTCCACACTACCTGTATTATTAATGGATTGTAGCATAAGTGCATTAAACATTAAAAACAAGACTCGTTCAGGCGCCATGAGAAAAACATATTGCAATAATACCTAAGTCCGGGAACATGAGTTCAAGTGAGATGTTACGCAAAACGACGTATCGGACAAATCCGCCTCGGAATCCGCCATAAAAACGACACACCGGACGCATTCGCGGGTTTACCCGTGTTGGTCAATGCCTTATCGAAGCTAGTATGAAAGTAACCCTTGTAGTTCTAGTATAAATACTTTAAAGGTAACCCCATAGAATGTTTTAGATAGCTAAACTAGTCGTGCTGAAATGAGTCCCTATTTTGCAACTAAATAAATAAATAAATATCGTATGACATTACACACAGCGCCATCTGACCCCAATAGCCCAGTCGGGTTAGTCAAAAAGGGCCTGAAATTGCAAAAATTCTAAAAATCTAATAAAAATAAAATTAAAAAGAATTATTGCAATTTAAAATGCTAACCCGACTGGGCTACAAACTAAGCAGACCTTGTGTAATGGAAGTCGGATAACTGATAGAGTACATAAATACTTTTTTTTTGTCAATACATACAGAACACCCAGACACAGAACAAGTACTGGGCGGGAATAGAACCCACGCTCTATAGCTCTTAAGGAAGACATACTACCAATGAGCCAACAGGGCTATCAAACTGTATTTTATTTGTCTCTTTGTTTCGTTTTACAACAAACAGTACGCAGCTCACACAGAGAAGCGACGAAGTATATAGTATACGCGCACACACAAGAAAATCGACGCGTCATGCCGTTTGCCGTCACGGCATACGAGTCAGTTTTACTGCCAAGACACGCCAATAGATGTTTCATATTTAAAGTCCACGTATTTACTCGAAACGATGTGTACATTCATCTCGAAAATTGGCCAAAAAGTTGCCAGTGCAATCGTGCAAATGGAACTCATTCTGAGTGTTGCAAGTGATTAGGGTTTTTTCTAGACAATAGTGCACCATAGTAGGTATATCGCTTCGCTTAACATTAGGTGAGACAGCTCATTCTACGCAAATCTATTGAATAAATAATAAAAATTTGGCATAGTTTTGCATGTAAACAAAGCGTTCGTTAGTCATTATCAAGTCATTATTCTATTCCGCATCTGCTTATCTCTTCCGGTTCCAACCCAGCTACACAGTCATATCTACTGCATGATTTACATCCCTGGTTTTGCGTTATCTATCTTGCGTCCTATTAGGTTCAATTCATAATGCTATCACTTAAAGAACATGGTTGTGTAGGCGAATAGTTGTGCTGGGTGTGTTTAAAACTTTGCGTTAGATTAAATTAGAATTTCTTAACACCATCTCTTTGGTATCAGCTATTTTTTATGTAACACGAACGCCTGTCCATGACCATTGCAGCGATACACAGAAGTTTAAGTAACAAAACAAAGTTCAGAGCATCGCTGCTTTGGTATTCATTACTTTGAGACTTTCGATGATTAGTCTCAACAGCCCTGTAATTTCGCTAGCTACACGAAACACAGTAATGTTTACACACCACTGCTTGGAAGTTATTAAGGACTAGCTGTGCCCCGCGGTTTCACCCTCGGATCGGTTTAAAATTGACAAAGTTTCATACAAACTTCCATCCCCTATTTTATCCCCTTGGGGGTAGAATTAATCAAAATCCTTTCTTAGTGGATGCCTACGTCATAACATCTACCTGCATTAATTTTTATTTTTTATGTCAGTCAGTCACCTTTGAGTTATATATATATTTAGAAGATAGAAGATGGATTAATTGGACGTCTATCTACCATTCTTGTAGTCCTTTTTTCAATGTAAAAGTAATAAGACAAACCAAACGCGCTCCTGCTGGTAGGAAAATGGTCCATGACCCACAGAACCAAGAGAATTCAGTAGCAAAATTAGTTTAGCTTGCATCCTTGTTACAAGTCTTCGCTCCACCTGGATGCAACCTGTTCTGTGTTTGTTGATACGGCGTCTCTGATACTCGTCTGCCCCAACAATTCTAAAATTGTACTGTTGTCGGGCGTTACTCTGGTTTTAATATGAAAATTGCTGATAAATTCTAACAAAAGTTTCCATTCATTGATCCGACATATGTCGCTGTGCTTCTCGGCGAAACATAATCCGATTACAATTCGTGTTTGGATGAATATGTATGAGCGAATTATGGGACACGGCTCGGTTATTACGAAAGGGATTTAAATTATACACTACCGTAGTATGTTTATGTACATTGACAGCGTGAGAATTAGGATAGAAAACTTGTGCTATGCTTATCCGGTCCTCTAAGATACTCTATACCCTAGTGATATTAACATCGGATCTACTAAAAGTGAAAAGGTAATATTTGTAGGTAAAATAAAAGTATGTAGTCTAACACAAGTTATATAGGTACTTATATGTCATCATCATCATCAGCCTTTTGTAGTCCATTGCTGGATATAGGCCGCTCCCAAGACACGCCACACGCTTTTTGCTTTCATCACCGCCAGCTGTCCTACGTATATCATCACTCCATTGAGTCTCAGGGCGTCCTACGCTACGTTTGCCACTAACTCGGTTCTGCGACAGATATGTCCAGCTTATAGCCACTTCAGCTACCTGTCGTACTTATATGTAATAACTAATATTGTTCTATTATCATTTATGTGAATAAATGATAATAGAATTGTCATAGACATTCACAATGTACCTACCGTTTTTAATTTTACTATTGCCAGTAAGAAAAGGCGAGTAAGTCCGAGGTCTTCAGACCCTTTCCCTTTGACACTAGAACTGCCCAGTTAGCTACAATCCGAATAAAAGTGAATCTTCACCTTGTCTCAAATCATAAAGTGTTAACAGTCTAGTGTGTGATTCAAAAGATGACACGTAAGAGCATTTCCTTACGATCGTTTATGGCTACAATATAATCACGGAACCCCATCGTGAGCTGCTTCAATTTAGATCTTCATGCACCGCTATAAATACATCGTAGCTAAGTGACTACACAGCAATTGGCCGCCTTAACTCGAGTGGTCAAAATATTCGGCGAACCGGCCTATTGGCCCCGTGAGTCATGCAGAAAGCTGCGGTCGCTCGTATGTGACGTGAATCACTATGGAAGAAATCACTTTCGGCTAGTTTCCTCGATGACGTCTTCGATTTATCGCTTCACCAAATGCGCAGCCGTCTATTTTTGCATTAAAACGGATTTGTAGAGGTTCGCGTGGAATATGGAGGACTGTTGTCTGACCAACGAGAGAATGTGAAAATTATGTGTTTTTTTACAAATACAAATAATTTATTAATAACACCCTAGTTACAAGTCAATCATTATTTAGTCATTAAATGTTTACATTATTATTCTTAACAACTAAATATGCAATTAATCTCTTTTTATCCCTTTTTTGCTCATGGCAGCCCATGCCGTGATTTGATCCGCACGATCGTAGTCGGGTACTATCTTACAATAGATACGATATTAACATATACTTACATAGTAAAACGAAAGTAATCAGTAATCTTGAAGGTAGGTTTCCTTAGCAGGAGGTCGTCTGGTAAGTACTACTGCAGTATCAGATATTCTAGCGCCAAGTAGTAGAGTGTAAGTACTATTGTGTTCTCTTTCTGCTGTTAGCGAAATTACCTACTAGATTGTTGGGACTACCCATCGAATGTCTCAAAGTAATTAGCGTCTATGCAGCACTGTCCTGGACTTTGTTTTAATTGTTACTTTAAGTTTTGGGTTAGCTGCAATGGTCACGGACTAGCGTTTTTTAGTTCCACAAAAGGAGCGAGTTCGCCTCATTACTTTTATATAAAAAAACATACTTATTGCACTCTAAAAGTTTTTAATAGCGTTTAAGTAAGTTTTTAATAATTAAAAAAATAGCTCGGTTGGTGCACATGCCGAAGGGCGTGGGTTCGAACCCTAACAGTTGAGCTGCCGGTGTAGAAAAACATCGTGAGGAAACTATAATTATTATGGTGGTAGGGTGGTGGTATGATGATAGGGTACTCTCTAGTACTCAGCTGGCTAGCTACCACCCTCAAATTAAAAAACTGCCGCCAAGCTTCTAACAGCCAGTTCCATTCCAGGCTAGGTGTGCTATACCATCTTCGACCACACCGTCACTTAACATCAGGTGAGTTGTGGTCAAAAACCTAGCCTGTCAGCCATAAAAATAAAATAAAATAAAAAAACAATATTAATAACATTTAATTCGTTCTTCAACGTGACATCGTGATTCTACTTCTTCGCTTGACCTCGCATAAAAACTATCTAGCTAATAGATAGTTGATAGGCGTGTGTATGTCTGCGATTAGGTGCGAAAACACTACGTCACGCTGACTGCCAGTTTTCGTGACACGGTTGTTGGTCAATCACCCCTCCTAAAACTGTATTTAGTTTTATTACCAAAACACTGTTATCAGACGCTTACATAAACGCCTGCTTTGCATACATTGCACATTTATTTTGCATCTGTGCGCCCGCCGCGGGCTGTTGCAAATATTTCTTTAACTGATAACATTTTAAAACTAGTTCCCAGACACAGATCAATTGCGCAACGTTTAAAAAGTCGAGACACATATATGGTTCACGAAATAAGTGTGTAGGTATTTAAATATAATCATTTATATTGGTCAGTTCAATCCTAATTATTAGCTTTTAAATTATTGCGAAATAAATTTTGAAATGACTGTTTTCTGTACTCAAAATAAGAAGTTAATAGCTCGTTGGGATATTCGAATAAGTGTCTAATACGAATTTTTGAGAGATTTTGGGATCAAAACCATCACCGAGATATCCCATTTAAAACAAAAATAAATCAATGATTTGTGTGTTATTAATTTAATTAATTTTTATGCCGAAAGGTAGTTTGTGGTGTTCTTTGCTTGTTTTTTTTCTTTGTTACATCTGTACTGTACACATAGCTCAAATATTTAATATTAGTTTATTATTATGTTGCCTTTTTGTTTGTCTTCTTCACGCTGTAACGGTTAAACGGAATTGGATTGGATTGGATTTTGAATTGGATTAACACATAAGCTAGCATTGTGGTAGGTATAGGTATATACAGACCATTTTTATAAACTCGATTCTTCTGAAAGGGCTCTAGTATTTTGGCGCGAGAAGAACAATATTGATGTTCATCATCGACATCCGTAGGACGTCCACTGCTGGACATAGGCCTCCCCCATTGACTTTTATAAAGACCGGTTGGAAACGGCTCGCATAGCAATATTGGTGTTACTTAAGACTTATTATGTCTCAATTTTACTAAATGCTAACTTGCTACTTTATTCCTTTTAACATGAAAGTGTCAAGCTTATGTTCTTGATAAGATAAAATAATGTCACCCAGGTAAGTAATAAAGAAAGGCCAGGTCAAAAACATTTGACAACCGTACAACCTACGTACATACATGTAAACAACAATGAAAGTAGAAGCGAAAAATATGTGTCAGGATCGCAGTAAGTGGAAATATATATAGTTAGTCCCTGTCTACCTCTACGGGGAAAAGGTGATATATGTAGTTGTTTTCAACATTAATTCGTTAGGTACTTCACATTATTTCAACCAGCCGCAGTGAATGAATCTTACACTACGTAAGGTTACATCAAAGTAAGTTGACATTTTTTTTTGTTGTGTGTACATACAAATTTCTTTAACCCGGTGCATCTTCATATGTTACTACTGAAAATCAGCGCTGCGGAAAAATCAGCACATTTTTTTTATGCTCTATACAATGCAGCGATAATCCTCTGTTATTAAAAAATTGTTGTGTCAAAATATGTAGTTTGTATATTTTTACTTGTGTGTGTTGTTTGTAGTTTTATTCGTTGTATCTCTAATGTCTTACTAGCTGTTACCCACGACTTTGTCCGCGTGGAATTTAACGAAAAGTTTGTTCAGTTCATAGTATAAAAAGTATTCTATATATTAATCCAGACCATAAACTATAAGTGCGCCAAATTTGTTCAGCCGTTTTTTATTTGATTGTATAACTAACATCCTTACATCCATCTTTCCATCTTCACAAACTTCACATTTATAATATTAGTAGGAGTAGGATAAAAAAAAATATGTATTTTTTCTTTCTGTTCGCTCCAACCGCGTTATTACCTACAGTGGAATATCATTATCCACGCGCCTCAGTAACTTGGCAATAAGCTCGTAAACCGTTCAGTCGGCTAGGTGACCTTCACGACGGTGCCGCTCGCGGCCCGGCACCACCCGGCGCCCCGTGTCGTGCGAAAAATGTCATCAGGGGTCTTATACTGCTGCTGTAATAACTCTTGGTCGTGAGCCGCGTCAGGCGATGTTTGACCTTGTCAGCCGTCAGTGCCACGCTCTGCGGCTCTATGTGAAAATATTAGGCATCCGATGGACTTCGGATAACTATGTATAAAGGTTACAAAAACTGGTCTATAACGGAGCACTTCCGATAGACTTACTCGAAGGTGTGTTGGCGTTGGCAAACCACCATTCTTGTCCGAATTGGAAGGCTTACGAGTATATGATACGCACGCTTGTTCCATTCATTTTTGTCAATATTCTTACACTTGTCTCTCCCAGCTTAGTATGTGAGCCATAATAAAAGTTTATCCATTTATTCTAAACTAGCTGTTAGGCGCGTCTTTGGTCGCGTGGAATTTAACAAAAAGTTTTATCCATTTATTCTAAATGATCCGATTTATTCTTCATCCGCGTGGAATTTAGCAAAAAGTTTGATCATTTATTCAAAATGATCCGATTTATTCTTCGTCCGCGTGGAATTTAGCAAAAAGTTGTTCAGTTTGTGTAAGTATAAAGAGTATCCTATAAGTAAATCCAGAACAGAAACTAGGTATACGTATGCCAAATTTCATCCATGTCTGTTCAGCCGTTTTTTGCATGATTGAGTAACAAACATCCATCCATCCTCGGGAAGGATTAGTAGGATAAAGCCATCTTATACTACGTCAATATGACTATATGACTGGCGTCGATAATCGAAATTACCTCGCTTTTTCACAACTTCTTAGTCTTCTTATCAAACAGTTCCACATATTATAAAAGCATTAATGTAAATACTTGAACGAATGACTTTCTTATGTAATGTTTTATTTTGTTTCAGGTAAGATATGGCACGTTTCTACTAGAACAATGCAAAATAAACTTCATGAACGGTACACCAATAAGGTACCTATTTCCAGGATATACTTGCAGTTCGCAAACGAACCACGGTTGAGACATGAGCTAATTTAGAACATGGAGTTACTATTGTACTTCAAATGAACTGAACAAGTTTAGCAGCCGCTAGCTGTCCCTTTCAGGACAGTTGGTTCCATTGCATAATCGCAGCTGTTAGTGTTGCCCAACACTGAACCTTGCCCCACTAATTAGCAGCCAATTCTCTAAGATACAACAATTTCTCGTCACATCACCAGGATCGTTGGAATGCGTGTTATTTCGTCATACACTCACTGCCACGGCAACGTCACCTTTATTAGCTAGAATGTTGAGTTCTTATTCGTTAATCTGGCGACATTGTTTACGTCTGTCGGTTCAAACTGACGAAACGTTGAGTGCCCCATAAGGTATGTGGGAGAGACCAGCCACACTTGCCCGTTTATGCGTTGGGAATTTGTAGACACGCCTCGTTAAATGCCTCATTGACTTTTTGACCTTTAGTGTGTTTTCTCCTCATATTTTAGCGCTAATTGTCTTTAACTTGTCGTTATGCAACAAGGCTAATACCTATCTTATTTATATTGACACTTGTATGCCACGCCTTGCCTATATCACCTTTGGCTTGGTCATTCTAACGGATTGTTTGTTAAATGCTTTTTGTCATCAAAGGTAATCTACCTATTCCTTAATATTGTTTTTGCTTTTATTCTGTTCCAAATTTTTATGTGGCATTTTATTTTGTTTTAGATTAAGTTAATTATATTTAGGTAACTAATAACTTTCTCAACAAAAAAAAAAAACATCTGCACCCACAACGATGTATTCGAATCTAGTGACTGATTTATTTTGTCTTTAAATTTTATCAATGTAAAATATTTATTCCTTTTTTGTAGCGAGGAAAACCATAACATGGTGGTAGGGTATTTTCTAGTACTAGGCTAGTTAGCTACCACCCTCAAGTTGAAAATCTGCCGTCAAGCACCTAACGGTGCTTCACTTGAGAGCCAGTTCCATTCCAGGCTAAGTGTGGTTAACTATTTTCGACCATACTGTCACATAACTCCAGGTGAGCTGTGGTCAAACACTCTAATTGGTGGTAGATTTTCATAGCAGGAGGTCATCTAGGTAGGTAAAACCGCAGTACCAGATATTCTGCCGCCAAGCAGTAGTGTGTAAACATTACTGTGTTCCGGTTTGAAGGGAATGCAGCTAGCGAAATTACAGGGCTATTGAGACTAACCATCTAAATCGAAAGTAATGAGCGCCAAGGCAGCGATGCCCTGGACTTTGTTTTACTACTCAAAGTTCTGTGTATCGCTGCAATGGTCATGGACAGGCGTTATGTAACATTAGGAAAGCGTCTAGTTCGTCTCATTACTGTTACATAAAAAAAAAGTCATCCATAAAAAAACCTATAGCACATAAAGTTGCGCTTTTATAGTTCTACCATGGTTCTCTAATCAAGCTGAATATGGTTCGGGCGGCACTTGACTTGTGCCATTAGCTCTATGCGTGGATCGTGGATGCTCCGATCATTTACCAATTACACCAATCGGCTCTGCTTCTCGAATTCTGAGAATTGATTTAGTGATCATGTCACTAGCCTGAAGAAGAGCAGAATTAAATGTTTTACGACATCCTCCCGGCTCGAAATGAAATATAGAGATGACGTAGAAATTAAAATATTGTATTGATTCAAATTTTGTTACCAATGTTTATTTTGGAAATTAGAAAGGAATATCTTAGCTAAGATGAGCTTTATCGACTTTTTTTGCTGATGATTCGTGTGGCAACGAAACTGCAAAATAGTGGAACTCCTCAACACTTTCTAGACGTTTTTTTTAAATGTGAAAGTAATGAAACGAACGATACGCTCTCCTGATGGTAACAGATGACGCCTGTCTATGACCAGTGCAGCAAAACAGAACTTTGAATAGCAAAAGAAAGTTCAGGACGGCGCTGCTTTGGCGCTCATTAACTTAAATAATTAGATATAAAAAGCATATTAATTTTTATAAAGTTTTGTAATGAATACATATATGTATATATTATACTTAAATATATCGGATACTGCACATGGTCTTCTGATATTGCCAGGTTGTAGGTATAGCTAATAAGGATAGCAATTCTGACATTCCTAAGATATTTTCTAAAACATAACAAGACGGTGGAAATGTTTTTGCACGTGCTTGCATAATACATTGTAATTGATGTTAAAAATATCTCCCTTACCGAGGCCGTCGAGATCGTTGATCTCAACACAGGTTAAACACAAGTTACCATAATGGTAGTTGATTCTAACTTCTAAGAAGTCTCATCACGTCGGATTATGGATGTAAACACCACAGAAGGTGTAGTAGTGAATAATAGGTTTAATGGTGTGGTTTCGCACGTGAGAGGTTAAAAGAGCTAAGCGACGTGCTGATCGTGTTGGTATACACTACACAGCTTGAATGAGAGCTGGAGAACGATCGGGAGCATAATGTAATCAGTAATCACTGATATTTATTGGCCATAAATAACAATAATGCCTTGTATAAAAAAATCTTACAATTACACTTTAATGAATGAAGCTATATATGTAATTAGTTAATAAATTAACCTCAAAGAACATACTTCTGTTACAGTGCAGGCTCCGTTTACGTGTTACACGTAAATGAGGATTCCGAGAACCTGATTGACATATACTCAATTTAATTTGTGAAATGCTTTCAAATACGTTTTTAATGGAGTTTTTCTTAAAACTAATGTCTGAATAATGTTGTATTAATAATAATAAATATCACAGGACATTTCACACATCGCCATCAACCACTGCTGGGCAAATGCCTCTTCCTGCTTTCCATGCCTCTGTTTGGTGCTATTGAGGTTCAATCCTTATTATGAGCATAATGCTTATCTTTCCACCGTCTTCTAGGCCGGTCTGGTGGCCGTTTAACCTCGGGTCGTGGTCGGTAGTTGTTTTCGCCCATAGCTCCGCTGGCATTCAGCAGGCGTGTCCAGCCAAGTCCCACTTTAGCATGGTAGCTTTTTCAGTCACGTCAATGATCTGGGTTTTGGAGCGCAGTACTGAGTTTCTTATGCGGTCTAGTAACTTTACGCCCAGTATGCTGCACTCCATCGCTCGTTGACAAACCGCGAGCGTGGACCTTTGCTCGATTGTCAAAGAATAAGTTTGAGCGCCGTATGTGAGGATAGAAAGAATGCACTTGTCCATGAGTTTACGTTTCAGGCACATGGGTAATTTACCCTTAAGATACTTGTTTTTTTTTTGTTGTAAATACATACTTATATTACATGTATAGAGAACACCCAGACACAGAACAAACATTTATCGTCACATTAATTATTGTTCTGGTGGGAATCAAACACACGCTCTACAGCTCTTGTAGCAGATATTCTACCAAATGTGCTAACAGTGCAGTAATCTTAAAGATTATGAGGTAGTATTATCAGAGTATCAGCGTAAAAGCAGATAAAAAAATATGCAAAAGTTATAATTCCCCAGTCTTATGACCCTCGTCCCGCTGTGGGGCAACAAAGTCAAATCTAGCTAGGTAATAAAAATAAATGTGCGTACGTATTTATTATAGTAACCCGACTGACTAAAGACTTAAAAAATATATTTTAATAATACCTTCATTGTACGAACCGTTTATAAGCCATTCTTCTTCCGTTTAGAAAATGAAGAAAAGTTCGTTTGATAAATCCAAACATCAACCTCTTTAGATTCTTAAATTTTACTCACAGACAATTTTTATGGTTATTCCATATGTTTTATTCGCACGGCGAGGATGTGGTACTATTCGTCTGAGTCTGTGTTTCCCGCAATATGGCTTTAAATAAAGAGGCACCAGATTACTTTGAGGTAAGTGTGCTGCATCAAAGACTACATCGTTGCTTAACATCAGACAGGATGTGGTCAAACGCGAACCTATTAAGAATAAAAAAATAATTACGATACTACGACCGTGCTAAAATAAAATCGTATCTACAAACTAGCTCGCGAGTCGCACGCGGTGACTTGTTTTTTTATCTCAATTATCGATATTTTATTACATTGTAGAACCGGTGTCCGAATACATTTCGCTTTATTGGACAGCTTTACAAGTACCGCTGGCCGAATGGTTTATGATCATTTTGGGACTAACGATGACATGCGTGGAAAACTTATCGTGATCTGAGTATAGTTTGGTCCATTTGTCACACGTGGAAGAGAAAATCTAGATGGAAACAAATTAAAAAATGGGCTTCTTAACAATTGTTTCTACAGCGTTAAGGAGTTCATGAATTTATCTTATAAATAATAATTTAAACTTATTAAATTAATTTATCAACATTTGCACGTCTGCTTGCAGACTGAATAGGTATATTGTCACTACATTTTTTATATAAGACATATATTAAATATATACCTACATGTATTCTTATGAATAAATTATTTGATTTGATTCTGTGAAGTCACGACGTTGGTGCATTTAGCTTGCGAGTAACGATTAGTTTTAGTTACATAGAACCTCAGTGGTTTTCTCATCTACCCTAAAATATTGTATGTTACTTAGTAAAGATAAAACGTATTGAACGAACTTTGAAATTTAATTAGAAAAAATTTAACGTATGATATTTATATTTTGTTAATGAGACACTGCAATTACCGGTTTTATTAGTTTTAGATACAAATCTTATGAATAATATTAATTGTATTATTAATTTATAATAATATACAGATAAAAAAGTCATAATATCTGTTATTCACAACTGATTGTCTGGAAGAAATAGCTTTTAGCGATAAATTGCATTAGGTCATAAGGTAGTTTCTGTGCATTTTTTTTATTACAGGTGTGCGCAATGAAGTGTTTCTATCTATTATTAAATTGAAAAATAAGAAAAAAATGTGTCGTTCTCTCACATTTAACATGCAAGAGAGAGAGGGTGCGTTAGACTTACATAACTTGGTTCCACCTGCCCCTTTTTATTACCGGACGGCTGAGCAGACACGGCCAAAGCGCCATCCTTACATGGTGGATATTCCCCATGTTCAGATTAAACGCTTCGATTCCACATTCTTAATACGTACAGCGAGGATGTGGAACTCTCTGCCGGCGTCTGTTTTTCTTGCTAAGTACAACTTGGGTGTCTTTAAATCCAGAGTAAACAGGTTTTTTCTAGATAAGCGTGCTTCGTCGTAGACTGCATCCTGCTTAACATCAGGCAGCGCGTGGTCAAACGCAAAACTATTTAGTATAATTTTTTTTATTTTTTAAATGCATTTTTTTATAATTTTTGCACCGCTACGAGGATCGTCGAGTGAGTCGTAAGCAAAATTATCAACAAACGTAATCACAAATGTCGACGATTAGATCTCGATACCCTCTGCGGGCGCCCGTTTTTCCCGCGAAGAACGATTTGGGTGTCTTCAAATCCAGAGGTATCAGGTTTTTTTTTCTAGATAAGCGTGCTTCATCTTAGACTTTATCCTGCTTAACATCAGTCAGTAAAAAACAAACAGATTATTTCGTAAAAAAAAAAACAGTATATACCTAAATCTACAGTCTAACACGTTCCTTTAATCGGAGTAAAAGTTTCTATTCATAAAACATTATTTCTTACTTTATCTGGCATAGAAGACCTCACCCGACCATAAATACTGCGTAAGCGACAAGCTGCCCATTCAACGACCCAACAGAAGCCTGTTTGTCCGTTTGTCACCGGCGGCGCCACGTTATTACTATATTTAACTTGACGGCACAACCTTTAATGGCAGAGAGAGCCGTAAGTTTTTTTTTAAGTTATTAGATTTTACTTGCAACGCTTTGAATAAAAGAGCTACATTTTATTTTCGATAATAATTTACACCCATAAACCAACATTGAAAAAGAACTAAATCATAATCGGTTCAGCTGCTTAGGAGCTATAATGCGACAGACAGCCATGTATGTCTGTCTGTCGCAGTACACATGTTAAACTTATGTTACACCTCTTTGTTTGCGTCGGGGGTTGAAAATACACACAATCTGAGTAAAGACAATGTATTTGTATACAACACGAGAGATTTCATACAATACCTATGTGCATAAAAGATGTTCCAGTAGTCATTTGAACGTGGCTGAAACTTTCACAATGATAGCGGGAAGGAGTACATCGACATAAATGGTCATCGTAACAATATCAATTTAACAAAAGTGCCTTGCCATAATCGAATAATATATAGTCTATTCCATAATTACAATTATTATTAATAAATAACATTACAACTGTTGTAGAAGAGATAATAAATAGCACTCTCGAAGTGTAACCAAACTTGGCCACGTTTATATTGCGCCTAAAAGCTTTTATCTGTTTAATGTTCGTAATAATTAGGTACTAAATGTGTATAATTTGCCTATAAATCCTACATATCATCAAAATTGTGTTTATAAAGTAACTACCATGCTCCCATGCCAAATATGGTCAATTGTCATCTGAGCCAATAAATTAGTTACTCTAAAACCCGGTGCACAATAACTAATTATTTGATTTTGTTGAATTATTTTATTAAACTGTATAGGTAATATATATATAAGTTTCCGCAGACACACCCGTCAACCCTGTTTATGGCATTACGCTTCTACTGCTAACAGTTATATACATATTGTCTATCTGACTGTTTTGATAGTGTAGTGTGTCTGTTTCAAGAGCTGAATGGCGTGGGTTCGATTCCCACCCAGGACAACTATTTATGTGACAAGCTTACATGTTTGTTCTGTATGTATGCACAAAGAAAGTCTATAAGTCTTAGTATTCTATTAGTTATCTGGTTCCCATAGTACAAGCTTTGCTTAGTTTGTGGGTAGATGGCGCTATTTAATGTTATTGTCACTCCACCTAGTTTCGGTTGCTTAAACTACATTTGCCTTTAGATATAATTACAAATACGGCTTGCCTTAAAGCTGTAATACCTGTAATCAATCGCCTAGCTTAAAACTACAAAAAGTTAATCATGGGTTTCTTTGACCATGACAGCCCTGTTGGCTCAAAGGGAGTATGTCTGCCTGAGCTGTAGGGCGTGGGTTCGATTCCCGCCAAGGACAAATATTTGTTTGGTATAAACAAATGTTAGTTCTGTGTCTGGGTGTTCTGTATGTATTATAAGTATGTATTTACAAAAAAAAAGTATTTATGTATTCTATCAGTTATCAGACTTCCATCACACAAGCTCTGCTTAGTTTGAGGTCAGATGGCGCTGTGT
The DNA here is from genome assembly GCA_950106695.1 of Biston stratarius. Lineage (NCBI taxonomy): Eukaryota > Metazoa > Arthropoda > Insecta > Lepidoptera > Geometridae > Biston > Biston stratarius. The sequence continues at coordinate 26,655,731 of OX467106.1, forward strand.
GTAATGTGCCCTACGATATTTATTTATTTATTCATTCTCATTTATTAAATCGGAACGCGCAACGTGTGAACTTGGCACAAACAGTAATGCCGTTCGTTTTTAGTGTGGGTGGTCGCTGGCCAACAGGCGCCGGCGCGCGCGGATTATCGGAGATAAACAATAGCGGTTTCATTAAATTAATGTTAATAAATGTATTTGAGAACACTGTTCTTGTTATTCATCGTGTGGTTTTGTCCCGGTCACATATTTTTCTAATAGATATGTGTTTTATTGTCCTGATTCTATCGGGACGCACCCAGGTTATGCATATATTTAGCCCTTATGTCTACCATAGATAATAAAATGCATTCTAGAAAAGGATTTGCTTTGGGTCATATTAAAAGAGATTCGAAGCGTAGAAATAAAACCATAAACTGAAATATTTTTTGTTGAACTACCGATTTTGTTCCATACTTATGAACCAATTTAAAAATATTATGTATTTTTTTAAAATGTAAAAGTAATAAACGAACTAGACGATATCCTGATAGTAAGTGATAGCGCATAACCATTACAGCTATACACATAAGTTTGGCATCACTGCTTTGGTGCTCATTATTTTAATACATTAGATGGTTAGTCACAACAGACCTGTAATTTCGTACATACCTTAGTAAATCCACTCTGACCTATCTGACAAAAGGTAGCGGGATATTCCTACCGCAACACTGCCAGTATAAACTGGAAACTTCTCTTATTACACAGGCATAAGATACGCTGTCGCGTAGCTTTTTCGCGATTGCGCAATAAAGAGCGAGAAAGGTATCGCAGATCTCAAATGTAACCAGACTATAGGTATATGTATAGATAGACATACCAAAGCTGTATTCTAAAACTCCGACGTCAGGGTTTCTACGTATCTCTCTGTACCTAACACCAGCCTCATAAATTCAAAGTCCAGATACTCATTATGAAATCGTAAAAACCATAGATACATTTGTCGCAAGCGTAACGTAAGTATGCTCAGCTGGTTTTGCCGAAACTTTTCCCGATATCGCAAACACACGATCTCATACATTATTAATGACATTCTTCATCGATATCTTGTTTTTGTTTTCGTTTATTGTTTTATGTATGATGTTTTCCTGTTTTGTAGTCTTTGGTAACAAATTGTATATGTCAGCATATTTACTGTGGTGACTGAGGTCTAATTATAGTTATACCTTTTCTATCCAAGGCATATCAATAATAATAATTATAAAATATCTAAAAAAAACATTGACCATTGACCCGACTTCTGTGATTCTTAAGGAAAAACATATGTAGTTTTTAGAGTATTGTAGGCTATGTATTGTGTCTTAACGATCTACTTTTACCATTCTTACTATCCCTGTCCCACCCAAAGAAAACACTATTTTCTGGTAATCCCACACATTATAATTACCTATTGTAGTTCTGGTGTTCACAATAAAGAGTTTGTAGCGGTCTAAATTGTGTGGGGTCGTATCAGATTCGAAATTGTTTTTTTAATTGTTGCTGTCAACAATTTAAAAAAAAATTCAAAAAAAAAAAAACAATTTCGAATCTAGGTAGGTGTTTAACCACAGCTCACCTGATGGATCTGTCATAATAGATTGGTTTACAGTTGTATCAAACAAAACAACATTACGATTGGTGTTACCTACTAAAAATTATAAATCAAAAAGTCAATTTTATTTTGCCTCCTAGCGTAAATGGTTTGTAAATCTATATATTTTTTACCTTCCGACCCTCAACTAGACAGAGCATCATCAATCTGACTTGAGAACTTTTCCCGAGACGAGATTGCGGCGTCAAAAGACTTTTTAATCCTAGCCCCCGAGCGTAAGCTCCGTACGCTGAGAAATATAGATAAGATTTTTCATGGTATTGTTTTTCTTGTCTTTAACGATGAAAAAGAGCATCTAGGTATTTTGTTCAAAGTTCACATTTGACCGGGCTGATACAATCATACCGTAGATAAAGCAAGGGTACTGGAAGCTCAGTTGGGATTTAGAGTATCGAAACATTATGTACGTGCTTCTAATAGGACTCGAGATTACTCCGAACTGGAAGAACTATCTCCTTTTTAATAAATGTGGTCATTTCGGGTTTTTGGTGCTCTGGGATCTACGGATGCGGTTGGCATAGACCTTTACGGTGTTACTAAAAAAAAAGAACATTGTAATTATTCCTCATTCCTTTCGTCATTCAAACGGTATGGAGATGATCTGACCTGGTGGACACGTTGAAATTCGCATGTATGTTCACATCACATCACATGATCAGCCATAGGACGTCCACTGCTGGACATAGGCCTCCTCCTGGAGGGGTTTTGCCAATACTCGCCACGCTTGGCAGGCGGGTTGGCGAGCGCAGTTAGGTGTGATTGTTCAAGGAAGACGCTGCTGCCCGTCTTCCGGATGGCATCCCTTAGCCGACTCTACGGCAACCACGGGTAGAGAAGGTGGGGTACTATTCTTACGCCGGCACCACCACGTCATGTATGTTCACTAAAAAAAAGCAATAATAATAATAGTAAAGCTAAAATACTGTTACGCAGTGTGTGAGTGTGTCATGTGTAAATAGCACCCTCCTGTTTTTTGTCGCGATGCAGTCTCGAGCACCTCTTCGTGTAATTAAAGCGTGTATCTCCCTAACTATGTAATTGTTGCAATTTTGTTCTATTACGACTGTCGGATCGTGCCCGATAGATACGCACAGAGCTCAATAGTTTGTGAATTGAATAAAGCTTTTCATAATAATTTAACATTCGCGGAGAATTTTCTACACCTAAAAGTACGTATTTAAATTAATGATATAATATAAATAAACAATTTAAAAAAAAACCGACTTCGTGCCCCTAATCCCAAACGCGGCTAGGTATGAGAATTTTTGGTTTAAAAATCGAAACAACTAAACCTGTTTTCATAAAATTTCTATGGGGCCAATCTGAAAATATACCATAAAATAAATAAAAAAATGAATCTTTCTATAAATGACAGAGTTCTGAGTTAACAAACATTCTCCTTTTTTGTAGTCTGTTAAAAATATGAATAAGTCCCGACCTCTGTAACCCAATACCAAGTTTCGTCTCGATCAGAACTGTGGGAGAGACACTCATTCATTCACCAACTAGAAAATATCTGGTAAACGGCTGAACAATTTTTTTTTATCATAGCTAAGATCAATTCACCTTACAAACAAAAAAAAAACTTAAGTAAAATCGATTCAGCCTTTTGGAAGCTACTTTTCCATAGAGAGAAACACAGAGATACACGCTTTAAACTTTTAAGACACCTCCGTTTGCGTCGAGGGTTAAAATATGGGAATGACTAACATTATTTTTCTAGTTCAGTCTATCAAACTCAAACTCTTCAAACTGTTTCGAGTTCGTAACTGACCTACATACAGAGAACTATTTCATTTTTTACCAGAGAAAGCTGGAGGGCAACCTCGGCGTCTTAAAAATTTCGAGTGTCTAATACTTGGAAAAAGGTCAGCACATTTCTTTCTCTTGAAAAAAAAAAAGTCTCATTTTTCTGTTCAGTTTTTCAAAACTCGTTCAAATAAACAAATAACATCGTAATCATAATAAAAAATTCCACGTAGATCTGCCATAAATTATTCAAATCAGTATGTTTGCACAAGTCAAAATTCAGGAACAAAAAAATAAGAATAGTCGAAGAATAAGAACAAGGTTGTGTCTGAAATTGGCAACGTGTCACGTAACGTGATCATAAAAGTCCATACGAGTAAACTTTGCAGTGAAAGTATGGGTAATTTCAGGGGTCTAGGTACAGTAGGTTCGGTAGGTTTTATATGTTGTCTGAGAACTTTACTGGATTACTTTTATGCATGAACGCATTCAAGATACATATATTTTCAGAGTTGAAGTCTCGTTCTGAGAAACAGTAAAGATAGAATAAAAATTTACATAGGGGAAAGAACATGAAATGTAGAATCATTAAATTTGACCACCATCTTTAATGTGTCGTAAATGTGAAGGTATTTATTACTTACTTAGTGTTGTTTAATACAACAATAGATAATGGATTCACGTTATATTTGTTGCTTAAATGGACGAGTAGTGTATTTGCCCCTCATTTGAATTGTTATTGAAAATATATAATTTCTAAGTATTAATGTTCGCGGATGAACCCCCGAAACATATCTAGAGTAAATAGGTTTTTTTCTAAGTAAGCGTGCTTCATCTTAGACTGCATCCTGCTCAATATCAGGCAGGGCGTCGTCAAAAGCAAAACTATTCAGAATAAAAAAAAAAAAAAAAAAAATCTGCTAAGAAAATAAAAGAAATGAGATGGTATATACCTATCCATTGTACCATCTTATTGATCACATATATTTTTCTGTCCATAGCAGCTATAAACACCACAAAGTCCATTACCAAGTTTGAAACTTCGCAAATACCAGCATTATGTACAGGGTTATTGCAAACAAATCTCCGACAAATTACCTCCCACGGGACTGCATTACAGTCTCCTTCCACAAACTCCTCGAATTAATTTCCAAGGATGCCCTAAACTTCCCGAAGACCTGTCAAAACTTTACCCTAAAAAAATAACCCTTTTGGCGTGACGCAAACATTTTGGGGCGAACTTTTTGGTGTTATTCATGCTTACGACTTTGGGGTAACCAGTATTTGACTTTTATGTTTTTAGCTGTTTGTGGAGTTGAATTGTGAGAGGTACAATGTAATTTCCATTTGCAGTGGCGGTTGATTTAATTCTTTATATCCAGAAGTGCTTAACGGCACTTTACCGACCTTATTTTCCATATCTACCCTTCCACCGTATAAAATTTCCCCTGCGCACACAATGGCAGAGATAACTGCTTCCAACAGTGTTTCACCCCTCAGATTAGTTGAGTTTACCCCTTAGACAACTTGTCGCAGCCCCTCTCTGCTCCTTGTATTAGAGTTTATATTCACTCGATCGCAATAACCGTTCCCTTTTATATTTCTTGTTATTTTCCCTTGTTCAATTCCATTTACAGAAATTCTTGGGAACATTTGCTGAACACAACATTAGGTTACGTCTTGGTGTTTGATCTCAGCTGGAGAACGTCCAGGTAGGAACCACCGCAGGATCAGATATACCGCCAAGCAATTGTGCGCAAACATTTCACTTTCCGGTTCGAAGGGTACTGCAGATAGCATAGTTACAGGGCTGTTGAGATTAATCATTGAAAGTCTCAAACTAATAGCGCCAAAGCAGCGATGCCCTGGACTTTATTTTGTTACTCAAAGTTCTATGTATTGCTACAATGTTCATGGACAGGTGTTGGTTGATAGGTTAGATGAACAGACCTTAATTTTAGTTTAGATTCATTTGTAATGTATAATTGTTCTTCGTTATGATTTATTACATCCTGTACATAGGTAGGTACGCGGGCGTGTTCTGGCTGTATTAGCATACAATTTGTCGAAGAATTTTCCTTGAAATATAAATATTCGATACGAGCGACCAATTACGCATCTCGTGCAACAAAAGAACGTAAATTGGCGAAATAAAACCCGTTTCTACACATTTTCTATGGTTTTGAAACTTCTTGGAATCATAGACGGCTGAAACGCAGGGCTGCCACTCCGTTGAATTACCTACACTCGTAAAACATTACAATTTATGAACAAAAGACACATTTGAAGATCAATCGACTATTTTGGATGTTCACTAACTTAGGACACTATCTTTTGTAGTTGTCGCAAGACGCTCGTCTTAATCATTTTTTTTTTATTATTGACAAGCTCGATTTTTGACTATAGAAAACAAAGTCCAGAGCATCGCTGTTTTACCGCTCATTACTTTGAGACTACATGGTTAGTCTGAACAGTCCAGTAATTTCGCTAGATGCAGTTACCCTTCCAAACGGAACACAGTAATATTTACAAAAATATCTGGTACTGCGGTGGTACCTACCTACACGACCTGTTAAGGAGATCTACCACCAAGTAATTTTTTGTAGCGTCGGTAGCTCAGTGGTTAGCGCGGTGGGTTCGCATACCGAAGGGCGTGGGTTCAAATCCCAACAATGAGCTTGAGCTGCCGGTAAAGCAAAACATCGTGAGGAAACCATAGCGTGGTGGTAGGATACTTTATAATACTCGACTGGCTAGCCACCCACCCTCAAGTTGAAAATCTAAGCATTTAACGTTGTGTCCCAGCAGCCTTACTTGAGACCCAGTTCCATTCCAGGCTAGGTGTGTTTTACTATCTTCGACCACACCGTCACTTAACATCAGGTGAGCTGTGGTTAAGCACTTAGACTGTCAGACATAAAAAAAAACAGTAGTCTAGTATTTTTTTAAGTAGCAGGGACGATGTTTTACAAAACCTTGACAATGTTACTCGCTTAGCAACCCTATGTTCTCTCTTTATTCAACTGATATGTATTCAAACCGAATGAAGCAGCATGTTTTGTATTCCTGCCGTTTTTCGAACCTGTGCCGCTTATCACGTGTACGGAATCACTAGTTAAGTTTCTATTAATAATGAAAAAAGTCTATAATGTTGAACAAGTTGATTTATTGAACTGTACAAATCTCTCAGAAAAATCTTTTAATGGCAATGAAAGCCGTATTAAAATACGTCGTGTACTTAAACTATTGATATACTAGCTAATGTTATACTAGTCTGCGCCCGCGACTTTGTCCGCGTTGACTTAAGAATTAGGTTCAGAGAGTAACAAAAGAGCAATAGTTTCATCCGTCATGAAACTTGCGCTACTTAACTACTAGATTAATATAAAAATAATAAAGGAATAATGTTCCATAAGATACATTTATACGAAATTCCAAGTGGATACGTCCTGTAGTTTGTTGACAATCCTACAGGAATCTTACATTATCCCGGGATAAAAAAAAATATACTATGTGTTAATCTAGGTAATAAACTATATGTGTGCCAAATTTCATCCTAATTCGTTTTACACATACAAAATTTCACATTTATAATATTAGTAGGATTCTTATATCTGGAGTACTAAGATTTTTTATGGTTGATAGGCTAAGCAGTTTGACCATACAATACTCGACGTCTAATTCATTTGGTTGTAAATAAATTTAAAGAGTTTAGACATTGTCACTTAGTGATAGTTAAGTGAAGTTTTGTATGGTATGATTGTTCAGTGGTTAGCACGGTCGGTTCAAACCCCAACTTTAGCTGCCGGTGTAGGTAAATATAGTGAGGAAACCATAGCATGGTAGGGTATTATCTAGTACCCGGCCGGACAGCGGCCCTGGCGGACGTAACCGGAAACTAACGTGAAATGCTTATTTTGGTATTGTAAAATCATATTCATGGTCATTGCAGCGATATACAGAACTTTGAGTAGCAAAACAAGTCCAGGGCATCGCTACTTTGGCGCTCATTATTTTTTTCGATAGCTATTCTCAACAGCCCTGTAATTTCGCTAGCTGCAAGTACCTTTCAAACCGGAACACAGTAATGTTGACACACTACTGCTTCGCAGCAGAATAACTTGCTGGAAGACCTGCTAAGGAGATCTACCGCATCAAACAGATTTAAGTAATAATTGCCATGAAAGTCTTATTAATCAAATTTACCGCAGTTATTTTAATGATAAAGGATTTACTCATACTTTTCTTGGCATGGAAACCGGATCTATATCCTGATGGAAGTACTTCCCGTAGAGTTTGAATAATTTATAACGTGACAGAAGACACGTGCGCGTACGCACCGCGCGCTGTCGAGGGATTCGATGATAAATAACTTGTGGGCAAGCAAGATTAGGTACCCAGATTATTTAGTTAGCATTTTAGGTTGCTCTTCGATATTATTTTTGGCTAAGATTATAAGGTTTATCGATTGGTAAATAGTAAAAAAATTAATATAGCTAGTTTTTTTTTTTTAATTATTTATATTATTTCGTTGAAAATCTACATCTCAACTGTATTGCAATAGCATTTTTTGTATAAGTGTAGAAATTTTTAATAAGTTGTCAATGTCAATTAAAGAGCTAATCTAGCACAAGCTGAAGTCATGTTTCATTGTAAATACCTATTTTTCTATCAAGAATTTTACTAATGACAAAACTAGTATCCCTATAATAGTGCATACACACACATCACATCATCAGCCATAGGACGTCCACTGCTGGACATAGGCCTCCTCCTGAGGGGGTTTTGCCAATACTCGCCACGCTTGGCAGGCGGGTTGGCGAGCGTAGGTAAGTGTGATTGTTCAAGGAAGACGCTGCTGCCCATCTTCCGGATTACATTACCCTTACCCGACTCTTACGGCAACCACGGGTAGAGAGGGTGGGGTACAATTCTTACGCCGGCACCACCACGGCAAACATATCATAGTGCATACATATCACACTAATATTATAAAGAGGAAACTTTGTGAGTGTGTGTGTTTGTTACTTCTTCACGTTCAAACGGCTGGACCAATGTTGATGACATTTGGTATGGAGGTAGCTGAAACCTTGGATTAACACGTAGGCTACTTTTTATCCCGAAAAAATGTAGCGGGTAACACCGCGGAGCGCAGCTAGTATAATTATAGATGTATATGTTCATGACATAACTTTAGCTTTTTACAGTAGGTAGATGTAAACAAAATGTAACAAAATAGGTAGATGTGCTTCTGGCCACATCCTCCCTGATCTGAAGTAGGGATGTGGTCTGAGATAGAGCAATACAATTATCTAGATATATTACCTACAAACACATAATAGACCTGCTAGCTCATTACTTAATAGATTTGGCTAAATACTTCTGTACATCCAGTCGATGATATCATAGCCGCGCGTGAACCTGACTCAGGATCGATTGATTCGAACTTGCTCGTCTGCTTATTGCACTAAAGATTGTTCATTGTCCGGAAGTACAGTTTGGATTTTCCCACTTACAAATTAGACTTCGTATCGCATGATTTCGTTATTTGTCCGACTATGGACTAGTTTTTAAGCTGTGTCTGGGATCGAATCGATGTACATACATATTACTTACTTGATGTGGAGAAATTGGTTTTAGAGAACAATGGTTTGAAATCGTCAATAAAGGTTCTTTAGGCTTCAGCTTTATTAGCCAGGAACTTTGATCTTCCGAAACCTAAACCTCCATAAATCCTTGAAGGATTTTGTCCTATTTGACCAACATTATATTTACGTGCATAATTGCTTGCCTATAGATTTTTTTAAATCCATTTAACGGTTCGCGTGTTATCGTCGTAAAAATATTAATAGGAATATTAACGAAGAGACCGAAAATGGGTCCGACATTAGGTGGCGCCACTGTCGCAGCGCTGTGCCTCCTTCAGTCGTCGAATTTCATGCAAAAATAACCCGAATGAGAGATGAGATTATTTATAGAAGAAAGTTTTCCTCATATCCATTAGATTTTCGACACCCCCTTATTTGTCAACTCACCGTGTCGTCCATCGAAATAACTCCGGTTAATCCTCATTAAGGCTGACGGATTACAATCGGGCCTCGTGTCAGTCAGCAAGCTGCCTCTTTGTGCCGGCTTGACGGACGGCTGAATGGCTGCCATGGCAGGACCCGTTTTGGAAGTGTCGAATGTACCACTGAATGTACGCCAATTGTGCTACCTCGATCATACTCAGCATATGTATGAGAGGAATGTATACCGATTATGTACTGACACCTCCGCGCAGAAAATTGTTATTGTCATGAGTTATTTAATAAGGTTTTCCTGTCGACCTAATTTGGTTTACTATTGGAGAAATTGGCAAAATTAATCTCCAATGACGAAGATAGTGAGGATGTTATAATATGACATATTTTACGTTTTCCGCAAAAAAACCCTAAAACAGAAGTCACCCCATAATTTTACACTCTTGCTCTTTCAAGTATCGATCAGCATCATAATAATAAATAGGAAAGTGAATAAAGTGACGTATGTTATACTTAAGTAACACGGCAGGACCTATCGCGTTTATAAAATGATACTTTTTACATGTAGAAAATGCGTTAAACTGGAAAACTGCGGACAAACCAATAATGTACAAGCGAAATTTTTATTAAACCACAGCTTTGCTGCGAAAGATTAATCTAGTTAACTCCAACATAATCATTAAACCCGTACCAAGATGAGGTTTCTCGATTGTAGCAGAGATATAATCGAAATGGGGACAGTGAGAGATGAGATTACGCCGAGGGTATCAATAAGTGTTATTATTGCGTACAGACGAACGAGCAATCAACAATTATCTGACGATGCAACAAGCAAGTTATGAAATGCAGTTAAAATTATAATTCCGAAGACGACGAAAAAGAGAAAAAGAGTTTAAAAAAATAATTAAATGTAATAAGACAAACGATACGGTCTCCTGATGATAGCGCATGTCTGTTGTAGCAATCAATACAGATAACTTTAAATCAGTAATATTTATTGGCCATATTTTTTTTTTGTACAATTGACTTGCCTGTATCATTATTGTTACAGGCAAGTCACTTTTAAAAATCTTAGAATCAGAATCAGAATATTTTATTGTGTAAAACTGTGTACAATATCAGATTATAGGTATTAGTCATATGCCAGTACTTACATACAGTCTTGTCCTGGCGGACATACAATAATTATTATAACCATAGAGCACCATTCCAGAAAAAATATCATTTACAGAGTAAAATGCTTTTTCATGTAACCAAGCTCGCAACCTATTTCTAAATTTAGTTATAGGCAATGCCTTGATTATGTCAGGCAATTTATTAAATAATGTTTAACACAATTACACTTTGATGAATGAAGCTATATATAACAGGGCGTCGCTACTTTGGTGCTCATTACTTTGAGACTCGATGGTTAGTTTCAACAGCCCTTTAATTTTGCTAGACGCAGTACCCTTCAAACCGGAAAACAGTAATGTTAACACACTACTGATTGACTACTTACCTAGATGACCTCCTGCTACGGGGAACTACCAAAGTATACCAGAGATAGGCGTGTCTCGTTGTTCCTCATTTATAAAGTTCTTTGAATACGTCTGTACCATTTCCTACGGCCAAAGTACCAAACACGTTCCATAAAGTATCAAAACCAGTTTGAGATGCAAATGTTTCCCAAAGTAAACAACTGTCAGCGTTATCGTCTCAAACATTTATTGAAATCTATCAACGCTTTTGTTTGTTTGCTTAGTGTGAGATGTTGAATGATTTACTTTAATTCTTTGTACAACGTACAACAAATAGTCATAAACATGTGTTCGAAGTGGGAATTCTTGAACCGAAACGTGGTAGAAACATACAGTTTTATAGTTGTTGGGCCGTATAAAAGCTATATTTCTCCAGTCGTAGACTTCCCGACTAAGTAACATATAAAATGAATGCGGCCCCATTGACCGAGCTCTCAATTTTCAATGAACATGAAACGGGGAGGATCGTAAAGCCGTTTATGTGGTCAGGTCACGTCAGTGGTGGGAATGCTGCGGCTGTCGCGAAGGTCGGACTACCTCAGACGTTTTCCAACGGTTAAACATCAACGGTTCTCTATTGTTTCGTATAAAATTCAATGTCAAATAGGGTTTTTTGTTATAGGTTATTTGACCGCTATCTCTATGAAGTTAAACAAGAACAATGCGGTCTACGATGGAGCACGTTTGTCTAGAAGAAACCAATTCATTTGGGACTTAAAAACACAAAAATTGTATCTATCGGGAAACATCCACTCGGGCAGCGCATTCCGCCGTTTGCCGATTCTCAGAAAAGTAAATAAATAAATATCGAAAGACATTTCACACAGCGCCATCTAGTCCCAAACTAAGCAATGATTGGACCAATACAAATATTTTATTGACAACATCAAAGTTACAAGTCAAACTATGTAATATCAATAAAAATGACAAAAAACTGATTGAATGTCAATAAAAAAAAGCAATTTCAATAAATAAAATTTTAAAAATAATAATTATTACCTACTTACAAGTAGTATTTAAGTAAAGGATGCGAAAAATCGAAGATCGGTCTGAGTGGCGTGTCTTGGGAGAGACCTATGTCCAGCAGTGGACTGAGTGGCTGATGATGATGATGACTAGTAGTAGTTTAATAACCTTTCAGTTTTAAATACTGGTCAAACTAGTTGCCAAGATCTTAACTTAGTTCTTGGTTATACTATAGGCACCAGATAGCTGAGAGAATATTACTATACTTTTTTTTTTGTAAATAGGTACATACAGAACACACAAACATTTTACTTTCGTGGCACAAATCTTAGTTTTGAATAGGAATCGAACCCACGCCCTTCAGCTCTGGAAGCTGAATTACTACTAAATAAGCTAACAATGCAAAACAAAAGATTAGCAGAAAATAAAAATTACCCAAACCGTTTCTTTACTCTTTAGCGCCATTAACTTTATTAGATAATAGACAACACTTTATTTGTGACATAAATTACATCAAATTACATTACAATCAACAATACATACAAAAATAAATAACAAATATAAATAAAAACGATAAACAAAGAGAAAGAAATACATTTTATGTCACAAACCGGCCTCAACTCAACATAATGCCGACTCCAGCCGGCGCTGGTCTTCCGTCGAGGCCGGCAGGTGACATCACGCACGACTGCGGGCAGTAATAAAAAAATATATATACGTATATACACACAAAATAATACACGAATAAATAAACGTAATATAAAAGTTATCTTCTAAAAAAAAACTTACCACTTCTCTCACGGTACTCTGTAGTATTTTTCCAAAGCAAAAAAAAAACCAGTATGATAATAAAAAGCAACGTGAATTGGGTAACCTTTTAAAACCCCTTTTCACGTGAACTTTAAACGCGGGCTATATTTGGGTTCATTTCACTAAAAGGCGCCATGCTGACCCGAATAAAGAAAATCGATTCAAAACCTTTCGCTTTGAAGCTGGAGGCGTTCGTTCCAAAAGCAGTACCTACTGAAATTCCTATGTTTGTTTGTATTAAAATCTAGAGCATGGATATGAAGCACGTTGATGACCTAACTGTCGGGTATCAGTTATGATATTTGCTACACGAGTCTTCTACCTACCGTCATACAACGGAAACGTTCCCAACGGGGGACGTTGGGAATACACAATATGTATGGCGGACTTTACCAAACAAAAAATGTATTTATGATCTTTGAAGTATTACGTAATCAGAATTTGTTAAATTTTCAACCGATCCAAACCCCCCTAAGAAAAAAGTAAGCTAAGCTTTCACCCCTTTCATATGCTTTCATATGCATTAGTATAACTACTACTGTCTTTAATTTGTCTGTTTGTTTTAGTGTTTTGTGTTACGAAATAAAACTTAATTACTTTCTTTCTTTATAAAAACAAAAATGGTTTGATTGCAACTTGACTGCCCTGTTAGCTCATTTGGTAGAATATCTGCTTTAAGTGCTTTAGGGCGTGGGTTCCATTCCCACCAGGACAAACATTTATGTGTCGATAAACGTTTGTTCTGTGTCTGTGTGTATGTATCATAAATACCTACGTATTTACAAAAAAAAGTATATAAGTATTCTATTAGCTATCTGGTTCCCATAGTACAAGTTTGCTTAGTTTGAGGCTAGATGGCACTGTTTATAAAGTTCTACGATATTTATTTATTTAAAAATTTAATGAATGAATATTAACGTAATTACCAACTAGACTCATGCCATCGCACCCCGCCCCCCTATCCGCAATGTCAGAAAAAATAAGTATAGGATAGTAAGAACCTTGGTACTTACGTAGTATTGGATCGCTCCCCTTAAACTTATTCTAGATTTAATTTAGCCAAAGAACTGTTTAACATAATCTTAACTTCATATTCCAGTGTTACTCAGCGAGGCGATACTCTCGGACGACACGTTGGAAAACAAGACTCTTAAAATCACGGACTTTGGCCTGGCGAGGGAGGTTTATAAGACCACCAGGATGTCGGCTGCTGGGACGTACGCCTGGATGCCTCCTGAAGTAAGTAAAAATGAACGAAATTACAAATATTAATGTGTTGGAAATATACATATTTACGAGAATAAAGATGTAGAGAATCATTTAAAACAAGTTAAAATTTACAATTTAAATAAAATGACTCCATAACCCACACACGCCTTGGTTTTAGGTTTAAAGATCAAACTATTGATTCGATTATGAATTCTTTTTGGGGTCAATCTAAAAGATATCCTTTCAAATAACAAGGAGGTGTAGCATCCATCATCAGCTCACCTGAATAACTCAAGGGAACATTGTAGCGATCTATACGAGCCTATAATATTTAAAGAATTATCCACTAACTTCAAATAGTTAAAGAGTTATTTTTTCCATCATCAGCTCAGCAACATGAGATGATGAGCACTTGACGCAAATACTTGAATAGTTTTAGAAAATATATAAAACACATTATTCGTCCCTATAAAATTGGAGTGTTGCCCACAATTTTTCTGGGATCCATTCATGGGACCACCTGGTAAGTATACCTTTTTAAACAAATAAAGAATTTCTCGAATCGGTCCAGGCGTCATCGAGTAAACGGGGAACATAAATTTAAAAAAAAAAACCTACGACTTAAGAACCTCCTCGTTTTTTTGTCGGTTAAAAATAAGCCCAAAAAGCGGTAAATATTTTGTACGTAACATGTGCAATTTAAATTCAGAAATGCCACGCAAGTTTTCATTTTGTTTTAATACATTCTGTACACGCGCGTCATATTTCTGAATGGTTTTGTTTTCCTGTATCCGCAAAAGTATACAATCTTTCCCGTAAATCGTGGAACGTGATTTAGTCTTGACCAATAGGGACCTCAGTGTGGATATGTTTGAATGCGATAAAGTTAAAATATATGTCAATCAGTTATAGCAGCCTACCTTACGACCTTCAATTTAGAGGTTGTGCGTTCGAATCCCTAAGTTTTTAATAAATCCAAGTTAATAAAGGTAACGGACCCCGGTGTCCGTGGAGTGTAATTTTCTAAATAAAAAAAAATTAAAAAATCCCTAAGTTATGTGCTTACTAGCTGCGCCCCGCGGTGTTAGCTGCTATATTTTTTCGGGATAAAAAGTAGCCTGTGTTATTCTAGGGTGTCCAGCTACCTCCATACAAAATTGTATTAAAATTGGTCCAGCTATTACACACTCACAGACTTTCGTCTTAATAATGTTAGTGTGATTATGTCTGAAACTCACAGCAATTACCGCTACCTTCAAACGGTGAAGGATAACATCGTGAAGAAACCTGGATGGCTGAGAGCTCTTGACGTTCTCGTAGATATGCGTGGTGGTAGGGTACTTTCTAAGCTAGCTACTAGCTACTACGGCTGGCTAGCTACCACCCTCAAGTTGAAAATCTGCCGCCAAGCATCTAACGGTGTGTTCCGGCAGCCTCACTTGAGAGCCAGTTCCATTCCAGACTAGGTGTGCTTTACCATCTTCGACCACACCGTCACTTAACATCAGGTGAGCTGTGGTCAAACAACTAGCCTGTAAGCCAAAAAAAAAAAAAGATATGCCAACTCGTACTTGACAATGATGGACAATGACCCTTACCCTTCTCGCAACGAGAAGAGGCCCGCGCTCAGGAGTGGGACAGTTTATTAAAACTGGCCTGATTCAAGAGGCGTAACAAGTTTTTCGAAATTAAAGTTCACAGCACAATATCGTAACACGGCATTTTGTTCGCTTTGAATTATTGCCTTATTGCCACAAAGCGCGATGAGTCGATGATTTATAGAAATAAAATTAATCGTCACGAGTTAACCAATGGCGATGACGCCGAAGAGCGTGGATTCAAGTCCCAACAATGAGCTTGAAATATCGCGAGGGAATTATAGCATAATGGTAGCTGGTCGACAAGCACCTAACTTTGTGTTCCGATATCCTCACTTGAGAGCCAGTTCCAGGCTAGATGTGTTGACCATCTTCGGACACACTATCGCAGGTAAGATGAGCATCATCTAGCTCGTCAAAATAAAATAGTTTCCGAGCTGACATTATGTGTGCTGCAATCTTTAACTACTTGCCGCTTGATTTCTATAGAGTGATAAAAAAGGCCGATTGATTTACGACCGTACACGACCAGCCACCATGATACGTCGCCAATACACCGGCTTTTTTTTAATTAATCCGCTAATGCTAAATTATATCTTGTATATCGAATCACGGCCGGATTTCGTCTATAATTTATTGTATCATCTCAATCAGTTGCTTGCATTAAGAGGCCCACGCCCTTTGTAAGCTGTAAATTGTGATGAATGTCTTATCATAAAAAAAAGTCATTCAATTCAATTCATTGTGTGGAAATATCTTGCAAACAAATCGACAGATTTACTTGCAGATTCGGCGATAGATGTAGACCGCGTTTTAGATTTAAGCGGGGCGTCATAGATGGCGAGCCATTTGTGGGATGACTTCATTAGCATTTATTTTCTCGACTGTGGATAAGCGATTCCATGCGTAGTACTTTAAATACCGTTCTATGAAAACAATTTTAAAGCAGCGGGTCAATACTGTTGGAGCTGGTCTGATTAAATAATTACGGATATGATAAAAAACATAACGTATTAGCAAGGTGAAGTAGCAATGGGCTGGACAATGGACATAGGTATCTGTCGCAGAACCGATCACCGCTGGGGTCTACTCAGAACACTGGTCTGACAGTATTGGCAAACGTAGCGTACGACGCCCTGAGACTCGATGGCGTAACGATATGCGTAGGACAGGTGGCGGTGGATAGAATAATTTTGATAGGCTGATGATGATAATAATATTAACAAGAATATACCTAAATCTGTTCTTAAGTGTCGGTTAATATCGGTTTTCTGACATAGAAATTTGGAAATGAATAGAGAATCGTATTATTAATCTATGAATAGTATTAAGCATAAATGACATTAATAACGTTATTTTTTTTTTTTAATTTAAATTTTGTGTCAAATCATATAATCAAGAAGAGAGTGAAGAAGTAACAAGCATACTCACAAACTTTCGACTTCATAATATTAGTGTGATTCAATAGTATTATTCGTTTATAGTATTTATTGATAACGGTTAGTTACAAGACAAAAAAATAGAATAACAAATGTTGAAAAAATATGACAAACGTCAATAGAAACATGAATAGTTATATATATTTTTTATCTATTTCTTTTTTTAGAGTTGGCTACTACTACTGTCATCTTATCATGGCACTGCCCCGCACTGCTGCCGCGTGTGTGGATAGAAAATATGGCCTAAGACTTCTTTTGAAACTTTGAAATATTTGTAAAGACCTCTTGAATGGAGTGTTCGTATTAAAAATGAATTTTCAACCTCAAGCCATTCCGCAGGTTATAAAACACTCGACGTTCTCGCACGCGTCCGACGTATGGTCGTATGGCGTGCTGCTGTGGGAACTGCTGACTGGAGAGACGCCGTACAAGGGGATCGACGCGCTCGCGGTGGCCTACGGAGTGGCGGTCAATAAGCTAACGCTGCCCATACCCAGCACGTGTCCCGAACCCTGGAGGGAGCTCATGGAACGTGAGTGACCTGAGTCCATTGGAAACATCTCTCATAATTATAACATTACTATTCTGAAACCGTCTACTCCAGAATTTATCTCGTCAGTCGAAAAAATCTTGCAGAGGTGTATAAAGTAGCGGTTAGCAAGTTCAAGGTAGCCCATACCCAGAACGTATCCCAAGCCTTGAAGGAAGCCCATGGTATGCGTATCTGCATCATTGGTCTTTGTCCAGCTAGATGTACAAGTAACAATGCCTTGCGGTAACTTACAGATTGGACTCCAAAGTATTTCCCAGTCCATTATTATTCTTGAATAAATACATGCATTATTCTTGTTCTATGGTTTAGATATAACTTGGCGTAACTGCGTAACAATGCTTTTCGACTCACTTCTGAGCGTCTGGAGCTCCCGACTTTGCGTGTAGGTCGCGAATCTGCTTCTATCTATGACGGTTTCCAGTAGCTTCATGAAGCTGCTTCTCTGTCGTCCATGTCATGCATGTCGCCTCAATACCTTCAATGCTTCTCGTTATCAATGTCATTAACATTCCACCCATTTCACTGGAGTGCTATGCCAGCGGCCCAGAGCCTCGCTCTAAAACTTCAAGGAGCTGAGTTGGCTCGGGTAGATGCTTTTAGATGGAAATGTTTAAAATACCGAGCGGGACGTCGGTGCAGGTCTTATCTCCTCCAACTTTCAATAAGAACAAGACTTCTGTTTTCACAGTGTGCTGGCATTCGAACCCACGCGAGCGTCCGCTGTTCCCGGCCATCCTGGATCGGCTGGAGCGCATCAGACAGTCTGAGTTCACGCGAGCGCCGCACGACTCCTTCCACACCATGCAGGACGGCTGGCGGCTCGAAATCGAGGCCGTGCTCGGCGACTTACGCAAGAAGGAAAAGGTATGGTTACAACATAGCACGTACTGGCCGGAAATTATATCTCTAGTTGTAATGATTTGCGGACCTGCTGGACCTGCTAAGAAAAAGGAGGTACATACTTTACTGTCCGGTGTACTGGCAGTTGGCAAGGTAGGGTTAGCGGCTAGAGATCGTTGCTGTGCTCAGAAAAGTACTTTTTGAGAAAAGGTATTGTACCAGCAGCCCTTACGACACCACATTGACTGTATTAATATTATCAGATAAATAGATTTGGACCGCCGTCTACCCAACGAGAGAGAGGGAGAGAACGAACCTATTTCTGTCTATCTGTCGTAATTTCAGTATTATTTAAATGCAAAGACACGAGCGTCTCGATCTCATCAACCTACATGCATAGATAACTCTTTATAATATTGTTCACACCAAACCCATTCAAAGTATTGTGAAACGATTGGCGGTCTTATCGTTAAGAGAGATATCTTCCAGGTAACCATAGTAAGAAAAGGACTAGCTGGAAGGTAAAAAGACGGGGTGTGTTATCGAAAGGAAAAAGCAAATCACATTTACATAAACGATTAACTCGACAGATACAATTTAAAAAAATTACCCAATAATTTCCCCATTTGTATCGCTTAACTTGGGGTGAGTTGTTACTTACTCTTAAACTTACACTTAAATGTGAAATTTTATATTCTTCACTCCTCTTTAAAGCATGCACAGAGAAACGGGACACCTTGGTTTTGATTTCAAAATATCTTTGATATGAAGATTTAAAAAGTAATAGTAGAAAAAAAACTTGTTTATCCTACTTTTATAGTCGCACATTTTTAAATTGATTTGGATTAAACAATAAAATCAATTTTCTGCATGTTGAAAAACATAAATTATATAGGGTATTCAAGTATACTCGAAAATATTCATAATTGTTAAGCACTTCAAATTTTACACAAGCCCTTGTGTTAAATTGATCAATATCGAACTAATGTCAGCATTTTCCGTTTAATGCTCCTTGGATAGGAATACAAAACCATAGAGGAGGTTAGTGGCAATTGATGTCGTAGCTTTGTTTTCATTATTTTTATGTTCGCTGATTGACGCTTTGATCTTGTATTTTGTGTCTAGATGATTTACTTATTCTATTAGATATTGCCACATTGATGTTAGACTGTCTCGTTACTTGTTACCGTACAAAAATAATATGTTTAGTACAGATTTTAAAACGGAATTATTGTTATTAACGTAGAAATAATTATAAAAAAATTTAGTATCAAAACAAGATGTATTTTTAATGCTGATTTCATTCCAATGATAATGTTTACCTACTTGTAAAAAATTATTAAGAATACAAAAGTGGATTTTGTCGATTTTTTAAGGCTAATTGTTTTATCACACCTAAAATGTTGTTAACTGTCGGTGTGGTCGTAGGTAGTAAACACGCATAGCCT
The DNA here is from genome assembly GCA_950106695.1 of Biston stratarius. Taxonomy (NCBI): domain Eukaryota; kingdom Metazoa; phylum Arthropoda; class Insecta; order Lepidoptera; family Geometridae; genus Biston; species Biston stratarius. The sequence continues at coordinate 26,675,513 of OX467106.1, forward strand.
GGAATGGAACTGGCTCTTAAGTGAGGCTGCCGGAGGTTAACTGCTTGGCAACAAATTTTCAACTTGAGGGTGGTAGTTAGGCCTTCTAGTACTAGAAAATACCCTACTACCACGTATGGTTTCCTTCACCGGCAGCTGAAGCTCATTGTTAGGGTTTCAACCCACGCCCTTCTGCGTGTGAACCGACCGCACTAATCACTGAGCTATGATCGCCACAGAATATATTTTATTGCTAATTGATAATCTAACAATTGATTCGTTTTAGTTTTTCATTAAGTGGCACTAGTCCGACCATGTTTTCTAAAACTGAACTTTTTCCTACGGTCCTACCTACATTGTGTTATATCTTTTCACCACAATTAGCACGGACCCGCATTCAATCGGCGTTCATGCCCTACTTTCTGTGTTGAAGCATTAATAATAATATGTCAAACAGGCTCTCTTTTATCCGACTACGCAAAAATGAGGGTTTACAATTTGGCAGTCCATGCATCTATTGTATATTGTATATATTGTAGGGCATATTACACACAGTGCCATCTGACCCCAATCTAAGCACAGCTTGTGTGATGGAAGTCAGATAACTGATAGAATACATAAATACTTTTTTTGTTTGTTGTAAATACATACTTATAATACATACAGAACACCCAGACACAGAACAAACATTTGTTGATACCATAAAATGTTTTATCCTTGGCGGGAATCGAACCCACGCCCTACAGCTCAGGCAGACATACTCCCAATGAGCCAACAGGGCTGTCTATGCATTAATTGTAATACTAGTTGTTTATAGACATGTCATATGGTACGTACAGTAAATTTCTTCACCAGTAGCGATGCTAACTCTGTGGTTAGCGCGGTCGAATCACATGCCGGCTAGGGTTCAAATCCTAACAATGCGCTTGAGCTGCCAAGGAAAACTTCGGGAGGAAACCATAGAACATCAGTTGGCTTGCTACCTCCCATCAAGTTTAAAATAACGAACTAACGATGTGTTTCGGTAGCTTCACTTAAAGAGCCAATTCCTATTCCAGGCTAGCTGTGTTTACCATACTTAACCTAATTTAATATTCGGTGAGCTGTGGTCAAATACGTAGTCTGGTACTAGTTCAAAAATCTTATATAGCAGATTTTACAACGTAATTAAAAAAAAAAAAAAAAAAAGAAGGTAAATTATTATAATGTTGGTCATCAAATAAAGTCAAAGAGAATAAATAACCGCTCAACTCTAGGGGCCAAGCCCAAGTGGCAGTATGGAAATAATGACCAAGACACCATCTAAGTTACGAGGTAGCTAAAACAACCGGACAATTGCAAGTCTGACTCGCGCGCCGGGGGTTCCGTAGAAACTTTTATATATTTAGGTCATCCATTAGGGAAATCGAGCCTCAAAGGCTTTTATTATGAAATCCATTATACATTGCTCTAACGAAAAGTCTGATTGTAAGAAAAACTAAACATTGCTGTTGAAAAAATAATCTCATATACATTGACATAGGTTTTTTATGTGGTTAATAAAATTTGAATTCTTTTTTTTTTAATTTTCCTTTACTTGTACTGATATTTGATATATACAATGTCAAGAGGAAATACATTGTAGGTTTGTTTTAAATAAATAGGCTTAGCGTTCGACTGCCATCTCACCTGATGTTAAGCGAAAGTCCGATCTACGATGGAGCACGATGCCTAGAGGATACTGACCACTACACTACTACTTCTACTTGGTGGTAGATCTCCTTTAGCAGGAGGTCGTCTAGGAAGCTACCACCGCAGTAAAAGATATTCTGTCGCCAAGCAGTAGTGTGCAAACATTACTGTGTTCCGGTGTAAAGGGTACTAGCAGCTAGCGAAATTACAGGGCTGTTGAGACTACCTATCGAAAGTCGCAAAGCAACGATGCCCTGGAGTTTGTGTTACTACAAAAAGTTCTGTGTATCGCAGCAATGGTCATGGACAGGCGTTATGGAAAGCGTCTCGTACGTCTAATTACTTTTACATTTAAAAAAAAAAGCAATTACTCTCGACTTGAAAGCACCCATTGTATCTTTTGGGGAACACCCACAGGTTTTGATTTAGACTAGACAGAAAACGAAGTGATGATGTAAGGATTTCTTTTTCGGAAGCCTAAAAACGGCCAATGTTATGTTTCCCAGGAGCTGCGATGTCGCGAGGAAGAGCTGACACGAGCCCAGCTGCAGCAGCGTCTCGTGGAGCAGAACCTGCAGCAGAAGGAGCGCGAGTTGGAGATGCGCGAGTTTGACCTGGCCACGCGCGAGCTACACATACTAATCATAGCCAGCAACATGTCCGCCAACCAGCCGCCCATGCCTAACAAACGGAAAGGTGAGCTAGGTGTACACGCGTCACGAGACTGCAGCTCAACATAGGCGAAGGAGTTGTGGCGGGAACGCGGAAAGACTCGTGTCGCCCCATTGTATTTTTTTCCAAAACTAGTGTCTTTTCGAGTGTTTATGTATAAAAATAGTGGTGTTGTTCATAAAGTGCCGAATAACAAGAGTGTGGGTAAGTGATATAATGCGGTGAAACATGACTTTGTGTTGCTTCCAAAACTCCATCGAAGCTTATAGTCATCATCATCATTATCCAGCCATAAGACGTCCACTGGTGGACATAGGCCTCCTCCTGGGGGGGTTTTGCGAATACTCGCCACGCTTGGCAGGCAGGTTGGCGAGCGCAGTTAAGTGTGATTGTTCAAGGAAGACGCTGCTGCCCATCTTCCGGATTTCTAGCTTAAAGTCGCCACTTTATTAAAGCATAACTAGATTTGACTGGCACGGACTGGACTTGACCAAGAGTTTTTTGTAGCGATGATAGCTCAGTGGTTAGCGCGGTCGGTTCGCACGCCGAAGGGCGTGGGTACAAAACCAACAATGAGCTTGAGCTGCCGGTGAAGGAAAACATCGTGAAGAAACCAGAGCATGGTGGTAGGGTACTTTCTAGTACTCGGCTGGCTAGCTACTACCCTCAAGTTGAAAATCTGCCGTCAAGCATCTAACGGTGTGTTCCGGCAGCCTCACTTGAGAGCCAGTTCCATTCCAAGCTAGGTGTACCATCACCATTTACCATCTTCGACCACATCAGGTGAGTAGTGGTCGAACATCTAGCCTGTCAGCCATTAAAAAAAAAACTGAACTTTGACTATAAAGATAAAGTAGCTGAAAACTGAAGACCGCACACAAAATATAAAAACATTGAAACTGGCAGAATGCACAGAGTGCGATGCCAAGAAGAAAGAGGAAAACATAGGCGAATGGCACTTGTTCTATTTGGTACTCAGAGTTAAATAAAAGAAATACTTTGCCGATGCGAAAATACTTTGTTTTTTTTTTAACATGTTGCGATTGCATTTCCAGGCAAATTCAGCAAGATGAAGCTGCTGAAGAAGGACACGATATCGTCGCCGCTTGACTTTCGGCACACGCTGACGGTCCGCCCCTCGGAGGACGAGTGCAGCATCAAGCAGCTCGTGGCCGTCGCCAAGGACACCCCGCCCGGCTCCCCCGCCATCATGAGGGCTATCGCATGTATGTCAGATATACTAAACTACTCTCCTGTCTATCTAGAGATGAATGTTAAATAAATAAAAAATAAAAAACCAATCAAGTTTAATGTTTGGTCGTAAATAAATACTTTATAATGCCTGCCACACACAGACGTCTGCCATGGTAGTCGCCACAGATTTACTCACAACCGCAGTGTTTGTATGGCCACAGGCTTTGATTACCGCGCCCGTCACAAACCGCGGGTAAAGCAGCAAGTCTGCGCAGGTTTATCTAGCCACATTTCAAGGTAACTTTGTCTGGAGCAAGTTTATATAATCAGTCGTGTTGTTATTCCAGTACCAGCGGACGGCGTGAAGGGCAAGACGTGGGGTCCATCGACGGTACACCAGCGGTCGCGCACTCATCTGCCCCTGGCTTGCATGTCGCCCCCACCGGCCCTGGCGCCGCGCCCCCGCGCCGCTCGTTTCTCCTCCTCGGCGCCCGATCTCCCCCCCGCCACCAGACCAGGTAACATCCCCCGGGGCACGCCCCCCCGCGCCAAGTCGCAGCCGCGCCGCCCCAAGCAGGACCTAGCCCGCAAGCGCAGCGGATCACACGACGACTTACTTTACGAGAACACAGAACCTAGACGCAATCGATTCTTTTTCTGTCCCATTTTTACCTCAACAGCTGATTTAGCTCACACGTCCGAAACTGCCTTCGACATGCAGCAGGATCAGGGCAAGCGTAAGGGAAGCCATCCCGAAGTCAAAACGAAGACTTTTTTCAAAATCAGGTCGCACAGTTTGGTTCCCGGCCGACTGACGAATAGTATATCGTCTGAGACTACACAGCTGTTGAGAGACGAGTAGTTTGGGATAAATTTTGTACGTTAATGGCATATTTTTTTGTTATGGTAACCATATTTTTAAGCGACAACAGATATTTAAGACGGATTTGAGCAAATCTTTCTTTGAAATATTAACGAAGATTCACGAACCGAAAGTGTAGACGGTGTAATAAGCTCAAAAATAGAGACCGGTCCGAGCTATATGTTGCCATATAAAACCAGTTGACGATGTACAAAAGTGTTGCCATATGAAATACATATCATTTTCTACTAACACATTCCTACAATCAAGTGCATTTTGTTGGACGACCAAATTTATCTCAAACTACTACTTGAGGTAATCTCTCTTTATTAATCCCTCGTTATCAAAAATAAAACTGTCAAAGAGTTGAAAAAAAAATTGAAATTAAAATCAAATCACATACTGAAACTTACGGATGGACAAATAAAATCCTTTAAGAGATCTCCCAATCCCCAATCCGAAAGACTAATTGATAATTTTAATAATGATTTCAAACAAAAATTTAGCAAGGGTTATTTCGTTGGTCGGTTGGTCAACATAACCTTGCCTTATGTCCTAGCTTTTCCCATATGTACTATAAATGTATTGACAGTTTAAAACGTGTGGATGAATATATTGGGATCGCCTCAACCGTAGCTAAGAAATACTATCTCGTACAAACTTTAAATATACGACAAACACGCGAAATCGATACCTCTGACGAACATTCGACAACATTTCGACACTTTTCGAAGCGATTTCGACAAAAAATCTTATGTCTATTTTGTAAATAGGATACTACTTATTAATATTTTTTAAAGTTCCAAGGATTTGATTTTAGTTTATAAGTTTAGATTATAATGAATTAAAAGACTTATTTTTTGTTTTAATTTTTTTTTTGATCTAGTATTCTTTGGTACCCTCTGTCTTTGTTTTCTGTAACGTAAATAAGTCGCAAAATGAAATCTCCCATCCCTAGTTATTTTTTGTCCGTAATTAATTTATGTTTATTATAAAATAAAATCGTTCGCTAAAGTACGTAGTTCTAATGTCTTTTTGATACGTAGTTTTACATCATCTTTGTGTAAAGGGATCAAAGCTAAATACCCAGGTATTTATCAATGTTTAATTTTAAAAAATAATTTGGATGCGCTTGCGTCCCCATGTTTCTGACGTTACGTCTTATTTTGGTGCTTTTTTTTTTGTTACGATTCTATCATTTTCCAAAACTGTCTTTGTAAATTTTGAATTGGAAATATTAAGCATTTATTTCTAATAATAAAGGTACTACTCGTACCATACTTTAATCTAGGTAGTAAAATTCTAGCTTATTATTATAATAATTTTATTAAAAGACTTGGAATTATCTTCACCGACTGACAAACTTTTAGGATCTTGCCAAATTGTATTACGTTTCTACAATAAAAAGTCGCGAGTGTCATAAAAATACAAAATTCCTAAAAAAAGAACTTTACGACTTTTTATTGTAAAAAATGATAGAAATTGTATGGGTTGTAAAAATCCATCTCCCTTATGCACAAACGCTCTTTAAGCCAAATTAATATTTCTATACGTATTTTTATAGTACTCGCTAGTGTTGATCAGAAAGTATCTGTGTACCCCTTCAGTCCTTCAGCTCGTAGCCCTTCATAAAATTAAAACTCGAAACTCCCCTACGCTTTACAAAACACGTCGTATGTCTTATTTATGAGAATATTGCTGAGATAATCACCTTTCAGACAAGACAAGACACATACCCATCCCTGTCATTGCTTGAACGGCCAATCAAGAATATACATAACCAGTACTTAAATGCGAACGCAAAATAGTGTTGGTTGGTCTTGCCAATTGTGTATTAACAGAATCTACATTGTTCTATACATATTTCCAATAAAAGTAAAAATTTAAAGTATTTTTCGAAAGGGATACAGATTAGCTTTATGAGCGTTTATGAACAAGGGAGTATAACGTCAGCCATTTTTTGTTTTTGCTGCGTAAAAAGGAACTTCTCAGGACAACTTGCTGTACCCTTGTGAGTATAGTTTTATCCGTTCTAAACCGAGGAGCGAACCGGAGCGGAGAAAAGATGACTCTTGCTTTATACTATAATGATGAGCTGTTCTTGCCTAAAGAACTTCATGCAATTTATTGCACATGACATGTCACTGATGTTTGAAAGAAAACTATGTATGGTTGGATTTTAGTTAACAATGATGACAAAAATCTTGGAAATATAAAAAAATGTGGAAAACTGTAACATTTTTAAAAATTTTGTTTGATTTTGATTAGCTCTTGATAGTAGATCTCCTTAGCAGGAGGTTGTCTAGGTAGGTACCACGGCTACCACCGCAATACCAGATATTCTACCACTAAGCAGTAGTGTGTATATTACTGGGTTCCAGTTTGAAGGGTACTGCAGCTAGAGGGATGTTGAGACTAACCATTGAAAGCAAAGCCGCGATATACTGGACGTTGGTTCGTTACTTAAAGCTCTGTGTATCGCTGCAATACGTTATCTCTTACCATCAGGAGAGCGTCCCGTTTGTCTCAATACTTTTACATTAAAAAAAAAACACTTTTTATTTTTTTAGTACATGACAAGTAATAAACAAAACGGGCAGAACAAAAAGAAACGTTTTATTTTATGGTCTCATTTCTTCGCTTCGGAACTCTTTTATTATGTCACAAAACAAATCCTTTTCTCGAATGCATTTTATTATCTATGGCAGACATAAGGGAACACCTAGTTATAACTTGTAGATTGTATTACGTATGGAATTGAAATGTAAAGAAAAATAGTAAAAAAATGTTTTTGTCGTGTGATACTCATGAAATGTGCGTGTTTTTTTAAATTAACTAGATATTTTTGTAATAATTTTATTATTTGCTAATTTTAGTATCAGTTTGATATTTTAATTTTTTTCGTTTGTAAATTGTAAGCATTTGTTTGCTTTCAGCCAGGAGTTTTTTTTTAAACGTAAGCTATGCATGCTAGCAGTTCATAAATGCTATATACGATTCAGTTAAGCCATTTATAATTATTATGTGTATTTTTTTGTACTTACTTATTTGTTAGTTTGTATGATCTTGCTTGATTATTTTTCACTATGTCATATTATGGCACGCTTCCAAATGTTTACAATGATACATTAAATCAGGCTATGACTCTTCTGGAAGTTCATATAAAGTGACGCTTAATAATTTGAATAAATAATGAAACAGCTGGAATTTGAAGAAACAGCCTTTCGTTCTTCTCCTTTTTTATTCATAGACACAGGGTAATGTGTTAGCCAAGTTTGGAAGACTAGCTTGACTTAAAAAAAAAACACATTATTTGCGATTTAAAATTAAACTTACAATATAGTATCAATAAGTATGTGCTAATATTTCACTAATATTCATCTAAATTTTCAGTAAAGTATTTTACAGGTAAGTTGTATTTTTCAGTCGACGTTTTCATATAAACTTCCAGAAAAAGAGTCGTAGGTAGAAAAAGCTGTATAGTACAAAATACAATAGTACCCGCTGTAACCTGGCCGTAACAAAGATCCTGGGAGCCTACCACAAAGTCTTACAATGTTATTATTTCAATATAATTCTACTTTTCTAACTCAACAATAAAAACACAGAAACAACGATCGCCGTGAAATTGAAATAAGAATGCATAAGGTGTTGTAGTAGGTCCCCTGAGGTGGTGGACTAGCATAGAAAACAATACAGAGGCTCAGATGATAAATATACACTAATATTATGAATAGAAATGTTCAATCTGTTTGGTTAATTTAGAAACAAAAATTGGACAATTTTGATTAAACTTTCCTGGGAAATCAATCTTTTCCGGCGAAGACGCGGGTGAAAAATAGATACTAGTTGTAAAATAAACACTCCAGACGCTCTCAAATTTGTTAAAAACGAAACTCTTCGGTGATCTGGTACTCTTATAGTTTAATTCTCTTTTATATATCAAATAAACCTTTTCCATAAAATCGAACATGGTGTATTTTTTTAACATGGGAATACTAATCTGATAGTTACTAACCTATCCCTTTAACATGTCAGCTAAACGAACCGACTTAGAAAAATAAATAGAGTAGGAACAGAAAAGGTGTTGGTAAAAAAAAAGATTAAATAAAAAAATCTCGCTTTCGCTTCTCACTATACCTAATTCGGGAAAGGCAACGATATAAAAAGTAACATCTTTCGATTAACAAAAACTGAAAGTTAAGTGTTTTCGAAGCTATATATGCACATGTAAGTATAGTTTACGATTATTATACATGTTATTGCTTTTTTTAAGTTAGAATGAACTGTTTGGCATGTGTAGTTGATATTGTGTGAAATGCATTGCATGTACTCATTTTGAAACGAAAATTGGAGGAAAAGTGCAGGAATGATGCTTCGTTTTTTTTTGTAATTCCTCTAATTTTTACATTTTTCTTTCATTTGTAATGTTTATACGCACTCAGAAATAACTTTTGCTAATTATTTCATTAGTTTAATATAGTATTCTTTAATGAGTTATTAATTACTTAGTGCAGATTATATAGTAACAATATTAATAGATTAGGTTCAACATGTTGTAGCAGTGTGTAAAATAATTACAACATTTAATAATCTCATACTTGTTTTTGACAGCTTTGATATTCTCACATTCTTAGACAAGTTTGATAAGAAATTCATTTAGAGAACTTTGTTTTTGTCGAACTTGGCATCATCATTTCCGTATAAAGAAATTCCTATTTCGACATTTCTCTAGACTATAAATTCATGTTGAATTACTGAAGAGAGAAATATATTCTCGAATAGCATTCAGACATTCTACTTACAAAATTCTCACTATAGAAACAATCGCCACACCATTATAGCACTTATGTTTAAAAACAAAAATACACAAAAGGTGTTAGATTATCATGGCTGTCCCATGTTATCACGAGCACACACACATACACTAACGCCTATGTTTTCATTCACATAGGTTGTTTTCTTCCTTACACAGACTTCAGTCCAGATGAGTGGGGACCGGAGTTTCCACTGAGTAGCACGTCGTCAAGGTATATTCCTATGCCGACGCTTTATAGCACTGAAGGTGAGTTAAAAAGTGTTATAAACTTGATTTATATTTAAAAATGTTAATGCAAATGTGTGTAACACCACTCGTTTAGTGCGTCGCTTATTGCTTCTCCGAACTTGGGTTGAAGTACTACCGTGGTCGAATTATTATTAGTTAATTTACAGTTTTAGGATTCTTGAAATGATCTATCTGGTATTTATGAATTATAAGGTGTAAGGTGTTAATAAGCTTGTTTTGCTTATCCGTTAAAATTAAAAACAAAAAACTATTTAAATTTTAAATAGTTATTGTGATGGTATATGTATCCCTTCCCATGTAATCTGAATTAATTGGCATATTAGGTTAATTTTATATAGTTATGCAATTTCTGTAGAATAGCCTGAGAAATTATATCTGAAACAAATTTCCAAACGGATTCATTTTTTCTAAATCTTAACATAATTATATATATAACAGTTATTTTACAACGTATGAACTGCGCGTTCTTTCCAGGCTACAAATTCAAGAAGCCGAGTATAATAGAATTGGTTTTGTACAATATGGCAGCACTGCTGGGAGGCGTGGCGGCGGGGTATGACGTCAGAGTGTCCAACGTTAGCCCGCTGCACCCGACGCTACAGCCACACAGGTAAGATAACATGTCTTTATAAAAAAATTGGTCCTTCGAGCCCAGCTTTCTACCCTATACCAAAAATGGTGGCAAAACAAATCGGCAATTTCATACCTACTTTTGAACATTAATGTCATTTACCAATGGAAAAGCTGTTTTACAGTCGGTTGATAGTTAAAGTTCACATAGATGGTTAGATCAGCACTTCATTAATGTTACATTTTTCCAAAACACTCTGTGTAGTGTTAATGTTGGTACTTTTCAGAACGGAGGTGGAGTCTGAACCGCTGAGTTCCTCCTTGTACGAGGGGTTTGGTTTCGGCGCGCACAACACGTACCACGGGCCCACAAGGCATCTGCGTGCTCCACTCAACGCCATCACCGGCTCCCCTGTCAGTATTGACACTCACAGTTTTCCTTTTCTTAATTTTTGGCATTGTACTTTGTTTATTTTGCTAGTGTCAAGTATTTCGATATTTTTAAGTATACCCAAAAAATAAGTCAAGAATCAAGTCCAGTCATGGCCTAGTAAATGGGGTGTAAGAGAAATACTTCCAAAAACAATGGTTGAGTTGGTAATTACTGAAACGGTTCAATTAAAAATTTGCGAACGATATCACAAACCAGGTAAAACCAGATTTGAAAAAAGACGTGTGATTGCAAAAACAAAATGTAAAGTGATGAAATTTTTAGGAAAATTATCAGTTTTTTTTAAACAATTGCCCTGTAGTTCTGTGTTTTGGTTTACGTATACTAAATTCCTCCATTTTCGAGTTATTTTTACGTCATAAACTTTACGACAGACGAAAATCTAAGATGTTTCTATATACAACTCATTATCTTCCTTTGGACGCCCTGAAAAATCGATGGAGTAACGATATACGTAAAACATCTGGCCCTGCTTCAAACGAAAAGGCAAAGATCGGGCTGAGTGGCGTGTCTACTGAGAGGTTTATGGCCAGTGAACTATGATAGGCTGATTAGTACATATGTATATTGCTAAGACATATCATGAACATTTACATAAATAAAGTGTATTTAACTTTCAGATCACAAGCTTACAAGCAGAAGAACAGAAACCGATGCGTTTCACCGATTCTCCCACCCATTACGCACACCCGTCTTCATCTTCAGGGTACGGGCACTCGGCACAGCCTCTCTCAGGAACATCTGGATTGGGCACCAATTACACCTCCACGCAACCCACGCCATCACCCAGAAGAACCTCCTCAACCACCTCAGACCACCTTGCTGATCTATATCATAACTACAGAGAGAACTTTCAGCCTTCCCCCTCTCAAGATAGAGATTATTTCTACAGAAACGAACCGACGCATTCCTACGATAGAACAGTGGATTACGTAGCCAAGCATCCTTACTACGGAGCATACGATGAATGCTCGTTCGAGTACAGAGAACCGACTCCGGATTACAGGCCTTCGCCCCCTTTTTTGACCCATAGAAGGACGCCATCCAATTCATCGGCGTCTAACTCTCACCCGGAGGAGTTTTCACCGTCAAGGCAGTTTCGGAGTAAAGACAAACCCGATTACAGAACCAAGACGGAGTATCCGAGGAAATCGAGCGATTATTCCCTACCGAGAGATTTTTACAGACAGGAGTCGCAGGAGAAAGAGCTGGAACGGCCGGCGAATCTGGGACTCGAATTGGCGACAACTAAATTGCGTTCCAGTTTGAAGAAGTATAATAAGAAATCGAGCGCTTCTGGGGGAAGTTCCGGCGGTGGCACTCCGACAAATCCGACGCCTCCTGACAGCTTGACGAGCGAGACTGACAGTTCGTACGTGTCGGCGAGGGACGCGTCCAGCGGTTCGCAGTCCAGGGTCAGGTTTAGCCCGGAAACTATGGAAGTGAACACGGAACGTAGGCCTTCGAGGCACACGTAGCAAAGGCTGACCAAGTTCAACGACTACCTCGTGTGATGGGAGTGTATATACGCTTGCGGGTAGTGCGGTGAACGCTGCTTCTTATCTTTTGACTGTTTTGAATATTACCAAGATTATGTGTTCATGTGGTATAGTCGGTGAACGGAGAGAAAACATGGAAGCATTTCTTAATATTTCATATTTACCGGTAGAATTTCGTTTCATACCATTTAGGAAGCCACAACTTCCTCGTTTGACGGTCTATCTTATTACGTGACATTGTTAGAATTGTAAAGTACTTTCACAGAAGCCATTAATTAATCAAGAGTTGAAGTTCATTTTAGTAGCGTCGATAGCTCAGTGGTTAGCGTGGTCGGTTCAAACCCCAACAATGAGCTTGAGCCGCCTGTGAAAGAAAACATCGTGAGGAAACCATAGCGTGGTGGTAGGGTACTTTCTAGTACTCGGCTGGCTAGCTACTCTCAAGTTGAAAATCTGCCGCCAAGCATCTAACGGTGTGTTCCGGCAGCCTCACTTGAGTGCCAGTTCCATTCCAGGCTAGGTGTGCTTTACCATCTTCGACCACACCGTCACTTAACATCAATTACAAAAAAACTTTTATTAAATATTCGATACGAAAATTATTATAAAAGATACGGTAGTTTGATTCCGTTTACGCCTGCCAGACATGCCGATAATTTTTTTATACATATTGAAGTCTTCTTTTTAAATGGCTGACAGTCTGGGAGTTTTACTAAACCTCACCCGATGTTAAGTGACGGTGTGGTTGAAGATGGTAAATCACACCTAGTCTGGGATGGTACTGGTTCTCAAGTGAGGCTGCCGGATCACACCGTTAAATGCTTGACGGCAGATTTTCAACTTGAGGGTAGCTAGCCAGCCGAGCACTAGAAAGTACCCTACCACCACGAAATAGCCACCGTGTACACCGCGCTTTGACGCTAAAAGTGCTTCTAAGTTTTATTTGTGTTCACTGGGCATAATCGACCTTATGCGTTTCATAATTAGGCCCTTTTTGTGTAGCGAGTGTTGTAACGTGGAGCGGCGCGTTACGTGTTCCGCTCTGAAAACACTTGGTAATTTAAATTAGCATTGTTTTGCGGTGCGAACAATGAAACTCACAGCGGCGCAGGGCTTGTTAGTGAGCTAATGTAAAAATGCGATTGTGTTCATTATTTAATATATTCGTAGATCGAATTGTACATTTTGTATCATACGAAGTAATTATTACGAGTGTTATTTATAATTGGCAGTGTTAGCGATTGTTTAAATGATGTGCCTGTGATCGGCGGAGGGCATTTCTATCTGAGCGAGGTCACGTGATGCGTTAACGGTACAGCGCGGTGCCGGACCTATATCAATACTCATATAAAGTAACTAGCTGTGCCCCGCGGATTCACCCGCGCTAGATGCCTACGTCATAGTAGCTTCATGCATGCAAAGTCTCAGCCCGATCGGTTTAAAATTGACAAAGTTTCATACAAAGTTTCATCCCCTATTTTATCCCCTTGGGGGTAGAATTAATCAAAATCCTTTCTTAGCAAATGCCTACGTCATAACATCTACCTGCATGCCAAATTTCAGCCCGATCCGTCCAGTGGTTTGGGCTGTGCGTTGATAGATCACTATGTGAGTCAATCAGTCACCTTTGAGTTATATATATTTAGAAGTCGCTTCTCGTCTGTACGCTTAGATCTTTTAAATTACGCAACAGATTTTAATGCAGTTTCCATCAATAGACAGTGATTTAAGAGGAAGGCTTATATGTATAACTAGCTTTCGCCCGCGACATCGTCCGCGTTAATTTTAGAATTAGGTTCAGAGAGAAGTTATTTATGCGCTATTTTATTTCCAATCGCTATTTCATCATCCGTCAATCTGACATCTGACATATGTCATTATGACATCTGTCAAGCTGACATGTGTCAATCTGTAACATCCAAACTATACCCGCATGGTGATGGACGATGACGATGACGACGAAAAGTATCCTATGTTTTATTCCACGGTTAAATTTTGCATGTAGATACTTTAGTATCTACATGCAAAATTTCATCCAGATCCGTTCAGTCGTTCTGGCGTGATTGAGTAACAAACATTCAAACGTACAAACTTTCACCTTTATAATATTAGTAGGATACATGCATATTACAGTAGAAAATCTGCCGCCAAGCATCTAACGGTGTGTTCCGGCAGCCTTACTTGAGAGCCAGTTCCATTCCAGGCTAGGTGTGCTTCACCATCTTTGACCACACCGTCACTTAACATCAGGTGAGTTTTGGTCAAACAAGCCTGTCAGCAATATATATAAAAAAAGTGATATTTATGTAGCATAGCACCGCATCGTGTGGCCTCGCTCTAATACCAAGTGGCGTGTAAAAGTTTCTCATTATAACCACATGCACATAGGAAATGTCCTAAGCTTCTTATAGTTGGGTCCTGCTAAATAACTTTCTGATAGCAGTTATGTTTTTTTCACTCGACAATAGTGAATTGTAACTGGGTATTGTATCAACATGTTTTATGTCACATTATTCAGTACCTGCTGAATTCAGCTTTCGAGAATATAATTCCTGTCGGAATCCTTTTTAGCGCGGCTCGAGTGTAAATTTGTTCCTTAGTGTCTTTAAAATTGTGGCAACTATCATTGAAACATATTTTCTCAAATGTAAATTTATTTAAATATGTAAGGAACACAGCACTTATAATCCATATAAACTACAAAATACTTGTACAAATTGTAAATATTGCGATATAATATAACATCAGGCATTTATTTTTTGTTATCCGACACGGACGAAATATGTTTTTTTATTTCGTTTAAATTTATAAATAGTACAAATGTATTTTTAAGAGTAAATACGCGATGATTTCGCATTATTATATTTAAAAAAAAAGGGAAACTTAAATGTACGTAACCGTGTCTTGTATATTACGCAACTAACAATTTTTATCGAATATTTAACTGTATGTATATCATAGTAAGTTGTATGCATTTTGTACAAAACAGATCAAATATTAGGTATTTTTTACAGAAAATATCCGTAACATTAGTGAAGTTAGTGAATAGAACAGCTTTTTAACCCACGGTATGTACTTAGAAGTGACGATATATGGTGTTCAATATTTTACAGATACCAAAAAAAAAAATAACAATATACCTATATGTAATGTTATAGAAAAGAACGACTGTCACAAAGGAGGTGTATCACGACATCAACAAATAAATTAGGTGCTTATTTATAAAATTGACAATATTCAAAGGCAGAGGAAAACATTGTTTCCTACTAGCGTGTCTGAGTGTTCTTGAAGATGTGTGAAATTTGCCGGAGCGGTGGACTTATCCTTCCGCGCCCTCTAATCTGGACTGCTGTTGTGGCAATCGAATTTAAAAAAAACTGTAAGTAAATACAATAGGCAGCTAAACATTTTTAAAATAGAACTTGGAAAATACATATAACTTGAGAGACCAAGATTAGTTCTTCTGTCCTTTAATTTCGTTATCTGTAAGATGTTGTGCACCATAAAGGTCATCGCCCATTACACTCATTCAACATCGCCTCGGTTCAGAGCTAACAAAAAAAAACCTATATCGTGTATCAAACAAGATATCAACAGTTTGTTTTGTGATTATGATTAATAATGTCTATCACGAGTCGTTTACTCTATGTCTATAATTTACAATTTGAAGTTATGACATATATAACGCAAGAACAGCTGTAATCGATAATTAAATTTGGTATTTGTCAAAAATGAATTAGTTATCAATTGTTAATGTCAAATGTAAAGAAACTTGTACTACTCAGTCGAATGGGTATACTTAGTTATTTTAAAATTAGCGACGATTAGCGTGTTTAATTTTACTTTATGGGTACTATACAGAACTTACTTACATTGACTTGAAAACACTGAAAATTGCATCTAGCGGAAATGGTGTTGCGTGATTTGTATAAATGGGCGCTGACCTTTATCAGTCACATAATATTAGGTAATATAAATTATTATAATTACTAGTCGGAGATTTGCATAAAAATCTAATTGCATATCCAGCTGAGATGATTTTGTATTCGATATTAGCTTCTTACAAAACACTGGAAACAAACGAGTGTCATAATGAATCGAGAAGTCACCTTGTATTAAGATGATCTATAAAAGCTTGAAATTATCAAATAAATTAGCGAGTAAATTAAATTTTAAGGTGTATATCGAAATTAGCTTTGATATTATTAGCCCGAACCAGTGCCTAAAGTTTGCATGAACGGTTATCGAGATTATGCGATGGAAAGAGCAAAATGCAATCACGGCCAGTAAAGAATTATTTTTGTTTTAAAATTTTATTATTTCTCAAGTGCAATATGTGAAATTATTTTGCGTCCATATTTAATTTTATTGTATTATTTTTTATTTATTTATGATTTACGTCGTGAATTGTAACAGTATTTATATGCAGTATTCGTGTACATTTGAAAAATATATTTGTATGTTTGTAATTACGAGGGTAGCTCATTATTTATTGTACTCGTGTTAGTTTCGAATCAGTGCCAATGCGACGTCGCGCGTCGTTCAGTGCGTTTCTTTCCCGGTAGGCGAGATGACTGATTTTTTATTGACTCATACCGTATTCGAAGAAAAAAGTTAGAAGTCTATAATAAAGAGCTCTCGGACTAGATGTGACGTAATTTATATGCGCGGGAAACAAGATAATCTCTGTCTTCAACGAATTCAAATTATGTTCTTCAGTGAGGCTGTTAATTCATCAGTCATCTAACCTCTCGTACAAACCAAAACTGTACCAAAATATTTAAGAATCTCTCATAAAACTTAAGCGTTTGTAGCGGCGGGGTTACTCTATTTATTGTACGGAACCCGGCGAAAGTCACAAATTTCAAGTCGACGATATCGAAACGATGTAAATAACCGACATTCACGGCGCGATACTTAAACTCTAGTCCTGATTTTATTTAATATTTATCCGACTAGAAATCGAATGGTAACGAACGACTGGCGAGAAGTACTCCGATTGATTGTAAAATTTCATTTTGGGCATTCCATTGTTTGAAACATTCCATAAAGTGATATTATTTTGGAAGCGAAGGTATTGTGTGCCAATATAGCAGGAGGTGAGAGGATGCCTTAGTCTATGTTAAATCGACAAATAAAAACTAGATTAAGCTTTTTATGATGTCTTATTATAGCTCCTTCATCCGTATTGAAATATTATTTATAGAAGATAGAAGATTGGTAGGTTACCATAGCCATAGGTCAGCCATACGGCTTAATCAGACATTTAGTTTGGATACAAGAGAACCAAAGTAGGCTTTTAATGAACTTATCGAAGTTAGCAGGTAAGTATCCGCTAGAAGGGTGATAAGGCCATATTCCACCTCACAGAACGGTTACGACAGAATCGAGAATGCGCCATTGAATTTATCCGGATATATAGAATTTCCTCACAATTTTTTCCTTTATTCATAATTACTTAAGTATAACTACTAATAAGTTATAGGACTTATCAGTTTCTCAAGAGTCGAAATTTCAATCAACTGCAATGTGGCAGCTATCAACTTTATCGTAAGTTGAAGCCTTCTAACTACTCTAAAACTTAAAACACTGGAATGTCATCGATTCTGTTTTACCATTCTTTAAATTCACAAACTGTAAGATATTTTTACGTATTGAAATAAAAATTGCAGATATATAGTATTAAATTAATAATAACAAAATCGATGTCATATCCAGATATCTATACATCACATAACTGAATTATTTTATTACCTACTAGGTTGTGGAAGTAGCTTTGATTCAAAAGAAAATCCAATAATTCTTATAAACAATTTATTCAATTGATTAGGTCCTAAAATACTATTTCAGTGCCGTATAAAATATACTTAAATACACTATGTGGACTTAATTCTAAAATATATTTACATAAATTTCATCAATTCTCAGTTTGTAAATACAAAATTACCTATGGTGGATTGACAAGATGGACGCCGCGAAACGAGTTCGCAGACTTTTGTATGAAATTAGATTTGTGTTCTCACAGTTCAGTTTTGCATAATAATTAGCTTATACCACGGTTTCTCAATCTAGTGGCGTTGCCGAGGGGCCGCAGGGCGCGGTCATTCATAAGGTACCTACATACAAGAAAAGGCGATATATCATTGTTTTGTTCCACTATTATTGTATCACTGGAGTTAAAGATACAATAACAGTATTGTATCTCGGACTCCAGTGAATATAAGCATAAGGTATTCCTTTTACTTAGTGTGCGGTAAAATGAACGAGATCTTGGCCAAGAACAGACGAAACAAACAATTTCGTTATTTTTGCGATTTGGAGTGCGACACAAAACTGGTTGAGAAAAGCAGAAAATTGTATTGCTGTATGTATAGAGTCGTAAGTGGTTACCAACGACGGTAACTTTTTGTGTCGACCACTACTCACCTAGCCAATGAACTTTTGACAGACAGCCATCGCTGCAGCTCGACGGACTAAGTTTATTGCCCTGATATAATTGTTTCTTAGTGCTTACCGCGCCTTTGTCGCGTTATCGCAAATTACGAATTATAAATACAATAGTACTATGTTTTCTGCTTCGGGGGGTACCCCCATATTTTATGTTAAATTGATGTGTTTTTACAAAAAATATCGTAAAATTGTGTTCGAAAATTCTTAAATCTAAAACTACAATTTGTAATAGAACTATGTTCAGTTTCCAATTAAAAATACATCACAGGGCATAAAATTCCTAAAACGTTTGAAAATTCAGTAAAACGTACATTTAACGCCAGCATTACTCACAAATACATTTATTTAATTTTATTAACTCACAAGTAGCGTTATCAAGCATCCAATAATAAAACATGGAAAGCTTATTTACTAGCTAAGCATTTTTATGAGCTATATAGTATACATATATATAGCTATTATTGCTCTATATTTTATTGTAGTGTGATCTTTTGTATAAATATACATAAGTCGGGAGAACTTCCGATATTAAGCGTTCGAAGAATTTCATTATCAAAAATTATCCCGTTCTAATTTATAATGTAAGCATGCAAAATATTTATATCGTGCACAGGATAGATGCAGCCAGGCTAACGCAGTGCGTGGACCAGCTCGGGTCAACTTCCATTGGACCATTATATCAGGATACTTCGTACCACTAATGCACGCAATTATTGTTAGGTAGGTTAGGTATTATGAGAACTTAGGTTTTACAGTAATGTAAGTAGTATTTTTATGACATTACCTATACAATGCATTCATTATGACTAGTGGAATTATTTCGTCTCGATATTTTAAGGAGATATTTAAGAGTGAATAATAGGTAAGTATGTACCTACTTAAAATATTTATGAACGAAGAGGTACGCAGAAACAATCAAGATCGTAATTCCTAGTCTGATATAGTAAATAAGAACCAATTACTACATGATTATTAACAACAATATTAAGCAAGGCTAGCAAGATTAAGCATAGAGTACATATTATGTAGATACTTATTAATAATAACTAATATAATTACCACTAATCTACAATTGAATAAGCTATAAAATGGAAAATAAAAATAAATTACGAAAAATAAGATCGTATAAAAGCTGCGATTCTATAGTAATGAATCATCATTTGGTTACGCCAGTCGTTAACTTTCTTCAACTATCCATCTTCAAAAAGAATTAAGATAGCAAAATCATTGCATCTTCACTATTTTGTTTTGAACAGGGACAAAAATATAAAATATACGTCTCATTCATATCTTCGGGCAGAGTCTAACGCAAACTTATTTCGAGCATAAAGTTGAAAACATCGCAACAAAGTCCATATTTTAAATTTAAATCCATCATGTAACTTCCATTGCAGAAACTTCCTAAGGAAGTGTCCTTAGGAAATGTTAACATAGAAAAAAAAAAACAGATAAGCAGTTTACATTTTCGTCTAGCTAGAACGCAACGTATGTAGTACGTATATGTATTTCAAGGTGCTATGCAGTTCAGTGTCTAGGAACTTCGAGAGTACCACGAACTCTTATTGCTATTCTAGTTAGGCGATCAAACCATGTGTGCTAATAAAATTTAGTCTTCCTTACTTTGATTTTGATTGAGATTGCAATGTGTGAAAAAATCATACTTCAAGTAAAGGTGACGTGAAATTTTAGTTTTATTAAAAAAATGCTATTAATGAACTATTCGGTAGGTATGTGCAGTGGAATGATGAACGCTGACGATGATGATGATGATGATGATGCGCTATTAACTTGCATCTGAACACAGTACCTATTAAATAATTATTTTTCATCTTTTCTGCGTCAGTAGTCGGTTACAAAAATATTTCCTTCGCACCAAGAACTATCTGAAGGTGACTTCTACATGTAGATATCGAGACAAGTGTCATATGAATTAGGTACAGAGTACTTATCGTAGAAGTAGAGTCGGTCAAACTAAGTTTTCAATAAAACTAGCAAAACAGCCTATAGAAATATAATTTAATAACTAAATACCTTCCTACTTTGATTCGAGTTAGCCATAAATATAGACAAGTCGTCTGTGTTCCGAATATATAATGTTTTGTGTTCCTATACGAACAAATAACATGGTCAAGTTCAAGGATTCTGCGGTCACTACTCTATGAATGTAAATGGCGGGGCGTATCACGCTGGGGCACAACTCGTAGGCGTGATTGTTTTATAATAAATCCGGCTTTACAGCCGAGAAAACTAAGCTCAAACTTAGAACGTTACAAGCCGCAAACACATCTGCGACAACTGCGGCATGTCACTTGATGCAAATCCGGACAAGCCTGGCAAATGTGCGAGCAGAGTGCAAGCCGACATAATAATTTCAAAATAAATCCGTCCGCGGTTTAGACCATTACTGGTCTGGCAACTTTAAGTCCCTTCCAGACTTTGCTGCCGAGTTGGGAACTTCAAAACGTAGACAACCTCATGTTGCCAGCCATTTAGGTTAAAACTGCCTAAACAGTGACGTATGTATGCGTGCCTATGCTATGATTGCCTGTCTTGCCTACATTTAATGTATTTATGAAGTGTGGAGTAAATACTTAGTGTACTTACAACATTGTACATGGCATTAGGATAAAGGCTATGATTACAAACCTACCGCAGGATATCTAGGGAACTGTATGGAATGACGTTAACAAAGGCTAGATGCAAAAATTCTATTCATGTCTTTGATGAGGTCTATATGCGACAATTGGACTATGATAGGATTATGAGCGATGAAGTGATAATAGCTCAGTGGTTAGCGCGGTCGCTTCACAGGCTGATGGGCGTGGGTTCGAACCCAACACTGAACTTAAGCTGCCGGTGAAGGAGAAAATAAGATTTAAAAAAACCGATCGTGATATAGAAATTTGGATTATAAGAATTAAAATAAACAGCGACATAGAGCAAATGAACTCTTGTTTGCTCTCTTTCACAGGTTTATATACTTGTACCTACTCACGTACGAGTAGGTGCATAAACGCAAATCACGATGCCGGTTTAATGTTTATTACGTTTTCACAACTTAACAGCTCAAGAGAGGGGAACATGACGACACTCAACGTACCGAGGATATTTTTAACCCAAAATTGGTGGGTAAATTACAATATCGCGGAAAACCTCGACAACAAGTCGTATAAGTAATGAATAGTCAATTGAAATTAATATTACATGAGAAGTTCAAAATTTACCAATTGTTAAGTTTTATTACAACATAACGTTGATATATAAGATATTACAGGATCTGATCTTAGCTTAGACCAACGAAAAAGTAGTAGAATACGTAAACCATCATAAAATAATTTTCGGTCGACAAAAATGTCTCTATGATACAAACTTACTATAAACCCGAACGAGGGAGCCACAGCCGTATTTTTTAAATAATTTCATACAAACTCGTCTAAAATGTTTAATTCTCTCTTTAAGCCACATGTAGTGATAAGTCATAGTTGTACATTGCGAATTCGTGACCTCGAAACGTAACGCGCGTTACATTCAGTTTATCTTCGTCATTAGGAAGCAATCATCTTTAATAATAGTTTTCGTGAACGTGCGAAATAATATAAAATCTTTTTAAACAAACCGATAGTAAAATATATCTACGATTGGCTAGATAATATAATCATCTCACAGGAAGAATCCTGTGAATATTTTTAGTATTACGGCCTGGAGAAATCTAGATTCAGAGGATAAGTAGTGTAATAAGTTGCATTGCTAAGTTAGCTAAGTCTTTTCATATGAACTGCTGATAAGTAATTCGAGCAATAATTTGTAGAATGCAAAACCAAACCAAAATTTCACACACACAACTCATATCTAAGGTTCCATGAATAGAACATAAACAACAGAATCGTAGCAGATATTTAAAGTAATGATTCAAAAATTTGCCCGGCTAGGAATCAAGCCCGGAACGTCCAGCTCCTAAGGTAGCTGTCATTAAGCCATACGGCATGTAGGCAGAATCACCATAAACGCCATTTCTGATAAGCTGGCATTGAGCCAAGTAAAATTGATGTCATTAGCCCATCCGGCCTAGCAGTGGAAATATTATTAATCGATTTCCAGGGAAACTGTCAAAACATGCTGGGTAAAAACAACATAATTAAGGACATTAAAACGATAAATGTTTAAATTGTTCTCAAGAATGCAATATTAACTAGTCTTCGACGTTATTTTTAAAGTAGGTATATACATATATGATACATCGAAATGACGTCGTCGTTTCTTAATATCAGTAACCAACTTGAACTACATTTCATTACATTCATTTCTCAAGTTCAATTCCCACAGAACACCTTTCAAAAAATCTTGGATTTTTAGTTGATGTAGTTGAAGCATCGTTAATTGCATGCAGCTATTAATTTTCGGAATGGTAGCTTCAAAATAAAAATGATTAAACATTAAAATAGCTATTTAGTTACCATTTTGCTGACAGAAGCGATAATCTATAAGTATGTATTAACATCGACATTAATTGAAACTTAATTCCATTATTGGGAATAATGAGACGCAATGAGAATGTGGAGTGAAATCTTTGTGTAAGTTTTGGAATGTTCCGAAGAAACGTATTATAGTGATAATAATTTTTGTATTTATCTTTTACTAAGGTTTTACCTGTAAGCAACTAAATTCAAGTGATGAATACTAAATTGAGATAAATAAATGATTATTAAATTTCATTTTAGATTATGCTTACTTTGACGATGTTATAACAACAATAAGTAAAACGCGAGACAGATTCAACAGCCAATAAAATGTAATTACAGCAGCAGAATGTTTGTCTTATGAACGAACCCTAACATCTAAACACACACTGTTTTGGACATCGTACGTATGCTACTTACCTTTCAGCATATATTTCAGATTCTTTAGTTTAAACATCTGTATTTCTTAGTCGTACGACGATTTGAAAACATGTTTCATTGTTCTTTGCCTTTGTTTGAGTTATTTTGGTACATATTATATACGTTTGGCATTTATGAAGCGTTACATTACGCAGTACCTAACACCTTTCAATGGCTGATTATAACTAAAAATAATACTTGTTTTTTTTAGATTTATTTTTATATTGTGCCCATTGAGTGCGTCGCCAGTCTACTAAATCTTTCATTAGCATTTCGTCTGCTTTCGAGATTTGACCTTGGCCTTTGTGTTTATCAGAAGTTTTACCGAAACTCGGTTTGTTTTATCGCTTTTTTACATAAAACCATTTACTTTATCCGAATTGAATAACTAAATTTCTGTCATGACATGACCACTGACCACGCAAACCTTAAATTCAATAACTGTATGCATAATTATACGTCGGTTAAAATGATCTGGTTTTTTGGGGAACAGGTTTCCATGATACTTTAGTCATCGCTAAGAAAGCTGCGTTTTCTGCGTTGGAAAGAAAACAATTTACGTAGGTACGTCTTGATAGGCATTCCAAGAATTCAAAATGTATCTTCCATTGTTTAGTTAGGTGATGTGGTTATTTTATCGCACATACCGCGTCGTACTATTTAAGCAAAGTTTTTAAAAACGTACTATTTATCGTTTGTTTGACAATGAAAAATTAGTAATTCCTTTAGTGCTATTTCATTTCATAGACGCATAGAACAGAAAAGATCCAAATAATTAAAAAAATATGTTTCAAGAAATAGGATTTAGGTGCTATGGAAACGAGTAAGACAATAATGGCTTACTTGCCTTTCTCTGCTTGTTTTATTCTATATTACACTCGAAGTTGTAACGGTTGCATGTTGACCGCTTAACATTATGCCTATAGTAGTTACTTTTACTGAGTTTACGAATAGGTTATAACGTATTTAGCTTTGTGTCAAAGGCTTACCTAAACATCCCGACAAACGCACAACTAGTGTGGACGGAAATTTACGAAGTTGTTAGATGGCAACAAAACCAGTCTTTTTGTATAAATTACTATGATTCTGATAAACCACCGGCTTTAAAACACTAGCGATTTCATTAAGGTGAAACTAATGCTTGTGCAAAACCATATATTTGTATATAGGTACATATATTACCATTTCAATAATAATAATAGCAGGTAGACCAATTAACTTTGTTTCAACCTACTTTTGAAATGTAATGTTTCCTAATGACTTAAATTCCGTACCGAACGAATTTAGAATAGTTACTTGGAGCACTCTTGAAATTTCAATTATTCCAACCTTTCAACGTTTTCGAAACTTCATCAAATATACGCGAGGAAAAATACTCTTTTGAATACTAAGCAATTAATCAATGTTAAGATCCTCAGTAATGACGACAAGTCCTCCCGTGTTATTATTTTTAGAACGGTAGGCGGCAAGTTGGGTAAATCGGGAGGGGAGCGGCGAGACAGGTAGACGACCCTTTGTACGTAGGTATTCATAAGGGTTCTCAAAGCCGAAACCTTAAAATTGATTCTGTCAAATCACAGCTACATCGAACATTAGTGGCGCTGAACCGTCGCTAGACAGACATAAGACGGGATGGGAAAGGTCGTTGAATCCATAACTATATTATCGATACAAACGTAGTCATAACGTGCCCTTGGGAAGGGCAGAGTGTCCTAAAGCACTCGACCGAGCTATTTGTTCATTACACATTGTGCGTCATATTTTCACCACGGGTTCGTGCGAAAACAAATGAAGCAAATTCATTTGCACATGCAGATTAGAATGTACTGGCTCACTGTGCGCTTTGGGTGCTCTGTAAGCACAAGTAGGCAATGGAAATAAAATAAATAAATGTAGACGTGAGAAGCTCGAAGGACCAGTCCAAGTCGATAAACATAATTGACTCAAGAAAATAAAACACTACTAATAAAACTATCAACACTATTTTATGAAGAAACATATATCTTATTTAAACTCGATCCGTTTCATCAAGAAGAAATCACAATCCAGAAACACCTAGGCTATGGACTTTGGCAGGACGCGTGAAGAATAAAGAGATCCAAAAATAGACTTTCCTACTCAAAAGATCATGCTAATTGCGACGGAAGATTCAGAGTGCCTCTGCTATTTGACAAGTAATTATCTAGCGATACTATCTGATTTGATTTGACTACATACTTTTGAGTTTAGCTGTCGGATTGGACAGAGATATCATCTACGTTAGATTTAATCATTATTTAGTCATAATGAAGTGTTACGTGGGTACATTCCGGTACACACGGCAACAATTTAAGTGTTTGGAAGTATTTTTTGCTTTACGACATATCGTAAGAATCGGAATGAGTCAATTTTACGGCTTTATTTGATTAGTTTGCCAACATTGAAACGGATAACGTGAAACACGTTGCTTTCCGAATTACAATTCACATTTCTTAGCGCAAATCTCTCTCTGGACTAGAATTATGTTTCTAATTTATCTTAATCATACCTTATGGTACTGGCAATTACATACGAAAAAATAACTCATTTACTCACCCTTTAGATGTCACGAGTGTAGAATACTTTCTACTTTCACTCCCTAAAACTGTAGTTTGGAATAAATTGAGGCACCTAGTGCTTACTTGTGGTATTACCGAGTATTTGGACCACTCTGCATTATCTTATCAGCTTCCTATGGACGCCACAGATAGCTCGGACCGTCCCTCACAACAATTGCATCGGGTTTTCACATGGCATTTGTTAGCCTACCTATACTTGTACCTACTACACTAATGGACTTGAAACCTTAACAATGTAAGTGATTAAAGCTTACGGCTCGTCTATGACGGCCTTAAATAAATACGCTCTTTTGATTAGAAGGCCTGACTTGCGCCAAAAATAATAAAGAATAACTAATGACGGAAAAAACAATAACTACAGTCATAAACCCTGAGGTAACATAAACAAATAAAAACTTATTTCTGGTCTCACTACACAACATGCAACACTGAAGCATTTTACATAGCTGACCTGCCGCTCAAATACAATACATAACATGTAACTACTGCCACAAATAATAAAAATATGTATGTATATTATGTAAGTAAATAAGGACAACGACAGGGTGGGATTATGTATATAGAAAAAAATAAGAAATATACAATAAACTCTATTTAAACATGAAATTTATTAAAGATAAAAAACATACAGAAGTTCCTTTTACACAAAATAATAAAAATATCTGGAGGGTAGAGGCGGAGCAAGACAGCGAGCGAAGGCGACCGCGGGCCTGCTCTGCCGATATACATAGTGCGACAGGTCCATACATAGTCCAATAATATAATACCATATCATATGATAAAAAAAAAATCGGTACACATATATGATACTGTCAAGCCAACTAAACTCACAAAAATAGTCATGTCGCGCTCTCGCGAATATAAAACTATGTTAAATCTTACAAAAATACTTATGAGACTAATCTGAAATGCACATGCGAGCGGGATCCACCCTCGCCTACAAAAATATTGAGATTGGAATGAAAATCTTTTTAAGCTTTCGGCCCGGAACAATCACGAGACGGCGTTTTGAACGTCCGTACACATCAAGCGTTTCTCTTCTGAGTCTTAAAGCTAACCGATAGAACCTGTCCATTGAGCGTGTACCCATTGAGCGCCTGGATGGCCATTGCGGCCTCGTCATACTCGCGCATGTTCACAAACGCGAAACCTTTGTTTTTCTTAGTCTCCGGGTCCTTAATCACTTTTATAGAGTCGATCGCACCATACGGACCAAAGAGTTGCCACAATGCAAGCTCCTCCGTCTCCTCACCGATGTTGTATACGTACACAGTGGTCTGGTGCGGCGCGGGCGCGGCGCCCAGCAGCGGCATAGGGCTCGCAGGGGCGCCGAGGAGTGGCAGCGGCGAGTGGTTCGTCGCCGCCATGGGATTGAACCGTTGCTGCCCCTTGTTGATGAATGGGAGGGCCTTGCCGGGCGACGGGAGCAGCGGCGGTGGCGACGCTTGCGGGAACCCAGAAGCGAATGCGGGGCGCGCGTTGAACGCCGTCGTCAGGTTCCCATTGAACGGCGCCGGGCCCGAGCCGTTGAACATGGCGGCGCCGTTGTACGCTATCGGCGGCGCCACGGCCGAGAGCCGCCCGCCCGCCGGCCGCGGCGCGTTCTTATTTGAGTTAGGTTTGTTAGCGAACTTGACGACGATTGGCCCCGCGCCGGGAATCGGCGTCTGGCCGTTCATTTGTTTGATCGCTTCATCGGCCTGGTGGCGTACTTCGAAGCACACGAAGCCGATACCCTGGGACACGCGGCTGTTGGTGATGGTGCCGAACTGGCCGAATAGAACATTGAGCCGCTCGAGTGTCATGTCCGGAGGCAGATTGCTGATGTACAGGTTTGACTCGGTGTCGGGCTTGTGGCTCACCTTGTTTTCCGGGTTTAAGAGTGCGAACGACACTTTAAGCGTCTTGCCCTGCATTAGGAGGCCGTTGAAGGCGGCGCGGGCCTTCTCCGCGTCCTCGTGCTTCTCGTACTCCACGAAGCCATAGCCGCGATTGGCGATCAGTTTGCAGCTCTCGATCTTGCCCATGGCCGAGAACAGCGCGTACATCATATCGCGCGTCATCAACTCCGGTATGTAATTGACCATGAGTTTGGTCGGTGACACATTGCTGTTAGCGTCGCCGCCGCCATTCTCCATTTTAACCATTTCGTCATCTATCATTGTTTTGTCAGGAACTACACTACGGTAAATGAAATACTAATAAAACTGACACTATGGGGGCTTGGTCACTTCATTTGCGATATAAATAAAGAACAAAGAACGAACACAAAAGCTGCAATCGCACGAAAACGCCACACGACGCCGGTTCACAAGTCTATCATCACTTTGCTTGGACGAGTTTGTTTTTGGAATGTTACCAGGATTCGTCTTTTTGTTTAGCTGCTGCGAGAAGCGATTTTTGTTGCGATCTATCACATTTCACTTTATTTATTTCCGTTACAAAATCTACTACTGCTGATGATAAAAATATTTCGCACGTGTTTCTATATTTGCTTGCTGTCAAATAATTATTTTGTACTAATTTTGTTCGCGTGGCATATTTTTATTATTTAGTTTTTGTCTATGGCAAAAAAGAAATAGAAAGAAAAACCGTAAACATCTAAATATAAATCGAAACTTTTTTAAATATTATTACTTTATTTTATTCGCGCCGTTTAAATACGTATAAATTTTGTTTAATATAAAAATATTAAAAATAACAATTGGTAAGAATCCGGTAATCGATTATTTCATTAGAGCATAAACGAGATTGTATTGAGCAGCACTATGAAGTTATGTCAGTAATTGTCAGTAAGATGTCAAAAACAGCTGTTCAACACATAGGCTGTGCGACGCCAAACTAAGAAAAAATATAGTTGAATAATTTACTCATGTTCGTCGTAAGACTTGTAGTTGTCTGTTGTCTCTGTTTCTACTATACATAATTATATAAAGCTATCTTACTCGTATGCGTAATAAACTAAAATAGTAAAATAAATATTATATTACTTCGTAACAAAATTAATGAAAGAAAAGTTGCGAATGCGAAACTAAGGACAGGAAAGTGACAGGAGGCGGTTTGGTTCGGTTGTGTTTTTTCAATTGGAAAATATCTCTGTTTGTAGTCGTGTAGTTTTTGTGTATATTTCTCATGTAATATAGTTTTTGTGGTATAAAGTTTTGTGTTATAATTGTAGAAATTGGATACTTTAATTGGTAAGTTGATTCATTTTTAGTTTGGCTGATTTTCATTTGTTTTTTTTTTTTCTAGAAAAGTTTACGTCAATTCTGGGGCTGGATGGACGTAGATAAAGGGGGTGGTTGGCCCCCTGATAACCCTAACCAGTCTCTTTCCTCCCAAGTGGATTGTCATGCGCCTTCTCCGGTAGAATTTGTGTCCATTGCATCTGATTCTTCGTCGGATGTTGTGGTTCCTCTTCCCCATTACAAGGACAATGGCTCAATCGAGTCCATCAAACGTAAAAGACACTCTAAAAAACATATTAAAAAATGCAAGGATATTGCAGAGTCCCAAGATTCGATTTTACCTCTTGGCCAATCTTCTGTTCCACCTTCCATGCGCCCAGGTTTTTCTCAAACTGTTCAGGGTTCACAGTTAACCGATTCTCTTGCATCTCCGTCAGCTTCTGTATCTCAAACTCCAAGTTTGCCTGCTTATATCCCTTCTGGGAGACAGAATTATAAGGAGACGGATAAGGGGCCGTTTTCTGTCCACGTACAGAAAGTTACCGAATCTGTTTCATCTTTTTTACACCCCGTAAATTTTGGCCGGTTTTTAAATTGCAATAACTTTTCTAACATTATAAACGGTAGTGTTCAAAAGATTGGTCGTAATAGAGTGTCATTATCTTTCTCAGACGCGAGCTCTGCAAATGCCTTTGTGATAAATGATGTTCTTAAGAATAACGGTTACAGAGCATTTATTCCATCATTTAGTACTACTCGCCTTGGTTTAGTTAAGGGTATCCCAATGGAATGGTCAGAGGAGGAAATTTTGGAAACCATTTCTGTTCCTATTGAGGGCTGCCCTGTTATTAAAGTTCGTCGATTGAACTACAAAGTTTTTATTGATAATGCTCCAGTTTATAAGCCATCGCAGTCATGCGTTTTAACGTTTGATGGTCAAACTCTCCCTCCAAGGGTATTTTTATGCTATAACTCACTTCCAGTTGAACGATACTATTATCCTACTATGCAGTGCTTTAACTGTTGCCGTTTTGGCCACACAAAAGTCAGCTGCAGGTCTAAACCTCGTTGTTTTAAGTGTGGGGAGGCCCACTCTGGGGATCTATGCGATGTTGAGGAGGGATCTTCTTCTTGTTTGTTATGTTCAGGGCCCCACTTCTCTACCAATAAAAGTTGCCCTGAATTTAATAGACAAAAACAAATTAAAATTACAATGGCAGACCGAAATGTGTCATATGCTGAAGCCTCAAAATTTCACTCTCCCATTAAAGGTAAGAGTTATAGTGATGTAGCTAAATCTAATTTTGTTCCTGTTCATACTCCTGCTAAATCGCCCTCAGCCTCTTATAAAAAAACTGTCTTTTTAAAACCGAGACCCCCTCCCCTTCACAGACAGGGTTATGATCGTGTTGCCCATTCTGCATTAATCAGGGATCCCCCAAGTTCCAGTGGAAATGGGGTTGTATCTGACAACAATAGTGATATTGACTCTGTCTACTCCAGCAATATTTTAGAGCTCATTCGGGCTTTAACTAAGCTGCTTCATGATTCATCTGTACCGTCCAACGTTGCCCAAATTTTGTCTTCCTCTTCTTCTAAATATGTTCTTGATGGCTCCGTCTCTGGGGCTGCAATGGAACTGTCAAAGTCTTTCAAGTAAGAAAACTGATCTTTTATATTTAATTTCTAAATTTAAACCTACTCTTATTGCCATTTCTGAAACATGGCTTCGGCCTAATTCCTTTTTTAAGGTTCCTGGCTATCTTTGTTTCAGAGATGACAAAGCGGACGGGTATGGTGGTGCCGCTATACTTGTCTGTAATTCTGTAAATACTTGTCTTGTTCATTTTCCATCTTCTGTCTTATCTAGTAACTTCTCGATTGTTGCTGTTAAGTTTAAAAACATTACTTTTATTTCATTGTATATTCCTAGACCTTCTTTTGATATATTTCATAAAATTCTCAATGTCTTATCGCTCATTAAAGGTCCTTTTATTATTATGGGTGATTTTAATATCCATCACCCTGTTTGGGGTTGTGAGGCCTCAGACTCTTTGGCTAATCTTGTGTTTAATATCATGGATAATAAGGGTTTGTGTTTACTCAACACTGGTTCTCCTACTCGTCGTACAAAACCGTCTGAACGAATTAGTGCCGTCGACCTTACTTTAGTGTCAGCCAGTTTAGCTCCTTCAATGTCATGGAAAACTTTATCTTCTTGTTTTGGTAGTGATCATTATCCAATCCTTATTGGCCTGCCTTTTTCTAAAGTTGAGCCTACTCCATTCAAACCTTTGTTACAGTATAATCTTAACAGTAAGTCTCGCTCTGATGAATGGTCTAAGTATTCTTTGTATTTAGAAGAATCTGCCTCTACTCTTCCTGCTATTTCTCTCCATTCTTTGAGTCATTGTCTTGAATCTCTTATAAATTGTATTCATTCGGCTGCAAAACACTCATTTCCCATTAAAATTCATGACGTAAAAAGGCACAGGTCTCCCCCGTGGTGGGATCAAGAGTGCACGATTGCAGTTTCCAAAAGAAAAGATGCTGAAATAAAATACTGTAAAAGCATGACAGTCGAAAATTATGATCATTTGATAAAAGTTTGTGCTGATACTAAACAAATTCTCCAGTTAAAAAAGTCAGAGGGGTGGAAAAATTTCTGCTCAACTATTTCCCCTAATGTTCATTCTACCTTTGTATGGAAATCAATCCGGCTATATCGTGGTTCGTTCAGGGAAACTTCTCCTCCATTCCCTAGTTGCGAGATTTGGTATGAAAAATTTATGGATAGATTAGCTCCCTCATTTGTTCCCAATTTTAGTAATTTTTTGTTATGTAGTTCTTCGGTTCATGATGATAGCTTTACTCCTTTTTCTATGCAGGAATTGCGCATTGTTTTATCTTCTCTTAAAGACTCTTCCCCTGGGCCAGATGGGATTCCTTACTCTTTTTTTGTAAATGCTGGTGACAATATATTAAGTTATTGTCTTAAAATGATAAATCAAATGTTGGATTTAGGATATGTCCCAACTTCACTGAAATCTCAAATTATTATTCCAGTGTTGAAGCCTGGTAAAGACCCTGAAGAAGCCATTAATTACCGTCCAATTGCCATGTCTTCAGTCTTAACGAAGATTGTGGAACACCTGATTAAAAATCGTCTTGAGTGGTTCATTGAGAGTAGGAATATCCTTCCAAACTCTCAGTATGGTTTTCGAAAAGGTAGGGGGACTTTAGATAGTTTGTCAATTCTTGTTACTGATATCAGACTATCTTTTTCTAGGAATGAGTCTCTTGTTGCTGCCTTTGTGGATATATGCTCCGCTTATGACAATGTTGATCTTTCAATTCTTAAAAACAAGATGGAAAGTGTGTCTATTCCTAGAAAGATTATTAATTTTATACTTCTTTTATTTTTGGATCGTTCTGCTCATCTTAGGATTGGGGATGAAATTAAAGCTTCTAGAATTTTGAATAAAGGTCTTCCTCAAGGCTCTGTGTTGAGTCCTCTTCTCTTTAACCTTTACACTTATGATCTAGTTGGCTCTGTTTTACCTTACTGTCGTATTTTGCAATATGCTGATGATTTGGTTTTGTATATTGCTGATCGTAGCATATCAAGTTCAGCTCTTAAATTATCTGAAGCTCTTGTTTCATTGAATACTTGGCTATTCAATAATGGTCTAGATATAGCTCCTCAAAAAAGTTCGGTTGTTTTATTTACAAGAAAACGGTTGAAACCAAGACTTGATATATTTGTTGGTGACGTTAGGATTCCTGTGGTAAATGAAATTAAATTTTTGGGTCTCGTTTTGGACAGTAAGCTTAACTTTTCATCCCATATAAAACATATTTCAGTTAAATGTGAAAAAAATCTTAATATTTTGAGATGTTTGGCTGGTGTCTGGTGGGGTGCTCACCCTTTTTACTTGAGGTTAATTTATAATGCTATTATTCGTAGTGTTATGGATTATGCTTCCTTTTTATATGAACCAGCTTGTAAAAAGGTGCTCAATTCTCTGGATTTAATTCAGGCAAGAGCTTTACGTATTATATTAGGAGCAATGAAGTCAACTCCTAAAAATGCTATGCAGGTGGAAGGCGCTGAGCCTCCTTTGGATTTGAGGCGGCAATATTTATCGGATATGTTCCTGTTTCGTTTGTTTCAGTTTTCTTCACACCCCCTTTTCCCTAAGCTGCAGCTTTTACGCAATTATATGTCTCTGGCTTATTGGAATTGCAAAAAACCTCCTTGTTTGGTTGTGAGCTATATTAAAATTATGAGTCTGAAGTTCCCAACCCATAGAACCCTTAAAATTGCTTTATTTGATTTTGACTATGATTCTATATTATTTGAACCCATTTTACATCTGAATTTGGGTATAGTGAAAGGAGATCCCTTTGCCAATAAACACTTTATTAGAATTAAAGAAAGCATTTGGCCTGACTGGCATTACATTTTCACAGATGCTTCTAAACTATATCAAGGTGGATGCGTTGGTGTAGGGTTATTTCACCAAAATTATGAAATAGTTCAAAAGATTAAGTGTCCTCCTGAAACTTCCGTCTTTGTTGGTGAATGCAGGGGAATTATGGAGGCCATCAATTATGTTTTACTATTTAAACTGAATAAATGCGTTATTTTCTCTGACTCCTTGAGTGCTCTTCAAGCATTCCAGAGTAACCCTTTCAAAAATGGTGCTAGAAACTGGATCATTTTTCAATGTAAAAAGCTTCTGCTGAGATGCTACTCTTTAGGTTATTCTGTTCACATGGCTTGGATTCCTGGTCATAGCAATATTCCTGGTAATGAAAGGGCTGATGTAATTGCAAGGGAGGCAGTTGTCTGTGGCGATAAGGTCCCTTTTAAAAACTATCCTCAGGATCTTTTATTGCTTCCAACTCATTATTTAAAACGTGGGTGGATGAAACGCTGGTCGGTAAGTAGTAAGCGTACAGGTCTTAATTTCTTTAAATATCAACCCGAAATTCTATTGAAACCTTGGTTCTCCAAATTCAAATTCAGCAGAGTGGTCATATCTGCAATATCGAGAATGAGATTTGGCCATTGTTCTTGTAATTCTCATCTTAAAAAAATCAAAATAAAGGATTCTTCATTATGTGAATGCGGTTTAGATG
The DNA here is from genome assembly GCA_950106695.1 of Biston stratarius. Taxonomy (NCBI): domain Eukaryota; kingdom Metazoa; phylum Arthropoda; class Insecta; order Lepidoptera; family Geometridae; genus Biston; species Biston stratarius. The sequence goes on from OX467106.1 coordinate 26,709,736, forward strand.
AAGAAGACCTTAATCATATTTTCTTTTCTTGTCCTAAGTTCGACCATAGTGTAATATATTCATCTTTATTGTATTATAAATTTCCATTACCTGTTCATATCGATAATATTTTATGTGATATAAATTCTTTTTCTATTCTTTTAATTTCTGAGTTTATATTTTTAAATAAGATTAAGTTATAATATTTTTTTTTCTCTTTCCTTTTTTTCCTGTTATCTTTATTTTCCATCTATCTTCATTTGTATTATTTTCTCTCATTCTTGTAATATATTAGCTTTGTTTGTGTTTGTATGTATATATATATAATAAAATTGTGTGTATATAGTATTAAGATATTTTCCTTTTTTTTAGTTCTAAATTAAAAATTTTAAACGTCGTTTTAACTTGTCACTGGCAAAAATGTTAAATCAATTGCCATTAAAAAAAAAAAAAAAAAAAAAAAAAAAAACTAAGGACAGCAGGAAGACGACAAAAATAAATACTTAGAATTTACTTTAGTAAAATTATTGTTGTATCGATGCTGCTCAAGTACTAACTATCACTAGTAGTGAAATAACAATAATAGAAAAATCAGTAATAATGTTCCTGACAAACATTTTATTAAAGAAAGCGAAAAGCAAGTAAGTTCCTATTAGACCATTACAGTTGATTCGCTCATTATTGTTTGCTCTAACCTTAACATTATAGAAAATTTATAACTTGAACAATGTTTATTTTAGATCAATAATGGTCCTGATGGAGAGCGTAGTATCCGGGCACCAGGTGACGCGGACACGAGAACGTTTGGCGGAAAAATTAGAATTGAAATTATTTGACCCTTACAGTAAGTTTATCTAACCTCAACTTTGACTCTATTACCAAGTACTTAAGTACTAATATAGGCAATAGTTTGTTTCCGCGCTTTTTTTTGTGACGAAAGTGATAAATAAAATATGTTTCTTCTTCTGGTACCTTGCCGCAACAACATTAAGTCATGAAAAAGTAAAATACAGATTTAAAAAAAAAATATCTTAGACAAAAACAAAAAGAATAAAACATTTAGTATCTTTACTACCTGAATAATGGTAGCATGGGTAACCATGATAAGTCTTACCTCACACTAAAATTAGACATGTCCACTTTTTATCTGTCGCATTATGATACACAAAAGACAACTTTGTACGCAATCCCTGCTAGGAAAGCTGAAGCTAATTTAGCACATTTGAGCTACTATGCCATCTGTCCAGAGCCTTGTCTAGATTTCGTCTTCCATGCATAAAAATAACATATAAATTTAGCATATATCCATCATTAAACTTATGTACAAATTCTTTCCAGAATAAGTTGTATATCAGCTCTTTTAAAGAGTAGGTGAGGCATTCATGAAACCATTTAGTTGTGAAATGTATCACTGTACTTGTAATACTTATATACTTTGTTTCTCAATACAAAATTATATTTAAAACATCTACATACCGTAGAACCACAATAGTCCGAACACCAACTAATCTGAGCGACTCTATGGCAGCGCTACTGGAGCAGTTCTATTCTGCAGTTCAATAGCTCTCATGACATATTCTTACTTCCTGTTTTGTCTAAAAGTTGTTACTACTAAACTGAGGGATTAACCTTTTTTTTTGGTCAATAAATAGAACCTGTCATACTAAAATTGATCAATTTGTTAAATTACAAACTAAACTTAAATTGTCATAAACATTTATGAAAAACCTTTTAAAAGCTAAATTTATTTTATTCATTATTAGCGGCACCCAGCGGGTAACAACCCACTGTTCCTATGTAAACACTACATTTTAAATCAAATTAGCCTATAAAAAAAAAATAGTAAAATATAGCTTATGTGTTAATCCAGGGTATCAGCTACCTCAATACCAAATTTCATCAAATTTAGTCCAGCTGTTTAAGCATGAAGAAGTAACAAACATACACACAAACTTTCGCCTTTATAATGTTATATATATAGTGTGATATTGTACCAAATGCTTGATAAGTCCGAAACAGGTTAGTTTTTCATGTTTCAAGGCTCTACTGTATTCACCTACACATTGTTTAGACACAGAACAAACATCTATGTATGTCGAGTGTGTATAACCTAAGCATATAACCCTTTCTAATTAAGCACTAAGAAAGTGTAAACAAATAATCAGTACTACCAATGAAGTCACATCATAATCACTATCACTACATAGTATAAAACAAAGTCGCTTTCTCTGTCCCTATATCCCTATGTATGCTTAAATCTTTAAAACCACGCGACGGATTTTGATGCGGTTTTTTCTAATAGATAGAGTGATTGAAGAGGAAGGCTTATATGTATAATAACATCCGTTAAATAGTGGAGAAATACTGTTATTTTTGAGGTTTATACCCGTGCGAAGCCGGAGTGGGCCGCTAGTATCCTAATAAATGTAAAATTTTAATTTTAGTAAAAATATATGTATACAGTGCAACCTCGATAATATCTTTCTAACAAAGCTGTAGGGAATTAGAAAATATTTAATATAACAATTAATTTGTTACAATTTTAGGAACAAACCTCATTGTACTACCTCTATATTATTATAGAGGTTAGGTTGGAATTAGATTGATTTATACAGGGTAAGAAAACTTGATTATTCACCTCATCATTACATAGTCTTCTACACCTGTTATATAGTAAATAATTTTAAGGGAATGGTAGGATATGATGTGTAAAGGTTATAAGTTTACAAAATACATTAATTATAGGTAAATTATACTTTTTTATTTATATTCTACAATGATTGAAATTATGTTTTAAATAGGTTTCTGACAAGTAGTATTCATAATGGAAATGTATATTTTGCATTAACTTTTAAGGGCAGTTCTGGGGGATTTCGAAGAAATTTAATAAATCGAGAAAATCATTATAATTATTGAGATTTGTTACATTAAGGTTACACTAGGTATATATATATCATTCAGCGTTGCCAGATTTTTTTTTGCCAAGTCGGGATTTGGGTATTTTTTGAGTGAAAAAAGCGGGATTCTTCCTCGAAAGCGGGACATAGTAAAAAAACGTATATAATCAGAGGTTTTTAAATATACATCTTTTTATTTAAGTTCAAATTACGTTTACGTGACAATAGATAGCAAAAATAGCTATAGAAAATGTATTTTAATTAAAATAAGATATTTTAAATCAGATTTACTCTATCGTGACGAACCCCTCTCTCTCCCGCGCGTTTATCTACATTACGCGCCGGGCGGGCGGCCAGTCCACACTTGTCTGTGCCACCCGCCCGCGCTTCCTCAGCTCGCTGCACTCACGGTCGAGTTATTCCCGAAAAGCGGGACAGAGCCTGTCCCGCGCGGGTCATTTAATTTTGATTCAAAAATCGGGACGTCCCGCCAAAATCGGGACGTCTGGCAACGCTGATATCATTATTGAGTCATTAAACTTGGAGCTTCTTTCTAAATTCATTCTACTTTTTGTCTTTTCAGTCCAACATGAGAGCCTATACAAAGAAAGGAAGAAGATCAGAAGCATGAAGTCAAAGTAGGTTATAATCTTGCATTTAATTATTGTTATTTTATTAGAATTTACATCATTTTGTTTTTGGAAGTTATATGGCATGTTTAATCTTTGAATTTGACTAAAAATGTTTAACAAGCTAGTTTATAATTATAATTAAAAAAAACATGAATGCCCACTAATAGAGGATTTAAAAAAAATATATAGCTATTGTCACTTGGGATGAAAGTTATTGTAACGATTCGAACTTTACAAACCCATACATTCAAATCTGTTCAAACATTCAAAAATTATAGTGGTTTAAGGAAACTCACATACATACATACAACCCTGAAAACATTACCATCCTTTTTTGGGCAGTCATGCAAAAATTATATCTGAATTTATGAGTTTCTTACAACATCACCAACCAAAATGCTATATAATTATTTCAGAGCAATTAGAAGTTCCTACTTCTATTTATAGTGATGTAAATAAGTAGGCATAGTAAATAAAACACGAGAACACGTTTAAATGTTATAATTTAGTTGTTGTATTTTAAACAATAAAGAAATCTTTGGATACAATGTTTTTTATTATTACTATAAGAAAGGACAATGGCCATGACTCCTCACTCGGTTGGGGTAATTATTTACCATCAGTTATCTGGAAGAACCTGTCTGGATAACCAGTGAATGATAATTTGAAGTATCATAATATGGACATAATCATGATTTAAAATCGCATTTCTTTTCAATTGAACATGTATAAAAAAAGAACAATAATTTTAATTATGAAATTTGAAAATGTCTTGAAAGTATTTTTACATATTTCATAAATTCCATTACATCCACATGTACGACCAAAGTCCTTTATTTTAATTAAGTACAGGTTATTAAAAATCACTACCCAAATATTGGTTAAATATAAAGAACAATGTGTCTAAATTATGTTCAAATACAATGAATTTAGAATATATGCTTTACATTTTCATATTCTTATACTAAAATCTGATAAAACTGCACGCGAATTTCAAATTCAAAAGTATTTATTATATCGCCAATAAGTGCCATATTTAATCAGAAATAAAGTGCTAAAAGTGATACACAGAACTAAGTTTGGAATTAATATAACACAAGTTTCAAATACATATGTTATATAACATACATATATGAGTAAGTAATAATGTGACCACCTACATAGGCCAATTTCAGAAATATGGTCACCTCGTCATATCACATTCCCAAACATTAAAATATAATTTTTAATTTAGTAAAATTTTAACCATATAGTATTTTTTACAATTTACAAGAAAATATATAAGAATAATTTTATTATTCCACTTAATAAAGTGCGACTCTAATAGATTATTTTGATTAAAATCCTAATTCTTTAAAACAATAAATATGTAGTTTTTTTTTTAATTCTTAATTTTATTCTCACTATAATTTAATCAATACACAACATCTGTGTAAGGATTAAGGCATATAAATTACATTTAAGAATTGAAGATGCTGTTCAATTACATTTACAGAAAGTTTCAGAGACTTTTTTGTCTGTTATTTATTGCGCATTAAATAAGAATTAACACATATTCTATATCAACTGAAAGTAGATTCGTACAACCTGTAATGGTCATACAATAGCAAAAAAAATTGACGCTGCTCTTCAAAAATTCTTCAAATCAATCTTTAATTTAATTAAATTAGCTTATTTTTTTTTTAATAATTCGCAATGATGCAGATAGTCTTATATGCAGATAGACATTCGTCTACTGGTTTGTGATAAATATATGTATATACTCTATTAAAAACCAATTGAACAGCAATATTAAAAACATCATAACATGAGTTTCTGATATCTTTCAAAGTTGCATTATTTTTATTAACACCTTTCCTTCTCTTCTCTTTTGAAAGGAATTTTACTAAGAATATTGTATCAAAATTGTGTGTTTACTCGATTAAAATATTATTAGTAATATGTTACGGAAGAGAAACTGTTTTTTTTCTTCTATCTAGTAAAAAGCATCCATATTCTATTTAGTAAGCATTACAGCCCCCATAATCTGAGCGTTTTATAGCGATTCTCGCTAGGTGCTCACAAAAATGCTACGCGACCGCTCATCTTATGCAGCATCGTGCAGTAAGTCGCGTAGTTTTTTCGTGAGAAATCGTCATCATCATTTAAGCCGTAGAACATCCACTCCTGGACATAGGCATCCCCCATTGATTTTCATTTCGTGAGTAGCTAACAGGAATCGCTAAAAGAACACCAGGGCAACACTGATAAAACAGTAGGTATACTTACGTCTCAAGTTTTTAAGAGAAATTAAATAACTAAGTTTGTATCTAAATATATTAAATTTTCTAATGTATGGTAGGTATTTCGTATCTTATACTAATATCGTAAATGGAAATAATAACATCAATATTAGGTATAATTTGAATTAAATTGACTAGAATGCAACGAAGTTCTTAGGCACCTTAAATTAATACTTATAACTATTATAATTAACGCTAAAATTAAATAAACACCTAGTAGGTACCCTACATTACTTCTGAAGATAAATTAAACTTATATCTAACTTGAATGTGTAAGACACGCTGACACAATGTTTACCTACATGTGAAAATAAGAATATTTTATTTTACATGAGATTACCTTACCCTACTATTTTTTGGTAATTTGATTTTAATTATAAAGAAATATAGTTAAATAACAAGCATAATTATGTAACCTACAAAATGTACTGAAATTTTATGTTTGCACTAAGTACCTAATATGCTCGATTATGATAAAAAATGAAAAGTATTTCACACTTACAAAAACTAAATAGATTTATTTAATGAGGGTAAAAAATCGCGCTATAAAAATAAAGTGCATTTTATAAATTTATTCTTGGCCATGGATACCAAATAAAGTGTAATTAATATATTTTTTTATAAATTTATTCTTGGTCATGGTATAAAATGCAATATATAAGAGTGTTGCTAGTTAATAAAAGTTTTGGAAAGTTACTTTCTTTTGATTATTTTTTTTAACATAGGTATATGTGGATTTATTTATTATTTGAAATGCATACCTATATAAAATTTCTAATAGGTACAGGAAAACTGGTAAGCATCTAACTACAAATTTAAATGTATCAACACACTCAATTAAGTAGATGTTGACATTTTGATCCCACTGCCTACATATTTATGTACATTTTCTATTATCAACAGTATATACCTTTGAATAAAAATATAGCAACAGTCGTAAAATAGACATTGCAAAACAAAAATAGATACTCTCGAGTATTTTATAAATGTTTTAAGAAATAAAATGTTGTTGCTTATTTTATTGTCATTACGTAAAAATGTCACAAAAAACATTAAAACACGACCAGAAATTATCATTATTTCACTATGAAACTGAATACAAATTAATATTTGGCTTTAGTTGCATTATCTAAATCTAAATACTTAATTATTTATTACTTAAAGAAACAATCTATAAAATAAGACACGAGTGTAGTACAATTATTCCAATATAGGTACATACTTATATTATTATACTATATACTACTTACTACCATCAGAGAAATTAACTATTATATAGTGAATGTCATACAAATTTATATTATTAGGGTTCCGTATCTTAAAGTGCAAAACGGAACTGTGTATTTAAACCCTTCGATCCATCATTTATCCATCCGCATCAGTTCGTATGACTATTGTTTATAGACTGTCTAATTCTTTAACAGAATGTGTCAATGCCAATGAAGTCTTTAGAAACCTCATTTTTGTAATTGGAAACAAAATGACCGGTTACAACATATCATTTTCCCATAATGAAAGTATTTGATTTGTCCAATTGGGCTGCATTTGGCTGCCCGTGCATCAACCGCTATCTTCACGTGCGAGGCGCGCGGCGGCCCGCAGTGCGAGGCGCGCGGCGGCCCGCAGTGCGAAGCAAGACGAGGCCGCGCGCGCGTTGTCTCAGCTTTGTCTCCATGATGAAGGCCGCCGGATGTGGCCGAAACTATAGTCGGAGTTTCCGATAAAATTATACGTGAGTAATCCCGCATAAATAAAACAAAAATTGGGCTGCAGCTTAATATTAAGATTTTTTTTTGTTGTAAAAATGACTTGTAACATTAACAATTATGTAGTTATTCATGCCTAATATTTTATTCTAATTCTATTAGACATGCAATTTGGATATTGTGTTTAGAGCATTGCTCCAAAACCGAATACTGATTTAATTATTTTTCATACGGAATGTAGGCGTCGTAAAAAAATATCCGAAAAATATTTATCTGTTGTTCTAAAACTGAGTTTTAGACAATTCTTGTTACGAAGTCTATGTAAAAAATATTACCTATATTTTTTATGTTTACGGAACTCTACATGCGCGACTGATACGCAGTTGACCGGTGTATATTAAAAAAATGCAATGTTATATAGTAATAAATAATAATTATATTAATAAATCTGTATACTATTATAATATTCTTTAATACTGTATACTATTATAATATTCTTTATTTTAAACGTCTAGGTATAATCTTATGCATTTATATTTAAATACTTTTTTAAATATATTTAAAGGTTTTTAGTATTACGGCTAAACATTTTAATTCCCTGATATCATCCCACGATTATGTTTTTTTTTTGTAAATTAACTTTTATATGTTACTCTATTGTCTAACTATAGTTATTTAGAGCTAGGGAAGATTTCATCTGATTATAATTAAATTATATTTACACCCGTACGAAAAGGAAAACAGGTGAGTAAATATGTAGATATGGACCTTTAATAAATAATATGTACTTAGGTAATATTTATTTTAAATGCCATTATAGCGAATAATGTTCGTTATACAAAATTAAATTTTGCGAGGTCAATTGTGACATTGATCAATGAAAATATTTTAAAGTAAATGCCTGTTTTTTTTTTGGCGTAACATCTATACTATAGATTCTATAGTATTTAAGATTACTAGGTAATAAAGTTTTTAGTCAAAAATCGACCAACAAGATATTTTACGAGAAATCAATTTTACGCTACATATAATTATATAGGTAGCTACAATTTGGTTCTGATGTTATTACTATTTTTTTATGTTCTCCTAATCATATACAAGAACACCTATCTAAATATCTATATACGAGATTTTCCACAATATAAAATTAAGATTTTATCCTCTGATTAAAATTATTCAATTGATTACATACTCTAATTAAAAATGTTTTTTTTAAAGTGACTATGTCAACTAAGTAATATGTAACACAATTATAAATATCTAACGCAAATAAAAATAATTAAAGCCATAATTATAAAATAATGCCAGTGGCAATAAATATTTAAGATCCTACTTTTTATTACAATCTTTGATATAAAACGTCGACACTCTTTTGGCGTTTTCATCAATTATTCGATATATCTTTTTAAATATTCAATTATAGTTTATTATTTTTTATTATAGCTCAGCTAACATATATTCGCGACATAACATTTACTAATACGATTTTACTTACAAAACAAATACTTAATGTATCTTTTTCAATGTTGTAATTTTTCTGGGCTAATGCTTTCAAAGGCAGCACACATGTTCAGTAGTTGATATGGATACATTTTTCTTGTAAGAATTGTTTGTAATTAGCGGAACGATATAATTAATGTTTCATGTGTAATAAATTTCAATCATTTTATCACTTTTATGGTCTTCAGCCTATCGTAGTCACTGCGGGACATAAGACATTCACTCAGCCGGCTTTTCGCTTCTAGCCACCGCCAGCTGTCTTACTTATATCGTTCTCAGGGCTACTTACGCTACGTTTACAGATTTGCGATCTTCAGTCTAGAAGACGTCTATCACAGTGGATTTTGCGACAAATATGACCAGCCCATTGCCACTTCAGCTTGCTAAGACGCTATGTCTTTGACTAGTTCTCTAGTGAATTACTTAGTTCCGGATTAGATCCCTCGATTCCAATAGCTCTTTCCATAGCTTGCTGAGCAACGTTGAAATTCACGGTATTCTCACTTGTTTGTGTTTATTACTTTAGTGACCCAATAATCAACAAATAATTATACATTTAAACAGTTAGTTGATGCTCATGACAATATTACTGTTGAACTGACAGCTTTTAATGAAAAAATTCCATCTTTTGAAGACAACGTTTTAAAAGTGTCAAATCTATTTTTTATACTGCATATTAATTTTACAGTCAATATTAGACTTACATTTTGTATAAGTCATTTAATATTACACTTACGACTTGTAGAGTCATTTAATATTAGACTTGCATCTTGTACAGAAATTTAACATTAGACTTACATTTTGTATATGTCATTTAAATATTAGAGTTACATCTTGCAGAGTCATTTAATATAAGACTTGCATCTTGTACAGAAATTTAACATTAGACTTACATTTTGTATAAGTCACTTAATATTACACTTATAACTTGTATAGCCTTTAGCCACCTACTAAACATTTAAACTTACTATTCTTATTATAAGTCACTTAATATTATAGTGTAAAGTCAGCTAAAGTAAAGAGATCACTATTCACTCACTTCTTAAGTCATTCGCTCCAGTAGTGGAGCTATGTCAGGGTACTTTCATGCAAAAAATTCCGTTTTACTTGTCATCTCGAACTCGGACTCTTCCATCTTGTACATTTCGATCAGCTGAAATGTATAAATGTTTGACTTGTATAACACTGTAAGGGCTGGGAATAATAGGACATTCTCAATGTTACCTGATGATGATATAATAATACTTAGTGGTGTTCGTAGATGAATACTTCTCCAGCGTGTAATTAGTCGCACTCTGATTTCGTTACTTAGCGGTTGTAGGACTTTTTTACTAACCGGGCACTACTGTCAGCCATTTTTATATCATCGTCCAAAATAATTGAATTAGGACATCGCTGCTTTGGCGCTCATTACTTTGAGGCTTTCAATGGTTAGTCTCAAGAGCTCTGTAATTTCGCTGTTATTTCTCTTTACACACTACTGCTTGGCGGCAGAATATCTGCTACTGCGGTGGTACCAATCTAGACCGTCAAGCATAGTGTGTACTAAACATTGAAGAGTACTAGCGAAATAACAGGACTATTGTGACTAACCATCGAATGTCTCAAAGTAATAAGCGCCAAAGTACCGATGGCCTAGAAATAGTGTAATGTTGTTATCGCTGCAATGGTCAACGACAGGCTTTATTTCTTACCATCAGGAGAGCGTTTTGTTTCTTTCTTTACTTTAATATAAAATTCCCTGTATGAAGAGAAATTGAATTAGTCTGCTTACATTGTCGACATCTTTGGAAAGCTCCTCCATCTGCTTGTCATGTGACACCTTGAGCTTTTCCTTCTCACGGTTCTGCTTGATGGTTTGAGTCTGAAATACAAGAATTAAGTAACTCATACACAACGATTCCATTTTGTAAACCCACGGCACGGGTTGGATATTCAAGTATATAATAAATTTATTTATTGTTGAATCCAGAATAATATTATAAAAACCTTTGTAATTCTGTCTGTTTGTTATCGTTTCACGCCTAAACGGTTGATCTTAATATAATTTAAGAAGGAGATACGTCATATATTATACGATACTTTTTTGTAATTTCATATTATATGTAAGTTAACACGATTGACGTCGCAGGCAATAGTTAATGTTGTATTAACTAGTCATGTTAATCCAGGTGCAATCACAGAGTCAAGTCAAAATGAAATGTCATTTATAAACCCACTTAATCATAAGGTTGTTGTTGAAGACACATAATACTATTTAGATGCTTGGCGAGAGATTTTCATTTTGAACGTGATAGTTAGGTGTCCGAGTACTAGAAAGAACCCTTCTACCAACTTGGTTCTATCTTTATTTTGCATTTCCTGTTTCTCGTCATTGGAGTTTCAATTCACGCCTCTGTATGCGATCCAAAAGCCATTACAAAACCAAATATAAACTTATTTGGGCTTAAAGAAATTATACTCAATACTGTAGTTTTTAAAGTTTAACTTCCAATGGAAGATGTACCTTGCGTTCATCCATGAACTTCTTAGTGTTGTTTTGTTTCTTTTCACGCAGTCGTCTGTCTTTTTCCTGCTTTGTTTTGAGAGTTTTGTCGTTGGCGACCTCCTTGCTTGTCTCCATGCTGATCTTGGCCTGACGCGCGTTCATCTCTTTCAACTCTCTGTCGTGTAGAAAAATTTTAATTGTATTTTTTTTTTGAAATAGAATACATAATACATAAAATATTTTTCATCAGAATGTAGCATTTTGAGCCTTCTGGAAAGTTCGTGAAAAGAGCTACCTCTATTGGGACAGATATTGAAACTACAACAACGAGAACGCGAGGCGTGTCTTTCAACTGGGCTTTTCTGAATAAAATGAATACGATGAATTAAAAACAAACATCTGAAAATTTGCACTTGGTAGATGTCCTTAGCAGGAGGTCGTCTAGGTAGGTACTGCAGTATCAGATATTCTGCTGCCAAACAGTAGTGTTTAAACATTACTGTATTCCGGTTTGAAAGGTACCGCAGCTAACTAATTACAGGGCTGTTGAGACTTACTATCGAATATCTTAAAGTAATGAACGCCAAAGCAGCGACGACCTGGATTTTGTTATGCTACTCAAAGTTCTGTGTATCGCTGCAATGGTCATGGACATGCGTTATCTCTTACCATCAGAAGTGCGTCTAGTCAAAACTCAAATCTCCATAATGAACAAGGTGCCTCTAATAGAAAACGTAAAACCTCATTTTGACCAAGATACCCCTTTTGTATCCAGTCTACTCACCTCTCATGCTTGGCTTCCAGCTGCTTGATCTGCGTTTGTTGCGTGGCCTCCATCATTTTCTTCAACAGATCCCTCTGTTCATTCAGTCGGCTGCGCGCGCTACCCCATTCTTCTACTCGGTGTTTGGCGACCAGCTCGCTCCATGCCGTGGACTGTTCATTCACCAGCTTACGGAATGCCGCGTCGTTGCTCAGTTGGTCTTTGCTGGAATTGGAAGACCGGACTTTTAAATAGGTGAGAGTTACTTCATAATTTTTTAGAAGGTAAGTGGTAAAATTTTATTCTCAATGCTCAACCCAACCAACCCAACTCAATATCCAACTAATCGGATCCCGCGTCTTTAATATTTATTTATGGCTGACAAGCTCGGTGTTTGTCACAGCTCACCTGATGTTAAGTGACGTTGTAGTTGAAGATGGTAAATCACACCTAGCCTGGAATGGAACTGGCTCTCTAGTGAGGCTGCTGAAACACACCGTTAGGTGCTTGGCGGCAGATTTTCAACTTGAGGGTTGTAGCTAGCCAGCTGAGTACTAAAAAAATCCCTACCATCATGCTATGGTTTCCTCACGATGTTTTCTTTCGCCGGCAGCTCAGGTTCAAGCTCTTCAACCTATAAACCAACCGCGCTAACCACTGAGCAATCATTGCGACAAATACAGGTAAATAAAGAATTTAATTGAATTCAAAACAGCAATGCCCTAAACTATCGACTTGTTCAAGGTTTTGTTCATCATCGTGCTAATATTATCTCTTACTGTCAATAGGGACGCATTACCTATTACTATTAAAAATCTTGTTAGTAAAATCTTACTTCTTCCCCTTGATCATCTTCTCAAGTGCGGCGCACTGTGTCTTTTGCAACGCGAGCTTTTCCTTAGCATGCCGCTTGCGCATCACGTCAAGTTCTTTTTGTTGCTTCTTGCTGGTCTTCGCGAACCCCTTCTCCTGTCGCAGGGATTCTACTGTGATCGGCTCGAATACCAGCGGCTCTGAATAATGAAGAAAATTGTTGTTCAAAGAGCTGTACCTACATATAAGTTATTTTTAGGTCATATTTGACAACTAGGGTAGTGTAGGCAAAGGGAGTGTAGGCAAAGGTAGTATAGGACGCCCTGAAACTAGATTCTTATTCAGGTAGTATTTTACTGTAGAACTGTGTTACATTTAGGTCTTGATATTAAGGGAGTTTCAACAGTCTAGTTCATTGTGAATATACAATAGGCTAAATGGAGTGACGATATATGTAAGACTGCTTGCAGTGGCTATTAGAAGCTAACTGAAGATCAAGCTGATCAAGCTGATAAACTTATGTCCAGCAGTGGACTATGATAAGTTGATGACGATAACAACTTATAATAAGTAAATATGGGTACCTGTTTTTTATTTTCGACAAAATATCGTACGGTATCGTTTATTTTTAACGTTGACGTTTTAAGGAGAGAGAGAGAGAAGCCTATTTACTCAAGTGGGATAAAGAAGGCCGCGGATGATGATGAGGTCGACAAAAAAAAAGTCGAACTCTGTAGGTAAATATAGAAAAGTCGAAAAGTTCATATAAGTAAGTGTTTAATTAACGTATTAAAACAAAATAAAGAAATATATTAAATAAAATCCCATAGAAAATTAACATGGACCAATATTTGGCTGCTCTTAGACATTGACCGGAATGATTTACTTCATAAATATTCTTAGCTTGCTAAAAATAAATCTACAATTACCTACAATCCGAACCGAAGGTTTGGTATCCATGCAAGAATAATAGGTAACTATTTCCTGAAATTAACACTACAAATCCAGGAGTGTTAAACACTCGTGTTTCCTGGACAAACTTCAACCCAATACTGAAATCCATGAAATTAAATGAAGCTGGCTTAGTTCTGCTGGAGCATCTCAATTTGTACCTCGCGATAATAATGAAGTGAATTAGTCTGGGGGAAATGTGGTGCGAAATGTAGACGACAGCGGGTTGTGCAACTTCTACATTCGATAGTAAATGTTACATACATAATACATATAAATAAATGTATATAAAAGTTACTGTGGAGTGTAGAACATTTATAGTTTCACAGATATAAATATAAAAGCAAAATTGGTCTTTACAGAATGTCATAATTATGTATTATATAATTTATGTATAAATCGATTGCCAGTTTTTTTTTTCATTTCAATCCAATAACCCACTGTCGTCTTGTAGAGCTTTTATTATGAATAGGCTCGTAAAGTAGTGTGGTCTAAGATGGAGCACTCTTGCCTAAAAGGAATTTATTTATCTGTGTTTGAAGACACCTGTATTTTCATTTTCACTGAAGATAGATTCAGGGATCTTCAATATATATCACTATAAAGATCGTCTAAAAGTATATCAACCTAGGATGTATAGAATAGGTTAAAATGCTCAAAAAATAAAAGAAAAAACTATGTATTTCAATCTTGTTCTACAGTTGCGGTAATGTTTATTTTTATTTTTTGGGTAATTATTTTCGTTAATAAGTTGATTAATAAAAAATTACTAAATGGCGCTAGCAATAACTCTTTTCATTGCAATCGAAATTATTGATCAAAGGTTAATCAAAATATGGTAGTATTTTGGTGTAAGTTTAATAGAAATGGTAGAAAATGAACCTTTGGTTGGGCTGTTATAATTTATATATTTTACGTTTTTTTATGGACTTCCGCGTTGGACAATTATTTACTAACAAAACATAAGGCCGCTATATCTCATAGCGTGGACCGAGTCTCCAGATACCAAAATACCACTCTTCTCAGACGGGCCGGCCGAGGCGGTAAACAAGCTTTACTGCCGCTGAGTTATTTGCAGAGGTGGGCCGTTATTAAATACGAATCATTAAACAGATTTTACATGATATCTGTCTAAACACGCCATTTCTGTCTACGTATGTAAACTAAACAAATGCGTTTTGCATATAATATTTTGTCCGATAAATTTGTTACGAATTTTACCTACTGGCACAGATATTATAATACCAAGTTTATCCACACATAATAATTGATCTATGAAAATGTCATACTGTGCTATTCACGCGTTCCTTTTTGCTATATATCTGCAAATTGTTGAATGACGACGGACAACAAAGTGATCCCATTAGGGTTCCTTTTTAAGTCAGTGCCAAGCACCGGCACCTAGGCTAGGATAAGCACCGACTTAAAATAGATCAGTAGGTACCTAGCAGGTATAATAATACTTTGTAAAGTAAGTTTATTTTTGCGCTTTTTAGTGCTGATGTTTTTTTTCTTGAAGACGGTTTTAATTATTTTTTAAGTTTGTTTATTTACCTTTCTTCGGTATTCCCGTGGAGAACAGAATCTTAAAAGGTCGGCTTGTAAACCCAATAAGTGCTGCTGGTATCGCAGATATCCATAGGCCACTGTGATTACTTACCATCAGACAACCGGTTTTGTTTGTAAAAACAAAACCTAGCTGTAGGCAAGTAAGTAAAATAAAGTATGACACAACTTTACAGTGTCTTGCGTATATCGTCACTCCATTGAGCCTCAGTGCGTCCCACGCTAAGTTTACCCAATTAATAACACGTAACGTCCATTGTCTTCGTATTTTTAAGGTAATTAATTCAAAATTCCATCCGTGATTGGCAAGGACACTAACCTACTTTCTTCTCTTCAATTTGCACCTTCTTCTCTGGACCACTCTCTTCGATGCCCATCTCATTCATCTTGTCCGTGCGTTCCTTAGCTGCTCCCATGAACGCGCGTGGGTCGGACAGCGCTGCCATGAAATCTGTGGAAATAAAGTGTAATTTGAAGTTCCAGCTGTCTTGTACCTTAGCACCAACTTTACCAATACGTGTGTTGGCAGATTTTTGTACACCGTCCTTGTAGCTCGTAGAGGAAAGTTAATTGGGTATTCAATTTTTGTACGTGTTTCGTATAAGTTTAAATTACACAAATTTTCCACCGATAACTCACTTGGACGATTCAAAAATTGAGATATCAGGTTGGTGAAACCTTTCTGCCTTAATACCAGGCATCGAAAAGTGTCACTACATTTTCTTTTAAGAATGTAAAATAAATGATATTTGATTGATTCAAAAGGTACTTTGTTGAAGTTCATTTTAAATATTCAAGCGCTATTTTTGTGCATTTCCGTTTATAAGTCGTTTTGATTACAACAGTGACGAGTGGTTACAAGCTACTCTTAACTGAAATAGTCTAAGTATAAATGCTGCTTCCATTTACTCCCGCTGGAGGCTCTGTTCCACTTTGTATACCTTTTTACACGACCGCCCAGAAAAGAAGTTATAGTTTAAGTGTTCATGTACTCGTAGGTATGTATGTAAGTTTCTTTATTTCACCATAACTTTTAAATGGCTGAACAGGTTTGGATGTTTGGGGTATCGTTAGAATCCTTATATAAACTTGAGTGACACTTGATTTTTTAAAACGATCATAATTTTTTCTTTTAGGTCCTTTTTTGGCGTGGCGGTTTGTTTTAAATTTTTAAACTATTCTATCGTAATTCTTGCAAATGTATTGTTACTTGTAATAGAAAATCTGCTAGTTTTCATCAAAATGTGATTGTGTTTGACCACAGCTCACCTGATGTTAAATGACGATGTGGTCGAAGATGGTAACGCACACCTAGCCAGGAATAGAACTGGCTCTCAAGTGAGGCTGGCGGAACACACCGTTAGATGCTTGCCGGCAGATTTTAATTTGAGGGTGGTAGCTAACCAGCCGAGTTCTAGAAAATAGTTTACCAACATTAAATACAACCTTCCTATCTTAGCTTCTAACTCTAGCCCACTAACCTTCAAACCCGTCAGGAACGTAGATCTTGAGTTCGATGTTGCAGAATAACATGGGTAGTGACATGGGGAAGTTGGCCTCAGTCCGGAGCGAGATGTGTCGGTACCCGGCCTGCAGTCCGTCCAGGGGTAGGATCCGCTGGCCCAGCAGTTTGCCGTTTTCGTCGTACACTCCGAAACGGAGCACGGCCAGATCTGGGAGTACCACCTGACGAATAAAATAACAACATTGAAGTCACATTTCGCGTGTCTTGTTTAATAGTAATATATCTTAAGACATTTAACACAACGCCATCTAGCCTCAAACTAGCAAAGCTTGTACTATGGGAACCAGATAACTCATAGAATATTTATTAATTTTTTTGTTGTCAATACATTCACACAGTACCGTCACATAAATGTTTGTTCCGGTGAGAATTGAACCCACGTCCTACAGCTCTTGATGCAGATATTCTACCAAATAAGCTAACAGGGCAGTCAAGTGATTTGTTTTGTTTTCCAAAACTTCGACACGGCTTTCGGTATTCACTATTAGAGAAATTCTTCCGCAAGGTTTAGGTATATATTATCGTGTAAAGCAAAATAAATAGAAATAATTCCGTTATTCAGGAAAAGCTTTTCAAGTTGTTGTAAGCCGCGAGGAAGGAAGAACCTGTATCTCCGAATCCTAAGCGTTACTTTGAGCTGTAAAATATCACAAGGCTGACATCACACTAATATTATAAAGGCGTTAAAAGTTTGTAAGTGTGTTTGTATATTTGTTACTTCTTCACACTCAAACGGCTGGACCAATTTTGATAAACAAAAAAAAAAACAAAAATCAAAAAGTCATTTACTTATTCAGTTTAGGCCCTGGTAAGGCACTTATGAACGTTAAGTTACAGTTTTGAATCTACCACCGGCTCGTAATTACACTTCAACTGAGACGACTCCGGCAAGAAACTCAGCAAGGCATTTTATTTGTGGATCTTTCTTTTCATATTAGGTTACAGTTTATACAGTTTACAGTTATAGATATTATTACATTATGCTTACTACAATTGTCACTTAGCCAGGGGGATGCAAGTGAAGAGAGAAGCTACTACAACCATATATTCCTGTCTTCCACGTAATGAGCCACCTTATAGTAGGCTTTTTCAATTAACCTCTGCTTTATAAAATCTTTGAATTTATTATAGGATGAAATTTGGTATGGAGATAGCTGCCACTCTGGATTAACACATGGGTTTATCCCTAAAAATGTAGCTAGTAACACCGCGGGGCGCAGATAGTTACTAAAAAAATAAAGTTTCCGCTCCATGGCTGATGTCTTACCTGTGTGAAAATCTGTCACTTGACACTGAGATTAAACTAGAGAAGCCTAGTTAGGAGACCGTTTGGCTTCCAATCTGGAGGTCCTAAGTTCGAATCCCACACACCTCTGTCTTTTCTAAGTTATCTATGTATTGGCGATGACTTCAAACGGTGGAAGGAAAACATCGTGCTCTCAAAGATGTGTGAAGTCTCAACCCGCACTTGGTCAGCATGGTTGACTTTGACCTTACCCTTCTCACAATGAGAAGAAACCCACGCCCAGCAGTGGGATAGAGTATAACAAGTTATAAATTAAAAAGTTAAAAAATTTCATCCGCCGATTTTCATCAAACATAGCTAAGAACACTTCCGACTAATTCACCTTTCACACAAAAAAAAAATAACAATCAAAATCGATTCATCCGTTCGTGAGCCACGATGCCACAGACAGACACACACACTCACAGACACGTCAAACATAGCACCCCGTAGTTTTTGCATCGGGGACTAAAACCAGGGTTGTTTTTTTTTTATGGCTGACAGGCTATGTGTTTGACCACAACTCACCTGATGTTAAGTGACGAAGATGGTAAAGCACACCTAGCCTGGAATGGAACTGGCTGTCAAGTGAGGCTGCCGGAACGCACCATTAGATGCTTGGCGGCAGATTTTCAACTTGAGGGTGGTAGCTAGCCAGCCGAGTACTAGAAAGTACTCTACCACCACGCTATGGTTTCCTCACGATGTTTTCCTTCACCGGCAGCTCAAGCTCGTTGTTGGGGTTTGAACCCACGCCCTTCGGCATGCGAACCGACCGCGCTAACCACTGAGCTATCATCGCTACAAAATTCTTTGATTTTTTCCTTCTTACCTTTCTGAACAAGAACGGTTCCTCATTGTAGACGGGATTTAGCCCATTCGCCGGCACCATCCTGGTGCGGAACTCCTTGCGGATGGTGTCGGATGGCAGCCCGTACATGTCCACTTCCACGTACGTGCCGACTTTTTTATCTGACAAGAACTGGCCGGCTATCACCTGTCGAGGAAACCTTTGATCACTTGACTTCAACCAAACATAGATCTATTTTACTAAAGATTCGAGGGCATTTTTTAATGGTAACAGGCTAGGTGTTTGACCATAGCTTACTTGATGTTAAGCGTTGGTATGGTCAAAGATGTTTTTTTATAAATAAGTGTATGTTTGGCCTCCAACTCGCATGATAGAGAGCGACAGTGAGGGCGAGGATGGAGCATGCTGATCTAGAAGAAATCTATTCACTCTAGCCTTAAAAACGTCCAAAGTGTAATTTCAGGAAACAGAAACAATACACAATACACACATTTAGCTAAATTGATAAGATATTAAGTATAGAATTATTACGAAATAGTTAGGTGTCTTATCTAGGTAGAAATTGGTCTACTTTGTAGAATGCTTGCTCAACAAGCAACTATGCACTTTACTTTTATATGTCTTATGTATATAATGAAGATGATTTTTGCGTCCTATATCGTGGAGGTGGACCACTATAAGGCACGCGTGTAAGACCACGCGCAGATACTTTGTGAATATCAAAGTTAATATTCACGAGTAATGCCCAATGATGTATAAATATAAAAAGAGGTAGATATGGCACTAGAACGCACAAATTGTTGCAGACAAATTCAGACAATTGTTGCAATTTGATTTTAATTAGTGTACTTCAAGCGCAATATACTACTTAGAGCTATCTCTTTTTGTATAAAATAAATTTAATTATACGTTCCGTATTAACTGTCGTATTCGTAGTTGAAAATTACTATACATAATTACATGCTAAGTGCATTTGTAATAAGAACGCAACGAAATCTGAACGCCGCGCGCCGCTCAGTATGAACGTAGCGTATCTTTATAATATCAATGTTAATGCCTCTATTGTTCGTCATGTTTCGTATTTATTCACGTCACGTTGCGTCATTTATAAATTAGTCAAAAATGCATAAATTTCAAAATCTTACCTGCACTGAACACTGGGCGGCGATGACGCCATCTACCGGCGCGTCGGCGAAAGGATCGAAACTCCTGTCGGCGCGGCGCATGAAGTCAGGTTTCAACAAATACCCGCAATTGCCGTTGTATTCGAACTTGCCCTGGTTCAGCTGCATTGGGAGATCTGACGTCTGGAAGTTGAGGGACACCATCTGGCAACCTGCGTTCCAGAACACCTGTAATCAAAACATATAGGTAGTTAGAGAATTTATACAATATAAAATATTTAAAAGAGGAACGAAAGAACGATGTAGAATCTGATACACATCAGTAAGTATATTCAGTATATCGTATATATATCAGATATTTAAAAATATCTACCCAAACTTTCACATTCACGAATCACTAATATGATACTGTTTTTTTTTTTTTATTCAATTTAATTTTATTTAACTTAATGTACGTAGAAATATGACATGTAACAAAGATGTTATCAATAAAGAATTTGAATTTAATTGTTAGTTGTTCCAAATTGGTAAACACAGTTTGCTTCGAATTGGAACTGGCTCTCAAAGAAGGCCGTCAGATCACACCTTTAGGTGCTTGGCGGCAGATTTTCAACTTAACTTTGGTAGCTAGCCAGCCGAGTACTAGGAAGTACTATACCACCACGCTATGGTTTCCTCACGAGGTTTTCCTTCACCGGCAGCTCAAGCTTATTTGGATTTAAAAAACCCTTTTGGTGTTTTTGACCACGCTAACCATTTGAGCTATAATCGCTACACTTGATGCTTACTTTCCGTTAACGAACGTCTCTTGTTTTAGTAGTTCTGTTCCGCGTAGCCCTATATTATGTCTGTTGGTGGGGTTACCTGTGGCATGTAATTGGAGGAGTCAGCCCGCGTGCCTTTTGGATAGATTCGCGACATCTGGCGCTTGTTGTAGTTCACAAAGTCTATGGCTTGTTGCTTCAGATAGTTCATGCCGGTAGTTTCCGCGAACGAAGACATGTTGTGGCAGATATTCTTCTCTGAAATTTAAAACATTCAAATTTAATAGAAACGTAAGAAATACCTAGATTCCGTTTACATGAAAAAGTACCATTATGATGAAACTTTTGTTCTTTTTTTACAAGTTTTAGTACGTCCACGTGGCGAAGGATAAAAATATGAAAGAGATTAAAAAAATATCGTGAAACATTTCACACAGCGCCATCTAATCCCAAACTTAACAAAGCTTGTATTATGGTAACCAGATACCTAACTGATACTAATTCTTCATATACTTTTTTGAAATACATCCAGAAAACCCAAACACAGAACAAACGTTTGTACGAGTATATATAACAATATGTTTGTCCTGGGTGCAGTGGCTTGGCGTGCATATCAGCCGCCCGGGGCAGAAGAAAATTTTGCCGCCCTCTTATTTAGGTATTTCAATTTAAAAGCACAGAATAAAATACGGGGATCCCTGCATGTCAGTACAGACTGTGTTGCCAGTCGCACAAATGAGAAAGATGTCATTATTATACATTCATTTAAAGAAATGGGATTCCTCGATTTCGTTACAGTATAAGCAATGGAAAATTCCGTGCTCATTTCAGTCAGTCCGAATCGTAGGTGCGACAAAAATATGAAATGGTTCAAATATTTACAAGATATTATTATTGTTTATTGTGAAATTTTGCTCTCGGTACACTTTAATTGAATACACCCTAAGCTTACAACCCGTATATATATCTTGTTAAAGTTAATGAAGATTTTTTTGTATCGGCTTCAGCGTGATAGCCGTAGATTTCTAAGTGTAACTTACTGTCTGCCTCCTCGAAGCCTTGGAACTTGATGGGCTGCGCGTAGTTGACCATGGAGGAGAGCCAGGGGTGTACGTTGGTGGTGGAACCCGTGTATGCCACGGGCGGCGGTGCGTCGTCGCTCGCGCTAGCTGCCTCTGCCACTATCTCTTCCGGCTAGAGAGGATTATAACCACAGAATAAATAATAATTCAGTTAAAATCAAAGTTTAGTTCTTGTTCTTATTTTGCTAGTTGAAATCGGCGCAATATGTTTTTTCTGACAATTCTCCACTTTTACCTTCTTATCTAGAATAGCAACAGCTGAAGCATCTTCCTTCTCCTCGTCTTCGATGACGAACTGCCCTTGGCGGAACAGCTCCAACTCTTGTTTTTCCACCTCGGGTTTCAGCCGCTTGTTCTTGATGAGAATCTTCCTTTTCAGAGCTGACGGAGGAGGCAAAGGCTGACCTGGCTCCAGCTGGAACAGGAGTTTCTGAGCTGTTCTTTATTATTAACTTGCGGTTATGATAGATGATATAAATAACAAATAAAAAGAAAAGTGGTAGGAACAGAACAATTTGACAGTTTGGATTTGTGATGAAGAAGAAACAGGAGGCAAACTTAATTAGCTGATTGATTTGTTTCAATAATCCCCATGAAATGAATGATAATATTTTAATACAAATAATTACGACTTGGAAACAACTAAATCATAATTGGCGTTATGACTAAGGGCTCTTTTAAATGCCATGTAACGCAAAATGTTATACATAGTCTCTATGAGCTTAAAATTGAATTAGCTTAGAATAATGTGCAGCCATTCCAATAAAAATTAGTTTTGCTTCATAATAAGATAATGCACCTGTCAAGTGTCCATGATATTCTGCGGCGGTTATGTGAACGAAACTACGTCTAAAGCATCACAGTTTTGGCGCTCATTACCCTTATTCTGTGTGAAATGTACACCAAAATTTTACATATCCATATCTATAAGGTACCGTATAGGTATGGATATGTATAATTGTTGTCGAACCCTATAGGGTTCGAATTTCAGAAGCTGATCTCTTACCGGGTGCTCTTGCAAAGGTTCCTTTAACAGCAAATCTCCCAAAATCTCGTCACAGTACTTGGCAAGCTTGTACTGCTGCGCCTTGCAGCAATGGTTCTCGAACGACAATATGACGGGGTAATCTGACGTAACGAAAGCAGTATCTCTCAGAGCGTATATGACGTCTTTGAATAGAATGTCGGTGCACATGGCCATGCCGTGGGTTATGATCGGCTCTTCATCTTCTCCTTTACCGTCCCAGCAGTCAAGTTCTACGCATCTGAAAGTGAAGATGGCTATGATTATTTTGGATGAGACTTTTCGATAATGGGTTGAAAAGCGCTTATAATCTTATTTTAATTTCTCAATAATAAATGTGAAAGTTTGTAACTTCTTCACGATGAATTGGCTCAACGGGTTTAAATGGAATTTGTTCAGCTTTAGAAAAAGATCTCCAACCCGTTCCCGTTGCAGCTGTCAGTCATATTCTTTAAATATAAATAATGAAATGGAGTTTCTCTAGCAATACCAGAATTTAGAATCAACCCAGTTATTGAAAAATTAAAAAGTGAGAAGTTAGCCTGATGAATGAAAAGAGAGGATAATGATATATCTAAGGGGGCTTTAAAAATGATAGTAAACACGTAAGAGGGCGTCCAAAAAAGGGGTGGTCACAGAATAAAATACACTTACAGATCGTGCTTTCTTGACCTCACCTAGCTTATAGTCTATAAGGGGTGAAAGATAATTAAAAGGGGAGACTCACCTGCAACCAGCCAACAGAACCTGTCTGTACATCTCGACGGAGCTCTTTCCGCCGAACTGGCGTCCCGACAGGTACGTGTTGTGCGACGAGTTGATATAGTAGTGTGCGAGAGGCTGCTCCATATCCATGTAGAACTCCAGCCGGTCCAGAAACACGGGCGCGTTCTCGTCGGACATGAGGTAGCGGATCAGCCCGTCTTTTGTGAGGCATTCTGGGGAAATTACGTTTGAATAGTTAGTGAAAGCGTTAGTAAAAACGTCAGCAACTTAAATTTCTTTGTCACATTAATCGTTCTATAGGTACCTGTGGGTCGAATATAGGTAAGATTGGGCAAGTAGCGTACAAAGGAACGAGAGAAGAGTAAGAAGCCTATATACCCACAGCAATAAAGAACAGCAAAATTATTTTCAGGTCAAACGTCATAACATGCAACCAATAAGATTAAGGCTATTGGAATGTGAAATTGATTTTAATTTATAGAAAGTAAATTTTACTTACAACAATAACAATTCAAATAAGAAGTATTAAGTTTTTATTTGATAATAGATTAATACATTGTTGCTAATCAAGCTTCATAAGAGCACAACATTCGCCAAAAAAGGTTTTTCTATGCAGCAGCAGAAAACGCCAAGCAGACTCATTGCCCAATGGTAAGTAATTACCGACGCCTATGGATATCTTTTATACTAGGGGTATTAATACGTTGCCGACCTTTAAACACGACTTTGACGATCCCAATGTAAAACGTAACTCCGCGGAAATACGGACGAAGGAAGACCATTCTACAATATGCAGGTGTGTTGTAAAAAGGAACGCGTGAATCATATAGGGCATTTAGGGTGCCATGAATGAAAAAAATGGGGAGCTGCTGACTATAATATATACATATAGAAGTCACTGTGATGACACAAAATTTGAAACGCTGCATTTTATAACGTAGGTCGCTGTCGTATTTGCCACACAGATTCTTTGCGATAAATGTGTAGAGCTAGATACACTTACTATCGGTCTTGGCCTCATCGCTGAGCTCGTAGGTGGTGATGATCTCGAGCGCTCGCTTCTCGTCGTACAGCGGGTAGAGAATCTCGTTGAGGCGCGGGTCTCGCTGCTTCTCGTTCAGGAAGTTTACGAACTGCTCCAAGTTGATGCGGTCTGACTTGCCTTGAGTGCTGGGGAAGAAAACATAATTAGTGTTTATAATTAGTTTACTTGGAAACGATGGTTTACAGGATACCGATAAAATGGTCATAGAATATAAGTAGAGGTAAGGATCATCGCTGTTTTATTGCGATTTGAACATACGCCCGTGTGACCCGACCACGCCAACTACTGAGCTATTAGCGCTACAATTTATATTAAATTTTAAAGACGAAGTACTTAGAAAATTATTTCTGGTATTTTATTTTCTTTCACTTTAACACTTAGGTTTGACCCCAATTTTGGAATCTTATAGAAAACTTATTGAATCTCGGTCATTTTATTATGTTCTCAAAACCTTTGTGGTGCACCACTTCAGCCAGTTCTAGGCAAGCGTGTCTTGAATCAATCAAAAATCTATCTTCAAGACTTACCCGGCCTTCGGCTGTGTATGGTCAAGGTTAATGCAAGATATTATATTTATTGTCTTCGGATTATTTCCCATTGTCTTACGATTATCCTAGTACTAAGACAATTGTTTTATGTAGGTCGTGCATTCTGTATGAAAGTACCAGTATCAAAACAAAAATGTCACTTACATAGACCTAAACAACTCTTCGATGTCATTTCTGGGACAGATCTTATGATAGAGTGCGTAAAACTTATCAAACGTGAAAGCTTCCTTCTCCATAGCTTCATTCTTGCCTGACGGCAGCCCCAATTCCGACAGGCACTGGTAGACCAGTTTCTCAGTCTTGCCTGACGCGAAGGTTCGGGCCACAACCTTCACGGGAACTTTGCCTCGAGGGTCCGTGAGGAAACAGAGTCGCATCCAGCTGGAAGAAGTCAGATGATTAGCATGGTGTAGTGATTGCACATTACCAAGTTGATCAAAGTACAACCATCAAATCGATAATAGAGTGTGATGCTGGACACCACATAACAGAGCGTGATTTGAACCTTGTGGACAATATGTGGTGGTAATAAACTTGGAATAACGGATCTATGAAAATGACGTATGACTGGTTTTATGGATTTCTAAAAGTAGACACTTATTAGAGTTTATATTTTAGACACTTATATTTTAATAATAATAATAGAGTGACAAATAAGCAGGCGGGCCATCTCAATATCATTGCCAATGCACCTCCTTTCACAGACAGGATTTTATTAGGTGCTTAGAACACCCCAGGTTATAGCTCCGAGGAAATACTACTATTCTAGTAGGTAGTATTTACTACCTACTAGATACTATTTGATTATTTTAGTAACAATAGAACAATATAAACTGATGCACATGATGTTAAATATGAAAGATAGAAGCTTTTCTGAAGAAAATATGGTTTACGACCACGCGTAAACCATATTTTTTTTGTTTTGTCTGGCCATCTGTACTGCGAATCTGTTCATATCGCAAGTAAATAGGTGTATACTCTTTATGTGGAACAGCAACATTGCTTTGCACTCAATAAAACCCATAAGTGCCATCAAACTAATAAAGTCTTTGTTGGCTACTCAACAAGCGCAACCATACGTAGCATTGAAAACGGGGAAACTCGAAACTACTTTGTCTAGCAACTTTCGACAGTTTCGATATGAAACAACTTCGTAAATATACGTGGAATGAAAACAACTTTTTGCTACGGGGAATTTTCATTGTGAAATACATTTACGCTATGATTTTAAATACCTACAAATACATTGTCTTTTTTTTAATGTAAAAGTAATGAGACGAAGCAGATGTTTTTCTGATGGTGAGAGATAACGCATGTCCATGACCATGGCAGCGATACACAGAACTTGGAGTAACAAAACAAAGTCCAAGGTATCGTAGCATTGGCGCTCATTACTTAGCAGCAAAAAAAGGAACTTAAATATAAAAAAAATACACAAAATACAATAATAAAACGCAAGCTGCATACATTAATTTGACTGTGCCAAAGTTGGTCATGGACATGCATAATCTCTTACTATCAGGAGAGTGTCTCGTTCGTTAACCTACCACCGTGCTTTGATTTCCTCATGATAATTTCCTCCACAGGCAACTCAAGCTCATTGTTAGGGTTTGAATCTAGGACCTTCGGCGTATGATACGACCAGAAGGCCGTAAGTAGTAATACTGAAGTCAAGCTTTACGTAGCAGTAGCCTTTGCGCAGAGTCCTACCAAGCAACCACCGTACGTACTGTTTCATGAGGTTTGTCCGCACGCACACATTGTTGGTCTTGTTGTTATGTGTAATTTCGCGCAAGCCCTCCTTCCACACCTTCGGCAAAAAGCACATACACACTAAATATCATGCATGATACAGGGCTACACGGAACGGTAGTACTCAATTGAAAGAAGTTTATGAACAACAATAAAAATCTACTGTTCCATGCAATTCATGGGAAGTGAAAAACAATTTTCTATGGAAGAATTAAACCTTTGTAAGTATGTCGACCGTAGCAATTAACATTGTCGGATCTACATTTTTGCTATTTTCATTTTATTACATTAAATGTCTAAAAATGCCCCCGCAAATTATTAAATTCGATTAAAAAACTTAATTTTTTTACCATTAGGTTGATTTTAGGAATTTAATAATTTGCGGGCCATTTTTAGACATATTCTAAGATCTTTAATGCAATAAAATGAAAATAGCAAAAATGTAGATCCAACAATGTTAGTTGCTACGGTCGATGTGTATACATGCAATGCGCAGTATTTTATGAACGCAAGCACACATGCTCGTAAAGTACATTAGTATAACTGAAAAACGAAGATAGTCACCACAAAACCTGTAAAAGAATAAAAGTACAATATAAATAAAAGCACAAAGCATATTGAATTAATGAATAAGAAACATGAACATTCCAAACCATATTAAAGTATAGAAACATTGAGTTAGACACCAAAATCTCGTAAACATAGAACATTGGGAAGCTGCCGTGCGCGACTTACTGCTTTTTCAGGCAAGTCATCGGACATACGTTGTTGGCCTTCACGTTGTGAGTTATCTGGCGAAGTCCTTGTAACCACACCTTTGTTCAAAAAAGATATCAATTAGGTGAGACAAGCTTTTTGTACAAGATATAAGTTAGGCAGGCTTGGGATGAAATTTGGAAGAGAAATTCTGGATTTTGGATGAGTAGATTTGGAATGTAGATAGCTTTTGTTCTCGATTAAAACATCGGTTGCTTTTATCCCGGGAACACCAGGCGAAACCGAAAGGGCGTTAATAATAGAAACAGATGTTCGTTCCGTATCTGGATGTTACAAATACTTGCACTTGTATTGCAAGTATGTATATAGTAGATTGTATGTAAGTATTTCATCAGTTATCCAGTTCCCGTATTAGGCTTTGCTTAGGGTATGCTTAAGGTTACATGGGCACTGTGCAAAACTTTTATATTTACATGGTGGTTCATCTCAAGTGACAACATTTGTCCTTTTAAGTACGGCAAACGAGCTCGCATTTGACCGCCATCTCGATTGATTTTAAAAAAAAGTTGCGGCTTACTTTTTATCACACTTACAAAGGAGAAGATCCGGACAGCGGATTATTTACGGGTATTTCTGGAATAAACCTACCGATTCAATCTGAAGTTGAAGACATCAAGAAATTACGTAGATTTATTTTAAAAAACCCGTTTGCATAGAGATGTAAGTACATATAAAAAGGCATTCTGATTGTTCAGTTGGTAGGCAAATATTTAAAAAGTTTAGTCTAATCATTTTATCTATAGTAGGAAACATTTGGCATATTTCGAGCCCACCTTTAGGAGTATAAGAACTCTAATTTACTTCTAGGACTGAACACTTCAACGGGAAGTAATAACGGAAAATGTCAATAGGTACGCTACAAGTGCTACAAGCGCTACAGAATAACGTAGCATTGCTACGAAACATATTTAACTACAATAATTCGTATAATATAATTTAAGTGTGCTAACATAAAGTGCAAGTCTTATTGAACTGAAATTCTGTATCAAGCGAGCTTTGAAACTCCGTAACTTTATAATAATTTACACTAGTTTCGAACAATGAATTGTTAGGCCCTACTGCACCGTTTTACTTAGTTTGGCTTTTAGTTACCGAATGCTGGGGTATGATTTGGTTGAGGTTCAAGCAAGCATAAGTGAACCATTTAAGTAGCGATAAATTCTACTTGATTGGAAATCCGGAAAATATTTTTTTAACATCTATACCTCCGGTAGAAGTATCCTTGGTTGGCAGTTTACACTTCTTTAACGATATTACTTTGTTCACCAGGTACGACACACTGACCTTCGCGGTAGCAGCATCAGGGCACACCACGTGCTGGTAGTTGATGTTGATGTAATCGGTTCCGCTGCAGATGGTGAGCGACTTGTCTTCCAGGTTGTCTCCATGTTTGTTCACCAGGTTCATACTCAGCTTGGAGTCCTGGAGGTGAAGGGTGAATTAGAAATCTTTTCGTATATAGTCACACTAATCACATCATCAATCTCAGTATGATGACATTCTAAAGGTCTTTGGAAGCACTTGGCCAGATATTATGTAAGCCCTAATAAATAGCAGTGTTGACATGCATCATAGGAAGAACGAAGTTACGCTAAATAATTATAACTTTTATGTACTATTATATTTTGTTTTCCCTTACCTTCGGCACGCCTCCTGATCGAACGTCGCTGACTTGACATAATTCTATCACGTCCCCATCCTGAAACAAATAAATCAATACTTATACATTTGTATTAATTACCAAAAATCAACAACTACGACTTGATATTGTGGCGTGGTTGACTTTGGCCTTACCCTTCTTACAATAAGAAGAGGCCCACGCCCAGCAGTGAGACAGATTGTAAACAAGGCTGATTCGGAATTGGAAAAGTTTCTTTTATTTTACTATAGAAACTGAGGTGTTTTGAGAAATTTTTGTTTTACTCCGCTCCTGCGCATCTACCGCTATCTTGACATGCGAGGCGCGCAGCGGCCCGCAGTGCGCTACAAGACGAGACCGCGCGCGCTTTGTACTCAGCTTTGTCTCCGCGATGAAGGCCACCGGATGAGGCCGAAACTATAGTCGGAGTTTCCGATAAAATTAAATGCAAGTAATTCCGAATCAGTAAAACAAAAATATTTCTTTTATTATAGCGACGACTGCCCAAAACAAGGAATGTAATGTTTTCACGGTTCATATATGTATGTATTACTATGTATCTGAGTTTATCTTTTGCACCATAATATTAAAATGCCTTATTAGATTTGGATGGCACACTGGCTATTTTTTTTTTGTCTGTGTTAGTCTCGTGTCGCGTAGGTACCGGTAATATCTAGTATATCTAGCTGAAGTCAGCGCTTAATGCATCCTGCTTCGAGGAAGGAACCCTTATTTCCCGTTGAGCTGCTTCCTTGGAAGACGAGGACGTGCGTTGGAAATTGTGATTGAAATATTATAAGATAAATTGCTTATGTTTGTAAATAAATTTCTTCTAGGCAAGCGTGATCCGTCATAGACCGAATCTTCGTTTAGCATCGAGATGGCAGTTAAACATAAGTATATTCTTTCATAAAAAATCTCATTATTTTTTATTAAAATGCGATACACTTTTCTATAGTTGTTAATGTCGAACACGTAGGTACAAGCTGTCAATATCAGCTGGTGGAAGCTGCACGCCTCTCCGGGTGACCCAGATGTCGAGCTGTCAGATGCAGCTTGCGATACGTCGCGGCGTCACGTGCCGGAAACCGTGCTGCGATGACAACTATTCATCCCCATAAACGGTAAAACAAGATATATCTAAAATGTATTCATATATGGGAATCATATCGGCATGATAATTTGCGATTAAACTTTAGACAACTTTTCAATACCAAAACGTATAAAAAAGGAAGTGTACTTTACGTTTTCAATAAAAATACGTCTTTAAGATAAATCGTGTTTATAGATGGATAGATTGACATTTATTTTAATAATTTTGCTCTTGATGTACATTTTTGGTGTTGTATTACGTAAAAAAATATTTAAATTAAGAATAAAAACTTAAAAGATGATTGGGCGTGAACAGATACGAGTATAACGCGTTTGACAGCGACGTTATTTATAGTATATGCTTGCAATGACATTTATTTTTTTAGATTAAAATTTGCTTGCCGAAATGCAGATTATGGTGTTCTAGACCTGTACTCCTTCCAACTGTACTTATACCCATTTCACGCAAATAAAGAATACGAATATGAATACGTTAGCCTAGTGCGAAGAAATCACGATTTCAAAATTTGTCAAACTGTGTTTGAAATCTAAAGAATTTCGATAATGTCCATAAAAAATTTGATGTTTTGCTGGGTTTTCTGTGAAGAAAAGCATCGTAAGGTAATCAGCGTAACATATTTGAAAATGCTGTGATAAAACCAGACCTCCGTGGTGGCAGACCTCCTTAGCAGGCAGGTACCACCACAGTACCAGATATTCTGCCGCCAAGCTGCTGTTGAGACCAACCATCAAATATCTAAATGTTTAAGCGCCTAAGCAGGGATACCCTGAACTTTGTTGTGCTACTCTTAATTCTATGTATAGCTGCAATGGTCATGGAAAAGAGTTGTCTTTTTTACCATCAAAAGAGTGTCTCGTTCTCATTACTTTTACATAAAAAGAAAGTAGATTAAATAATACTTCTAAACCTTTCTGTTGTATATGCGATAATATATGCTCAGAAATCCGACGTCTCTAACGCAAGCTAAGGGCATCTTTGATCCCAGAGTCATTAACGATTCTAACAGGTTTTTTTAAATACTAAATAGGTTTGCGTTTGACCACGCCCTGCCTGATTTTAAGCAGGACGTAGTCTAAGATGAAGCACGCTTACCTAGAAAAAACCTGTTTGCTCTGGATTGAAAGCACCCAAGTTGTACTTCGCGGGAAAAATAGACGCCGGTAGAGAGTTCCACATCCTCACTGTACGTGCAGTGTGGAATCAAACAGTCTTACTACAAAAGACAGATAAAACAGTGGTCCAACAAATGTTTAGCTAAACACTGTCTAAAAGATAAACACATGTTTAACGCATGTTTAACTTTTGTTACCACAAAACTGTGTTTAGCGAGTGTCTTTCTAAACAATGTCTAACTCATAAATCTTGGCAACACCATAAAACATTCGTTCAACCTTTTTTTTAGTTCAGGTAGTTCCGTTCTTTCGCTTCCATTTTACGCAGATCGCGTGAGATTAGGTACATGATTTTCTGAACAATTATTTCATTACAACTGTTAGTATGTAAGTCAAAATATAGTTAATAATGAAATTAAATACTATTTTAATTATTAAATTAATGCTATTAAGTTAAGTTCAAACAAAAACGTAATGTAACGCTATAGTGAATTGATCTCATGGAAAGAAATGGAACGTATCGCTCAAAAGTAAAAAAAAAAACTGACTAATGACAGCCATGACATCTACTGGGATTTGGATTGAAGCCTGTTGCTGTTTGTATTGTACCGGTCTTGAATCATAATTATTTTGTTTTAACACGAAGTTAAAAAGTCAATATGAATAATAAAACAGTAAATAAAGAAAAAGCGAAAGCGATCCATGAATTCAAGGTCCTCTAAATCCATATCGTCAATAAAATCAATGATTTCTATAATATCCATACGTATCGTATTCGTAATCGTATTCACAACTATTTTTCAAAAGAAATACGAAGAAGATACTAATTTCACCACGATCACAATGTTTACAGCAAAAAGTAGTAATGGTCAATTCTCTGTTGACAGTTATTTGGTTGACATTAGAACTTAGACATCGGTTAAACTAGCTATGCCCGTTGTTTAAATTTAGACAGTGTTTAAGTCGTATCTAACTCTAGACAATCGTAAAACGAAGTTTTGTGGTAACACTTTTTTTAAACACGTGTTCAACAGGTGTTTAACTTTTTTGTGGTAAGACTGAAAGTGTTTAGTCCGTACACGGGGAAGGATGGCGCATTGGCCGTGTCTGCCTAGCTGTCCGGTAATAAAAAGGGGCAGGTGGAACCAAATTATGCATTTCTAAGGCACAAAGGAAATGTATCCGATAGGCATACGCTGTAATGCATCGAGGCCCTCAAGTTGATATTTTGGTTTTGAAAGCTGACTGAACATTTAACTTTAGATACATAAGAAGTAACTGGCAAAAAAATCTTTCTAATAAAATACTTTATATAACAAGCAACAAGCATAATAGGCGACCTCATCGAAGAAGCCGTTCTCTTCCAGGGTTGGAGCTGGAATAAATTCCCTCTGGGGAATACTTGACTATAGCTATTTACGTTTAGCCAATCCAAAATTGTTCGCACGCCCTATAATTTACGTCTGAACTAACCTGGTTCAAAACGAACCCTCCCAAGGGGAGAATGAAAGTAAAGAAATCACGTAACCGCCCTAATGTATTACAAAAGGGACCAATACGGACCAATTGGTCATTAATTTGCGTTACGGCAAAGGGAACGGATCGTGACCCTTCGTGAACGAAGCACGAACGTAATTGGAAACTTTTGTGTGTTTTTCTTGATACAGTCTACTTGGAAATTGGAACACATGTTTGTTTTCGTTTAGACGCTCAGATGGTATAGTTCATTCGCTATCAGAAGATTGCTGGCTACAGTAAATTGCAAAACTTAGAATGAACACGTCTTTCAAATTTCTTTTTTGGTAAATTGGGTGCCATTTTTTAGAAAAGTTAACAGGGTAATAGATTTTTTATTGTTTTTGATTGATTAGCTCTTTATTGTCCACGCTAATGACTACGCTCAGAAGAAAAACAGAAACTTAATTAAACAACTGGCGACCTTAACGCAACAAGTAATATCTTCCAGGCAACCTTAGGATGGAAAGGATTAAAATAAGAAAAAGACAGGGTGTAAGGTTACACGGGATAACTCACGTTTAATTATGACGAATGCTCCGACTTTAGCCAGTTAGTATATAGCAATACCACGTCAGTTTCTAAAGTAAAACATAATAGAGTCTTAATAATAGGGAAAAGCTAACAGGCTAATTTGAAACAAAAAATGCGCGAAAATCTTGTAACATGCCCGATTACGCCCGTGCACTCGTAATTAAACGGATCAATTAGAGTTTCTGATTAATTATAATATGAAGGTAACAAAGACAAGACTATGTATTATAAAAGAAAAGATGTAATAGTTTTATTTTGTAATATAATTCGACAAAAGTACGTAACACGTCAGTCACGTAACCGTTAAATACCAAGCAGGGAGTGTAACGTCACGCCATGCGAAACGTCATTGCTGTTGTTGACATTTCTGTAGAAAAACCGTCATACAAATATTATTGTTTCACACGAAATGACGCCATTAAAACACCAGGACAGTCCTGGCCGTATTCACTGTAAATAATTGGTTTTTGAAATCGCACAATATGTTTTTTTGTTTAAAATAACTTATTTTTGAGGTAATCTAGATAGATATCAAGGTATTATCTACTAGCCTCATCATCAGCCAAAGGACGTCCACTGCTGGACCCTCTTCCTGGGGGGGTTTTGCCAATACTCGCCACGCTTGGCCACTCTACTAGCCTATTGTATTTAAAATTCTCCCAGTCTTGGCATTTTTTAGCGGTCTCTGGGATCTCCAGTGGAACGCACCAGACCACAGCCGCGGTAGTGCCTACAGCAGTGCGTTGTGACACTCTCAGAAAGGCGGAGTGTTTTATCGAAAAAGCACACTCACCGTAGTTATCGTCGGGTTCTTTTTCTATTTCATTGGCCGGTTTCAACTTCAAACATTACTGTCTTTCGGTTTGAAGAATACTGCTAGCGAAATTACAGGGTAATTGAGACCAACCTATGTCTCAAAGTAATGAGCGCTAAAACAGCGAAGTGCTGGACTTTATTTTGTTTCGTAAAGTTCTGATAAATGCGTTGTCTCTCAAGAGTAAGAACGCTTCGTTCGCATCATTACTTCCATATAAAAATTAACTTGGCATCAGAGTTGTGTGCCCAAACGTCTGTGGCTATTTTGAATTCTCACCTCGTATTCCGTGAGGCATAAGCTACTAATAAGCCAATAGCTTCGAAACATCCTACGTCATAACTGTCTAATAACGAGACCGAGCTAAATTTAATATGAACCTTACACGTGCGAAGTGTGAGCCGCCTCGTACGTACCAAGCAATCTCGCATTGACGTTCATATTTCCCCAATAGGTTTATCTTGCATACAAAAGTATGACTGTAAGTTTCTTACTCTCTGAAATTGCCCCAGCATGGTGACGCCTTATTTACAACTAGCTGTTACCCATGGCTTCGTCTGTTTATAAACAACTAGCTGCGCCTCGTGGTTTTACCCGCGTGGTGATGGATGATGATGATGATGATGATGATGATGATGATGATGATGATGATGATGAGTATTCTATGTTTTATTCTAAAGCCTAAAGTATCTACATGCAAAAATTCATCAAGATCCGTTCAGCCGTTCTGGCGTGATTGAGTAACAAACATCCATCTATCCATCCATCCATCCGTCCGTCCGTCCGTCCGTCCGCCCGTCCATCCGTCCATCCATCCATCCACCCAAACTTTCACATTTATAATATTAGTGGGATAGTAATGATTATTATATACTTGTGACTTGCCGACAGTGGTAGTGCTTTTGAAAATTTTTGGTAATCCCACAGAAACCTAAAAATTTTCTGATATGAAAACTATCCTATATCAAGGCAATAAACTATATTTGTGTCAAATTTCATCCAAATCCGTTTAGCTGTTTTTGCGTGATTGAGTAACAAACATCCGTACATACAAACTTTCACATTTATAATATTAGTAGGAAACGTTGTGACGGTCTATTACTTATTTAGATCAATAAATCTTAATGCACTTCTAGACATCTCTCAGATCATAAGACTCTTTTCTTTTTGACTCTTCTTTCCTGTTGTTTGAGTTTGTCTGTACGTTTCTAAAAGAGTTTATGTTTTAATCTAGGGATGTGGTTTTGACGGCTCAAAGTGCGAAGCAAGTCGCGGCCGCGCGTGCTTTGTACTCAGCTTTGTCTCCATGAAGAAGGCCACCGGGTGTGGCCGAAACTATAGTCAGAGTATCCGATATAATTAAACGTGAGTAATCCATCATAACTTATTCGCTGTGGTGGTGCCGGCGTAAGAATAGTACCCTACGCTTTCTACCCGTGGTTGCCGTAAGAGTCGGCTAAGGGATGTCATCCGATAGATGGGCAGCAGCATCTTCCGCGCTACTTTTACTACACCTAACTGCGCTCGCCAACCCGTTTGCCAAGCGTGGCGAGTATTGGCAAAACTCCTAATGGGGGAGTCCTGTGTCCAGCAGTGGACTTCCTACGGCTATAATGAGATGAAAATCCCTCATAAGTAAAACAAAAATCGTGGGACTCACTTAACATCAGGTGAGTTGTGGTTAAACAACTAGCCTGACGGCCAAAAAAAAAACTTATGACTTGTTGCCCAAGTTGGAATTGCCCCAGTGTGAGTATGCCTTACCTACGCTCCGAATTTCGAATGCTTTAACGTTAAGAGTAAAATGTCAAAGTGTCGGAATATTTTGCGCAGGTAACTCGTTTGAATGATTACATGCTAATAGCTAAGCCAGGTAGGTAATTTCTCTTTATTTATCACTTACTGTATAAGACTCGCTTCTTAGGGTCTTGACGAAAATACCACGCTTGGAATCTTCTAATGAAAATTTCAACCTACACTTCACGTTTTAAAGAAAGGCATTTCATCTCATCATGACAGTGAGGTGAGTACAAAGTTTAAGATCTTTGTCGTTTAGATGAGGTGATGTTACTTTGATGACCGAGCGAGTAGGTAGGTATATGTAAGAATACTTATTTTATTTTAATTATTCTATTTGACGAAAACTTGAACATTGTTGGTTTTTTTAGTTTGAATATAAGTAAAATCGGCTTGCAAAAACTTCTTAAGGATTACGAATGCAAATAATCACGAGGTCATTGCTTAGAGAGAACAAAAAGTGATATTAGTGTATAGAGTTTTTTTTTTCTTATGTAAAAGTAATGAGATGAACGAGACACTCTCCTGATGGTAAGAGATAACGCCTGACCATTGCAGCGATACACAGAACTTTGAGTAGTTAAATAAAGTTTAGGGCATCGCTGCTTAGGCGCTCATTACTTTGAGATTATCGATGATTAGTCTCAACTGCCCTGTAATTTTGGTAGCTGCAGTACCTTTCAAACCAGAATAAACTACTGCTTGGCGAGAGAATATATGGTACTGCGGTGGTACCAACCAAGACGACCTCTTGTTAAGGATACCTATACAACCAAATTAAAGAGTAGAGTAAGATGTAAACCGTTTTTGAAATTAACATCTATAATTTTTTGTTTTGTATTTTAAGAAACGCGGAGACAGCAAAAATTCTGTTTCAAAATATTTTGCGCTGACTCTACAATTTTACGCCTACCCAGCAATATCTAACCTGTTGAGGGCAAGTCATTACTACGCTCCCGTCTGGCAGATAGCGCACAATACCTCCAGAGCGGAAGCGGATAGCGGTGAGCGACGAGCCTAGCGGAAAGAGCGGAAACGGTATTGTGGCCGCCATCTTTGTCGCTTGAAATAGTATTGTCATTGTAGCTTCTATCAGCTTTGAACGACTGTTGAAGTCTTCGATCATTTAAGTCGTTGTTTCGAACTACATTTGACCATACATTTCAGTGAGTATTTCTCTGAGTACTGAGTAACAGTTGAAAGCTTTCATGTACATAGTTATGTTAAAATAGTGAGACGAACGAAATGCTCTCCCGATGGTAAGAGACAACGGTTGATAGTAATTTTGCTTTGAGTATACCGTAGCACCATGTTTTGCTGAGTGTAACCTCCAAATTTGGGAAAAATAATAAATAAATATCGTAGAACATTTCACACAGCGCCATCTAGCCCCAAACTAAGCAAAGCTTGTACTATGGGAACCAGATAATATTAAACTTGTATACTTTTTTTGTAAATATATACTTATGATACATACAGAACACCCAGACACAGAACAAACAGTTATCGTCACATAAATGTTTGTCCCGGTGGGAATCGAACCCACGCCGTACTGCTCTTGAAGTAGATATTCTACCTTATAAGTTAACAGGGCAGTCAAATAAAACAAAGCAAGGCGAAAGTATTGCAGTATTTTAGAAAAACAAACTCCTACAGTTGTCAAGCATCTTTGAACAATTTCTCACTCCTGTCATTTCAGCTGGATCTAGTTACTGGGTCGAGCCACTTATCCTAACAACCAAACTCGTCTCGACATTACGAACGAGCCATTCAAAACTAATCCTTTAGCTTTTTGCACAAAGCACTCTTTACAATAAAGTGATTGAAGGTGGGAACAAAGGGACGGACTCAAACCACATTTGCAAAGACATTTGCAGAGTTATTTGCATATTTTGTGCGGTTGGGTGACAATTGGGGAAGGCACGGGTGGAGTGGGTACAATCAAGCTGGTTTATTCCGTGAACATGTTTTTCAAGCATGTCCCCGCATCACTTCCTGACTTCATAAATAAGTAAATTTACGCAATACGTTTCTGTAGGAATGTACTGTTCCCTGAATAATGCTGCTTCTTATGATGTGATTACTTTTTAATATTCCAACTGTGTTATTAAAAATTAATTTAGATCAGTTCTCATACTAATAAGCTCTTTTAAGAGATAGCGATTTATTTAATTAACAGTTACTAAAAAGACAAGAAAAAAATTAAGTAACAATATTTATTCGATACGATGATAACTCATTGGTTAGCACGGTCAGTTGTGACGTGAAGGATGTGGGTTCAAAACCCAAAAATGAGCTTGAGCTGTCGGCGAAGGAAAACAACGTAAAGAAAACCATAGTATAGTGGTAAGATATTTTCTAGTACTCGGCTGACTAGCTACAACATTTAAGTTGAAAATTTGCCGTCAAGCACCTAAAAGTGTGTTCCGGCAGCCTCACTTGGAAGCCAGTTTCATTCTAGGCTGGGTGTGCCTTTGCCATCTTCAACCACATCACTTAACATCAAGTGAGCTGTGGTGGAACACCTAGCTTGTCAACCATTAAAAAAAACATAAAACTATACTAGGAGCTGGTTTTCACAGCGACTCTTTAAATTACAGTTACAACTAGTTAACTTATATAAATTACGATGATGGCGACATTATTAGATATATTTAACTTGAGATAAAACAAAAGAGACATTTAGCAACACCAACCGTCACCTAGTAACGTAACGCGAAATCTGTTTAATTTAAAAAGCCATATCATTTCAAGGTGAGACACCTCTCAAAGAGAAGGGCGAAAGAAAGTACCCAATCATAAACCTCGAAAGCCCTCTTCAGCGCCTGTACCTCGAGGAGGCCGGCGACTGGAGTGCTCGAGTGGTCCAGCTACTCGCCCTAACAAACGCGACTGCTAAGCAGTCTCTTGACCTTGCCACAGAGT
This sequence comes from Biston stratarius, assembly GCA_950106695.1. NCBI lineage: Eukaryota > Metazoa > Arthropoda > Insecta > Lepidoptera > Geometridae > Biston > Biston stratarius. The sequence continues at coordinate 26,749,226 of OX467106.1, forward strand.
AGGAAATGCAGCTGGACAACTTTCAGATAAATAATTGTTTTTCTGTGACGCTTCACTACATAGATGAAAAACATGTTAGTCTTTTACATAAATCACTTTAGCTTAAGAGTTTTATAGTTAGTATATTTTCGCTTATAAGTCGTTTTGGTTACCACAATATTATAAAAAAATACAATTCTAAATATTTATCTGAAATAATAAAATCAATCTTAAAAACAATATCAAGTATTGATCCGAAATAAATTTAATATCTTAAACTAAAATCCAAAATAAACATAAAATTTTAAACTTCAGTCAACACGTCCTGAGGATGCCTCGTGTAGAGGCAAAACACGTGTCTCGTGTGTAGTTTACATATGTATATCAGTCTCCTTGAAATTAAGAAACTGAATAAATTTAGATGCAATTTTGGCATATGTATATGTACTCTGAATTAATAAATAAGTTTCTTTTAACAGCTAAGTTGTAAATAATATACGATGTGATTTTATTTCATTTTAGATATACTAAAAAATTTACAGTCGATTTCATGGTACAAACATGTTCAATATGTAATAATAAATTCTGAGGCATTTTTTAATTTCAAAATATGTTAGCAGTATACGCAGCGGTTAAATAATAAAATTAATTAAATTAAATGAAGTTCCGCAAAATAATGCCTGAATCAATCTGGATCCTGATCAATCTGAATACACAACTTATTTGAAATAAAAAACTTATCTAACAATTTTGATTTACATAAGAAAATTATCTACAAAGTACATCCTAACATATAAACTAAAGTGTTTAAGGGAACTAATAAATAAATTAAAATAAACTAATCTAAAAGGTCGTTGTGGCCCAATTGAGCAATAAATTTAAGCAATACCTATTTTAAGTTGGAAACACATCTTACCTGGTGCTAAAGACGGTGTAAAAAAATGGTTAATACAGAAAGCTTAGGATGAAAATTGCCTTTCACGTAAGGTTCCCCGAACACACTTTTGATATTCTGCAGCCAAGCAGTAGTGTGACAACATTACTGTGTTCCAGTTTGAAGGCTACTCCAGCTAGCAAAATTTCAGGGCTGTTAAGACTAACCATCGAATGTCTCAAAGTAATGAGCACCAAATCAGCGATTCTCTAGACTTTGTTTGGTAAGTCAGCTAAGTATCGCTGCAATGGTCATGGACACGCGCTATCTCTTACTATGAGGAAAACGTCTCGTTCGACCCATTACTTTTACGTAAAAAAGTACCCTTACAGCCTGCCTGTTAAGTACTTGAAAAATTCCTGACACTATGCTTTATACACTTCGCATTTTCTATTATACGCAGCTCAATCTCGTTGCTGGAATAAAATATAATTTCTTAATTTGTCCATCTGTTTCTCTATACTTTGTGACTTTGCGTTTAACGAGCTGCCACTTCAGCTTGCACTTAACATTTTGAGAAAGAGACTTGCAACCTATGCCCTGGAAATAAAGTATTTTTCACGCTAAAAGATCTCAGAACATATTCTTTACACAATGGTGTGGAAATCTCGGGCTTCTACCGCGGAGATAGAGTGCTTTTTGACCTGAAGCTTTTTGAACCTGTCCTTTGCATGAATGTTTTTCAACTGTCAATCGTGGTCAAAGGTCTGGTGATCTTAATTTACAATAATTTAAAATGGAATAATGTGGCAACAATTATAATGATACGAAAAGCTAATAAAAAATAACTTATTTTTTTTTAGTTGTCGGCTATATGTTGACCATAGCTCACTTGATATTAAGTTACGGTGTGGTCGAAGATGGTAAACACACCTAGCCTGGAATGCAACTGACTCTTACGTGAGGCTGCCGGAACACATTGTTAGATGCTCAGTGGCATTTTGAACTTGAGGGTGGTAGCTACCCAGCCGAGTACAAAAGGGTAGCCTACCACCACGCTAAGGTTTCCTCCCGATGTTTTCCTTCACCAGCAGCTCAAGCTCATAGTTGGGGTTTAAATCCATGCCCTCCGGGATGTGAACAGACCGCACTAACCACTGAGCTATCATCGCTCAACTTATCTCTCACTTAGCTCATTGTTAACTTATTTCGTCAACATTTCTTCCAAAATGTATAAAATATGATAGCTCCTAAGGCATACAATAGAAAACGAAAAGTCGTGTTATAATTATGTAGATATTTTATTTTCCTTCATCCAACATGTAAATAATTAAGGATTCTCTGATGTTTACTTCATTCCTTATGCCTCCCAGCTTCAAACGGCTCCGGCGAGCTTAATTTTGTTAAATAAATATTATTACAAAGGTACTTTTTTGTCGGTAGAGTTCGGGAATTCTCCTTGAGAAAGGTATTTTGACGATAACAATTTAAAATTTAGCTTTATTGGCTCGTGTATGAAGTAAACAATCCCACTAATATTATAAATGTGAAAGTTTGGATGAATGAATGTTTGTTATTCTATCACGCCAGAACGGTTGAACGGATCTGGATGAAATTTTGCATGTAGATACTTTAGGCCCTGGAATAAAACATAGGATACTTTTCATCATCATCATCATCCATCACCACGCGAGTAAAACCGCCGCAGCTAGTAATATTGTATATATGTAAGTATATTATACGTCTCCTTTCGTGGCATGTTTTTTTATAGTTGACAAGCTTGGTGTTTTGACCACAGCTCACCTGATGTTAAGTGACGGTGTGGTCAAAGATGATGAAAAGTAAAATCCTAGAATAGAAGTGGCTCTTGAGTGAGGTTGCCGGAACAAACCGTTAGGTGCTTAGGGGCAGATTTACACCGTGATTGTGATTGCTAGCCAGCAGATTCCTAGAAAGTACTCTATACCACGCTGCGGTGTCTTCACCAGCAGTTCAAGCTCAATGTTTGAGTCTTTGTAAATAAATAAATATTGTAGGACACATTACACACAGCGCCATCTGACCCCAAACTAAGCAGAGTTTGTATGATGGAAGTCAGATAACTGATAGAATACATAAATACTATTTTTTGTAAATACATACTTAGAATACATACAGACAACCCAGACACAAGACAAACAAATGTTTGTCCTTGGCGGGAATCGAACCCACGCCCTACACCTCAGGCAGACATACTCCCAATGAGCCAACAGGGCTGTCAAATTTTCTACCTATAAGAAGATCGTTTCGTTCGTCTGAACACTTTTACAGAAAAAAAATAGGATTCTAATCTCATGTTTGTATGCAATATTTAATTCAGAGGGGAGGCATCTGGGATAGGGTAATATCGCGAATCATTACTAACGGTATATTTCCCCGTGGAAACGCTCTATATTGCATAACGAGGTCCGGCGAGTTGAGGGTTATGTTATGAGAACTTAGTTCAATGTATTTTAATGGAGACTGGTCGGGGCGGGTGGCATGGCAAGAGATAAAAGCATTTTGGAAAAAAAATTGTAGACAAAATTAAAAAAAAAATCTTTTTTTTTAATACAAACAACAGACACCGGTCCGTTTCCGTGACCTTTGTCAACTTTGAATTACATTTTTTTTTAATCTTTACTATACAGGGAGGGGGAATAAAAACAATTGAAACCCTTGAACCCTAATTGAAGCCTACACTATTAATTTATTTATAACAAGTTGCGTTTCACGGTTTTAACCACGTTTTTCGGGAAAAAGTAGTCCATGTGTCCAGGTTCTCACTATCCAGATCCACTATATCCAGGTTATACACTATCTGCATTGTTTTTTTTAAAATATTAAATGGATCTACGTTTGGTCACTAACTCGCCTGTTGGAAATCGACGGTGCAGCCGAGGATGGAGCACGCCGATCTAGAAGAAATCTATTCACTCCAGCTACATAAACTTTCACATTTATAATTATAATTGATTTTTTAACAAATTTACTTCTCGCTTGAAAAAGGTTAAGCAGTTACCAGGAACTCAAAGTAAATATCATATTATTTTTACCAAAAAATTACTACCCACGCATCTAACTCAAACAGGACCTGAATAAGTATACCAACCACTGAATTAGTTTTTAACGTGCAAATACCGACGTGACCTGTTAATTTATGCAAAAGTTCACCTTACTGGCTGCTTTGCTGGCCATTTCCCTAAGCCCTTTGAGCCCTTGCGGCTTAGAGCTACCTTACCATAGGCCTCAGGGGTCATAAAGGCATATAGTTATAATATGGTGAATAGTTAACGAGAGTCAAATTGGTCAAAGGAAGACTTATGAAGCTTAGATTTGGAGTACGTCGTAGTGCTACGTAGCTCCAATACATGACTAAAGGTTTTACGGTAATATACAGAAACTGCAGTTATAGGTTCTACGGTAATATAGGAGAAGTTACTGACTTAGATAAGGCAATCTAATCGATGCGATGCCAGTAAAATCGTCATAAAATGTTACAAGTCAAATACCGTAATATCAGTTTAAATATAGCATTAAAACACTGATTACATGACAATGATAAATAACAAAATGTCAAAATAAAGTATATCAATTTAAAAGATATTTTCAATATAAAATATGTCAATATAAATATATTGTCAATATAAGACATGTCAATATAAGACATGTTTATATAAAAATATGTAGGGCGGGGCGATAAATCGATCTAGCTAGGTTTCATTTTCTGAAAACGAGAAAAAAATCGAGAAAATCTCTCAACACAGTGGCGAAGGAAGAAAAAAGTAAAAGAAATAAATTGATAGCGAAAGTATCTATTACATATAATATATATAGATATATGTATACATATATTCAGAAATATAATTAAGCAAAATTTGTAATAGGAATTTAAGTTTTTAATTATTATTTGTTGGAATCGAAGGCAGATGTTTAAAGCTGCGGATGATGATGATGATGATAATGACAAATCAAGCGAACTCGTTTCAAAAAGGAAAAAGGTGTGGAAAAATTCGAATTATTTTTAGCCATTTCTTCTGTTGGCATTAGGTATACGACCTATACTGTATGCACACCTCAACTATCTAAACCTTCGTACATAGATGAGAAAAACGATAGTCATTTGGTTTTGACGTGTGTGAAAAATGGTGTCTCAAAAATGTTATAAATTGTTTTTCGTTTTTTCATAATTACAAATAATATCTTTATATTGAAGCAACCTGGGTTTTAATTCGATACCTAACATAACACCTTCTTACCTTGCCGTCGCTCTTCCAGTAGATGAAGAAGCCATACTGATCGACTTTGAACAGGCAGTTCTGTTCAAACTCCGTGTTGTCCTTCTCTTCCGTCCACCGGTCGAAAACCGCACCCTGTCAACAATGTGGAAATAATTAAAGCTGAATCATTAGCCGTCCGGTAATAAAAAAGGGGCTGTAAAAACCCTAAAGTATGGAAGGAACTGGTAAATATTGCAACTGTAAGTTGATTATTATAACCAATATAATTATTGACTCAACAAATTTTGGGACACTTTTCCGTCGAAAGATAAATGTCTCCTGTCTGAGAAAAAGACAGTACCTGTCCATGACCATTGCAACAGTGCTTCTAACTTTGGATAACAAAACAAAATACAAGACATCTGTGTGTTCCTCTAAAACAAAATTATAAGAAAATATCTTTGTGTAACGCTCCATTTTTATTAATCGGAACAATCGTAGGTCGTATACTTGGTGGTAGATTTCCTTAGCAGGAGGTCGTCTAGGTAGGTACCACCGCAGTACCAGATATTCTGCCGCCAAGCAGTAGTGTGTAAACATTACTGTGTTCCGGTTTGAAGGGTACTGCAGCTAGCGAAATTACAGGGCTATTGAGACTAACCATCTAGTCTCAAAGTAATGAGCGCCAAGGCAGCGATACCCTGGACTTTGTTTTACTACTCAAACTTCTATGTATCGCTGCAATGGTCATTGACAGGCGTTATCTCTTAACATCAAGAGAGCGTCTCGATCGTCTCACTACTGTTACATAAAATAAAAAAAGGTGACAGCTGTAAAATTTCAGAGTTGCCACATACGCGAAAAAAACAATTACGCAAAATTTAAATAGTGAGCAATTATTGAGACACTTTATTTCGTTGTCTCCATTCTGTACACGATCACTGTGTTTTAATAGGCAGGTCCCCTGAAACAGTAATTAATAGCTTCGACATACTGGATGCGTGTCGATGTAAATTGGCTCGAACCCCGAGAGCTGTAAAATCACATTTCACCCCGAGGGGCTTGTTGTTAACATAATTACACAATCATGTTCACTTGCGAGGACGTTGAAATTAATCGTGTTATCAATAATTGATAATGTAAATGAGGGCAACCTTGACAGAGTAAAAAAAAATATTTTTTACAAAAAAAAAAGGATAAGTAATACTGAAAACATGGTAAGACTGTTATTCCAAACCTTAACAGGAAAATTACAAACAAACTATTGAAATTGTTTCCGACAGGACCTTCGTCTTTTTTTAGCCTCTATTGTCTCATTGCTGGTCAAAGGCCTCTCTTTCCTCCTTCCAGACTGCCCGGTCTTCGGGTTTTGTGGTCCAGTGACTATCGTGATAATTTAGTTCGTCACACCACCTTCGTGTGGGTCGATCCTGAGGTCGCTTAAATTCTGGCGTCCAGACTGTGGTGACCTTATGACCGGTCATTGCAAATTGAATAGTTATATGTACAACTCGCTGCGGTAATTCAAGGAGCTGGGTTGTCTCGGAGAGATGCTGGTAGGGGGAAATGCACAATACAGCCCAAGCGGGACGTCAGTGCAGGACTCATCTCCCCTTTCGAATAAGAATAAGCTCAAACACGGCTAGAGTACATTGTATTATTACGGAGTGGCGGCGTCTACCTTCCGGCTTCATCATCGTCTGACAATGAATCCGGAAGGTGGGTAGTTCATTGGGCCTATTTTGGTGACTATGAACACGACTGAAAAGTCACAGGAAAACTTAATTCGTTTACTTGGATGACATATATTTTTCTTTTTTGCTAGTGTTAAATAAATCCTAATTGCAAATAAATAAATCTTTATCTTCATCTTTAGTTTTTCACTAATACCCTGGATCTTCCACTAAGAACACCTGTATCGTGTTTTACAGTGTCTTCCGTTTTTCAATAGCGATTTCACAAATGCGTTTTTTGCAATAAAATAGACTTGTATACTTTTGTAGGCACGATTGGTATACCGTAAAGTAAGGTACAACATATTAGTATAAGCTGTATATTTTTTATGTGCGTGCTTATATGAATGTAGGTATGTATTTTTTTTATCCGTGTTATCTCTGCGGTATGATGAACCTCTCGGTCTCACTGTGCCCCAAGATCATCAGGAAGTTTCCAAGTTTCCTTCTGCAAACAAACCGTGTCTCATTTAAAATACTCAACTTTGTATTTAATTTTTGGTACATTATTTGCCGTGCTGGTGCCGGCGTAAGAATAGTACCCCACCCTCTCTACCAGTGGTTGCCGAAAGAGTCGGCTAAGGGATGTAATCCGGAATATGGGCAGCAGCGTCTTCCTTGAACAATCACACCTAACTACGCTCGCCAACCCGCCTGCCAAGCGTGGCGAGTATTGGCAAAACACCCCCAGGAGGAGGCCTATGTCCAGCAGTTGACGTCCTGTGGCTGATTATGTGTTAAGCGCAAACAATCGAAGCCTAAGGTCATAATTAAGATTTGAAATCACGCCTGGCAAACTGACCTCGCTAATTTTCTACATTTCCATTAGTAACTTATAGTGAACAAATTGTTTATCAGTTTAATTGACAATCGAACTAGCTCTGCGCAAGTAGTTCGCGGTCCGCTTCATTACTGATAAAAAATAAGACATGACAATACAATCTGATAACATCACTCGATCATGATTGAACACGTGCACGACTCGTCCAGAGCTATCACTGTGACCCTTTCGCAAATTCTATACAATGTGTTTATAGTACTAGCTTACGCCCGCGACTTCCTCCGCGTTAACTTTAGAATTAAGTTTAGAGAGAAATTAAACACGTATAAGTAAAAAATAAGCAATCGTCATGATACTTACGCTATTTTATTATTAGATTACGATAAAGATGTTCCATAAAACGCATTTATACCAAATTTCAATTCGATACGTCCAGTAGTCCATTTTTTGATAATCCCACAGGAATCTAACATCATTCTGATATAAAAAGTATACTATATGTTAATCCAGGTAATAAACTGTGTGCCTTTCATCCAAATCCGTTCAGACGTTTTTGCGTGATTGAGTAACAAACATCCAAACATACAAACTTTCACATTTATAATATTAGTAGTGTAAGGTCCGATAATGAAAGCGATTCAGAAACATCATCATCATCTCAGCCGTCCACTGCTGAACATGGGCCTCCCCCAATGACTTCCATAAAAACCGGTTGGGAGCGGCAGAAACAGTAGACAACGCTATCTTTCTATTTTACATGTAAACTTATTATAATGTTTTTTTTCTAAACTTTATATCATAGCTAAAGGTAAAGCTATATACATAGGAGAGCTGGCGATGGCTGGGATCATAAAACCGAAGATCGATCTGCGAGGTGTGTCTTGCGAGAAACCTCTGTCCAGCAATAGACTATTGATTATAATATGATTATTGAATTGACAACCTAGAAGATTATACCTTTATAGCTATCACATTCTCTCGTGGGTAAAAATTCACAGAATAATGGATAGGAAATGCATAAGTGTATTATAAAAATGTATTTTCTTTGTTTTTTACTGCAAATACGGATCCCACTTATCTTTATATTTCGACTTTATCGACATTTGCATATGCCTAGACAAAAAAAAATTTAAAAAAAAACGGGTTATTTTTTTTTAATAAATGGATGCAAATATAAATAAATGGCTGACATTCGTGCAATTTTTTTTTGTCTGATATTTTTGTTGTTTGACCACAGCTCACCTGATGTTAAGTGACGATGTGGTCGAAGATTGTAAAGCACACCTAGCCTGGAATGGATCGTCTGGAATCGTCGAAGTAAATTTTTCTTGTCGAAAAATTCTTAGCATTTGTGATATAAATATGATTACGGTCATTAGAATTCATTATCTGTGTTACTGTGTAACATAATGTTTGTGATACGGTCGCATATTTGTGCCAGCTACATAATTGAATACATTGCTTTGGCAGCGAGATTCCACGTGGCCCATGTTTACTACTCCATCACAGACTTAATTATCATGAAAGATTTGACGACCAATACATTTTTTATTTCATTGGCGTCCGCCCAAGCAGTTACAGTGTGTGAAATGATTAGAATTTATGTGTTATTGCAGATTTAGGGTTAAAGTCTGCTATACACTTTATAGGGTTAGCAAAAGAATAAAAACAGACATGATGCTTTTCTTTTTAGATAATGTCGGAATAAACAGACTTTATGCAACTAATGCTAAAATTGACACAATGAATAGGCGAGTTGCGCGGGTCTGAAAACGTAAGGTACTCTTTTTACCAATCCTAAATATTTATTTATTTCATAAAATATTAAAATATCACAAATATTAATACAATAATTTATATTATTTAGAAAAAAACTCGATAAAAATATGAACTAAATAACTTATAGCTAACTTGACCTGGTACAAAGGAGCCCATAACGCTAGCCGTATTGCCGTGCTGGATAGCAAAGGCTAACCTTTGCACCAAGTTGCATAAAAATGAGTGATGACCTTTTGAGCTAACAGTTTTACCTGGTTTTATTTACACTACACGCTCATAAGTAGGTACGTCCACTTGACGTATTTTTGTCTGTCAAAATCAAAATCAAAACGTCCTTTATTCAGTTTAGGCCCTGGTACTTATGAACGTTAAGTTACATTTTTGAATCTAATACTGGCTCGTAATTACACTTCAACTGAGAAGACTCTGGCAAGAAACTCAGCAAGGCATTTTTTTTGTGGATCTTTCTTTTCATGTTTGTAGTTTACGTCAACTTAATAAACTCGTACGTCTTTGTTTGCGTTTGAAAAGCGAAATTGTTGTACCATTGTTGTTGGAGTATTTTCCCATTATTTATACAACAAGCAAACTCCCAGTTTTACGCGGTAAGATTCATGTCGCCCCATTATTTTGTTTGCCAAAACTAGTGTTTTTTCGAGTGTTTGTGTATAAAAATAGTGGTGTCTTATTCGTAAAGTACCGAATTACGATTGCACGAGTGTGGGAAAGTGATATAATGTCGTGAAACATGACTTTTCGTGTTGTTTCCAAAGTTGCTTCATCGCTACTTTACTAAGGCACGACTTGATTTGTCTGGCACGAACTGAACTTGACCAAGACTAGACTTTGACTGTAACTATAGATGTAAGACATGAATTGCAAAAACCGAAGACAAGGCAGTATGGCTTTACAGCTTTAGCCTCCTCGATAGGGCAAATTGAATAAAAAAAGGGCGTAGGGCGTGGGATCGATTCCCATCAGGACAAACATAAACTTGATAAAGTCAGTATGGTTCAAGATATGGGCGTTTGGTTCGACTCTTAGCTTAGTTTCAAATTTTATACATATAAACCTTTAATTATAAAACTATAGTAGCTAAAGCAAGTCGAATGTTAAGCTTTGTTACTCTCACAGCATAACCAATTAAACGATGTGTAGTATACTATAATAGTATACTTTTATGTATACACTATGCTAGGACGTCCACCCACAAGGTGGACAGACGACCTCATAAAGATCGCGGGAACGCTGGAACCGTTTCCAACCGGTCTTTATGGAGGTTTGGGGGAGGCTTAAGTCCAGCAGTAGACGTCCTACGGTTGAGATGATGACGATGGTGATTTATTTGAAAAAAACCTAGTAGCTTAAGGTAGGTAGTTGAAAGAGGGTAACCCTGGCTGCCAATTTTATAATTGTCTTAGTTGATGACGGATCAGCGGTCTGGTGTCTTTATTTCTTTTTACTACTTTCATGTGGATGTGGGTGGTTACAACTGATTTTATGATAAGTGCTATCAAGATGTGTATTTGTTTGTTTGATAATTGGGCATTTATTTTTTGTTAAAAATACTTTACCACGTTACATTACGCTTTGTCAACAAAAAATATAATTAATAAATTAAAAAAAAAATTAATTGTTATTTTTAAATGCGTTACAATCGAAAAAACTCAAATCTAATACCTTTAAACGAGCAATTCTTGTATATATATATATATATATATACATAATTTGAATCTCGGAAACAGCTCCAACGAATTTCATGAAATTTTGTATGCATGGGGTTTCGGGGGCGATAAATCGATCTAGCTAGGTTTCATTTTAAGAAAACTTCGTTAAAAAAGGTCATCCAGGTTCTATTTTATTAATAACATCAAAGTTACAGGTCAATTTTCCATTCATATATAAAATAAGCATTAAAAATCATAATCCATGTCAATAAAATAATATGTCAAATATAATGACGCGATATGATTTTTCATCCTAATTTTACTAGGTGGTAGAATTACTTAGCCCCTGGTCTAGGTTTGTACTACCGCAGTATCAGATATTCTGTCGCCAAGCAGTATACCGCATTCTGCTTTGCAGGAGCAGCTAGGAAAATTAAAGGGTTATTGAGACTTACCATCGAATGTCTTTAAAACTTTTGAGTACCGCTGCAAAGGTCATTGGCAGCCATCTGGTCAGGAATGTATCTAGTTCGTCTCATTACTTTTTCAAAAATACTTCTTACGGAAAACTTATATTTCATAACCACACGTAAAATCTAAAGCTTTTTCATAATAGATAGTGGATGGTATGTTATCGTGGTGCTGGCGTAAGAATAGTACCCCACCCTCTTTACCCGTGGTTGCCGTAAGAGTCGGCTAAGGGATGTAATCCGGAAGATGGGCAGCAGCGTCTTCCTTGAACAATCACACCTAACTGCGCTCGCCAACCCGCTCGCCAAGCGTGGCGAGTATTGGCAAAACCCTCCAGGAGGAGGCTTATGTCTAGCAGTGGACGATCTATGGCTGATGATGTGATGTGTGTTTTACAAAGTTTCATAAAGAAAAAATGCTCGTACTTATTCACAAATTAACCAAGCATCGTAGCTTGAAGACATCTTGAAGCAATTTCATTTCACTTTGCAATGTAAATTTAGTTTAATCCCTGGATAAATCGAATCAATAACGTAACGTACCGTGTGCGGTGAACGTGAAGATTAGCAAGTCAAGCGACGAGGAGGAGTGGCGCCACAGATAAATGAAAGCGGAGACTACTTTTTTTTAAATTATTCATCGGCAAATGGATACCGAGTCCATGATGCCTAATTTTTAAATGAACTTCGATTTTTGCCATTTATGACCAACATATTTAGTTTATACAACAGACCTGATTCGGACTGGAAAAAGGTACTGCTATATTTTATTACACATCCTAGTTTTTTTAAATTCACTTTTCTTGTATACAGGGAAAACCATGGGTTACGTTTAATTTATTATATTTTGACCCGATAATGTTTTGGATCAATTATAATTGCCTTTTTTTACCAATCAATTTGATAGCAATGTGTAGGTAGAAAATATTCGACGAGCTCCACTAAAAGCCAATTAAAATCGTGGCTGAATGATTCAGCATTTAGTTTCACAATTATTTTATTTAAATGGAAGCCTGGGTTTTTAAAATATTATTTATAACATTTGTGGGAAAATGTTTTTCTGGTTTTGTAGTGTATTCAATCATTTGGGAGTGGGACGTGGGGCCAATCGAGAAAATTAAGCCACTTTTAAGGCATAATGAAACATTGAACTATTCTATTTTTTTTAAATTGATATCTGTTACTTTTCGAAAGGAGGAAAATTGCCTAAATTTGAAATTTGGATTCTCATACTAATTCAAATTTCTATTTGAACCGAACAAATATTATAACATACAAATATTATTATATTTATTATAACAATTATTATTTTATATACTTAACTAGCGACCCTCCCCGGCTTTGCACGGGTGCAATTTAGATACTACATAAAACATTGTCAAATTATGTACCTAAACCTTCCTCATGAATCACTCTATCTATTGGTGAAACTCGAATCATAATCCGTTCAGTAGTTTTTAAGTTTATCGCGAACAGACAGACAGATAGACGCGGCGGATGACTTTGCTGTATAATATGTAATGATTTATATTTCAATGTGTGTATGTTGGTTTGTTTGTTCCTAAGGAATATGACTAAGGATTGACGGTTGAAACTCGAACCAGTGACACTGACAATATAAGAAATTACAGTTCCTGTAGGATTGATTCTTGTTAGTTTCAGGTTATCTAAAGCTAATACGTCTTTTCTCGGGAATTGCGTTAGATTCTATAATAAAATCCCACTTGAGGTAACTAAAATGTCCTATAATAAATTCAAAGATTTTATAAAGCAGAGGTTAATTGACAAAGCCTACTATAAGGTGGCTCATTACGTGGAAGACAGGAATATATGATTGTAGTAGCTTCTCTCTGCACTTGCATCCCCCTGGCTAAGTGACAATTGTAGTAAGCAAAATGTATTAATATTTATAACTGTAAACTGTAACCTAAAATGAAAAGAAAGATCCACAAAAAAAATGCCTTGCTGAGTTTCTTGCCACTCAAGTTTCTTGAGTTGAAGTGTAATTACGAGCCCGTGGTAGATTCAAACATGTAACTTAACGTTCATAAGTGCCTTACCAGGGCCTAAACTGAATAAATGACTTTTTGATTTTGATTTTGATTTTGTTCTAATTGGACGAAATTGTATCGCGCGGTTAGTTAATAATCTAAGTGAAATATAGAATCCGCTACAAGTAGGACCGTACCGTGGCATCTATGTAACTTGCTTGACTGATCACGGCAGCTCTGACGTCACAATTCATACTTCATGGGTTTCATGAGAGATCGCAAGGCCACAATATAGTCAGCGATTTTCTTTACGCGTTTCGGCGGGAACGCTACGAAAATTATGTCGCGCCATTGTATTTTTTTCCAAAACTTGTGATTTTTCGAGTGTTTATTTATAAAAAAACAGTGTTGTTTTATTTATAAAGTACTGAACCACAAGAATGTAGGTAAGTTATATTATATTGTAGTAAAATATGACTTTTCGTATAGCTTTCAAAATCTAAAGTCGCCAGTGTTTTACTAAGGACTGGATTCGACTGTGAATTACTTTGTGTGACTTTGACTTATTTGACAACTTGATTTTTCATCACATACGTGTAACATTGAAATACTTAACATTAAAAAAAGCAAAAAATGCGACGTCAAAAACTAAAAAAATAATAACTCATAAACAAAAAAATGAAATAAAAAGAAAAGATAAACATTTTTCGAAATAATACAAAAGAACAATAGAAAAAAATGCACAAAAAACAGATTATAGACAATATTTTATTTATGACATAAAACAAATTTCTTAGGCATCAGGGCTTCCGATCTCCAAATCCGGCCCTGACCTAAGAGCGTCTGAGCGGAACATCTTTCTAGGATTATTGTTCTCGACGGCATCGTCAGTTAACATTAGGTGAGATGTGGTCAAACATCTAACTTAGCAATTATAAAAATATATTACCTGAAGCAGTGCCTCCGGGACGGGTATCTGCCAATCGAACTCGTATCGCTTGGTCATGTCGGCAGCTGTCTACCACCACACCAGCCAGGAACTGCTCAGAGGGACATCCTGCCACCACTGCCGACAAGGAAATGTTCACGTTAGACTTACTTCTTGACTCATGAGACAGTGGATGATAGTGTTACTATTGTCTGAAGAAAGTGGGGACTGGGGAACCATATCTATATCTTTAAACGAGCAATTCTTATATATAGATATACAATATATATTCTGAATCTCGGAAACGGCTCCAAACGATTTTAATGAAATTTAGTATGCAGGGGGTTTCGGGGGCGATAAATCGATCTAGCTAGGTTTCATATTTAGAAAACGTCGTTTTTACCGTGTTTTCACCCGAGCAAAGCTCGGTCATCCAGGTACTCTATCTATATCTCTATATCTTTAAGCGAGCAATTTTTGTATTTATATATATATATATATATATATATATTCTGAATCTCGGAAACAGCTCCAACGATTTTCATGAAATTTAGTATGCAGGGGGTTTCGGGGGCGATAAATCGATCTAGCTAGGTTTCATTTTCAGAAAACGTCGTTTTGTCCGCGTTTTCAGCCGAGCAAAGCTCGGTCAACCAGGTACTAATGTTAATATAAGTCGTTCGTCTCATCACATTTTTTGAAAACCTCCAAGTCCATGAAAGGTAGGATATACGGACATGCAGACAATCACCGGAGTTCTAATTTGTTAAAAGCATTTCAGAAATCAGAAACATTTATTGTAATCAGAAATCACAAACATTTCGGGTACGCAATCATATAATAAATATAAAAATGTTTATTTATAATTCCACAAACACAGGACAACCCTATAGTGTGAGCTAATGACTCGAGTGTTTATTCTTGTGTTAAGTTAATATTTATTTGGTTTTGTTATTTCCCTAATCAACAAAATCCAATTTAACTTATAAATGAGGTAACTTAGAAGTTAATTTATGACAACTAAATTAACTGCTTAAACTTTATTAGGCCGGCAATTTTGACCGGTTTCATTCCTGACTAGGTATATCAACCATCTTCGACCACATCGTCATTTATCACCAGGTGAGCTGAGGTTAAACATCGAGCCTATAAAGATTTACGAAAAAAACTGTTATTATTTTTTACTAGCTTGCGCCCGCGACTCGTTCGCGTTAACTTTAGAATTAGGTTCAGAGAGATGAAACACGTGTAACAAAAGAGCAAAAGTCTCATTTATCACGAAACTTGCGCTACTTAATTACCTAGAGTAATAGGTTTTTTGTTTTTTATGTTTGATAAGCTAGGTGTATGACACAGCTCATCTGATGTTAAGTGGCGGTGTGGTCAAAGATGGTAAATCACACCTAGCCTGGAATGGAACTGGCTTTCAAGTGAGGCTGCCGGAACACATCGTTAGATGCTTGGTGGCAGATTTTCATCTTGAGGGTGGTATCTAGCCAGTCGAGTACTAGAAAGTACTCTACTACCACGCTATGGTTTGCTCACGATGTTTTCCTTCACCGGCAGCTCGAGCGCATTGTTGGGGTTTTGTTGTTTGATTGTGGATTCATCCACGCCCTTCGCATGCGAACCGACCGCGCTAACCACTGAGCTATCATCGTTACGATCGTATATTTAGGATACCTTTTATTCTGGAATACAAATACAAATGTTTTATTGATAACACCAAAGGTACAGATTATTTATCTATTCATATTTAAAAATATTACAATCATTATAATAAAAAAGTCAATATATTAATATGTCAAATATAAAATATGTCAAAATAATGTTTCGTTATACATATCTATACCAAATTTCAAGTGGATACTTCCTGTAGTTATTTTTATGATAATCCCACAGGAACCTAACAGTTTTCCGAGATAAAAAGTCCTATATGTTAATCCAGGTAAACTATATGTGTGACAAATTTCATTCAAATCCGTTCAGCCGTTTTTGCGTGATCGAGTAACAAACAGCCAAACATCTAAACATCCAAACATACAAAATTTCACATTTATAATATTAGTAGGATTAGTAGCATATGATGTACCTACAGTTTAGTACCACAGTGATTAGAGGTCCTAGACTAAATAAAATTCAATTAGCAATAACGCGTAGTAAAGTCCAAGAATAAGTCATGTGGTAGCTTACGTCAGTCCCATAAATTTTTGGCTTTTCTATTAGGGTTATCACGCCACCACCACCTTGGTTTCATCACCACATCAGGTGATCAGTATTCAAGAAAAGTCGCGATATGCACCTTATACCTACTGGACAATATATGGTAGGTACCGAATTGTATTTTTTTTATTCAATATATCAACGGGCGCCTCCATCTCAAAGCAACGCGATTAGAATCAACCTGCGGGATATTAAAAAGACAAATTGCTTTTATAAATCTCGTGTCTTGGCGTGAATTTCAAAGAAATCTCTGATGCCTTGAAGCCGTAACTCTAATAGAAAAGTATTATTATTTATATATTATTTATATTTGGTTTAATATTCCGCGTTGCACTAAAGCTGATATCTGGATCATTTTAATTTATTAATTTTTATAAATTTTAATAGGTGAATTTAATTTATCACGGCTCGCGTGCTTAGTGCAATGCAGCTAGCTTTTAAATGTCAATTATTTATTTAAAAATTTTCAAATGTTTTTAAAATAAATTTAAATCTATTAAAATAAGTCAAAGTCACACAAAATAATTTAAATCCGGTCATGCCTTTGTAAAGTAGTAGCAATTTTCCTACAAGCTTCAAAGGAGTCTTGGAAACAACACGAAAAGCCATGTTTCACATTATATCACTTTCTCACACTCGCGATTATAATTCGGCAATTTATGAATAAAACGTCACTGTTTTATACATAAACACTCGAAAAAACTTTTGGAAAATACTATTATGCGGCGACCTTTGCGCGTTCTCGCCAGTAGCTATTTGTGTTCAAATACCTAATCGCTGACAGTTTTAATAAATTACGAAGTGCTAAATACAAAAAGATTCCATACGAAACATAAAATCTAGAAACTTGTCAAATGGCACAATGCACGAACGTGCTATGTTCGAAAAAGAAAAAATAAACATTAAATCCCAAACAAATTTTAAATACAAAAACTTGATTGGACCATAATATCTTGGTTGGTATAATTATGCAATAAATCAAATATGATAGCAAAACATTTTGATCAACTAATGTCTTAAATCTCATTTCGATAAAGAGAACCCAGAAACGTAGTACGACTATTTAATATGGTCAATTAGTGAAGATTTATGCAGGTCCAAGAGCCGTGTTATCTACAGGTCAACGTCCCGGGTCACTCAGGGCATTACTAGGGTGACTGTAGTGTTGACACGGTGAATCGACCTTTCACTTTGTGGACTGGAAAAATAAACGAGTGAAATACATTCGCAAGGGAGCGAAAATCGCTCGCCGATGGTTCCGTAACTGATAAATTTTTATTTTATAAGTTGTTACGTGCCCCGATTTTACTCGCGTTTACTGGGCTAAGAAGGCAGGGTATAAACTATCTGCGTCCCAAATTTAATTCAAATGTGTTGAGCCATTACAGCGTGAAGAAGTAACCAACATACGAACTTTCGTTTTAATAATATTAGTGTGATTTCTGTATAAGTTTTTAATGACAGTTTATTGTTTACAACAGAAATTAGAAAGAAAAAAAATACAATTTGTAACTTTATGAGTTTGTGTTTTAGCCTTAACGCTAGAAACGATCGAAAATTTATATTCGTATAGACCCGGTAATGGCAGGGGAAAGTGGTAAAAACGGTAATTTACTAAACTATCAGAGACAAAATGTTTCAAATTATCACCACATCCATCGTTAGTAATATAATATGTATATATCACTTTTTAATTATTTGTACCGGCAGCCTCACTGAACAGCCAG
This sequence comes from Biston stratarius, assembly GCA_950106695.1. NCBI lineage: Eukaryota > Metazoa > Arthropoda > Insecta > Lepidoptera > Geometridae > Biston > Biston stratarius. The sequence goes on from OX467106.1 coordinate 26,767,616, forward strand.
TTTCATTCAAGTGTGTACCATTTTCGTACTTTTAGGTAGTGTACAGGTACTTTTTCCTGGTTGACAGCCTAGGTATTTGACCGTAGCTCACCTGATGTTAAGTGACGGTGTGGTTGATGATGGTAAACACAACTAGCCTGGAATAGAACTGGCTCTCAAGCGAGATTGCCGGAACACACTGTTATTTACTTGCCTGCAGATTTACAATTTGATTTGTATGGTGTTGATGAGTACTAAGTACCCTACCACCATGCTATGGTTTCCTCACGATGTTTTCCTTCACAACAGCTCAAGCTCATTATTTGCATGGGATTTGAACGCGCGTTCGATGTGGCTAATCACTGAGTTATCATCGCTACCAAACTTAATATCAGGAGAGCTGTAGTTAAACAACTAACCTGTCACCCATAAAAAAAACTATAGTAGATTGAAAAAGAACGAGTGAGGTATAAACTTATAAAGACAAATCCTGTCTTACTATAGGGATTTCTCTCGCTATCTTTGCGTTGAACTCTAAAAACAAACGGAGTGTAATGACTGTGTGAATGGGAACAAATGGATAAAGTTTCCGGGTAATGAGGAGATTTTTTCAGGTCTGTTTTTTGTAAGGGAGCTTCAGGCAAAGATGTGTTGTGGTTCTACATTTTATGTGCTCTAGTCTATAATTTGACAGTTAAAAAAAAGATGACAGACAAAAAAGTAAAAAGCCGTAATTTTTCCAAAAAAAAATCTGTCTTTTTTGTTGTAAAATTAATGTTAGACTAGATGCTCTCTTGATGGAAGGAGGCAACGCCAGTTCATGACCATTGCAGCAATACAAAGAACTTTGAGTAGCACGACAAAACCCAGGGTATCATTGCTTTGGCGCTCATTACTTTTAGACCTTGGATAATTGGTCTCAACAGCCCTGTAATTTCGAAAGCTGCAGTACCATCATCATCTGATGATGAAATTAGATCGAATTTCCTGTTTTGCCTCTTATAAACAATATATGCGTATAACCATTTAGCGATGATAGCTCAGTGGTTAGCGCGGTCGGTTCGCATGCCGAAGGGCGTGGGTTCAAACCCTAACATTGAGCTTGAGGTGCCGGTGAAGGAAAACATCGCGAGGAAACCATAGCGTGGTGGTAGGGTACTTTCTAGTACTCGGCTGGCTAGCTAACCATCGAAAGTCTCAAGTTGAAAATCTGCCGCCAAGCATCTAACGGTGTGTTCCGGCAGTCTCGCTTGAGAGCCAGTTCCATTCCAGGCTAGGTGTGATTACCATTTTCGACCACACCGTCACTTAACATCAAGTGAGTTGTGGTTAAACATCTAGCCTGTCAGCCATACAAAAAAAACCTTGACAGGCCTGTTTTTTTTTAAATGTAAAAATAATGAGACCAATGAAACTCATTGACTGTTGACTCATTAGTAGTTTATCTGTTTTAAGAGCTGTAGGACGTGGGTTCGATTCCCGCTCAGAACAAACATTTTGTGGTAAAAACAAATGTTTGTACTGTATCTGGGTGTTGTGTATGTATTATAGTATCTATTTACAACAAAAAACAACTATGTATTCTATTAGTTATTTGACTTCTATTGTACAAGCTTTGCTTAGTTTGCGGTTAAATAGCGCTGTGTGTCCTACGATATTTGTTTATTTATTTATATGCTAACTTATCCTATTTTGAGTTCAAAATAAATTATGACTCCTATATCTAATTTGATTTGCATATCGCAATAATATTACCATATTTATTCCGCCTATATAACTTTGTTCATTATTTCGTTTTCCTCTCGCTATAATATACTATACATGTAATTATTTAGTTACATAGGCTATAGATATACATATGTATAATATCTAAGTGCAGATAATACAGAATTTTTGGCATATTTTAACAGAGTTTTGATTATCTCTCGAAATAAATACTAATATTACTATTAATGTAGATGTTTCTTTTTGCAAATATTTTGCTGAAATGAATCTATATTTGTCAAGTAGATGGCCACCCCGCCGCCCGTGGCGTGACCAAAGACAGGCACACCTAGATATTTACGAAGTTCCCATCTAAAGCATTGTTTTTAATTTTAAGCAATTACGTTACTGGAAATAATGACAGTAAAATCGATTAAATGAAAGTATCTATACCCTCTTCACGTCTAACATAAGCATGGTTTGGTATAGTCCATGCGCGATGCATCCCTGCAATTAAGAAATACACAAAAGCATAAAGAATTCGTGAGGCGAAAGAGACGTTCTCCTGATGGTTAGAGTTAACATTTGCCCACAACTACTCCAGCGGGGCCCAGAACTCTAGGAAGAAGATATTCTTTCTTCTTTCTTTAATCATCATAGGTTTGCGTTTAACTACATCCTTCCTGATCTTAAGTAATGACGTGGTCTAGGATGGAGCACGCTTACCTAAAAGGAAACTATATACCTATCTTGATTTCAATTATTAAAAATTAATTTACATCTATCATTACAGGTTTTTTTTATAGTGAAACAAGCTGTTACTGAAAAAATCTTGTATAACTTCTATACGGTATAAAAGTAATTACACATACAGTGTTTTGCTATAACAATGGTAATATAACCGAGGAACATTGACATGGTAAAACACTTTTTTGATTTTATGTAACTTATTCTTCAAAATACTAAAGTCAATACTACATGGCTAGATAGATATTAAAAATATCTTGAAAACGATATCAAACAATATAATTATGGCTCATAACAAAAACGAATAATCAAATAAAACCCAAAAAAGTTTTAATGCTCATTTTCTCAAAACGCATTTTTTCGACTTACAGTGTTTTGCCTTTACACGGTAGCCCTGGTATTGTAGATATCCATAGGCGACGGTGCTTGCTTACCATCAGGCAACCCGTCTGCTCGATTTCCATCTGTGTCATAAAAAAAATCTTTCGCGTGATTCTTAAACATCAGTTAGTTTATTTTGTTTTTTGTCACAAATAAATTATTGTCAATTGATTGAACGCCATTCGGGCCAATGACACGCTCCTCGACCCGGCCTGTGAGTTGAGTTTGTGAATTTAGTTAAATGACATATCAATAGATTATTTTATCTATACTATGAGTCCGTATCGTACGAGATTGGACAATATTGATTTTGCCTATTGCTATCAATTTACTGGGATAGTTTTGGAGATGGGATTGCCGTTTGAATTGCTTTGGCAATTTATTTGATTAAATATCAACTCTGCTGATGTAGGATAGGTAATCTAATTTGACTATCAGATTTTACATTAAGTAGATTTTGAATTTACTAGTTGTTTGCCCCGAGTATAGTGTCCTTAGGGCCTATATACTTTACAAAATAAAACATCTGAGTTTGTTTGTTTGGGACTACCTTGTTAGCTCATTTGGTAGTGTATCTGCCTCAAGGTCGTGGGTTCGATTCCCACTCAGGAAAAACATTAGTGTGACGAGCATACATGTTTGTTCTGTGTCGGTGTATTCTTTATTTATTATAAGTATGTATTTACAAAAAAAAATCTGTCTTTTTTGTTGTAAAATTAATGTTAGACTAGATGCTCTCTTGATGGAAGGAGGCAACGCCAGTTCATGACCATTGCAGCAATACAAAGAACTTTGAGTAGCACGACAAAACCCAGGGTATCATTGCTTTGGCGCTCATTACTTTTAGACCTTGGATAATTGGTCTCAACAGCCCTGTAATTTCGAAAGCTGCAGTACCATCATCATCTGATGATGAAATTAGATCGAATTTCCTGTTTTGCCTCTTATAAACAATATATGCGTATAACCATTTAGCGATGATAGCTCAGTGGTTAGCGCGGTCGGTTCGCATGCCGAAGGGCGTGGGTTCAAACCCTAACATTGAGCTTGAGGTGCCGGTGAAGGAAAACATCGCGAGGAAACCATAGCGTGGTGGTAGGGTACTTTCTAGTACTCGGCTGGCTAGCTAACCATCGAAAGTCTCAAGTTGAAAATCTGCCGCCAAGCATCTAACGGTGTGTTCCGGCAGTCTCGCTTGAGAGCCAGTTCCATTCCAGGCTAGGTGTGATTACCATTTTCGACCACACCGTCACTTAACATCAAGTGAGTTGTGGTTAAACATCTAGCCTGTCAGCCATACAAAAAAAACCTTGACAGGCCTGTTTTTTTTTAAATGTAAAAATAATGAGACCAATGAAACTCATTGACTGTTGACTCATTAGTAGTTTATCTGTTTTAAGAGCTGTAGGACGTGGGTTCGATTCCCGCTCAGAACAAACATTTTGTGGTAAAAACAAATGTTTGTACTGTATCTGGGTGTTGTGTATGTATTATAGTATCTATTTACAACAAAAAACAACTATGTATTCTATTAGTTATTTGACTTCTATTGTACAAGCTTTGCTTAGTTTGCGGTTAAATAGCGCTGTGTGTCCTACGATATTTGTTTATTTATTTATATGCTAACTTATCCTATTTTGAGTTCAAAATAAATTATGACTCCTATATCTAATTTGATTTGCATATCGCAATAATATTACCATATTTATTCCGCCTATATAACTTTGTTCATTATTTCGTTTTCCTCTCGCTATAATATACTATACATGTAATTATTTAGTTACATAGGCTATAGATATACATATGTATAATATCTAAGTGCAGATAATACAGAATTTTTGGCATATTTTAACAGAGTTTTGATTATCTCTCGAAATAAATACTAATATTACTATTAATGTAGATGTTTCTTTTTGCAAATATTTTGCTGAAATGAATCTATATTTGTCAAGTAGATGGCCACCCCGCCGCCCGTGGCGTGACCAAAGACAGGCACACCTAGATATTTACGAAGTTCCCATCTAAAGCATTGTTTTTAATTTTAAGCAATTACGTTACTGGAAATAATGACAGTAAAATCGATTAAATGAAAGTATCTATACCCTCTTCACGTCTAACATAAGCATGGTTTGGTATAGTCCATGCGCGATGCATCCCTGCAATTAAGAAATACACAAAAGCATAAAGAATTCGTGAGGCGAAAGAGACGTTCTCCTGATGGTTAGAGTTAACATTTGCCCACAACTACTCCAGCGGGGCCCAGAACTCTAGGAAGAAGATATTCTTTCTTCTTTCTTTAATCATCATAGGTTTGCGTTTAACTACATCCTTCCTGATCTTAAGTAATGACGTGGTCTAGGATGGAGCACGCTTACCTAAAAGGAAACTATATACCTATCTTGATTTCAATTATTAAAAATTAATTTACATCTATCATTACAGGTTTTTTTTATAGTGAAACAAGCTGTTACTGAAAAAATCTTGTATAACTTCTATACGGTATAAAAGTAATTACACATACAGTGTTTTGCTATAACAATGGTAATATAACCGAGGAACATTGACATGGTAAAACACTTTTTTGATTTTATGTAACTTATTCTTCAAAATACTAAAGTCAATACTACATGGCTAGATAGATATTAAAAATATCTTGAAAACGATATCAAACAATATAATTATGGCTCATAACAAAAACGAATAATCAAATAAAACCCAAAAAAGTTTTAATGCTCATTTTCTCAAAACGCATTTTTTCGACTTACAGTGTTTTGCCTTTACACGGTAGCCCTGGTATTGTAGATATCCATAGGCGACGGTGCTTGCTTACCATCAGGCAACCCGTCTGCTCGATTTCCATCTGTGTCATAAAAAAAATCTTTCGCGTGATTCTTAAACATCAGTTAGTTTATTTTGTTTTTTGTCACAAATAAATTATTGTCAATTGATTGAACGCCATTCGGGCCAATGACACGCTCCTCGACCCGGCCTGTGAGTTGAGTTTGTGAATTTAGTTAAATGACATATCAATAGATTATTTTATCTATACTATGAGTCCGTATCGTACGAGATTGGACAATATTGATTTTGCCTATTGCTATCAATTTACTGGGATAGTTTTGGAGATGGGATTGCCGTTTGAATTGCTTTGGCAATTTATTTGATTAAATATCAACTCTGCTGATGTAGGATAGGTAATCTAATTTGACTATCAGATTTTACATTAAGTAGATTTTGAATTTACTAGTTGTTTGCCCCGAGTATAGTGTCCTTAGGGCCTATATACTTTACAAAATAAAACATCTGAGTTTGTTTGTTTGGGACTACCTTGTTAGCTCATTTGGTAGTGTATCTGCCTCAAGGTCGTGGGTTCGATTCCCACTCAGGAAAAACATTAGTGTGACGAGCATACATGTTTGTTCTGTGTCGGTGTATTCTTTATTTATTATAAGTATGTATTTACAAAAAAATGGTAAATAAGTATTCTATTCATTATCTGGTTCCCATAGTAAAAATTTTGCTTAGTTCGGGGCTAGATGGCGCTGTGTATATATTTTAGGATTTATTTAGTTCAGACGATGGACTTTTTTTTTGTTACGAATAATTACTGTGGAAATAATTATTTAAATCACGACAGAAAATTTAGCTGTTCCGGGACATTTCGAGTACATTTTGGAGAAGTTTCTTTTTTTAGGGTTCTCTGTTTTGGTTCTATAGTATAAGTTGTGTCTTATAAGTCAACCGTCTAATGAAACATTATTTCTTATCAATGTATCGAAGGACTCAAATAATCACATAAACCCTTTTGACTTGCCCTGATCTCTGTCATATCATGAGGATATAATCCTTTAAGACGCTTGGCAATTTTCCGCAGACATTGATCTTCGGGCTTAGTTACTTAGTCTCTCAGCTTTAGGAGAGTTGAAGTAACACACAAATTTTATCCTAATTTATGTCATGTAATGCCTTTAATATCTCACTACTGTGGTCACTCCCAGTGCTGTATGGCGTTTCGACACATTTTTTTAAATTAAAAAGAACGGCAAACAGCCAGACTCTTAGCTTATTTTTACACATAGGTTTGCGTTGAACCACGCCGTGCCTGATGTTAAGCATGATGCGGTGTATAATGGAACATATCCAAACCCATAAGACACCCAAGTTGTACTTAGTTCCCTGCCACCTTACACCTGTAACATTGGGTTGTCGATTCGTTGCCAACCCCGAGAGACATCCTTATTTACGTATTTGATTTTTTTCTCTAAATATTCAGATTTCATAAAGAAGTTTTCATTCACCGAAAACTCAATGGTATATCATTAAAATGATGAAGAATGCTTCTTTCTATCGATTAGATTTAGAAATTTACGTTTTGATGGCGCGTCGAAAAACTTCGTGTCATCATAATTATGTTATTGGTTGGCAAAGCCATTTTGTCATAAATTGCTTTTTTTTTATCTCGAAATAGTAAGTATACGCTCTAATGCTGAATGACAAAGATTAAAATTGCAAGGGCATAGAAAGTACCTGTTTATAATAAATGCCTAATTACTTGCATTTAAAAATAATTGAGGAAAAACAAACCCAATTACTAAAAGCAAAACGTCTAATTTAAGATTCGCGCAAAATTGAATTCGCGCTCCGTGACTCGGCACGTAGGAATGTACGTGGGCACAGAATAAATAATAGTTATTTCGTAGTAGGCATTGTTTGTTTACCTACATCGCTATCTTTAGGGTTATCAATTATTATCGGGGGGTCAAACAATTAAAGTAAACGATTCTATAGTTACGCAGTTTGGATACTACTGCTTGATAAGGTTCGGTTGTTATTATTTTGATTTATATTTGGGGATTTGTGATGTACTACTCCACGCTCTCGTGTTTTTTTATCCGATTGCCAAGGAAGGGTAATTTTTTTTTCGCGCGTACTAATACTAATACAATTCTTTTATTGATAAGACCAAAGTAACAGGTCATTATTACATTTATATCATAGCATATATGTCAATATAATGAAAAGCGTATCTTGTATGTATGTATGTAGGTATGTTTGTGTGTAAATTTCTTTACAACCTCGTATCTTCCAAACGGGGTATCGTTAGATTTGTCTCAATAACTCAAGTGTACTTAGAGGTGGTGGTCTACGGTGGAGCACGCTCGCCTATAAGAAACCAATTCACTCGCGACTTGAAGGCACCCAGATTGTATCTAACAGGGAACATCCATTCGGGCAGCAATTTCCCTTGTTTAGCAGTTCGGACATTGAATGTAGATTCAAACCGTTTAGTTCGTGTCATCCGAATAAGTAACAAGTAAAATTTTAACAAAAAAATAACGACTTCATATGTTTTTCTCATGGATGCCATTGTCAGAACTAAACCAAATTGAAATGGGACCACAAAAGAAGCACCAGCTTTCAAATAAAAAAAGAATCATCAAAATCGGTTCACCCAGTCGAAAGTTCTGAGGTAACAAACATAAAAAAGCAGTCGAATTGAGTACCTCCCGCTTTTTTGAAGTCGGTTAAAAAGTACAGTCCTTCCATCAGAAATGTTTACAGACGAATAAGAATCCTTTACCAACTTCGAAGGTCGTTCCTATCATTCTACACCACATCGCTCAACTAATCGAAGGTTCATTCCAAGTTCCACCGCAGAAACTTGCCATCTCTTCGAGTGGTAAGTTTGCGAATTAGCCATCGAAGTTTTCGATAACCACAATCGATAGTCTGGGCGGCCATTCTGTAACGTGACACTGCCAGCATACTGCCCACAATTCTTATTGGGAGTGTCTCTAGACTTCAATGGTGTATAATCCATTTGATGTTTTGTAGCGATGATGGTTCAGTGGTTAGCGCGGTAGGTTCGCATGCCGAAGGGCGTGGGTTCAAACCCCAACAATGATCTTGAGCTGCCGGTGAAGGAAAACATCGTGAGGAAACCATAGCGTGGTGGTAGGGTACTTTCTAGTACTCGGCTGGCTAGCTACCACCCTCAAGTTGAAAATCTGCCGCCAAGCATCTAACGGTGTGTTCCGGCAGCCTCACTTGAGAGCCAGTTCCATTCCAGGGTAGGTGTGATTACCATCTTCGACCACACCGTCACTTAACATCAGGTGAGCTGTGGTCAAACACCTAGCCTGTCAAACAATAAAAATAAAAAATGTTGGGTAGACTACCTAGTTAGATTAGGTAGTTAGTATTTTGGAATGTACCTAACTTTACATTGAAACTAAGTCTAGTCAAAATTCTGAACTTACGACCACCATATCCAAGCAAATCCAAGGATTGTACTCAAACTTTAACTCAAAAATATTATTTGTTCCATGAAGTACGTAGTTGCCTACAGTGAGAACAGTCTGTGTTACTGACAAAGAGAAAGATTTTTCCTTTATGTGTACTATAAGACAAAGCTTCTTGCCAAACTTCATAGTTCTAGCTCAACGGGTAGTACCCTATAAGTTTTGATTCCCTTGTGAGTGTTCAAAATATATATTCAGTTTATTTCCGCTTAACAGTCATTTCATTTACAACAGTACAAATATATACTTTGAATATTCAAAATTAACTTTTTCTTTTTGAGGCACAGATCCCTAAGAAACCACAGTTACTCATCGTGTAATTTAAGGAACATAATTGAAGCTTTTTCACTGCATACAATGTTCGTTGTAACGCTCGCCGAATGTTCGTGTTACGAGATGCCTCCATTACGGAATATCTGTGCAAAGTTTAGCGCCTTAACCGCAGAATATTAAGAGCTGACAGTGACATGGGATAATGGGTCTTAATTTGAGGACAGAGGTGTTTTAACCGGATTTATCTTGAGTGGGATCGATTTGTGGTAATCACACTTCAAAGTGAGTTACATTTCGGGCAACACCTTGTTTTCATGGAGAATCTTTTAGACACAAATAGAGTAGAAAACAAGCTGAAAAGTATAAAAAATCTATAACCCGACTGTGAAATAAATAATATTGATTAAAGAAAAAACTTTATAAACCAATTTATTTATTACTAATTAAATTTAAATATCGTATAACATACTAGCTGCGCCCCGCGGTTTTACCCGCGTGGTGATGGATGATGATGATGATGACAAGTATCCTATGTTTTATTCCAGAGCCTAAAGTATCTACATGCAAAATTTCATCCAGATCCATTCAGCCGTTCTGGCGTGATTGAGTAACGAACAAACATCCATCCAAATTTTCACATTTATAATATTAGGATATATATATTTTATTTTATTTTGATACCCTACTAGCAGGAGGTCGTTTAGGTTGGTACCACCGCTGTACCAAATATTTTGCCGCCAAGCGTGTAAACATTACTGTGTTTCGGTTTGAAAGGCACTGCTGTTAACGAAATTACAGGGCTGTTGAGGCTAACCATAGAAAGCCTCAAAGTATGGAGCACCAAAGCAGTGATGACCTGGACTTTGTTTTGCTACTCAAAGTTTTGTGTATCGCTGCAATGGTCATGGACATGGCGTTATCTCTAACCATAAGGAGAGCGCCTCATTCGTCTCATTACTATTCCATTTAAAAAAGTGTTCCATTCAAATTCGTTCAACCGTTTTTGACTAACAAACATCCTAACATACAAACCTTCACATGTATAATATTGGTAGGATTAGTAGAATATGAAGCACGAGAAAAGGCAATTTTACCGTACTTTATATTTTCCGAGAAATTTCCTACATTAACAAGTTCAATTAAGCTTTAGAATACAAAAATACCCTTCACGTTTTATAACGTGAAAACCCTTGAAAAACGTGAGTCCCTGCGACTCACGTGGTTAGAAGCGGCCGCGTGACTATTTAGAAGGCTTCTAACGCGTGGGCAGACTGCGATTGGATAACCATTCTAGAAATCACTACATAATTATAAAATAAAGTCGCTTTCCGCCGTCTGTACGCTTAGATCTTTTAAACTACGCAACGGATTTTAATGCGATTTCCATCAATAGACAGAGTGATTCAAGAGTAAGGTTTATATGTATAACACATGCATATGCATCACATTAGTATCTATATAGCACCCGTGCGAAGAAAGGGCGGGGCGCTAGTAACTACTAATACAAAAGATTTAGCTTTTCAGAGAGTAAAATCTAATGGGTCCCAAGACACTAATTTTGTCACAAATGCACTCGTGTACGGCCTACAAGTCTCTCTATAATTCCAATTGCGTGCATAGAGCCTGCTACCCTCAGGTATATTTTTTTTTATGATGTATTTTTTTATATAAAATTATTAACACGAACGACACGCTCTCCTGACGGTAAGAGTTAATGTCTACCCATGACCATTGCAGCGATACACAGAACTTTGAGTAGTAAAACAAAGTCCAGGGCATCGCTGCTTTGGCGTTTATAACTTTGAGACTTTTGATGGTTACAACAGCCCTGTAATTTCGCTAGCTGTGGACAAGGATCAAGACAATTTTAACATTTTACTAGTAAATCAGTAAGTACAACAGGCAAGTCACTTGTTACAAAAAACCTACAATTACACTTTGATGAATGAAGCTGTATAATTAATTATTAATTGTTATTTATTTGTTGTTTTTGACTGAATATTTATTATATTGCATGCCGTCTTCGCTTACAATTGCTGTGACACTTAACTTGACATTTTGTAATTTCTTAATTTGATTTTTAATTTAACACGTTTCGAAAAATCCTTTAGATAGAAATTCCCTCACATATAAAATCAAACAAAATTGTATTCAAAATTCAAATAGCTATCCTGATATCTTCGTTAACACATCCGCACAAAATTCATTTCAGCCCACTTGTTCTTCACCATGCTACCGCCTGGTGGAAGAAAAACTAGGTGACGGAGATATCAGAGGTTCTGCCAGGCTTTTATTTTCTAATGATTCATTGGCACCAAACAATCAAGAAACTTTGCTGGCATTAAAGAATAAGCATCCACCAGCAGCAGCAAACCCAACTCTTCCTTTACCTGTTAACATTATTGAAGAAGATTCCCTGACAGTCACTTTGGAAGATGTAACTTATGCACTAGCGTCCTTCCCTAGTGGCTCAGCAGGTGGCCTCGATTCTCTTACACCGCAGCATTTAAAAGACCTCACAAGTGCTAGTTGCGGTGAGATCGGGGACTGCCTGCTTAAAGAGCTAATTTTACTTGTAAATTTAATGTTGACAGGTAAAGTGAATGAGCACATAATAAATATTTTATACGGAGCTAACTTATGCGCCCTCTTAAAAAAAGATGGTGGCATAAGACCAATTGCTGTCGGTACGGTGTACCGCCGCCTCACGGCCAAAATATGTGTAAAACACATCAAACACTCTCTAGCCCAGGAGTTCCAACCTTTACAGTTGGGCTTTGGAACTCATGGTGGCTGTGAGGCAGCGGTACATGCTTTAAGAACTTTTTTAAATCACCAGGGAGGCGAAGTGCTGCTTAAGGTGGATGTTAAAAACGCTTTCAACACCATTGACAGAAAAACGTTTTTGAATGAAATTAAAGACAAAATTCCCTTTATTTATAATTTTATTTGGCAATGTTACGGCACACCTTCAAAATTAATGTATAAAAGTAATGAGTTATGGTCAGAAATTGGATGTCAGCAAGGAGACCCGCTTGGACCTGCTATTTTTAGTTTAGCAATCCACCCAATCATTAAAAAATTAGAATCAAAATTTAACGTGTGGTATTTGGACGACGGGACCTTAGGAGGCGATGTTTCCACTGTTTTGAAAGACTTACAAAATTTAACAACAGAGTTTCACTCCATAGGCCTTTCACTGAATTTTTCAAAATGCGAACTTTATATCTCAAACTCTAGCACAACTCCAAAAATTGAAATAGCAAACCTTTTTGAACAAATTTCCCCGGGTATTAAATTTCTAGAAAATCGTACACTTCGTCTCTTAGGGGCCCCGATTTTGGATGAATCAATTCAAGATTTCGTAGATGAGAAAATTCAAAATTTTAAGACGGTTTCAGATCGTCTTCAAAAAATAAACATACATATGGCTTATTTTATTATTAGATATTGCCTTTTTGTGCCAAAATTTATGTATTCTCTCCGATGTTGTCAGCTTTGGAATAACCCTTTAGCTTTACAACAGCTTGATAACATTCAGAGAGATACACTCACCACCATTTTTAATACAGTTTTTGACGATCGTACTTGGCGCCAGGTCTCTCTACCTGTGAGATTTGGAGGTCTCGGTGTACGTAAAATTTCGAGTGTGTCTTTACCAGCTTTCCTGTCCTCAGTTTTTAGTACTCAAGATTTGGTTAAAGATATTCTTACTCCGTCACTTCAAAATTTTAAAATAAGTGGTCTGACTGAGGCCTTAGAAGGCTGGAAAGCAGCATGTCCAAGCCAGTCCATACCCAAAGCTCCGAATTCTCAAAGGCAGTGGGATGAGCCGCTGTGTAAGCTAGAATGTCAATACTTAGTAGATTCATCAACTTCTTCTACAGAGCGTGCTCGCCTTCTTGCCGTCTCTCGTTGGGAGTCTGGGCTTTGGTTACATGCACTTCCTTCAAAAAACATTGGTAATCTTTTAGATGATAACACTTTCCGAGTGGCCATATCATTAAGGATAGGAGCGCTATGCCAGGTCCCTCATCGCTGTTCGTGCGGTGAAACAGCGGATCGCCTCGGTCACCACGCGCTTTCATGTAGTAAAAGTGCCGGGCGTATATCTCGGCACGCCAGCTTGAACGACATCATCCGTCGGGCTTTTGTCAGTGCCGGCGTCCCAGCAGTTTTAGAACCGAACGGACTGATGCGGGACGACGGCAAGAGACCTGACGGTATGACCCTTATCCCATGGAAGATGGGACGGCCTCTGGTGTGGGATGCCACATGTGTCGACACCTTGGCGCCGTCTCATCTTTCTGTGACTTCGGGACAAGCTGGTGCTGCCGCATCTAAAGCCGAAAACCTCAAAGGGCACAAATATAGCTATTTAGATAGAATGTACTTGTTTGTGCCGTTTGGGGTTGAAACTTTAGGGCCGTGGGGGCCGGCCGCTCACGATCTGTATCGGGACCTGGCCAAACGTTTAAAGGAGGCTTCAGGTGACCAGAATGCTGGCATCTACTTTGGTCAAAAGCTTAGCATTGCCATCCAACGTGGCAATGCTGCCAGCATTCTGGCCACATATCCCTCATCTGACGGCCTTTTTATTTAATTTTAAGTTAGTTTAGTTTTCTCTAGATGTTTTAAAATAAAGTCATTTTATTTGATTTTTAATGTACTAATTATTTTTCAAACACTGTGTTAGCGGACTTAAATAAATAAATATTAAGTTAACAACAGCGACCATACTTGTATACATATTGTAAGGGATACGAGAAAACAAACAAATGATTTTATATTCACTCACACACACACACACACAAACACAGAGATTTTGTATTTTGCTCAGATAGACATTAAACTCTAAAAGGTGGGAATCACTGAATTTCACGACACGGGACTCCCTAGTGTGAGATTCAGGGTCCACAGCAAGAAGTTGTATATATTTTTTTGCTTAAATAAATAAATTATTATTATACTTCTATTTACAGTGCAGACTCCGTTTATGTGTTACACTAAAATGAGGATTCCGAGAACCTCATAACTTTGTAAAACAGATTACTTTTAAAGAAATTATTTATTAGTAGAGTATAAATATTGTTCATGTGATAGCTTTGTAGATTTCTGCTAACGAGCAATAGTTAGTATCGATCGTTTTCAACACGTGATAGTTTGTGAAATCTAATTTCCACGGAGCGTTAGAAGCCGTACCTAATGCCTTAATCGGATCACAGTCTGCGAGGACACAATGGTAATTGGAAGTAGGTACGTTCATAACTGAATTTCTTTTTTGACCCGGTCAAATCGTGCCTCGGATAAACACCTGAATCAACATTGTCAATAGACAGAGTGATTCAAGAGGAAGGTTTATATGTATAATACATGCATATGCACCACATTAGTATCTACATTGCATCCGTGCGAAGCCGGGGCGGGACGCTTGTGTTAAGTTACGCCGCCATCACTGATTTTGTCATTTTATTTGACAACTGGAAAAGTACCTTTTTTAGTATATTGTGAAAATTTGTAAAGAGCGTAACAGTTCAATAACGATATTTTTACTGATCTTATTGATATGACATAAATATTAGACATTGTATATTCTTAGTATAATTATTTTTATCTTTTTTGTAAAAAAAAATTAAATGTGTATTTTCAAGTTTTCGTATCAAAAAGTAAGTTAAATTTGCTTTTTAAATCTTTTTATTTGTGTGTGTTCTCTATAGTTTTATTCGTTGTAATATCTATTAAAATTATAAATTTGTAACGTTTTTATGACAGTAAAATAATTTGAATTTGATAAATTTTTTTGTAAATAGCATCATAAGTAGGGGGACGGAAATTAAGAATTTAATGGTGAGATATTCCAAGACAAAAGCGGGTAGAACGATAGAGCACAGCTGATATTTTAAAAGCGAAATTTTGCCTGTTTTTATGTATATCCTTCACGCTGTAATGACGTATTGGATTTCGATGAAACTTGGATTTCTTAGACCCTGGAATCCTGTCTTATACCTTAGACTACTTTTTATATCAGATGTTGCGGGTGAAACCTTGAGGAATATCTAGTTAATGATACACTAATACAAAGCTGATTGGCGGAAGATTATAATAAAAACACCTTTGTTCCACTGCGGTTAAGTCGATAAATCAATATTACGGAAAAAAAAACAAATTAACGAGCGGTAGTTTCCAAGCATTGTGGTAGATTTTGCACAATTACATTCTTACAGGTTAGATAACTGACTATAATGATAATGGACCTAGAATTACACGAAGTGGTAGTACTACGCGGAAAAAACTTATTGTACTGATCAAAGTGTAAAATCGCTTTGCCTGACATATTTTTTTCTTTTTTTTTATCACTAATAAGCTTGCGTGTCCGCCATCTCGCCTGCAGTTAAGCGAACGATGGGGCACGCTTACCTAGAAGAAACATTAATTTCATCATTCAAAACACTCGTTTGTTCGTTCGTTAGAACAGTTTAAATGTTGTTTGTAAAACATAATTATATTATTGGACTGTTTATTTTGTTTAATAGATACGTTGTCTTAAGTAAAATATGTATGTATATATCGACCGTAGCAATTAACATTGTCGGATCTACATTTTTGCTTTTTTCATTTCATTACATTAAAGGTCTTACTTAGAATATGTCTAAAAAAGCCCTGAAAATTATCAAATTCGATTAAAATACTTAATTTTCAGGGGCATTTTTAGACATATTCTAAGACCTTTAATGCAATGAAATGAAAATAGTAAAAATGTAGATCCGACAATGTTAATTGCTACGGTCGATATGTAATCTTACTTCTTGTAACAAAAGCGTATCTTAATGTAACTAACCGAACATAAATAATGTTGTTGCTTATTAGTAACTATTACTTGTCGTTGTCGCTTACTCCCGCGCTTGTACCTAACTTAATAATAAAAATCTTTATTTACTTTTAAAATCTTCCTACTAAAAATATTTTGTATTTTGTCAATAAGTGAATGTAACAGACTCAATCAAGACTTCACAAAATATATTCCGAAAATCCACATGAAAACCCATGACGTTGCTTCGGAGTTTATCACGAACAGACAAATAAAAATTAAGCAAACTTGTACTATGGGACCTAGATAGCTGATAGTTTTTTTTTTGTAAATCTTTAAAGAACACTTAGACACAGAACAAACATTTAAGCTCATCACATTAACGTTTGTCCTGGGTAAGAATCGAACCCACGCCCTGCAGCTATGGAACCAAATGAGCTATCTGAATAAAATTTACAAGAATTAATTTACTTTTTGGCAAAAGTACCCAGTCATAAAACCGCATCGCAAGATTACTTTCAAATAAAAAATGCTCAGATAATAAAGACGGAGCCAAATTAATTCAGACAATTTCAATTAACTGAGTACTTTCACTTTTAAAGACGAAAATAAAAGCGATTCCCTCGTTAGTCTGGTATCTTGCAACCTAATGCAATATTACATCACATTCCATTAAGTTTAACAGTCGTAACACAAACCAGACACTACAGACAGATACAAGGATGAAGTATTAAAAAAACTCTTGGAAAATTTATCACAAAAGAGCTTATAAAATTTGAGAAAACATGTAAAATGAAACGTTTATAACTGAGAATGTATCGGATGGCATACAAAATTGTCGATCCTAGTTAGTGGTTTATCCAATTACAGCAACGTTAAGACATAACAAAAAGTTGCTGATAAAATAAATGTGACCTCTGTATACTATGAACCTATCCTGAATTTGAAAAACCAGCTAAGCTATATTTAAATGTCACTAATTTTCAATAAAATGATGGAAAGATATTTTTTTTTTTTAGATTTGGCGGGAATACTTAAGCGTCCTGTTGCGACATTACATATTATCCAAAACTTGTGTTGTTTTGAGTGTTTATGCATAAAAGTAGTAGGTAGTGTTTTATTCATAAAGAGCCAAATTATAAGTACGAGTGTAGGAAAGTGGTATAATATAGTGAGACATGTCTTTTTGTGTTGCTTCCAAAACTTTGAAGCTTGTAGTAAACCTACTACTTTACCAGTGCATTGACTTACTTTGTGTCACTTAGACTTAATTTATATTAAAATATTTGAAATCATGGAAATACTTGACCCTGGTTAAAGCATAAAGTGCGATGCCAAAAAACAAAGAAAAAGTAAAGATGTTTTTTTTCATAGTTCGTTTCGTGATATGTATTTGTAGTTAATGTGTACCTTATTGTACAAATAAAGTCTCGTATAACGAATTTTTTAGTAAGCGAGCTATAATAATGCTTCTATCAAACAATATTTCTTGCTAACACAACGTTATTTATACAGATTCATCTCTCAATATGTATAGGTATGGTGGTAGGTACGTATTGTTTTGAAACACATCATTCTTACAACGAATTTGTAGGTACATGTTTGTACGCTGTGTACCTTTAGTTAGGTATCGACGTCAATAACCGATAGCAAGGAGCCAAGGTCACATTTTGCTATTTTTAAAGTATTGCTACAAAAAAAAAATGCATTTGCATACCTACTTAACTAGCGGCTTCTTCAATTTAATTTTTATCTTAATCTATATTTCTACTCAGCAACAGTAAAATACATTTTGCTGTGGTGGTGCCGGCGTATGAATAGTACTCCACCCTCTCTACCCGTGGTTGCCGTAAGAGAGTGCCGTGTCGGCTAAGGGATGTAGTCCGGAAGACGGGCAGCAGCGTCTTCCTTGAACAATCACACCTAACTGCACTCGCCATTACTCGCCAAGCCTGCCAAGCGTGGCGAGTATTGGCTAAACCCCCCCAGGAGGAGACCTTTGACCAGCAGTGGACGTCCTATGGCTGATGATGATGATGATGACGATGATGATGATGATGATGATGATGATGATGATGATGATGATGATGATGATGATGATGATGATGACAGTAAAATAAAAAGGACAGAGTTATGTTTTTAGCAGTCTATATAATGTTTGTTTGTATCTATGTGTGTTCGGCTGCAGCGCCGGAACAGCTTATCCGATTTAGATGAATTAGGTGTTAATCGATTCGTTATTATTTATTTATTTAATTATTTATTGCACACTTAAAAAAATTATATGTACAAAAGGAGGACTTAATGCTAAAGCATTTTCTGCCAGTAAATGAGATGTGGTTGTAGGCGCGCATCAAAACAAATGTATGTATACATATACCCATATAAATGAAAATAAAAATACAACATACAAATATAATAGTACTAAATATATAATAAACTATATTATAAAATAAAATATACACATAAATAATCATAAATTGACATAAATATGTGCATCCTTGTCAGATGATGAATCAATTGCACAAAAATCACAGCATTACTTTTTTTAATTTTCTTTTTCTTTTCTTTTTATTATGCTCCGAGAGACATACCTATTTTACATTTTTCTTAGTTGCCTAGAAGAGATCGCACTTAACAATAAGGCCGCCACTTGTATTTTTGTTGTGCACAATAAAGAGTTTCTATCTATATACTTTTTTATATTATTTGCCGTTGGCACATATTTTTTTAGCTTGTCTAATGATTTCGGTATACCTAAAGTTTTGATTAGTAAAGTATATTTTGATGTACATACATTCGATAATCATGAATTGTTCATTGTATAATCTGTAGGTACTTATATGTCATCGGTCTTAATAAACGTTAGCCATATTAATTTTGCTTGACTTATATACGTTTTCCTGTTATAATTTTATCTTTTCATGACATAATATATGTATAATATAGGCTGATATTATCGCAAAATCAATGATATACTAAATAAATAGTGAGGAAGTATATTGCTTTAGTGTGATAATTCGACAAATATTACAAATATCCACAGACCACACACTGACCAGACACACACTCTCACTTTCGCCTTTTATTTTAAACTGATTTTACATATAATACTGAATAATGAATAAATATTACCATTTGACATTTCGCATAGCGCCATCTAGTCTTAAACTTATTAAAGTTTGGTACTGTGGGAACCAAACACTAGAATACTAAATACTTTTTTGTAAACACATAATTATTTAGAATATATACATTCGGAAATCCCAGACACAGACAAACATCCGCCACATAAATATTGGTGCTGAGTGGGAATCGAACCCACGCCCTACAGCTTAGAACAGAGCTATCGATATCAAGAAAGGTTATCAAGAAAGATATGTGAGTACGTTTCGTTGATTTTTCGAGTGTTTATATCTAAAATAAAAATAATGGTGTTTTAATAATAAAGCGTGAATTGTATGCACGAGTGGGGGCAGGTGATATAATATGTAGAAACATGTTCTTTTCTAAAGGTTGAGTGTGTTTGTATGTTTGTTACTTCTTTACACTTAATTAGCTGGACCAATTTCATATGCAGGTAGCTGACACCTTGGATTAACACATATGCTACTTTTTATTTAGAAAAAATGTAGTGTTCATGTGGATACAGCGGGCAACACCGCGGGGCACAGCTAGTAATAAAATAATATATAGTATATAATAGAGTCGTTCACAAAATAGACTAATTTAGAACGTTCACCGTAAACCTTATTTCCATGGCTTCATTGATTTGTTCCATAATTAACTACAGGAAAACAGTCGAATCCAAACGCGACGCCGCGATTGTCATTCCATTCAGAACCCTGAGTTCAGAGCTAATGTAGTTTGACACACTCTCCTGACAAAAAGTTAACTAATCATTTCTACAACCTTCCTGAGTACACAGCATCAACCTACTTAAACGAAACAAGAGAAAGCAGTCACCAAATTAATGAACTAATCACATTAGACTTAAAATTGCCGCCGCCGCAGGCTTCGCACGGGTGCAATGTAGATACTAATGTGGTACATATTATTATGCATGATTTATACATACAAACCTTCCTCTTGAATCACTCTGTCAGTCTCTGTCTATTGATGGAAATCGCATTAAAATCCGTTGCGTAGTTTAAAAGATCTAAGCGTACATACTACAGACACCGGGTAGCGACTTTGTTTTATACTATGTAGAGATATTGTATATGAAATAATTTATATACAAGCTGTTACCCGCGACTTCGTTCGCGTGGAATTTAACAAGTCATAAGTAGAATATTCATTACTATTGTGTACGATTTACGTATTGTAGCGATGATAGCCCTGTGGTTAGTGCAGTCGGTTCGCATGACGATGGGCGTGGGTTCAAACTACAACAATGCGCTTGAGCTGCCGGTGAAGGAAAACATGAGGAAACCATAGCGTGGTGGTAGGGTACTTTCTAGTACTCGGCTGGCTAGCTACCACACTCAAGTTGAAAATCTGCCGCCAAGCATCTAACGATGTGTTCCGGCAGCCTCACTTGATAGCCAGTTCTATTCCAGGCTCGGTGTGCTTTACCATCTTCGACCACACCGTCACATAACATCAGGTGAGTTGTGGTCAAACACTTAACCTGTCAACCATAAAAAAAAGAAGATTTAGTTGTAATTTTTTTTTCTATCTATAAAACCATCTACATTTTGTATTTTATGGCATATTTAAATTAGTTTCATAAAATATAGTTTACTATCAGTAAAAAATATAAAATAAATACCAAAAAAAAACGTTACATACCGAAATATTTGCATTTAGATTCAATTTATTATACACCAGTGTTTCTATACACAACACACAAATAATACAATGCGTTGACATGATTTTTCCCGCGTTACGTTCTTCTATATTTATTACCTTAGACTTCGTATTTTTACACATTATTTAACGCTATTGATGTTATGTAGATGCTGAACAGAAATTTCCGCGTATCCAAGGCTATGTGGATTTATGTTATAAAGTTTGATGTTGTAAATAAAGTCGTTTATTCACGGAACACTACGAAAACAAAGTGTTGAAGTATCGATTACACAATAATAAAGATACCGACATACTTGCATTATAGTTCACCTAGCGACCTGCCATGATCTTAATACAATTGCAATAAAGTGCAATTCAAATAGGCGACTTGATAAAAAACCTTCTGTAAAAAACGATGTAGCGATGATAGCTCAGTGATTAGCGTGTTCGGTTTACACGCCAAAGGGCGTGGGTTCAAATCCCAACAATGAGCTTGAGCTGCCGGTAAAGGAAAACATCGTGAGGAAACCATAGCATGTGGTCCACCACTAACACAGGTAAAATCTGTAGAAGTAGAAATGCGTTCGTATGGTATCAACGGCGGGCGCGGTCACATTATGTTAATCGAATTACCGAAGCCTCTGTAATACAATTTGTCATACGCCGCCATTACGGCCCGCGATGGACAATTTACTGGGCAAGTGGCCTCGTAAATAGTACATTAGCTCTAGAGACATACAGTGCGAATACAGTTTACCATAGACTACTGTAGAGTTCGCCAAAACTTTATCTTTGGAAGCCTGAGATGGAAACTTATGGCAGGTAAACTTGAAACATTTTCTATAACTATTTATTAACATTTATAAACTGCAATACTTCCATAAGCTTGAACATTTGTATCGATGCAAGAGTTTTGTCAAGATTTAGCTGAATGCCCGATACTTCCTATCCGGTACGGCTATGTTCGGGCTTCGGCTTCGCATCTATAAAATCCTTATTCAAAGTATCACGAACATATAAATAACGAATAAACTAAATCAAGCCGTTTTCAATATAATATGCCCTTACCAAAGAACAATGTTTCATTATTAAATATAGATAAGTACAACAAGTAACAGTTTTTATAGCGACATGTTTTTTTTTAATTGTAGGTTAAATTGATTAAAGTAGTTCGTATTTTATTTTATTGACTTTTTTATGTTGTGTCATCTACAGCTTTGTTTTTGGTTTATTTCAATAAACAGTTTACAATAATGCAATGCCAAAAGACGCTTCCGATTTTACGTAACATTATGGTAAGTAGGTATTTCAATAACAGGTTTTTACTTGAAAATATGTTAAACAGTATGGAAATCAAAAAGAAGTTTTAGAATCACAAAGAACTGAACAGAAACAAACAATTTTAAATATACAAAAACGTAAATTTTAATCAAAGACAAAAAAAAACAAGCTAAATGGGAATGACTTCGATTTTTTTTAAGTTTGTGTTACAAACTTTTTTGTAAACTCAGTGAAAAGGTAGGTAAAATAAGCTTGTCTGCGATGGCAATGCTATATGGAGAGTGGAACTGACAGCGGTTTGAACTAAGAATGCTTCTGACAGTCATGGCAGCGGCGTGGGCGGGAAAGTAGCTGAAGGGCCGAGACGCCATTTTGTATTGTTTACAGCAAGAGAAAACCTGGAAAAGTATTTTATTGTCGTTTTATTATATTCTTGTTGGTGACATTTCTGATCTACGTACCTAAAATTTGTTGAAAATAAATCTGTTCCTTTTTTATGTATTTTCAATAAGTTTCCCGCTTTTCTTTCGAACTTCTGAGAAAATTGGCTTCCTTCTTTCATTTTTTTGCCAAAGTTTAGTGCTCAATAAATATTGTAAGATTCTATTATAATTGATCTATTGTACTGTATTGAGTTTTTGTTGCTAAAGATTGCATTTCAGACCGAACATAACAATATGTGTTTGTTCGTCTGTCTGTATGTGTGTGTTTGTGCGTGTGTATGTTTGTGTGCATGTGTGTGTGTGTGATGGGTTTGTGTGTGTGTGTGTGAGAGAGAGAGAGAGAGAGAGAGAGAAATAGTAAATTATAATAGAAACAGAATTATTTAATTCATAAACGTAATATATATTTCCTTTCTTAGCTGTTTCTCTGCTTTCATCTTCTGCTTCTTCTAAACCATTTACCTACTATTCCAGGCTAGGTGTGCTTTACTATCTTCGACCACACCGTCACTTAACATTAGGTGAGCTGTGGTCAAACATCTAGCTTGTCAACCATAAAAAAAACCACGCAACGGATTTTGATTGTCTTTAGATATTTTTTTACAAAGGTATATACGATACATCCTAATTAAACTTATGTAAATATAGAGACATTCAATATTTTGTAATCAATTCGTCAAAATAAATTACTCCCGTACGAAGCGGGGTGAGGTCGCTAGTTACTACATTAAAATTAACTAAAATACGTTACCAATGGGAATATATCCTAAAACGCTTGCCTCATCGCCACGGTGTATGGCAATACTTAATTATTATACTTAGTTAACATTACTGTATAATGCTTTTATTTACTTACTGTTTTCTAGGACCTGAAAGTTGTGAACGTGAAACTCCCTTATTTGAGAAATTCCTTTCTGGGAGTTTCCCGTAAGTTCTGTCGTTCTGTTCAGATTAAACAGGGTTCTCTCCAGTTTACAGTCCGATGTCAAATGTTTGAGTTGGGACTATTTGCATGGACTGTTTGAGCACGCGTGATGGTACGTAATTAGGGATAGAAGGCATTTAAAAGAATATGTATTTCGTATCATTTTATTATGTACATAAGTCTATGTATATTATTCATAAATAAATCACTGGATATATCAAGTACTAGCTTCTCATTTTACCCTGAAGTGGTTCGCAGTTCGGGAGGTGTGATTTTTCACTATGATTAATTTCAATTGATTTTATCACGAGACAGTTAAAGATACAAAATTCTTGGCGCTGACAGAATGCACAAAGTGCGTTGCCAAAAATTTACAACAAAAAGTAAATAATCAATAGTTATTTTTTTCAACTTCAACTTTTCCTTTCTGGCTTCTGCGGTTTTGCCACAATTTTGTTATTATTAATTTATATCTACTGTAAGGGACAAATACAAAACGTCACGTCATAGAAAATATACAAATTAAAATATATACAAACCCAATAAAAAGCAAAATATAAAGATTAAGTTTATTAATTTTGATAAATTTACTAAGGACATACACAAAAGGAGGAAATGCCAGGGGTAGAAGTTATTAAGGAGTGGAAGGTCATTCGGGATCATGTCGTAAAGAGAGCCGCGATATCTAGGACGTTCGAAGAAAATGTGGTCTGTTGTACCTTCAGCCAGCCCACACTCACAAAATGAGTGGTCAGGTCTCTTATCTTCTTGGAACACTGGAGTGCACATTATTGGTTTTGACTTAATCAAACGTCATTATTAAACGTAACTATACAATGATACGCAATCATGCATGCACGATTACAATAGCACACAGTCAACAGAACGACGCTACAGATTATTTCATTAAAAAAAGAAACAGGAAATTGGGTGGGAATGGTCCACTAATATCTAATCTTACCTACAGCCCTGTTGTCTTCCATACACTCTATGATTTCTCGTTTAAACAGTTACACGGAGTTCAGAATTTCCAACGGATATTTACACTGAGTTGTGCTGGCGGCCTTTGACAATTATTCTGTATTACACATTATCATTTTCTAAGTTATATCATGTAGCCCAGTCCAAAATATAGCTAACTAAAATCGCTAGGGCTGTTAAAATTACCAAAGCTTGTGTGAACACGATAACAAACATTAATGCCTGCTCCACAAAGGCCCTGACTGCGCAATTCGCGGCTGCCTCCACGACCGCTACCGCAGGCCGCGCCACTCTGGCTTTTATCCAAAATACGAGATACCCTCATATTACAATTATTACAAATTCTTTCAAATATCAAGTTTTAGGTACATTATTATACAGAGCGAGTGCTTATGTAAGTAGGTTGGTAGATCTACCACTTGGTGGTAAATTTCTTAAGCAGAAGTTTGTTTACGTAGATACCACCACAATACCAGATATTCTGCCAACAGCTGACGATATACGTAAGAGAGCTGGCAGTGGCTGGAAACGAAAAGCTGAAGATCGGACTGAGTGGCGTGTCCTGGGAGAAACCTATGTCTAGCAGTGGACTATGCAAGGTTGTTGATGATGTTGACCAAGTCCTTTAGGGTTGGTAGACGTGTTACCTTATCTCTATTAATATACGGCGTCACGGTACATTGGTGGCACCGGCGTGCCGCGGGTCACTGCTCACTTTGCACCCACGCAATCACGGGTCATCGGATATGTAGTACGATCCTTACGATTTGCTTTATGGATATTATATAACTAATACCTAGCCAATAGCATGTGTTCTGTGTTATAATCTTATAATCAATAGTGTGTGTTACCGGTGATGACTTATGGTGCTGAAACGTGGTCTCTGACTATGTGCCTTCTTGATAAGCTCAAAGTCGCACAACGAGCTATGGAGAGGGCTATGCTCGGAGTTTCTGAGTTGATCTCGTAGGGACAACGTAATCAACTCAGAAATGAGGAGATCCGTAGACAAACACAGTTGACAGCCCTGTTGGCTCATTGGGAGTATGCCTGCCTGAGCTGTAGGGCGTGGGTTCGATTCCCGCCAAGGACAAATGTTTGTTTGGTATAAACAAATGTTTGTTCTATGTCTGGGTGTTCTGTATGTATTATAAGTATGTATTTACAACAACAAAAAAAGTATTTATGTATTCTATCAGTTATCTGACTTCCATCACACAAGCTCTGCTTAGTTTGGGGTCAGATGGCACTGTGTGTAATGTGTCCTACAATATTTATTTATTTATTTATTTAAACCAAAGTTACCGATATAGCCCAACGGATTAACAAGTTGAAGTAGCAGTGGGCAGGGCACATAGCACGCAGAACTGATGGCCGAAGGGTCTACAAAGTTCTGGAGTGGAGACACCGTGGACACGGACCGGCAAGCGCAGCGTAGGACGTCCACCCACAAGGTGGACAGACGACCTCATAAGAACCGCAGGAACGCGCTGGATGCAAGCCGCTTCCAACAGGTCTTTATGGAAGTCAATGGGGGAGGGTTATGTCCAGCAGTGGACGTCCTACGACAGAAATGATGATGATGATGATGATAATGAGCCAATCGTAATAGTATGAAAACTCTCCTCTTCTGCCCACTCGACTGACCTGTTAGCTGTCTGACTTCAACACTATGGAGTTCGTGGAGTGGCACTTGATCTTATATCATCTTATCTATCGAGTCGCCAACAAAAAGTAGGTATTAGCGGTATTACGTCCCTAGGGTCCTTAGTAAAAACGGGCGTACCTCAAGGATCAATCTTAGGCCCTTTCTTGTTCTTGGCATATATTAATGATTTGCCCTATATGGTAAATGAATTGTCCGATATAGTTTTATTTGCTGATGACACCTCGTTAATTTTTAAAGTCAATAGAAAAGATACAGACCTTACACAGCTCAATAACACCTTATCAGCTGTATCAAAATGGTTTGCCGCCAATAATCTTATGCTTAATTCATGTAAAACAAAATGTATAAGGTTTTCTCTCCCCAATGTTGCTAAGAGGGACACTCATATCTTAGTCGATGGTAAAAGACTTGATCTGGTGGATAAAACAGTCTTTCTCGGCGTAACATTAGATAGTAAAATACAATGGGGTCCTCATATAGAAAAGTTAGCTAGTAAATTGAGTTCCGCTGCCTTCGCGATTAGAAAAATTAGACAAATAACAGATGTGGCTACAGCCAGGTTGGTTTACTTTGCTTATTTCCATAGTTTAATGTCCTACAGTCTACTGCTGTGGGGCTCAGCTGCAGACTTTGAAACTATTTTTATTCTGCAAAAAAGTGCAATTCGCGCAATCTATTGTTTGGGTCCTCGCGAATCACTACGAAATCGATTTAAAGATTTTAAGATATTAACGTTACCGTCACAGTACATTTATGAAAACATTATGTTTGTCCGGAAAAATTTAAATTCATTTGAAATTAATAGTAGTCGCCATAACTTAAATACAAGAAATAAAGATAAAATTGTGACACCTAGATTCAGGTTATCTAAAGCTAATAAGTCTTTTCTCGGGAATTGCGTTAGATTCTATAATAAAATCCCACTTGAGGTAACTAAAATGTCCTATAATAAATTCAAAGATTTTATAAAGCAGAGGTTAATTGACAAAGCCTACTATAAGGTGGCTCATTACGTGGAAGACAGGAATATATGGTTGTTGTAGCTTCTCTCTGCACTTGCATCCCCCTGGCTAAGTGACAATTGTAGTAAGCATAATGTATGTATTAATATTTATTACTGTAAATTGTAACCTAATATGAAAAGAAAGATCCACAAAAAAAATGCCTTGCTGAGTTTCTTGCCGGAGTCTTCTCAGTTGAAGTGTAATTACGAGCCGGTGGTAGATTCAAACATGTAACTTAACGTTCATAAGTGCCTTACCAGGGCCTAAACTGAATAAATGACTTTTGATTTTGATTTGATTTGAGCTCATTTGGTAGCATATCTGCTTCAAGGGCTGTAGGGTGTGGGTTAGATTACCACCAGAAAAAAACATCTATGTGATGATAAATGTTTGTTCCGTGTCTGGGTGTTCTGAATGTATTATAGGTATTGTATTTGTACGTTTTTACAAAAAATAAAGTAAATAAATATTCTATCAGTTATCTGATTCCCATAGTAAAAGCTTTGCCGAGTTTGGGGCTAAATGGCGCTGTGTGATTTATGTCTGACGATACTTATTTATTTCTCTTCAATCAGTGCTCTGCCCACTGGTACCGTCACCATCGCGGTTGAAATTCAGACTAGATTAGCATAGGACCGAGGCACACGGCATAGCAAGACACACGCACACCGCATATACCGGCAGTAGGATAAAGATGGCTGTAGGTGATGGTATTTGTTGTGACGTCTGCCGTCAATAATAGAAGTATGAAAAGTAACCGATATATTTAAAAAATATATAAATGTCATTATTACTTTAACTTATTGAATCTAGTAATATTCGGCTTATTTTTTGTTAATTTGCAAAAAAAAATTCTATTATTTTTTTAAATTTATTCCCTATTATAACAACGGTAATGTAATATACTAATAATGTAGTAGCGAAAAATCATATAATAAAAAAGCTCAAACAATAATTGTTTTTAACAAACGAAACAGGAAATTGGTCTCTTTGCTTTGATTTATTGAAGCTTTGTACTGTAAACTAGTATCACTTATATTATATGTATATTTATTTTTGTGTTAAAGTCGTTGTTTTTCCTCAATCTAAGTTTTGAAATAGTAAAGAACAAAGAGGAATTAATTATAGTATAAGATCAAAAATATAATTTATTTACTTATGTTACATAAATAGCTTACCTACAATCGACGTTTAATGTCAAGTGACATTAAATGCCACTTCGCATCAGGAACGAACCGAAGCTGATATAAATCGAATATTAGCGTCTCATCTCCTTTAATATAATTAAACAAATTAACGAAGCGCTCTTAACTTAACGAGAAATGTGAAAGAGTACCCAATTTTCGGGGAAATTAGATTTTAAGACCTTGGAGTAACTTTGTTAAATTCAATCTTTGAAAAGGTGAGTCAAGATTTTATATTTGCGCCTGTCCCAAGTTGACGAAGTCTCTAACTTTGGGGTTCGGGTCAAATGGCTATTGTATTGAGACTTTTGGCAAACTTCAACTTCAGAGAATAGTAGTGAATATATAAGTACTTCAACGTCGAAAGTAGACAGTTTTGTTGTACCTATCAAGAATTCTGTGCGATTTACTTATTAAGCAAAACTAAAATTTGTAAGCCCTAAAATGTTTACTATGCTTTTATTATATATATTGTAGTTGTACGCATATTGTAGTAAAAACAGATGCTGTTTGTTTTGTTTTTATGTAAAAGTAATGAGATGAACGAGACGCTCTCCTGATGATAAGATATAACACACGCCCATAAACATTGCAGCGATACAATAAAAGTGTTTTTAGATATACAACACAATCAACAAAGATAGTCAAGCGCGAATTTATTTACGATAATAAAAAAATTCGACATTTTAAAATACATAGACTTCATCATCATCCACAGCCTTCTGTACCCCACTGCTTGGTGAGTCTTTAGTTATGCCATCTACCTCGGAGCTGTGCTAATCTGCCTACACTTAACTAGTCAAAATTATATCTATACTTAAAAAAGTAACAAAACTTTTGTAAGACAATATTTTTACGATGATCGGCATTTGAACACCACATTGTATCTGCAAACACCCATTCAGTCTGCGCATTACACTGTCTAATGCATTGCACAATGTAAGTGGAATCAAACCGTTCTCGTGTGTTAGTGTGAAACTACGTTACTTTTCTTTGCTTCTAACAGTCTGATAGGACAAGCTAGGTTTTTTTTTAATGTAACAGTAATTAGACGGTCGAGACGCTCTCCTGATGTTAAGAGATAACACCTGTCCATGACCATTGCAGCGATACACAGAACTTTGAGTAGTAAAACAAAGTCCAGAGCATCGCTGCCTTGGCGCTCATTACTTTGAGACTAGATGGTTAGTCTCAACAGCCCAGTAATTTCGCTAGCTGCAGTACCCTTCAAACCGGAACACTGTAATGTTTACACACTACTGCTTAGCGGCAGAATATCTGGTACTGCGGTGGTACCTACCTAGACGACCTCCTGCTAAGGAAATCTACCACCAAGTGAAGTAGGTAAGAATAAGACTGCTGATCCACCCTCCACTCCTTGATAAAATACTTTATTAATTACACTAACACGGCTAATCAATCGTTTACAATAAAAAAGCAAAATGATAATTGCACATAAAAAACATGATAGGTATCATAATTCATAAATACATAGTACAATACAACTCCAAGTCAAAATTTTCTAAACACTAAATTAATAAATCCATAATAATACCAAAAGTTAAAGTCAAGCTTACATAGAAATTCTCTTTCGTCATCATTAATTTCTTTATTCTTTCCCGTTATCATCTCGGATTATTCTAGATAGGTACTTCAACTGCATACCCTCCACTCATTATGGAATAAAGAAAGTAAAAGCAAGACAGATATATTTTAGCTTATATTTTTGTTTTAGCTTTTTCACGCTTACGAAGGATACACAATTTATCTCCGGCGCGTTAGATGCCCAACTGAAATATACCCGATAAAGTTTATATATGTACCTACTAGATTAACTTTGCATCGTCGTGCGCTGCGACCCCGTCCCGTCTCCTATTAGATTAGGTACTTAGTTGTGAATGGCAAGATTAAAGCGGGATGAATTTAGCTGATAAGGTACCAAATCCGTTAGAGACGTGATAGACGCTGTTGGTGATACCACGACGGCACTGAATCAATGTCATACAGAATCCGGTTCGAGGTAGTCATTGTTGTGTATTGGATAAATGTTTTTATTAGGTTCAAAGTACGACCTACAAAGTTCTTGATAGAGTTCAAGTACAGAATTTTAAATAATTTGTTTTTATTTAAAGATATTGGAGATTTAAGCAAAATGTCCTCCGACCGTAAGAGATAATGCTTTTTCATAAGCATTACATCTGTACCCAGAAATTTGAGTTAAAAAATCTGTATTGTATGCTCACGCAATAAGGTACGCAGTCGCGTAACTATTTCGTGATTGCCCCAAGAATGGTAATAAGGCTGTTTTTTTTATTTTATTTGACCACAGCTGATCCACTGATGTTAAGTGACGGTGTGAAATAAATGAAAATGATTGACTGCCGGAATATACCACTAGGTGCATGGCGACAGATTTTCAACTTGAGGGTGGTAGCTAGCCAGTCGAGTACTAGAAAGGACCCTACCACCATGTTATGGTTTTCTTAGGATGTTTTCCTTCACCGGCAGCTCAAGCTCATCGTTGGGGTTGATCGTTGCCCATCGTTGCCCACGCCCTTCGGCGGAATCTTGTCTACTACGCCTACAATATTGAAGACGATACTGTCAGTCAGTTTGTGCGTCGAACGTCTGCTGAGTCACCGAAGACTATCAAGGAGATGGCTATCAAAGATCGGAACGTGGTAATTATGGAGGCAATGGGCCGAGAGGAGACGATTAAAATGTAATCCAGATGTAAATAGAAATAAGGATTGTGTGTATGCCTCGAGCATTCATGATCACCAGCGAAGGCTCCTTCTTGCGGCGGCGTCGTGTGTCGGGTCACTCGCTTCCCTCAGATATGGTTCAAGAGCAGGGGCGTAGCTACCGCCGTATCAATCAGCCGTATCAATTATAGGGGGCCCCCATAATACTGGGGCCCCAATATGTATAAGCAAAGTTTCGTAAGCCTTCAGGCCGCGGCAGCGACGGCTTCGTTTGATTATATGTTCGTTAACAAGTTTGTGAAAGAATAATAAACATGACCCCCGTGGAGCTATGAAACGAAAGTCTGGTAGAGGCCTCCCAACAAATCTTGATACAGGGCCCGTCTAACGCAAGCTACTTCACTGCCCTTCATTTGAGCCCCCCAACTAATTTTGATACAGGGCATCTAAGACACGCTACGCCGTTGTTCAAGAGGGCGATGACTGGCACATGCGTCATACTCGTGATCGAGTGCTGCTTGCGGGGCGCTGCTCTGCTCGCGGTATAGACACAAACTAATACTTTAACCCTAGATTAAGATTAACTTAAGTAACTTCCCTCTCCCTGTATTGAAAAAAAAAACCCACGCCCTTCATCGTGTGAAACGACCGCGCTAACCACTGCGCTATCATCGTTACAAATACGATATGAATGTTATCGTGTAGTAGGTAAGTAAGATTATGTACTTACTTCCTTATCTTAGTCTAAATGATCACCTTCCTTATTTAATTCGATTATGCCAGGGGATATCAACTTTATTTGAACATCTCTTCATTTCAACTCGATTTTAATCCAATTCCATTTGAGAAGCGATGAATGAATTGGATTAAACTTTTCGATTCATCCTTTTATTGACCGATTTCATTATGAATTCTACTTGGAGTACGGTTTCAGTTCCTCCATAATTCGTCCCTGGGGAGATTCAGCTGTTACTGAATACTTAAGACTGTCCGCACACTGGGCGCTTGCAAGGGATAATTAGTTGTGTAATTTATGACTTAACTACAAAGATAGATATATAAAACTCTTTATTGTACACATTTTTTTTATTCAGCCTCTATTGCCCCACTGCTGGGCAAAGGCCTCCCTTTGCTCCTTCCAGACTGCCCGGTTTTCGGCTTTGGCGATCCAGTGACTCTCTTGACAGTTTAGTTCGTCACACCACCTTCGTTTCGTCTGGGTCGTCCCTGAGGTCGCTTAAAACTTTAATTGGACACAAGAAATTAAAAATAATTACCACAAGTGATGACCTTATCTCTAAAAGCACGATAGAGTTATAACTTTGTATTAAACTATCGTAGTAGGTTGACTACAATATTCTGATAAAATATATCGTAAGCTCGTTGCGCAATACAATTACGGTAAATGTCCCATAAATAATCATATTAACGTTTATTTTTAAATCAGCTAACTTTCCAACACTCGCCTTCAAAAAATACATTGAACTATTGGATTATTTTCTGTCAAAAGAAAAATATTATGTTGAATATTTATGAATTCTGAGATTGCGGTACTATAATTTTTATTAATAATAATTTTATTTATTTGTGCGATTCTTATAGTACATTTGAGCTACTGTTGTGACATCCACCAAGAAACTATATTATAGTCAGGTATCGTATCTGACGATTATAAATTTACAAATTTTATTGAATTTTATTTTATATATTTTCTTTTAGTTTATTTGAAATATGATTTATTCTATTCTATTTTGTTTCATATTAACATGCAAAACTGGATTTGCATTGCAAACAGTCATAATTATCAATTTAAGTTCTTAAAGTTCTCTTGGTTGTAGATTTCCTTAGCGAGATCTTCTAAGTAGGTATCACCGTAGTACCAGATATTCAGCCGCCAAGCTGTAGTGTGTAAACATTACTATTTTCAAGTTTGAAGTACAGTACAGCAGCTGGCGAAATTACAGGACTTTCGAGACTAACCATCAAAAGTTTCAAAGTAATGAGCGCCAAAGCAGCGATGCCCTGGACTTTGTTTTGTTACTCAAAATTCTGTCTGCTATAGTTATTAACAGGCGTTATCTCTTACCATTAGGAGAGCGTTTCGTTTGTCTCATTAAATTAACATAAATATTACTTTGTTTCTAGTTTCGTCGAAGTCAATACCTATAGAATACATTAGCAAGGAGATTGTCGCCCACGCTCGAGTACCGAGTGTGGGGCAAGCCTTAGTCAAAGCTTTTAGTGGCCATTAACTAAATAAGAGGTATTCACAATGTTTAAGAGTTCTAAAGCAGCCCGCACGGAACGATGTAACGTTGATACTTTGTCGTAGGAGTGATTACACTGTTATGGGGGTAATTTAAAAAGGGTATAAAACTGCAAATGTGGGGCTCGATTCTGTTAAACAGAGAAAACATTGACAAAGAATAAAAATATGCAAACGAGATGCTTGTTTTATGATAAGCCGTAGAACCCGGATTCCCAAAATATTACTTTTCTTAACAGTTGGCTGTGCGAATGCCAAAGTACCCGAAGTAGTTTCGTTTTTTGTTTGGATTCCTAATTGAGCTGGTTAGCTGGCATTTTCAGAAGGGTAAGACCGAAGTCCACCACGCTGGATTCGTGCAGGATGGTAGGTACACTTCACACTCCTGGAAAACTTTTTTAAGAACTCTTGGACATGTAGAGTTTCCTCACGATGTTTTCCTTCACCGTTCAGCGGCAATACAGACAGAAATAACAGAGTTCCTTGCCAAGGGATTCGAACCCAGGACCTCCGGATTAAAAACCAGACAAAAAACAGTTCGCTTTTACTCCTGCCGGGATTGCTGTCCCAATTTTCATAACGTTTAGGCAATACATATACGTAAATGTCGTAAATTGAAATGTTTGTACCTAAGTTCTAAATCCAGCGCTGCAATCTTTGAGTATCTTTGTTCGACGGAGGCAAAGCGCGCTTTGTTATTGTGCGTTCGACATCGAATCGCGCATAATTAATAGGTACCCAACTCTGCTGATTCAACGTAATGGACTCGAGTTCATCACCTTGCTCAGTTTCCTGCACATTATGTTCTCCAGTTTCCAGCTGAATTCGAGTAAATAATTGCAATTATTTACTTGTTTGTTACAGTAATTACACACGTACGGATAACATTACTTTTTGAATTTTATATGTACCTGAAAGTGCCCAAAATGTTGCGGCATCTGTTTTTACCCGACTAAAAAAGGGAGGGTTATGTTTGTAGCAATCTATGTTGGCACCTAACGGTGTGGTCCGGCAGCCACAACCACACAAGCCATAATATGTTCATACTACTCATATTTTTACAAACGAAATACCAACATATCAAGTTGAAAATCTGCCGCCAAGCATCTAACGGTGTGTTCCGGCAGCCTCACTTGAGAGCCAGTTCCATTCCTGGCTAGGTGTACTTTACCATCTTCGACCACACCGTCACTTAACATCAGGTGAGTTGTGGTCAAAACCTAGCCTGCCAGCAATAAAAAAAAAACTATCGGCGCGTCTTAACATTCCGTGTCATAATAATATGACTTCACAAACAAATCAATATGGAGAACTTAATAACCTGAATACGCAAGTCAAACAATATTTTCAGACGAATACGTCGAGTTTGGTAAGAAATGAATGTGCGCATTTCCAAATGTACTTATTGAGCCAGTAAAAAAAGTCGCTTCCCACCCGTGCCGTCTGTACGCTTAGATCTCATGGATTTTAATGCGGCTTCCATCAATAGACAGAGTGATTCAAGAGGAAGGTTTATAATACATGCATAGGTATGCACTACATTAGTATCTACATTGCACTCGGACGAAGCCGGGGCGGATCGCTAGTTTTAAATAATATAATTTATTATTAATTTATTTTATATCACTTAACATCAGGTGAGACGGCGGTCAAACGTAAGCTTCTATAATAAAAAAATAAAAAAAAATTACGGACAAAACGTCTCGTCATGAAAGGCCATGTTATATACATGCGGTATGAAATATACAGATCTCGCATAAAGTCAGTCCCAAAAAGACGTATAGATAGATGATCATCAGCCATAGGACGTCCACTGCTGGACATAGGCCTCCTCCGGGGGGTTTTGCCAATACTCGCCACACTTGGCAGGCGGGTTGGCGAGCGCAGTTAGGTGTGATTGTTCAAGGAAGACGCTGCTACCTATATTCCGGATTACATCCCTTAGCCGTCTCTTACGGCAACCACGGGTAGAGAGGTTGGGGTACTATTCTTACCCCGGCACAACCACGACAATGATGATATAACATCATAAAACATCGCACAATTAGTCAATGTTGTGTCGGTATCGATCGTTTAGTTTTGCGCCATACGTCCTAATAAGTTACAATAAAAAATGTGTCGTGACGTAAGGAACATGAAATACATGGTGTTTTTCTTTTTATGCTAAGAATTAATGTGACGAACGAAACGCTCTTCTTATTGTATGAAATAACGCCTGCCTATAACCAATGTAGTGGTAAACCGAACTATAATAAAAAAAAATTAGTAACATCAATTAATTAACTTACAAATAAATTATCTAATGACTGTTTAAAAATGTAATTATAATGCTCATATATATACGAGTACATAGTTTTGAAATGTGATACACCATCATCATCAGCCACAGGACGTCCACTGCTGGACATAGGCCTCCTCCTGGGAGGGTTTTGCCAATACTCGCCACGCTAGGCAGGCGCGTTGGCGAGCGCAGTTAGGTGCGATTGTTCAAGGAAGACGCTGCTGCCCATCTTCCGGATTACATCCCTTAGCCGACTCTTACGGCAACCACGGGTGTGTACTAAGGGTGGGGTACTATTCTTTCGCCGGCACGACCACGGCAAATTGACACATTTTCCAGATACCATTTTTTGGTCAATATATAAATAGGTATAATTATTATATGCCAAAATGGGCGCAGTACGTTTTCCTCTTAAATAAGATAACGCTGATGATTTGAAAATAAATAAATAAATTAATTAATTTAAAGTTTATAATTCTTCCAATTACAAAACAGCAAGTTTAAACTCGATCTGGCCTGTGGACATGCTAACACCCATTTCCCTAGAAAACAACTGATAATTTTCAAACAGCTGATCAGATTTTCTTAAATCATAGCTAAGAATAGTAACTATAGACCAAGTCATTTAAAAAAAAAAACAATATTGGTTCAACTGGTATTGGTTAATTTGTAACAACCCTCTGTGTCTGTCTGTCTGTGTTTCTTCTCATTGTGAGCTAAGACCATTCCACCACGCTGGCTAAGTGGAGATTAGCAGATTTCACACATCTTTGAGAACATTGCGAACTCACAGATATTCAGTATTCTCACGATGTTTTTCTTCAGCATTTTAAACTACGAGCAATTAATAGACATAATTGATTTTTTTAACAAAACTTTGTTTACTTTGATGTTAACGGTGATCGAAGATGTAAACACACCTGGCCTGGAATGAAACTGGCTCTCAATCGAGGCTGCCAGAACACACCGTTAGCTGCTTGGCGACAGAATTGTACCTCGAGGGTGGTAGCTAGCCAGCCGAATACTAGAAAATACCCTACCACTACGCTATGGTTTCATCACGATGTTTTCCTTCACCAGCAGCACAAGCACATTGTACGGGTTTGAACCCACGCCCTTCGGCATGTAAACCGTCCACGCTAACCACTGGGCTATCATTAGGCTGGCTATTTTAATAAAACCGTTAGGTATTGCTAGGTAAGTATATATTTTTTTAAAAACAATTAAAATAATTAGTTTTCAATGAGGTTATTATAAAAAATATGTAACGGAATCCGGTCACTCTTTTTCAATAAGTATAAATGCTAGTACGTCACAACATTCAGCAATAAAACGCAATACATTCATATTTCAGCAACTCTATAATAGCTAACATTATTTTCATCAAAGGAACATGAATTGTAACGATCTATATCGATCGGGTCAAGTTAACAGGTGGAGTGCTGGAATTGTTTAGCTATATTTAATACTCGCAACATAGAAAGGAATGCTTTTTAAAGTTTGTGAAATTGGAATTATTTTTATCTGTGGACTATTTATGACGTTTCATCAGAAGTGCGAAACATTTTCTCGGAATGCTTGGATTTTTTTGTTTATTGCTTTATGTTTAGTTTTACACTTCACACATGGCCGGGTGGCCTCTATTTACTACAGTAGACTAAATAAAGAACTGTTTAAACAAAGAAAACGTTTAAGCTTCATCCGAATCTCAAGTGCAAATCCCGATACGAATCGTAAAAACGAGTCCATTACTAAAGAGCAATAAAATCTAACGACCATCGTATCGCTAGTGCTAGTATACAAACAAACGGACATGCAAACAAACCCTGTATGGAGTCGGACTATTAACGGCACATTGGATTGTCGAAACGTGACGGCTTATGAGATTATCGCCATTAATACGGACCTTATCTCCTGAGACGACGGACGCCGGCTGCGAACGCGCGAACAGCACACACGTGATAAGCACTAGAGTAAACGGTCGGTAAGGAGAGATTTCTTTAATGAACGATTGATTTTTGTTGTTTGTGCACGCGGTAGCGTAAGTAGGCGTGCTTGACGTGACCGCCGCAGCGCCTGATCGCGGACTGGTGGCCGACGCGACGCGACGCCGGCCGCGGCGCGAGGCGCGCTCCACGCATGCGCCGCAAGGTCATGCGCGCGCCGCGCGTATACACAATTTGTTTACACCAGTGTGGCCACACCAGTAATGCCGCGCCCACACATTGCTCATACTTACAACCATTATAAATGCCAATCAAAGATCTGAAAATGCACAATTTTTTTTTGAAATCAGTGTTTATGTCTTCCAAGGCATTCCCAATTTTACGCCCATCATGTTTCTTACTAGTTCTTACTAGTAATTAAAGTGGCGTAGGAACCTTACACACCATTGCTCCCACGCAACGCATCGCGTGCTAATTTCTACATTCATCAGTCACCCCCATACAATTGTTTTGTACCTAGAAATAAGTCAATGAATAACTGTGGGTGCGCTTAGTAGAATGAGGGTCATTACACTCCTAATTGTGAATAACTTTTACTACTGAAATTGCGAAAAACCAGCTACGCCTTACATTTGACCTAGGGTCAACGAACTAAGTATATAATTTTATAGTTATTACCAAAGATTACCAAAATGCTCTGTAAAAATGGAAAATGGTTAAGGTTCACGAAAAACAGACAAACATGTGTCCACGCAAACTCTAGCTCTATTCAAGCACCAGATGCTTTACGCTATTTAGTTTTCGCAACGAACGATGTATCGCGCAGACATCGGAATTCAGACATGAGTGATGTTTAGATGAAGAACATGCTGTTTTGTTTATTATATCTCACTTAGGTACAAATATATATCTATATGTATATATATCTAGTTATGTCTAAGTGTAGACACATAGATTTATACATACTTGCTAACGTTCGTGATTGGAACAATTTAGGATTTAAGAGCCTTACGGCACACCCTGGACACTCGACTGGAACTCCTTCTAATACCTTTAAACGAGCAATTGTTGTATATATGTGTATATATATATATATATTCTGAATCTCGGAAACGGCTCAAACGATTTTCATGAAATTTAGTATGCAGGGAGTTTCGGGGCCGATAAATCGATCTAGCTAGGTTTCGTTTTTAAAAAACGTCGTTTTATTCGTGTTTTTAGCCGAGAAAAGCTCGGTCATCCAGGTACTGTTAGTAAGGAGTCACAAACGGTGCGTGCTAACCACCTATTACACAAGACAGAAGTCGTGTTTGTACACACGCAATTAAATTGTGTGTACGCAGCGTCTAAGGTTGTCAATATCTGAATAGTAAGGTAAGTCGACATGCGTGTGAGAGAGACAGTTGCGAAATAAATTTATGAAAACGAAAAATCCTTTGTTATTTTAAATAATCGAATAATTACTTTATTTTAATTGTTTCTTGCATTATGTGACCTACTTATTTAATTTACATAAATGTTTCGTATGTAGGTACGAAAAGGAAGTACTTAGCTACATAAAGAATGTAATGTAATGTAATAATTTCCGAATTAGACCTGTTTTTACAAACTGTCCCACTGCTGGGCGCTGGAAAATCTGCCGCCAAGCATCTAACGGTGTGTTCCGGCAGCCTCACTTGAGAGCCAACCCAGCTCCTTAAAATACCGGAGCGAGACTGGGCTGCTGGCATAGTAGCTGCAGTGGGTGAGATGGAGGTGGATAAACTTGGGATGTACTAAGGCACCATTTCAGAGTTGGGCCTTTTTTTAATGTTACAGTTGGCAATCAAGCAGACAGGTTGCCTGATGGTTAGTAATCACCGTCGCCCATGGATACCTGCAACACTAGCGGCACTACAAATACGTTGCCGACCTATTAAGACTCTATTAACACGACATTTGAAGAGCTCAAGGAGTTACAACTCCGCGGGAATACGGAAGAAGGAAGGTCATTCCACAATTTGTATGGCAATAAGGTCGCTTAAATCGCACAGAGTGCGGTTTCCATAAGTGGATGAGCATTCAGACGACGGCTAGTGCGGTGATGGAACCGTGACGCCAGAATAAGATCGAAACCATATAGTGAAACCTATTAATAAACAGGAGAATGACCCCATTTTCGCTTTATACATTTCAACCTTATAACGCTGTTGGTATAGGTAAGTAGTATATATAGGCTGATTTTTGAACATTAGCAATATCCAAAGACATGTTAGTAGTCATATGAAACGTATATAGAAATGAAATCGAAACAAATACAAAAAAAAACTAAGAAAACCTCGGTTAAAGTTTTTCCCAAGACTCTAGAATGTATGGATAGCGCGCAGCTTTACGCGCCGAGCTAGATCAAGACATAACTACCATACGTTGACTACGCAATAACTGTTATCTAATCTGCAACCGCGCGCGACTACCATGTCATTTTCGGTGCGCGTGATTCGAGTGTCCGTATTTTTGTGTTTGCTCAGGATAATTAGGTCAAATATTAACCACCTATGTTTTAATTATTTGGAACAAAGTTTTATTTTTATTTCGAGTACTGAACCCCCTGTAACAATATTGCTGATGTTCAAACTTTCACAAAAGGGTAAAGGGTTCTAATTAAAATACATGAAAATATAAAAAGAATAAGTTTAATGACCAACAAGAAAAATAAAATAAAACAAAAAAAGTAACCAAAAACACTCGCGTGCCTTCTAAGCACTTATTAAAATATTCATCTACTATAAAATAATATATGTATATAAGTAAATATAATTAACAAAGTATGACGCTTCACCTTCGATTGATAAGCTTTGAATCATCAATTAGTATTATCTTTGTTATACTATATTTACATAATTCCAACAAAGTTAATAAGTCTTCAAAGTGTATTATGACGAGATCATGATAAATACTTAGCACTTAACCGTTACAATGTAAATAAGTTCACTGGATATTTACCTTAATACATTTTTTTAAACACCGTGTAAATACTTCTCGATTTAAAAAAATCCGTATAACAATAAAATATATAGATGTACGAAAAACTAAATCTAAAGAAACTTAACCTGATCGGACAAATGCAAAACGTAACCTAAGAGATATGAAAAAAAAAGTAATAAACCAGAACCTTAACATTGTTTTATGTCAAAAACGTAATTTTATAGACAAATAATCGAACCAATAGTATAAGGGCGAAAGTTTGTGAGTGTGTTTGTTACTTCTTCATGCCCAAACGGCTTACACTCTGGATTGACACAAGCTACTTTTTATCCCAAAAAAATATAATTTATGTAAAACAGCGAGGCACAGCTAATAATTAAATAAAAGACAATACTTAACGATTTATAAACCACGTAATTATAGTTTAAATTTCAAGTGTGGACATGCTTTAAATAAACTAACTTTGTTTCATAATACATTGTCTGTATGTTTATTTGCAACTTTTAACGCTTTATATAGATAGGTAGGACACAATCTTCGAAATGCCGTTTATGAGAAACTAGTTGCGCCCCGCGGTGTTACTCGCTACATTTTTTCGGGATAAAAGTAACCTGTGTGTTAATCCAGGGTGTCAGCTGCCTCCATATCAAATTTCATCAAAATTGGTCAAGCCGTTTGAGCGTGAAGAGGTAACAAATACACTCGCAAACTTTCGCCTTTATAATATTAGTGTACTTTTTCTGATTCACTGATAAATAAGTAGTAGTTAAAAAAATATCCGCTAGATTTTATTGGTTGGTTAAACACTGATAAGTTTACACTAAAAATAACTTGAAAAGATTTAACTTTTCACTCGGTAAATTCCTTAATTATTTAAAGTCAAAGTTTGTACTATTTGTTCATTTGCTATTTATAGCACGAAAGTACATTATTTTATATTAAATCTAATTATTTCAGTTCTGTTATTTTTAACAATTTAGACCCGTGGGTTAGGAACCAGAAATATCTTAAAATAAGTGTAGCATATATACAGACAACATTTTGATTTGTTGTACTTAACGTATGTTATAAATAAAAAAGTTACACTATTTTGATTTAACTACTAAAAAAAAAAAACATAAAAAAAACAAAGTTATACTTTTACCCTTCGATTAGAAATCCATGGCACCTTAAAAAATAATTAAAAGTCAATATTAGCAAAAGCCAATAATGTAACAAAAACAAATGGGAATTTATCCTTATAAAAAAGATCGTTGTAAAAATTCAGGAATGTAAATAAAATACTAAACAATCAACGGCCCGCGAATGACGTTTCTAAAACTTAGTTAGCCAACTAGAATCTTTAGTAAATTAAGTTTAACATATTTTTATTCTTCAGGTGCTTCCTAGTCGGGATGTCTATCTCATGCTGGTCCAGGCAATGCCTCTTCAACTCCAAATACTTCCTAAACTTAGCTCCGCAAACCAGACAATCCACAATCATCTTCCTGATGTTATGGACCATCCATTCGTGATCCCATTTATGTTTCAAAGTCTTGAAACCTTCGTCACAAAACCTGCAAGCAAACTTCGAGGTGGGTGGTTTGTTGTGGACGCTCTTTATATGCCTTTTCAACATCGATTCGAAGTGGAAGATCCGATTGCACGCTTTGCACTGCAATGGTTTGTTTCTGTTGTGCAAGTCGATGTGTCTTGCTATCATTATTTTAGAGTTGAATTTCCTGTGGCACAAGTCGCATTGAAAGTAGGAAATGCCGTGGATTTTCTTGTGCTTGGAGAAGTTGCTGGAATCGCTAAACGTCTTGTCGCAGAAGGTGCACTTGTAAATGGTGAGTTTGGCGTGCTCGCGAAGATGGGCTTTGTATTTGTCGATAGTATTGAAGGATTCCATTTGGCATATCTGCAACGTGGAACAATATGAATGGTAAATTGTAATTATGTACAAGTATAAATTTACAATCAAAAAAACCGAATCCATGCCCCTAAAGCTCGGACACGGCTAGAATTTTGGTATTATGGTTAAAAAAATCAAACTATTTAACCGATTTTTAATGTAATATCTATGTAGCCAATCTGAAAGTATATCATTTAAAATAAAAATATATATAAAACAAACTATGCATCCCTATAAAATCTGAGGAT
Source organism: Biston stratarius (assembly GCA_950106695.1). Taxonomy (NCBI): domain Eukaryota; kingdom Metazoa; phylum Arthropoda; class Insecta; order Lepidoptera; family Geometridae; genus Biston; species Biston stratarius. The sequence continues at coordinate 26,810,395 of OX467106.1, forward strand.
CGCCCTCGATTTTTCTGAGATCCCATCATCAGATCCTGACTTGGTGCCAATAGGACCACCTGGGAAGTATACCTTTTTAAACAAAAAATAATTTGTTGAATCGGACTAGGCGCATTGGAGTAATCTGGGAACATTAAAAAAAGAGATTCCGACGAATTGAGAACCTCCTCCCTTTTTTTAAGTCGGTAAAAAAGATTTTAATTTATTTTCCGTACTATTTAGATTTGGATTTTATAAGGAGAACGTGCTAAAGGGGCGGTCATGTAGACTGCATCTTCGCTTAACATTAACACAGCAATCAAGCGCAAGCATATTTCAATTTAAAAATAAAAGGTTATGTCATTGAGAATGACATACATACCTCACAGGTAATGTTGAGGGTGCCATTCTTGCTGCTGACTGCCTTTGCCAGGGTCGACTTGACGATGTGTTCTATGAGGTGGCGCTTCAAGTCCCCGATGCGATCAAACGACTTGGAGCACACTTGGCAAGTCTTAAAACAACGGATAAACAATTAACGAAGCAAGACTTTAGGCGATGAGATGTAATGAGCGCCAATGAAGAACTCTTTATTGTGCACACCAGAAATAGATAAAAACACGGACAAGTGCGAATCAGACTTACCCACCGAGGGTTCCGTACAAACTAGTAGGTATGATAAATAGTTCGGGAACAGAGTGTTGAAGTTTTCTTCGAGCTTTTCCATGTGTTGAATTTTTTGTGATTAAATTAAAAATTAACAGTTTTCGGATTTTTCCTTTATATGTAAGACAATGCTTCTTGCCAAATTTCATAGTTCTAGGTCAACGAGAGGTACCCTATAGGTTTTGATTCCCTTATGAGTGACGAAATATGCGGTTTTTTCGACATTGCAAGGGACTACAGATCCGCGTATATGGTTTAAATTTCAACTCGATATCTCCAAGCGTTCCCGAGATAGAAGGTGTTGACATGCGGACAGACGGACAACAAAGTGATCCTATAAGGGTTCCGTTTTTTTTTCTTTTGAGATACGGAACCCTAAAAAGAATAAATGTACAATATACATAATATATTTTTTATGAAAATGAAGATACATTGATTTGTACAACCATGATTTGTACAACCATGAGTTGTATAAGCATATTCGTATGCTACGAAAGTCTCGTCATATTTTATCGCAAAGGGTGTATAAAATTAAATTGAGTCGATGATGAAGTTTGTATAAAAAAATAGTTCTTTCAAGCTCGTTTAGACTACAATACAATCAGGTAATAGTTTAAATGTCAATTTCTTCTTGACTTAAATAAGACAGTTTTAGATATCTGTGTAGTACGTACACACACATACGGATGCCAGACGTCGACGTATAATACAAAAATAAAACAAAAGGCGACGCCTTTTGACACGATACATGACATGAAAAGAGTGTATTGAAAATAAGAATACAAAAAGTAAAAAGGAAACATAAGATGGAAAACGAAAGTTATAGACAACAATGTGCTCTAAAAAAGAAGTGGCGGTGTACAGACAAATAGACGACAAAGTCTAAAATGTGAAAAAAAAACTGTTTCACAGATGAGATTAACATGGAAATAAATTATAAAAATACAGAAGCAGAGATGAAAGAGGCAAATAAAATTCCAAAAAAAAAAACAACTTTTTTTTAAATGACATATATACCTATTATACAGACAAAATCATGAGAAGGACCGATAGGAAAAAAGACGAAAAGAGGAAAATGAAATCAGAAATTAGAAACATTTATTGTAGAACCGCGCAACAGTAAGATCTTATGAATATTATCAGATATTATCAGAATGTGGATAGAATACATAAAAGCAATAGCGGGAAGTGAATGGAGAACTATAGAAAAAGACAGAGAGATCTGGAACAAGCTGGAGAAGGCCTATATACCTGAGTTAGTAGTTAGTCAGCTGAGTACTAGACACTACCTTACCACCATGCTATGGTTTCCTCATGATATTTTCTTTCAGCTCAAGCTCACTGTTGAGATTTGAACCCACGCCCTCTGACGTGTAAACCGATCGCGCTAAACATTAAGCTATCATCGCTACAAAACCTGACTTGATTTTATTAGAAGCTTCTACGGTTTTGGAATAAGATACTAAAAACATGTTTCACCACACTGTTACCTATAATCGTACATACAATGCATGATATTAAAACTGACGTATGAATAGAGAAATTCAATGTTTTGTGAAATAAATGGCGCCCTTGCGAAACCTTATTTATAAGAAAGAATTATTATAATGAATACAATAAAATAAAAAATGGATGAAAATGGTGAATCATAAGCAAAGCGAGAAGAAATGTTTGCTCAAAGCGGTCTTAATAGTGAATGGCTTGTCAGAAAAACTAGCAAGCAAACAAACTAGGCGTATAACCAAACGGCAAATATTTACCTAAAATGGCCGAATTAGACGCACCGTGACCGCTTAATCAGCCCCTATGACGCTAACAAATAAGAAAAATATTGTTATTTTTACACACAAACATAACCTAGTGAACTGAACAATCTAATTAGAAAATCCAGTATATTTTTTGATTAAAAAAATTTAAAATTTTAGTCACCATTTCCTACCAAATTTACGTCACCAAGTCTTTAATTATTTTACTTGCTAAATATTATCTAGGTTACATAATGTCATTTAGACAATGATTTAATAATTTCTACCGCAAAGTAGTAGTGTGCAAACAATACTGTACCAAATTCTACAGTCAGGTACAGTACTAGTTTTAAAATGTTTCAGTGTGAAAGGTTGTAGCTAGTGAAGTTACAAGGCTAATGAGAATCACCATCGAAAGTCTCAAAATAATGAGCGCCAATGCATAGATGCTAAAAAAAAAAATAGTATTATACATAATTATATTACACTACCTAGATATTAGTTTCAAATGAATAAGTAGTCTTTCGACTACTTTTTTACTTAATTTATTTATCAGAGGGAATATTTTTTTATTTATTTTCTTACCCTGTTTGTTCTCGCATGTTTCTTCGCAGCTTTAGAATTTGCCAGGAATATTTTGTTGGACATAACCTTTGCTATCACATAATCGGCTCTCTTTACTCGCTCGTCTTGATCATAATTACCCATCATTTGATTTGGCTTTTTTTTCTGTGTTTCTGTAGTTTTATCATTTATTTCCATTTTATTCTCCTCTGTTTCAACATTTTCGTTTATTTGTCTGTTTTCATTCTCTTCTCGTGTTTCATTTTTATTCTCGTCTATTTCTCTATTTTCATTTCCCGCCATCTCTACATCCTCATTCATTTCTCCAGACATTTCAGTCTTCAATTCACATTCTGTTGTTATTAGATCTTGTTGAAAATTCTCACTGATGTCTAGGAATGAGTCACCAATTTCAGTATCGCTTGACTCTTTGGAGATTTTAAGCTGTGCACTAATGGCATCACTATCGTCTCGATCATTATGATGATTATCACGTTGACCATTACGATCATCCTTGTCATTATTATCTACACGACCATGTTCGATAGCATAATCGTTATTATTTCGATCGCCGTTAATAGCGTAATCTACGATATGATCGTCGTGGGAATCATTACGTATGGACGGAGAATTGGCTATAAAGTAGAAGCCTTCATGTTGGCACATATATTTAGAATGTGTCTTCATATGTGTTCTGTAAGATCCGATTGAGGAATAAGATCTACAGCAATATGAGCAGGGGAACTTGCGACTATGGATCTTCATGTGAATTTTCAAGTTTATCTTCGAAGCGTAAACTTTGTGGCACTTTGGACATTCTAGATCTGGGTCTCCATGACCTAAACAGTGTACTTGGTATTTGTGTTTGTTCGAGAATTTTCTGCCACAGGCCGAGCAAGACAAGGATTTCGTTTTCATGAATTTGTAGGTAGTGTGGTTTCCGACCATGTGTTTGCGGAACTCGGAGATTTGGTCAAATATTTGTTTGCATTTGTCGCATTGGTATTTTTTCTTATAGGGTGTGGAAGATTGGCCGTCATCTGAAAATGAAAATGTTAACTGTTTCTATACAGTTTCATAAAGTCGGGGTACACTGAACCGAAAAGTGATAAATGTATACATCATTACGAACAACTTTTACTATGGACACAAATATAAATACACAAAAACAAAAATTTGGTATTAGACTAACATTCCTCTCCCCAAATTGTAAAAAAAAATATGTAATTCTAAGTTAACAAAGGTCACGGAACCCAGTGTCTGTGGAGAGTAATTTTAAATAATAAAAAAAAAGAATCATCAAATTCGGTTTACCCAGTTCTGAGGTAACAAACATTTAAAAAAAACATTCGAATCGAGATCCTCTTCCTTATTTGAAGTCGGTTAAAAATATTCTAAAAATAGTTAATATGCTAGGGGACAGCATACTAATCGATACAAATTTGTTTATTTATGCACATTTATATACTAACCAATAACAACTTCATGGTCCACTTCTATAGCCGAGCACTTGACCATAGGATCTGTGTACAGTATGTTCTGGATTGTCTGGCCCGAAGTAGAATCATCTCCGAGAAACAATATGGTCTTGCGCTGCTTCGATGTGGACTGAATGTCTGTTGACATCAACTGAAATAATTATAGTTAAATAGTATTCAATTGTTTATTTTATCTTTTTATATTATAAATAACAACAAGATATATGTTTGAGAACTAAAACTCAGCTACTTTATAATGCCACCCTCCATTTTCACTACAACTTATACTACATATTTTACTATGAAATACATCACTAGCTAGCTCCCCGGCCTAAGGACCCCCCAGCCTAGAGGCCCCGCCAGTCTAAGTCCCCATCCATCCAGCTACCCCTGCCACCTCTGAGGGCAGGCGGAAATAGGAGTATAGAAACAAGTAAAAGTTTAACAACAAAAAAGCTTACTCCATTTGGTTTTCACATGGATGCCATTGTCAGAACTAAACCAAATTTAAATGGGAAAGCTTTATAAAAAAAAACATCAAAATCAATTTACCCAGTAGAAAGTTCTAAGGTAAAAAGGTAAAAAAAAAAAATTGCAGCCAAATTGAGAAGTTCCTCCTCTTTGGAAGTTGGTTAAAAAAATTAACATATTATAAGAGCATATTATTATACACCGCGTTGATGTTTATTCATAATAATGAGAGTCTATTAAACTTATAATTTCTATACCTGTTCTAATGAATTTTATTTGCAAAATTTCCAAAATAGCTTCGGTATGAGGGGCCCTAAATTGTCAAGTGCCTAGAGACCCTGGGATTCTGAAACCGGGCTTGCCTACCAAATTTCATCAAAATTGATCCAGCCATTTGAGCGTGAAGAAGTAACAAACATACACACAAATTTTCACCATATTATCGTGATGTGATTTTAAATGTCAAAAATGGTAAATGGTAATTGAAAGAAAAGAAAGAAAGAAAGAATATAATTTTATTTTGTACATAACACCAAAAAAAAAACATAAAACAAACAAAGGACTAACAGTTACATACAAAATAGGACTCACCTCAGCATAATGCTGGCCATACTAGGTGGTATGACCAGCGCTGGTGGTGAATGTTTTTAATGTGTCAATAGAGAGTGTACTAAGCCCAAATGGGGTCAATGTGCTTATTATTATAAACAACTATTACTATGAACAGAATTTTGGAACCATGAAAAGAAATCTGCTGCTTCATAAATTTTGTCGTAAATAAAACTTTTACCATAAAACAGCTGATTTCTTTACCACAACTTCAGAGCTATATCCATTGTTAAAATTATTCATAATAATAAGTGCCATGCCCCGGGTTTCGACTTAGGGACTCCCAAGCTTATATCCCTGTATATGTATATAAAAGTGTGTATGTTCCCAAAAACGGTGTGACCTATATGAAATTTTCAGACAATCTTCAGATTAGCTAGCGGGTGATCCTGTGAATTTGGTGATGAACGGACCAATAATCTTTTTTTTTTTGTAAGTAACCGTGCGAATCCTTTGCTGGCCGCTAGTATGTTATAGAAGCATATTGGATAAACCATGACCTCGTATACGTAAAGACATAACGTGTAGACAGCTTTATTAGAAAAAATATTTATTAACAACACAGAACAAGAAACAATTAAGATAAAGATTTTGTTTATAACACAAAATGTGTGCCCTGGGTCAAATAGTCAATGAATATCTGTATAATCTTTGTCTTGTCTTATTAATTTCTTTAATTAGCCTACTTTTTTTGTATGATTGATTAGCTTGATGTTTGATCGCAGCTCACCTGATGTTAAGTAACAGTGTGGTCAAAGATGGTAAAGCACACCAAGCCTGGAATGGAAGTAGCTTTCAACGGACGCTGCCAAAACACACCTTTAGGTACTTGGTGGCAGGTTTTCAACTAGAGGGTGGTACCTAGCCAGCTGAGTACTAGAAAGTACCCTACCACCATGCTATGATTTCCTCACAATGTTTAACTTCACCGGCAGCTCTAATTGTTAGGGTATGAACCCACACCCTTCAGCATGTGAACTGGCCACGCTAACCACTGAGCTGTCATCGCTATTTTGACTTTTAAGTGTAATCATATTGTAAATTAATAGTGATGTGAGTATACAGGCCAGTCATATACATACATAATTATAGATATAGGGGTCAAATTATTTATTTATTGTAGTTTTGTTTATCATTGGGATTCAATTGTTTTTTTAGTATATTATACAGGCTCGCATTTGACCACCTTCTCGTCTGATGTTAAGCGAGGATGCTGTTGTGGAGCACGCTTGCCTAGAAGAAACCGATTCACTTGCAACTTGAAGGCACCCAGATTGTATCTATCAGGGAACACCCACTCGGGTAGCAAATTGCATTGTTTAGCTATTCGTACAATGAAAGTAGATTCAAACTATTTATTTATTGTATTATTTTCTCCCTTAAGTCTAATAAAAATGCTTTTCCCGGGTGACCTAGACACTAGGTCTAGTGATATCTAGACTTTACTAGGAAATAGATCTCCTTTACAGATCATTTAGATAGGTACTACCACAACATTAGATATTCTATGACCCAGCAGTAGTGTATAAACATCACTATTCATGGTCAAATGTTACTACAGCTAGTAACAGTATTGAGACTAACCATTGAATGTCTTTAAATAGTGAGAAACAAATTAGTTTATCCTTAAGCTTTGATTTTCTTTTAAAGTTGTTGTGCAATGGTTATAATCAGGTGTTACAGAGTTTTGTTACTTTTTACTATTAATTTTGCATGAAAATAAACAACATATGAAAATTTTCAGTATATGAAATCACATAAAATTACCTGTTTTAATGCATCATCATCCCTTTCAGTGCCAGCAAAGTTATTCTTCTCTATTCTTTGATTTGTTTTCTTATTCTTCAGAGATAGTTGAGATAGGAGCATCTCACTCTCCGACTCGGCTTCTTCATAGAAAATATTTGGAGAGTCTTGTTGAATTTGTATCTCCTGTATCTTTTTCAACTTATCTTGCTCAAGATCATTGTTCAGAGACTGGTGGTCATAGTTGATGACATTCTGTGTGATAAATGTGTTATGTTGTTGGACAGTAATGCAGCCAGAGCTTTCTAGAACAGAATAGGTTTGCTGTGCCGATGTGTCATAGTGATTGTACACATATGGGCTTCTAGATGGATCTATCCACACTTGTGACTGGTTGTAGGGCTGAGCTGGTACTGTATTAACGTCAGATAATATGACCGGCATCTGACTTATGTCCTCACAATCTATTGATGCGTTGGACGAGTTTTCTTGTTCATCGTTATGTGTTTCACTTGGATATATGTGGATATTGCAAGATTCAACAAGCTTTACATTGCAAAAACCCGAATAAATACAAGTTTCATTACCTTCCGTGTCTGGTGATGTTATGGACAGATCGATGAATACATTTTCAGACATGTCACAGTTCATTTCAAGTTTTGTACACTGTTTCGGGATAAAGAGGATCGGAACGACCTCTTGGAGGCCCATGGCTATATTTTCCTGGTCCATTATGAAGGATTAACGCTACAAAACAAATGAAAAACGTAGTGTGTTTTCCAGAAACAACCTTAGGAATACGATGATTTGAGGATTGACGGTAAAAAATGTTTTTTCGAGTAATTATAGAAAAGCAAAGTAACTTACCACGTGCGTAGGAGTTGGCACGGAAAGAAAAAGGCAGAATAAGGTATGAATGGCACTTCCATGGCAATTTTTCATATCTACCCTCGGTTAACATGATTATTTTCAATGTAGGTATTTCAACTATCATTTGTTTAGTTACCATCATATCTTTTAAGTAAACAAAAAGAAATGTCATGTAAAGTCACTGTCAAAGTGATATGGCAGTTGCCCAAAACATTTTTAACTTACGAAAAATAATTTTGTTTCTATTTCTCCCGACTTTGCTCTCGAGCGGCACAATTATAACAAGTTAAATAAAGCCTTTTATCAAAACAAATATGACTTTTAAATATGCCGTAATTAATTGAATTAGTTTGCCTTTGAACCATCTTTCTTGGGAGCATTAAGGGTATGGCTGGTTTTATTTTCCTTCACAATCCTTTGTTTTTCCTAACTATTCAGTTGTTTTGTTTGCACAGTCTATTAGTGCCCAATATTCACCTTCAGGCCACTTGTATGTCTTTGTATATTATATTCATTAGCATGAATTTTTCTGTGGCGCTCCTAAATTTCCGCGACTGCTTTTTACTGGTGACAGATTTTCCATTGTTATCAAGGCCCTTGAGGTCGAGGGACCTGACTGGGGCTCAAATTAGAAAGCTTTATTTGCATGACAAAGGCGTACAAGGTCTTAAATATAACTATTTGCGTCCATTGACAACCATAACGGTGTATAAATTTATTTATTGATTAAAATATAATAATTATATTGATTACTATTATTCTACACATAAAAATAAAATTTCTATCTAGCCTATCCGAAATATGTAGATGACACGACATACTATTTAAAAATCAATGCATTTCATAGAGATACTCTTTCACCAGCCAACATTTCAACTGTGCACAGAAACGTCTCTAAGGCAGATTAAAAATCAAAGCAGCCATATGAAAACAGTTATTTTTCGAGACTAATTTGAGTTGAACTTGAAGCGCTTCTGTACAATTGTCATAAAGCTCAAAAATTTAGAGATTATCCCGTACGAATTTAGCCATTTTAAATATACGTATATAGACAAGGAACTCTTAAAAGGTTATTAGATTTAAATACAGGCTTGTATGGGTCATCTTGCTTCAAACCATGCATTGCTCGAATACATTTCTTTTGACCGGCATAAACATTTTTGATATCGCAAGAATTGCCCCTAGCCCCATACATGTAATGATTTCGTAAAGTAGAATCAAACAAACATAGGCATGATATACTGTCAGAACAGTTTTATGAGTCGTAAACTGCCTCGGTTTCTTTAAACCAAACACAAAGCTATTTAATTGACTTCTTCCACGTTAAAAAGGCGTCAATGGTGACTCCTAAAAGTTAGGTGATACTTCAACTTTGAAGGGTGGTATTTTTTTGGTTAGATTTAAATTGTATCCCTTTCGTTTTCGTTATATTTATTTTTGGTTTATTATTTATGTTCAAAGTTCCATTATTCGAACAAATTTCCGAAAAAAATTGATCCAACCTAACAAAAAACGTCCGAGTTCGAAATAACAAAATCGAATGAGACGGGAAATGACGATGGCAGAAATGTTTAGAACCTCTACAATCTTACCAGTATAATAAAATATTTTCTATCGAAAATTGTTTTTCTTTTTAACATAACACTGTGCAGAACAGATATTAAGTTAAAATAAATATTACTAAACGTTTTTTATTTTATAATTAATTTAAAATAATGAAATATTTTTAGTCAAATATAGTAAATTACCACTATAAAAAATATTTTTTTGCACCTCCTGTGTTTACATAAAATATTTATGATGATAGAACAGAGGATAACTAATATCAACAACCAATGACGGCTATTCAGTCCTCAGACAAATAATCAAATTCAGTTTAAAACTACTAAGTACACACCGTAAACGCGTAAGAATTAAATATGTTAACTTGTTCGATTTCTTGTTATATACCTACTATTAATTTGGTCAGGTTCGAGCATCTCATAAAGTCAAAATTTTGGGATTGTAAAAATCTACAACCTACAAAATTTATCTAAAACAATGAAAAACAATACATATTTAGAAACGTTTTATTTATACTTAATTAATGAATAAACAAACAGTATTGTATTTGTGCATAATGCGTAGCACCAGCCCATAGCTTTACAACCGTCATCAAGTTCGAATCGGTTATGCAGCAGCGTTATAGTTCCTATGCACTATTTACCTAGAACAGAATTTTAATAGCCCATTCTATGAAGTCCTTCATACTGCTGACTCGTACGAAAATGTCAGGGGCTCCGATACCGCACGGATAGCCCCAGGAGACGATGCCGATCAGCGTATTGTTAAACTTTAACACAAGGGCACTGCCGGAGTCACCCTGCAATAATGAAATTTGTCAAAACAGATGTGTTGGATGCCGACTTCAGCCCCTGTACTCTGAGCTTGTTATTGGTATATCTGTTAGGCGTTCACGAAAAAGCTACGCGACTGAAATCCTTATTACGCAGGTATACAATACATTATGGTCGCGTAGTTATCTTCTCAGTGCTTAACAGGAATTGCAATAACTAGCTCAGAGTATGGAGGCAGTTTCTTCGGATAAGACGATGGTAAAATTCAACCACCTCGCTGTTAGAGTGATACTGATTCCAGTGTTGCAAACCGACATCAGTTCTATTATTAGAGACGCTATGGTAGAAATTGAAAATTTTCCATTTAAAGTTTTAGCCAAAAGTTTAATACATTTAACCGACAACCAGGGATGAAAAAGCTTATGAAACAAATTAAAAAATATAATCTCTAGATGCGAGGCTAAAACGGAAACTAAAGTGGTAGAAGTCGTATCTTGTTTGAATTTGCAGAAATCTACTGCTATAATGTAATTAGCAATATACTTACATGACACATGCCATGTCCAGGTGAATGGAAGGTGCAGATTTCAACGACAGGGTCGATGGGAAGCGATCCGACCCCCCACTGGGCTGCCGCTTCCTCCACGGCTTTAATGCACTGCTTAGAGGATATGGTGCTCAGATACAGGATCTGGAGTTTGTCAGGAAGGTTGCCCCAGAGCTGGAAATGTGAAGAACAAACACATATTAACTATGATAATGACGATTTCTCCAAATTTATAAATAAGGCCATTTACTTCGGAACGTGGCTCGCGCTCTGGTTTCATCGGATTCTAGAATTAGGTTGCACATAATAATAAATAAATTTCGTAGGACATTTCGTAAAGGGGTAGGTTACTCACCTACTAAATAAGCAAAGCTTGTATTATCGGAACCAAATAACTACCTATATACTTTTTTAAATATAAATATTTACTTGTAATAGTTACAAAACGCCCAAACAGTACAAACATCTATTCATCACACAAACGTTTATCCTAGGTGGTAAAATAATATAATATGTTTCCCAGGTCAACACTCCACTAGGCTCCAGAGTAATCTACATTGCATTTGCCCAAACATGGTCCTCTCTCCAGTGGGTTTCAACCATAGCTACCCCAACGATTAGTTATCGTTTCTTCGTGAAATATGTTGCTGGCTAGAATAAAGCAGATGGCAGTTGATTATAGCAGATGGTAGGTGGTTACACTGCCACTTCTGCTATATTCTTGTCGATTGCATTACTTTTTTGTCAGCTCACGTAGTGATTTCATAATTATTTCCTGCCCAAAAAAGTTATTTCTTAATTTTCATAAGCTGTATAATGTCATTAATCGATATTTGTTTAGCGATGATAGCTCAGTGGTTAGCGCGGTAGGTTTGCATGCCGAAGGGCGTGGGTTCCAACCCCAACAATGAGCTTGAGCTGCTGGTGACGGAAAACATCATGAGGAAACCATAGCATGGTGGTAGGGTGCTTTCTAGTACTCGGCTGGCTAGCTACCACCCTCAAGTTGAAAATCTGCCGCCAAGCATCTAATGGTGTGTTTCGGCAGCCTCACTTGAGAGCCAGTACCATTCCAGGCTGGGTGTGCTTTACCATCTTCGACCACACCGTCACATAACATCAGGTGAGCAGTGATCACACAACTAGCCTGTTGATCATAAAAAAAAAATAAAAAATCTGACTGCTCACCCATTCCGTTCCCCATCCAGTGACGAAGCTCTTCGCGCCGCCATCTATGAACTCGAAGTTCAGTTCGATGGGAGCCACTCTTTTGTTCATCTCGATGTTGACTTTAGTGACCAACACACCGACGTCATTCTTAATGTTCATCGGATCGTACTGCGGGTGGTTTTGGTATCCTTTGAATTCCACCACAGTCCCTTTGTGCCATGTGTTCGTTCCCACTATGCCGTGGAAAGACCTAGAAAAAAAAAATGTATTAAACAGCTATTTTTTTCATGATAGATACTTATATGTATGTCCATAGAAAAAATCGTTAATAAATGGTGTGTACAATGTCCCCATTTCGCTTAGGACACATCGAGCTTATAGTCCTGAATAATAGAAAACCCATAGTGTTAGAGGCAATAAGTAGTCAGCTGTACAAAGCTGTGATACCCTTGTTCTGAGTAGAAAATCAACTTTTATGACGTCATATTCAAAGATTTTTTTTAATATTTCGAGATCGTCTCATTCATGTCGAGTAATACATTTTGTAGCGATGATAGCTCAGTGGTTAGTGCGGTCAGTTCACACGCCGTAGGGCGTAGGTTCAAACCCCAACAGTTAAGCTGCCGGTTAAGGAAAACATCGTGCGGAAACCATAGCATGGTAGTATTTTTTAGTACCCGGCTAGCTAGTTATCACCACCAAGTTTAGATATCTGCCAAGTTCCATTTCAGGCTAGGTGTGGTTTACCATCTTTGACCACACCATCACTTAACATCAGGTGAGCTGTAGTCAAAAACCTAGCCCTAACATTTTTATATATTATCATCAGAAAGTAGATTTGAGTGGATCTACCATTAGTTACCCATTCTATATTCTGGAAATCCACTGGGTAAGTACCTACACTTGAAATAATGCAGGCATGAGTCAGATTTAAAGTAGAGCTTTGACTGAATTAGTCATCAAATTACACATATCTAATCAAAAATACCAATAAAGCACTAATCGTGTGATAAAGTTTGTGTTAGCGCCACTCAGTGACGCTTCCTCTCTTTCTTATTCCACTCACTTCCTTACTCATCTACCCAAGAACGGTGACTATCTCTGTTGTACCTCGTGGTGTTGACGTAACATTACTGCTTACATGCGCGTGCACTGTGCCTTTGACCCTCGTAAACGACAGATGCAGTTTAATTAAATAATTTCTCTCGCATCCCCGCTTTTCTCCGCGATCTTCGGTCACTCGTCCTCCCGAGAGATACGGCCGTTCCTTACGGTGTCCCGCGTCAGCGGCGCCAAACGCAATTACGCATCAATACAGTCTACTACCCCCGAGGACACGCTGACCAAAAGACCGAGAAACGTTTCAAATCACCAGGGACATGGTTGCGCATTCTTACTCATCAGCTCGGAAATACTCAGGTCATTCTTCGTTCTGTACCATCCGTACACCACCCCGTGTCGACCGCGCTCTGCCATATGACTTGGTGGCCGCTATAACAGTTTGTTAATTGAGTCTCGAAATAAATGTACTTACTCCAGCAGATTCCCGTCCCAGGAGAAAACGACACAGTGCGCTGCAGTAAGCACGTGCCGTGTCGTGATGATGGAGCCTCCGCAGACAAAAGATTGCCAGGTGTAGCCAATTACCAGGGCCACCATGTACGGGTATTGACCGATCTCGGCCTCGCTCCCACCGACAATACGCTGGCTGAAGAACTGGCTGTAGTCTGAGGATGGGTTCTCCAGTGGTACACCTAGGAATAATCATATTGTATAAGTCATATTGAACAAAACTGAGTATCCCTTTACCTAGATAAAACAGAGAAGAATAGGAAGGAAAAGAGGTCTTATTAGTAAGGTAGTGCAGGCTATGGATGTCTTTTTTTTACGGTTGGCAAGCTATGTGTTTGATCAAAAGCTCACCTGATGCTATGTGACGGAGTGGTCAAAATGGTTAAGCATACCTAGCCTGGAATAGAACTGGATCTCAAGTAAGGCAGCCGGAACACACCATTAGGTGTTTGGAGGCAGAGTTTCAACTTGAGGGTGGTAGCCTGCTAGCCAGCCAAGTACTAGAAAATACCCTACCACCGTGCTATGGTTTCCTCGCGTTGTTTTCTTTCACCGGCAGCTCAAACTTATTGTTGGGGTTTGAAACCACGCTCCTCGGCGAGTGATTTAACTGTCCTAACCACAGAACTACAATCGCTACGGAATTTTTCAAAAAAAATTTCTCGATTTAGGCTACAGCGCCTGATAAAAAATTAGAGACAAATTACAATTCAAACTCATAAGGCGCACAAATATGGAAAAGCAGTAAAACAAACAGAAATCCTGATAAATAATTGTTAAAGTACAATTTAGGTGTCTTCAAATACGGAGCTAACACTTTTCTTCTAGGCAGCGTCTTCATCCTAGACCGCATCACTGATTAACATCAAGTAGGGTGCGATCAGTCGCAAACATTTTTGAGTTAAAAAAAATATTCAGAAAAGGGATGTATAGAAAAAGCTTAAAGTTTACAAATATCTAAGTCTGGTTTTCCGAATGCAAAATACTTTTCTTACCACTGGATAAGTGCCCAAGGAAGCCCACGACAAATGTAATAGGTAGAAACATTGTGCACTGTATAGTTTCAGAAATGTAACTGATACATTTTCGTTTAAACCTAGTAGTATTTATACTAACAGGACTTCACTATACTACTTTTTTGTTGTTGTTATAATCAGATAAAAATATATGTTATTTCTGTAACAAACTTTTGACTTTCACGTTCACGTTCAGTTTCACTAATTGTTGTTTTGATTTGTAGATTATGTGATTAAAGAACGTTCACTGTATTGATATAGAAATATTGATTTCGATTGCATTTGTTTACAATGAGTAAACAAATTTGCTCGCTTGTTGAGTGGTACCTAAGCCCTGGTGTCAGATTTCTACAGAATTATTTTATGATTATGACGTGGTGGTGCCGGTGTAAGAATAGTACCCCACCCTCACTGCCCGTGGTTGCCGTAAGAGTCGGCTAAGGGATGTAATCCGGAAGAAGGGCAGAAGCGTCTTCCTTGAACAATCACACCTAACTGCGCTCGCCAACCCGCCTGCAGTGGACTTCCTATGGCTAATGATGATGATTTTATGTTTAGACTGCCGGGAAATATCACCAGTACCAAATTTGGTACTAATAAAATATCTATAACTAGAACATCATCGCGATAAATAGGCGACACTAGTGGGAAGAGGCGGTGCGGTGGGGGCAGAGGACGCTTGCCGGCGATCACTACGTAAGTGCCGACCGAGCGGTCGGGGTTAGCACGTAAAAGTTATTGTTTTCTGTTGTTGTATAGGTAAGTGGTGTTCATGTTAAAATTTAACAGGTTAGACACAGAAGTTGACTTGTTTCTTATAGACTTGATGTTAGCGAAGCTACGATCAAAAAAGATCTATGAAAGATTTGTTCGTAGATGCGATGTCGACATCCCTACACGCGCCTCGCGCTAAGCCTGCGTGAATCAACGCTAGCAGGGAAGATGCTCTACTTACTCGGGGCCGCGCGCTCCAAAAACTTTGCCAGCACCATGTCCAGTGTAGTAGGTACCTACTAGGCAGATCACTGCTTGCCATTGTTACAAAATTTTTGTTATATTTAGGTACATAATTACAGAATTGACTGCCCTGTTAGTTCAATGGTAGTATATACATATATAGGTCTGCTTCAAGAACTGTAGGGGTGTGTCCGATTCCCACGTATGTACATACAACAAACAATATTTGTGTAACGAGCATACATGTTTGTTCTTTTTTTGAGTGTTCTGTATCATCACTACATTTTTTTTAAATGTTGGCACGCTAGGTGTTTTAGCACAGCTCACCTGATGTTAAGTGACGGTGTGGTCGAAAATGGTAAAGCACACATAGCCTGGAATGGTAGTGGCTCTCAAGTGAGGCTGCCGGAACATGCCGTTAGATGCTTGGCGGCAGATTTTCAAGAGAGGTTGGTAGCTAGCCAGCCGAGTACTAGAAAGTACCCTACCACCATGCTATGGTTTCTTCACGATGTTTTCCTTCAAGCTCATTGTTGGGTTTGAACCCACACCCTTCGGCATGCGAACCGACCGCGATAACCACTGAGCTATGATCGATGTTATAAAAACAAAGTCGTTTGCCGCGTCTGTTTGTCTGTCTGTTCGCGATAAACTTAAAACTACTGAACGGATTATCATACGAATTACACCAATAGATGGAGTGATTCATGCGGAAGGTTTAGGTTAATAACTTCTCAAAGTTTTGAGTAAATTAGTTGAAATATAATGATAATTGTTGGAAGTGTCGGAAAAAGTCAAGCCACCTGGGAGCTTTCATCGAAAACGCTGAGATTTAACAAAACAATGCATAGCGGAATATTATTTTTTTATAGATCTACAAAAAAGTCCGCTGTGGCATATATCTACCTTTTAAGGTTGATTTACTATACATTCTATCTTCTAAAAAATATTGTCACGTACAATCACTACACATTATAAAACAAATAATACATACATATGCACCACATTAGTATCTAGGTACATTGCACCCGCGCAAAGCCGGGGTGGGTCACTAGTTTTTTATAATTAGCATTCCGTACCCAAAGGGTAAAAACGGGACATGATTTTTTTGCCGTTTTTATAGACAATGGTACAGAACCCTTCGTGCGCGAGTCCGACTCGCACTTGGCCGGTTTTTTCTATTCATAAAAAAAGGTATATACATAATATTATAACAGTTCTCTGGTTCCCATAGTACAAGCTTTGCTTAGTTTGGGGGTAGATGGCGGTAGCGGCGTGCGTATATGTCGTAGGATATTTATTAATTTTCTAAGGTTTCCAAACTTATAAAACCTCCCGAAATTCCCGATTGAGAAGCGAAATTAAATAATGTATTTTTTTTATTGTGAAAAATGGCATGGAAAGTCTAGCAAATATAGCGTTTGTAAAACATAGAGAACTATTTTTACCCACGACGGAACGGAGACGGTATATGTGTTTGGGGTGAGAGGATGTTTGTGCAAATCCATGTTGCCATTTTTCTCCAATACTATTAGTCCGATTTTGATGCAGTTTTCAGTTATGGGTTCGGGTTTGATTGGTGCATGTTCTTAGATAGGTGTTACGGTGAGATGGTGGCTCTAACTTTTCCCCAGCTATCCGTAGAAGATTTCCTCCGTCACCCTTCACTTCCTCGTATCCCCAGCGATGGATCTGATCGAGTCATCGCTCTGGTTATCTGCCAATAGTAATGTAGTCTTCATTCATCATCCCGAGCGTCTATTTTTAATTTTCAGATTTTTATAATCTTGCGATTTTATGATTAGATATTTTTTACTACGAATATTTTTTTAATAAATGCATTGATTTGTTTTTGTGATAGCGATTAATTATTGAGGTGAGACAATGCCTTCGTTTCGTATCATTTTCTAGTGTCGTTTTCACCTCTGATTTATCAGATTTGGCTTAGTATAAAAATGATGGTGCAGTACTATTTATTAGCCAGTTGTGTTTTTTGAATGTAGTTTAAGTGATTAATTTCAAAATGTTTATAGTTTTTGCTGTCTTATCGTATTTGGGATTTTTAGCTGATGGTAAATATTGTTGTAACAAATAAAAAACTCTTTTCTAAATAGGGTGTTTCGGAAAATATAAAGAAATTGCTCAAGTGCACTTTAGAAAAAAATATACGGTACGCCGTTTTGGTGTCCATCCATACATCGATTTTGATATTGAACTTATATAAAACGAAATAGTCAAAGTTTTAGCAGGGAGCCCGTCTGGCTTCCAATCTGGAGGTCCTAGGTTCGAATCCCACGGCGCGGACTACTGTCTTAAGTTATGTGCGTATTGTCGATAACTTCAAATGGTGATGGAAAACTTAAAAAAAAGTTTTCTCAGATGTGTGAAGTCAGCCATCCCGTACTTGGTGGAGGACTATGGCCTTATCCTTCTCACAATGAGAAGAGACCCGCACCTAGCAGTGGGATTGTTTATTAAAAAACGGGACTGATCAGAAAAACTAAACAGATATTAAGGTGGAGCGATTTTCATACAGTTTTTCTTTTCCATTTATGGACAAATGGAGCATAATTTTACAGTGAAATTACAGCTTTGAATCTTTATTTGCGGTAAATTATAATTGCTTGAATAAAACAGTAGATTATTAGCATAAATGTGATTGATATTTTAGTTTATTAACATCAACACCATCTATTGACGCTGCTGTGCCTAACTGGCAAGCAACCACTTTAAATTGATCAGGGTAGTTCTATGTGAACCACTTTTACTATGATCAACCTTTAAGTCTCTGACTGTCTCTGAAATGGTTCTATACATGCTTTTAGGTTTAGCGTGTAAATGTAATGATGGCGAACCAATGGCACGCGTGCCATTGATAGCATGCGACACAATATTTTAGGCACGTCACTCATTAAAACACAGTGCAATATGTTTTTTTTTTTTGTAATATATAAAGAATTGTTAATTGGTAGTATATAGTTTCAATATTTTCCTATTAATCAATGAGTCATAATTATCTGAAAGCAGATCATTAAAAATTTCTTTAGAAAAAATAGCACATTGGTCCATAAAGGTTCGCCACCCCTGATGTAAGCGTCATTAAACTCATAATTGTGAATAACTTTTACAATGAGCAATTGAGCACGACTCAGAAATCGTGAAATGTTTCATAGAAAAATGCTGATCATGCTCAGCAAATGCCTCAAGCGATTTCAATGTTGTGCTCATATAAAAATTGTTAATAATGATGGGAACAGTGAACCTTTATGTCTTAGTACAGCCTACGCTTATAGTATAGCCCATATACCTTGTATAGCTCTGACAGCTATATTGGCTCATCGGTAGTGTATCTGCTTTAAAAGCTACAGGGCGTAGATTCGATTCCCACCAAACATTTTGTGGTATAAGCAAATGATTGATCTGCGTCTGGGTGTTTTATATATTTGACTACCATCGTACAAGCTTTGCTTAGTTTGTAGTCAGATGGCGCTGTATGTGATGTCCTACGATATTTATTTAATTATTTACTTTAGATCATTTTGACATTCGGTTTTCTTCCATGCCCAGGTGTTCCGCTAGACACAGAGACTCCCAGTGGCCGCATCCACGGAGGAGTGGACGCGCCCCCAGGGTTCGCCCCCCACATGGCGGCTCTGCTCGCCGGCGAACCGCGCTCATACGTCATCTGTGGAGGTTCCATCGTCACCAGGAAACACGTGCTGACTGCCGCACACTGCGTCACGCCGTTTGTTAAAAATGATCAGTTAGATCGGTAAGTAGTTTTTTTTTAATATCTGACAGGCTAGCTAGGTGTTTGACCACAACTCACCTGATGTTAAGTGACGATGTGGTCGAAGATGGTGCACACACCTAGCTTGGAATAGAACTGGCTCTGAAGTGAGTCTGCCGGAACACACTGTTAGATGCTTGGCGACAGTTTATCAACTTGAGGGTGGTAGCTAGCCAGCCGAGTACTAGAGAGTACCCTACCACCATGCTACGGTTTCCTCACGATGTTTTATTTCACCGGCAGCTCAAGCTCATTGTTGGGGTTTGAACCCACGCCTTTCGGCATGCGACCCGACCACGCTAACCACTGAGCTATCATCGCTACACGCTACACTTGTTTTGTTTCCACTTGTTTTTCAGATTAATCAAATGGAAGAGCGTGGCTGTGGATGTAATTATTTTTTAACTACGCAATTCGAATGGTATGTATTTAAAAGCTGGTGCTGTCCGTGTGGTCCCATTTCAATTTGGTCCAGTTCTGACAATGGCATCCATGGAAAAATAATCTTTTTTTTTGTTAAATTTTTATCATTATGCAATAAGTTTGTTGACCGTCTTCTCGGCGGAGATGCGATCTACGATGGAGCACGCTTGCCTAGTAGAAATCGATTCACTCGCAGCTCTATAGGTGTATACTTTTTAACCGACTTCAAAAAAGGGAGATTTCTCAATTCGACCATATTTTTTATTTATTTATTTACTTTACAAGTAAGGTATAAAATAAAAAATACAAAGAGTAAACAGGCTTCCTGGACTTTGCACTAGGAAAACCTGTGTCGCAAAATCCAGTGTCTTCCGTGTTAAATTTTTTGCATATAAAGAGTCCAAGGCTCACCGTGGGACTATTCCCTTCATTTCAGATCATTCCAAGCCCGCGTTGGGAGCAACATCTGGCATTCCGGAGGGATCCTGGTTCAGGTCCGATCTTACTACATCCATCCTAAATGGGATGAAGAGATTATGAAGTACGACGCGGCTATTTTGCTACTCGATAAGGAACTGGATTTTAGTGACACAGTTGCTATGATAGGACTGGAGTTTGGATGGGTGGGCGGTGACGAGCCGACCTACGTTACTGGATGGGGTACGACATGGCCGCGGTTTGACGACAATGCTGTGGTAAGATTAATTAAAATTTGTTGATATCTACTTTTTAGGGTTCCGTACCTCAAAAGGAAAAAAAACGGATCTCTTTCTTGTAGGATCACTTTGTTGTCCGTCTGTTTGTCTGTCAAGACCCTTTTTTTCAAGAACGAGTGGAGGTATCAAGCTGCAGTTCATATCAAATGCTCGGGTCTACTGTCCCTTGGAGTTGTGAAAAAATTTAAATTATATTTCTAAGCCAATGCAATCGACAGCCATTTCTGCTGCAAATTTTCGACACTCGCAAGGAAATCAAAACCTACAGGGTACTTCCCGTGAACTCAGAATCTTAAAATTTGGTACGAAGCAACGTCTTATAGCACAGATAAAGGAAAAATTTAGAAAAGCATAAATTACTATTAAAAAAAATACTTTAACTTTTACTTATATACCTACAGGTTTATACGGAACCCTCGGTGCGCGAATCCGACACGCACTTGGCCGGTTTTTTTTAATGTGAAAGTAATGAGACCAACGATACGCTCTCCTGATGTTAAGAGATAACGCCTGTCCATGACCATTGTAGCGATACGTAGAACTTTGTAGCAAATAAAGTTCAGGGCATCGCTGCTTTGGCGCTCATTACTTTGAGACTTTCGATGGTTCGTCTCAACAACCCTGTAATTTCGGTAGCTGCAGTACCTTTCAAGCCAGAACACTCTACTGCTTGGCGAGAGAATATCTGGTTCTGTTGTGGTACCTAATATCCTATTATCTGAAAGTCTATTTACATTTTTTACGGCGTACATTGCAAACGAAAGCAGATAATCTGAAGCAAATTTAAACGTCTCTATTAGCGAAATATCATGCTAAACTCCGAATTGAGGTTACAAAGCTGGAGTTCACTAACGATGGCATTATTATAAGTCTATGTTTGAAAGTTTATAGTTAATTATGCATTCTTAATCTGCAGCACTTAGCCCCCACCCCGGATAATCTCCAGCTACTTTACGCCAGAACCCTGACTTCCCAGCAATGCAACGAGAGCATCCAATCCTACTCCGAGTGGGTGTCTCTTGCCCCACCACTGGACGGGAAGCTCGAGATATGCACCTTCCATTCGTTAGGACATGGGATGTGTCATGTAAGTGTAATTAATTTGGCAGTTTTATTTTTTTATGATGCAAAGGCTTGCGTTTGATTGCTATCTCACCTGATGTTAAGTGAAGATGCAATCTACGATGGAGCACGCTCGCCCAGAAGACACCAATTCACTCTCGACTTGAAGACACCCAGATTGTATCCATCAGGGAACAACCCACCCAGGTAACGCATTCCATGCTTTATCCGTTCAAACAGAGAAAGTAGATTCAAATCGCTTCGTACGGGTTCTTGGAATGTCAACCATGAAACGATGTCGCTTCTTCGAGCTTCTGGCCGTCCGATAGAAAAAAGGGCACGGCGGAATTAGAGCACGCACGCAGATCCGAAGCACACTCTCCGAAATGAATCCGATAAAAAACCGATAAACTAGCAACTTTACGACGATGTTCAAGGCTATGAAGTTTAGCTAGAACGAGGGAGTCATTGCAGATGAGTTTCTTGGCACGCTTCTCAATTGACTCCAACGCCTCCAGTTGGTTTTTTTTTTTGTATGTTCACCATTTGTAGACCGATTCTCAAAATTCTTTTTTTATTTGAAAGATTAGATATACTCCTTAGGTAGTCCCATTGGCACCAAATCAGGATCTGATGATGGAATCCCAGGGAAATCGAAGGGCAACCGTCAAATGTTTTAGGTATTAACAATGTTGTTCATATATTTTCTAAAGCTATTGAGATAGTTGCGTATGGTCATGAATGAACCTGAATGAAAAAAATGAGCTGATGAAGGAAGGTGCAACTCTTTAACGGTTAGGAGTTAGGTGATTTTTTGTTCTTAAATAATGTATAGAGACTTGTCGATATCGATAATTGATTTCTCTGGAGACAACAGAGTGGGTGCTAGAAACGAGAAGTATTAATCATTTTAACCGACTTTAATTAAGTGTTAAGTTAAGGGGAAAGAATTCAAGAACCCAAGACCGAAAGTAACGCCATCACGCAAAAGAGCAGAAGATAACCGAGAGATATGGTTCGTATCACTTGCTGTGAGAGCTTAGCGAAAACAGCACGTTAAGTACGTTAGCACGTCGCAGGTTGTAGGTTCAAATTCCAGCTATGAGCTGCCAATAAAGTTTTTGCTAGGTGGTAGATCTCCTTAGCAAGAGATCGTCTAGGTAGAGACCACTGCAGTACCAGATATTCTGCCGCCAAGCAGTAGTGTGTAAGCATAACAGTGTTCCGGTTTGAATGGTACTGCAGCTAACGAAATTACAGGACTACAAGTAATTAACGCCAAAGCAGCGACGCTCTGGACTTCGTTTTGTTACTCAAAGTTCTGTGTAACGCTGCAATGGTCATGGACATACGTTGTCTCTTACCATCACGAGAGTGTACCGTTCGTCTCATAACTTTTACTCAAAATAACACCATAAGGAAACAATACTTTGGTATTTTATTGGCAGCCGTCCTCTTTTACTATCATGGCAGCGTCCTGTTTGTTTAATTACTACTGCATGGCACTAAGTATTCTGTGATGTTTGGCTGAATTTCGAAAATCTGTCTCCAAACATCCAACCTAACGATGTCAGCATCAGATTCAGAATCATTTATTGGCCATAAATAACAATGATTGTTGCAGGCAAGGCAATATAACAATAAATAAGGGTTTTAAAATTTAAATTAAATTTTAAAAAATAGACATTGTGCTGTCTCAAGTCTGCGGTTTTTACTCTCAAGTTCCATACGTTCCAGGGTGATTCCGGCAGTGCGTTGGTATCTACGTGGAGCTACAAGCAAATCGGCATCGTTTCGTGGGGCATGTCATGCGCCGTGGGCGCGGCTGACTTTTTCACAAGGCTCAGAGCTATAAAAGACTTTTTAAGGCCGATATTGAAGACCTGCCCTAGTTTTAAATCTTAGATTTGTGTGCTAGACGACGCCATACGAGACCATAATACAGACAACCTCATACCTACTCATTTGAGAAAAGATAAAGTCAATCTTTGCTTTGTTGGGCTATGTTATGTAAGATCATAGACAAAGTTATTTACCTACTGAAGGAAGTATATTTATTAATTCATCCCATCGTTTCATTCCATTTTAATTGCTAACTTCATAAAATGTTATATTAAGTACCTATCTACCTAATATACAAATACCTGTACGATATGTTTTATTTTTATCCCATTAATATGGGTCCAAATATTACGATCACCAAAATAAACTTAAAGATTTTTTTGTAGAAAAATATTCTACTACAGTAATAATACAACAAATAATAATCCACCCAGCAAACAACCAAACCCTCTTTTTTTGTTATTTACGTAAATAGGATAAATTTTGTTAAATATTTAGTTATTAAATTAGGCTTCAAATAAATATGAAACCTAATAAATATGAATAGGAGGAGGAAAAGCGCGAGGAACTTATGCGAAATGATACTAGTGCAATATACCGAGTTAGGATTTAAAATATGTAAGTTTAAAATATATAGGTTACTTACATGTATACCACTTGAAATATATTATAAATATATATATAACGTTTATATTTAGTTTATTTGTGTGTTTCTTCATTTTATTTTGTGTCTATACGCGTATATATTTGTCTCTTTATTTTTGTCACTCTCGTGCGTGACGTCACCTGCCGGCCTCGACGGAAGACCAGCGCCGGCTGGAGTCGGCATTATGTTGAGTTGAGGCCGGTTTGTGACATAAAATATATTTCTTTCGTTTTCTTCTCTATGTTTGTTAAATGTTTTATGTCACAAATAAAGTGTTGTCTATTGTCTATTGAATAAAAATAAAATGCGTCACACGGAGTGGTAGTAGTATGGTAGAGAGATGTCAAAAAAAAAACAAACGAATAATCACAGGTATGAGCAGTATATTTCATAGGGTACATTGGACAATGTTCTCGAGTACTTTAGAATGTTCTAGTAGACAGGATGTTCGAGTTTTCAGACGGTGTTCTGTAAGACCCAGTCCCTGTAGGCGGAGACACGCACGAACATGTCGGGAGCGCCGCGTGCGCAAGGGAAGCCCCAAGACACGATGCCGAACTGGTGGCCGTCCGACGCACGCACCAGGGCACTGCCGGAGTCACCCTGGAATTATAGAATGGATAAGTCAACAAGCCATAGGTTGGAAAACTACCAAATAGTAAATTTTTTTATCTGGAAGTAGCAGCAAAACAAAATCAAGGGCAGTACCGTGAACAAAGTAACGTAAAGTAAAGTAACTTTTTTTAGATGGCCTGGTAAATTTACTTCGTGGTAGATCTCCTTAGCAGGTATGTACCATTGCTGTACCAGATATTCTGCCGCCAAGCAGTGGTGCAAAATTACAGGGCTGTCGAGTCTAACCATCGAGCTTAAAAGTAATGAGCGCTAAAGTGGAGTATCCTGGACTTTGTTTTGCTACTCAAAGATCTGTGTATCGCTACAACGGTCTTGGACTTGCGTTATCTCTTACCATCAGGAGAGCGTTTCATTCGTCACAATAATTTTATACAAAAAAAATTACGCAACTGCGAAACTTATCGCTCGAGCATGCTCGTGCAACAAAAGCATACCGGCCGTAGGGTATCGCTGCTTTGGCGCTCATTACTAGATATCTTTAGCAGGAGGGTGTCTGGGTAGGTACCACCGTGGCATTAGATGTTCTAACGCCAAGCAGTAGTATGTAAAGTTCTAAACATGTCTGTCTGGTTTTAAGGACTTTAGCTATCAAAATATCGGGGCGATGGAGACATGGAATGTCTCCAAGTAATAAGTGCCAAAGCAGCTATTACCTGGACACTTTTGGTTACTCAAAGCTCTGGGTGCAATGGTCATAACAAACGTTATCTCTTACCGCTTCGATAGAGTAATTACTTTTTCATTTAAAATAATGTTGTACACGACTAAGTCGGACAGTTCTTTCTATATTCTGAGGTCAGATAATAAGAAAGACTTTGTAGCCATGATAGCCCAGTAGTTAGCGCGATTGGTTTATTTGGTTTAGACGGCGAAGGGCGTGGGTTCAAACCTAACAATGAACTTGAGCTGCCGGTGAAGAAAAATATCGCGAGAAAACCATAGCATGGTGATAGGGTACTTTCTAGTACTCGACCCTCAAGTTGAAAATTTGTTGCCAGGCATTTGACTGTGAGTTCCGGCAGCCTCACTTGAGAGACAGTTCCATTCTAGGCTAGGTGTGTTTACTATTTTCCACCACACCGGTATCTAACATCAGGTGAGCTGCAGTCAAAGCAGCCTGTCAACCATAAAAAAAAAGTTTGGCACAAAACATGAGAATTGGCCCAATGCACAAACGTGCCATGACCACAGAAAAAAGAAAAAAAGAACTCCTGGTGATAAACATCATGAATGGTAAAGGCTAATGAAAAATCTCATTACTAATTACTCACATTGCAAGTTCCGAATCCTGGAGCGTGGAAGGTGCAGACCTCGATATGGGGCTCGACTGGCGGAGCGCGCGTGTTGAAGTCGATAGCGGCCTGAGCCACGTCCGTCACGCAGCGTTGCCCGTCGATCGTGGTCAGAGTCAGCTCAAGAAGAGTGGCTGACAGAGCACCGTTGGCCTGGAAACGAAAATTACCGACATTTACGATTTTTTTTCTTCATTTTAGCATTGCACTTATGCATTCTGCCAGTGTCAAATAGTCACTATTTAAAGTGTCTTAAAAATGTGTACAGCACAATATTAAATCACGGTCAAGTGCAGTCCATGGCCTAGAAAAGTAGTAGTGACTTTACTATGAAGCTTCTACGGAGTTTTGGAGACAACATAACATGACACATAAGCACATTGTATTCCTTGCCCACACTTTGTTTAAATAATCTATGTGCAAGATAAGCATTAGAACATTGAACCACATTAGATGTTTCTGATTAAAAATAATCACATAATACTATGTCAAAATATAATTATGTGCCTTCTTGATAAGCTCAAAGTCACACAACGAGTGGAGAGGGCTATGCTCGGAGTTTCCCTACGAGATCGAATCAGAAATGAGGAAATCCGTAGACGAACTAAAGTAGCCGACATAGCCCAGCGGATTAGCAAGTTGAAGTGGAAGTGGGCAGGGCACATAGCACGCAGAACTAATGGCCGATGGGGCTGCAAAGTTCTGGAGTGGAGACCACGAACCGGCAAGCGCAGCGTAGGACGTCCACCCACAAGGTAGACAGACGACCTCATAAAGACCGCAGGAACGCGCTGGTTGCGAGCCGTTTCCAACGGGTCTTTATGGGAGTCAATGGGGGAGGCCTATGTCCAGCAGTGTACGTCCTACGGCTGAGATGATGATGATGATGATGATGATGATGTCAAAAACTAAGAAAAACCATTTACCCTGATCCTGCCCCAGCCGGCGACCCTGGAAGTGACGCCGGCGCCGATGAAGTCGTAGGTGACAGGGACGGGGCTAACGAGTGCGGTGTACCCGATATTGCTAGATGTGATGAGGATGCCGATGTCGTTCTTGATGGTCGCGGAGACGTAGTTCTGGTGGGTCACGTTGCGAGCCAAGGTGTAGGTCTGCCCGCCAGTGTTCCAACGGTTGGTGCCCACGGTCACGCGAAGGTTGCTGTTGGATAAAACGATGTTAGAAAGTAGTCTAGCTCAGGGGTCGGCAACCTTTTGAGACAGAAGACCAAAAGTTACAATTTACAAAAACTTGGATGTTTTAAAGAGCCGCAATTTTTTTTTGTTTTAATATTTATAGTATTTACTGTGTATGAATATTTTTCCTATTTCCAACAGCTTTTGAAGCAGATATACTACGAAATGTCTGCCTGAGCTGAGAGGCGTGGGTTCGATTCCCACCAAGGACAGACATTTTATGGTGTAAACAATTATTTATCTTCAAAAAATTTGCAAATTTTTTAAAGTGCGATGTCAAAAACTGAGATTGAAGAACCTCTTTCTTTTTAAAGTCGGTTAAAAAGAACTAACTTGCTAAGGGAGCCCCAGCTGAACACAGCATCTATGCAGTGAGCGGCGGTCAGCACGGTGCGCTGCGCGATGACGGAGCCTCCGCAGAGGAAGCTGCGGACGAGGAGGCCGTTGCTGAGCGCCACCATGTGCGGGTGGCTGCCGGCCGGGGCTTCGGTGCCGCCCACGATCCGCGCCGCCGGGTCCGCGTGTTCGAAGAACATTGACATATCCTCATGCTGCTCGGGCGTGGGTACGGCTGGAATTACAACCACACAATCTTTAGGTTAGAAAACTATATTTTTTGTTTGTATATAATTTTAGGAATACTTCATTTGTTTTTTTTTTGTTAATGTTAGAGAAATTAACAGCTAGGTATGTACTAATATACTACTATGTAGTTACCTTTAACGCGAATTAGTCCGCGTTTTACCACCTACTCGCCTGATGGTAAGCGAGGATGTGTTCAAACACGAAGCACGTAAACATGAGAGATACCTATCCACACTGAACTTAAAAAAAATCTAGAATATACAGGGTTATAAGCTTGGAGTATAATAACCAAAAAGAGGTTAGTCACAACTCTAAATTGTGAAAAAAATTAAGCTGTTTCATACAAACAATTTTGACGTCATATATGTATCCTATGACACCTTGCTAAGATACGGTAATAAACACCTCATTTGTAAAAAAAATAGAAGAAATAAGTAGTTATTTAGAAGAATATTGAATTTCCCAGAGTAATGAGCGCTAAAGCAGTGTAGCGTTGATAGCTCAGTGGTTAGCGCGGTCGCTTCACATGCCGAACGGCGTGGTTTCAAACCCCAACAATGAGCTTGATCTGCCGGTGAAGGAAAATTTCGTGAGGAAACCATAGCATGATGGTAGGGTATTTTATAGTACTCGACTAGCTAGCTACCCTCAAGTTGTAAATATGTCGCCAAGCATCTAACGGTGTGATCCGACAGCCTCACTTGAGAGCCAGTTCCATTCCAGGTGTGCTTTACCACCTTCAACCACACCGTCATTTAACATCAAGTTAGCTGTGGTCAAACACCAAGCTTATCAAATATAAATATAAGAGTAACATGCTAGAGGTACTGTACTTCGGTAAATTGCGTCGATGTCATTCGGGTCTTAGGTTAATTTGTTTTATTACCTGACTAGCGACCCGCCCCGGCTTCGCACGGGTGCTAGTGCACCTGTAGATACTAATGTGGTGCATATGCATGTATTACACATATAAACCTTCCTCTTGAATCGCTTTGTCTATTGATGGAAACCATATGAATATCCGTTGCGTAGTTTAAAAGATCTAAGCGTACAGACGGCGGGAAGCGACTTTATTCTAAACTATGTAGAGATGAGAGGAGAGATGATGATGATGGCATGAGTGTTGCGATGATATGATTTTAATAGACCATGTATGCATGCTCATATGTCCTAAACGACTTTGTTATAGTATGTAAAAATTAAGAGACGAACGAGACGCTCTCCTGATGGTAAGAAATAACGCATGTTCATGACGGTTGCAGCGATACACAGAACTTTAGAGTACCAAAACATAGTCCAAGCCGTCGTTGCTTTGAGACGATAGTACCTAAGTCTTAACAGCCCTGTAATTTCGCTACCTTACAGTACCCTTCAAACCGGAATACAGTGTGCTCCATCTTAGACCGCATTAATGAACATCAGGTAGGTGTGGTTAAAAGCAAACCTATTATGAATTAAAAAGAAAACTCACCCAAGCACCCCACAATGAGGGCGAACGCCACAATCGCGATTTTGCCGGCCATATTTTCCAACACCCAAAGCAGATTTGCTTGAATCAATTAAAACCTGATATTTATATTCTCTGTAATTCAACGGCAGTTATCAGGAGGATTAACGACTTAAACTGATTGATGTATTTGCTTAGATAATGGTCTTGATAAATAGCACATACCTAAATATTTTTATTTGTAAGTAATTGTAGATTACTAGAAGCCATATATCTAATACCTTTAAAAAAGCAATTCTTGTATATATGTATGTATATATATAACCCACCAATATTATAAATGTGAAAGTTTGGATAGATGGATGGATGGATTTCATCATCATCATCTTCACTTACGTTACCTAAGGAACATTTGTGCATTTCATGCTTCTAGACCCATCGGATTTAGCTTTGCGTTGATGGATCAGTCAGTGAATCTGTCTGTAAGTTTCTTCTTTTATCTAATCTATCTATCCATCTATCTAATCTAATACCTTTAAACGAGCAATTCTTGAATATATGTATATAATCTGAATCTCGGAAACGGCTCCAACGATTTTGATGAAATTTAGTATGCAGGGGGTTTCGGGGGCGATAAATCGATCTAGCTAGGTTTCATTTTTAGAAAATGAAAAAAAAGTATCCATGTCATCAAGGTACTAAGCTATTACGAGTCCACTCCAAAAACGAGGAAGATTCTCAATTCTGTCCGACTTTTTACCTATAGGTTACAACCTATAGGTATAAGTCTGAAGTTTGTGAATCGATTCACGTGCTTGTTTTAATACAACAAACGGAGTATTTTATGTTAAACTAGACTAAACTATGTGTTAATCCAGGGTGTCAGCTACCTACATACCAAACTTCATCAAAATAGGTCCAGCTCTTTGATCGTGAAGAAGTAACAAACATCACTCACAAACTTGTAATATTAGTGATGTATCTACGTTTGGCTACCAACTAACTTGATGGAATGCGTTGGTGCGGCCGAGGTTGATGCACTTTCATATAGAAGGATGTTTTTGACTAGAGTTACAAACAAAGAAACCGACAAAAAGCTTTCGGAAAGGCATTATGAAAAACATTACGTACCTACTTTCGTTTTTTGTATTTTAATAAACAGCAATTATTATTAATAATCCAGGCCCAAGGTACTAATTTAAAGTCAAATTTTAAAATAATCTATTAAATCAAATTGGACTTATATATATTATAAAGATAAGCAAAGTATACTACGAAATTATTCACTTTAACACAGAACCGACTTTGGTAATATATGTAACACACAATGATGTACAGTATGGCATATTTATAACAAGAAACTTGACTATCTTTGCCTAGGTGACTTCCTAATCAATTTCCTAAAAAAAATCCTTCCTTCCTAAGACAATATTTACATAATAAAAAAACTCTCAAGTTCCTGTAAATAGGTCGTATCTAGCAAACAATATAGATGCTTATGTAAATATTGTAATAGTATTTTGTTTTCCGCCTTATAAACATAGAATTGAATATTTTCTCGATAGAAGGGCAACTTTTTTATAATGTTAAGTGTTAGAATACAGCTTACCTCATAGTGATGGTGTGGTCAATGTTAAACCCACCTAGCCTGGAATGGAACTGGCTCTCAAGACTGACTGCTGTGGCTCTTGATTTGTATTTAATAGCGTAATAAAATCAAAGCCTTATGCTCAAATATTATAATTAAAAGCTTATTTTATACTCAAATAATCTAAGCTTAGGATTACTGAACGAAAGACGGTTATCTTAACCACAAATAACATTTTTTTATGGTTGACAAGCTAGGTGTTTGACCACAGCTCACCTGATGTTAAGTGACGGTGTGGTCGAAGATGGAAAACACACCTAGCCTGGAATTGGTGGCAGATCTCCTTAGCAGAAGGTCGTCTAGGTAGGTACCATCGAAGTATCAGATATTCTGCCGCCAAGCAGTAGTGCGCGAACATTACTGTGTTCTGGTTTAAAGGGTACTGCAGCTAGCGAAACTACAGGGCTGTTGAAACTAACAATCTGAAGTATAAAAGTAATGAGCGCCAAAGCCGCGATGCCCTGGACTTTGTTTTGCTACACAAAGTTCTGTGATCGCTGGAATGGACAGGAATTATCTCTTACCAACAGGAGAGCGTCTAGTTCGTCTCATTAATTATACATTTAAAAAAAATACATTAAATTACATTACTTGGTGGTAGATCTAAGCAGAAGGTCGTATAAGTAAGTACTACCGCAGTACCAGATATTCAGCCGTCAAGCAGTAGTGTGTAAATATTACTGTGTTCTAGTTTGAATGGTACTGCAGCTAGCGAAATAACAGGGCTGTTCAGACTATGTTAACACTATTAAGTATTTTAAAGTCCATAATGTAAATGGTACTCAATATCATAATGAATTATTTATCTTAGATTATCTAAACAGCCGAATGACCTACGCTGGTTCTTATCAACGTTATCAGTCGTGATTGTTTGATAAACGACGATTGTAAAAGAAACCCTTCATTAACAGATAGTCTACGCATACTAATGTAGACGAATACATATAGATATTACACATACGTTTACCAATAATAACAGCTCATCCAATTATGCACATTATTAAGTCTTGCAAATTTTTAGGCACGTTTCGTTGCGGTGATAGCTCAGTGGTTAGCGCGGTCGGTTCAAACGGCGTGGGTTCATACCCCAACAATGAGCTTGAGCTGCCGGTGAAGGAAAACATCGTAAGAAGAACATAGTGTAGTGTTAGGGTATTTTATAGTATACGTCTGGTTAGCTACACTCTAAATCTGCAAGAAGATCGATGGATCCGTATCATCGGGCGTTGGGAGGACTACTACGCAAGTAGAGCATAAAGGAATATTATGTTGTCGCAGGATATCATCACTAAGAGTAAATATTTAACAACATTTATTATAAAATTTTTGTAATACGGAAGATGGGTAGCAGCGTCTTCCTTGAATAATCACACCTAACTGTGCTCGCCAACCCTTCTGCCAAGCGTGGCGAGTATTGGCAAAACCCCCCAGGAGGAGGCCTATGTCTAGCAGTGGACGTCCTATGGCTGATGATGTGATTATTAAAATTCTAATGAATTAAAAATAATATAGCTATTTATCCAAAAAAATTCAGGGAAATAATAAAAGGGATTAAAAAGTTATGTCTTTTTGTGTATAAGTAATAAAATGAACTAAACGCTCTCCTGATGGTAAGAGATAGCGCCTACCCATGACCATTGCAGCGATACACAGAACTTTGAGTAGCAAAACAAAGTCCAGGGCATCGCTGTCTTACCGCTCATTACTTTGATACTTCAGATTGTTAGTTTCAAGAGCCCTGTAATTTCGCTAGCTGCAGTACCCTTCAAACCAGAACACAGTAATGTTTACACACTACTGCTTGTTGACATTATCTGCGAGACTTACTAACAAGTAAAATAAGTAAGTTGCATTTGACTTTCATATGTGTGCTTTATTGTACCTATATTTGAAGAATAAATGAATTGAATTGGCATTTTGCGAAGTTTTCTTAATGGTTTACAGGCTAGGTGTTTAACCACAGCTCCACCTGATGTTAATTGACGGTGTGGTCGAAGATGGTAAACATAGTTAACGTGGACTGGATCTGGCTTTCGAGTGAGGCTGCCGGAATATACCGTTAGATGCTTGGCGGCAGATTTTATCAACTTGAGGGTGGTAGCAAGCCAGCCGAGTACTGGAAAGTACCCTAGCACCATGCTATGGTTTCCTATACCGGGAGCTCAAGCTCATTGTTGGGTTTCGAATCCACGCCCTTCGGTATGTGAAACGGCCGCGGTAACCACTGAGCTATCATCGCCACAAACCACAAACAACATGTCCTTTGTCTACTGAATATTTTAATATGCAAAATATAATCATCATAACATTTCTACGCAGCTATATCTAAGTGAAAACTTCAATCTTAGATACAATCTAAATCCTGATAGCCAGTTCAGGGTTTTCCAGCCAAAATTAGTTAAGTACTTGATCTGGTTCGTCACTTAAAACACGCTCATAATCGTAAGATATAGGGGGATTTAGAAGTGATTTTTTATAATTAATAACTTATCTGATAACTTTATGAGGTAGACTTAATAATAACTGAATAGCGTGATAATTATGTTGCAATATACTATTTGCATTTAAAGGGTGCACCAGTCCCTCTGTTTTATACGAGGTTACGCGGAACGGTAGGCCTTAGCCGAGATGAGTTCATTGTACATTATGATCAAAAACGAACGAACGAAAGCTTTTCTGATGGTCAGAGATAACATATGTCCATGACCATTGCATTGATACACAGAACTTTGAGTTCCGTAGTAATTCTATGCCCTTTTTACTACAGGACAAGTAGAAAGACGGCCCACTACCACCCGTACATAGTGGAATTTCCTTGGGTACGTACCAAACGTTTTGACTCTACGTTTCTCATCCGTACGGCCAAGAATGGAACAAGCTGCCGGCTTCCTTGTTTCCTGAGAGATGTAATCTAATCTTTTCAAGGCCAGAGTGAATAGGTATCTTTTAAGTCTGCGTGCTTTATCTTAGACCATATCATCGCTTACCATCAGGCGAGTTGGTGGGCAAACGCAGACTTATCCGTATAAAAAAAAAAGTAAAAGCTGTATATATAAGACGAACAAGACGCTTTTCTGATGGTCAGAGATAACGCACGTCCATGATTTTTGGGGCCATACACAGAACTTTGAGGAGCAAAACAAAATCCAGGGCATCGCTTAAGCGCTCAGTACTTTGAGACATTCGATGATTAGTCTCTAGTAGTAGCTGTAGTACCTACAGAGTAATGTTAACAAACTACTACTTCACTGCAGAATATCTGATACGTCGGCACCTGAATGATCTTCAGTAGTTTTTTTTTTTTATGGTTGACAGGCTGGGTTAAGTTACGATGTGGTCGAAGATGGTAAACACACATAGCTTGAAATGGAACTGGTACTCAAGTGAGGCTGTCAACACACAACCAAGAACCAGTTCTGTGTATCGCTTCCATCAACAGATAGAGTGATTCAAAAGGAATATTTAAATGTATAATACATGCATTTGGACCACAATCTATATTGCACTCGTGCGAAGCCGGGGCGGGTCGCTAGTTATACACAAAATATACATTTGTAATGCTATTTTTACTGCAATTGGAATATGACTTGCAACTTTGTTATTAATAAATATTATATTGTATTAATTAACAAATACAACATTATTTACAGATATTATTTTAGAGGTAACTTTAAAATTATATTTTTTTCTTTACCGAGAAAGTTAATTATAATCGTGTTTCGATAATCACAGTTTCTTCATAAATAATTTTAAAATTGACACATATTATTCCCTTCTTATAATGTAAATTTTGTTAAAAAAATTATTGCTAAACCATTCATTAAACCTTATTAGAAACCAAAAAGTGTATTCGCGCTTTAAACTAAAAAAAAAACTAAGAAAATCAACACAATTAGTTTATTTACAATATTTACATGTTTTCGAGGATAAATTATGACATCCAATGAGTTCTAAAATGGATCAGGGTGGACAAATTCAAAGTAACACATATACAAGATTTTAGATAGTAATATTAATTAAAACAGTTATATATGTATAATATTTATATGAATTTACATATAAAATGAATAAATATATTATAATTATATTAATTAAAACTTAGTTACTAGCGGTAGAGCTCTCACAAAACAGACACATATAGTTATTGCATTACCAAACTGGTGAATCTACGACCTGACAATGGTCAGGAGTACATTTTTTTTTTTTTTCAATATTTTACTCTAAGTTATTTCAATTAATTACAGCGTAAATATGACATATATAAAGCCATATTTAGTGTACACAATTATACTCAAGAATGTAACATGGTCAGATAAAAAAATTCTTAAGTGATTCTGTAAAATACATTAATAACAGAAAATAATATGACTAAAAACTTTGGTACTTTACTTATATAAAGAAAGTGTTGAGGCATTTTTGTTAATTGTCAAAATTAAAAAAAAAACCGTTTGTTTGTCCCTGAAATAAAGTACCAAACTATTTTAGTAAAGGCACATGTGTACATATTATATAGTTCACCATCCACTGTCCGTTCACTGTCATAGCAATCCATCACAAAAACCACACTGAAAATTAAATTTCTTCAAGCTTGATAACACTTGGAATAGTCACTGTTTTGATGTTTAAATTTTACTCGTAAACTTGACCGAATTAAAGACAAAAGCATTGAAATATCAATCCTATTCAGAAAACTGTTTTCACTTGATGACTTCATTATTTGGTTTTAATCCAGACTGCATTTAGATCGATAGATTGCCTCAGTTATTCAGAGGCAGCACCTCTGTAGAAGAATAATTCATACTTTTTTATTTTTTATTTTGGCGGGTCCCCGGAAAAAGTCTTGTCGCCCCAATGTATTTTATCCAAAACTAGTGTTTTTTCTAGTATTTATGTATAAAAATAGTGGTGTTTTATTCGCCACTACTTTATTTAGGCATTACTGGATTTGACTGGCACGGATTGGACTTGACCAAGACAGGACTTTGGCTATAAAGATAAAGAAAACTGAATACTGCGCACAAAATATAGAAACATTGAAACTGGCCAAATGCACAGAGTGAGATGCAAAGAAGAAAGAGGAAAAAAAACAGATATACTATCCATGAGCCAACAGCACTGTAAAAAATCCAGGGTTTGATTCCGCCCTAGGTACTTTTAATGACGAATTAAAATAAATATCTTATCTTGTTCAAATACATATATTTGTTCTGGGTTATATTAGTTCAGTAGTTGTAAAAATTAATTTCGGTTGAGTATTTCATGTTTCTAGTAAGGTTGTAAGTACGTTTAAACACAAGCGGCTTGTTAGAAAATGCCACCTTTTAGTAGGGTTGATATTGTCTTTGTGTGTATGCATGTGTGTGTGTGTGTGTGTGTGTGTGTGAGTGTGTGTGTGTGAGTACGCGAGTGACTATTCCGCGTGTGTGCGCAGACGTATATATAGAGCTCAGCACCAGTCGTGCACGCAGTCGCGTGCGTGGCAGCGCGACCGCGTCACGTAACCGCGCGAGAGAGACCGCGATCATCTAACCAAGCTCTCCACCTGAAACACATACATCATCACATCACACACCATCAGCCATAGGACGTCTACTGCTGGACATAGGCCTCCTCCTGGGGGGGGTTTTGCCAATACTCGCCACGCTTGGCAGGCGGGTTGGCGAGCGCAGTTAGGTATGATTGTTCAAGGAAGACGCTACTGCCCATCTTCCATATTACATCCCTTAGCCGACTCTTACAGCAAACACGGGTAGAGAAGGTGGGGTAAAATTCTTACGCAGGCAACACCACGGCACAAGATTCCTAATTTCTAAACAAACATTGCAAGTTGAATAAAAGCTTGTAAACATTTAAAAAACCCACGTTACCTTGCTCAACGCTTCACTAGTCAAACATTCTTTGCTCAGCAACACTGATAATTCATCTTCCTGAACACACTCTTTTAACACATTCCTTTGTAGATCATGATACACTATATATGCACTTAAAAACTTCTTCAAACTATCCTCGCAATTGTTCAACTTCCTACTACTGGGTAGTCCGAGGTACTTCCGCAGAAACGGAGTTAGTTTTAATTCCCAGCTGTCGAATATATAGCAGACTTTCTGTTTTATAGCCAGTACGTATTCGTTTGATATTAGCGGTTCGATTTGCTCCTGTCCATCGATGGTCATCTCGTCTAAAGTCTTTTTGTTGTGGTTCTCTATCTGTGAGAGCAGTAGTTTGATCTGCCACATGTGGTAAGATGTTGGTTCGGTCTTCATAGTTCTTATTATCTGTGGACAAATTTAGTGTATCTCAATAAGGCCGTTCAAGTATTACGTACACCAAAGGGGTGTGGGGGTTCATTGCTTTGCTCATTTTTGATGACACTGGGGATGGGGGGATCTGAATGGTGATAACATGAGCAATGTCATATAAATTATGCTGATTCTTTATTTTCCTTGTTATTTGTTTTCTATTCTTGAAATGTCTCGATACTTAGGTTGCCTGGAAGAGATCACTTTTAGCGATAATGCTGCTAGTTATGCTAATGTTTACGTAAGCATAGGAGGGGGAGTAAGAGATTCGTTTACTTTTGCTGACAAGGTAAGGGAGGGCTGATTTATATTTAATTAAATTCTGCCTACGTAATATTATAATAATTAATTAAATTTAGACGTAATATGGTCCCTTATAGAGTAAAAAAATAAAGGTCTTTACTTTGCTTAGTTTTGACGACATTGGGGATGGAGCGATCTGAATGGTGATAACGTCAGCAAAGCCATATAAATTATGCTGATTATTTGTTTTCCTTGCTGTCGGCACACCTCGTTTTAGCTCGTACCTCGCTTTTACATGTTATTAATTACTAATATTCTGCTTACGTAATACTTAAATGGTCCCTAAACCACACCGTCACTTAACATCAGGTGAGCTGTGGTCAAACACCTAGCCTGTCAACAATAAAAAAAATAGTGCCAATTAGTCTCCTGACGCGTCTCTCGATCGACTCCAATACCCCAAGTTGGTACTCTGCAGAACCGTCTCATAGGTGCGAACAGTACTCTATACACGATCTTACATATGAATAATTACTTCTACACAATAATTACTTCTCGTTGAAAACCGCATAATTTTTCCCTGAAAATTGGTGTAATTACCTTGAGGTAAGTGGTCCATACAGGCAGAGCGCAGAGCACGTCCCTGGTGGCGCACTCCCTGGCGGCGGCGGCGAGCTCGCGCGCGTGCGCCGCGCCCCCTGCGCCCCCGCGCCGGCACACGCACGTACCCCGCGCGGCGCCCGCACCGCGACGCTTCTTGCAAGTCACCAGGCAATCACCGCAAACCGTTGTCAACGGCTCGTCTTCCTGGAAGATGTAGATCAGGTATGGGCAACCTTTGCCTAGTTGCGTGCTAAACTTACTATATTAATACAGTCGCGGGCCATAACACAAAATAAAAAAGCCAATTTTATTAGGTTATTCGTAAAGTAAATTTACGTAATAATTAATGTGATATTTGTGTTTGAACTTCAGAAACAAGTTTGTTCATAATCAATTTGTACAGAGGCGTAACGAGTTTTCCAGATTTTCATCTGTGACTCTCTTACGGCATTTAGTCATCATCATCGAGAAAAATTGTTCGCATTTATATGTACTTCCAAAAACGCAAACAATTCTTCTCGCGAACTCTCTCAGTTGTTTGTATTTCTCTTCGCGCGAAATTTCAAAATGTCTCGCGGGCCGGGTCAAATGGCGAGGCGGGCCAGATGCGGGTCGCGGGCCGGTTGTTGCCCATATATGATGTAGATCGTAAACGGTGAACAAATAAGAAAAATATGAAAGATTCTCTCTTCGTCATACGAGAGAGTTTACGATTGAGACTAGGCTGCCTTGTTAGCTAATTTGGTGTTTTTTTTTTGTAAAAGTAATTAAACGAGCAATACGCTCTTCTGATTGATTGATTGATCACTCTTTATTGTACACACTAAATAAATTATACAATACAGAAGAAATAAACTTAGTTAACTGGTGTAACAACTGGCGACCTTATCGCCAAAAAACGATTTCTTCCCGTCAACTTTAGGATGGAAGAAGAAAAAGGTGGAGTGTGTTAATATCAAGGACAAACATATAGGAGAATAAAAATATACATAAATATATCTACATTCTAGTAATAATATATTCTAATACATATTAACTTGAATAACTAAAAATACACTGATATATACATATAAAATTAATATTATTTAAATATAAAATTTAATGTTTGTAGGTATAAAGAGAATATAGAAGCGACAAATAGTTATAACATAAGTTTGACGTGTTCTTCAAAGACGGCGATCGATGGAACACGTGATAACGCATGTCCATGACCATTGCAGCGATACACAGAACTTTGATTAGCAAAACAAAGTCCAGGGCATCTCTGCTTTGGTGCTACCTTAAGACTTTCGATGGTAAGTTTCAACAGCATTGTAATTTTTGAATTTTATAAAATTTGCGTGTAAGAAGGTTCAAAGAAGCTTTCTTAGAACCTTCTTACATGCAAATTTTATTATGGTTGGACATTGTGTTTTATGAAGAAAAAAAGCGACAGATGATAGCGTAAGACGAAGTGCAAGTCAATTTTAATTTAATAGAAAATACGTTAATACGTAAGTGTACCTTTATCATATAATGCTTGACAAAGTTCCTGATGCCGTCATCGTTGGTAAACAGTTGAATGTTTTCTGGCTGGGCCCAGACGTTGGTCCGCTCCAGGGTGAGGGTCTGGGCCAGGATGGAGAGGAACCCTTGAGGGTCATCAGTGTAGGACAAGCACCCGGCGCGCTGTTTCACGTCTATACACCACGTGTACGTTAGGAAGGTTCTGGAATTAGTATTTTTTTTTTAATGGTTGACAGGCTAGGCTACCACAGCTCACCTGATGTTAAGTGACAGTGTGGTCGAAGATGGTTTACATTTAGCTTTGAATGGAACTGGCAATTAAATGAGGCTATCAGAATACACCGTTACGTGCTTGGCGACAGATTTTCAATTTGAGGGTGGTAGCTAGCCAGCCAAGTACTAGAAAGTACCCTACCACCGTGCTATGGTTTGTTTTCCTTCACCGGCAGCTCACACATTTGAACCCACGTCCTTCAGAGTGTGAACCGACCACGCTAATCACTGACATCGCTACAAAAGGGCAGGGGCAAACCATAAGAGCGTAATAGATAGAAAGTAGTGTTAAATATTAACTACATTCTAATAGAATTAAAAATCAATAAACGCTAGACGCTAGACATGATCATGGTTCCCTAAAAATGTTATTTACTAGAAATAAAATAGAGAGGCAAGAATGAAATAGCTGTATATTTGAGTTTCTTTACGAATGCATTTAAAATCAATTTAAAAAAAAAGAACCCTGACAAAAACTAAAACTAAATTATTAATAATAATGATAATAAATAAATAAATATTGTAGGACACATTACACACAGCGCCATCTGACCCCAAACTAAGCAGAGCTTGTGTGATGGAAGTCAGATAACTGATAGAATACATAAATACTTTTTTTTGTTTTTTTTTGTTAATTCATACTTATAATACATACAGAACACCCAGACACAGAACAAATATTTGTTTATACCACACAAACATTTGTCCTTGGCGGGAATCGAACCCACGCCCTACAGCTCAGGCAGACATACTCCCAATGAGCCAACAGGGCTGTCGATTTATGTTGCATTTAGGTATTATTACATATATTAATGTTGCATTTTAGGTATTATTACATAGGTATGTGCAATTATATTTTGTCCAAATTCTTTGCATAAAGCACCTCACGCACATTATTTTTTTATGTAACAGTAATGAGACGAACGAGACGCTCTCCTGATGTTAAGAAATAAAGCCTGTCCATGACCATTGCAGCAATACACAGAACTTTGAGTAGTAAAACAAAGTCCAGGGCATCGCTACTTTGGCGCTCATTACTTTGAGACTAGATGGTTAGTCTCAACAGCCCAGTAATTTCGCTAGCTGCAGTACCCTTCAAACCGGAACACAGCAATGTTTACACACTACTGCTTTGCGGCAGAATAGCTGGTACTGCGGTGGTACCTACCTAAACGACCTCCTGCTAAGGAAATCTACCATCAAGTTAAAAACAATCACAAAGCGCAAATAATCTTATGACCAGCTCAGCCCAGCATTGA
Organism: Biston stratarius; assembly: GCA_950106695.1. Taxonomy (NCBI): domain Eukaryota; kingdom Metazoa; phylum Arthropoda; class Insecta; order Lepidoptera; family Geometridae; genus Biston; species Biston stratarius. The sequence goes on from OX467106.1 coordinate 26,851,587, forward strand.
AAGGCGTAACAGAGTTTATATTTTTTTAGTTTGACAAACGAGCTTGCTGGTCATTAAAAGTAACATGGTACATACTTGAGTAACTCCCAATTCCGATCCCGTTGGAAGCTCATGGGCCAGTATCTCGGGTCGTTGACCTTGACCTCGCGAAGCGAGCTTAGTTCCGGAATGATACACGGCGCTTTCATCTCTTTCATCGCACCGGATAGATCTACAACCTAAGTAAAAAAAATAAAAAAAATATTCATATCGCAATATGCGAATACGACTTTACTCGAGTTTACAGGGTAAAAAATTACAACGCATTAAAAAATTGCAAAGATAACCGACAGCCATGAATTTCTAGTTATTTTTTTCTGGCCTCAGCTCACCTGATGTTAAGTGACGGTGTGGTCGAAGATGGTAAACACACCTAGCCTGGAATGGAACTGGGTCTCAAGTGAGGCTGCCGGAACACACCGTTAGATGCTTGACGGCAGATTTTCAATTTGAGGGTGGTAGCTAGCCAGCCGAGTACTAGACACTCTACCACCACGCTATGGTTTCCTACACCGGTACCTAAAGCTTATTGTTGGGGTTTGAACCCACGCCCTTCGGCATGCGAACCGACCGCGCTAACCACTGAGCTATCATCTTATTTTTTTAAACCATCCTCTAAAGACACTTAGGTTATTGAGATTTTAATTATTTTATTAAGGTATTTTAACGATAATTGTCGTAATCCATTCGGCCGTTTGGAAGATACAAGGTAATAAAGACATTTACATACATAAAAACATAACGCGCGAAAAACATAACCCTTTCATGGCAGTCGGGTAATAACAGAATAATGAGAGTAATATATTTGTACATTTATAATAGATTGTTAGAAATACAAGCGGCCAATTTATCAGAAAAAAAAAAGATAAACATCAATACAACTTAAATTAAAAAAAACCCATACGCAATTAACCAAACATAGCTAAGGACCACCGCAAGGAAACTTGCTTTCAAATGAAAAAAGAAACCGCATCGAAATCGGTCCATCCGCTTGAGAGCTACGATGCCACAGACAGACAGACACACACACAGACAGACAGATAGACATCGACGTCAAACTTATAACACCCCTCTTTTTGCGTCGAGGGTTAAAAATAAGGAATAACGATGTCCTACGACATTAGTATCGATAATGAAAGTAGAATAAGCGCAAGATTGTAGCAAGCTAGGCTAAGTAATCTCTGACTACAATTATGGGGAAAAGGCGCGATTGTGAGTTTAAATTAACATACATATCTTAGTGATAAGACCTCCTGATTTATTGTACCTGTATGTGAGCGTAACAGAGTTTCCCCGTGTTGAGGTCTCGCGGTAGAAACAGCCGCGGTTCTGCCGCTAGGACATACAGGTGACGAAATGCTTGCAGATGGTATCTGGAATAGAAAGTTTTGATGTGAAATATCTATTGGCGCGCCTTGGCAGTAAAACGACTCGTATGCCGTGACAGCAAACGGCACGACGCTCCCTTGTGTATGTGTGCGTGTATGTGAGCGCGTATACTACACACTTCGTTATTTCTCTGTGTTTCGACCCGAAACAGTTAACTTTTTCTTGACTAAAAATCCTTTCTTAGGATTCTGTACCTAAAAAGGAACATTTTTATGGTTGACAAGCTAGGTGTTTGACCACAGCTCATCTGATGTTAAGTGACGGTGTATAGATGCTTGGCGGCAGAGTTTTAATTTGAAGAAGGTAGCTAGCCAGCCGAGTACTAGAAAATACCCTATAACCAAATAGACACTGGACATCACTTTGTGACAAAGAGACAGTATACATACATAAAAAACACGGACAAGTGCAAGTCAGACTCGCCCACCGAGGGTTCCGTACAAACTAGTAGCTATGATAAATAGTTTATGGTTTCGATCCTATGTTTTTGTGATTAAATTAAAAATGTACAGAGTTTTTCCTTTACTATAAGACAATACTTCTGTCCAAATTACATAGTTAGTGCTAGGTCAACGGAAAGTACCGTATAGGTATTGTTTCCTTTGTTATTGTCGAAATATGCGGTTTATGGCGACATAAACAGCTAGTAACTTTTTACGATAACTGAGAGTTTTGATTTTTTGACAGCTCCTGGGGGGGTTTTGCCAATACTCGCCACGCTCGGCAGGCGGGTTGGCGAGCGCAGTTAGGTGTGATTGTTCAAGGAAGACGCTGCTGCCCATCTTCCGGATTACATCCCTTAGCCGACTCTTACGGCAACCACGGGTAGAGAGGGTGGGGTACTGTTCTTACGCCGGCACCACCACGGCGAACAGATCTGCGTATATCGTTTTAATTTCAACTCGATACCTCCACGCGATCCCGCGATAGGTCTTGACGGACGGACAGACGGACAATAAAGGAATCCTATAAAGGCACCGTTTTTTTTCCTTTTGAGGTACGTACACCTAAAAAATAACAAACATGAAAAACAAAGGTAAGTTAAGTTAAAAAGAAATATACCTGTTGTCCTCGCTGTGCGTGGGGAACTTGGGGAAGAAGGCGGCGAGGAGCGCGGCCACGGCGTGCGGGCTCGTGCTGAGGGTCGCGCGCCCTCCGCCCAGGAACAGCAGCCCTACGGCGCAGTGTACCGCCATCTGGAATAACACAAAATATCGTAAATTTTCACTTTAACTTGGTGGTAGATCTCCTTGGCAGGATGTCTCCTAGGTAGGTACCACCGCAGTACCAGATATTTTTCCGCCAAGCAGTAGTGTGTAATGTGTTCCGATTTGTAGGGTAATATAAAAAAATAAAACATTAAATAAAATAAATATAAAAAATAAAAAATACACTATATATTGATTGAAAATGTATCTAAGAAAATTAAAATGTCATTGAAATTAATAAAATATCAATTCATTCATAGATTCAACTCAAGTAATTCATAAAATGTAGTTTAAAACATCAAGTGATTAATTTCACCTGTCCGCCGTGCGTGAGAGGCGCGTTCCGCGCGGGCGCCGCGGGCGGCACGCGCGCACGGAGGCGCCGGCACACGCGGAGCACCTCCAAGTCGCCGCGCCCGCACATTATCTGCAATGATGACACGAATCTAGCATTCTGCTATGGAAACTGACATGACATATTTACAATACATACACACATCACACACATCATCAGCCATAGGTCGCCTCCTCCTGGGGAGGTTTCGCCAATAATCGCCACGCTTGGCAGGCGGGTTGGCGAGCGCAGTTAGGTGTGATTGTTCAAGGAAGACGCTGCTGCCCATCTTCCGGATTACATCCCTTAGCCGACTCTTACGGCAACCACGGGTAGAGAGGGTGGGGTACTATTCTTACGCCGGCACCACCACGGCACAAAAATTAAAAACATAAAAAAAGAGAAAGAAAGTAACAAAACAAAAATACAACATAGAAATAACAAATAAATGGTGTACAAGGGCGGCCTTATCGCTTAGAGCGATTTCTTCCAGGCAACCTTAATAATTATTTTTTTAACTTATACTCATTTTTTTTTTTACTTAAACTTAGCATTCAATAGTAGTGTTTTCGTGTTTCATCGAAAGTTATTAAGCTTTTAGTAAAGTTGCCACTACTTCACTATGTTTGTTGTACTTCTTCTTTACAACTTTTCTCATTATTTCTCACCATGGCGGAGGCGAGCAGGCACACGCAGAGGCAGGCCTCCAGCGTGCTGCGGCCCGCCAGCTCGGCGAGGCTCTTCCCGGACAGGGTGACGAACAGCTTGGTGTAGTGGAGTGTCGCGTCGCGGGCGTCGACGTCGCCGGAGCCCGCGAAACGGATGCCCACAGCGAAACACGCGCCCGCTATTATATTGCAGTACGCGTGGCTACAACAAAAAACGTGAATTAAGAGGTCGTCTGGGTACCATCGCAGTACCAGATATTTTGCCGCCAAGCAGTAGTGTATAAATCCGTGGTCGTGAAATTGCGGCCCGTGGCCGTTATTTGTGCGGCCCGCTACAAAGTATAATATTTCAATGGTCAACTATATACCTACACTAGCTGCGCCCCGCGGTTTCACCCGTGTAGTTCCCGTTCCCGTGGGAATACCATGATATAAAGTATCCTATGTGTTAATCCAGGTTATAAACTGTCTATGTGCGAAATTTCATCCAAATCCGTTCAGTAGTTTTTGCGTGAAAGAGTAACAAACATCCATACGTACAAACTTTCGCGTTTATAATAGTAAGTAAAATGTCAAACAAAAATCTGATTTTGCGTTCGTTTTGGAGCGCCTTCACATACTCTGCGGCCCGGCGCTGGCACTCACATTGTCATGTGTGGCCACACATGACCATTGGCCAGTAAAGTGTGACGATCGCTGGTATAAATTATCGCCTCTAGTATTTAACAATTGTTATTCTTTATCTCAGTAATGAACAGGAACTAAGAATAAAAATAAGTTTTTTTTTTATGGCTGACAGGCTAGGTGTTTGACCACAGCTCATCTGATTTTAAGTGACGGTGTGTTCGAAGATGGTGAACACACCTAGCCTGGAATGGTATTGGCTCAAGAAGTATACTTTCATAAAAGTTTAGTACTTACTTCATAGCTTCATAATCTATGTTGTCTTCAGTCGGTTTGACAAACACGTACGGCTTGATTGACTCGGGAACCTGTTCCTCTATCCATTCCTCGCTAGCCTCTATGTCGTTCCACAGCACTAAACCTACAGGGAAAAAGATTTTTTTTTATGGCTGGCAGGCTAAGTGTTTGACCTCAACTCACCAGATGTTAAGTGACGGTGTGGTCGAAGATGGTAAAGCACACCTAGCCTGGAATGGAACTGGCTCTCAAGTGAGGCTGCCGGAACACACCATTAGATGTTTGGCGGCAGATTTTCAACTTGAGGGTGGTAGCTAGCCAGCCGAGTACTAGAAAGTACGCTACCACCACGCAAAACATACATCAGCGTTATGAACTATTGCTTTTTTTAATATAAAAGTAATGAGACAAACGAAACACTCTCTTGATGGTAAGAGACAACGCATTTCTATGACTATTGCAACGATACACAGAACTTTGTGTAACAAAACAAAGTCCAGGGCATCGCTGCTTTGAACTTGAGACTTTAGTTTTTTTTTATGGTTAACAAAGCTAGGTATCACAGTGCACCTGATGTTAAGTGACGGTCGAAGTGTGGTCGAAGATGGTAAAGCACAACTAGCCTGGAATCATGTGGTGGCAGGCACCGTTAGGTTAGACCAGATTTTGGTTATTCAGGAACACAGTAATGTTTACACACTACTGCTACTGTTTAATATCTGGTTCAACGGTGGTACCTATCTAGATGACCTTCTGCTATCCTTAGCAGCTATTGGTGGTAGGTCTCCTGATCTACCTCTCAGTTACCTCTAGCAATGATCCTCAGCATGAGAAGGTCCGGCCTGACGAAGTCCAGGTCGTAGGGCGTATCCGGGGGCCGCAGCCAAGCGGCGGGGGCGGCGGCGCCCGTGCGCAGGTACAGCAGCCCTAGGGCTACGGTCGCGCCCGGCGACGTCACGTCCAAGTTCACAGTGGCGCCCTCTCGGATCGCGAACGAGCCTTGCTTGTATTTCTCTTTTTGGTTGCCTGCAGAGGAAATACTTTTAAATATGTAATAGTCGGATAAAAAGGTAGACTTCACTTTAACTTTTTGACATTTCCAATTAAATAATAAACATTTCTCAATTGCGTTATATTATCTAGTTCAATAAAATTATTTATTTGATTTCATGACTGAAAACATAATTGCAAAACAATATCTAATTATATTTGAAAGTTAATTTGATAATTTTAAACGCATCTATTATTCTATTAATGAGTTTTTATTAAAAATATTTGCAAAAGCTAATTAAAATTATAACACAAGTAACAATCTAAATAACAAGTACAAATTAAAATTTAAAAAAAAAATAATTAAAAAGGGTTTAAATTTAACTAACGGTGTGTTCCGGCAGCCTTACTTGAGAGCCAGTTCCATTCCAGGCTAGGTGTGCTTTACCATCTACGACCACACCGTCACTTAACATCAGGTGAGCTGTGTTCAATCAACTAGCCTGTCAGCCATAAAAAACAAACTTAACAAAATTTAAAAAAACTTATCCGAAACTTCACTTAATATCTAAAACTGGAATTTGACATAAACTTAAAAGCTAAAATCAAATTAAACAAAACACTAATTAAAATTAACCAAGAGTCTTTATATCCTCTTCTAGCTGTAGTAAGCATTTAAATTGATGCTATATTTTAAGATGCTATGATTATATTCACTCACCAGTGAGCGGATGTTTGTCCCCCCCTAGCATGTAAGTCCTCAGCGTAGCGGGTATGTTCTTGGGGGCTCTGGCGCCCTCCCCCGCCTGCAGCATACCTAACGCCAGCCCTGCTGCAAGCGCATAGCCCTCACGTTCAACGCAGTTCTCCATTTCAGGACCAGGAGGTTTGCCTGGGGGAAAAAATAAAACCATTTTAAAACTGTTTTTGTAGCGATGATGGCTTAGTGGTTAGCGCGGTAGGTTCGCATGCCGAAGGGTGAGGGTTCAAACCCCAACAATGAGCTTGAGCTGCCGGTGAAGAAAAACATCGTGAGGAAACCATAGCGTGGTGGTAGGGTACTCTCTAGTACTCGGCTGGCTAGCTACCACCCTCAAGTTGAAAATCTGCCGCCAAGCATCTAACGGTGTGTTCCGGCAGCCTTACTTGAGAGCCAGTTCCATTCCAGGCTAGGTGTGCTTTACCATCTTCGACCACACCGTCACATGATAAACCAAACATATTTACTAGAATAAAGCTATAATTAAACCTATCTGGACTTATGGAATTGAGTTATGGGGATCAACAAAAAATAGCAACATGGAAATCTTACAATGGTTCCAGAACAAAGCCCTCAAAACAATAACCAATGCACCTCTGTTTATCAAAATCAGTGAATTGCATGAGTACACAGAAATGAAAACAGTCAAAGAAGAAGTGGAACACAGAAAAGTAGCATACCAAAGCCATATAAACACACACACAAATACCTTAGCAACTATGTTGTGAACCACTATGACAGAAGACTAAAAAGGCAACACATATGGGCAATAACAAAGCCAGAATTAAAATATTACCCACACACAACAAATTTGCTAAGGGCTGGTAGAGCCAATCTCAAGATGACACAAAGAAAAAAAAAACTAGAATCTCAAATAAGTCACAACAATCCAACTGACCGATTTCGTTGAGCAGTACTTGTGAGTAGTGGTTATGCGCTGTCCCTTGATACACCAGCCCGACCCCTAACAGGGCCGCCACTAGGATGCTCTGCTGGTGGTCCATCTCTATAGACGTTGGGGGGAGTAGCGCTTCGAGGTGGATGGACATTAGCTTTGTGGCTTGGAGGTCCATTGTACCTGGAATAAATAAACAGAAATTGTAGGACTTTTCACACATTGTTATTTAACTCCAAACTAAGGAAAGATTGTACTATGAGGAACGGATAACTAATAGTTTTTAGCGATAAGGCAGCAAAGGAGGGAGGAGTAAGAGCTTTCCTTACTTTTGCTCACTAGGGGAGGGAGGGGTTAATAATTACTGAAATTCTGATTATGTAATACTAAAGTCCACTAAAAATCCGAAAACTTCTACAAAGTACAATATATTTTGTTTGAATATTAAAAATCTGTTGCTGTCTTTATACAAAGTAGATGAGTATATTAAAAGATATAATAGTGACTACAAATTAATATCTTGACTAAATGTAATGAATTTTAAATAAATATTACTTTGGCTATTAATATTGTGATCATTATATAAAATCTATTATAATTATTTGCTAACTATTATTATTAATTGATTAACTTTTGACGAAGTCCATTTACAGCTTAAATTTATTAAGCCTCTATACTGCTTTTATTAATTTTTAATTACGCTTTATTTCTTTATTTGTATTAGAGTAATAAATAATTTATAATATAAAATATTACTTTGTTGGTAAGTGTTTCATCAAAAATCTTAATACAAGTCTGAGTAACACTGCATTTATACTCAAAAAATTATGTAAAACCGGACGAGGACAACAAAATCATTATTATAAACACGATAATAACAGATTTATTGTTATGTCAATAAAGAATATCTATCTGTCTTTAACATGTATGTACTGAGTGACAACCAACCTCGGTAGCTGGCAGCGAGCCCGAGCAGCAAGCCCACGCTGACCATCTCGTTACTCTTGATCAGGTACTCGTATATGTTCATGAAGGGCATGTCGCGCAGGTGCCCGTTCAACCCCAGCGCCATTAGGAAGCCGGCGTGCTCCGGAGACAGTTCCGCTGTACCCTGGGAGATATAGGACATGTTAAGGTCTTACAAGGACATTACAACAGCGGTACTCTTATCAGAAATCAGAAGCATTTATTGTAAACCGCGTAACAGTAAGATCTTAAAATAAACATATGCAAAGTACATGACAATCTGGCCCTTTACAGGCATACAATATTTAATGCAATTTGAAATTAATGTCATATAAAATAGAGTTAAGCTTTAATAATAATATTACTCTAAAATCTCTCTAAATAGTCGTCAATTTTATAATAAGTTAAAGTTGTCAAGAAATTAAATAATTTTCCTTTAAACACTCTCCGAATCCATCACTGATTTTGTCAAATGGTTATATATTTTTGGACCCATTCCTAAAACACTTTTATTGTACAGTGCGGTACAATGTACCGGCATTTTGATGACGTTTAGACGACATGTATTTAAATAAATGTAAACTTTTCTTCATAAATAAAGTTATCACATATATGTGCAGACATGTCAGTATTTTCAATTTCTTAACATACCGAGTGACGGTTTAGTCAAGGTGGGGAAATATTCTAAAGATACCCACATAATCTGGCTATATTATAGTACAGCCAGATTATGTGGGTTTGTACTGAAAACCTGCCTGTCTTTGTGCCAGATGGGGGACACCGGAATCTCCAAAGGAACGCACCGGTAACCCCTAGCTCAGCTCTGCTTTTGGCATCGCTACATGAAATGCTAGGTGCATTTCTTCTTCCTCTCTTTACAACAACGCGGGCCGTTTTGCACCACTGTCTTCATTGGCTCAATTAAATAAACCCACGTCCTTTGGAGTGTAAACCGACCGCACTAACCACTGTGCTATTATAGATACCAATTTAATCAAAGTATTTACCCTTGTTGTCTATACCATTCTGTCATCTAGTCGGAAGATTATTGAATCCGGTGTTAGAACTACATATATAGATAGTCCTCGCATCATCCGGCGTTACCCACTGACCTTAGGTCTGTTGTAGGAGAGCCAGGAGGAATCCATGCTGGAGCCAGTGGTGGGTACGAGCGCCAAACCGGCCGCGACGCCCGTGTGGAAGTTGGGCCAGGCGAGCGCGTGCTGCGTGAGCTCGGAGGCCGGGGGCGCCACGGGCGCCGCGCGCGCCCCGCGCCCCCACACGCACACACGCGGCACGCTGTGCGACTCGATGGGCGAGCACGGCAGCGTGCGGTGCGTCAACATGCCCCTGTCGGCGATAACTGCCGTTGCACTATGTTGCTAATGACGACTTTAAGAGGTAAAACCAGTTCTGGCGGGTAACTATTATTTCAAAAATCACTTATTCAAAAAACAATTTGTTTAAGCAGCTTGCTAGGCGTTTGAACACAGCTCTGCATAGAAATGGAAAGCTAAAACGTGTCGATAGACACGTCGTTCGTCTAAATGTGAGTTGAGAAAGATATGAGGGATTGCACATTGCACTTTTTTTTTAATTGTTTGGCTAGGTGTTTTAACCACAGCTCATCTGATGTCAAGTGACGATATGGCTCATCATTTTACTTGTTAGAATATTTGACACTGTATTGTAATTGGACATTGTTTTTATTAATTTGACATAGTGTTTGAATAAGTCAACTTCAACTTCAACTTTTCGATGCTGGCTTCTGCGGTGTTGCAACAATTTTGCCAATGTCTGTACATTTGTTTTCTGTCTGGCGCAAGTTGTCTTGTGATAACTAGCCCGGTTCGGTCTTGTTGAATTTGACAATATTCTATTTGAATTTGACATTGTATTTAAGTTTGACATAGTATTTGAGTTTGACATTTTATTTTGAATTTGACATGTTATTTATGGTTACTTTGTTTTAAGGTTTTACTTAAGTATAATACAATATAATTTTTAAATAAGTTTTCTCATTAACTAATATTTAATTTTGTGACATAGATGGAACGTTATATGTTAATAAATAATTTGAATATGAGTTTACCTTGCGACCGGCAGGGCTGTAGTCCGGGTACTGAGGGCGAAGAGATATTTTTCTTGTTCCTCAATGAAATCGTGATCGGAGACTTCGGGCCTTTGAGTCAAGTTGATTGCTACCGGCTGGGAAGACTGCAGCAGATTAAAAACTTCCGTCATTCTGGAATTGTGTTTTTTTTTATTTAAAAAATACTCTGGCTAAATGGTCATGGCCAGGCAGCATTCGTCTTACATTACAAAAACTTACCGATGATCTCGCGGATATAGCAAGGATAGTAGCTTAGTATTCAAATGTTCCATGCCAGTTGTGGAGTCAGCCTCGTCTGTTTTGTTCGCCGGTTCCTCAGCGGGCTTGCTGTGAAACGAGTATGCTGTCTCTTTCTCGAGCACGCCTAGAGCTAACGCTGGAAAGAGCGAGGGATGTTTTAGAAACGAGTCATTTGATAGAATGTCAACATTTTTTTTTTGTTTAATGAGTAGGATTGCGAAGTTTAGGCAGCCTAGTTGGGAGACCGCCTGACTTCCAATCTGGAGATCCTGGGTTCGAATCCCACGGCACGCACCTCTTTTTTTTCTAGGTTAAGTGTGTATTGCCGATAATTTCAAACGGCGAGGGAAAACATTTTGAGAAAACCTACATGTCTGAGGGTACTTAATTTTTTAAAATATAATTTGACGACAATTTTTAAATATCTATCCGAAATATTAATCAAAACTCGACATAAACTTAAATCGTAATAAATAAAAAAAGAGCTTTTTTTTCTATGTAAGCGTGCTCTACATCTTGCTTAACATCAGGCATGGTCAAACGCCAACTTATAATGAATTTAAAAAATATATAGAAATGACGTGTGTTTGACATACATATTGTTTGACAGCCCTGTTGGCTCATTGGTAGTATATAATATGCTTTAAGAGCTTTAGGGCGTGTGGTTTGATTCCCACTCAATCTCAACCTCAGGACAAACATTGAGTGGTATAAAAAAAAATGTGTACTGTTGTTATGTATGTATTTAAAAAACTTTGTGTTCTATAATTTATCTGACTTCCGTAGAACAAGCTTTTTGAATATTAATATATAATAGTACCTGGATGACCGAATTGAATGAATTTTCTTGAAAACACGGATAAAACAACGTTTTCTAAAAATGAAACCTAGATAGATCGATTTATCGCCCCTGAAACCTCCTGCATACTAAAATTCATGAAAATCGTTAGAGCTGTTTCCGAGATTCAGAACATAGATGTATACACATATTATAATATTATGGGATATACAAGAATTGCTCGTTTAAAGGTATAAGTATTATTTATACGATATTTATTTACTTATGTGGGATTACTCACTTTTAATTATATCGGTTATTTCGATTGTTTTGACCACAATTTGGCGTTAACTCAGCTTTGTCTCCATGAAGAAGGCCACAAGATGTAGCCGAAACGATAGTCGGAGTATTAAATAATATCTACTAAATATTTTATTAATATTCATACACTTACATTCAATATATTCAGTAGTAGATCCCACAGTGTCTGCTATTTGCTGTTGCAAGGCCAGCTCCTCCCTCATGACCAAGGCATAAGCGGCAGCGGGAGCGGGCCAGTCGCACGCCGCGCCTTTACAGCGGGAGAATATCGACACTAGGAACAATCCCAGCGCTGGAGGTAAGTTGTCGATATCACGCGACGTTATACCTGTTAACATATATAATATACTCTGTTTATACATCATTCACTTAAACTCACAAGAAATCAACCTCAATGGCCACGCGGGTTGCTGGACGCTATGGTGTCTCTGTTCGTCACAATGTGTCCGTACCTCTGTCACACAGCGTCATGACGGCCTGGCAGTAGGCGGGCGAGGTGCTGTGGCCGCTGTCTCGCTGGCCGCGCGGGGTGCTGGCCGCTATAGTGTCCCTGCTGGTCACGGTTTGCACGCCGGCCGTTCGACCACATCCCACTATTGACATCACCTGCAATAATACTATTTCTCTAACAGAGTCTACAATATACTTTTGTTTAAATAAATATGTGGTCTTCCCCCCAAATTTGCCGTTTTTAGGGTTCCGTGCCTCAAAAGGAAAAAACGGAACCCTTATAGGATCACTTTGTTGTCCGTCTGTCAAGACCCTTTTTCTCAGGAACGCGTGGAGGTATCAAGCTCAAATTCATATAAAATACTCAGGTCTACTGTCCCTTGGAACTGTGAAAAATCAAAAGATACAGCCGTTTATGCTGCAAATTTTCGACACTCGCAAGAGAATCAAAACCTACAGAGTACTTCACGTGAACTCAGAATCTTGAAATTTGGTACGAAGCAACGTCTTATAGCACAGATAAAGGAATTGAATAAAAATTGTAAAAAGCATAAATTACCATTAAAAAAACATTAACTTTTACTTATATACCTACAGGTTTGTACGGAACCCTCGGTGCGCGAGCCCGACTCGCACTTGGCCGGTTTTTATCAAATGTCCCACTGTAAGGCGCGGGCTTCAACTGATGTTAATTGACGGTTTGGTTAGATGATGGTAAAGCTCACCTAGCCTGGCATGGAACTGGCTCTCAAGAGAGGCACCCAGAACACACCGCTAGGTGATTGGCGAAAGATTTTTAACTTAAGGGTGGTAGCTAACTAGCTGAGTACTAAAAAAAGGCCCTACAAAGCTATGGTTTCCTGAGGTTTTCCTTTACCGGCAGCTCAAGCTCATTGTTGGGGTTTGAACCCACGCCGTTCGGCGTGTGAACCGGCCGCACTAACCACTGAGCTATCATCATAAAACCTAACACATACCTCAATCATATCCTTTGTCGTATTATTGACGTTAGTCAAATAAGGATAGTATCCGACATCCACATCCTTTAACATGGCATTCAAATACGCAAACACATTCGGAGGTTCCCTGCTAAAGTACGAAGGCTCAGTCAGTTTGCTAACAATCTCTATCGGAATTTGCGACTCTATGTCCATATCGATAGAGTACTCCGACGGAAAATCCAACCAATAATGGTTGATATAGCATTCCAGTTTCAAATCCTTAGACAGCTGATACAAGAAAGACGAGAGTGGCTTTAAATCGCTCCACAAAAGCGTGTTAAGTTTTATTTCCTCGTAAACCAGATGAAAGGCGTATAACACTTGTAATAAATACGGGCATAAGAGCGAATTTGCATTAAACTGGATTGGTTTTTCATCGTCTTCATTGTTCATATGCTTGTGCTTTCTCTCCGAAGACAAAGTAGGTAGATGGAGCAGCTCAGACAAGTCACCGCCAATGGATTTGTGAAGTTTAGATTTTAAGAGGTATTCCCAGTCTTCCTGCGAGCCGTCGTTGGAGGTTCTTTGTTTCTTTGTTACAGTTTCTGTGTGTTCTTCATCATTTTGTTGAGACTTTAATCGTTCGGTATCGTATCCGATGAGAGATAGAAGGAGTTTGGAAAACATGCTCCATTCTTGTTCGGGAGTTAAGTCTTGCGTGCCGGGCGCGTTCCGTACACCGTACCATTTTATTATCACCTGTGAATACAGAGAAAATCGTAACTTTTCAAACAGAATTCAAAAAAGAAAGACGTTCTAAATTCGTTCGTTATTTTAATCACCTGTGAATACAGAGAAAATCGTAACTTTTTTAACAGATTTCAAAAAAGGAAGAAGTTCTAAATTCGTTTTTTTTTTAATATTCCCAGTTTCATCTACCCAGTTAATTCCAGATTGGTCACATAGAAATTTCATCAAAAACGGTTCAGTAGTTTAATTTTAAACCAATATAACTAGAAAACAATATGTCATACAAGTTAACGGAATTGCGTATTTTGCTTTACTTTGGACTTTTCAATGGTACTAACCGGTTGATTAGTGAACCTTTTTTTTTTTGTAAACACTTAATTATATTATTCATAATTATTGGTAAAATAAATTTCTCGTATCTTGCACGTACTGTAACATACATTATAATATTTTTTATTTTATTTATATTCGTAAGATATATCCTACTAATGATGAAAAGGATCAAGTGATCACCAAATATTAGACCAACCTGCATCGTGACGTCCTTTGGAAGAATGGCAGTTAGCGCAGCACAGCATTTGGACACCAATGCCGAACAGGAGAGCGCTGGGAGCGAGATTCTGTACATGGCGCCCGCCTCGAACTGAAGCGTCAGCCGGGACCCGGCCGCGTCGCACAGACCACTGAGACCTACATACAATCCAACACCCATACCAAAGTAAGTAAACTATCTATCTAAGTAGAACATATTCGCGTTTTTTTTTTTACATTAGGCCACGATCTCACCTGATGGAAAGTGACGATGTGGCCGAAGATGGAGCACGCTTGCCTAGGAAATAACTATTCACATTTTTCTTGAACAAAGCCGGGTTGTACTTAGTTGGAAACACAGACGCTGGCAACGAGTTCCACACATCAGCAGTTCTTACAAGGAACGTGGTCTGGAAACGTTTTGTACGTTTATAGGGAATTTCCACTGTAAGAGGGTCTTTTGGTCGAGCGTCTGGTCGTTTTGCGAAACAAGTGGGAAGAGGCGGTGAAGTGGGGGCAGAGGACGCTTGCCGGCGATCATTACGTGAATGCCGACCGCGCAGTGGGGTTTAGCACGTAAATGTCATTGTTTTCTGTTTGTGTAGGTATTCACGTTATTTAATGGGAAGTTAGGTGTGTTTTATGGATTTGATGTTAGCGAAGCTAGGAACAAAAAAGATCGATCGAAGATTTGCTCGTAGATACGGTGTCGACATTTCACGCGCGGCTCGCGCTAAACCTGCGTGAAACAACGCAGCGTTTAATAATCTAGCGTAGGACTTACTCGGGGCCGTGCACTCCAACTACTTTGCCCATACTACGAGCTTCTTATTGCGGATCCTGTTAAGTGCACACGAAGCAACTACACGACCGCATATCGTATGAGTAATGGTAAGCGACAACGCATGTTCATGACTATTGCAGCGATACACAGAACTTTGAGTAACAAACTAGATTCCAGGGCATCGCTGATTTGACGCTCTTAATTACTTTGAGACTAAACTGATTGTCTGACTTTTGTTTTTTTTTGCGGCAGATTATCTGGTTCTTCTGATATACCTCAGTGCCTCAATATGACTTATGGTGCTGAAACATGGTCTCTGTCTATGTGCCTTCTTGATAAGCTCAAAGTCGTATAACGAGCTATGGAGAGGGCTATGCTCGGAGTTTCCCTACGAGATCAAATCAGAAATGAGGAGATCCGTAGACGAACTAAAGTAGTCGACATAGCCCAGCGGATTAGCAAGTTGAAGTGGCAGTGGGCAGAGCACATAGCACGCAGAACTGATGGCCGATGGGGCTGCAAAGTTCTGAAGTGGAAACCACGGACCGGCAAGCGCAGCGTAGGACGCCCACCCACAAAGTGGACAGACGACCTCATAAAGACTGCAGGAACGCGCTGGATGCGAGCCGCTTCCAGTCGGTCTTTATGGAAGTCAATGGGGGAGGCCTATGTCAAGAAGTGGACGTACTACGGCCGAGATGATGATGATGAGATTATCTGGTACTGCGGTGGTATATACCTAGACGACACCCTGGTAAGAAGTTTTTTTTTATGCCTGACCTGCCTAGGTGTTTGACCACAACTCACCTGATGTTATGTGACGGTGTGGTCGAAGATGGTAAAGCAAGCCTAGCCTGGAATAGAACTGGCTCTCATGTGAGGCTGCCGGAACACACCGTTAGATGCTTGGCGACAGATTTTCAATTTGAGGGTGGTAGCTAGCCAGCCGAGTACTAGAAAGTACCATACCACCACGCTATGGTTTCCTCACGTTTTCCTTCACCGGCAGCTCAAGCTCATTGTTGGGGTTTGAACCCACGCCCGTCGGCATGCGAACCGACCGCCCTAACCACTGAGCTATCATCGCTACAAAACACTAACACTTAAGAAACCCGATAACAAAGCGGTGAGCAGTCAATAACGAAATAGATTTCCACTGACCTAAGCTTTCTTTTGGCTCCAACCTCGTGGATGTATGAGGCACTGGCGACAGCAAGTGCAGCGCCGAGTCATCGAAAGCAGGGTCGTCACGCCGACTGGGCAGGAGGCTGCTCCGCCGTGGAAATGGCGACTGAAATGCCGACCGCTTCGTGTACGGCGAGTCTATTAGGCGGGCTAACACTCCACCTACGTGAACCTAAAAAAGTAACATTTTTACCCTATCAGCTATTTTGGTAGAATATCTGCTTCAAGAGCTGCGACGTGAGATTGATTCCCACCGGGACAAATATTTATGTGATGATATTTTTTTGTAATTTATGTGTCACTCACACACACACACACACACATCATCAGCCATAGGACGTCCACTGCTGGACATAGACCTCCTCTTGAGGGGGTTTTGCCAATACTCGCCACGCTTGTCAGGTGGGTTGGCGAGCGCAGTTAGGTGCAATTGTTCGACGAAGAAGCTGCTGCCCATCTTCCGGATTACATCCCTTAGCCGACTCTTACGGCAACCACGGGTAGAGAGGGTGGGGTACTATTCTTACGCCGGCACCACCACGGCAATTTATGTGTGTTATTTATTTATGTGTGTTCTGTATTAATAAAAATAATATAAGAATTATATCAGTAATCTGGTTCCCATAGTACAAGCTTTGCTTAGTTTGGGGTTAGATGGCGCTGTGTGAAATGTCTTACGATATTTATTTTATATAAATGTTGCAGAGAAGGGCTGGGTCGAATAAATGAACATTTCACATAGTGCACTCTAGTCCCAAAGTAAGCAAAGGTTGCATGGGTTCTATAGGGTCAGATAACTAATAAAATAAATATTTATTCATCATAACAACTATGTGGGGGGTCACGAGTTGACAACGGCTATTCCGACATGGCCGGAACGTCAAGATAAATAAATAAAACTAATTTCATAGTATGTTGAACTTATCAACAAACATCATTATAGGTTTAGCAAAGTAAATAAGAAGCTCTTAAGTAATGTGCGCAGTTGACAACAAAAAAAAACGGAATATTTACTCAAAAAGAAGCGCCATCTATTGATTTTATGCTTCACTTCTACAAAGTGGCCATGTAGTTATAACACGCATAAGGAAAGTGGCGCCATCTAGTATTTATCTGTGCCAATACGTACAATTTATGATATACCTATGATACATTTACGTACCTTTCCAACAACACTATTGCCAGACTGTAATATAATGTTCCCAGCTTCATCTATCAGAGCAATCATTTTCAAATGCGGCAACACTACTGCATCTTTCGCGAGCACAGTAGAAACCGTCCCAACAATCAAGTTCGTCTTGGAAGACTGCCCGTGAAAGTGTGACTTCTGTAATCTTAATATTTGAAGCTTACTCACTGAATTCACTTTTACAATAAAACACAAATAATCGTGTCCGACCAAATCAGTATGCAGAAAGGTTTTTGTATCACTCTGATTTTCAACTGGATCTCGTCTTATTGAAATATTGTCTGTCCAAATGTGGTCTATACAAATATCTGGGTACAGAGGCAATGACGGGAGCTGTTGATTCATTGTCTGGGCCATCATCGACACGTTCGAAGCTATAGATGCTTGCGGTGACATTCCTTGCTGATGGAAAACATTGGCCAACGGACTGTTCAGCTTCGACTTTGATGGTGTATTAGGGCCTTTTTTGGACTGTAGCGGACTACCTAATCCTGTAGCCCAGCTGCTCATATTTCTATTACTCTGCATAGGACTTCCCATGTAGTCACATGATTGACTAAACATTGCTGTCGTTGAATTCATATTGGGGCACATAGAGAGACATTCGTCTCTGGTCGCTTTACGGATTCTCCAAAGAGAATGTGAGGCTATTTTCCAGTCATACAGCAGGATTATGCTTGGATTGGTGCTTATGAACATTATTTGCAAGTCCCCATCATTGTAGTATTGCAATCCCTGTGAGGGAGACTTCATGAGGATTGGTGTGACTTCGTCTAAAGGATGAGTCAGCGAGAAACATGTTGGTAATGGTACATCATGATCATACACCGACATAGACTCTTGTGACTTTACACTCATGTTGAAGAAGTTATTTCTTGATCTGTTGAACGAGCTATTATTCTCGTGCAGCTTTAGAAGCGAAGTGGGTAGAAATGAATTGTGTTGAACAGGTGTTGCGTCTTTTTCCAACAGCACCCCATATTTCATCGCCCATACCTTTTTCACTTGAAATGGTATACTTGTAATGTATTCCCTGCCATCTGTGCCATAAACTCGCATGCATTTGTTATCTAGCAATACTATAGCAGGCATGATTTCTGATTTGATATGCTCTGTGGTGTCTTCGATTTTGATATTTTTCTTAGCGTCACCTATTTGTGAATTTAAAGCGTCGATAAGCATCGTGTTTTTAATATCGACATGGAAGTTAGCGAAAGCGGCATGATGGATTGGATTTTCTATAGTGTAACAAGTTATTGTTTCTCTCTGCTCTGCACCTGAGAGTTTTGTGGCTGGAGTTGAAATAAGACCTGGAAAAGGAATTAAAAATATAATTGATCGATTCAGGCGTTATTTGCGGAAGTTCCTTTAGAGTGTTCAAGGTACATATTTAGTTTATGCCCGTGTAACGCCGTTTTCCGCGCTTTTATGTTAAGCGGAAATAAACTAAATATATACCTTGAATACTTAACAAATTATGTATAATAATTCCGAAATATTAATTACCATAGGTTTGTACTAGATTTATTGTACCAGCCCAAGAAAGAATCGCGCGATACCTCTAGTTTTTTTTTAAATCTTGACCTTTACAGTTTTATGTCATCTAAGATTCCAAACCAGACATGCCAATACTAAATTGTATAGAAACAAGAATGATGATTTATTAATGTACCTTTAGACCAAACAGCAGTGCAGCCTTTCACATACAATTCTTCTTCATAAAAGCTGTCTGTCCTGGGGTTGAGTGGCTTCTGCCTACTGCCTTTGCCTACCCCTGAGAAATAACAGCATTAAACAAATATTAATATCAGTATACAGTTATATTACATGTATTACGTTAAGTTGTATTACATGTTATCAATGAAGGACTATTAGTCCTTCATTGATAACATTAGTTACAAAAATAATAAAAAATTAAATTAAATATGCTGCACTCTTGTAATTCTTTTCTTTCACTCCTTGTATCAGTGCCCCTTGATCTGGTAAATCCCGTATAAATAAATTAAATAAAAATAATTTAAAAAATGACCATTATAATTAACTGGATATATCATCCAGCGACATCCAGCCTCAGACTATATATAATATTTGGCTAAGTAGATTCCAATGGGCCCCAGATAAAATATCAATACTTATAGAAGTATTTTTACTTTTTTCAGAACTAGCTGTGCCCGCGACTGGGTCCACGTGGATGTTCTAGTAAGGGCGAAATTATGTTTTAGTTAAATCAACCAAAGTGCGATTCTAGAATAGTCAAGTAGTGTATTATTCCAATTAAATTATATTTTGTGAACCGATTGGAATAAAAAAAGCCAAGCGGGAAGCTAGACTTAATACATCGATGAAAACCGCATTCAAATGTGCACAAATACACAGAAAAACAGCAAACAATTTTGTGCATCGGTGACAAAGTATCTATCTCAAAGTATGTATCTTTTCTTTACTATATGTATAGATATATTACCTAATTGATGAAAGCAAAAATGTTACAAAAATACATGAACTGATGTTGAAGGTTATTAAAACTACAAAGCAAGGATCCTCCTGCAAAAATGATCCTTAATATTCCATATTTCCATAACACGTTTAATAGATTACTTTTACTAGAAAATAGTTCTAAGTATCCAATCTATACTAATAGCCTAAGTCTTGAACATCGACGCAAAGTTGCATATCTGTCGGTTTTCTACCGGATTCACTTTGGTGAGTGCGGTTCAGATTTACATGGTCTAATTCCACCCTGCCCATTCTTTTATCGGACAGCTAGGAGCTTTAAAAAGTGGCACCGCTTCATGGTAGATATTCCAAAACCACGAACTAAACAGTATGATTCTACTTTCATTGTACGAACTGCTAAACAATGGAATTTGCAACCCGAGTGTTGCCTAATAGATATAATCTGGGTGCCTTAAAAGTCGCGAGTGAATCGGTTTCCTCTAGGCGAGCATGCTCCACCGCACCGCACCTTCGCTTAACATCAGGCAAGATGGCCGTCAAACGCAAGCCTATCGACAATAAAAAAGGAAAAAAATAATAATAATGCAGAAGTTTGTTTGTTTGAACACAATAAGTTTGCTAATATTATTATAGTTACCGGAGGTCAAATTAAACTTCTTCGACATATTGCTTGAGCTATTAGCACTGCCGACCCTGGATCCAACGGAAGCTTCATCTTGTTTCTTGTTAAAAAGCTCCGATTTTATTGACACATTGAAGTCAGGGCGAAGGCGACTTGGAGGACGTAACGAATCCGAGTTGTATTCTTTGTTGTCTTTGGATGGTGTTGGTTCATCTTCTATAACTAGAATATTTTATTACACTTTTGAAATACTATAGGGCAAAGAACCTTTAAGGTTTTGACAGCTCTGTTGACTCATTGGATGTTAGTTGCTAGTTTATCGGTTTTTTATCAGATTAATTTTGTAGTGTGCTTCAGAACTACATGGTCTAATTCCTCTATGCCTATTTTACTATTGGACAACCAGAAGCTCAAAAAAGTGACATTTATTCATGGTTGACATTCCAAAAACGTGAATGAAACAATTTGATTCCACATTTGTGCGGACTGCTAGACAGTAGAATTTGCTGCCTGAGGTGTTCCCCATTGGATATAATGTAGGTGTCTTCAATTCGAGAGTGAATCGGTATCTTTTAGGCAAGCATGCTCCATCTTAGACCGCATCATCACTTGACATCAGGTGAGATAGCATTCAAAACTAGCCTTTTCTTATAAAAAAAACGAGCTGTAGGGTGTGGATTCGATTCCCACAGGACAAATATTTTGTAGTATATCAAATGTTAGTTCTGTCTGGGTGTTATATACATGTATTTACAAAAAAAAAGTATTTAAGTATTCTATAAGTTATTTGATTTTCATAGCACAAGCTTTGCTTAGTTTGAGGTCAGATGGTGCACTGTACTGTACTGTTTGTAAATGATATTTATTATATCCATGCACCATCAATACCATGTTGTAAGCTTGGGGTGTAATAAGTCAAAAGGGCTTTATTGCACTCATCATTTTGAACAACTTTTACTATGGGTCTAACTCTGAAATGATAATGAAAATGGTAATGATACTTTACTTATACAAGCATTGCTCAAGGCTAATTATGCTTAACATAATAAAACTTGTGAAATTTTCACATATGACATTTCCAATCAGCATGATATAGATAGAGCATTGCAAACTTTAAATGAAAGCAACAAAGATATGCTTTTTAAAAGAAATAGCCTTTACAACACCGCTTCATTTATACATTGCCAGAACTTATAGAATATTTATGTCTATTTAAAAGTTTTTAAATAGAATAATAATATACCTTTACTTTCCCTATAATAGACCTCTCTTATAGTCCACCACTCTTTCTCTTCATCCTTATCAGGAAGCATGCTCTCATCTTTGATGGCAAAATTGCTCAGTTTATAGAGCAATGAGTTCTCCGAAGCAGATGTGTTGTGTTTGCCGTATATCTGACCCGGATGTTTCGCTAGCACGGACCTTCCGTGCGGCACAAACTCCTGTATATACATAAATCTAGTGTTATTTTAGCAAACTAGAGGGCTTCAAGTGTGTGACATGTCAAAATTATTTAAGTTCTTTTATATTGTGCCAGCATAAAATGAGAAACCACCTAGGTACTTTACATTTTGGAGTTTATCATGGACATGTACAAATTAGAAAAATGTTGAGTAGAATTTTTTAGTCCATATAAATATAATACACTTAAAATGTTTGATGAAAGAGTGGAGACAAAAACTTTACAATTTTATTGAACATGAAATGAAATATACCAGTCTTTGTTAACTTTTTTATCAAGGTATTTCTGAGTGTAACTCCTGTAAGACAAGCAAAAATTGTCGTGCCAAAGAGTCTTCACTGGTTTTCTAGACATTTTATCTTATTTTTTTTCTAATCTCTGGGCTCAATTTCGAAGATGTTGTGATGGTGAGCATCATACACCGGCTAGCACATCGCTCTAAACGCAATAATCTCTTCAAAAATACGGCAAAGAAAGCCTTACAAGTAGTTAGTTACCAGAGGCTCAGATGCGGCAATCATTGTTTCCTCATCCAGATTTGAAAGAATATCTATTACAACGCACGCACATTAATAAATCCTTTTAGCCAGCGGTATTTAAAAACTATTTCGTGATAAATGTAATGCAATTTTATTTTAATATAACAATTCCAACGTTTTGCAAAATTTGCGAAATGTTAGTGTAGTTTTATTTTGAAATTAAAACCGGCAATTGACTTTAATTTGATATTGACAACGAAGCAATTTTGACAGTAATAGTAAATATTACTATTTACTTTTTTGTTTTTGGTGTCACACTTTTTGTATTTGCTAGTGTCAAGTATTTCAATATTTACAAGTATTTTATGTTAAACTAGTAAAATAAGTCGCAGCCAGAGTCACACACAGTAAGACAAGGCAAATCTGGTCATGGCCTAGTAAAGTAGACTTTACTACAAGCTTCAAAATTAGTATTGGAGCTATTTGCTATCAGCTTGCAGCAGCGTATTTCTAATTTAGCTTATTAGAGCATCTGCTCAGACCCAATTCCCGTTTAGTTTCATCAAACTACACAGAAACATGACTAGGTCGTTCACAGCACAACTGTCCAACGAATGAGTAACCAATAGCAGAAAATATCACCTACCAGACATTGTTACTCGATTAGGACTACCCAGGAGCCACGTGTAGAGATTCGGAGTGCACTTCTATGGTTTTGGTAATTCAGCCCGAAAAATATAGTAACTTCTAAATGCCCGTCATCTGTGACGATAAAAAATGCACTCCTTTTATCTTAAATTTTACCGCAGCTGACGTCCACGAGGCTTCATGGTACAATTCGAAGCATTTATGACTTCATGTGATCCTTACTACCCGACTACGCAATATGAAAATATGACATAAATCGTCAATCACTTCTGTATGTGTGTATAGCTCCCTCGTTTAACCTACTTATATTTTGATAATTGAAGTGTCAATCATCACGTCTTATCACCGTTATAACTTTATATCTCATATCAAACACTACTATATATTATACACTATATATTATATATTAACACTACTACGCTTTATATATTATATAACGTCACAGAAACTCCAATAGGTATACACAAAAAATTGTTTTGAAATCAAAAAGCCCTTTGCTAAGATATTCCTATGGAAGTAATAATACTACGTACAAGTACTTATTACTTTCATGGATATTCCACAATTCTGCCAATGTCACGTGGAATGAGATATGTTTCACAGAGTTTTGTGTAAAGTGTAACCTTAATGAGTACATTCTAAACTTTCATCTGAGATTCTAAATATAATTTGTGGAAATTTAAATTGTGGCATGACGTGAACTAATGCCTTGCAGCCATTTTTTTTCTTTTCTCTTCGGCTATATCACATCCGTGCATTCATTATAAAATATAACAATTTGCTCTATTGTTATTTTTCAGCTATTTATTTATGTAGGTACTATACTAGCTGCGCTGCGCGGTGTTACCTGCTACATTTTTTCAGCATAAAAGTAGCCTATGTGTTAATCCACCCTGGCATAACACATAATATCAGCTACCTCCATACCAAATTTCATAAACATTGGTCCAGCCGTTTGAGCGTGAAGAAGTAACAAACACACTCAAACTTTCGCCTTAATAATATTAGTGTTATAATACGTTGAATACGGCATAAGTAGGCGTGTTTAATTTTTCAGCCTATAGTTTAATTCGAAATACCTGGATACTTAAATTATAAAGTATGGAAGACATTGTGAAGGAACCATAGCGTGGTGGTAGGGTATTTTCTAGTACTCGGCTGACTGGCTACCACCTCAAGTTGATAATCTGCCGCCAAGCATCTAACGGTGTGTTCCGGCAGCCTCACTTGAGAGCCAGTTCCATTCCAGGCTAGGTGTGCTTTACCATCTTCGACCACACCATCACTTAACATCAGGTGAGTTGTGGACAAACAACTAGGCTGTCAGACATTAAAAATAGGAGGTAGGTAATAGGTATAGAAAATAAGACATATTGTTGTTAATTACGAATAAACTTTATTTTTCTAATAAATTATAGATAGTAAACGCTCAGGTGTAATCGCCCATAATACACTGAACTAATGGCGCCAGAACTAGGAACACTCGTGCGCCAGTCCGTGTGCTATGGCCTGCTTACATCCCTCGTGTACCTAACACTGCTTTTCATATCCCATGCAACGTAAGCTAGTATGTAGTAAAAAGTTAAAGTATTATGGTGTGGCGTAGAACTTTATTAATTTTGTCCCCCTGTCAGCAAAAGTAAACAAAGTTCTCACCCCTTCCGTATGTTTTTTAAAATGTAAAACAATGACACGAATAAGACGCTTTCCTGGTGGTAAGAGGTAACACCAGTCCATGACCATTGCAGAGATACTAACTTTGAGTAATAAAAAAAGTTCCAGGCATCGCTGCTTTGGTGCTCAGTACTTTGAGACTTTTGATGATTAGTTTGAACAACCCTGTAATTTCGCTAGCTGCAGTACCCTCAAACATTTACATACTACTGCTTGCGGTAAAATATCACGTACTGCAGTGGTACCTACCTAGATAAGCTGCTATAGTATAAAAACAATTAAATTAATGAATATTATTAACTTAATCATCTGTAATGTTATCAAAAATAAGTAAAACAAAAATCTCCACCGCCCACCCCCTTATGGTGCTTAATAGTTGAAAGGCCCCTAGGTAAGATTTCTTACAACAAACTGGAAATCAACTCTTTGAAGTATTTATTTAATAGTTTGTTTCAAATTAATGACAATTTTCGAAGTGGGTATTGGAACATTTACGTATACATATTTCGGATTAAAATCCAGCTTGCTGAGCATAGGATATGAAGAGAATAATAGATCAAATCGCGCTCACAATTAACAAAACATTCAACAATATACTTTGGAACCAAACAGGTAAACACTTTGGGTGCCGACTTTACTTTATTATGCCCTAGCTTACATAACATTTATAAAGACCAGTGTTTCTCAAACGATTAAAAAATATCTCATCACCTAGAAAAAGCAATCGCAATCAAAATGTGCCTAATATAATAATGTACTGTAACACAAATTATATCATAAATACATTTAGCACAAAGTGATCGCGATTTCTTAAAATTAACGATTATTACAATATCTACTGACTAAAAAGCCCATTGCCAAAAACAATTAAAGTTGGCAATGGGCTTCCGATTCTTAACATAATTTAATACAGATCTTCCAGCACCATTATCAATTTTAAATGGATCCTAAGTCCATAGATTCCTCAAGATTTTTATAATCCAACTGTAACTGCACAAGGCCCATTTAGACTATGATAAAAATCACAAAAATGTGATTTTTATCGTGTACTTGCTCATACTGGCCCCATCACGTTTACCTTAACACTAGTTTTTTTAAATATAAGGCTCTTTAGTTATTGACAAGGCAAACCATTAGTCATAAGGATCGGTTTGAAAGGTTACTAGGTATGCAATTTCATCTGTACTGTAAATGTAAATCCCATTGAAGCTCTTCAGTAAAATCTCATTTAGGAACCTTTAAAAGCTCTCCACTCCATATGAAAACTTAACAACCGATAAAACTTTACATAAAAACCAACAGTCAAATAATTTTAAAAGCTATGTGTATATAAAATGTTATGAAAATAACAAAACCAACTAGGTATAATAATTTTTTTAGGTATTACATTTTGGAATGACACAAATATTGACATGTAATTTTATACCATCATATATTTAATACATATCTCTTACAATATAATTACATATACAATAATCTACAGCCTAGCTTCTCTATTCTAAAATATTTGGTCTTTGGATGAGCATGTCACATTATGGCTTGTGTCATCATCATATTTTGTAAGTTTAAAAAATATAAGTGCACTTTTTGAATTTCGTACTTGATGATTTCGTTATAAACTCTACACTAGACTAGATCTGCAACAAAACTCCACAAGCGACCTCTATGTAGGAGATTTTAAACAAAATCACAGTAACACATAATAAACCCATCATTTCAGAGACAATTTGAGAAACACTGTTCCGGATTTAAGATTAACGTAATGTGATTAAATAAACATCAATAAATCGAATGCATGATTTCAAAACAAATGATAATTCTATTATTTTTTCGATCAACTTCAGGTACCTAATAGGGACAAGATTAAACTCTAATCATTTTTATTTATTTTTTACTTTTTGATATTTAGTTGTTAGTAACACATTGTAACTGCATGATATTTCATAAATATTTAACTAAAACTAGTTAATTTATCACAAAGAAATGATTGCGAGTTTCACTCACTCATAAAGTGGTAGTATAAAATATTGGCCATAACGTAGGACCGTTCAAATAGAAACTGAAATAACATAATTATGATTCGCTTTAACGAATACCAATTTAAGTTTAAAATCGCGCTTCGACACATTTATATAATACATAATTTTTCGCATTCGATTGATCACCGTAGCACAAAGTTTATTTGTGATAAATTCGCATATATATAAAACGAGTGACTATACAGCCACATTGTATATAAAAATATCGCAATTGCAAATATATGCAAAGTTAAAAACACGAAATAAAATCACCTTCAAAATGCAATTGCAGTCTATGCAAATGGTGTCTTAATTTGTTTATGTCTAAATCATTAAGGCGATTTAAAATTATCTAACGTTTATACATAATGAGGTTGCTGTATAAACTAATATGACATACCTACGTTTGGCATTTGATATTGTGATGATAGTCCCTATATATTAACATGTATCGACCTGTCAAATGACATGTAACATTAAGTCAAGCTCGGTACATGTGAGGAACAAGTCATTAAATAACAGGGATCTAAATTGTAAATCATTTTCCCTTAATAACGTAGAATACATTATGCTTTGCTGTTATTCTTGTGATTTTTCAACTCTATCAATCACCGTAAATTATGTTACTAGTTCTAAAAAAGCAATATGTAGCAGCCTACACGACAATGTATCTAACTAAAATAAGTATACATAGGTTTCTCTATCTCAATATAAATAGTTCTATAGCTAATTTATAAAAACTACAATTAAAATTGTGTACAATAATATTAATCTTTATGCGTACATTGTAAAAGTAGATCTATGTATAAATATTATCTGATTATTACAAAGTAAATAATATTTGGAATATCTTTTTTTTAAGGCTAGTTGTAAAGGTATTTTATACCTTGGAAGCGTTTTCATCGCTCGCTTTGGCGGTCATGTTGTTGACGATAGAGGAGTCTTCGAGTTTCGAAGTGTTCGACGCCACTTCGGCCAAGGTTGCCAGCGCGAGCAAGTCCACATTCCCGTGCGAGCTCTGCTTGCAAATCTCCATGTTTTGGACGACAGTGCAAGGCGCTTCCGTGGCTATTTTTATTTCAGGGCTAATTTTATGCGCATTGTTGAAGTCCACACTTGAAACCATGCTGTTGATTTCGAGTCTCGTGATACTGATCTTTCTAGGCTTCCTTTTCTGGCTGCCGATAACTGTATCGCGCCAGCTTTCCATCATCTGCCTCCTCTCATCTATCAAAGGGCGAGGCACCGAGTTGATTATGTGAGAAGACTCGAGAGCTTTTGGCTTCAGATTTATAGTTTTCTTCTTGCGCTTATTATCTCGCTTCTTTTGTTGGAATTTTTCTAAGCTAAGTGAGGGCAGGGCTTTAATTTTAGCATCTAAGTCAAAGTCGGCAGCCTTGAATGTTTTGCTAATGTTATTGTCCTGTTCAGATGTAAGTTCGAGTTTAGTTTCGCTTTCGGCCGACATGTCGTTGAGTGAATTACTTGGCTTTGTTTCGTCGGTGATTGTCGAGTTAGATTCCTCACTACGGGAGCTGCCAGGATCCCAGCTACAGTTCAAGCTGTAGCCTTCGTCTGGCGATTTATCCATGTAATCTCTCTTCTGCCTCTTATTTGCAATCAGTCCCCCAACGGCCATGAATTCCTGGTACCTCTTACCTTTGCACGACCTCCCAGATTTAGCATTCTTCTCGTCATCGGACCAGTTCCTGTTATAATCATCATTCTTAGAATATCTCTTATCAACTATTTGGTCTATCACGTCTTGGTTCGTGAACTGATCGTTTGGCGCGGGATAATCCCCCGGTACGTTTGCATAACGATACAACCTGCCTTTCTCATCAAAGTCTTCTTCGAATACCCTAGTCGTTTCAGTGAGTGCATTCTGCAACTCGCGTATACTGTCCTCTCTAGAAGCGCCTACGTTATGAGATCGGTAATCGTTAGGGGTTGAGATCGCGTTGTATTTAAACGAGGGTGGTGAGTAGTACGGATTGGGAGTTTGAGGTTCAGTCTTAGTAGCGAGGAGGCTGCTGAGGCCTCCCATTTGGGCTTCGTCAGCCAACTTGCCGGGAGTGAACATCGACAAAGTTTTCGGTTCATTCTCGTAAAAGTCATTGACAGGCTTGTTATTGAAATCGAACTTGGTCGAATTGTTATTCGTACGCTCTAGTTCAAATTCATGGTGTTCAGTGTTGGGGAACTCTACAGGTTTTTCATTTGTTTCTCTAGGTCGAGAAGAAGAGAGAGTCCGCAGAGGCGGTGCGGGCAGCTTGTACCACTTGAAATCAGGATGAGCATTGAAGAAGGCGTCTTTGTACTAGAAGTAGAAGAAAATATAATTATATCGGCTCACTCTTAGGTATACATGGAAATCATTTACTTATCTATTTGCTTAAGCATTGTTTAAATTTATTAATACACACCTGTTTAGCAAGACCTGTGTAGCAAGCTTTCTCTTCTTTATCCAAGTTAGCCCACCATTCTCCGAGTATCTTTGTTATGGACCTGCAATCACATGCGTACAGCATATTAGACACATACATATTAATATTATAGCCCTCGTAAAAATAAAAGGCGAAGAAATTGATAAATGTCGTAGATTAGAAAAAAGTACTACAGATAGAATGTCGCAAACGAGTAGACCATGGCCCCACAACTTTTGCTTGCTTACAAAAACTATACGCACACAAACACGTCGAGGCCTTACATCATACAAACGCATCAAGGGATTTTAACCGAATCCAAAAAAAGAAGGAGATTCTCATCATGTCACATGTTTTTAATGTATGTAACCAACTCGATTACACGAATATAGCGAGAGCAATTTAAAAAATAAAAGAAAATATTTGTTATTTCAATTTCATCAAAATCGGTTAAATGGTTTGATTTTTACACCAAAATAACAAGAAAAAAAAATGTCACCCAAGAAAACTAAATTGCGTATTTTGCTTTCCTATGACTTTTCAGTGGCGTTTACCTACCTTCCGGTTTCATCATCATCTGACGAAAGAAGATAGACACCGGAAAATCGTAAAAAAAAAATGCCTTATTTGGGCTCAGTGGATTGAAGTCGGTTTTCAATGCAACATTTTTTTTGTATCTGTGATAAATAAATAAATACATTTCGTAGGTCATTTCACACAGCTGCCATCTGACCCCAAACTAAGCAAAGCTTGTGCTATAGAAGTCAGATTACTGACATTTAATACATAATAAATACTTTCATTTTTAACCGACTTCAAAAAAGGAGAAGGTTCTCAATTCGACTGTATTTTTTTAAATGTTTGTTACCTCAGAACTTTCGACAGAATTTTCGAAAATTAACAAAATCTAAAAATTGTATACTTCGATGATATTTTAGTTTACTGCGAAACCTCGCTGTTTCATTGGAGCAGTGTGTTTAGTTGGCATAAAGGTCATGAAGTCGGTTTAAAAAAATGAATTGTAAATACATATAGAATACCCAGATACAGAACAAACATTTGTTGACTGAGAAATTTTAAATTTGGTTTTGATATTATTACTATAATATATATATTTTTTTAAATATTATGTTTTTGTATTTTTTTACATTTATTTTTATTGTGATACATGTCAAGCTAAATAATTTTGCATGCCGAAAGGTTTTTTTTCTTTGTTTAAATCAGTACTATATCCATAGCGCCAATAAATTGATTATTATTATTATTTATATCACAAAATGTTTATTCTGGGTGAGAATCGGACCCCACAACTCTTAAAGCAGATACACAATCAATGAGCCAACATGGCTCTCAAATATAGTCTACGTAGTCATAATTATATTAATAGTATAATCATATTATATAGGTAGTTATAATTAGAGTCTACGTACCGGTTTTCCAGATTTGGGTATTTCTCGCGGACGACACTCCTGTGACGTTTGCAGAATATGAGGAATGCGTTCATGGGGCGCCGCGCGTGGTGCGCGGGCTCACTATCGCCATCCTGCTCATGCATTGTTGACTATCTGAAACAAGTAAAAAAAAACTTCGATACATTCTACATTACACAATTAGCTCGGCGGCCGAGTAGCACTATATCCGTCTCTTTTATGCCTTGTTATTGAATTGATTTCATTAGTGACAGAAGGCTCGGGCTTCGATTTGAGCGCTCGTGTCGCGGCGGGGCAATGACACGAGTTTGATTTATTTATCATCCTTTGCGAGTTCCGTAACATTCTTTCGAAAGTTGTATGGTAATGAACGTTTCATTCTGTGGAATGGCTGTTGTAACTACGCTTATATTTTTTATCAAGAGCATAGCTAGAACTGCAAGAAAACAATAAATATAAGCAAAAAAGATATTTGTTTGGATTCGCTGTATCACTGGGCTATCTGTGGAACACGATAACGCCCTTTCTTTGCCAAGTGCAGCTATGTGGATCGCGATAAGAGCTGATAGCAAGGGTCGATGATCGCTACTATACTGTTAAAATTATTTGTTATTGTGTAACTTACGAAAACAAGCAAGTAAGAGGACACTGCTTAAGATATGTCAACTACTTTAACTTAATATCGCAGTACTAGATATTCTACCTCCAAACAGAAAGTAAACAGTGAGTAAACATTACTGTGTTCCGGTATGAAGAGTACAGCAGCTAGCGAAATTACAGGGCTGTTGAAACTAACCATCGAAAATATCAAAGTAATGAGCGTCAAAATAACGATGTTCTGGTCTCTGTTTTGTTTGTTAGTCAAAGTCCTGTTCGTTGCAATAATCATGGACTTTATCTCTTACCGTCAGGAGAGCGCGTCTCGTTCGTCTCACTGCATTTACATTAAAAAAATAACTAGTTTTATTAACAGCAATCGGAATGATTATTACTAATAGACTAGTTTAGTCTATAACTTGTGTCGACTTCCTTCACCTACGATAATATTAGGCTAATGCATCAATGATTCATAAAACCCAATGGCTAAACGATAACAAGGCAAGAATGTGTGTTAATTATGTTCTGACCATTTTGTATTCCTCATGCGGCTAACTGGAGTAGCGGATGTCTCAAGCTTTACATTTAAGCAACGTTGGCATTAGGTAGGTATGTCACCGGAAAGTTGTATAAGGGAATCCTATTCTATAATACAATATAAAGGCAATATCATTAACGTTAAGTTTCGGCAGTCTGGCTTCCAAATTGAAGGTTCTGGGGTTTGAATCCCATGGCACGCACCTCTGTCTTATCCAAGTTTTTCTTTAAATATATTTTTTTTTAAGTCTGACAACTCGCACTGGCCAGCGTGGTGGACTATATGGCCTCACCTTTCTTACAATGAGAAGCTCGTGCCCAGCAATGGAACAGTTTCTAAAAATGTCTGATTCGGAATTATAACGTAAGTTAGAAATCTACACGGCATGTATAGTAACGGGAATCTAATCCGTTTGTAGAACGGTTATAACAAACAAAACGAATCATATTTTCAGTAGTTTCGTTCGTGTTTCTACCATATTGAATTTCATACGTAAAAAAATTGACGAATTGACGGTTTAGTCAGTAAACTAGTATCATGAACCCCGAATGTAAAAATCCCATTCCACAAACCCCATGATCCGGCCTTGACCCAAAGGCGAAGTGTGCCGAGGCTGGTGTTGGGGCAATGGCCCGTGAAAGTGAAAACTCGTGCGCACCGGGACCGAGTCTGCGCTGGTGCGTCGAGCTTTCCAAGTGAATGGGAAATATTTGGGTTACGTCATTTTGATGCGCGTGCGATTCCGTGTGACATGTTAGAAATTTCACCACAAGTATGTGCATTATTATTTATATGTTTGTACGTTATTATAGTTGTTCTGTAACTACCAATCGCTGCGTTGTCTAAATTATATATGGACATGGGTAAATAGCTTTAGTACTGTAGATATCTATTACCATTTAGAGGAATGTCTGTTTGCAGCTCTTTCTAAAAATAGAATATTTAACTTTAAAATACATATTAGCTATAGCAAAATATCAAATCAATAAAAAGAAATGAATAGGTATCCTAGGACATCTTACATAGCCAAACTAAGCAAAGCTTGTACAATCGGAACCAGATAACTGATAGAATACTTTATGTAATATGGAATTTTTCAATTTTCTTCTTTGATGATCGTCATAACTATTCCTATATACAGAAAATAAAGTTAAACCAGTAACAAAATAAGAATTAGTCGGCAAATAAAGATATTTTACACTTTTTTGAAGATAAAAACAACTGCACTGAAGTGTCACTCGTAAAAAACATCATCAAAATACATTAAATATTGAAGATATATCTTAACTTATTGAATGGTCCGTAAGTACCTATAGGGCCCAGTGAAAAAGACAGAGTCATAAAACTTCTAGAATGGACAGTAATATCTATGTATATACAAGACACTACATCATCGTCGAGATTAGATAAAAAGTCGAAGCGAAATGTATCTTGATAGAAAGAAAAATACAAATCCAAGTTTTCATTGTTTACATCTTGTTTCAAAACGGAAACCAATTTGCAATACCTAATAAAAACCTGTCAGATAATGTATTTATTACAAGTTTTGTTAACCTTAACAGTTATACGAGAACGGTAACACGGTAAGTACCTATCGGTGGAGTTGTTTCGCTCTAGGATTTCACTTACCACCCGTAACGGAGTGGAATCGATAAATGGCCAATTATATTTTTCAATTGGTTTGTATCTATAGCTAATGCTGTATTCGGCCTTTAGATAATAACATTTGATGTAAATGAGGTAGGGGACATTAATAAATTGCAGTGGAATATTTTTTACTTTATTACTTATTAATAAATTAATTTACAAAAAGCTAATGGTATTAATTGTACATTACTATGAAAAAATAAAGCAATGTAGGAGGAAGCTAGATAGATAGAGAGAGAGAGAGAGAGAGAGAGAGAGGAAGAAAGATAGACAGAAGGCAACTTAAATAAACTCAACTACAATCAACCTTATAGCGTTGCGTTACTTCATACCACCAGAAGAGCGTTTCGTTCGTAGCTTTAATTTTACATAGATAGAGAGACAAGAAAGTCCCTACTGTATCAGGATTGGTAACTACATATATTCAGGTATTAGCCAAAATTGAGAGATAACTTTTAGCGATAAGACCGATAGTTATTTCACTATGAAGATCTATCGTCAACTTCCCCGTAAATCGAAACTAGGCGTATGACTACCATTTAGAATATCACTAAACGCTTATTACAATCAAGGTTACGTTATTATTGCGGAATTTGTTTCACAGCAGCCGAGCCGAGGCTCAAGGTTGGTCTTGTCAAAATGCACGACGCCGAGCCAAGGTCAAGGTCCGAACCATCTTTACAGGTTCGCAATGGAGAAGGTCATATTTTTGTCGCACTTGTTGCAGTTAGTTCTATTTTAAATAAGTCGCCAACGTAAAGAGAGTTTAACGCCTCAACATCTAATCTTATTTTATTAAAAGACTCGCAAACACGGTCGTCGCGGACCAGCGAGTGCAAAAGCGAAGGAAGTATATTTTATCTCTTTCTTCCTCGTAAGGTAGACTTCAAATCCAGAGTATATTGGTTTCTTATAGGTAAACTTTATCTTAAACTGCAATACGGCTTCACATTAGCAAGGTGTTGTCAAACGCAAGCTTATTCAGAGTTAAAAATACGGCCGAGGTCAGATAAAGGAAGGAATATATTATACATCTCTTTTGCTCTTGTTGGTTCGCCGTGGTTGGATCTGACGTTTTATAAAAACCTCTTACGATAAGTGAATTATTTAATTTCTTATATTTCACAAGGAAGCAGTGCTTTTTTTTAATGCGGTTATATAATTAACCTCTGATACTAGAAACAAGGAAATTAATAAAATTTAAGCATGTTTATTAATCACGTTCTCTACCTTTGTATGTAAATTATTTTAAGAATATTTTGTAAGAATTTGTAAGACGGATTCATCATAAGTAATTTTCAGCATCTTATTGTAATTTTTTGATCAAGTTGCGAGATAAGCCAGTTAAGACGGCATGATAGTAGCCGCCACATCACATTTGCCCAGATAACAATTTAGGACAACTTCGACAACAACAGGTCGAACCTGGATAAGACTGACTCAGGACCGGAACGATCTCGTGTAGCAGTGAGCGATTATAGACTGAAATTTATAATGAATGCTTATTTCATTTTTTATACGCCTGTGATCTGTTGATACTTATAAATTGTTCACTTTATTATCTAGCCCAAAACTAAGCAAAGCTTGTACTATAGGAATCAGATAAATGATAGAATACTCATTAAATAGCACTTTATTTTTGTAAATATACATATTTATAATACATAGAATATATACTGAGACAGAACAAACATACTCGTCCCACAAATGAGCTAACAGGGCAGTGAAATGGAATGAAATATATTTTGGTAATTACATCTCTATCAGTATATACACAAAAGTGTTGTTCATTCATAGGGAAGCATTGTTACCCATGCAAGGAATGAACCTGTGTTATAGCACAACAATACCCTTCGCTGGACAAGAACATCACATGCACGTCATAAACAAAATAACAAATTAGAAAAAATAGGGTATTTGGAATTTTCAGGATATAATGAATGGGTGCTTGTGCGCGCATGTATGTGTGTTGTGAAGTCAAATTAATGTATGAAATTTGTTATCCTAGAGATATTATTTGGCCTTTATATGTGACTGAAATGCTAATAACACTACTACTATTTCGATTCAACAATCACGCCTTTTTCCCGCAAGCGAAGGCAGACGTTTTTCGAAGATAATAAATAGACTATAAAGGATGACCACCATCTCACCTGAAGTAAAGTGATGCCGTCTAAGATAAGGCACGCTTGCTTAGAAGATACCGATTTACTCTCAACTTTAAAAGACACCCAGACTATATCTTTCCACTTCCTACAATCCTCAAACACATCTTTCGCTTGAATATATTTTTTATGTAGGTTAATACAACTAATGATCAAAAATAGTTTTACAATTTATGCTTAAAATATAAACTCTACTGACTGCTCATAATCATTATGCAGAACGCGTAGTAGTTTCCTGTGCGATAAGGTTTCAACTAGCGCCAAACGGAAGAAAAGTGTCAATGCACAGCTATTCGGGCTTCAAAGTCATATTGTGTAATTATTTTCAGAAACTTACGACTAAAAATAAACACAATGGATTATTTTAAACTTTGTGGTAAAACGTAACTATAGCATGAAATCATCATAACTTGATAATAACCTATCACTTATCGGGACCGGGTAAATAAGGCGTGGCCACTAGATCGATCTTTTGGCCTTTTTATACCTCCCTGATTTACGGTATATGGTGTATGGACTTTTAAAGTAAATATAGTTGAATTTTGAATTCTTATCATTATTTCACGAAATAGCACTGAATTAATAAATAAATATATGTAAAAAGCCCAGAAAGATTAGGGTAACATGTGTTAGGGTTGTCAAATTGTTTTTCGTTATTCGTTGGCAAAAAAAAAAGTATACGAATAATAGAATGAACCGTACAAAATAATTTACTATCTAGTGCTAGTATTTTAATTTCGTATTTATGCCGTATTTATTTTGAAGGAATAACGTTGGCTCTAAGATTCTAGATAGTATTTAGTATACGTAATACATAATACGAAAATTTAATAATTTTCTGAAGGGGCTAATGTCAAAGAAGTAGGATGATAATAGATGTGCCCTTTCTCAATCATTGGTTCTAATTTCGATACGTTACGGAATTCCTAAAAAAAGAGCTGCCATTGTGGTCCCATCTGCCTTTAAACTTTGAAATTTCTTAGATTTGTACATACAGGATACCTATTTCATTTAATTTTGACATAGATATATCAGTTAGTCTATAATTCTTTGGTGAAACCCTGACTCGTCAGGAAATTCAATGCGTCAAAGGTGTGCGGACGTGCTGTCAAAATCACCGCAAACAAACGAGAATAATAATTGAGAAGGATGTAATAATTATATTCTTTCTTCTTCTCATTCGTTGCCAGGAAATTCTCATCTCGTGGTAAGAGACAACGCCTGTCTATGACAAGCGGTGCCCAAAACTTTGTGTAACAAAACAAAGTCCAGGGCATCTCCGTTTTGGCACTCATTACTTTGAGTCATTCATTGGTTAGTCTCAATAGCCCTGTAAATTCGCTAGCTGCAGTACTCTTCAAACAGGAACTCAGTTATGTTTACCCACGTATGTTTATTTGACATTGACACCTGTTCACAATGTAGATCTGACATTTAGTTAACCAGAATGGGAACTTCCTTTTATCTATTTTACGATGTTTCCAACGGGTTTGATCGTGTAAAATCCCATGTGTTAAATCGAAAGATTAATTTTCGAAAGATTAATGTGGAAAAATCGTGCCGCCCCATTGTATATATTCCAATGCCTGGGTACAGAATAGCTGGTATTACGGTAGTTGTTATATTAATAAACATAGAAATAATAATATGACTTTTATCTTTTCTTCTGTCTCTGTTTGGCATTAAAGAGGAAATGACACAACCACGATATCTATAGTTCTAATTCTGACATCTTTGTAAGCCATATAGTTGGTCGTAATGTAAGTTGATTTTATACATTTCCGCAGTTTGCAGATATCTGTCATCACATCACCATTCAGGAGTGTTTACATCGATCTATAATTAGATTATTTTGGAGACGAACGGAGGCGGCTGTCCACGTCACTAGATGACGACCGAATGACAGTACATCACATTGTAATAATGTTGTTGTATTTGTACATAAATGATTTAGTTTTTTATCTCTGAAATGGTTATTTAATAGCATTTTTATCTTATAGCAATAATGAGTTCTTTTAAATACTTTAAACTATGAAAATTGTCTGTTAGATCAAACTAAGTGTACCTAATGTTCAATTAGAATCAAAAGTTAAAAGTAATACTTCTTACTACTTACTAATACTGTTCAGTATCATTGTCATCATGATATCAGTCCCGTCAGAGATACTGAAATATGTCATTAGACTAGATATTATCATTAATTCAGATAACAATATACCTACAACTACATACGTAAGGAGTTTCGTGAATCATTAATCATGTTAAGCTTTAATATCATAACGTGTTGTAATTCGAAAAGTCAGTTTAATAATTGATAAAAAATCGATATTTTTATTATATGCCAGAACTTACCTATATACATTTCCATAAAAGAATGAGACAAAGATGAAAAATGATTGATTCTATATTAAGAATAGACAATTAAGTATATCAAAAACCAAATCAACGTTTCTGGTAATGGCTTATTCATCACTGTTGTTATGAAATACGTGTTAGTATTTCTCTGTAGTTCAGATTGCCCAAGTTGCTTTATTTTACATATAACAGAGTTAAGGACCAGATTTTTAGGCTACTTGATAATAAATAGTTTCACTCGATCGACTACAACTTTTCTATAACACACACATGTGTGTGTACCGTTCACTTGAGCTTAAAAGATTAAACTGCTTTAATCTGTGTGAAACGAATTGCAATTAGGGGAAACCCTTTAGATAGACTATGTGAACGAGTTCTTATAGAATATGATAGTTGATAGAATGTCATGGCGACAGCACCTAATAGGATTAGGGCGAGAGGACCGCGATAATGATTCTCCCTTTTCACATTCATAATGGTCAAAATTAGACGCGCCATGAAAGGCTAATTAGGTGATTACAGCCTCAAAATCATTCGAGTCCGGGGAGTTAAGATGGCAGTAGCTGCCACTAGTTCATTAAAATTTCATAGCAGCTAGCTACTAACAAGCACTAACATACTTATGTTAGTGCAACTATGTTTATAGTGCTTATTGCGCTAGTACTCAATTAATTATAATAAAATAATTTATAAAAAAAAGTTTACATAAATCAAGATTTTTAATATGGACATTTTAATTATGTCTCGTCACAGTAATTTGAATCAGTTTATATTTTAGACTAAGTAGGAGTGTTTTTATCATTCTCGACCGTACCATCGTTTATCGACAATCGACAAATGTAGGCTACGTCAACCATAAAAAAAACAATGCTTTATTCAGTTTGCAATTTCCGTCTACTTTCACAGATTGCTCAAAAATTACTGCGGTTTTACTTACCTTTACTTAGGATATTTATGAGCGCTGACTCGAAATCCATGTGGTTTTATATCCATAATTCTGGGGTAACAGTTAATCTTCAGAACACATCTACAGATTTTTTATGAAAAGGTATTGAACAGAAACCCGTAATATGAAAACTGGAGCGGATTGTGGTTTGTTTTGCTGACTCGGATGCCACTAATATGTTTTTGCTGTAGGTACTATTCACTCCGATCCGAAACTTTAATATAATATTCATAAGGACTAATTTTGCTGGCACAGCGACCCAAAATGTGCCTTGGCAATACCAAAAAGCACCATCTTTCTTAATCTTGAACTTCTTCATGCCAAGACTTCATCCTTCCATCTACACTTGTGTCAGCTGACAGGCGTTTTGCCTTCCGGTAGTCTGAGATACGCTCTTTTAGCGGCATGATCTTTCTCCATCTTTTTGAGATGCCCAATCCAATGAAGCCTATGGGATTTTGTCTCACCAATAATGTTGAACTCTGCTCAGTTATTACCGATTCTCCAGATGCCAGCCTTACTCTCTGTTTAAATGACACATAAAGTTATTCCAAAATAGTCGTGATGAAAGAGGTAAATAACTTTGTTGCGGAACGCAGGGTCCTTAAAAAGAGTCTGGATCACATTGTGAGCAATATTATGATGCTTAAAAATTGACTTTACCTCTTCCGTTTATACATACTGTATATCGTTACTATATAGGAAAATAAATTACTAATCGGGTATTTTCCCATTGTCGCCATAGTCAACTGTGTTATTTAAATAAAATTAATAAATTTAGTGGAGCAATGCCAAAACTGCTGTTATAGGCCTACGCCGAACAAATAAAATAAATGGTGTTAGTAACAGCATTTGTACTCTACCTATAGTTTTATCTACACGTTTTCTAATTAACCAACAGTCGTTACCACATCCGCCACACATGTTTTCTGGCATAAAATATTTTCATCGAATGGCACGGGCCATTGACTGAGATTCTAGTTTACTATCGGTCATCATGACTATACCATTTGTATGATAACTCATACATAGTAATATAGAATCTTTATATAAAATATTTTAATTTTAAACTTTCGCTATTTTAACACATTTTTTTATAGTTGACAGGCTAGGTGTTTGACCACAGTTCATCTGATATTAAGTGACGGTGTGGTCGAAGATGCTAAACCACACCTAGCCTGGAATGGTACTGGCTCTCAAGTAAGGCTGCCGGAACACACCGTTAGATACTTGGCGGCAGATTTTTAACTTGAGGGTGGTAGCTAGCCAGTCGAATACTAGAAAGTACCCTACCACCATGTTATGATTTACTCACTTGTTGGGGTTTGAACCCACGCCTTTCGGCATGCGAACCGACCGCGCTAACCATTATGCTATCATCGCTACAAAACATAGAATTTTGAGTAAGAAAACAAAGTTGAGGGCATCGTTCTTTGGCGCTCATTACTTTGAGATATTCGATGGTTAGTCTCAACAGCCCTGTGATTTCGCTAGCTGCAGTACCCTTCAAGCCGGAACACAGTAATATTTACACAATACTACTTGCCGACAGAATATCTGGTACTGCGGTGGTACCTACCTAGTCGATCATCTTATTTATTATTGAAACAGAACATCACAATATAAATCTAAATGTCACAATAAATATATATAATAGTATTAATAAATGTATATAATAATCAAAAATATATATTAAATTAAATAGCCGTCACATGACAAATGACGATATATATATATATATATATATATCGTCGGATATATCGGATGGTTGTAATTTCAAAAGTTTGGAGCAAAATCATACCCTATGCTTCAACAATGAAGCAGCCAGAAAGAGATGTCAATCCTAACGACGGATAACTCTATACCTACTACAAGATCAAGCTCAATGTGAACCTAATGGTAATGCATATTCAAACCAAAATTGTCAGACCATTTGTTGCATGAACGTGGGCGTAGCGTTAGAACAGCGACAACGAATAAAACACGTTAAACAGTTGATTAGTGATTCAGATTTGAACAGATTATGACGGCTGTGAACTAACTTCGCCAAACATTTGGACTAAATAATTGACCTTTGGCGTAGGGGAGGTTAACAAGTTGACAAAATTTAGAGCAAGTGATAAAAACATATCAACAACCAATTCCCCAAGACCATGACAAAAGTGGTTATTTCCAAACGTCATTGTAAGAAACACAATCATTTGAAGATTCTAACTTTTAACACAATGTTATTTTTGTGGAAAGGGATGCTATGAAACCTTTGAATTAAAAGAAATAAAATTTTAATTTGATTTCGTAGCAACAAAAGAAACAAATACACAAATAAACATCACTACATATTATAAAACAAAGTCGTCCGCCGCGTCTGTCTGTCTGTTCGCGAAAAACTTAAAAATTAATGAACGGATTATTATCAAGCGAGTTTCACCAAGAGATAAGAGTGATTCATGAGGAAAGTTGAGCTAGGTATATAATTTGTCAAGGTTTTGTGTAGATTGGTTGAAATATGATGATAATTGTGGGAAGTGTCGGAAAAAGTCAAGCTACCTGGGAGTTTTCATCGAAAACGCTGCCTAATTCTTTTGAGACATAACAAAATAATGCAAGGTGGGACTTTCCTCTTTTATAGATCTAAATGTTTTAAATGTTTAACGATTATTTTATGTAGTACGTTCTGTACTCAAAGAGTGACTAATTGGATAGGAATCTATTGCTAAGCTACTTAGTCTGTATGTGTGATACCTCTAATGGTTACTATATTTTGTGTCGTTAACATAACATATATATATAACCAGAGTCGGGTCTAATAATTTACATATAATCTGCAACACAAGGTAGGTCCCTAACGAAATTCGAAATCCCCTTCGGCGTCAACACATACATACATTTATGTATATTATTCGAGTCATAATTTCCTTTCAGTGAATGACGTTAATATAGGTAAATCCTGTTACTTATAATATAATAATACCCTTACAGGTTGTTTGATAGGTATTGAGTAGGTAGGTATTGATCGTCCTCGGCGTTGCTCTGTTCATAGCTCGCAGAACTAAGTTCTGCTACCCACACATATAACAGATATTATTTAATAATAAAAATATTTGCGTTTCGGTGACATAAAATGTGTTAAATTAACACTTAAGTTACGATTTTCCAGTAATATATTTCCAAGTGGAAAATATTCTCTTTAGTCTATGTATTACGTCCAAGCCATGTCAAACCTTAGCCACGTTAAACCAAGTATTGTGGCAATGTGGCATTAAATTAAAAATCTAAGTTCAGTTTGTTTTTTTATGGCTTTCATGTACCTAGCATGTCAGCCATAAAAAAAAAACTGAACTTTGACCACAACTCAAGTGACGGTGTGGTCGAAGATGGTAAAGCACATCTAGCCTGGAATGGAACTGGCTCTCAAGTGAGGCTGCCGGAGCACACCGTTAGATGCTTGGCTAGCCAGCCGAGTACTAGAAAGTACCCTAACACCACGCAAAAAGAGATTGAGATAGATCTAAATAATTTTAAATACTTTAACATAGAATTTTTGACCTTCTTTCCATGGCAGAAACAAAAGGGAAAACTTGCTTTCGGATGATGTAAACGTGAAGAAGGTTAAAGAAAGCGAATAATCATTCAATCAATCCGATGTGGGTTATTGTTTATTAATTGGCTATATTAACTCTAATCCCCTCATTTTACAAACGTATCGGAAACGGGGTATGAGTAAACAAATTAATTAAGCTCCATTGTGAATGTTACACTTGCAGCTATTTATAAAGTGCTTTATCGGAGTGATACAATTCTTATATAAAAGCGGTTTTGTAATAATTTACGTTGAATGCGACGTAAGCTTTGACACAAATTTATGTTATACGAGTATAAATATGTCCACGACAAATAATAATGTAGTATTATTTTTTATGTAACACTAATTAGACGAACGGGACGGGTCTCCTGATGGTAAGAGATAACGCCTGTCCATGACCATTGCAGCGCTACACAGAACTTTGAGTAACAAAATTATGTCTAGGGCATCGTTGTTTTGCGCCCATTTTGTAAGGCTGAGTAATGGAACCGATAGATGTTTTTAACAAAGTTTATTGTCAATAACATAATTTTAATTTCCAATGAATATTTTTAAAGAATACATACATACGCAAAGTTATACGTGTGATTTCCTATCATAGACAAACCACGCAGACGAAACCATGTCTTATTTTGTTCACACATAATTAAGCTTTGAGGCCTCAAGAAAGTTCACGAAGGTTTCTGAACTAGAACTTCAGCACGTGAATAGGATACATAACCTAGTAATATGGAAACTGATCGATAT
The DNA here is from genome assembly GCA_950106695.1 of Biston stratarius. NCBI lineage: Eukaryota > Metazoa > Arthropoda > Insecta > Lepidoptera > Geometridae > Biston > Biston stratarius. The sequence continues at coordinate 26,894,833 of OX467106.1, forward strand.
ATGTGTACAATAGAGGATGTTCACACAAACAATAATCTGGTTGTTGAATAGTTATCTTGTAAGAGTTTTTAGTTGAATACTCGTGTATGGCTAAAAGGGTGGGTACACGTGCAATAAGTGGCTACAGAAATCGGATAACAATTATTATTCGCAGGAAAATTAGCGAAATTTACATGTTCTTGTGTTCTTGAAAACGATTTATGCAAATAGTATGTAGATAGATAGAAACACTTTACTGTGCACAACAGAAATAGGAATAGCTTTTCGATAATTGCTGATAATGCATTTTTATTTTGTATCTTCTTTACAAACTTTAACATAGTAAGACAACGTAGATTTATTTATTGGTGCAGTTCACAGCTTCCGGTTTCCATGGCAAGGCTGTCAAGTTTGGCAACTTTCCATTCTACGTATGGTGACTCCAGTACATCGTGTTCACATTCAAGCATCATGACCAGTGGCCCTTGACGGACTTTATTTTTAGGTATAACCAAATCCTAGGTTTATATGTATTTTTTCTTCAATTGTTGCATAAATCTTTTTGATACGTGCTACTAAATAACAAATTGCAATTTACTTCCCAAAAACATATACTTAGAATTTAAATCAGAATCTCGATTTTAGTAAAGACTTCACATAATGGTGTAACAAGTCGACTTCAGAAAATTGGCTCTCCAATAACCGCAATGCGTTCTGACCGAAGCTTTTATCACACAATTTTGGTTACCATCAATATCTACTGCAGTCCAGATGGAATAGGAACCAATTCCGCACTGCAATATGTCCAATATGTCACCGTTCCGATGTATTGCACTATGTTGGGGCCTAATTGAATGAATCATGAGTTAGCCTTTGGCATTCTGATAAGATAGTCTTATTTAACATTTTGTGATTTCTCTAGTTTTTCTCTTGTCATCGGGTATCACTTGACAGTGGCATAATTTGCTGTTTAGAGACATTCCGCGACAGAGAGCCTATATAAATCTTCGCAAAATAAAACAGAATAACAATTTTTAATATGCCCTCGGCATATACCTACGTATATTACTATTTACTTCATCTATGCTGTAAAATTTTGTGAATAATTTGAAGTATTAGTATATACCTAGTACCTAATTTATGTAAAAACTAGCTTACGCCCGCGACTTCGTACGCGCTGACTTTAGAATTGAGTTCAAAGATAAATTATATATTATATAGAATTAATCAAAATCCTTTCTTAGCGGATGCCTACGTCATAACATCTACCTGCATACCAAATTTCAGCCCGATCCGTCCAGTGGTTTGGGCTGTGCGTTGATAGATCACTATGTCAGTCAGTCAGTCACCTTTGAGTTATATATATTTAGAAATTGAAGAATTGGAATTGAAATTTTTACCCGTACGGCAGGATTTTAGCGCAATGATGCGGGTAAACGCCCCCGTTGTTTTAGCCATTGAGCTACGGTTGCCTTCCAGCCTGCCGTGAATTCTTTTGCGAGAATTACGTTTCATTGTTTTCGTATTATGCAATCATTGTGCAACTTTTCTATATCCTCCTTATTATTACAAATCTTTGCTTCGGACTCTCTGAAAAAATTACTAAGATGTTCCGGTTATGGGTTAATAGAAACTTATATTCTGCAGATAATTGCAAAGGATTTTATTATGGAAACTCTCGTGGTCTTGACACATTTTTGTTTGGATTGATATTGGGATTACTCACGTTTAATTTTATCGGTAACTAAACTTAAAAGTGAGCAACCCCGCATAAATAAAACAAAAATTGCAAAGGATCGTTCAAATAGGATAAATCCAAAGTTTTTTTTAAAGTAGTACGCAGTCATACGTTTTTATTATGTGTTCGCTTTGCCACTATCTACTATGAGACGCCATCGCTTATATCGATCGCTGTCGTAAATAATACTTGCATTACAACATGCAACCAAATCACATTTTTCTTACTTCAGCCTTGTTCCGCTCTTTTTGCCAATACTTTTGATATTTAACTATTATTACTATTTGCATTGAAACGATCAGCAAAAAACCTCGTAATTCGATAAAAAATAACAAAACATCGATGCTGCTTGCCAACGATCGTGATTTCAAGTGTGGAACATTGTTTACGCAAGTAACATACTTGCATACATGTATGATATGAGGCTTGTATGCATGTGATAGGTAATTTTAGTCTTATCAGTGTTCGAGTTTATATGCCAATCTGTTCGAACAAAACCACTTTTGAGGTAGAAAGACACTCTGTCTTCCTCTAAGAGTAACTAAATCAGGGCTACCAGTCTTCGTAGAGTGTCCATTTATTACATAGCAAAACAATCATAGTATCACTGTCGTCGTAACGTGAGATAAAAAGTTTTTAATATTATTATTAGTAGGTATCTCAATTTATCACTTGAATAATCAAGAATCCATTGTCAAGTTATCTTTACCGTTTAACGTAACCGCAAACGATAGACACTTTGTCTTGTTTCTTTATCTCTTACTTTAGGGTGATACATGCTTGATGCAATTACGTATGTATGTATTGAAGGTATCTCAATTTATCACTTGAATAATCAAGAATCCATTGTCAAGTTATCTTTACCGTTTAACATAACCGCAAACGATGGATACTTTGTCTTGTTTCTTCATCTCTTACTTTAGGGTGTTACATGCTTGACGCAATTATGTATTGTATTGTGTATGTATAAAAAAAACTATGTCTTTTGGTTTAGCAGTCAACCGCTCATTAATAATATGTGCATATAAACGAAAACTAGGTATATTATGTTGAAATTACAGTATTATATTATAGTAAATTTGTAATATATCTTTAAACGAGTAATAATATGAAAAGACACTCTAAGGAAAAGGTCTATTGAAACAGGTCAAGTACCAGCTAGCATTTGGGACAAACACGTCCAATTTCGCTCATAAACGTACAATTATAAAGACTATTTTTTTTTCTCCAAAAAGTAGGTATATGGTTTTTTAAGTTCTATTAAGACCATTTAATATTTAGGGAGCCTAATAAAGTGGTCATTATAAACCTGTTAATTAGGCCCGTTTAGATAATTCGTCATTTTATAATGAGTTTAGCAATCGTTCATTAGTGATTGAAGTAATTAGTAAACAGAAATTAAGCGTCATTGACTCGTAATATAAAAGCAGTTACTATACCACACGAGATAATATCTGTATCTACCAAATATCTTTACGACACAATTAATTTAGTTGCTACAGTAAGTAGGTAGATTACTTATGATTTACTGATCGGAAGCAGATTCTAGAAAAATTATAAATTTTAATAATGTAATTTTGACGAGTGACATCCCTAACGTCTCGCGGGGTACCTATCTTGAATTTGAAAGGGGAAGCGCGGGGCGGACTGAATCACTCCTCAGGTCATTGCGACCCGTCGTATCTACATAATTATTGTTCATTGGCATGAATCTTATATTATGGTAAAATTGGTATGAAGCTAAGTACCTAGAATAAAACACGTCATTTTGGGGAATTACCAATATAAATGCAGGGAAATAAGCAACCACTGACCACCAGTAACGCGTATTCGTTCGAAAAGAATACGTAAACATATCTGTCTACCTACCAACATGGCTAGACTAGACGTAATATTGTGCTATATCTATACAATAAGTAGATATCTACATGACTAATATGTAGGTTGACAGCCAGGTATGTATTTACAATTACAAGCTTATTAGCAAGATGCGATCTGTATTTATTTACAAAAGGAATATAGGTAGGTAGATGCTATATGTATAATCGTACGTACGGCGACCAAAACTGTGCTATGTATGTGTGTCGGGCGGACGATGCTCGCATGCCAGCTACGGCGAACTCGAAGTTGCAAACTGGCGAAAAAACTCGTTAATATATCAATACCTAGGACGGCCATTTTCATATACAATCGCCAACACGCCCGTGGCACTTTCGATGTTTATGTACAATACTTTCTATGATTCGTGATCGAGTATTCCATTTTTAGCTATTCAGTGGGAGCGCAGAACAGTTGCCATGCGAAATGAAATAGGCATTATTGGGACTCGCAGCAGTTTTGATGATGAATGGAAAGGCACGCCGAGACGTCGGGCCAGCGAAACTGACACCATCAACACAATAAAGACGTGATTTTTGCTGCATATTTTCAAGGGCACATTTATGTACTTCACTTGTAGAAGCGAATACGCGAGTAGCGCTACCCAACCACAGGCCTCCCGGTTTTACCAAGAACGAATGATGAATTAAACCAACGTCGATAAGCTGCGGAAAACTACTAATTACAAGAATCGATTTCATAAAATTAACACAGAAATAAATGAAAATAATACTTACAAACTCCTCAGCTGCGATACGTGTATAATCACACACATGACGTCATTTGACGCAACACAAACCCCAATTACTGAGAAAATTTAATAGCAACTGCTTCGAAAACACCACTAAATTGAAATATACACTGTACTTTATAAATACAACTTGGATGTTTAGTCATTACAAGCGAATTAGGACATTTTGCAATATTTATTTGTTGTCACCGACTCGAGTTTTGACAAGATGGTCGCGCACCGACTGTTTTGCTTTGGTTGTCAGCTGATACGAAAGGCTGTTATATTCCAAGCGAAACTAATGCATGACTCCGACTCTTTCACTCCCTCGGTGCAGGCGTCGGCGCACGACAGAGATAGACGGCATGACTCGCGGAATGAAAAGAACTTGAAAATAATAAACGTCATTTTCTTGTTGCATTAATATTGCAGAGGAAAACTCGCAAATAAAAGTATTTATTTCTTTCCATGAATTGAAAAGATTGAAGAAATAGATAAAAATAGGATTTTGTCTCACAATTACACAAAATCCTGTACGGAAAAGCTAATTTTGGGCGTGACACACTCTTTGCTTTGTAAGCAACTAGTGCCATCTAGCGTTAAGTGGCGGAATTAGAACTTGTCTGCTGCACCAAGGTCATTGGTATTTTTTTAATTATTTGTGAGTTCATTACCGATATTGTTTTCATATGCATAAAAATAATTCAAACACAACATCTTTGAATTAAAATGATGTATGCTTGTGGTAAAGATTTCCAGTGTATCACTGAAGATTTCTCCTTGTAGTGTATTTCGTAGCCGTTTTGGCAAGCACTAAAATGGTTAAACTGCAATGTAAAGGTTTAAGTTCGTCAATTCTTTGTTGAAACCTTTGTTGTTGTTAGTTTAACTACTCTACCAGAGATGGCGTTGGACGTGTTGATTATATTATGCTGGATTTTTTTAAAGTTTAACAATTATTGGCCCGAGACGTATGGTATAATTTTTTACCTTATAACGCAAAATAGGAAGGAAGAATTTGAACGAGCTGATTCACTTTCCAAATATTTTATAAGTATAATTTTCTAGTTAATAATGTGGTGTCCAGCTTCCAGCTTATACTTATTATCTCGTATATATTGTATATGATCAGTGTGATTACCATCAGATTTCAACCAATTTACACAAAACCTTGATAAATTAAATACCTAAACCTTCCTCATGAATCACTCTATCTATTGGTGAAACTCGCATGATAATCCGTTCCGTAGTTTTTAAGTTTATCGCGAACAAACAGACAGACAGACGCGGTGAGTGACTTTGTTTCATAATATGTATTGATTATCTTCTGGGTACATAGAATTGGTTGCCTATACCAGCAACATATAACATATAGTATACGGTGAACTAGCTATTGACTTGCCTTACTTATCTTGATTGTCCTGTATTTACTTCTACGCTACGTTACAGTTTCTACGCTGTGTTACGGTACGTCACGCAGTTACGAAGGGAAGTCCCTATCTTATAACTTTTAGTGATTCATCAATAACCCTTATTGATGAATGACATGTCAAAAACTTGTAATTGCTCTCTACTGGGGCCTGCAAAAACAAACTCGATCAAACACTGACATCGAAATAAGTAAGGCCAATCTTAATCTAAATTTACATAACAAAGACATCTTAATATTTTTTTACTTGAGAACGTTCGAAAATTACGGTAGAAATAAAAGACGTCCAACAAATCTTTTTGTATACTAATTTTCATAAAAAAATATTTTAACGGCGTCATCCTTTTATTAGCCACTGTTAGAATTATCATTCAAGACACAACTTCGTAAGGGCTGAATAGATTTGGATGAATTAGGTCACAGAGATAATAGGCTTAATTTTTTTTTATGTTTGTGAGGCTAGTTGTATAAATTGACGACAGCTCACCTGATGTTAAATAACGGTGTGGTCGAAGATGGTAACACACTTAGCCTGGAATGGAACTGGCTCTCAAGTGAGGCTGCCGGAACACACCGTTAGATGCTTGGCAGCAGATTTTCAACTTGAGGGTGGTAGCTAGACAGTCGAGTACTAGAAAGTACCTTACCACCACTCTATGGTTTCCTCACGATGTTTTCTTTTTCTTTCTCAAGCTTATTGTTGAGAATTGAACCCACGCCCTTGTGCGTGTGAACCGACCGCGCTAACCACTGGGCTATCATCGCTACAAAAAATATGCAGTTCTTTGAATGGTCTATTAACTCCTCGCTGACGTAAAACCGACGTGGGAATAATTAATCTTATCCAATGTTTGTACGAGTAGGTAAAGCAGTTAATAATTTTTATTATTATGATTGGCTAAACGTTCGACCACAAATTCAGCGTAGATAGAGAAATAAAATGTAAGACAGTCATACTGAACCATTTATTTAACATCAATAAATTAGCATGGTTTTCTTTACACATTCTAATATTTTACATATTTATTTACATCACTTACACAAATATTACCTACCTAGATTTTATTTACATTTTAAATGTAGTAAATATAGTTACATTAAATCTTTGGCAATGAAAGGCAGACAAACATTTCGGTATTGACTAGAAAAAAGAAACGTAATCAATTTTTGTTTTTGACATAATAATCTACTGTTTTTGACTTGTGACTTTGGTGTTAGCGACAAAATAATAAAAAAAAATATGGCATAGAAACCAGTTAATTATATTTGTTCTATTAAACGGATATTTCAGTTATTTTACATTATTTATTTACATTAATTAATACTTTCGCTTGGTGGTAGATCTCCTTAGGAGGCCGCACCACCACCACCACACTAGTACCACCGCAGTACCAGATATTCTGCCGCCAAGCAGTAGTGTGTAACGTTTCAGTGTTACGGTTTGAAGGGTACTGCAGCTAGCGAACTAACAGGGTTGTTGAGACTAACCATCGAAAGTCTCAAAGTAATAAGCTCCAAAGCAACAATGCCTTTGACTTTTTTTTGTTACTCAAAGTTCTGTGTATTGCTGCACATGGATTATCTCTTATCATCAGGAGAGCGTATCGTTCGTCTCACTATCATTACATTACTGTAAATGCACTGTAATTTCGCTAGCTGTAGTACCCTCAAACCGGAACACAGTAATGTTTACACACTACTGCTTGTACCGATCTAGACGGTCTCTGCTCTAGAGATCTACCACCAAGTAAAAAATGTGGTAAAGAATGATTATGATTATGACGTAAAATTAATGAGTTGTAATAATTGTGCATGCCATGCAGCTAGGAAATCGTGTTCTATATTATATAGGTAACTAATGCAATATCTGTATACGTAAACCATGTTTTTAGGGTTCCGTACATCAAAAGGAAAATACGGGAAAAAAACGGAACCCTTATAGGATCACTCTGTTGTCCGTCTGTCTGTCTGTCAAGACCCTTTTTCTCAGGAACGCGTGGAGGTATCAAGCTGAAATTCATATAAAATACTCAAGTCTACTGTCCCTTGGAGCTGTGAAAAAATCAAACTTCTAAGCCAACTCAATCAAAAGATACAGCCGTTTATGCTGCAAATTTTCGATACTCGCAAGGGAATCAAAACCTACAGGGTACTTGCCGTAAACTCAGAATCTTGAAATTTGGTACGAAGCAACGTCTTATAGCACAGATATAGGAAACATTGCGAAAAGCGTAAATTACTATAAATATAAAATAAAAATACCATTTACTTATATACCTACAGGTTTGTACGGAACCCTCGGTGCGCGAGTCCGACTCGCACTTGGCCGGTTTTTTATGGTTGACAAGTTAGGTGTTTGACCACAGCTCATCTAATGCTAAGTGATTATGATCACACTTAGAACGCTGACTGCTTGGCGGCAGCTAGCCAGCTAGTCACGAACGTACTCTATCACCATGTTATGGTTTCCTCACGATGTTTCTCTTCACCAACAGCTCAAACTTATTGTTGGAATTCAAACTCACGCCATCCATCCGACATGTAAACCGACCGCGCTAACCACTGAGCGATCATCGTTGTAAATGCAATGCAATGTATCCATAAAATATATTAATTAAATTTGATTTTTTATTCTCTGGAATTTAGAACAAATTGTAGGTTAAACAAATTAAAGTTAGGTAGCATTGTAGTAGAATACTACATAATTATAATAATTCTTTAAGTTATCTGGTTTTTTTACAAGCTTTGCTTATTTGGGGCTAGATGGCGCTGTGTGAAACGGCATCCGATATTTATTTAACTAGCATTTTTTCGGGATAAAAAGTACCCTATGTGTTAATCCAGGGTATCAGCTACCTACACAAATTCCATCAAAATTGGCCCCGCCGTTTGAGCGAGAAGAAGTATTAAACATACAAACTATTGCTTTTATAATATTAATGTGATGTATTGCATATCTATTATGTATCTAAAATATCAGTACATAACGATATAGGTACATAAATGATTCATTAATTATTGCTTTACAATAAATCTATAACATAGAGCCTTAACTCACAACCACAGGGATGTAGGAAGTAAGCGAAACGTAATTATTTACCTAAATAGATTTATATGAAAAAAATTACTAACGACAACATTTACAGCAATTTACATAGATTATATACAATTTGAGCTTAAAAATACGAACACTTATAGTATAATATCGATAGGTACTTCTGGGAAGAAAGGTCGTAAAAGTACCTTTTTAGCGAAAATTACCTTATGATGCAGTTTTGTTCAGTCTAAAGATCTATATATCTAAAGTATCAAAATTCGAAAAGAAAAACATTTTTCTTTAAATGTTTAATACGCCTTGAACAATGAACTTCCACAAAGTAACGCCTGAATCAGTTTTATTTTAATTTTATAAATCGACCATACAAGTAAGTGTCATTATCAGCTGTAATAAGTCTAGAATAAAAAAATATGAAAAAAAATGTTGGTTCACGTTTTTTTACTAAAGTTTATGTTTTTGCCTTTACGAGTTTTCTTCCCCGCACTATCGATATGTTACGGTAAAATTAAGAACAAAACTACTTACACAAACTAAAGTAAGTCTCACAAACTTTAATTGTTACCTATTACTAACTAAAATACACTGAAAAGCACCTGTAAAACAAAACACAATGTTTATTAAAATGGAATGTTCGATTTCAAGAAATAACTTGTAACATTTTGTCTTTAAGACACACTTTCACAATTGCTTTCAAATTACGACCTAGATAACCTAACAACAATTAAATATTATGGAAACTGACGTGGTTTTGATACATTTTGACTGAAGACGTCGCGGCGAGCTCTGTATGCTGAAATATTACTGAAACCGTTGACGAAGACTCCGTTGCATATCGGTATATTACCCGCACCCGTTCATCAACCGCTATCTTCACGTGCGAGGCGCGCGGCGGCCCGCAGTGCGAAGCAAGACGAGGCCGCGCGCGCGTTGTACTCAGCTTTGTCTCCATGATGAAGGCTACCGGATGTGGCCGAAACCATAGTCGGAGTTTTCGATATAATTAATCGTGAGTAAAGTATGAGTGAGCACATAAAACAAAAACAATTAAATATCTTTGGTACTTTGGTTATTTTCTTACATAATACCTTTTCAAATCACATAACACGTTTTTTCTTTATATAAAATTAATTCGCTACACCACACGATAGAAGGTCATAGAAGAGTCCATTAAAAGACCAGCGTTCTTTCGTAAAGATTAACAGAGACTGCCACACTTATATCTCCTTTTCAATAAATCTAAATGAAAAGAATAACTGTATTATTATACATACAATAATGTATAAAATAGCTGCAATATAGGAAACTAAGTCTTAACTAATACGCAGATTTATATTCCATCGAACCACATTCCACATTCGATAGGCTATCATTTATTCACACAATAGAATTAAGAAGTCCACATGGAAGATCACTTCAGTCACAAAAAGGTCGAGAAGAGTCCACTAGAAGACGCTGGTCTACTGGCTCAGTCATACACTATATAGTAGTCCGCGGGCTAGGTGCCGCAGTGAAGTATCTTCCTGAACGCCTTCCGGAACTCAGGGTTAAAGATAGTGTATATGACAGGGTTGAGGAAGGAGTTGATGTACCCCAGCCACGTGGTCAGGATGAAGACAGTCACTCCTGGAGAGTAGGCCAGGTTGAACTTGGAGCAGAGGGCGTCTAGAACTGAGCAAGTGAAGAATGGAGCCCAGCAGATAAGGAATACACCTGGAATTAGAGCGTTACGCTTTATTACTTTCCAACTGTACGATACTGACTGTACTATAGATTATACAGTCTATATTAATAACTTCGAAGAGAGATAGGGTCATAATCCATTAGCCCAAATCAAGTTGATGGATTCATACATAATTATAATTAAATTTCTTCTCCGGAAATTCTGATTCCTCTCGTGATGGTAAGAGATAACGTCTGTTCATGACCATTGCAGTGATACACAAAATTTTGAGTAGTAAAACAAAATCCAGGGCATTGCAGGTTTGGCGCTTATTGCTTTGATAATTTCTGTGGTTAGTCTCAACAGCCCTGTAATTTAGCTAGCTGCAAAACCCTTTTCAAACCGGAATACACTAATGTTTACGCACTACTGCTTGGTGGCAGAATATCTATATGGTATGTTCCTCACCTAAAACTATGGCCAAAGTCTGCGTGGCTTTCTTCTCTTTCTTGGCGAAAGACTTGGCCCGCAGCTTCCCAGCTCTATTAGCTCTGAATATGGTAAACCGGGCCGCTGACGCTGCACTTCTGAACCTTCGCCGAGGAGTTGAAATGAGAGAGGTGCTGCTCAAACGGCTTATCTTTTTTCTGAAATAAAAAAAGATATTTTAGGCCTAATGACACATAAAGACTTAAGTACAAGGCTTTTAACCTATACGAGTATAGCTTTTAATAATAAACTTATACCTACCACTGGCTTTTCGAAAGAAAACATCGGGTGGAAACGACTTTGCGAAAATTAGACAACGGCAAAAACAATGTCTTTCAAAATATTATAAGTTAATAGAATTAGTCACTACCGTCATTTTTTGTTAGATAACTAAATCTAGTTAATTTGTTTGACAGTCTTATTAAAACTTCCAGTAATTCTAGATAACCGTCTGAAATATTTAAAAAAAGCGACAATTTCATTATAATTTTATAAAGGAACACTACACCTTCCAGATAGAAGTAACCGTATTTCAGTATAATAAGTACTTCCTAGATAATTACATGGACTAATTACAAGATTATATTCCTGGGTATAACAGAATTTGATTTGCAGATTTTTTTTTGTTCCTAAAATGGTTTGGCATAATTATTGTATTTCACTTTTTGGTGTTTTGGCATAGAGTTTTGTTTGCTTATGAATTTTGGCAAAACAATTATTTTACGTACATTATTTAGTATGTTACTAGTTAGGTATTGATAATATGATAACTGGCTATTGATGATTGTGTTTTGAATTATTCATACTAATAATAAAATAAAAGCTTTTAAAATCGAAGTATGGATATGATGGCAGTAGGTTGTAGGTGCTGCCTTTGGGCCACCAGTGCAATACGACGATATTAATTCAGTATACAAATAAATACGTACGTACTAACATATTTTTAATTGCTATGCTTGATTCTTATATGCGTTTATGCGAATTTTGTGCGTTGTAACAATTATTTAAAAATTTGTTATGCGGAAATATAAAATTTCAAATCATTTATGCGGTTTTATTGATAAGCTTCAAACGTTGCGGGAAAAGTTTCCAATGTTCTCGAAGATGTGTAAAGTCTGCTCACCCACACTTGACCTTGATTATGACCTTACCCTGCTCACAAAGATTATAAGCTTATATCCAGTAGTGGGACATCTATAAAAACAAGCCTCATTCAGATTGGTAAGCGTTGTGAAGTTTATGCGTAACGTTCTTTAACATTTAAAATTATGGTATTGAGTTTTATGCGTGCTAATATAGACCTTATAGCTTCTTAACTAAGATATAACGATAATTTTAAATCCATAATGCGTGTTTGCCGTTTGCGACCCTCCATTAAACCAAAGCTTATAACCCTCGGAGTTAAGCAGTAACACGCGGTTACAAACTTAAGGTGGGACTAACAAACATTAACTTCGGGTCGGCTCTTCACTGAAACTTAGACAAACGCTTACCTACTTACAGCCTTTTTTTCCAGGGAAATCCTTCATGGATACCACGGTTTCGGGGGAACCAGGATGGTTATGTGGGACTCTCCGCCATAAAGGCGGCCTACCCACTAAAAACCCTTGGCTGTTTCTGCCTGACGCCTAAGTGCCGGGACTACGGGAATGCTTGGACTCTTTTCTTGAGGGGCACGCGGAAACACCGCGCGCGCCACGTCAGGGGCTACTCTTGTCGAGCAATGGACCCCCCGAGTCCACCGCCCAAACCTACTCACAACCTGCTCTAACTAAAAACAAAAGAGAATAACCACCAGTTTTTTTAAGGATTCTTATATTGGTTGGCTGTTAATCGGGATTTCGTCTGCGTGAAATTTAACAAAACTTGTTTTGTTACTATTATTATTACCTAAATGATTATTATTATTAGCATTACGTTCGTCTAATAACTTTTACATTAAAGAAATACTACACGGGTTTCCGGGATTACAAATGGCCTGTGTTAATACAAGTTAGATACAAGTACGTTTCAAATATCATCGCAGTTACAGCGTGAAGAAGTAACAATCATACATGCATCACATCATCAACCATAGGACGTCCACTGCTGGACATAGTCTTCCTCTTGGGGGGGTTCTGCCAATACTCGCCACGGTTGGCAGGCGGGTTGGCGAGCGCAGTTAGGTGTGATTGTTCCAAGAAGACGCTGCTGCCCATCTTCCGGATGACATCCCTTAGCCGTCTCTTACGGCAACTACGGGTAGAAAGGGTGGGGTACTATTCTTACGCCGGCACCACCACGGCTAACACGACATACTTGTACGTAATACATCTTAATTTGTGTATTTATAATTATGTCTCCATATTTATCCCTCTTATACTAGAATTCTGACGAATTCATGACGAACTGAACAGAATTAATTTTACTACTCGTCATCTTATAAACTTTGATCCGAGATCTTCTCATTGACGCCTACACCAATACCTAGCCGAGTGTAGGCATAGGACACCTAAGTATCTATAGGTAGGCTTTTCTCAAAGCAATATTGAATTCAAGACATTCATGACCTATGTTAGCTCACCGCAAAGTTCTGCTCGGCTATAAATCAAACTTGACTATGTTTACATTAACTTGGAACCTTACGGTAGTAATAATGCATTAATCTTGGATTTCATCAATTCTGACGGTTCTTGTTTCGAAATTTTATTAATCTTTTAGGATTCTTTACTTGGTTTTCACGTTTTGCACGTTTTCGGCAAGGAATCTCATGTAATTAGAGATTAAAGAATCAGGTACAATATCAAGAACCAAATACAAGTAAAAAAAGTAAAAACAACGGAAAATGTGTTTATCGTTGTTCCCTAAACTCCAAGCTTTATGTTGTTTTCACTACTTTACTCTGGCATTAATTGGGCATGACTTGACCGTGATTTGATTTTGACTATGACTTGAAGGATTATGAATGTGAAGCGTTCTAAGAACAAAAAACAATAAAAGCTTTTGTATTCAACAATATGTGTACAAAGAATGAGAGTGTAAATATATGTGGATGTGTTCGTTATCACACTTCACTTGTTACTTCTTCATGTTCAAACGGCAAGACCAAATTTGATGAAATTTGATATGGAGAACACACCCTGGATTAACACATAAGATAAAGATAAAAGATAAATGTATATTTATTTGCATAAACATGAGTGGTTGCATAGTATTGGCCTTAGGTTACAAAAGTTTCATCTAGTTTTGCCTCAGTGGGCGCGCGTGTCACAGCTAAGAAGATTTGTCACATAATTCAGATTACGTAATTTAATGTCAAAATAATAATAGCAAAATTTAATCAATGTCATATTAATAATATTATTAATGATAATTGGAATGGATGTCAATATCATAAATGTTAAATAAAATTATTTAAATGAATCCTTCAGAAAGTCGTCAATCTTATAAAATAGCACTTTGTAGTCAAAAACTGTTTAAATTTACTTTACTACTTTTTATCCCGAAAAAATGTAGTTGTTCACTGTGGAACAGCGAGTTACACCGCGGGGCTCAGCTAGTTTGTGATAATAAAGAATTTTTATATCTGATCAGAACACGTGATTTCTGATTTCTCAGAATTTGCCATTTTATATCCAAGTTGTTATATTGAAAGAATTGTATATGTTGAATTATTATTTGTCGGAGCAGAATTCGCCAATATCGGAATTCATTCCAAACCTTTCACATTCCTCTGATGCTGAAATCAGAAGTCAGTAATGAATGGTGGAAGATTCGAAGCGTAATTGATTTTTTATAGCAGTGTTTGACTAGGCAGGGTATGGGTTCAAATATTAAGGGAGAAATCAATCGAGACTAGATAAAGGATCATGTAGAACTTTTTCTCAATAAAATTGAGATGCGCGTCTTCACCCAAATGGGAAAAGTTTTTTAAATTACTTTCTAGATATAATTTAAACTGTCACGTCTTTTACACAAGTCTGTTAATCGTATCCTTAAACCAATGACTCATACTTGTGTGGGAATCATAGACACATTTTAGAGAGGTGTCCAACTAAACAAGCCTTTCAGGACAAGTAAAGGGCAAAAGTCTCTGTCGAATATCATTACAAATTGTTCATACTAAGTATAGCTTTACATGTGAATAACCTAATGGTGTATATGTTTTGTGTATTTTATTTAAAATGCATCTTATTGTGTTTCTTACTGTGTTGTGTTTGTGTGTTCTTGCGTTTTTCATTCTTGGTTGCCTGGAAGATATCGCTCTTAGCAATAAGGCCACCACTTGTGGCACTAGCTTGTGGATCTTTTGGTGTGCACAATAAAGAGTTTCTATCTATCTATCTTACTAAAAGTCTAATTAAAAGTATAATAATTTCACAGTACTTATTTTTAATGTATGCTTAAAATATATGAATATTGCGTTTAAAATATTAAATTAATTTATATTTTTTGAGGTAAGAAAACGGCCAAGCCACTTATATTAGAATAACACAAATTAAAATAAATTAAAATTAAAAAAGAAAGCATTACATAACTACAAAATTAAAAAAGAAAAACATACTCTGACATGCTATGACTTACTCGTTTCTAGCGATTATAATTCAGTGGTTAGCGTGGTCGGATCAAACGTTAGAGGATGTGGGTTCAAATACCAACAATGAGATACTGGTGAACGAAAATGTGAGGAAACTATAACATGATGGGTACTTTCTAGTAATTGGATTGCTACCAACCGCCCTCAAGTTGAAAATCCACCGCCAACCACCTAACGGTGTATTCTGGAAGCCTTACTTAAGAGGAAACAAGTCGTCATTTTCTTCATACAAACGTTTTCCCCATTTTCCTTCCAGGATTTTAATACTAGAGCAATAATTTTTAGATAGGAAGTAGATACTTGCTAGTTTCATGCCCCTCTGTTTTGATTTTTTGATATATGTTTTTTTTATAAGAGCTAGGAATCTTCAAAAACCTTAAAATTTACCTAGTTTCAACGCTGTGTTTCAACGTCCAAATTCCCAATCTCAAAGACATATAATAGCTTGGTGAAATTCCTAATTTTCAAATGTCTCAGTTGACTGCTTTCCTCTCTCCAAGTTAAGCGTGTTAACCATCTTTAAACACACCGTTACTTAACTTCAAGTGAGCTCTAGTCATCACCTATCCTGTCAATAATAAAAAAATACGACTTTTTGGTTTACTTGATTACTAAGGTTCATGTTTATGACACATATTTCGTAATTTTACGGCTAAAATTCCTAACGATCACACAGAGTACTCAAGCGTTGAGTCATTGGGCATCTCTACATAGTAAATAGTCTTTGTCTAGTCGTTCAACCAACACCGACCGAGCCTAAACCTGGCCAATTTGCATTTATATTCGCAGCGGGTGTGTTTACCATATTAACAAGATGGTAAGGTTGTTTGGGCTACCAGATAATGTTTATAACTCGTATGAAATTGGACGACTGAATTTAAAATGTCAGCCAGGAAAAGTTTTGAAAGTAGACTGATATTTTGCACCACTTTCTCATACAAGACAAATCTACGTTAAATCTATCGGAATCTACACTTAAACATACGCTTTTCTCAATGTGTGCTAGCCCGAACTTTGCATTTCACATTTTAGTCACAATCTTATGTATACGTTATTCTATTCAGTCATAGTCAGGGCTCTTATTTGTTATGAGCATATTAAGAAACTTGAGCATAATAATATTAAGAGGCTATTATAATATTAAGGAGCTATGAGTATATTAAGAAGCTATGAGCATATTAAGAAGCTATGAGCATATTAAAAAGCAAGGAGCATACTTAGAAGCTATGAGCATATTAAAAAGCAAGGAACATATTAAGAAGCTATGAGCCTTTTAAGAAGCTATGAGAATATTAAGAAGCTATGATTATTATTTTGTATATTGAATAGATCAACGTTTGTCTACCAACTCGCCTGATGGAAAGCGACGGTGCGGTCGAGGAAGGAGCACCCAGATCTAGAATAAATCTATTCGTCCTAGCTTTAAAAACGTCCAAATTAAGTAGCTATGCGCATTTTAAAAACAGGCTGTGTGATTAATATATTTTTTGCCACAATATTGTAAATGACCCATAATTAGGGTCGATATAGAACCAAAACACGTTATTTTTCAAACATTTTTCTTTCTAACTAGCTAAAACACGATAGATAATTCACGAGATACGTATACTATTTCAAAATGTTTTAGATTATCTCTAAAAACGCGACGAAGTGTGTTACCAACTTATTTTGAAGTTACAAAATATAAGTTATAAACGCTTAACGTTATACACGCCGAACGTGTTTTTGACGTGTAATCTCATCTCAGAGAATTAAAGGCCTGGACGTCCTTCGTTAACTTTGTCGATTTGTGGTCCCTCACTAAAATACCACGATATTTAATTAAATGAAATTCATATGAATTTCGACTATAGTAGGGAAAATCATCATCGCATTTAATATGGATTTTATTATTGTAAATATTTTATTTAAAGGTAGTGAGAAGAACGAGACGCTCTCCTGATGGCGAGAGATAATGCATGTCCATGACCATTGCAGCGATACATAGAACTTTGAGTAACAAAACAAAGTCCAAACATTGCTGGTTTGGCGCTCAAAATTTGAGACACTCGATAGTTAGTCTCTACTGCCCTGTAATTTTGTTAGCTGCAGTGCCCTTCACCGGAACACAATATTGTTTACACACTACTGCTGGGCGGCAGAATATCTGGTATTGCGGTGGTATCTACCTGCTAAGGAGATCTAGGTGTCATAAAATGAAAAAAGCGTAATTTATGAATTATTTTTAGCAAGTATAGGTACATATATTTGAGTAGGAAATTAAAAAAATGTTTTATTTGCCAACTTTATCATTCCACTGAAGAAAGAAAGATTATAAGCTCAGTGGTTAACATGGTCGGATCACATGATGCGTGGGATCAAATTACAAAAATGTGTTTGAGCTACCAGGAAAGGTTAACATTGTGAAGAAACCAACTGGTGGTACTTCCTAGTACTCGGCTGGCTGGCTACCAGTCTCAAGTTGAAAATCTGTCGCAAACCATCTAACGGTGTGTTATGGCAGAGTCACTTGAGATCCAGTTCCATTCCAGGCTAGGTGTGCTATACCATCTTCGACCACACCGTCACTTAACATCAGTTGAGTTGTGGTCAAACACCTAGACTGTCAGCAATAAAAAAAAAGAAGCAGTGCCCTTTACAAGCTAGGTGTGGTTACCATCTACGACTACATTGCCATTTATCAGATGAGCAGTGGTCAAACACCAAATCTTTCACGCATAAAAATCTCTTTAGTAGATCAACAATGAGCGGTGAAGGAAAACTTTATGAGGAAACCATAGTGTGGTGGTAGGGTATTTTCTAGTACTCGGCTGGCTGGCTACTATTCAAGTTGAAAATCTGCCTGAATGCACCTAACGGTGTGTTCTGGCACTGGCAAGCTCATTTGAAAGCCAGTTTTATTCCAGGATAGGTGTGCTTTACTACCTTCGACCACACCGTCACTTAAAATCTGACGAGCTTGTCAACCATTTAAAAAAATCATGCGAATTTCTACATTTCCTAAATATGTGCAGAACGCTCTAGTGTAGAGTGTGCACACTACTGCTTGGCTGTAGAACTGTAGCACTGTTCGCGGTGCTTGCATCATAGTAACATAGTCATTCGTCAGGCAAATAAAGCATAAAGCATTTAATATTTGTGTAAAGATGGGACAACACGACATGTTTGAAATTCAGGTTAATTCGAAGTCATAACTCTCATTGTTTGAACAGTTAAATATCACGGCAACATTAGCTAAAATTATCATCCAAATGAGGATATTAAATTTAGTTTACTTGTTTTGTGCAAAACAAACAGGTAGACAGGTGTTGCGGCTTGGACAAAATTTTATTTCGTGATATTATTGTCCAATAACATACAAGTAACCTTTACATGAATGACTGCTATTTATATATAATTACCTGTTGGTTTATATTATGGTGTTACCCGTGTATGATCGCAGCTAGCTAGACGTGATAGTGTGGCCGCGAAGATGGTAAGCACACCTAACCTGGAATGGAATTGGCTCTCAAGCAGAGCTGCCGGAACACACCGTTAGGTGCTTGACGGTAAATATTTAACTTTAGGGTGGTAGCTAGCCATCCGAGTAATAGAAAGTACCCTACCACCATGTTTTATGTTTACTTCAATATATTTTCCTTCACCGGTAGCTTGAGATCATTGTTGGGATTTAAACCCACGCCCTCTGACGTGTCAATCGACCGCGCTAACCACTAAGCTATTGTATATTTAATACAGAAAAGATATAAAAGTAAAATAGATTTTGGATCTGATCCTTGACCCAAACGCCAAGCAAGAGTCTCTTAGATGTTAGTCGAGACTCTTTGCTAAAAAGCCGTTCACGTGACGACTATCGGGGCAATGATCGTCGAATCAACATTCCACATATTATTGCGGTTATCTCGTGAGCCAAGTCAAGCTACTTGCCGATCTTGTCAGCTTTTAAGAGATTCTCGATAGTGACGTCGTTGATTCACCACCACGATGTCAGGTTTATTGGCGACAAGAAAAAAGCTTTTATTATAGACAATAGACAATATTTTATTATGACATAAAACAAATTTCTTAGACATTAACAAAATAGGTATAAAGAAACAAAAGAAATAACAAACAAAGATAAAACAAAACTAAATTACACACAAAGAACAAAGAGAAAGAAATACATTTTATGCCACAAACCGGCCTCAACTCAGCATAAACCGACTGCAACCAGCCGGCGCTGGTCTTCCGTCGAGGCCGGCAGGTGACGTTACGCACGAGAGTGACAGGCGGTAATAAAAAAAGAAAAAATATGCAAAAATATACACAACAAAAACAATATTTAGACAAACAGATAAATAACACTAAATATAAACATTATCTATATAAATAATATGAGGAAAGCAAGTGACATATACAAGGAAATATATTATATACATAGAAGTAAGTAAATAAATTAGAACAATTTTAAAGCCTACCTATATTGGTTATTCGCACACAATGATGGCTCAATATCGATTCTCAACACGTTTTAGACAGTGAATGTATTAAAAAGATACAGCCTAAAATCGATTTCAATTTATGATATAAATTGAATCATTCCAAAGTACTTTGTTAGGATCTGTAACTTATATATTCTGTACGTTTAGTTTGGGAACACATTTAATATGTTCGAAAACTAATAGTGATCATTGTTATTGTATTAAGTACTAGTTGCTTCGTAGTCGGTGCGGTGGAGTTCCTCCATTGTCATCGCGTATACATGCCATTTAAAAAAAAAACAGCTAAATATTTTCAGCCGTTCTTAAGTGAGGCGCTTACCAACGGATATCATTTTATTTTATTTAATAGACTAGCTGCGCCCCGTCGTGTTACCCGCTGGTCCCATGTGAATACTAAATTTTTTCGGTATAAAAATGTTATGTTAATCCAGGGTGTCAGCTACCTCCGTACCAAATTTCGTCAAAATTGGTACAGCCGTTTGAGCGTGAAGAAGTAACAAACAAAACACACTCACAAACTTTCGCCTTTATAATATTAGTGTGATGGTATTAATTGTTAATCATTATTTCAATTACATAACTTTTATAATTGTATTTTAATAAACATAATGAAATACAAATACCATTTAAATACAATTCATATAGCTTTCGTCAGTTTCTTATGGCCTTTTCTGTGTTGTGCACCGGAAAATAGGCTTTTACGATAAAACAGAGTTTGCAAAGCAACCGCGCCCAACCGAGCTCTTGTTAGGGACGTATTTCTGTTTTGTGTAGTTTTTTAATGTAAAAGTAATGATACCAATGGGACGCTCTTCTGATGGGAAGAAATAACATGTGCCCATGACCATTGCAGCGATACACAGAACTTTAAATAGCAAAACAAAGTCCAGAACATCGTTGCTTTGGCGTTCATTACTTTGAAACTTTTGATGGTTAATTTCAACAGCTCTGTAATTTAACTAGGACCTTTCAAACCGAAATACAGTAATTTTTACACAATACTTCTTGGCGGCAGAATATTTAGTACGACGGTGGAACCTACCTAGATGACCGCCGGCGTAGGAGATCTACCACCAAATGAAAAATATTATAGATATTTGAGGCATAGCATAGTTCGGAATATAATAAAATAATTTCATACAACGTATGTTTCTATTCACGTATCTGCGTATTCACGGACAGGTGAATGTTTCAATTAAAGTTCGCGCGTTCGTAAAGTACTGCTTCTTTAATGTATTCCTTTATACCAATATCGAGTTTTGGTGTGTATAACTCTACTCTAATTACCCATTTCATCTCACTACCAATGTGTACAGACTACCAGTCAAACGCTGAAATATGGACACTGACAGTTGGGTTAGTCCACAGGTTCAAAGTCGTTAAGCGTGTGGAAAGACTAATGCTTGACGTTTCTCTAAGGGATCGTATCTCAAACAAAGTAATTCGCCAGAGAACCAAGGTAACTGACATAGCTCAGAGTATTAGTAAGCTGTAGTGGCAGTGGGCTGAGCATTTCTGTCGGAGAATTGATAATAGGTGGGGATAGACGTGAAATGATCCTGTTCATGGCATTAGGACAATATTATAAAATTATTGCATTGTCATAAGTGAACGTCTTTAACTTGTTGAAATTTGAGTTAAATGATTCCGTTAAAATACAGATGAAGAAGATAATAATAATAAAAATGTATACGTTAAAAAATGTTGTCCGGGCCGTATTTCCAGTAACTTTGAGCGTCGCTGCAGTATAAAACCAGCTTGTTACAAAGGTAGTGTGTCTGCTCAAAGCGAGTAACACGATTGAAAATGTCACTGGCTTCCCAGCTATCCGGGCTAGGAAGACATTGAAAATGTCAGTAAGGCTACTCTGGGATGTAGCTAGGTCAGGCATGTTACCCACTCTGGCATTTTGCTAGATATTCAGTGACGGAATGCTGAGAGGCACTCTTAAATACTTCTCTGTAAATTATCCAACTTTGCGGTAAGTGTTCGTTGTAAGTTTTAGTGAATATTTCAGAGCAACTTTGGGGTGAGGATGTTCGTCGTCTATTATAAAAATAAAAATATATTTTGTTTCACACGCCGAAGAGCATACAATTAGCTTGAGCTGCCGATGAAGGAAAACATAGCGAGGAAACCATTATGGTAGGGTTTTTATTTTTATAAATGACAGGCTACTTGTTTGACCACAGTTCACCTGATGTTAAGTGACGGTGTGGTCGAAGATGGTAAACACATCTAGCCTGGAATGGAACTGGCTCTCAAGTGAGGCTGCCAGAACACGCTTTTATTTTTAAATTAATAATTTTGACATTTGCTCTGCTAGGTTTGTAAACAGCGAGCGGTGGATAGCTATGTGTGGCACGCACACATAGCCGACTGATTTCACTGCGTTTGATGTTAAAATTCCTTTAATTGTCTTTTTTACGGACATCTGTGCTATCAAACTTGAAAATTCGTCATTCTAAGACGTCTGTTATAAAAGCTACAGTACAACATTGTAATTAGGTATTGTTTTTCACTTACATATTATGTACTAGCTGTGCCCCGCGGTTTCACCCGCGCTAGATGCCTACGTCATAGTAGCTTTATGCATGCAGAGTCTCAGCCCGATCGGTTTAAAATTGACAAAATTTCATACAAATTTCATCCCCTATTTCATCTCCTTGGGGGTAGAATTAATCAAAATCCTTTCTTAGCGGATGCCTACGTCATAACATCTACCTGCATGCCAAATTTCATCCCGATCCGTCCAGTGGTTTGGGCTGTGCGTTGATAGATCACTATGTCAGTCAGTCAGTCAGTCAGTCAGTCAGTCAGTCAGTCACCTTTGAGTTATATATATTTAGATTTAGATAGATGTATGTACTACAACACAGTTTCAAATATGCCAAGAAATGCGTTGTACTTATTGGAAATTATACTTTCTGCTAGATTCTATACAAAAAAGTATATCAATGTGTTATATTATAATTCTTAATTGATATAATCATGAACTATCTAGAACATATTGATGGTTCACTCACTTTAGCTCCGGTTTCTTGGTCCGTTCACTATTTGTGCAATTCTTCTCATTCGTGCAATTCTTCTCGTTCGTGCAGTTCTCTTCCTTTTTCTCCTCGTTGCTTTCTTCTTTTAGCGGCGAGGGGGGAGGGGAGTGCTCCTTCGTCTCCCCGTCGATGTTAGAGGGCGCGTACCCCGAGTCGTTGTTCGTGTTGGGATCCATCATGGGGATAGGTGATGCCAGATTAGCCATTATTCTGAGGAGAGGGTGGAGAGAGAAAATATTAGAAAATGAGTTTGACTAGCTGAAGTTTTAAGCGCAGTAGGTACATAGACTGAGAACCGGCCGTGTGAAAACCTACGTCATCGTGTATCAACATACCAACATGTTAGTTGGTAAGTTTTGTAGTGGTGCCAGCTTAGTGGTTAGCGAGGTTAGTTCATACGTCACGTTCATATGGTGTCAGAATTCTAACGATACCCCATACATCAAAATTTAATTAATTAAAACTGCTAAAAAGCCAGTTACGTTAATTAACCATTCATATATGTACATTCAATAATAATTAGTTATATTTAACAAAAAAAAAACTTTTATCGTACAGCCAGGTGGTTTATAAAGTGGCACTGCTTCATGGTGGGTATTCCGAAAACTCTAACTAAACGGCTTGAATCTACTTTCATTGTACGAACAGCTAAACAATGGAGTTTGCTGCCCGAGTGGGTGTTCCCTGATAGATACAATCTGGATGCCTTCAAGTCGAGAGTGAACCGGTTTCTTCTAGGCGAGCGTGCTCCACCGTAGACCGAATCTTCGCTTAACGTCAGGCGAGATGGTGGTCAAACGTCAGCCTATCTAAAATAACAAAAATATATATATTTTTAAAATTATATTTTGATTATTTAATTTCATTTTTTATATTTTTTTTGTTTACAATATATGTTGAGGTATCTAAAAGTTAGGGTGGCATAAAGAAACTACATGAATCCTAAAACATTACACACCTTTTCTGATCAGTCGTGTAAAAAAGGAAAGTACTACGTAAAAATGTAATAAATTACGTTTCTGATTCCGTACCGTAAATACGCGTAAAACGGGTGATCCATAATTTATTGGTGAGTTGGAAGTCATTAGTTCGGTACCGTTATGGGTCACGACAATCAATCACACTACAATAGCAACATTTGCCAGCCTACCGACTTATCGACCGCACGTGCGGGGCCGGCTACCGCCTTTACAACGCATACTGATAAAATAATAACAAAACTTACTAAGTATGCTTTTGTCTTTTTAAAAGGATGAAAGTGCAATGGTTAGCACAGTAAGTTCACGCGCCATAGGGAGTGGATTCTAACCCAACAATAAGCTTCAGCTGCCGGTAAAGGAAAACATTGTGAAGAAAGCATAGCGTGGTGGTAAGGTATTTTCTTGTACTCGGCTGGCTAGCTACCAAGTCAAGTTGGAAATATGCCGCTAAGCACCATCGGTGTGTTCCAGCTTTAGAGACAGTTTTATTCTAGGCTAGGTGTGGTTTACTATCTTCGGGTGTGCTTATCCATCTTCGGCCACACCGTCACTTAACATCAGGTCGGCTGTCGTCAAGCAGCTAGCTTGTAAACTATAAAAAAAATCTGACCTTATCCCTAGCTATGGAGTCTCAGTAATATGACCAAAAGGACGAACAATAAGTCACGAAGAATCATTCTTTAGTGTGACAATTTTAGAATGGCCTTATAAGTATGTACTATTTCATTTATATCGGCAATACCAGATATGTAATTGATTGTTCAAATTGTATATCGATTTTGTGACTTATTGCTGTAATAAGAGAACTTACAGTCCAGTCTCCTCCACCACGGCTGCCAGCATGAATCTGGCTGATCTGGTCGTGGCCAGTTCTTCTGCGTACACACCCATCTCTGTTCGCCCAAAACTGCTAACAAATGTTCTACCTTATATTGGATTCAAAAAGTCTATTATTGTAGAGAATCTCTATGGTTCATAGACAGTAACAGCTACATATAAAAAAAAATTAAACTTTCGTGACTTGAACACAAAATTATATGTTTTAATTTAATTTAATTATTTAGGTGAATTTAGGTTGTCGGCGTTTTGGAATCCGAATGAAATGTATAATTTGTATTTTTGAATGTATATATGTATATATACATATACATATAAGAATAAAAGAATTGCTCGTTTAAAGGTATTAGATAATACGCAATATCTCCTCCTATCTTTATAGCAAGATCAGATCAGCCGTTCAGGCGTGAAAAGGTAACAAACAGACAGAATGACAAACGTTTTTATAACATTACTCTGGATGCTCATTAAAAATGTTAAACGCCACTGAAATGTTATGAAACCATTTTACGGCATATATTTCTAACGATATTTATATTTAGTTTGTATAATGTTTTTGATTACGGTAATTAGCGGGGAAAAGAATAGTAGCTTAATATTTCTGCTATAATCGTCGGCTCGTTGGTCTAGGGGTATGATTCTCGCTTCGGGTGCGAGAGGTCCCGGGTTCAAATCCCGGACGAGCCCTTCAGTTTTGCATTATCATTTCATCTGATGGCTGTTTGAGATGAATAAGTTTTCATAACTTTACGATTGTGCTAATTGACATGATGCTATATCTACAAAATTTGACGGACGAAAAAAACGCTTTCGATAAAAAAATATGATTCGATGATTTTTTATCGAAAGCGTTTTTTTTCACGAAAAAATGTGGCTCGCGGTTTAATAATATTGGTGAAAGTTTAATCCCTACTTGTACTAAAGTGAGAAGCCATAATTGTTCCACTTCACAATCATTGTTTTTACTCATTCAAGCGCAAAATTGGAACATACATAGAATACGTAAAAGTAATGAAACGAACAAGACACTCTCCTAATGGTAAGATAACGCATGTCCATGACCATTGCAGCGATACACAGAACTTACAAATGAACAAAACGAAGTCCACGACATCGCTGCCAGGACTTTCGATGGTAAGTCTCAATGTAATGAATGGTGGTACTTACCTGCTAAGGAGTTCTACCACCAAGTGAATGACTTAAGACTTGATGCAAACATTTTACTTTAATTGATAATTCGTTTTTAAAACACATCCTTAATGCTGCAGGTGTACATAGAGGACGGTGACCTTACCATCAAATGAATAGCCTGTTTGCCGCATTTTCGATAAAAAAATACAATCAAGTTGAGAACCTCCGCCTTTTTGAAGTCGGTTAAAATAAGCACTGAATAGTGACATTTGAATTCTGGCAATAACAGTTTCCTATATTAATAAAACACGGGCCTTTTGAATAAAAAATAAATTTAAAGTTATTGGTGTGGGCAAAAGCTGCAGAGTTTTTTTTCTCCTCAATCAAAACACAAATACACACATACTACCACACATCACACATACATACTTATCATCATCGTCGTCCTCGTTGCTCCCCGAAGCGGTGTTGGTGGGTTGGTCGGTGATGCCGTCGACTAGGCGGTGCGTGTGTGCTACGTTTTCGATGACCACGGCCGCCGTGCCGCTCGATACTGCTGACCCCAGCGCAGAGGCAGTCTTCTTGGCGGACCGCTGTTTCTTCGCTCTTAGACGGATTGCCTGCGGGTGGAATTCATTGACTTAAGACAGCAACAAAAGTGCAAACTGCTTAAAATATAACAACATACGCATCATACTTGTACAAGACGTAGCCAAGTGGTTAGCGCGTTCGGTTCACACGCCGAAGGGCGTGGGTTCAAATCTCAACAATGAGCTTGAACTGCTGATGAAGGAAAACATCGTACGAAAACCATAGCATGGTGGTGGAGTATTTTGTAGTACTCGGCTGACTAGTTACCACCCTCAAGTTTTTTTATACTATATAGGTTTGCGTTTGACCACACCCTGCCTGATGTTAAGCAGGATGTAGTCTAAGATAAAGCACGCTTACCTAGAAAATATCCGTTTACTCTGGATTTGAATGCACCCAAGTTGTACTCGTGTGTTCCATTAGTCTCACTTGAGAGCTAGATCCAGTCCAGGCTATGTGTGTTTTACTATCTCATCGTCAACTATCACACCGTCACTTTGCATCAGGTAAACTGTAGACAAAAACCTAGTTTGTCGCAGTTTTGGCGAGAAGACGGAAAGAGTGGTGTCGCCTCATTGTATTTTTGCAAAACTAGTGTTTTTTCGAGTGTTTATATATAAAAAAATAGTTGTGTTTTATTCATAAAGTGCCGAATTACAAGCGCGAGTGTGGGAAAGTGGTATAATGTGGTGACTTTTTGTGTCGCTTCCAAAACTCCATCGAAGCTTATAGTAAAGTCGCCACTACTTTACTAAGGCATGATTGGATTTCACTGACATAGATTGGAATTGACCAAGACTGGACTTTGATTGTAAAGATAAAGAAGCTGATGAAAATACTGCACACAAAATATTGAAACATTGAAACTGGTAGAATGCACAGAGTGCGATGCCAAGAAGAGTAAAAAAACCTACTTTGTTATAAAAAATTATAAGTTCGTAAAACTCACTCTAAAAATGTTATAATACAGGAACATCATAATGATGCAGGGTATGTAGAAGGATCCGAGCGAGGAGTAGATGACATAGTCGGTGTTGTTGAACAGACACTGGTCCGGACTGCGGTCAGGGGTGTTGTTGAGGCCGAGGACCACCGGGGAGCCGATGGCCCCCGACACCAGCCACGCCACGCCGATCATCGACCACACGCGACCGTTGCTCTTGTGCTTCGCGTACTTAATGGGCTGCGTTACAGCTATGTACCTGTGGATGATGAAAATC
Source organism: Biston stratarius (assembly GCA_950106695.1). Lineage (NCBI taxonomy): Eukaryota > Metazoa > Arthropoda > Insecta > Lepidoptera > Geometridae > Biston > Biston stratarius. The sequence continues at coordinate 26,922,660 of OX467106.1, forward strand.
ACAATTAAGTTTGTTAAAGATAGACGTGTGTAGGGTTACCATATCTCAGGATTTGTCCTGAAATTTCAGGATTTTTGGACTCTTCTCAGGATTGCGGTTGGATTTTGAAAATCTCATGAAATCTGAGGATTTTTAGTGTTTTATTTATGAACGTATTTTATTACCAACCCCCCCCCCTTTAAGTGCGATGTGCAATGTGTGAGTGGGATCCGCAGTGTATAAAAACGATAATATACGACTTTTATCAGTTATCTGACTTCCATAGTACATAGAAGCTTTGCTTAATTTGGGGTCAGATGCCGCTGTGTCTACGATATTTATTTATTTTAAATCTTCGACCATTCAGGTCGAACAACATACCTGTAAACAGTTAACAAATGTTCGGCAATGTCGTGCTTCACAGTCCACATACAGAAGTAGAAAAAGCAGAACGTAAATGATTCTGGTCTTATCATTCTACCAATGTGGTTTCAATTACAAAACCCAAGCGTGCATGACGAAACAATAATTTAGTGATCTGTGAGAGATAGCTACGATAGATCATGGTTCATTTACCCCTTTGCCAGTCGCCGAGGAACCTTTTACCTACTCCTGAACGCTTCTTAACCCTCATTTTGAGGCAACGTTGAGTAAATACTGAAGAAAAAGGTATCTTAAAGTACTTTGTCGTAATACTAAAACTTCAAAGTCATATTAAACGTTCGATAAAAGTCGACCCGTGTGACTATGAAAAGGTTGTATGACTTATGTATTGATGTTAACTCGAGTTTAGTTACCTTTGAAGGTCGCCCTTGAATTCACGAAGATATTTTATCGATTGCGAATTTGAAAAGTAAATATCTATCTAGTAAAAGAATGTTGACAGCTTTTGATGAGCATTTTTAAACTTGGTGGTAGATTTTATTAGCAGGAGGTCGTCTAGGTATAGTACCGCCGCAGTACCAGATATTCTGTCGCCAAGCAGTAGTGTGTAAACATAACTGTGTTCCGGTTTGAAGGGTACTAAATTTCAGGGCTGTTAAGACTAACCATCGAAAGTCTTCAAGTAATGAGCGCCAAAGCAGCGATGCCTTAGACTTTGTTAGTTCTGTGTATCGCCACAATTGTCATGGACAATGGACAGTTGGACATGCGTTATCTCTTACAAACAGGAGAGCGCGAAGAACGAGTATTACTGCATTGTATACAAAGTACCGAGCGTTCAGTTAGTATATTATAACAAAAATAATACAATTAACCCCTTTCAAGCTTAAAGGTATATCATTTCATCTAAAACCCTAACATAATATAAGCCTATAGAAAGAGTAGAAAATAAGTAGAACGGCCACCTAATGGTGAGTGAATCGATGGTTTTTAGAAATGAGTCGTTTGTTGTCAAATAAATGTTTCTTTTTTTATTGTTGATTATGGACTCCCTCTCAAAACAGCTAACTTATAATAGGGGGATAACTCACCTGTCTACAGAGATAGCAACTAAGTTGAATATACTGGATGTTGAGCAGGTGACGTCCATGGCAATGTAGCAATCGCACACTACTGCTGGCAGACCCCACACTCCGTTGAACTGAAATATTAAGAAATATTGTATAAGTAATTATAACTTATTAATTATATTATAATTGCTCAGTGGTTACCGTGGATAGAGCGCATACTGAAGAGCATGGGTTCAAATCTTAATAAATAAAAAACCGGCCAAGTGAAAGTCGGACTCGCGCACGAAGGGTTCCGTACCATTTATCTATGAAAAAGGCAAAAATCGCGTTTGTTGTATGGGAGCCTCAATTAAATATTTATTTTATTTTGTTTTTAGTATTTATTGTTAAAGCGGCAAGAGAAATACATAATTTCTGAAAATTTAACTGTCTAGCTATCGCGGTTCTTGGGATACAGCCTGGTGACAGACAGACGGACGGACAGACAGCGAAGTCTTAGTAATAGGGTCCCGTTTTTACCCTTTGGGTACGGAACCCTAAACTGAACTTAAACGACCAGTGAACGTAAATATCGCGATACTATAATGAGATTTGTAACTTTGGTGTGATCAATAAAATGTTTGTATTTGTTAATTAAAACTAGTGTAACAATTGGCGGCCTTATCGCTAAAAATAATTTCTTCTAGGCAACCTTAGAAAGGAATGGAAGAAAAAATAGAAAACGAGGTGTGTATGGAAGTATGAAAATAAATAAATATAATATATAAATATCGAAGAATATAGGAAGCTAACTCCTTGATATTGTGCCGAAGTTTCACAGTTGATTATTTCGTATGTGAGAACGCTTCCCGTCCAGTATTAATTGACTATGGTAGCATCGCACTTCACATTGTTTTCTCTTTCACTGTTCCGGTGAATCAATACGTAATAAAGTTTGTATCTGGGTTTCGTTCGCCGTGCCATCGAAGCTGTGTTGAAGCATTGAAGTAATACATACACCTATATAACACTGTTTTTTTACGTAAAAGTAATGATACGAACGAGGTGCTCTCGTGATGGTAAGACTGATGTCTTTGACCATTGCATAATACATCGAACTTTGAGTAATAAAACAAAGTCCAGGGCATCGCTGCCTTGGCGCTCATTACTATGAGACTAGATGGTTAGTCTCAACAGCCCAGTAATTTCGCTAGCAGCAGTACCCTTCAAACCGAAACACAGTAATGTTTACACACTATTGCTTAGCGGCAGAATATCTGGTACTGCGGTGGTACCTACCTAGACGACCTCCTGCTAAGGAAATCTACCACCAAGTAAAACCTACTAACTACTGTACTTCTACTGTACTGTACTGTACTGTACTGTACTAAGTACTGTATTTCGAGTGGATACGTGTTTGTCGTGGTGGTGCTGGCGAAAGAATAGTACCCCACCCTCTCTACCCGTGGTTGCCGTAAGAGTCGGCTAAGGGATGTAATCCGGAAGATGGGCAGCAGCGTCTTCCTTGAACAATCACACCTAACTGCGCTCGCCAACCCGCCTGCCAAGCGTGGCGAGTATTGGCAAACCCCCCCCCCCCATGAGGAGGCCTATGTCCAGCAGTGGACGTCCTATGACTGATGATGTGTGATGTGACGTGTTACAATTTATTGTTGTTAGTTCGTTATTTTCGGGACAAAAAGTATTATAAATGTTAATCCAGGTAATAAACTTATCTGTGTGTCAAATTTCATCCAAATCGGTTCAGCCGTACAAACATACAAACTTTCACATTTATAATATTCGTAGGAGTAGGACAATAGTATAATTATAGCTTATCGTCGTCTCTAGCGTCTCAGTTGGCTGAAAACTAACATATATCGTAATTATTGCCTCTTAATTAAGGTATCAAGTTTGGATTCGACGCGAGCGTACCTTAGACCTCACTTCAAGCACACGTGTCTGTGAATTATTAATCATAACTATTAACTTGTAAACTAAGTTGTAATGAAATTAATTTTCGTTTCAGGAGGCGTGTGTTCGTCTCAAAATGCGAACAATGTGACTATTAAAACATGTTTAGGAAACAATACACATGGGGCATAATCATAAGTATAACGGAAAGTATCAGAATTTTACTAATAGTGTAGGAGCTATTTTAGTTATTCTAGTTGAGGTACCGTCTGACTTCCAATCTGGAGGTTCTGGGTTCGAATTCCACGGCACGCTTTTCTGTCTTTTTCAAGTTATGTGCATATTGTTGATGCCTTCAAAAGGCGAAAGAAAACATCGTGAGCTTGTATTTTTTTTTATGGCTAACAGGCTAGTTTTTTTATGGCTGACATGCTTGTTGTTTGACCACAACTCACCTGATGTTAAGTGTGACGGTGTGGTCGAAGATGGTAAAGCACACCTAGCCTGGAATAGAACTGGCTCTCAAGTGAGGTTACCGGAACACACCGTTAGATGCTCGGCGGCAGATTTTCAACTTGAGGGTAGTAGCTAGCCAGCCGAGTACTAGAAAGTACCCTACCACCACGCTATGGTTCCCTCACGATGTTTTTCCTTCACCGACAGCTCAAGCTCATTGTTGGGGTTTGAACCCACGCCCTTCAGCATGCGAACCAACCGCGCTTACCACTGAACTATCATCGCTACAAAATATAATAATATGCTGACACCCTGGGTTGACACAGGGTACATTTTATCCCAAAAAAACATGGGAACAGCGAATAACACCGCGGCACGCAGCTAGTATTTTAATAAAGTAGAACTGATCAGAGTATATAATGAAAAGACTTAGGTAATCTGTAAGACTTATATAACCACAACCAGATATGACTTGGTTTAGTGCGTAATATAAATCGAATTCGTCGTAAAATCTTGTGTTCTGTTTGCACAAGATAACCGGGTTCAACATAGTACTGTGTGTTAAATTTCACGAAGCATTATTTAGTGGTAGTTAAAGCTACTGTTGATTTATGGTTTGGTTTGGCAGTCAAACTGGCCCTATTTCATAACTGTACTACCTACTTAGTATATGGTTTCATATTGCAACCAATGATAAATTTTGTAGACATCTTCCAATCGAGTGTTTTCAGTCAACACATTGGCATAAATTGTGCCTAAAGACGGCGTAAAGTTTACCAATAGATATAGTAGGATGTAAAGGTCCCTGTTTATTGTTCAATTAACGGATTTACTGAAACATGTGCTTATTGTTTTTTTTTTGTCTATATTTAACCACAAAAATAACATAATATTATAAAGGCGAAAATGTTTGCGAGTGTGTTTTTGTTTACTTCTTCACGCTCAAACGGCTGAACCAATTTTTAATGAAATTTGGTTTGGTTGTAGTTGACACCCTGGATTAACACAGGATACTTTTTATCTCAAAACATGTTGTGGGTATATTTGCATATTTTCCATTTTTTTAAAATATCTTCAACCATTACTAAAAACAGGTGAGCTATGGTCAAACATCTTTGGCCATCTTTATTTTTGTAGCAATGTCTTAGTGGGTTTAAATACTAAAAATTAACTTGACCTGCCGGTGGAGGAAAACATCGTGAGTAAACCATAGTGGTAAAACCTGGCTAGCTACCACCCTCAAGTTGAAAATCTGCCACCAAGCACCTAACGTTATGTTCCGGCAGCCTCACTTGATTTCCATTACAGACAAATTCAGCGTACCATCTTCGACCACACCGCCACTTGACATTAGATGAGCTGTGGTCAAGCACCTAGACTGTCAACCATAAAAAATCTAATATGTTAACTATAAAAAAATATATATAAATATGGACTGTTCTCTATGTCTATGGGGTATCAAGTCGCTGCATAAATCCGTACACACCTCTGACATTTTCGCCAGACGAGGCGAGACGAGCCGAAGTGAGGCGGGTGAAGTGAGACAAGTAAGATGAGGATCGGATATCCCACGCGATGTTTTGAGTGTGCTCACTGCTCACATAGCGAAATTTGATTTCAAGCTGAGAATAACACCTACAATGTTAATATTATTTTGACGTGAGCACGTCTATAAATAGTGGGAGGCAATTCAGATAACTGATAATAACAAAAAAAAAACATACAGTCGAACAGTCGAACATAGAACCTCCTCGTTTTTTGAACTCGGTTAAAAATCAGAGGATACAGTTCGGCGTTACAGCTATTGAGTAGTGTAAATTTTTTGTTACACTACTCTATAGCTAAAAGAATTAGTTACGTTAAGAGAAACATAGAAATTGGATGGACTTCTTAAATTTTGCCATGATATTCTTACTCTTATTCGGAGAGGGGGCGTTGAGTCTTTCACTGACGTAGAGTGCGTTTGAAGAAAAAAGTACCACGTGGATGAGTATCCACGTTCTACTTTTTAAAGAATCATCATAATCAGCTATGAATGGCTCACTGCTGAGCCATAGGTCTCTCTTCTTGTTCGCCACCCTATACCAATCTTGTCCAGGTTTGACGTGCGATTTTTTTATGTCGTCTACCTTACGAGCTGGTGGACCAATTTGCGGCCACCGCTCTGACAAAGAATATAGGCTTTCAGAGAATAAAATTAATAATTTTAATAACTTAATAACAACGAGAAAAGAATTTCAGAGAATACAGGTTTCAATATAAATATAACAAAGAAATCCATATTTCAAAGAAATCTACCACAAGAACATCATACTCTTAACCTTTGAAAGAAGAATCTACCACGTAAAGATATATTCACCGTGTAGGGGCAAAATAATGGCGGCGTCATCGGAAAACACTTTGCATCCGATTCAGGGCGATCTATAGACGCGTGGGGATTAGGGTTGGCACTTATACCCGAGAATATTGTCAGACATTTTCCCGATACATTTTCCCAATACAATAACTTTTCGTTACTGAATCGTTTATCCAATTTGTGTGGTTCAATCCGATATTTGTGTCAGGAGGATTTCATTTGGTGACAGAGTTTACGGTCATATCAAGTTTTTTTTTAGATTTTTCAGACATAAAATAAAATAATTATATTAATATAATATAATACAACTTTATTGTACACTAACAAACAAAAAAACGTAAAAAAGAGGTAACAGAAAAAATAATAGCAAAACAACACCAAGATTAATTTGTGGTAGTACAACGTCGGCATTATCTTAATAATAATAGAAGTACATATTCAGTGTTAGTGATAATTATTAATAGTTGATTCACGTGATAAGCGTGTGACAAAGTCGGCGAGAAATCGATAGATAATTTAAGCATTGATTAACTTTAAAAAACAATTGTAAGTTAGTACTGAATGTTTTGAAGATGTATTAAAATACTCGTGGTTTTAAACTCACACGCGTATTATCACTACTATGTTAAGTTTAATGATTAAACATGTTACAAGAAAAACCTTAGTTTTTCGTAAAACTTTGTACTTCAAACGATAAATCACGATTGTTTCTTGTGAGTAAGTAAAGCAAATAAACTCTAAGTAATGGAACTTGCTGCCCGAGTGGATGTTCTCTGATAGATACAAAGGTACCCAGATACCTTCAAATTGTAAGTAAATCTTCTTTTATCACTACTATGTTAAGTTTAATGATTAAACATGTTACAAGAAAAACCTTAGTTTTTCGTAAAACTTTGTACTTCAAACGATAAATCACGATTGTTTCTTGTGAGTAAGTAAAGCAAATAAACTCTAAGTAATGGAACTTGCTGCCCGAGTGGATGTTCTCTGATAGATACAAAGGTACCCAGGTACCTTCAAATTGTAAGTAAATCTTTTTTTTTTTACATTTGACAAGCCAGTTGTTTTGAACACAGCTGACCAGATATTAAGTAATAGTGGTAAAGATGGTAAAGTACACAAAGCCTGGAATCGCTTCCTTATAGGCAAGAATAATCCGGCGTAGACCTTCATTTAATATCAAGCGAAATAACGGTCAAACGCAACCATATTTATAATAATAATAAAATAGTCTTTAGAACTAAATAATTAAATTCTTCAAGTATTTCCCGATATTTTGAATCTTTCAATTATACATGTAACACATGCGACGTGTGACAGCCCTAGCTTTTAAGTGGAACACATTTTAATTCGCAATTTGGCGCCGATGCGGTGCTTGTGTTCTGATTAATTTTGGACATGTATTGTTAGGCCTGGGGATTTATCGTGAGAACAATGTGTTCAACGTAGTAAAGAAAATCTTTGAGGTCTAGTTTTTCTTTTAATTTAAGTAACGACGTAGCGATATTTGTTATTTTGACGATTATAGTACCAAATAAAAAAAAAGACGAAAAAGTGCAAGCCAGATTCGGATACCGAGGCTTCTGTACAGACTACTATGTATGATAAATTCTTATTCTTATTCCTTGCTTGAAAATCCTATTTTTTGTGATTAAATTAATAATGTATAGGTTTCGGATTTTTTCCTTTATGTGTGCTATAAGATAATGATTCTTGCCAAAATGCATAGTTACTGTTCTAGGTCAACGGGAAGTACCCTATAGGTATCGATTGCCTTGTCAGTGTTGAAATATGCGGTTTTTGCGAGATAAACGGCTGTAACTTTTTTACGATGACTGTATCTGAATAAATGAAAAAATAATCTTAAATAAACTAATTTATAAAATAAATAAATATTGGCGGACATTTTCACACAACGCCATCTAACTCCAAACTGAGCAAAGCTTGGCATAAGGCCGCTATCAATAACAATAGTTCCCAAACTAAATTTAATAATTCAGTTACCTTGTTGTAGGTGTATTACATTGTTGCTACGTGCTACGTAGTTTCTAAATACTTTTTATATTGGCGGAAACTTGTAACTAGATTAAAGGCCTAGCCTTCTACCTTAGAAACGAAACAACGATAAGCTTGTTATTACATAATAAGATTTATTTTTGTTATTATAACGAACAAATCGAGATGGCTGCGGTGAGCAGTATCTTTTTTTCTTTTTCTTCTTGGCATCGCACTCTGTGCATTCTGCCAGTTTCAATGTTTCTGTATTTGTGTGCAGTCTTCAGTCTCTTTATTTTTGTTGTCTTGTCTTCGGTTTTTGCAATTTATGTCTAACATCTTTAGTTACAGTTAAAGTCCAATCCGTGCACCACAAAGTATAGTTTAGATCTGATATAAATGTACACAAATAGAAAAATATACTTATCAATAGTCGAGTATTTTACACTGGCCCAGTTCATTAACTAACGACTCTTATTCTTGTTATTAGGCTGTTAGTTTAACTGCAAGTGTAAAATAAAATAAATAAGAAATATAAAATAAATATGCACAATGCGTTACGTATTGAAGCTACTATTCTGATCATTACGTACAACTATTTATTATATGACAGTTCTGCATCAGAATTTATTCTCTGGACATCAAGATGCTATCTTTCACTAAATAGCCAGTGACACAAGTATATAAGCTCATTAAGTTGAGAATACAATTTAAAGGCAAATCATGCTTGAAACATTTGGATTTTCCAGTATTTTTCAACTGACTCAAGAAAGTACCAATTTGTATGTAATTAATTTATTTTTATTTTTGTTATTTTAGTCATTTATAAACCGATTTGGAAAATACTTTCTTCATGAGAGAGTATAGGCTTTCAGATTCATGCCTTATAGAAATTTCAAACCAAAAAAAATTGATAAAAAATATTGTAAGAATCAATCACAATATATCATCTCGATTAAAAAATCAATAACAAAAATATAAAAATCTTTTCCGCGACAATAAAACATCCCCATCAGTAAGCATCAGAATAACAAACAGATATCAAACCCAATAACCACAAAACCTTCCTCAAAAAATCAAATATTCAGCCTTATGTCAGTACATTCACGGCTGATTTGTCCGTAGATAAATCGGCCGGCGAAGAGGTGGCTTTATTCGTGGTTGGCGAGCCCTCTGGATCCCTTATTTAGCATAATAGACTACGTCAATATTGTGCCACCTCTTCGGCATACTCAGTCCCGATTCCAGTAGGGATTTTCTTATTTTTACAACAAAACAAAAAGTGTGTGCTAACCTACCAACCAATCTACGTTATTTTTGTTTTACTTATGCGGGATTAACGAATCATCCCTGTTTTTATATATATCCCACTGCTGGGCGAGGACCTCTTCTCATAAAGGCTGGGCTGGGCATAAAGTGGGCTGGGAGAGTTAAAGAACTTGTTCTTTAAAGTAGTCTCCGAGTGGGCCGATACTAGCCTGGTCAATTTCAATGGCTAAAATCCAGTCTTGTCTGTTCTCCATCAATAAGAGACCATACTTTCCTCTTATATCAAACCCAAGGCTCTGTTGGTAGTCATAAAGTTGGGTGTCCTCTCGAAGGTGTATGAGAACTTCACGTCGGAACTGTTGCTTTATTTAAATCAAAATCAAAATCAAAAGTCATTTATTCAGTTTAGGCCCTAGTAAGGCACTTATGAACGTTAAGTTACATGTTTGAATCTACCACCGGCTCGTAATTACACTTCAACTGAGAAGACTCCGGCAAGAAACTCAGCAAGGCATTTTTTTTTGGATCTTTCTTTTCATATTAGGTTACAATTTACAGTTATAAATATTAATACATACATTATGCTTACTACAATTGTCACTTAGCCAGGGGGATGCAAGTGCAGAGAGTCAAAGTCAAGTTCTCACCTTTGAAATGGATGAGCCAAATACCAGTTCGAAGAGTTTGTATCTAATGAGAAATAAGCGAAGTAACTCATTATCAATGAATCTGTTGTTCGGAATAGGCAGTCAGTCAGTCTATGTCGTTCCTCCTTTATTATTATTATTATTATTATTTATTGTTGGTAGAAGAGATAGGAAATCGGCCGCAATGATTCCATCTTTGCCGAGGCTGGATGCAGGTGTACAACTGTACACTGTCCCCAGGGTGTGGTGTAGGGTGCGATCACGACGCCTAAATCACCAGGCGGAGCTCGAGCTTCGTGGCCGCTTCATGGTTTTGTGGAATCTACTGTGAGGCCCTCATGCCACTATGCCGACTTTTTATCTTCATCTTCCGGGCCAGCCAGCAGTTCTCGAGGTAGGGCATGTCAGATAAATACGTCAGGGGGACGCGTGTGATGCGGCACGACGTTGATCAGGTGGTGGTTTGTCTGCGCGGCTAAACATCGCGCGATACACGAGTCAGAATTTCCCCACCGTCTCGATTCACACGTACCGGCTGACTCCCGAGATCACTCTCAGGGTGACGATCTGATGATGCAGATCGTCACCCTGAGAGTAATCCAGTTGTTTCCACCCTGCAGTTGTTTCCTCTGGCTGGTTGCACATAGTGCATATTGGATAGGCTCCAAAGCCTTGTAACATCTATCACTCTTAATCTTGGCTTTACAGAGCACTTCAGACCAGCATGATCTAATTCCAGCCTGCCCATTCTAATATTGGACAGCTTGAAGCTCTAAAAAGTGAAAACGTTTCATGGCGGTTGTTCCAAAAATTTACAAATAATGAATTAAGTGGAATTAATAATGAATTAAGTATGGTATGCAGTACGTAATACATTTTAACCACTGTATGGGACGAATTCCCTTGATCCGTATATGGCCTAAACCAGAAAAAAATGGCGTATAAATTTAGCCTAACCACGGAAAGACCACGTTAGATGACAAAATAAATAATAGTACATAATAGTATCATAAAACAAACTCTTTTGGTGTCTTTCTAAGGTAGTAACCACTCACCAATCACAAAATCAAACCGTTATACGGCCGTTAGGTCTTAAAGTCCTTTGTTAACAAGCAAGCAGCTGGCGCTATTGCCGTCTCTCGCCCTTCTTACGCGAGTGGTGATTGGTCTAGCGCAATCGCAAGACTGTGAGAGCTTACACACTGCTGCGCGGGGCAGGATGGTATATAAGTGTACGTGCCTCATTTAAATAAGTTCAGTTACTACTGAGTAAACGAAGACGATATACCACCAAAAACAACTCGCTACGTCATGGAAGTTCGAACTTCTCATTTTGACGAGGCTACCTCAATGTCGCAGAAAGAAATATCTGAAGCAGAATCTTTAACACTATCAAGGGATCCTAGAGTTCGTAAGTTTGAGCAACTACTACGCCTAGCTCGCGCCAAAGAGGAGCACGCACAGCTTAGAGCGGAACATGCTGCAGCTCACATCGCTGTTATAGAAGCCGAAATCGAATTCGATGAAAAAGTCATTCGAAAACAAATTACGACGGAACAGCAAATACAGAGTTAGAAGTGAAGGATACTTGCACAGAGATATCAGAAGAAGATTAGTGGATCATGTTAGAATCGGATTTTATTGACACGGCTGATGTTGCAGAAAACATCACTGGAATCACACAATAGAGAGCATGAATCAGAAGAGAACTCGCATCGTGAAACAGGAATGCTTATGGACACGGAAATCTACTTCGAGCAAACGAATAACGTTGTGGAAGCTGACCTGGAGCGCCTGCGGAGACTATCGTTCTAGTAGCATGACAGCTTTTGCTAGCATTGTATCCAGCTCAGTTCAAGCATTTCAGACGGTCAGAGTCACATACTACCTCTCGGATATTACATACATATTGTTGAAGAAGCTGCTGCCATATTTACGCCCCAAATGGTTCCAGTATGACAAATACAGACCGAAATTCGGATAAGGAGAACATGGCGAGATTTCTGCGGCGAGAGGCTGGGAAAATGCGTCGCAATATGAGTAATCTGCAAAAAAGAACTTAGGATTGACATCTCAGCCAGAAAGTCAAAATCCTAATATTGTTATTATAGTTTCGCTTAGAAATAAAGGTTACCTAAATATACCTTGTGATTTTCACTATTCCAAAATCCCCACTGTCACTTATTAATTCGTATCTTTAGTTATTATTCATATTTAGTTGCGAGATAGTAGTAGGAAGACACTGACTGCAGCAACACAACGAAAATTACAGCTGTAGATAGGGTCGCTGATCGTCATTGTATTGTTAAACAAAGTTTTGGTGACGTCTATTTTCATAGAATTGATTAGAAGGATGAGGATGAGAGCTTTTCAGATAGTCTTTAAAGTAAGTTCAACTGACTTGATTAAAAATACAAGACGCAATCGAAAATAAGTATAAATTTCTCATTGAGTTTCAAACTCAAACTAATCTAAAAGGTAAATAGTTGTAGGTATGATATATTTTCTTTTATTGATGATTAGTTTTTGACGATTACAGCACATCTGATGCTGTGATGATTAGGTCAAAGATGGTAAACACACCTAGACAAGAAAAGATTTTGGGTCTCAAGTAGGCTGCTGAAAAAGTAGTTTTAGATTATTACAGTACTCAGAACTTGCAATGTACTAAGCTAGTAATTCTCAGAACGCCTATTAATAAAAACGCAAATTATCAGAAAATCCATTTTTCAACAGTATCAATTCTCAGAACACCTCACTACAAAATCACCGATTCTCAGAAGGACAATCTCGAAGAAGGATCAATTCTCAGAACGTTTTAAAAAATACCTAAGTTATAATTAAATGTACATCAATTATTACCTGTGTGCCTAATTCACAAAAGGATTGATTTTCAGAATGATTAAATAGATTTGAGATAAATATTGCTGTGCTATTGCTTTTTGTCTCATTATTCAATAACCGACAGCCTATTATTTACAGGATTTTTTTCATTTCAGAAATTAAAACATGCTACATATGTACGAGTATATGTATTTTTTGATAGCGACGATTGTAAATCCCCGCTTTTAAATGTACGTACCTATATTATGACTAGGGCACAGGTCAGAATGATCTGAACAAGCTTCGGAGGCACGATTACATCTTCCTTTCCTTCTACATTGTAGCTCTTTTCATGCTCTGTGCTCAGTTTAATGGTTAGAGACATGGATTGATGAATATAGTAGGTAATTGTAGTGAGATAAGGTTGTCACGTTAGGAGTATCGTGTTTTGATAAGAGTTTGGATAATAAACACCGTATTTTGAGGCATTTGTGATAGATCTAGGATAATGGGTGTCAGAAGGACAGTGTAGAATTAAATATGAGTCAAGACGGTTTATTGCTGAACGAGATGTTGTTTATTAATATTGTAATAACTGTCTAATAGATAGGATTATTGATAACGACCCAACGTGAACGTATTATAATTATTCTTGATCTCTAATCTCTGAATTGTATAGAATATAGTAGCAATTCACATGTGTGTTTTTTTGCCTAGTTTTTTAAACTACGCAACGGATTAGTATACAATTTCAGGATTGATTAGAAAAATAAATAATGTATTTCAGACAAAGTCTTTATACACATATTCATACTAATTATAGGGCTGTTAAATTCCCAACAGAGAGGGTCATAGTAATGAACGCCAAAGCAGCTCTGCCCTTGACTTTGTTTTGTTTGGTATTCAAAGTTATGTGTATTATTGCATGGGCGTTCTTACCACCACGAGAGCGTCTTGATCGTGACATTACTTTTGTATAAAAAAATAATAATTGAAAAATAGAAATAAAATAAAATTAGATATTTAAAGTCAAAGTCAAAGTCAAAGTATTTTATTCATAAATTGGTACATATACAAGTCACTTTCAATATAATAAATTTATCACGATTTGACATTTATAAGTAAGAAGTTCAAAATAAAATACCTATAAATATAAATTTAAAATAATGTTACAAGAATAATACATTTTCGATTTCACAAAGCATCGTAGTACCATAGGCTCAAAATAAGTTGTTTGTTGCATGGAAACCAGTTTACTGATAGAATGCTCATATATCTTCTTATAAATATTTTATTTTAATGGTGAATATTCCTTGCTCTTGATCGCCATCTCATCTCATGTTAAGTGAAGATGCGATATACAATGGAGCACGCTTACCTATAAGATATCTAAGATATCGATCATTAACTCTCTACTATAAATACAATACAAAATATGTGTAATTCGTAATGTATACATATACCTACTTACATAAGTATGTAAGTATGTGTAATGTGTCCTACAATATTAAATATAAATTAAATTAAAAACAATATATTTTATTAATATGTATGTATTTCCGCCGAACGGATTCAACGACGTTAGAATACAAAATAAATATTTATGCAGTTTAGTAATATTTTAGCGTCATTCTAAGCTAAGTAGTGAACAACAACAATTAACTTAACGGAAGATGGCTGTAAAGAGGTTTCATGCGCACACACACGCTCATTCATTATAAGTATCCTCTAATTCCAAAATATCCCTTTTCTATTTTTCTAAATTAATTTAGTTTTGTTTATGGCGTGCATGATTTTCTTGTCCGACAAAGGGTATTGTTATACCATAACATAGATTCATTCCTTACACGAGTAACAATGCTTCTTTATAAATGTTATCTTTCGAATAACACTTTTGTATACGTAACTATTGATAACTATGTATGTAATTGCCAAATAAATTTCATTTAATTAATTTTATCATGAATTGAATTTAATCATCATATAGGTATAAGTCGCAGAATTTTAATAGTTTAGTTTATGTTATGAATTATCATTGTAAATATCTTAAGATAACATAACATGACATAAATGTATAATGTCACGAGGTCCAGAGACTACCTCTTGGAATATGCAATGTTCTGAACTATCGATTCTCAGAGCGCCTCTTTCTAAAAGCACGAATTCTCAGAATGGCCATTCCTTAATAGTATCAATTATCAGAACACCTTATTACAAAATCACCAAATCCTAGAAAGTCAATTTATAAGCTGGATCGATTCTCAGAACGCTTAAACTTTAAATAATAAAATTCACGGAATATCTATAGTTAGTTTTGTAAAATAAAATTAGAAACAGACGATAAGGATCACTTCAATAGTAATCAGAATAAAATAAACAAAAATAAAATGTTTAAAGGAAAATGAGATATCGTAGGATTTCAGCCAACGACATCTGATCGTAAATTAAGCGAAACTTGTACTATACCTACCAGATAAGTGATAAAATATTCTACTTTTTAGGTACATTCATATAGAACACCCAGACGTACAAAAAATAAATATATGTATGTATAATTGTGTTTATTATCGGGATTTGATTAAAGTAAACCCATGCTCTGTCTTCAGAAACATAGCCGAAATGTCAAGGTAAATAAACTAAAATACAAACCGCTAAACAGTATTCACTGAATAACGTTATTCTAGACGTTCCCCGGTATATGCAATGTTTTTTAGATAAGTGAGCTCCATCCTGTTTGTAGCGTCATGAAATTCGTAGTATATTTATATGAGTGCAAGGGACCAATTTTCTTAATCTGAATATAAACTCCATAAACTAGAAATAATTGCCGCTTAAACTATTAGCCGAACAGTGGATTCAACAACGTTGGACCACAAAATAAATAATAACATAGTAAATTATAAAATGAACCTTTCAGGCGTCATTTTAAGCTAAGTAACCCATTACAAATCACAAAGAAGACCGTTATCTTAACAATAGCTCTTTGTTAATGTATAAGCAGTAGGTACTATCGCCGTCTCTTTCAGACGTGAGCTGTGATTGGTCGAGCGCAAACGAAAGACTGCGAGAGATTATACACTGCTGCGCGGGGCAGGATGGTATATAAGTGTACGCGCCATATTTAAATAAGTTCAGTTACTACTGAAAACACGAACACTATAGACCACCAAGAACAATTCGCTACGTCATGGAAGTTCAAATTCCTCTTTTTGATGAGGCTACCTCAATGTCGCAGAAAGAAATATCTAAAGCAGAATCTTTAACACTATCAAGGGATCCCAGAGTTCATAAGTCTCAGCAAAAACTACACTTGGCTCGCGCCAAAGAGGAGCACGCACGGCTTCGAACAGAACATGCTGCAGCTCACATCGCTGTTATAGAAGCTGAAATCGAACTCGATGAAAACGTCCCTCGAAAACTCATTATGATGACAAAGCAAACACAACTTCATCAGTTAGAAGTAAAGGATGCTTGCACAGAGATGTCAGAGGAAGATAACTGCTTCATGTTGAAATCGGAGGCTGTTGACGAGGAGGAAACTGCGAAAAACATAGCATTGGAATTACATCATGAGACCATAAAACAGATGATAGCTCGCATTGTAAAATAGCACTGTAAATTGACACGGTAATCTACTACAAGCAAAATATGAATAACGTTGTAGAAACTGAACTGGAGCGCCTGCAAAGACTATCGAAACCAATCTATCAGTCTAGTAGCATCACTGCCTTTGCTAACAATGTGTCCAGCGCAGTTTCAACATTCAAGACGCTCAAGATCATGTACTTCCTCCCGGGTTTCACTGACATATTGTCGAAGAAGCTGCCGCCAAATTTACGCTGCAAATGGCTTCAGTATTACAAACTCAGGCCAGAAGAAGAATCAGATTTGGAGAACATGGTGAGATTTCTTCAGCGAGGAAAATACGTCGCCAGATGATAAATTTACAAAGAAGAAGTATGGATTAACAGCTATGATAGAAAAAGTAGATTCTAAAATTGTCATTGCAGTTCTCTTAGAAATAAATGTTACCTAAAAATACTTTCAGATTTTCATTATTACCTCAGCGTTTACCCATTTATTCGTATTTTTTATTAAAGTGACCTCTATTTTGAGTTTTTGGCACAATTACTGCTTAGGATAGGAAAGGAGAGTTGCACAAAATGACGAGTGAAAAGAAAGTAATTGTAAGTATTATAATATTGTCCAACTCTTGTATCAACCCTTCTTTTTTCATTATTTATTAACTTATATCTATCTTCCCGGCCTTCACTCCTATGTTTTTTCTAACCTCGCGTTGACATTGACAACTCCTGCGCCGTGCACTCCAACCCACGAGCGCCCCCTATCTTTACGCTCTGGTAGTAATCAACACACAGACTAAGTCAACTATTCCATTAAAATCAAAATGAAAGCTAACATAAGTGACCTAGCGTCATTCTAAAAGGAGGACGATACTTTACTGATTAGGTTGTCAAGACTCAATAGAAAATATGTATAATTTTTGCTTAGAGTTCTTAAACTTAAACCGAACTGAAAAACAAATATATATTATATTTTTATCTTTCACTGGTTTGACCATAGCTCACCTAATGTTGCATGACGGTGCAGTGTTGATGTTAGTTTCTCCACTGCACGCAGGTTAGGTGCCGTGTAGGCGACGAAAACAAGTATAACTTTACCATACACAATTGATTCAATACGAGGTTTGA
This sequence comes from Biston stratarius, assembly GCA_950106695.1. Lineage (NCBI taxonomy): Eukaryota > Metazoa > Arthropoda > Insecta > Lepidoptera > Geometridae > Biston > Biston stratarius. Next base: position 26,940,244 of record OX467106.1, read on the forward strand.
GTGCACTGCCGCATATTTCTCGCATAGAAGATTAAATTTGATTAAAACATTAAACACACTAAAATAAAATACTGAAGTATTACCAATATACCACCTTAAGAATAATCATTGATGTCTCTTTTAAAAAAAACCCTAATTGTCAGAAAACACATTTCTAATAAGTACCAATTCTCAGAATGCCTCATTACAAAAACAAAAATTTATCAGTTAGTTCATTTCTAAAAAGATTAATTCTCAGAATGCTCCAGTAATAAAGCAGTTTTGACTAAATCTAAATCCATTGTCTCTGCGTCTTATCTACAAAGGAGTATTTCCGAGAATGTCCAACGTAATATTGCGAGAAATATTGCTGTCGAAGGAGACTTAGTTGCTACTGATTTTTCAGTGATCAAACAGATAACTTTGGTTCGTCTACGGATCTTTTCATTTCTGATTCAATTTCGTAGAGAAACTCCGAGCATAGCCCTCTCTATAGCTCGTTGTGCGACTTTGAGGTTATCAAGAAGGCACATGGTTACCGACATAGCACAACGGATTAGTAAGTTGAAGTGGCAGTGGGCAGGGCACATAGCACGTAGAACTGATGGCCGATGGGGCTGCAAAGTTCTGGAATGGAGACCACGGACCGGCAAGCGCAGCGTAGGACGTCCACCCACAAGGTAGACAGACGACCTCATAAAGACCGCAGGAACACGCTGGATGCGAGCCGCTTCCAACCGGTCTTTATGGAAGTCAATGGGGGAGGTCAATGTCCAGCAGTGGACGCTCTACGGCTGAAATGATGATGATGATGATGATGAAACAGATAAATAAGCTACTAATAAAAATATTTTTTGTAAGTAAACATTCTTGTTGCATGGTAATATTTAAACGATTTCTAACCAGAGGAAAGTTCTCATAAAGGTTTTTATGTTTAGATATTCATATTCGAAGATTTTTTAAGTATTTTTGTAATTATGAAGACACTAAAACGACAACAGCGGAAGTTGCTTTTTTATTGTTGACTGGCTAGGTGTTCAACCACAGCCTGTTTAATGTTAAGTAACAATGTAGTTGATATTAAGCACGTTGGACATTTGAAACAAATGGAACTGGCTCTCAAGTGACGCTGCCGGAACACACCTTAGGTGCTCAGCAGCTTGAGCTCGGTAGCTAGCCAGCCAAGTGCTAGAAAATAGCCTTCAACGTACTATAGGTTCCTCATGACATTTTTCTTTACTGTTTGAAGCCAGCGGCAAAACCCACATTACGTAAAAAAGACAGTGGCCCGTGTCGTGAGATTCGAACTCAAGTCTTTCAGACTGGAAGTCGGACGGTGTCCCAACAAGGCTGTCGGAACTTCCACCCTGTATCACAACCATCAATTTACAGTCCAAATTTTAGGTCCATGTCAGTCTGTATGTTGGTAACTTTGTCTAGTTTAAACTTCTAGATTTGAGGTATGCCTTTGACAACACTATAATTGTTACCAACGCCATTCTAACAGAAATTCCTACATCAGATTAGCTGAGCTTACTAAACCGGTGTGTAGTGACGCTTTCTCACTGGAATGTGGTAAAGCCGGCATGTGGCGGGCTTGAAACGTTGGGCATTTACGATGCAAGGGCTATTTCAAAATTCAAAAGGGCAAACTAGAGGCCCGGTTTAAATTTGAAAACGAATTTAAAAATAATGATCAAAAAATAACAAGGTTCATAGTTTTGTTTATATTTACATATGCGCATAATTAAATCACGCCTATCAAATCTGAGTGGGTGAAGAATTCTATCAGTTATTTAGTTTCTATGGTACAGGTTTTGGTTGATTTGGAACTAGTTGGTATTACATGGAAAATCCTTCACCATGCAGTTGCCAGGTTCATCGGGTTGCAGGAAGAGGAATCCGTACTATTCTAGAACTTGAGTCCCAGTTGTAGGTTTAAATTCACCGGTTTAACCCCTTAAATACATGTTAACGCTTATCTTCACTGCCCGTGTTCCCATCCCTTTTATTTTTTTTATTTTATTTTTTTTTCCAGGGAAAATACTTAATGTATACCACCGGCCCTGGGGCGGGCACGGTGGTTATGTGGGACTCTCCGTCCTAGTGACGGCCTACCCACTAAAAACCCTGGAGTGTTCCACCTCGGCGCTTTGTGTCGAGGCTGCGGGCACGCTTTCGCACTCTACCGCGGCCTCGACAGCGCTTGTCCTTCCGGACCCGCCTCAGGGAGCCCAAGCTCACCTCGCAACGATTACGATGTGTCGGAACACCAGACACATCGTTGTCCACCTCCGAGATCACACCAGCAAATGGGCGTCGGACGGCCCCACGTCCTAACGCCCATGATCTCCGTGCGACGGGTCATTAGTGGCCCCGCCGCCTGCCACTTTGGCCGCTGGGATGGGGATCGCCAGACCGGCACTCCTCCCAACCCGCAGCCCCCTCCCACTCGGCTCCTCCACCGTGCCCTCTGCTTATCAGAGGGACACATGGAGAGCCCTTCCCTCCTCCGTCCGTCTCCGGAACATCCATCCTCGTCGTGACACGCCATGTACACATCGTGCATAACGAGTCACGACCCACCTCGGGGACCAAGTAGCTACTGGCGCCAGACGACACCATGTCTGGACGCCAGTGGCCCCCATGCGACGGGTCAGCTAAGTGGCCCCGCCGCCTGCCACCTCGGCTGCAGAGGACAGGGAGAGCGGCGCACCGTCATACCGGTACTCCTCTTCCCCTGCAGCCCCACCGCGTCCGCCATCAGACAGTGGCGGCCCTGTCAAGGCCGCGGAAGGTAGGGAGAGCGGCAACGTCACACCGACAGTCCTCTCCCGCCGCGGCCTCCAGCCCTCAGCTGCAGCGTCTCCCATACGACACTGCAGCCCGCCTCAGTTGCGATGCCGCCCACACAACTCCGCAACCTACATTGGCCGCTTCTACCAGGCCCGGGGGAATGCCCGGAGAAGCAGCCACTCCTCGGGTTCCGCTTGGTTTCACCGTGGTCACCAGTCACGGCTACTCAGCCCCCCCGCCACGACAAGGCGGGAACCCACGGGGGGCCCATCCCTACTCAACCAAATTTGATATGATCCTACTAATGCTGCTTTGGATACCCTTTGCAACAATACATTTATAGATGTTCCTAGCAGGCCGATGTCTTTTAGTAGATTATAAAGAGATTTTGATGCAAATCCCTTTGCCTTTTCTTCTACTCCATATAAATTGACCATATAACCATTTACCCACAAATTAGGGTACCCCACAAATTGGAATCTAATATATTAATATCAGGAAATGACTTCACGTTTACGTTTCGGTTTACGGTCTCAAGGCAGTTCCTCGTGAAGGCGAATTTGTCAACTAGGTATGTGTGGAATTAAGTGATTTGGGAACCCTTTCCTAAACCGAGATTAATGTGATCAGAATCTTGCCTATGACGTACGGAAGTTAGAGTGTGAAACGCACTTCCCGGCTGAAATGGTTTGCATGTATTAAGAAAGAGCCATATAGGTATGTTAAACCTATTTTATATAGGGACACCTTATATACCTGTGAGTGTATATCAGCGCCGTAGCAGTATTTTTATCTACTTAGATATTAATCTGACTGGCCACGCATTAAAATGTTATAATAAAATAAACAAAAATAAAATGTTTACAGGAAAATGAGATATCGTAGGATTTCAGCCAACGACATCTGACCCTAAACTAAGCAAAACTGGTACTATACCTACCAGATAAGTGATAAAATATTCTACTTTTTAGGTACATTCATATAGAGCACCCAGACGTACAAAAAATAAATATATGTATGTATAATTGTGTTTATTACCGGGATTTGATTAAAGTAAACCCATGCTCCGTCTTCAGAAACATAGCCGAAATGTGAAGGTAAATTAACTAAAATACAAACCGCTAAACAGTATTCACTGAATAACGTTATTCTAGACGTTTCCCGGTATATGCAATGTTTTTTAGATAAGTGAGCTCCATCCTGTTTGTAGCGTCATGAAATTCGTAGTATATTTATATGAGTGCAAGGGACCAATTTTCTTAATCTAAATATAAACTTCATAAACTAGAAATAATTGCCGCTTAAACTATTAGCCGAACAGTGGATTCAACAACGTTGAACCACAAAATAAATAATAACATAGTAAAGTATAAAATGAACCTTCCAGGCGTCATTTTAAGCTAAGTAACCCATTACAAATCACAAAGAAGACCGTTATCTTAACAATAGCTCTTTGTTAATGTATAAGCAGTAGGTACTATCGCCGTCTCTTTCAGACGTGAGCTGTGATTGGTCGAGCGTAAACGAAAGACTGCGAGAGCTTACACACTGCTGCGCGGGGCAGGATGGTATATAAGTGTACGTGCCACATTTAAATAAGTTCAGTTATTACTGAAAACACGAAGACTAAAGACTACCAAGAACAACTCGCTACGTCATGGAAGTTCAAATTTCTCATTTTGATGAGGCTACCTCAATGTCGCAGAAAGAAATATCTAAAGCAGAATCTTTAACACTATCAAGGGATCCCAGAGTTCATAAGTCTCAGCAAAAACTACGCTTGGCTCGCGCCAAAGAGGAGCACGCACGGCTTCGAGCAGAACATGCTGCAGCTCACATCGCTGTTATAGAAGCTGAAATCGAACTCGATGAAAACGTCTTTCGAAAACTCATTATGATGACACAGCAAACACAACTTCATCAGTTCGAAGTAAAGGATGCTTGCACAGAGATGTCAGAGGAAGATAACTGCTTCATGTTGAAATCGGAGGCTGTTGACGAGGCTGTTGACGAGGCTGTTGACGAGGCTGTTGACGAGGATATTGCTGAAAACATAGCATTGGAATTACACGATGATACCATAAAACAGATGATAGCTCGCATTGTAAAACAGCACTGTATATTGACACGGTAATCTACTACAAGCAAATGAAAAACGTTGTAGAAGCTGAACTGGAGCGCCTGCAAAGACTATCGAAAACAATCTATCAGTCTAGTAGCATCACTGCCTTTGCTAACAGTGTATCCAGCGCAGTTCCAACATTCAAGACGCTCAAGATCATGTACTTCCTCCCGGATTTCACAGACATATTGTCGTAGAAGCTGCCGCCAAATTTACGCTGCAAATGGCTTAAGTATTACAAACTCAGGCCAGAAGAAGAATCAGATTTGGAGAACATGGTGGGATTTCTTCGGCGAGGAAAATACGTCGCCAGACGATAAATTTGCAAAGAAGAAGTATGGATTAACAGCTATGATAGAAAAAGTAGATTCTAAAATTGTCATTGCAGTTCTCTTAGAAATAAATGTTACCTAAAAATACTTTCAGATTTTCATTATTACCTCAGCGTTTACCTATTTATACGTATTTTTTATTATGTAAGTGACCTCTATTTTGAGTTTTTGGCACAATTACGGCTTAGGATAGGAAAGGAGAGTTGCACAAAATGACAAGTGAAAAGAAAGTAATTGTAAGTATTATTATTAATATATATTAATTATGTCTAATACTTTGACCGGTCAAAGTATTATTAGGTCAAAGTATATAGTCAAAGTATTAGACATAATTAAACGTTATTAAACCTGTATAAGTAAAACAAAATGTGCCAAAACCACGTAAGTTTCCATAGTAAGTTTGTGACAATTACTTAGAAAAGAGACACTGTTAAAGATGTTAAATAATATGTAGCTTCAAATAAAATGCATCGAGATGTTATGTACTAAAAATTATCGTTAAAGTTTTTCAAATTTATGCTAAAACGATTCTGACAAGAGCAAACACAATTCTTGGATTAGTACCAACAAACTATGTAGAAGTTGGAGTGTCGGGACGCCCGCCGGGATGGTGAGGGCTTCCGGCGAACAGCTGAACATTGTTGGAAAATTATTTCTCACACAACTTGCAAAATTGCGACTCGGAAATTTCGATTGTGTTTAGAAATAATTGGGAAATTAACAAGTTGGTTGATTGGGTCCGTCACCGGGGTGCGGCGCGGTCCAAACCAAATTAGCTTCTCATGATTCTGATATAGAATTCAATTTCTATGAATTTTACTCTAGTTGTAAATGGAGTAGTAATAATAATCGGTGGCATAGACAAATTATTTCGAAGTATCCTACATTCAACAGCTGTTTTACATACACACCGTTTTTTCAATAGCTATTTTTATTTGGCATCGGCATTTATTTATTCTGCCAGTGTAAAGACGTTTTATAATATAACATTTTAAAATATATCAAATTCAAAATATAGCAATCAAGAGAAATATTGATTGCCCTGTTAGCTCATTATTTTCTGCTTCAAGACCTGTAGGTTCGATTCCCATTTAGGACAAATATTTGTGTGACGAGCATAAATGTTTGTTCTGTCTGTATTTACAAAAACAATAGTATACTAATATTGTATGAAGTTTATTTTTATTTTTATTACCTACTAAATAGGGATGCCGTTGCCGTGGTGGTGCCGGTGTAAGAATTGTACCCCACCCACTCTACCCGTGGTTGCCGTAAGAGTCGACTACGGGATGTAATCCGAAAGATGGGCAGCAGCGTCTTCCTTGAACAATCACACCTAACTGCGCTCGCCAACCCGCCTGACAAGCGTGGCGAGTATTGGCAAACCCCCCCAGGAGGAAGCCTATGTCCAGCAGTGGACGTTCTGTGACTGTTGATGATGATGATGCAATAGGGATGCGTTTTACCGCCAACAAGATGCGGTCTACGATTACTTGCCTCTAGGAGTAAGTATCGTGTAACACCCACTCGGGCAGCTAAGTCCACTGTTTAGCGGGTCGTATAATAAAAGTGTTGCCGTGGTGGTGCCGGCGTAAGAATAGTACCCCACCCTCTCTACCCGTGGTTGCCGTAAGAGTCGGCTAAGGGATGTAATACGGAAGATGGGCAGCAGCGTCTTCCTTGAACCTCACACCTAACTGCGCTCGCCAACCCGCCTGCCAAGCGTGGCGAGTATTGGCAAAACCCCTCCCCAGGAGGAGGCCTATGTCCAGCAGTGGACGTCCTATGACTGATGATGATAATTGATGTGGAATTAAACCGTTTTTTTCGGGATTTTGATACATTAACTATGAATCGGTAACGTTTAGACCTTCTGGTGCTTCGATAGTAGAATGGGCAGAATGAAACTAGATCATGCACAGTTAATATTATGAAAACAAATCAAAAACACGGTTTCTCAACAGTATGATACGGCTGATGATGATGAGGATGATAATGATGATGATGATAATAAATGATGATGACCCTGTATTAACACATAAGCTACTTTTTATCCAGAAAAATGTAGTGTTCACGTGGGATGAGCATGAATTTTATGGAACGGACATATTACGGAATTTAACTTGCAACTTTCATTTGGTTTTATCAATAATATATTTGTACATGTAAAACTTAAAAAAAGCTATTGCTATTTTAGCTAGGGCAACATTAAGTATAGATCTAGCAACTCACCAAATAATACACTCCAAAAGGCATCACCACCACTGCCACGAGCAAGTCCGCCACCGCTAGGCTCACTATAAAGTAATTCGTAGCAGTTTGTAAACTGCGCTCCCTTGCCACACTTATGATCACCAATACGTTCCCAAACAACGTTAGTAAAGGAAACACTAATAACGGCAATGCCCAGAAATTATAACTATGAACATCACTACACGTCCCGTTCTCGACCGAACAATTCGAATTCAACGTTCCGTAAATGAATGTGTCATTAAAATCTAATATCGTTCTGAATGAACTGTTCACTCGCTCGTCGAAAGTAGAGTTCGGGTCGGGCGGCCTCAAGGGGAATGCTGTAATTTTGGACACATTCTCACATTCACTATTTGAACATAAATGTTGTTTTGTGTTCATGCTATATGCTATTTTTGTTAAGTTTTCATTGCGATTCATTATTTAGCATTCGTGTCAGCATTAGACGTGTTCACTCTTCAATCTTAATTGGATGGTTCTTCTGATCTTTTCCTTCGTTCATTTCGCGTCTTCGTGTACCTGGAACAAATATGTGTTTTATTATAAACCGTTTCACGGTTTTCGTGATGAGATTGTTGGGGGGAAATCGGGGTTCCCTGTAATATTTTATGCTTTGTAATACAATTGAAATTAAAGCAATTTTATTGCAGTTACATTTCATTTCGTTTTTATGTCAATAAATAAATTTAGTTTAATTTAAGTGTTTAAACTTACCTACTCATTTATTAATTTGTAATATCATTTTGTGGTGGGCCAAATATTACTTCATTATTATAGTAAAACTGTGTTTTAGTAATAATAATAAAATATGATGGTGGTGCCGGCGTAAAAATAGTACCACACCCTCTCTACCCGTGGTTGCCGTAAGAGTCGGCTAAGGGATGTAATCCGGAAGATGGGCAGCAGCGTTTTCATTGAACAATCACACCTAACTGCGCTCGCCAACCTGCCTGCCAAGCTTGGCGAGTATTGGAAATACCCCCCCAGGAGGAGGCCTATGTCCAGCAGTGAACGTCCTATGGCTGATGATGATGATGATGAATAAAATATAAAAATTGCTCCTCATTAATTTTCCATATTGTCTTTGGTCACTCAATTGGCTAAATCACAGCGTTTATGGGCCTAAAGGCTGTTGTACTTGGTAGTAGATCTTAGCAGGAGGTCGTCTAGGCAGTAGTATGTAAACATTACTGTGTTCCGGTTTGAAGAGCTGCAGCTAGCGAAATTACAGGGATGTTGATTAACTATCTAATGTCTCAAAGCAGCGATGCCCTGGAATTTGTTTTGTTACTCAACCTGTGTATCGCAGCAATGGTCCTGGACAGACATTGTCTTTTACCATCAGGAAAGCGTCTCGTGCGTCTCATTACTTCTACATTTAAAAAAAGTTTTTTAAAAAATATGGCTTAATTTTGATTTATGGTATATATATATGTATATATGATATTGTTTTATGGCCATTTCGACTAATAGTAAGCGTTTTTATCTATATACTTAAATTTTCAGATTTTCCCACTTTCGTAATAAAAATTGAAATTCGTCCATGTCGGTTAAGTAATAATTATTTTTTGTGGATAAATAACTGGACGTCCAATTTAACTCGGAATATCCAATTTACCCGAAAAACAATTACGAACTGACAACGGATGCAAACGGAATATTTAACACCATTTTCGGCAACACGTGTCAAACAGGTTTACATAATTGAAAAAAAAAAATTATTGTTCATCAGATATAATGAATGCACAGTAATATCACTCTTGATTGTAACTTTAACGTTAGGGCTAAATTAACAGACCATCAATCACATATTACATCAGGCGACATGGCGGTCAAACGCAAGCCTATTTATAATAGAAACGGTTAGTAGAAAGAATTTTTTTTTACAATTAAATAAATATCGTATATAGTAAATAAATAAATAAATATTGTAGGACACATTACACACAGCGCCATCTGACCCCAAACTAAGCAGAGCTTGTGTGATGGAAGTCAGATAACTGATAGAATACATAAATACTTTTTTTTTTGTAAATACATACAGAACACCCAGACACAGAACAAACATTTGTTTATACCAAACAAACATTTTTCCTTGGCGGGCATCGAACCCACGCCCTACAGGCAGGCAGGCATACTCCCAATGAGCCAACAGAGCTGTCAGCTACAGGCTACAATTCAAACATATCCAAACTAAGCATCAACAGATGATGATCTATCGAAACTCTCTAATAAACAATGTGACCTAGCTGTGTCTGGCCTTAAATGAATGAAGTCTGTGTTTTTTGTAAAAAAATATCATATTTGTGTAGTAATTGAGAATGTTTTGTCAGCCCCGTCCTCGGTAAGTAATTATACATATCTTTGCTTCAGTGTGGAATTACCGATATGTTGCGGGTATATCACATGCAGCTTCACATTATACCGTGAGCATATTTATTCAAATAATACCTTTATTTGGTCACACGTGAAACGAGGGTGCCCCTTTATTTACACAAATTAACTAGGTGCTTTATTTTATAAAAGAGACAGCAGTAGGCAACATTTTCTGCGATGAAAGCTTTTCCCCAAGCAATTCGCAGAAACAAATTGGCTATAAGGATTCGTGTTTTCATATTCTGTATATCCATATAAAAATACAAATAAAACATATCAGTATAAAACTAGCTGTCTCCGCGGTTACATACGCTATCCCACAGGAACCATATGTTTTACTTGGTTAAAATATAGCATATGTGCCAAGTGCCAAGTCGCTACAGCGTAAAGTAATATACAATAATAAGTAATATGTAGCGATGATAGCTCAGTGGTTAGCGCGGTCGGTTCGCATGCCGAAGGGCGTGGGTTCAAAAAAAGTAAAGTAGTATTCATTTATTTTTGTTATTGTATTGATTACGCCTTACCATTGTAAGGTGTAATTCAAGTGCGGTGTCTGTCGAGTTGCAGGGGCGGAAACCCAAACGGTAACTTTGGCTCCTATATTGAATTAAAAGTCCAATTGGCTGCCAAAAATCTCGGTATCCTCTTGACGATGTGTTGGTACTTCACGCCGGAACAGTTGCTCACTGTGTACCAAGCACAAGTTCTATCGTGCATGGAGTACTATTCTCACGTTTGGAAAGGTTTAGTTAACACTTAGATTATAATAGATTTTGAAATGTGATGTCACGAAATTTAGAACCCCTCCCACCCCGTTGTCACACAATGTCACACTTCATCGACCCCCTCCCACCCCCTTAACGTGTGACGTGTTTATAGATAGGTCGGATACTCCGACTATGGTATAGAAGCTATACTCAGCTTCTATACCATAGTCGGAGTATCGTGTCGTGTAGTACTCTACTCGATCAGCCTCATCCTTCTTCTTTTTTTTTCTTAAATATCATAGGACACGTTACACACTGCGCCATCTGAGCCCAAACTTAGATTTTTTTTATCTTTCTTCTTGGCATCGCAATCTGTGCATTCTGCCAGTTTCAATGTTTCTATATTCTGTGAGTAGTCTTAATTTTTCAGCTTCTTTATCATCTATAGTTACAGTCAAAGTCTAGTCTTGATCAACTCCAGTCGGTCCCAGTCAAATCAAGTCATGCCTTAGTAAAGTAGTGGCGACTTTACTATAAGCTTCTGGATAGAGTTTTGGAAGCAACACGAAAAGTCATGTTTAACCACAGTATATCATTCTCCCACACTCGCGCTTGTAATTCGGCACTTTATAAATAAAACACCACTATTTTTATGCATAAAAACTCGAAAAACACTAGTTTTAGAAAAAATATAATGGGGCGACACGACGCTCACCGCGTTCCCGCCAAAACTCTCCCAAACTTAGATTAGACCTCAGACACAGATAACTGATAGAATACATAAATACTTTTTTTTGTAAACACATACTTATAATACATACAGAACACCCAGACCAGAACAAACATTTGTATTATATGCCTTTATTGTAGCTCTTGATATGTCATCTACATATATAATCTAGACCAAGCTGTATCTTAAATAGTGACGTTATCGTCGCCCCATCTCGCAGATGGATGATCAACGCTTCGCTAGCCTTGCCTCGGTCTCCACTCCGTCACAACTTTACTCCAATTCGTCTTGTTTTAGATTAATTACCTCAACGACGTCTCAAGCCTTTGTTCTATACCGGGCCCGGAAACCTTTACGAGTTGAATTCACTCACATTCGAGTCAATCATCATGTAAGTAAATGTTCGATAGTCAATTCGTATTCGCTTCGATGTAAAATCGGTGATAGAAGCAGCGTATTTACCGATTGAAGTGATATTATATTCCACTGAGTGCTTGCGAGTGTGATTGGATATTTGAAGTGGTTTACGTTACACGATTTTTTTGACCGAAATCGAATCCACAGCTGATGTTTCTCAGACATCGCATAAATAGAACAAATCTCCGTGTTAACTGATGATTTGTTTATATATTTATAATTGGTTCACTTATCTGACCATTACATTAAGAATAAAATTGTGTATACGAGTAGCATTAATAGTTTTGCACGACCTACTTGAAGTGAACACTGTTCGGAAGTTTTGACCCATTGAATTATTATTTTCAAAACTTGTGTCTTTCTAATGTTTAACGGTTAAAGATGTTATTTTCCAAAAAAAATATATAATTCACTTGTTAGAAAAAATACATATTATTTTTAACTACAGACGTACGAACGAAATGGGACAAATAGAAGTGGGTAGTTGTTTTTTGACAAGTTAATGTGAGTGGTATATAATAACCAAATCAAGTTGTTATATTACGTTTCGCTATTACGTTTAAGTAATAGTGATGATTTATTCATAAAGTACCGAATTACAATCGCGACTCGTGTGGGAAAGTGATATAATGTGGTGAAACATGACTTTTCGTGTTGCTTCCAAAACTCCAAACTTTACTAAGGCATGACTGGACTCGACTATGAATTATTTTATGTGACTTAGACTCATTTGACTTGATGATATATATTTTTATGACAGACTAAGTGTTTTACCACAGCTCATCTGATGTTAAATGACAGTATGGTAAAAGATGGAACACCTAGCCTTCTTTTTTCCTTTTTCAGCGCACTCGGAATCTTCCGACTCGGTCCCGGGATATTTTGCCAACCCTGCGTTAAGCCCTTTGTTTTCCCCACGCGTCAAGGTCAGGAGCTATATTCCTCATTAATTCAAATTACATTAACAACACCAATTTGCTAGGAAAACACTTGCGTTCACTTAATAGTGTTCAAACATTCTGGGGAAGCGTAAACACTTTCTAACGTGCTCGGGTTATGTCAGATATCGTATGAGTGCGTGTAGTCACACGGAAACCTGATAAAGACTGTTTCCAGATAATAGGTGTCAGAAATAAAAATAAATAAATAAAATAAATATCGTAGGACATTACACACAGCGCCATCTGACCCCAAACTAAGCAAAGCTTGTACTATAGGAGTCAGATAGCTGATAGAATACTTAAATACTTTTTTTTGGTAAATCTAATCTAATACCTTTAAACGATTTCTTGTATTCTTGATTTTCATGAAATTTAGTATGCAGAGGGTTTTTGGGGCGAGGTTTTATCCGTGTTTTCAGGCAATGAAAAACCGAGCAAAGCTCGGTCATCCAGGTACTACATACTTATACTACATATAGAACACCCAGACACAGAACAAACATTTATTGTCACATAAATGTTTGTCTCGGTGGGAATCGAACCCACGCCCTACGGATCTTGGAACAGACATACTACCAATGAGCCAACTGGGCAGTCGCATCGGGCAAATGCATCTTTCTTGGCTGCACGAGCAAAGCCACTCTTTGGGCAGCTGTCAGTTCATGGTAAAACCACATGATCATCATCCACAGCCTTCTTTATCCTACTCCTGGGTATAGGCCTCTCTCTTTTATGCCATCTGCCTTGGTCCTGTGTTAATCTGGGCCAGGTTCAACCCGCGACGGTGAGAATGTCTTCAATCCATTTTGCGGTTGGACGTCTAACGCTCCGCTTACCTTGCCTAGGCCATAACAAAATAAAAAAAAACAAAAAAATTGGCTTACCTTTTGCACACATCAGTATGGACTTTGCTCCGAACTAGTGATGACTGTATTTCGGAAACCAATAGTTTCTCCCGATATCTTATTCAAGAACAAAATACCATAAAGATATTTAAAAACAAAACAAATTTTCATGTTACCTTATACGAGTAGAATAGAATTTCCGAGAGACAAAACAAAGTAATCAGTACCAAAAAATATGTTAATATTTAAGAGGGTAGTTAGATATTTTCCTTTGTTTTGCAAAAGACCCGAACCTTTTGTACTCATTGAAAATTACCTAACTTTGGGAAGACGCTAATGTGTTACGACGGTAATTTTTTCAAGGGTTTTCTGTACTGAAATTGCTAAACAAAACCTTCTGTTTCCTATAAATAGGAATCATTTTAAATTAATTCAATCGCGATTTTTTATGAGTACTTGAATGATATCCACTTTCGGGCTTTCATTGTATTTGTTTTGTAATTTAGGCGTTGTTGGACTTTAGGTCTTGGAGGCTGGAATTTAGGTACTTTCAAGGGGAGTAAACAAATCTGTCCCTATTTTTTTTTTGGGTCAATTAGAGTCCAAGGTTCGATTATGATCGTCCTAGATTTATATGTTGTGACGTGTTCCATACACCGTGAAAGTTTGAACATCAGCAATATTGATACAGGGGGTTCAGTACTCGATTGTCGTTCCAAATAAATAAAAAAATCGGTGGTTAATATTTGACCTAATTATAGTGTTATCTCTTACCATCAGAAGAGCGTTTCGTTTGTCTCATTAAGCTTTGTAGTAATGTAAAAGAAAATCTTTTGTTGTGGATTTAATTTTTTTTAAAGATATATGTAGCGTTTTATTATTAGTACCTGGTTGACCGAGCATTGCTCGGATGAAAACATGGATAAAACGACGTTTTCTGAAAATGAAACCTAACTAGATCGATTTTTCGCCCCCGAAACCCCCTGGATACAATTTCATGAAAATCGTTGGAGCCGTTTCCGAGATTCAGAATATATATATATATATATATATATATATATATAATATCTATCTAATATCTTTAAACGAGCAATTCTTGTATATATATATATATATATATAGATATGATAAGAGGTTAATTATATCGCTTTATGGCAATATAATTAAAGTAGGTATTTTTTAATTATTTATAGATATTTATATCATATTTTTTTTAAATTATTATTTTTATTATGACACAGTATTACTTTTTCATAGATATATTTGTTATTGTTTTTACTTTAAATAAGTTTGACAACTGTTTCTTTTATAACATGTAGGCTTGCGTTTAATCGTCATCTCGCCTGATGTTAAGCGAAGATGCAGTATAGGATTGAGCACGCTTGCCTAGAAGAAACCGATTCGCTTGCGAATTGAAAGGTTTGTTTTATAGAAAGGGTATATGTGTCTGCAGTAAATGTTTATTAAAATTAAATCAAATAATTTATTCTCAAGAATACATGTGGGTATAATGTATAACTCTGCCAGGTATATAGGTCTTATTAAAATGTTGTAGTGTCGCAGTGTATTCAATCTGCAAGCAAACGTGCAAATGTTAGATGTTTAGTCTAGATTATATTATTACTATAATAATAATATGCCAAAAATAAATAGGAATAACAAAAATATGCGAAACTAAAGGACTCTGAGTCCAAGTCGAGGCTCCGGCCCCGCGGGACGGCAAGTCACACGAGGATCATCAATTTGTCTGTCGGCAGTCATACTGTACCGGATAATCTTATTTATTTAAACGTCGTCGTTTAGTCGGTCTGTCCGTCGTCGGCGTATAAGACACTTTATTTGGTAAATTGCTTTTGGAGGATTCATATTGTTAATTACTATCTGCATCCCTTGGTTTTACCTGTGATGTCGAAGTTCTTTTTTTATGGTTGACCGGTTAGGTTTTTGACCACAGCTCACCTGATGTTATATGACAGTGTGGTCGAAGATAGTAAGCACACCTAGGTTGAAAAGGAACACATTGTTAGGTGCTTGGCGATAGATTTTTAACTTAAGGGTGGTAGCTATCCAGCCGAGTTCTAGCAAGTACCCTACCACCATGGTTTCTTCACGACGTTTTCCTTCACCGGTAGTTCAATTGTTGGGATTTGAACCCACGCCCTTCTGCATGTAAACTAAGCGCGCTAAGCACTGAGCTATCATCGCTAGCTCCCTTTCGCTCGTTAGTGCGCGATGGTTCTGTCTACACATCAGTTAAAACTACATATCAGCGTAAAATACGCCTTCAGCCGGCCCTGGCAGAGTACCCGTAAACACGCGCCATCAATTCCGTCCGCGTTCTGACTGAACTACTGAACTAAATTATCTTATTTATTGACGTGTTGTTGTTTTGGAAGGAAGGAATCACTTGTATTACATTACACTTATATTGTGAAGTCTTCGATGATTTCGATTTCTTCCGATTCCGGGCTCGTGAGGCAAAACTTTCAACTTTCAACGTTTCTTGGCATTCAAAATGTGCCATAATTCATTAACCTTTTGTTACACTTTATACTTCCTAAAAGCGCGCAATGTGTTACCCGTTCACTGTGGCACTATCGGGACAATGATCTTCGAATCAACATCCCACATGGCGGTTATCTCATGAGCCAAGTCAAGGTAAGCCCATCTTGTCCTTGTCTACCTTCACGATTTTTTACTTTTAGCATTGCTGTGTTCCGGTTTTGAAGGGTACTGTAGCTAGCGAAATTGCAGGGCTGTTGAGACTAACCATCGAAAGTCTCAAAGTAATGGTAGGTCATTCGTGAGCTTCTATCACCCGGGGACAATTTTAGCATCGAGCAAAACGGCTTTGAGATTATCCACGACCTTAGTTAGCCCTTTTAATTAAAGGGTTCGTTCGAAATGACCGCAGACTACAAAGACCGGAAAGTGCATCATAGTTTTAATAGCATACACCACCGCAGTACCAGATATTCTACTGCTAAGCAGCAGTGTGTGAACAGTATAGTGTTCCAGTTTGAAGGGTACTGCAGCTATTGAAATTACAGGGCTGTTAAAATTAATCATCGAAAGTCTCAAAGTAATGAGCGCTAAAGCAGCGATGCCCTGGCCTTTGTTTTGCAACTCAAGGTTCTTTGTTTCGCTGCAATGGTCATGGACATGCTTATTAACCTCATACCATGAGGAGAGCGTATAATTTTTCTCATTATTTAATATTTAAAAAAAATTAGGTCCTCAATGAAAGAATAAGTAGGCAACACTTTAGAACTTTAGTTTTAGTTTCGTAATGATATTTAAATAGTTTAAATTTATATCTCACTCAAACTTTTGTTACAAAACACCTGCGTAAATGTTAAATCATTTCTTTATAACTTCAAATATTCTAAAGTTGAGTCTAGATTATAAAGACTTATTTGCAATTTATTGCACATACATGCAATTTGCATTAAATTCTAAAAGAAAAATTAATTTTGTTCCTATCATTTCCCAGTATCGTTTTATTATCACAATTTATTTCAAAAACCGACCGATTGCGTATCGTACTCGCATATCGAGGGTTCCGTATAAACTTGTCGTTATATAATTAGTTTAACTAAAACAAACTGAAAAACTGAATTAAACAACAAACTTAAATTTTGCCCCATACATAGGCGCTGGTCTGTTTGCCAATTGCAAATAAGTTTATAATTGTGTAAAAAGATTTTTTTAGGCAACTATAAATTTATAGTTTTCGGATTTTTCCCTTTACTCGTGTTATAAGATATCGCTTCTAGCCAAATTTCATAATTCTATGTCAGTGGGAAGTACCATAAAGGTTTTGAATCCCTTGCGAGTGTACAATATATGCGACATAGATGGCTGTATAATTTGATTTCATTAATTTAGACGCTTGACTTTTTCACAGCTCCAAGAAATTGCAAATCTGAGTATTTGATATTAATTTCAACGTGATACTTCTACCCGTTCCTGAGAAAAATAGTTATGACAGACAGACAGACAGACGCACAACGAAGTGATGCTATAAGGGATTTTTCTTTTTGAGGCACGGAACTCTAAAAATAGCTGATAAGTAAGCTAACCACAATTGTTAGATCCGAATCAACCTTGTTTTTTTTAATTATAAACTATCCCACTGCTGGGCCCCAGCCTCGTCTTATTGTGATAGGGGTAACGCCATAGTCCATCACGCTGCCCAAATGCGGGTTGGCATACTTCACATATCTTATATCACGTTTGTGGGATTCGAACCCAGAATCTCCTTATTAGGAGCCAGACGGTCTCTTAATTAGGCTGTCGAAACTACTAATTGATAAATATGGACCATTAAGTACGGACACACGCCGACGTGATGGGGGCTTAGCAATAGGGTTCCGTTTGACACCCATCAGTTACCTAACTCTAAAAATGCAGTTTTCCAACATCGGTAAGCATTGTTCCGAGTGTAAGCTTTGAAACTTTAAGACAAATATCGTTAAAAGTTATATTGAAAAAATAAGTTGTTAAAATCCTCCAAAATTCCAAGTTAAGGACAAAAAGAGATGAATAAAGATTATCAGATTGTTTATGCACAATCTGTTATCTCTTTTGCATTTCATTCTTTTCTCTACCGACCAAAGCGAGCATTGAAAGCTAAAAGATAACAAAAGAAAAAAATATTTTCTTGGAAGAATGAATGATAGAATCTGACAAAAGCATTCTCTATATTGATGTAGATAAAGTCACAGATCGCTTTGAATTTCAGATATTGTTGTATTTGTACCTATATTGGCAGCATTGTGAGCATGCAACGAAATAAGAGAAACGTCGACCATTAAATCAAATATTGAGCGATGACCGAATGGTGAAGTACTATCGATATCGTGCATTTTTCTTCGAGACTGACGTGAGTAAATTGCAATTCTAGGGTTCTGTACCTAATCTGAAATTTCTTAGCATTTGAAAGGATATTTTTTATGTTCGATAGGCTAGGTGTTTGACTATAGCTCACTTGATGTTAAGTGACGGTGTGATAAGCACGCAAAGCTTGGAATAGAACTGGCTCTCGAGTGAGGGCCGGAATACACCGTTGGCGGTAGATTTTTAACTTGATTAGGGTAGCTAGCCACCCGAGTACTAGAAAGTACCCTACCACCAAGATAAGGTTTCGTCGCGATATTTTCTTTCACCACTTAGCAAGCGCATTGTTGGAGTTTGAACCCACGCTCTTCGGCGAGTGAAAAGACTTAAACTAACTACTTTAAAATCCAGAGAGTGATCTTTTGTCGACTTCTAATTGTATTTTCACGGCATATTTATGTAGAGATATATAAGCGTATATTATGCCTTGGTGGTGCCGGCGTAAGAATTGTACCCCAACCTTTCTATCCGTGGTTGTCGTAAGAGTCGGCTAAGGGATGTAATCCGGAAGATGGGCAGCAGTGTCTGTCTTCCTTGAACAATAACACCTAACTGCGCTCGCCAACCCGCCTGCCAAGCGTATTGGCAAAACCCCCCAGGAGGAGGCCTAAGTCCAGGAAGTCCATGGACGTCCTATGGCTGATGATAATTATAATAAGATTTGGCGTGAATGAAGAAGGTCATGCCACTGCATGTACAGGGCTTTATCGTGACTTTGACTGTGACTGTGTCTGTGACTTGGACTTAATCGTCATATGACAAGTTGGACCTATTTATATTAAACATTTTAAACCCCTTGAAACCACTAACATAACACCAAATTTCGACTCGATTACCTGTGAAAGATACTTAAAACCATTTATCGACTAGAAAAGCTTTGATACTGTTCAAACAGCTGATTTTTTTTTATCTAAGAACACTCTTGAATTAGATCAAGTCTAGAACTATCAAAAAAAACATCATTGGCTCAGCCTCACACAAATACACACACGTTATACTTATAATACCTCTTTTGTACATATATTTATGTTTACAATTCTATTTCGTTAATAGAACGGCATCGCGACAGAGATTTATGAAAGTGTTTTGTATGTTTTTCTTTTTTGTATGTAATATTAAGTACCTGTTTTTATTGTCACACATAAATTATGGTCTATATAATTAATTGTGAACATTTTTCTGTGTCTTAAGTAATTTACATATATATAATGTCCGGTATATCATTTTGTGAGGATATATGTAATAGGCAAGTCATAATAAAAAAAAAAAGGGTTAATGATGTAATTACTTGGTGTATCTACTTAGCAGGAGGTCGTCTAGGTCGGTACCACCGTCGGTACCAGATATTCTGCCGCTAAGCATTAGTCTGCAAACATTACTGTTCCGGTTTGAAGGGTAATGCAGCTAGAGAAATTACATGGCTGTTGAGACTAACCATCGAAAGTCTTAAAGTAATGAGCGCCAAAGCAGCGATGCCTTGGTCTTTGTTTTGCTACTCAAAGTTCTGTGTATCGCTGGAATTGTCATGGACATGTGTTATCTCTTTTTTTTTAATTCCTGACAGGCTATGTGCTTGACCATAACTCACCTGATGTTAAGTGACGGTGAGGTCGAAGATGGTAAAGCGCACCTAGCTTGGAATGGAACTGCCTCTCAAGTGAGGCTGCCGGAACACACCGTTAGATGCTTTGCGGCAGATTGTCAACTTGAGGGTGGTAGCTAACCAGCCGAGTACTAGAAAGTACCCTACCACCATGCAAAATGTACTCTTACTCATGTACTCTTACCATCAGGAGAGCATCTCGTTCTAATAACTATTACATAAAGCAAATAAGAGAATCCACTTGCCAATTTTTCGTTCCTCAAAATCCGTCAAATGTTCACCGTAGAACAGAAAAATTCAAGTTTTTTTTAATGGAACAATGGTTTCATTTTCACACACAAAAACACTCAATATTTTTGAATTAAATATAATTTAACAGAGCCTCTTGTTAACTTTGGGTCCACCGATGTAGTTTCGATTCCCGGGTCAGAACCGTCAGTAAAAAAAAAAACCTCAAGTATTCACAAGTTATTGTACTGTTTGTACGAATCTCTATATAAGTATTTACATAATTTACACTTAAATTTAACAATAAAGCGTACGTTAGATATAAAGAAATAGTGAAACCGCTAAAGAGAACAAGATGTGCTCTGTAAGACGGCGCGCAATGACTAGCTGGAATTGAATTAGGCGCAGCACCACGACGGTAATGGATCTAGGAATGGAGTGACTGTCCTGTTAACTCATTTGGTAGAATATTTTCCTTAAGAGCTGTGGAGCGTGGGTTCGATTCCCACCAGTACAAACATTACGTGACGATAAACGTTTGTTCTGTATCTGAGTGTTCTGTATGTATTATAAGTAGGTATTTACAAAATAAAAGTTTGTAAGTATTTTATCAGTTATCTGGTTCCAGTACATTGCTTAGTTTGGTACTAGATGGCGCTATGTGAAAAGTTGTACGATATTTATTTATTTATTATTAGAAATAAGGCGTATGGTGCGCAGAATGCATATGTCTACGTCTAAGGTTTTATGGATTTTTTTATGATTGTTATGCTAGGCGTTTGACCACAGCTCACCTGATGTTAAGGTGGTGGTAATTTTTTTGTCAGTAGGGACAAAATCAATTGTGGTTGAACTTTGTGAGACTTAGAACGGGATCTGGCTCTAAAGTGAGGTTGCCAGAACACACAGTTGGGTGCTTGGCGGCAGATTTTCAATTAGTTTACCAGCTGAGGACAAAAAACTACCATGCTATGATATCCTCACGATGCTTACCTTCGCCGGCAACTCAAGCTCAATGTCGGGATATGAACTCGTGCACTTCAGCGTGTGATTGAATTTTGTACCTATTTTGTTGCTTTCACGGCCACGTCACATGACCGATACGACTAATAAACGGAAATCACACTAATATTATAAAGACGAAACTTTGTGTGTGTGTGTGTGTGTTTGACTGTTACTTCTTTATACTCAAACGGCTTGACCAATTTTGATGAAATTTGGAATGGAGGTAGCTGACACCTTGGACTAACACATAGGCTACTTTTTAAAATGTAGTGTTCACGCGAGATGAGCAAGGAATTAAAAAACAGCGAGTTACACCGCAGGTCGTAGCTAGTATTTAAATAAATTTAAAATGAAATGTCCCCACAAAATGTCGACGTGGTTGGCCCAGTGGGAACTAAATTTGCCCAAACGGTTGTTTAGCCGGTCCAATGATACCATTAGATCTGTTTACAAATTATTTTAGACAAGTGGCTGTTTAGAATAAAGTTTGGGAAAGGGGAAAACGAATAGAATAGATTAAAAAATATGTATATATATTATATTATATTTTATTATGAAAATTTACGTGCTTTTGAAAAATTTCTGTTTTACTTATGCGGGATTAACACGTTTAACCATCCAACCGCTGTCTTCACGTGCGAGGCGCGCAGCGGCCCCTAGCGTGTCGTACTCAAATTTGACTCCTTGAAGAAGGCCACTGGATCTGGCCGAAACTGTAGTCAAAGTATCCTATATAATTAAATGTGAATAATCCCGATAAGTAAAACAAATATGTAATGATATGTTACCAATACAGTACAACGACGATCTTATAGCCTGAACCGATTTCTTTCAGGCAACCTTTGGATAGACAAGATGATTCAGCTAACAAGGTTGGCGTTGTAAAAAAGGTAAATTAACTATAAAATATAAATAAAAAGATATACTAAAGGACGCTAGAGAGAAACAATACAACATAATTGTATACATACCTAAAACAAACTGTAATTAAAATATATATAATATATGTATGTAGTACACAATATATTATTTCTAATGTTATAAGTGTTTTAGCATCTCCCGTCGTATTTGTGTTTGATTAGATTCTATGTTTGCCTAGAAGATATCGCTTTTAGCGATAAGGCTGCCACTTATAGCACAAGCACTTTTTTGAGGTCTGATGTACACTTTAAACTGCACACAACTAATACATACAAATACAAATGAATACTTTCGGAATTTTTTCATGAATATCACACACTTATATTATAAATGCGAAAGTTTGTCTGTAACTACGTCCTTATGTATGAGCATATGTTACTTTTCACGGTGTTGAAACAGCTGAACAGGTTCCATTTGCATTCCAGATTTCGTCTAAATTCGGTTTAATTAATTCCTTGCATTAACACATAAGTTTCGTCCGCCTAGTGGGAGATCGTCTAGCATTCAATCTGGAAGCCCTGGGTTCAAATCCTACGGCACACATCTCTGTCTTTTGTAAGTCATGTTCGTATTGCCGATTACTTCAAAGGCCGGCTTTACTCTTTCCATAATAAGAAGAGACCCGCGCCCAGCAGTGGGTAACTATCCAGGGCTAATTCGTAACACAAGAGCTACTTTTTATCCCGGGAACGTTGGTAGAAACGAAAACGCGTAGCACTGTTAGTAAGACAACAAGTAAATTATTAAACATTTTAAAAACCCCCGACAGCAAAATCAAACATAACAAAGACACACACACACACACACACGCACACGCACACGCACACAGACACGCCAAACTTATAACACCCCGCCGTTTTTGCCGTTAAAAATAGAAATAAAAGAACTGTATAAAACCATTTTTTCTCGTATTACATACAGTACCTGGTTGACCGAGCATTGCTCGGCTGAAAACATGGATAAAACGACGTTTTCTGAAAATGAAACCTAGCTAGATCGATTTTTCGCCCCCGAAACCCCCTGGATGCAAAATTTCATGAAAATCGTTGGAGCCGTTTCCGAGATTCAGAATATATATATATATATACAAGAATTGCTCGTTTAAAGATATAGATATTTTCGCTAAATAATTTAATTTAATTTTCTTAAATAAGGATAATAAGCCGAAATATGCGAAATATTCATAAATGCGGAAACAATTTTTAAGTATAGCATTCCCTTTAAAATGAAATCTCCAACCACTTTCCAGGTATCCCCTAAGGAAGCGTGAAATATATTTAAAAATAAAAGGCGCTACTTTGTCTGCTAACTCGATCACGCGCCAGGTATCCGTAACTTGGTTCCCGACGCGAACAATTAGATTATCTGTTCCGTTGCCCTATTCCACAGACTAAGGCATACTTCGAAACAGACAGAATGCAGTTTTAATTTTTACTATCTGCTCTATGGTTTGAAATAGTGAGCAATTTAGAACGACGTCGTAAACAAAAGAAATAGATGAGCTGATGAAGGAAGGTATAACTCTTTAACGGAGTTTTTACTTTATTTTAGGAGTTAGGTGATTTCTTGTTCTAGAATAATGTATAGAGACTTGTTGATATCGATAATTGATTTCTCTGGAGACAACAGAGTGAGTGCTAGAAACAAGAAGTATTAATCATTTTAACCGACTTCAAGAAAAGAAAGAGGAGGTTGCCAATTCGACGCGTATTTTTTAGGTATGTTTATGAGTTTGTGAGGTTGTAGGGGGTAATCTCTGGATCGAAATAACCGATTTTGAAAATTCTTTCGCCATTAGAATCCTACTTTATCCCTCATGGACATAGCCGTTTGCAATTTTTGGATAAGCGTTCCTTATTTACTTCAAGCGATTCCTTGTCTCTCTTTTCCTTCCTTTTCATATTTCCCAATAATGAGTTTGCGCTGCCAGTGAAGGAAAACACCGTGAGGAAACCATAGCGTGGTAGTAGGGTACTTTATAGTACTCAGCTGGCCAGCTTCCACCTTCAAGCTGAAAATCTGTCGCCAAGCATCTAACGGTGTGTTCCAACAGCCTCACTTGAGAGTCAGTTTCATTCCAGGCTAGGTGTGTTTACCATCTTCGACCACACCGTCACTTAACATCAGGTGAGCTGTGATCTAGTCAAACATAAAAAAATACCAAACAGCCCTGATCCAATAATACATCAATTTTGGTGTGTCAATAAAGTATATATATATAATTATGTCAATACATATATCTAATACCTTTAAACTAGCAAATCTTGTATATATATTTATATTTTTTTTTTAAACCGAGCAAAGTTTGGTCATCTAGGTATTTAGCTTAAAACAAGTGATGTCCGTACAAATTTGTAATTATGTATATATTAAATTCTTAATGTTGTAAAGGAGAATTGTGTGCTTCATTACGCAATATTACGCATACCTTGGTTATAAAATATAAGCTAGTTTGTATCAAACTATGACTAATGAAAAAAAAATACAAGTTTGGTTTTTCCTAATTGTTTACCTAAATTTATAAATACATTGGTATTATCTGCCAAATCACAATTAGTAATTGATTCCGCGTTCATAATTATTGATATACATCTTGTTCAAACTCATCCATTCGAATTATCATAATATGTTAAAGATAACGATTTAGTATAAATTTATGAAGTAAATAAACAATTCAGTCAGACTCGTAGAGGTTTAGTCAGTAGAGTAAAAAATGAAGTCGTTTGTGGTGCTGTGCCTAGTGGTAGCAGGCGTTGTGGGGGAAGGTCCCTTCACAGGGTATCATGATCGTATTGGGATCCCCCTGGCTGCTCGAATTTTAGAGGCAGAAACTACCGCCATTCAATCAGGATCAAGAATTATTGGAGGACAACCAGCTCCACTTGGAGCTCATCCTTACCTGGTAAGTCAAAACGTTGTAATGAAGCCACTGCAAAAAGTGACATCATATTTTAGAATATTATTATTTATGTCTAAGTAATGAGACCAATGAAACGATCTCCTGACGGTAAGAGATGACATCTGTCCATGACCATTACATCGGTATCCGGAACTTTAAGTAACAAAAAAGTCCAGGACATCGTTGTACTGACACTCATTTCTTTGAGAAATTCGATGGTTAGTTTCAAAAGCCTTGTAATTTTGCTAGCTGCAGTACCCTTCACATCGAAACAAAGTACTGACACACTACTGCTTGCAGACGACTGCCTGCTAAAGAGATCTGTTATCCAGTATGAAATATGATATACACTATTATTTTCGGATTTATCTTTTACTTGTTACTTGTAAAATTTAATGGGATTGTGACAGGCAAATATACACATATAGACGAACAACGTTGTGATCTTATTAAGTTTCCCTTTTTTTTTCTTTAAGGTAAAAACTATAAATATAATAAAGATGTTCTTGTCTTTAACAAAAATCCTACGGTTTTAGGTTGGCGTTGTGGCACATGTCGGCGAATCATTCTCAGCTTGCGGTTCCTCAATGCTGAGCAACACTCGCGTTATAACCGCTGCGCACTGCTGGTGGGATTTTTGGAGACAAACGGACAGATTCACATTGGTCTTTGGTTCGGAGTACATCTTCTTTGGAGGCGTTAGGGTTGATACCAGTGATGTTGAGATGCATCCTGGCTGGAATGGATTTTTGACTATGGAGTACGATATCGCCATCGTTAGATTCAATCACGTTGCGTACACTAGTAAGTATTCGTTTATCTTTTATATATATAACAGTGTTTTCATGAGCGTCTTACAGGAATCGGAATCAGAAGTTTGGGAGTAGAAAGTCTTAAAACATAGTCGGAAGTAGAATAGTCTATTGTGTAAAATAAGCTCTAGGCATGTTAAAGAAAAGGTCTAAAGATCTAGTTTTAAAAAGGCCTAATTTTTTTTGCTGTTTCATGAATTGTTTTTTGTTATCACTAAACGCTTTCCTGATGGTTGGATAACGCCTGCTCGTTACCATTGCAGCAATACACAGAACTTTGAGCAACAAAACAAGTCCAGGGCGTCGCTGCTTTGGCGTTCATTACTTTGAGACTTTGGATGTTTAGTCTCAACAGCCACGTAATTTTGCTGGCTGCAGTACCCTTCAAACCGGAATACAGTAATGTTTATACACTACTGCTTGGCGGGAGAATATCTAGCACTGCGGTGGTACCTACCTAGACGATATCCTGCTAAGGATATATACCACCATGTAAAAACAGTATGTGTAAGAAACGCTCTCCTGACGGTAAAAGATAACATCTGTCCATGACATTACATCGGTATCCAAAACTTTAAGTAACAAAACAAAGTGCAGGATATCGCTGTCCCTCATTCCTTTGAGACTTTCGCTGGTTAGTTTGGAAAGCCTTGCAATTTTGTTCGCTGCGGTACCCTTTGAACCATTTAAATGGATACCATTTTAAACAACGAATGATCCGGTTAGTCTTCGAATGGGTGTCCGTGAGTGGCATTTTTTCTGAGCCCAACCGTGTGTCAAATAACACGTTTAATTTTAGTAATTGTCAAAATAATTTCATTTTAGGTGTGATTCAGCCTATCTCACTCCCTACTGGAGCTCTAGAGTCTAACGACTTCGTGGGTGTCTGGGCACAAGCTTCTGGATGGGGAATAATCGGAGACGGTAAGTACCTCATCGGTGAAGTAATAATTCCGTACTTTCATTCTGTTGGAACATTAAAAAATAAATCTAAATATATATAACTCAAAGGTGACTGACTGACTGACATAGTGATCTATCAACGCACAGCCCAAACCACTGGACGGATCGAGCTGAAATTTGGCATGCAGGTAGATGTTATGACGTAGGCATCCGCTAAGAAAGGATTTTGATTAATTCTACCCCAAGGAGATAAAATAGGGGATGAAAGTTTGTATGAAACTTTGTGAATTTTAAACCGATCGGGCTGAGACTTTGCATGCATAAAGCTACTATGACGTAGGCATCTAGCGCGGGTGAAACCGCGGGGCACAGCTAGTAAATATATATATATTTACATTACAACATGATTAATAGTAACTAGTGATATAATAATACATTTTGGAAATGTTTTTTTTTTACATTTTATATATATATATTGTAAATATTTTTAATCACAAATTAAAATATAGCATTATTAGACAAAATTCTATTTTATTTCGTCAATCATTGATTACACATAAGTACTTTTTGTCGTACATTCATTGTATTCCTTACAATATTTATTCCTTAATTAATATCACAAGGGGTTTCTTGACGAGCATCAATGTCCCATCCGCTGAGATAATAATGCAAGTCAACAAATCCCTAGTCAAGAAGAGCCCCACGTAAAGCCCCTTGCCAAAAAGTGCCTATAATACTCGTGGCGTTGCCACGATGGATGGCCAACGATAAATGCTGTATCAAATAGGATACCGCTCAGGAGTCAATCTCTCACTGAGACGTCACGACGCCCCAATTCTGACACGAACATCCACGTCTTGGAGTAAAATACAACGGAGCCCTTGTCATCCATTTGGGATGCAAATATCAGTGGATTTGATCAATAACATAATGATATAATTTTTGGATCAACAGACGTTCATTGTTTATCGTAACCATCATTGTTTGTATTTTCAGGAATACCACCCACGGCTAACCAGCTGCAGAGACACGTCACTTTACAAGTGATCAGTAACGACATCTGCCGTCAAACCTTCCCCAATGTCATCACGGAGAGGATCCTCTGTACCAGCGGTGTTGGGCCTGTCGGACCCGTTGGCATCTGCAGCAGTGACTCCGGCGGACCCTTGTCAATTGTCAACAATAACCAGCGAGTCTTGGTTTGTCTTAGACGTTTTGACTCAACGTTTCTCATAGCCGCGTTAACCACTAAGCTATTGTCACTATAAATCAGTTTAT
Source organism: Biston stratarius (assembly GCA_950106695.1). Lineage (NCBI taxonomy): Eukaryota > Metazoa > Arthropoda > Insecta > Lepidoptera > Geometridae > Biston > Biston stratarius. The sequence goes on from OX467106.1 coordinate 26,968,293, forward strand.
TATAATCAATCGTTAGTTCTAAACCTCTTGCAAAGCATGCTATTTAGCCTGATCAAATTGATCATCAGCATTTAACATTTGTCAGCTGTTCTTGCTGTCTTTTTAAGGTTAAAAACGAAAGAGACGCTCTCCTGATGGTAAGAGATAACGCCTGTCCATGACTATTGCAGCTATTAAAATAACTTTGAGTAGCAAACCAAAGTCCAGGACATCGCTGCTTTGGCGCTAATTGCTTTGAGACTGGATGGTTAGGTTCAACAGTCCTGTAATTTCGCTAGCTGCAGTACCCTTCAAACCGGAACACAGTAATGCTTATACACTATTGCTTGGCGGCAGAATATCTGGTATTGCGGTGGCAATGAAGAATATATAGTAGTATCTATCTAGACGACCTTCTATTAAGTAGATCTACTACAAAGTAAAATATTGATTTGATATTTTCTGTTTTCAGATTGGAGTGGTTTCATTTGGATCAGGCAGTTGCGAAAACGGTGCTCCTTCTGGGTACGTTCGTGTCACAGGACATTTGCCATGGATTCGTGAGAGGATTTAAGATAGATATATAGAAACTCTTAGTTGTGCACACCAAAAATAGAAAAAGAGTATAGACAACAAAATAATCTTATGAGCTAGTGCCACAAGTGGCGGCCTTATCGCTAAGACGATTGGATTACATTCAAATTGTATCTCTGGTTCTATTTATTTTTATTTTTCTTTAATTTTGTAAACAATTATTCAGTTATCTGCCTTTTGGATCTGACCCTTGACCTAGAGCGACAATTTCTTAAGATGTTGGTCGATACTCTTCGCTATAAAACCGTTCACCGTGACGATTATCGTAATTATAATTTTATTATTGTTATTAATATTATGTGTTTCTCTAGTTGGCACACCCCGTCGTTTTACCGAGTCTTATAAGTACAATGGTTTCCTAGAAGAAATCGATTTAAGCGATAAATCCGCAAATTGTTATACTTCATTTAAATGTTTGTATTATTTCTATTCTGTAATCTTGGTGTGAACAATAAAAAATTGTCTATCTATTAATCAATATCAGAATTAAATGTACCTATATGGATATTGATTTATCTATTATTACCTGATTAAATGTGATTCTTAGTTAGTGGAGTATCGTGTATTTTTGTAGGTAGACAGACACTATGGCCAACCCTTGTAGTAAACATATACCAGATGAAATGTTCGATACCAGAATATAAAATGGCGATTACTTATAACGCATGCTATAATATGACATAATTTATTCATCCAACGTGGCAATGCTGCCAGCATTCTGGCCACATATCCCTCATCTCACAGGCCTTTTTGTCTAAAAATATTGTATTGAAATAATTGAATGTTTCCAACTAATAAAATTTATTGTTTGCATTATTTGATTTATTTGTATTTATTGAATAATTTATCGCATTGTATTTATGAATTTTAATGGTTAGCCTTATGAATTTAATTGGAATTAAATATGTGACATTTTCATCTTACAATAATATGTTTGTTGACTTACACCATCGCATTAGGGAAAATCCAGTGAGGATGGTGTGCAATGTTGTAAATAAATAGATAGGTATCTTAAATTTGTTTTATAGTAACAACCTTCCCTAATAAAATAAATTTATAGAGAACACTATAAATTGGATGTCTAATTCTCTTTATTTAGTTTACATATAAAATTACTCAACTTATAATTATCTTTATTATCTTTAATGATCTTAATTACGTTGGAAAATCCGATCTTTGTCATGTTTTCGATTACATTTTGATTTATTGGTCAAACAAGTGCTTGTGTACTAGATTAGGAGGCTCAAGTTATTAAACTAATTGGTGTTACATGAGAAAACACAACCGATAAGGGATTCAATCACACTTTTTTATTATTGACATGCTACCTAGCGTTTGACCACAGCTCAGCTAATGTTAAGTGACGGTAAGGTTGAAGACGGCCTTCAGCCGCAGCTTAAGCTCATTGTTGGGGTTTGAACCCCGAAGAATTCTCGTTCACGGGAAGTACCCTTTTTTTTTTTTTTTTTTTTTTTTTTTTTTTTTTTTTTTTTTTTTTTTTTTTTTTTTTTCCAGGGAAAATACTTAATGTATACCACCGGCCCTGGGGCGGGCACGGTGGTTATGTGGGACTCTCCGTCCTAATGACGACCTACCCACTAAAAACCCTGGAGTGTTCCACCTCGGCGCTTTGTGTCGAGGCTGCGGGCACGCTTTCGCACTCTACCGCGGCCTCGACAGCGCTTGTCCTTCCGGACCCGCCTCAGGGAGCCCAAGCTCACCTCGCAACGATTACGATGTGTCGGAACACCAGACACATCGTTATCCACCTCCGAGATCAAACCAGCAAATGGGCGTCGGACGGCCCCACGTCCTAACGCCCATGATCTCCGTGCGACGGGTCAGATTAGTGGCCCCGCCGCCTGCCACTTTGGCCGCTGGGATGGGGATCGCCAGACCAGCACTCCTCCCAACCCGCAGCCCCCTCCCACTCGGCTCCTCCACTGTACCCTCTGCTTATCAGAGGGACACGTGGAGAGCCCTTGCCTCCTCCGTCCGTCTCCGGACCATCCACCCTCGTCGTGACACGCCATATACACATCGTGCATAACGAGTCACGACCCACCTCGGGGACCAAGTAGCTACTGGCGCCAGACGACCCCATGTCTGGACGCCAGTGGCCCCCATGCGACGGGTCAGCTAAGTGGCCCCGCCGCCTGCCACCTCGGCTGCAGAGGACAGGGAGAGCGGCGCACCGTCATACCGGTACTCCTCTTCCCCTGCAGCCCCACCGCGTCCGCCATCAGGCAGTGGCGGCCCTGTCAAGGCCGCGGAAGGTAGGGAGAGCGGCAACGTCACACCGACAGTCCTCTCCCGCCGCGGCCTCCAGCCCTCAGCTGCAGCGTCTCCCATACGACACTGCAGCCCGCCTCAGTTGCGATGCCGCCCACACAACTCCGCAACCTACATTGGCCGCTTCTACCAGGCCCGGGGGAATGCCCGGAGAAGCAGCCCCTCCTCGGGTTCCGCTTGGTTTCACCGTGGTCACCAGTCACGGCTACTCAGCCCCCCCGCCACAGTCAATTACAATTAGTCACAGTCAAGTATTGCCAATGACAATAATAAATAATAATTATAATCAGATATTTTGCGGCTTATAATTTATGTAATCAGACAGTGACTTTAGTCTTTATACCTTTGAAAATTAAAATCAAGTTTTGCACGACATTTTTCCTTAGAGAATAATTTATGCTTTTTTTCACGAGAAACGTTTTTAATTACTGCCAGAAGGCGACCACTAACAAAATATTTTTACTAACACTATTTTATTATTAGCTTTACTTGTAATTAAGTAACAATGTAATCTAATCTTAAAAGTGAATTTTATCTTGCTTCTAATTGTAACTTGGATGGCAATACCATTTTTTTTTTCTGCCGCCAAGCATCTTTTGTGTTCCAGCAGCCTCACTTGAGAGCCAGTTCCATTCCAGGCTAGGTGTGTTTACCATCTTCGATCACACCGTCAATCGACATCATGTGAGTTGTGTTCAAACACTTAACCTGTAAACCATAAAAAAAAGTTTTGTAGGTAATAAAACATAAAGTCTAGATCTTCGTATTCAGTGACCGTATCGATAAATAAACAACTTCCGCAGGTTCTCGCCGTCTGCTGATAGTCTGCCAAGTTTAGTCGATAGCTTTCTTGTTTTGTAAGACCCTTACTAGCCGACTAGAATAATAAATATCATAAACTAGCGGCCCGCCCCGGCATACATATTGTGGGTAGGTACGGTGACTCGTTATCCAAAGACAAGTTCTTATCAACTTAAGGATAAATCGGATTAATCCAGATTGGAAACGCTGTAAGTTCAATGCCACGTGGTGTTCGCAAGACCGTTCGCTCTGTCTCCTCAATATAGCCTGCCGTTGTTCACTTCGGTCTCCACTGTCTAGTGCATACATACAAAAATTACAAATTTTTTTTTGCGCACTCGTGTAATAAACATCATAGACAGTTTCGCACAGCGCCATCTAGCCTTGAACTTAGCAAAGTTTATACTATAGGAACGAGATTATTGATGTTTTTTTTTTGTCAATAAACATATGTTTCGCCTGGGTGGGAATTGAATCCACGCCCTACAGCTCCTAATGCAGAACTGAAATAACAATAGTAGTAGTTAGGAATCTGCCGCCGAGTACCTAACGGTGTGTTCCGGCAACCTCACTTGAGAGCCAGTTTCATTCCTGGTTAAGTACGTTTACCATTTTCAACCACACCATCAGTTAACCTCATGTGAGCATAGTCAAATATCTAGCCTGTCAACCATAAAAAACCTACACCACGAAAGCTATATTTCTTTAACAATAACCGTCAAGTCATGCCTGAGGTCTCCGGAGAGTTCGTGCATTTTAAAAATCTTCGACAAACTTTTTTTGATAGTGTTAGTACAGTACACTAAGAACAGTTAGGTCATCTTTATACAAATTGGTCGCTGCCGGTTTGAATGTGCGCAAGTGCACCGAGCGCCGTGTACGTACACACTGCCACGCACACATTAACATAATCTCGGGGAGACTCGGGTGCCGGCAGTCTGGGCCTTGCCGTGAGTTTGGTCGCGCGCCGCACGCGTTCCAGTACGCTGCACGCCCGCTCGCATTTGCCTGCTCTCACCGGCCACTTTATTATTTACACTTTACTGGCCATTTTATTTACCGCAGTTTTATATTGCTGCTCATAATAAGCAAATAATATTCAACTAAAAATAAAAATGACAACCCTAAGCGTCAACGCAAGAGTAGGCAATTAACTCGCCGACTAGCCTAAGATGAACTACTTTTCTCAGTATACTTTGGTGTTAGTTTTGTTTCATCTTGAGAGGTTGATGTCTCGAAATAATTAACTGTTTTTCCAAAAAAAAAAAATATCGTTTCGTTCCCCTGTTCTCTATACATTAAGTGATCGCTTGGCACAAAAATTAAATACACCGACCTGAAGTTTAATTAAAACACATAAATACGTTGAGCTCATTCAGCTTAGATTACCGGTACAGATCGTAAATTGCTGACAAAATCGTAAATCGGAACAGCGGTAATCGTAAAATTGGCAATAAATAGGTAAAACCCGAAGTAACGTGTAGGGAATGGAGAAGTGGGTTTAGATGGGGGTACTTAATACTTCCTGTAATTTATTAGGTCAACCGCTATATTTTTTTCATGTGAGTAATGTGACAAACGGAACCTTCTACTGATGGTAAAAGACAACCCCTGTCCTTGACCATTGTAGCGGTACTCAGAACTTTGAGTAATTAAAATGTCATGGTTGTTTTGATACTCATTACTTTGAAAACTCGATGGCTTAATTTTTTTTTTGGTGAAATCTTTAAGGCAGTTTTCAGGTTGGCCCAGCGGATAAATAAATGCAAATATTTTATTGATAACACCAATGATGCAAACCAGTTCCGTAATATCACTTCAAATATATCATTTTAGGAGTTTTTAAGCACTGTTAAAGTATGTCAATATGCAAAAAGTCAGCATAAAAAAAAAACATAGTCAATATAATAAAAAGACAGAAAAAAAAACTAACAATTTAATAATCTTTTAGTTTGAAATACTTGTCAACGTCATAAAACAAATCCTCTAGCAGCCAAGATCTTAACTTGGTTCTGAAGCACGCGGTGGGAGGTGCATCCCGAACGGAGGCGGTACGCGGTTGTAGACCGCGGGCCCCAGAATGTACTTGTACGTATCTCTCCGATCCTGTGAAGTTTGGCAGCGATTAGATCAACATATCTTTTTAAATTCATATTTGCAATATATGGCTATCAAAGATCGTCTGTTAGCAGGTAGTTTGTTGATCTACCAGGTTCAGTTCAGTAGATCTACCAGTTTTTGGCAGATTTCTTTCTGCCTCTGCGTGTAATGGGAAAACTGCTGTAACCGAGAGAAGGGTGTTTGCAGTGAAACTTGTTTACGTGTCGCATTTCTTTGTTATTTTCCTGTTTTTTGTCGACTTACATTAACTTGACAGATTTATTTGCAAAAAGTTATTCGGTTAGTTTTATAAAAATAGATGGAGGCAACGTGGATGCTTGCAATACTTAGTAATATTAATAGAGGTAATTTTTTTTTGTTTGACCTCTGTGGTCGAATATGGTAATCACACCTAGCCTGGAATCGAACTGTCTCTTAAGTGAGGCTGCCGGAACACACCGTTTAGTGCTTGGCGGCAGATTTATTGACTATATTACTTGATGGTAGCTAGCCAGCCGAGTAATAGAAAGTGCCCTACCATTACGCTATGGTTTCTTCACGATGTTTTCGTTCACCGGAGATACAGCTCATTGTTGGGGTTTGAATCCACGCCCTTCGGCATTGACGTATCTAAGAGAATCGTGATGGTGTCAAAAGATAATAAAGAATTTAATTGAATGTGAACCGGCCGCGCTAACCACTGAGACGAACGGGATGCTTTTTTAATAATAAGAGGTTCATGACCATTGTAGACATGATGATTGTTGCCGTGGTGGTGCCGGCGTAAGAATAGTACCCCACCCTTTCTACCCGTGGTTGCCGTAAGAGTCGGCTAAGGGATGTAATCCGGAAGATGGGCAGCAGCGTCTTCCTTGAACAATCACACCTAACTGCGCTCGCCAACCCGTCTGCCAAGCGTGGCGAGTATTCGCAAAACCTAGGACACCCTATGGCTTATGATGTGATGATGTGATGTGACCATTGTAGCGATACGTAGAACTTAGAGTAGCAAAACAAATTCCAGGGCATCGCTGCTTTGGCGCTCATTACTTTGGGACTTTCTATGGTTGGTCTCGTATATTAGGTCTGCAATGTCCTTAGCTGCCAAGTTGAAAATTTTATCACCTAACGATGTGTTCTGGCAGCGTCACTTGAAAGCCACTTCGCGTGTTTCATCAACAAAATTCACATAAATAGACGCATACATTAATGATTAGGTATATACGTAGTTTATAGTTCACCTTAAACTTGGGAACCTTCAATTAAATTTTAATGGCTATAACAGCTGGAAACCTTTCATGTTAGTAAACAATTAATAGGAGCTCCTTCAGACTTCGCTATGACACATCAAAGTTTGCGTTCATTAATTTCGTGCGATAGTTTTTTTATGTAAATTTACTGAGACATATAAGGCACTTTTCTTATGGCAAGATAACGCATGCCTCTTACCATTACAGTGATACGCACAATTTTGAGTAGCAAAAGAAAGTCCAGGACATCGCTGCTTTGGCGCTCTGAGACGCTGCGCTCTTACTATGAGACATTACATGCTTAACATGTAATTTCGTTTGTGTATTTTTAACGTACAATTCCACCATGAAATATTCTAGTAGCGAATTGATGTCCAAATGAAAGCTTGAAAGATTGTGAATTCGTCCAGTGAAGACGTCAACTGCTGGACATAGGCCTCCCCCATTGACTTCTATAAAGACCAGTTGGAAGCGGCTCGCATCCAGCGCGTTCCTGAAGTCTTTATGAGGTCGTCTGTTTACCTTGTGGGTGGACGTCCTACGCTGCGCTTGCCGGTCCGTGGTCTCCACTTCAGAACTCTGCAGCCCCATCGGCCATCAGTTTTGCGTGCTATGTGCCCTGCCCACTGCCACTTCAACTTGCTAATCCGCTGGGCTATGTCGGCTACATTAGTTCGTCTACGGATCTCCTCATTTCTGATTCCATCTCGTAGGGAAACTCCGAGAATAGCCCTCTCCATAGCTCGTCGTGTGACTTTGAGCTTATCAAGAAGGCACATAGTCAGAGACTACGTTTCAGTATCATAAGTCATCACTGGTAACACACACTGGTCGAAGATTTTCGACTTGAGGCACTGAGGTATATCATAAGAAAAAACGTTGAGCAGTTTTCCGAACGCTGCCCAGCCGAGTTGGATCAGACGACTGATCTCTTTCTTGAAGTTGGACCTACCTAGTTGGACTGCTTGTCCTAGATAAATGTATGACTCAACAACTTCAAGAACCGAGCTCCCAACTGATACAGGGGTGGGCTCAACATAGGTATTTAATAAATAATCATTAATAACATAAGTAAGTTTGGTATTATCAATAAAAGATTTATTTTTGTTTAAAAAAAACCTAGACTACTAACAATAAAAACTCAGGAACAAAATCTCAAAACAAATTCAATCGCACTTCAAGGGAAGGCTGATTCAGAGCTTTACCGACGATCTACATCCTGCTAAGTAGCATAGTATGAAGAGGTCCTCAACCATGACCAGTGTTACTAAATACCCATGCGTGAACGCCATAACTCTCGCTGTAGGTCAAGCCCTCGCGTGCCGCCGTGATAAGGTGTGTTTACGATATTATAAGGCACTTATTTATCGCTCACTTACCTTGAATATTGAATTAAAAGGATTTAAAAAGTCTTTTTATTTTATTTAATAGTACGAAACGAACGAGACGCTCTTCTGATAGTAAAAGATTATGCCTGTCCATGACCATTGCAGCGATACCCAGAACCTTTAGTAACAAACCAAAGTCTAGGACATCGCTGCTTTGGCGCTCATTACTTTGAGAATGGATGGTTAATCTCAACATCCCTGTAATTTCGTTATCTGTAGTACCTTTCAAACCGGAACACAGTAAAGTTCACACACTACTGCTTTGCGGCAGAATATATATAGTACAGCGGTGGTACCTACATAGACTGAGGAAATCTACCACCAAATAAATAGTCACTTTATTTAAGTCTGTGCCCACAATGGCGCGGCTTGCAATAGCGGCTAATGGCATTGGGAGCTACGAATTTAAACACTAATCCCGGCTGTTTGTAATGGCATTACGGATCTACTTGGTTGTAGAACTTCTTAGCACAGGTTCATATAGTACGATATATATTTTTTTAAAGCAATGTTACGAACGATCGTCTCTCCTTATGGTAAGAGATAACACCTGTCCTTGAGCGTTGCATCGATACACAGTACTTTGAATGGTAAAAAAAAGTCCAGGGCATCGCTGCTTTAGCGCTTATTACTTTAAGACATTCGATAGTTAGTCTCAACAGCCCTGTAATTTAGCTAGCTGCAACACCCTTCAAACCGGATCACAGTAATGTTTACACACAGTGGGTTTTGTTTAGTTTGTTGTTTGGTTTATTTATTTGTTTCTGTCAACTTAACGAAAACTGTATAAATCTTTTTTTTTTGTTAAAGATAGGCTTGCGTTTGACCGCCATCTCGCCAGATGTTAAGCGAAGATGTCTACGACGGAACACACTTGCCTAGAAGAAAATGATTCGCTCGCATATTCGCATGCAGTTCACTTGAAAGTGTTGTGCACTTATAACTCTGTATTAATAAGAGACGGGTTACCTGATGGTAAGTGGAAATGTATCAGAATGTTTTTGGTGTTACAATACGCAACGGTAACGATCTATCATCATCTAAGCTTAACTCTATATCACGATATTACATTTTAGAATCAACGTATCAAGCAAAATCTTTACCGGGTCGTCGGCTATTGCTGATTCATAACGTTTCACCAACACGGACCTTTTTCTTTCAAAATCCACTTTGATAACAACCTTCCTGAAGAAAAGAAGGTAAAGTGGAGTAATGGCTCCGATAAATCAGCGGACACTCACTGGTCACCGGACAACGTGGTCAAAGTGTACGTCCATAGAGTTTGGCATAGTACGCGCCGGGGACTTGGAGAATAGATGACGCAAAAACAACGAATTCTATGTAACTACTGTATACCAATATACATATAATTGTTAGATATTCTATGTACCTATATGATACTCGATGGAGTGATGATATACATACGTAGTACAGTTGGCGGTGGATGGAAGCGAAAAGCAGAAGATGTGGCTGAGTGGCGTGTTTTGGGAGAGAGCTATGTTCAGTAGTAGACTTCGATAGGCTGATGATGACGATGATATTAAATCAAATCAAATTATTTATTTGGCATTAACATAAAACACGCATTCTAATTAATTAATTAATTGTTCTACAGTTCACGGTGTTATTCGAGGCAATCGATTAAGCTTCGGATTTTCGAACTAAGCTAAGAGTAGCTTGTGCTCCCCGATGCTGACAGAAACAGAATTATATTATTTAGGGATCCTTAAATAACTGTCGGTACACACTGGCAGGTTTTTGGCTACAGTTTTTCAACTTAAGGGTGGTACCAGCTGAATACTACAAAATACCTTACTATCATGCTGTAGTTTCCTCAGGATGTTTCCTTTTACCGGCAGCTCAAGCTTAAAGTTGGGGCTTGTACCCACGCCCTTCGGCGTATGAACCGACCGTGCTAACCATTTAGCAATCATCGCTAGAAAACTTGAATTTAGGACCTAAACCTAAATTTTAGGTACATCTAATCGTCATAATTTCGCTAGCTGTAGTGCCTTTCAAACCGTAACACAGTAATGCTTACACACTACTGCTTGGCGGCAGAATATAACCTCCTGCTAAGGAGATCTCATCAAATCAAACTCAACCGTGCAATTTTACGATCTCGATTCGTCTATTCATACTAGGCATTGTTGGCTATCTGTGGAACCGATTTAACTGCTAGTGCCGATATTGGACTCGAATTATTGGACTTTAGGTCATAAAAATGGTGTTTTAGGTCATAAAATGGCGTTTTACGGACACGGTTAGGGTGGAAGAGGTGCTTGAATTCGTCATATACTTGTAACTTAACGGCTGTTTTGATTTTACACAAGATATTAAAGCGCTATCTTTTATTTTTGTTTGTCTGTGAGTTTTTAATGCCGTTCAAGGTGTTGGAGTGTATGGAAAAGCGTGCATGAAGGCTCATCTGCGACGACTTCATTGTTCAAGTTAATTTTCAAAGCCTAGTCCATCCTCTCAAATTTGCTAGTTTATTGGTTTTTTATCAGATTCATATTATTAGTGTGCTGGGCATATATAGGTGCACGCCAGCTTAAACAATGTCACCTGTTGGATGCTCTGGACTTTGTTTGTTGACTACTCAAAGTTCTGTGTATCGCTGCAATAATCATGGACATGCTTTATCTCTTACCATCAGGAGAGCGTATCGTTCGTCTCATTACTTATTTAAAAAAAAACATACTTCATGATCTATAAATAAATACTTAATACACTTGTCTTTTATCACAAACAATAAAGTTTAAATTAAAAACTTACAATGAATTTAATATTTACCTACTTGAGAACTCGATTTATTTTCAATCTAGTTTTAATCGAGTGTAAGGTATATCTGATAAGAGATCGAATTGCACTGCATTTAATCAACGGCCAGATTCAAAGGTCAAAAGAAATAGGCTGCGTACTGATATACCTACTTAAACAAGACCTAGATATACCAACACATTGATTGAGATGTTGATGCGATTGTCCCGATATTGTAGCGTATTAGGGATGTTCGCTGAATCGCGTGTAGCGTGTACGCAACTGTACGAACACGGTTTACCTTTTTTTAATGGTTGACAGGCTAAGTGTTTGACCACAGCTCACCTGATGTTAAATGACGGCATGTTTGAAGATGGTAAACACACTTAGCTTGGGATGGAACTGGCTCTCAAGTGAGGCTGACAGAACACACCGTTAGGTGCTTGGCGATAGAGGTCCAACTTGAAGATCTTGAGGGAGCAAGTGGTAGATCTTCTTTGCAGGAGGTTGCCTAGGTAGGTACCACAGAAGTATCAATATTCTGTCATCAAACAGAAGTATGTAAACTTTACTATGTTCTGGATTGAAGGGTACTGCAGCTAGCGAAATTACAAAGCTGTTTAGACTAACCATCGAAAGTCTCAAAGTTGTGAACGCCAAAGCAGCGATGCCCTGGACTCTGTTTTTCTGTATGTCGTTAGAATGGTTGTGGACATGCGTTAAGCCTTACTATCAGGAGAGCGTCTAGTTCGTCTCATTACATTTACATAAAAAAGACTGTTTTAATATATAAATCCCAAGTCAATATTTCAGTCAAACATACGGTCTCCCAAGTAGATAAAAAAAAAATGGCTGCCAAAACTTAATAGTAATCATCATCTACAGTCTTCTTTATCCCACTGCTGGATATAGACCTCTCTCACAGTAATACATACGTACTTTTTTAACGGCAAAAAATCTGTTGCTGCTATAATAGCAACCCAGACGACCTATATAAGACAAATAAATCATCCTAGACAAAGTTCCCACCTATAAAAATAAGATTTCATAACCAATCTCTTTCAGCAAGATTCTGTCAAGACAGCGGCGAAAGCAATTAATTCTCAAAGGGCACTTCTTTTATCTTTATTCGGGAAAGGAGACGACAATAAAAACCAATTAGGTTTAAGTAATACGATGGCCGTGGCTGGTAGATAAAAATTCTTTTGAGGGGTCAAGAAGCGCCTCTGATTTGGTTATGGGTTCTGTTTTGCTTTATTGTGAGAGTGAATTACAACTAGGTTTTAACCTGCTAGAGCAGTGGTACCCAAACTTTTTTTTTCATAGACCACTTTCAAAATTTTGCTGGTTCCGGTGGACCCCCTGCAGCAAATTAGCAACTTCAGTTTTGTTACGAATAACCGCAAATCTCCCCGTTCTATGATATTCAATCTGCTCCTTTTTGTTTGTTAAAAGTTTTGTAACACTGTTCATTTGTACGTTGTACTGAATATGGAATATGCAAGTTTTTACAAGTAACAGTCGCTGAGCTTCTTAAAATATTATCTACCTACATTGATAGGTGTAGTCAAGCCAACATTTTAGTTCTTCACTATCGAAGTCAGATACATTTTCGTGGACCCCGAATACGAATACGCGTTTGAGTCTCCCGTGGACCAACCTGGACCACTTTGGGAATCAATGTGCTAGAGCTTTGACTTCGCATATTACATCTTTCAAATTTCACAGTTTTGTTCGTAGTAAAAGTTGTTCATAAATAGTGTTATTGCTTCTTTCGGATTAGGGTATCTGAAGCTTACAACCCAATGCATTTGCCAGAGTGTTGCTAGTGGGTTTATGCATTTGAATTGGCTAAACATTTTCATTAGTCTTTAACGATGCATTTGTTTTTAGTTTGTATTATTATGGTTATTTAAAAAGTACCTTTTAGCTTTTAGGCATTGAAATTATCGTAAAAATGTTTTAAAACTATCAAGGTATAGGACTTAGGTACTATAATATTACGCTACCCGTGGTTTTACTCGCTAACCTATACATGATTTTCCTAGGTAAGGGTGCTTCATCTTAGACTACATCATACTTAACGTCAGGCAGGGCGTGGTCAAACGCAAACCTATCGTAAATAAAAAAGGGCGATATTTTTTCGGAGATAAAAAGTTCGCGATTCTTTGAGCCTTCGTTTATCATAATGTAACTATCCAAGCCAAAAATCACGTTGATTCGTGATGTTATTATAAATCGAAACATTTTTTTTTAAGTTAAAGGGTCTTTCTTTCATTAGCAGGAGGTCGTCTAGGTAGGTACCATCGCAATACTAGATATTCTGCCGCCAAGCAGTAGTGTGTAAACATTACTATATTCCGGTTTGAAGGGGAATTACAGGCCAGTCGAGACTAACCATCGAAATTCTCAGAGTAATGAGCGCCAAAGCAGCGACTTGCACTTTGTTTAGCTACTTAATTTCTGTGTATTCCTGCAATGGTCATGGACAGGCAATGTCTCTTACCAACAGGAGAGCGCCTCGTGCGTCTCATTACTTTTACATAAAACAAACCTAAACTTAAATTATTCCATTATATTTATCGGTATAATATATATCGGTACCCAAAAAAATTTACGAAGTTTGACAAACACGTTTGAAATTATGATTAGTCTATTAGAAATGTATGGTCACGATAATAAAAGGAAGATCCATTTTCTTTCCCTAAACGAATTCAAAAAAAAAAACTTTCGCAAAAACGTAGAACGCGAGGAAACCGGTCCGAATAATAAAGGAGATAATTTAATAAGATGACAAACAGAAATTATGGATTAAAGGGATAAATCACGGATGAAAGGGGAGAATGGGGTAGAGCTGCCTGCATTAAGGATTTTCAGGTGTGCGTCATTTAATAACGGAAGTCCTTGTCAGGTATGGGATTAACATACAGACTGTCTTTTTGTTATTTTTATCGGTAGGCGAGGCGTTTGACCACAGCGTATTTAGGTTAGGTTAGATTGTTTATATCGCTTTTTAATGTAGAAACTACATTTTGATGTAGAGAATAACGGAATAGAAAGTCCATTATTTGTTAAATACGTAAAAATAAAATAGGTAAAGATTTGGTGGTACCACCGCAGTACCAAGTATTCTGCCACCAAACAGAAGTGTGTGTCAGTTTAAAGGGTACTGCAACTAGCAAAATTACAAAGGTTAGACTAACTACTGAATGTGTCAAAGTAATGGGCGCCAAAGCAGCGATGCCATAGACTTTTTTTGCCATTCAAAGTTTTGTGTATCGCTGCAATGGCCAGGGACATGTTTTAACTCTTATCACCAGGAGAGCGTCTTGTTCTCATCTAATACCTTTAAACGAGCAATTCTTGTATATATGTACATATATACAAGAATCTCGGAAAAGGCTTCAACGATTTTCATGAAATTTAGTATGCAGGGGGTTTCGGGGGCGATAAATCGATCTAGCTAGGTTTCATTTTTAGAAAACGTCGTTTTATCCGTGTTTTCAGCCGAGCAAAGCTTGGTCATCCAGGTACTAAATAATTAAGTAACTAAATTAATTAGTATTATCTACCATTAAAAACATTATAGTTTACTATCATACAAAAATGTACCAAAAATTATTCTAGTAAATTGGAGAACAATAAGCTTCTATTTATTGTCTAGTCGAAATACATAAAAAGCAATTTACTAAAAAAAGCGTTATCAGTCAAGCGATAAAAATGGGTATTTCATTATTGTGACAATGATTGACAGCGAAATCCGAATATTATATGGAAAATGAATGACAAAGTAAATGTACAATAATGTATGTTCTAGCCACCCAATATTTGAAATTACTGAATATCAAGATTTCTTGGAATGTCTGAAAACCTTTGCGGCATGGACCAAAACGTCATTTGAAAAACAAACGAATCTAACTAGTTAAATCTGCTTGAAGAATGATGATATTTTTTTTTTAATTGTTTGCTGTCTAGCTTTTTTACCACAATTTACCTGATGTTAAGTGACGGTGTGGTCGGAGATGGTAAACTGGAACTGCACACCTAGCCTGGAATGGAACTGGCTCTCAAGTGAGGCTGCCGGAACACACTATTAGATGCTTGGCGGCAGATTTTCAACTTGAGGGTGGTAGCTAGCCAGCCGAGTACTAGAAAGTACCCTACCACCACGCTATGGTTTCCTCACGATGTTTTCCATCACCGGCAGCTCAAGCTCATTGTTGGGGTTTGAACCCACACCCTTCGGCATGCGAACCTAACGCGCTAACAGCTATCATCGCTACTAAATTCAATATAATTATATTCAATATAATTAAACGTAAGTAATACCACATTAAACAATAAAGGTATGCGTTATTACGTGTCAAAAAGAGCCTTAACCCTTCAAGTCCTTAAGTCTGCTGTATGGCTTCCCGTCCTTGTAAATGGACCCGCCACACGCAGGCCGATACCATTCAATGGTAAGAAATTTCGTCTCTTATTGCCAGCCCTAGACGCCACGACACACAACGACTCAAGATTCGGTAAGCACAGCTTGGAAATCGGATTTACGTAGGTACAAGCCGTATTTAGGCGCAGCACGGATTTCCGTACAGCTTGTCATTTGCATTTCGGAGATATGCAAATGCATAACTCTAGCTGTTGATTTAGATTGCTCTCACAAGCAATTTGAGGCTGTAACTGTTGAGAATAGTTATCGTCAAAATATATTTATCGTATATTTTTTTACACCTTATAGGTTAGATGTTTGACCACATTCCACCTGATGTTAAGTAATAGTGTGGTCGAAGCTAGTAAAGGACACCTATCCTGGAATGAAACTGGCTCTCAAGTGAGACTGCCAGCACAAACTGCAACACACGTTGACAGCCCTGTTGGCTTAGTGGTAGTATATCTGACTTAAGGGCTGTAAGGCGTAGGTTCGGTTCCCGCCCAGGACAATTTTATGTTATAAGCAAATGTTTGTTCTGATTCTGGGTTTTCTGTATGTACTTTAAGTATGTATTTACAAAAGTATTTATGTATACCTTACCACTATGCTATGGCTTCCTCAGGATGTTATACTTCACGGGTAGCTCAAGCTCATTGTTGCGGTTCGATTCCACGTTTTTCGGTGTGTGAACCGACCGAGCTAACCAAACGCAAACAAATGTTATTTTTCAGCTAATATATCTAAAAAAAAAACCGACCAAGTGCGAGTCGGACTCGCGCACGAAGGGTTCCGTTCCATTATCAACAAAAAGGACAAAAAAATCGGGTTTGTTGTATGGGAATTTAAATATTTATTTTATTTTGTTTTTAGTATTTGTTGTTATAGCGGCAACAGAAATACATAATTTGTGAAAATTTCAACTGTCCAGCTATCGCGGTTCTTGAGATACAGCCTGGTGACAGACAGACGGACGGACAGTCAGACGGACGGACAGACAGACAGCGAAGTCTTAGTAATAGGGTCCCGTTTTTACCCTTTGGGTACGGAACCCTAAAAAGGCATTACCTAAAAATATATTAAAAGTATCAAGTGAATTTCTATCTGTCGAGTTTTTAGCTTGTTAATATACAGAGAAAAGGTTTGAATAATATTATATGTTTTAGTTTTACATCGGTCCTAATTATTTCACTTTACAATATCTTACTGAATAGAGATACAAAATCTGCCGTCTGTTCTTAATCAGTAGCGTGTTTTCGTTTCTTGGTTGCCTAAAGAGATCGCTATTAGCTATAAGGCCGCCACTTGTGGCACTAACTCACAATATTCTTTTGTTTTCTGTCACTTTTTTTTATAGAATAAAGAGTTTCAATCTATCTATCTGATATCATAGAAAAATCATGTTGAATTGCGCAACCTCCTCTTAATAGAATTCATCCTGATGAAAAGGTTTCAACAACTTTTTCAGTTCGTAAAAAAATACACAAAGTAACTTAAAAAAAACCAGCCATAATGAAAACCCGAAGTTATACATAAACATAATGTTAATGTTAACACTCCGTTACCCTAAACGTAACGAGCACGACATGCTCACATTTCACCTCATTAGAAGCAACTGTTTACCGCGATTACTCTGTGCAGCGACCTATTTAGGTCAAAGCTACAACTCGAGGATAACGTACGTGGTATAATTTTAAATTGAAAAGAACTTCTGCTCTTCTATTACACACTTTATATATCTATATCTTTAAACGAGCAATTCTTGTATATATATATATATACTATATACCTACTCGTATATATATATTCTGAATTTCGGAAACGGCTCCAATGATTTTTATGAAATTTAGTATGCAGGAGGTTTCGGGGGCGATAAATCGATCTAGCTAGGTTTAATTTTTAGAAAACGTCGTTTTATCCGTGTTTTCAGGCAATGAAAAACCGAGCAAAGCTCGGTCAACCAGGTACTTTATTTAATACTAGCTGTGCCCAGCGGTTTCACCCGTCATCGACTTCTAAGAATCGTATCGTGATGTTCAATAGACTATAACGTTCTTCGAGAAATTAGCTAACTACTGCAAAAATAAATGTTCAAATCAGAATGTTTTTTTTTTCGAATTTCGGGATAAATGTAAACCTACTTCATGGTGAAATTACATTATGCCAAGTATCATTCAGATCCCTTTATTAGTTTCAGCGTGATGTTCTTTCAAGATGATGTTTGGCTTGATGTTTTGCCGTGGTGGTGCCGGCGTAAGAATAGTTCCCCACCCTCTCTACCCGTAGTTGCCGTAAGAGTCGGCTAAGGGATGTAATCCGGAAGATGGGCAGCAGCGTCTTCCTTGAACAATCATATCTATATCATACCTATTTGCGCTCGCCAACCCACCTGCCAAGCGGGGCGAGTATTGGCAAAACCCCCCCAGGAGGAGGCCTGTGTCCAGCAGTGGACGTCCTATGGCTGATGATGTGTGTTCTTTCAAGATACAGACAGACAGACAAAAATTACTTAAATTACATTTTTTGCTTCAATATTGCTAAAAACACTCCGACAACAACTTCCCAATAAAATTTCAAAATGTCTTCAATGTACATAATTTGACCTCCACCAGTTTTATCATATGTATTGACTTACATAAATATTGGACGAAGACTTTCTTGTCATTGATATCTTAATCCTTATTAATCACACTTACTAACGGCCCACCCTGGCCTTGCACGAGTGCGCTATAGAAAAAGCAAAAAACAATATTATGTGGTAACTTTAGAAGATTCTAAAAAATCTAAAAAATATATTCTGAACATCTGAATAATCTGATCTTTCAAAAAAATAGAGTAAGCAAAGTAAGGTAGTATGCTCGTAATAATATAATTGGTTTGTAGTAGGTACGAACCGGTCCCGGGCGCAGGTCGCGTCCTGCCCCCACGTCCAACTTTACGGCGGTGATAAATCTATCTGTTAACTAATGACACTCGCAATTTGCACGGACGAGGAACTTGCTGGAAACATTATTGGAATATTTTTCAATTTTAGTCGCTGTTTACACAAATTTAGATACAAATACCTAAAGTCGTAAGCGAAAGTGAGCTTACCATGTGAGTTACCATCAGGTGAACTTTATGCTTGTTTGTCGCTCGTTTTAGAAAACAGCGGCTTACGTGCGTGCAAACTTTTTTTATAGGAAATTATTAGTCAGCTTTATTGGGCCTAAAGTTAAGCAAAGCTTGTAGTATGACGACTAGATAACTGATAGAATATATTTTTTTTGTAAATTCATACTTATTATACATACTGAACGCCCAGACACGGAACAAACCTTTATCGTTGCATAAATTTTTGTTCTGGTGGCAATCGAACCCACGTTTCTTGAAGCAGATATTCTACCAAATGAGTCAACAGGCAGTTTTTATTGTATTGATGTTAAAATACCCAAAGCTTTCTGGGTCATCTGCCCCTCCACGCCCGTACCTAACTACGCCCTTTTTTGATGCTATTGTGTTTGAATTTTAAGTCCATACCAAATGAAATAACCAGGACTTTTTTTTCTTATTACAACACCGCCAACCTTGGAGTTTTCCCCTGATAACAATATCGGGTAACCGACCAAGTCTCCTTTCATCTTCGACAAGCGCCTCTAGCTGCGAGACTCAAAGAGAATACCTTCTACGAGGCTTGGAATTTGAAAGGGAACTATTTTTATAGTCTAGGCGGTTCAAATAGATTTTCAAAGTGAGACGTACCTGGGTCTGACTTGGTCTGACTACCTGTGAAACGAATTCAATAAATACAGCTCTTTCATCTTATCTATTCGAAGAACTACGATTGATTCTAATGTGCGCCTAAAACACTTTAGTATTTTCTCCGAGAGGATTGTTATATTTTTAAATAAAGTGCTGCTATTATATAATACTGGCAGACCCGGCCACACGTTGCTGTGGCCAAATTGAACACACGCGTGTAACGTGAAACAAATTGTAGCGCATATGAAACGTTTAAACTTTTAACATAGCGCCATCTATTGGATACTTACTCAATCCAGTTAATAAATAACCTTACACTGCCATCTATTAGAATTTTTTGGAACTCACAGATAATTAGACCTCTTTGTCGTATATTAAACAAATAAATGGCAATAAAAAAATATTGCGATTGTAAATTGAGATATAAACTATCCTATCTCTCAAGTTAGATCAAACTGCACACAGTGTGCAAGATTTGGTTAATATCGGTTCAGTAGTTGAGGAGTTCATCGCGGACAAACAACGTGACCGAAATTTTTATATAAGTATAAAGATATATAAATGTATGCTTGACAAGCCAGGTTTTTGACCACAGCTCATCTGATGTTAAGTGACGGTGTGGTCGAAGATGGTAAAGCACACTTAGCTTGGAATGGAAAAATAATACTAAAATAAAAAAGTAATCAAACCGTGTACTAAAATCATATAACATAGCTCGTGTAAGTGACAAACAATGTGTTGAAATCTGAAGGTCACTGTCGACAGTTAAAACGTCATAAAGCATTATTAAACTCACTACGCCCAGCTCATAAAACCCCCTCTAACAAGAGCGTACTTTACAGCTGTACAGCTACACGGCTATAATACGAAACTAGTTGAGTGTTGCTTCGTGTGACCCGCAGTTGTTCAGGGATCATATAGATTATAGATGTTTGAAATGTTATCGTCACTGTCAAGCATAGGCCTTACTTTTTTAATGTAAAAGTAATGAGACGAACAAGAATCTCAAATTCCAACAATGAACTCGAGCTGGCGGTCAAGGAACACGTGGTGAGGAAACCATAGCGTGGTGGTAGAGTATTTTTTAGTACTCGGTTGGCTAGCTATCACCCTCAAGTTGAAAAACTGCCGCCAAGCATCTAACCATGTATTCTGGTAGCCACACTTGAGAGCCAGTTTTATTTCAGGCTAAGTGTTCATTACCAATTTCGACCACACTGTTAGTTAACATCAGGTGAGCTGTGGTCAAACTGGTTATCCATAAAAAAAATGGTGAGAGATAATGCACACAGTCCATGACCATTGCGGCAGTATACCGAATTTTGAACATCTCAACAGCCCTGTAATTTCGCTAGCTACAGTACCCTTCAAACCGGAACACAGTAATGTTTACTGTGTGGTGTGAACATGGGATAATCTATCTTTAAAGGTCGACCCAGCAGTTTGTCGGAGACTGATGTGGTTTGAAAATGAAAGTATAATTTCTCGAGTTTTCAACTGACATAAATTAGAATTCGTTGACATTAGAATGGCTAGGGAATATTTAGCTTATCCAAGTTTATGAAACGAGTTAATTTTAGCTTTACAACGTGGACGTGGTCAAAATATTAGCATTACGTTGTATACACCAGCGGGCCTTTGAGTGGCTGAACGACCAGAGTCGGATTTGACGTGTAAGTAAAAATGATTATTCAGAAAACAGCTAATTCGATATTGCAGATTTTTGTTGTAAATGTAATTATATAAACATAATTTGTGGTATATAAGATTAAGATATAAAATTCTTTTGTTTTCTGCACTTTTTATTTTATTTTTGGTGTGCACAATACATAATTTTTATCTATCAATAGAACAAAAGTTTACTTTGCTGGTAAGAGATAGCGCCTGTCAATGACTGTAGTGGTTCCCAACATTTTGAGTATTTTTTTTTCTTATTACAAAGGAAGCTTGCGTTTGACTACCATCTCATGTACCACGCTTACCTAGAGGAAACTGATTCACTTACGACGTGAAGGCATCCAGATTGTATTTATCGGAAAATACCCACAAACAAAGTACAACAAACAAAATATAATTATCTCTATATCAAAATATAGACTCTCTGCCGGAGTCTGTGTTCCCTATTAGGTACAATATGGGTGTCTTCAAATTTAAAGTAAATAGGTTTGTTCTAGGTAAGCGTACTCCATCTTAGACCGCACTACTGCTTAACATCGGACAGAGTTTGGTGAAACGCGAACCTAGTTTGAAATAAAAAAAAAAACTATTTAGCTTTATTGTTTGGTCTATAGGGATTGCCCCTTAGTCCGGCTCTGGAAAGGACGCCAAGTTGTGTTTACTTTTAAATTACTAATTGAGGTCCACACGTTTCGGGTTTCTTTGGGGGTTGAATTTTAAAGTGGTGTAAATTCATGTTCTTTAACGAATGCTGGTACTGGAATATTAACGCCATAATAATTCTAGCTTAAGGTTTAGTTTTAAAAATGAAGTTAGACACGAATGCTTAATCTCGAAAGTCGGCTAAATAGCTGCATACTTAGTTTGTAACCAAAATTTCTAGATTTTATACTTGTGTCAAATTGAGTAGACATTTTTTACTTCGTCACAGTTAAGGGTTAGTAACTAGAAACTACACACAGAAAAACTTTACAGGAATCTTCGTACCCGAGTTCCAAGACACAAGTTTCGTGCTTAATCTCGAACTGTCTACATTACTAAAGTATAACCACTTCTAAATCCTAATAGTTGTGTGTAACTAAAACTCCATTAGTGCTTCTGTGTCTGCATGAAATAGTAGATAGAAATTTTCCACACGAGAAATAAATATAAAGAATGTACAGAAAACCCTATGAGCGAAGGCCACAAGTGATGGCCTTATCGTTAAAAGCGATTATTGATTATTTATTAATCGAATAGATGGAAGATACACAACACATACACATAAAAATATAAAACACTAATCAATTATATATAAAAAAAAACTAATTTTGAAAATACATACAAAAAGAATATTTAATTTATTATTACTACATATTATAAAACAAAGTTGTCCGCCGCGTCTGTCTGTACGTCTGGGAGCTTTCATCGAAAACGCTGAGAGATAACAAAACAATGCATGGCGGGATATTCCTCTTTTATAGACTACTAAAAATCAGTGATGGCATATATCTACCTTTTAAAGATATAACCTACTCTTTCTTCTTAAACAAAAATTGTCGCGTATAATGTGTTAATTGGAAAACTATTCAGATGGAAAAAGTTAGTAACTTCAGTATCTACATTGCACCCGTGCGAAGCTAGGGCGGGTCGCTAGTAACATAATAATATTATGTTATGGCCTATGTTTACGTATTTTTGTTGATAAAATTATCTTTTTACATATATAAATATAGAATAATGACAGAGAAACAGATTGATAGCGAAAGCGAGTGACAGTTTTACGTAATAACTCCGCCGAGCTATAGAGGCACAATGACAAGCTGAACAACAAGTTTACCAGTTATCCACTGTTATCCGCTCCTTCCTTCCCTTTTATCGGCTGCCAGCGCAATACACTGCCTAGTTTTTAAATCCCTTTTGTGAGCACAAAGAATGCTTTAATGGAGGTTTTGTGTAGAGATAGATTATACTTCTAACTGAATGCGGCAAGCGCAGGACGCGTGGACGAGCCATCTTTATGATTTATGTAGGATTAGAAGGTAACAAATAATTGCGTGTTGAAATTTTGAGTTTGTTTTCAATTAGTTTTTTGCTTGGAACAGTTACTGTGTCAGCTATTATTGTATTGTTGCTGTTTTTTCTCTATTTTTGACAGGCTAGGTGTTTGACTTAGCCTGTCAAAAAGCCTGCCTTTGAGATGGTAAACACGCTAAAGATTAGAATGCAACTGGAGGCTGCCGGAACACACTGTTAGGCGGCAGACTTTCGTAGTGGTGATAGCTTGGTGGTTATCGCAGTCGGTTCGCACGCCGATGAGTGTAGGTGCAAATCCCAACAATGAGTTTGAGCTGCTGGTGAAGGAAAACATCGTGAGGAAACCATAAAATGATGTTACTTTATAGTAATCGTATGGCTAGCTACCATCCTCAAGTAAAAAACCTGCCGCCAAGCATCCAACGGTGTATTCCGGCAGCTTCACTTAAAAGTTCCATTCCATTCCATTGGTAGATATGTTTACCATCTTCGACCACACCGTCACTTAACATCAGGTGAGCTGTGGTCAACCACCTAACTCGTCAACATAAACGTAAAAAAAGACTTTCAACTTGAGGGTGGTACCTAGCCAGTCGAGAACCATACCATCATTTTATGATTTCCTTACGATGTATTCCTTCACCAACAGCTCAAGCTCATTGTTGGGATTTGAACCCACGCCCTTCCTCTTGTGAACCAAACGTGCTATCATCGCTATAAAATCTAGATATATATGGTTATTATCTAACTATTTATATATAAACTATTTATATAACATAACTTTAAAAAAATTTTGAAAGTAAATTTAACTTCTAAGTCAATTTTTAGACACAAAATACTTCACGAAGAACGCAAGAGTCCTGCAATCAGGAAATTTCTTTGTTTCGCTTCCATTGCGAGTAGACCTAAGTCTGCTTTCGAAGATTTATCTTTTGCCCCTATATTCCAAGAAGTCGTCTGTATGCGCATCTGATATATCAGACCGCTCAACTTTGCATCCCAAATATCCAGTATTCCGGAATAATACAGAGAAAAAGCGGGAAAAGCGCTTTTCGAAAGCAGAAACTTTTCTGAATAGGTTATCTAAGCGATGTTCTAGCTATGTGTCTGGGTCGTTATATTTCTAAGAAAGCTTTAACTGTCCTGAATATATTGCTGTACCTTGGACAAAAACAATAATACAACAAGAAGAATAGAGATTTTGTACAAACAAAAATAATGACTTTTCATATAACTTTTTGTAGCGATGATAGGTCAGTGCTGCGCTGTCAGTTCACACGCCGAAGGGCGTGGGTTCAAATCCTAACAATAAGCTTGTGTTGCTGGTGAAGGAAAACATTGCAAAGAAATCATAGGATAGTGGTAAGGTATTTTCGGCTGGCTAGTTAAGTCGAAAATTCGCAGCCAAGCACCTAACGGTGTGTTTTGGGAGCCTTACTTGAGAGCCAGTTTCATTCCAGGCTAGGCGTGCTTTACCATATTCGATTAACATCTGGTGTGCTGTGGTCAAACACTTAACCTTTCAATGAAAAAAAGTTGTTTTTTAAATAATTGATTGATTCAGGCGTTACTTTGCGGAAGTCCGTGGCGATACTTGTGGTTTTTGTTTTTATTTTAATTAGTGTTTTGTTTAAGCTTTTAAGTTTATGTCAAATTTAGTTTAAGATATTAAGTAAAGTTACGGTTAATGGCTGCGCCACATACTCATATATACAACGCTATACATACATTTCACTCACCTATTCTTTTTATATAAGTATTTTTAATTACCCTCTTATTTTCTATAAAAAACACACTTTCCTACCCTCACCTTCCTCACAATACCTGCCAAACAAGTCAGTCGTGAATTGGCGGTTATAACGTACGCAATACACTTCCTTTAACTCGTCATCAATATATAAAACAAAACTCTAAATTCTAACCGCGAGTGTGATACAACCAAAGAATAGTGTCTAAATTGTGTGGTGAGCAATATTTAGTGTGAAACTAAAAACGCACTACTTGTGAAGGAACCGGGACGTTCCGACCAGCACCAGCTATCGAAGAAAACTACAACAGGTATTTCCCGGCCTCTCCAGTTAAGTTTTTTTATGTTAATGTCAAGTTTTTTTTTAAAAACTATTTTTACTTGTTTTTTTTACTGTCTATGTTTTTTGAATTATTGTCAAGTTTCTTTAAATAATTTTCAAGGGGTTTAAATTTTTAACATTTATTTCTAACAATTCTACTAGTGTTAGTAATAATTTCGAATGCTCTTAAATTGTGGTTGTTGAATATACGATACATTCCCGTCAAAAAATGCCATAAAACCAATAATTTACTAAGAAAATCGCGGGTCGTAGATAGTTTAGTAACACTAACGCATAATAAATTAACTCGGATTGTCCTACAACAACCACTACATCTACTTTTCTCAAGGAAATCATATTCCATCAACTTGATGAAAAAACAAACAGCTCTCTAGAACGCGAACTTTACGAGAAAACCAGGAGAGAACTATAAAAGTGCTGTTCAGCAATTTAATTTAACTACCGTGGGTAAAAACAATCACCGTTATGACATCCCAGCGAAGTAAACACAGGCCGTAAGCACCCATTTATTGCGGTTGTTCCTTGGGTACCAAACATTTATAATCTGCGTTTTTAATCCCTGCCCTGTTCGATTTTTTGGTAGTGTCTCCGCTTCAAGAGCTGTAGGGCGTTGGTTCGCTTCCCATTCAGGACAAACATTTCTATGACGAGTATAAATGCTTTTCTGTGTGTTCTGTTCTGTATTTTTTTTTTACTTAAATTAGGTTTTTTACCACATTTGCCTGATGTTAAGCAGTAGTGCGGATGGAGCTAAGATGGAGCACGCTTACCTAGAAGAAACCTTTTTACTCTAGATTTGAAGACACCCTTATTGTACCCAACTGAGAATACAGACTCCGGCAGAGAGTCCACAACCTCATCATCATCATCATCACCTCAGCCGTAGGACGTCCACTGCTGAACATAGGCCTCCCCCATTGACTTCCATAAAGACCGGTTGGAAGCGGCTCGCAACCACAACCTTGCTGTGCAAATAAAAAATCTTGAATCTTTACGCTGTGTGCGTACATGGGGAATATCCACCATGTATATAATATGTATTATATATAAGTAAGCATTTACAAAAAAAATTGACCTCCTTGAAAACCATTCTGAAATATTAAGAAGAAATAAAAACCTACATTCGCTTCGCCTATATGCTATGCTCTAATCATAAAATAATCTTAAATAATTGGTCTAGAAATAACGCTTTCTTATAAACGGATAATGAATGAATCATTGTTCATGTAACTTAAAATGTTATTTTTAAGAAAAAAAGTAAAATAATCTCAAAAACGCACTAGGTATTTTTAAAAAGTAAAAGTAACGGATGAATTTCTCTCTATTGTGTTTTTAGCTTGTCAATGGACAGAAAAAACGTTTGAAAAATAATATGTTTTAGTTTTACATCGATTCTAACTATGGTTCATTTACAATATTATAGCTAGAATCATATTTAATCGCACAAGCTCCCTTAATCCTTATCCCTTAATGTTAAACCTTGATGATGAAAGTTAGCTTTGTAAGTTGCGTTTATTCATACACACTTGAGGAGTAAAAAAATCGGCAATCAAATCATACAATTTATAACATTCCCCTACCATCCCGTGTCCTGTCTGATCCAATAAGTTCCAGAACATTCTACCTACATCTAGATTCCATTATTCAGGCTCAAGAATGCCGTGTCAGTATGAACGCAAATTAAGTTTGTGTTAGTCGCTTAGCAGCCAACGGATCGCGAGTAGGAATTAACTCATTCTTGCATCTTGAATATACGAGTACATTTTAGTTATAGATTAGGAAAAAAGAACACAGAAAATAAGTAAAGATTCTTGCTTGTTTTTTTTATGACTGTCAGGCTAGATGTTTGACCACAACTCACCTGATGTTAAGTGACGGAGTGGTCGAAGATAGTAAAGCACACCTAGCCTGGAATAGAACTGGCTCGCAAGTGAGGCTGCCGGAATACACCGTTAGATGCTTGGCGGCAGATTTTCAACTTGAGGGTAGCTAGGCAGCCGAGTGCTAGAAAGTACCCAGGACCACGCTATGGTTTCCTCTCGATGTTTTCCTTTACCGGCAGCTCAAGCTCATTGTTGGGGTTTGAACCCACGCCTTTCGGCATGCGAACCGACCGCGCTAACCACTGAGCTATCATCGCTATAAATCGTATAAAATAGTTACCACTGCACTACCAGATATTCTGCCGCCATGTAGTAGTGTATCAACATGTCTGTGTTCTGGTTTGAAGGGTACTGCAGCTAGCAAAATTACGGAGCTGTCGAGACTAACCATCAAAAGTCTCAAAGGAAGAAGTAAGCTGTAATTAAGTAGTAGAATGCGCCAATGTAATGATGCCCTGGACTTTTTTTTATTACTCCAAGTACTGTGTATCTCTGTAATAGTCGTGGATATGGGTTATCTCTTACCATCAGAAGAGTGCCTCGTTCGACTCTTTTATGCAAAACAAAAGTAGACAAAAATGCGGTGTAGTTTGTGTTTCAATTAATCTTTAATCTTCTTCGAAGGATCAAAGAACTAAACCTTAGCGGATCCAAACTGTTGTAGTTACGCGAAATTGTGATATTAACAATTAATTTAACGGAAAATAATTAATTGCATTTTCGCGAAAAAGTATGCTTTGCTAAATATGCATTACTTTAGACAAAAAATCTTTACGAGAAGGTTTGAAGTCGTCGTATTTTAAAAACAACGGTCTCCTCAGAATTGTCGTCAAGAACCCTGCAAAAATATTAATTTTGCCGAATCTTTTTATTGCGAAACCATTTTCACTGCCCTATAGCTCTTAATATAACAGTACCTGGTTTTCCGAGCATTGCTCGGCTGAAAACATGAATAAAACGACGTTTTCTGAAAATGAAACCTAGCTAGATCGATTTTTCGCCCCCGAAACCCCCTTGATACAAAATTTCATGAAAATCGTTGGAGCCGTTTCCGAGATTCAGAATATATATATATATATATATATACACACACAAGAATTGCTCGTTTAAAGATATAGATTTTTAATATGTATATAATGGTATTTCGCTATTTTTACAACAGTGCCCATACTGTGGCATCTTTTGCGATACGTAAGCTGACATTATGAAATGTCTCGTGAAATTCTATGAGCAGCGTTCTGTTTGATGATCGCATTGATCACCGGATCGGTAATTAATGTGATCATTAAACTACACTTGGCGTACTAGTTAATGGTTAATCTGCTTTTCATGTTGTTTTTGTTTGTGTTATATTTCATTTATATTTGTTTCTAAATAAGAGATATATAATAAGAGATATATATATATATATATATCTCTCTCTCTACTATGGAAGTCAGATAACTGATATAATAGTTCATAATTTTTCTTTTGATGACTTATAATAAAATTAGTTTTATGATAGTTTTAATATATAACTCTTGTATCTTAACATTTATCATAATAAATTATTAATAAATCATTAAAATTTAATTAAAATAATACATACAGAACACCCAGACACAACAAACATTTTGTTTATACCACAAAATTCTTGTCTTGAGTGGGAATCGAACCTACGCCCTACGGTTCTTGAAGCGGACATACTACCAATGAGCCAACAGGGCAGTCCATTCTTAAGTTTTGACTAATTATTATTATTATTTTATATGACTAACATTGCAAATTTAAAAATTGATAATAAATATAAGTGGTTGCTATGTATGTCGTTCTTATTACTACTTATTACTAATAAATCATAAATCATAGTTCTGGGACGGAAACATTTCCAACGCACAAATGATTTTATATAGTAGAGTGTAGCTACAAACTAGCAAAAAGCTAAACTTTGTGAAAGCTCGCATAGTTTTTCTAACGGGTAATAATTTTTTAAATTATTATAAAACCTCCAAGTTGGGAACACTGATTACGCCTGATTCTAGTGGTGTCATCTAGTATTAAGTAGACTACGATGTATTTAAGTATTGAGTTTAGTTCTGTTGCAGCGATGTTAACTCTTTGGTTTCCTAACAGATGGCGTTAGTAGTACGATAACATTCTGTCCAATGAATACAAAATTGTTATTGTTCATTTGTTTTAATGGTTATAAAATTATGTATTTTTTTTGGCAGTTAACACGTCTAGATATGAAGTTAAATTACTATGTTAAAGCACACATCTATAGGCGTGTTAGTTTTTCAGTAAAGTGTACCACAAAAATTCTCAGGTTGTGGAAAACCTAGAATACGTAATACATGTGTACCTAGTTTCATAGACAAACAAAATTCATTCATTCATTCATTCAATAGTGTTAAACAGGCGGGCTACGTAAAGGAAAGTGATCATCACCGTCTATGAACATCTATTTCATCACAAGAGTTACGTTAGGTCAAGTCTATTCCCGTCTAAATGCCAATGTTTGATTCACAACAAAGTAAAACCCAACTGCAGCGAAATTTTAAATTCAACGTAACCCTCAAATGAAATCATATTTAAATTCACATTTTATGGCGAGACGGTAAAACACGCTAGAAAGCCATCATAGCTTCTATATTACAAATCGTTTATGAAACGCAAATTACAGGGACAAAGAAAGCTTTTATCCAAGATAAAATCTTATAAAGATCTGTGCGATTAAACATGATTTTTGCAATGATATTGTATATGAACTATAATCAGGATAAATAAATAATAAATATCGTAGGACTTTTCACAAAACGCCATCTAGTGCCAAACTAAGTAAAGCTTCTACTATGTATTCACTGCCCTGTTAGCTCATTTGGTAAAGTTCTGCACCGAGAGAAGAGCGTGAGTTCGATTCCCACTCAGGACTAGCATTTGTGTGACCAACATTTTTTTTTATGGCTGACAGGCTTGGTGTTTGACCACAACTCACCTGATGTTACGTGACGGTGTGGTCGAAGATAGTAATGCACATCTAGCCTGGGATGGAACTGGCTCTCAAGCGAGGCTACCGGGCTACACCGTTAGTTGCTTGGCGGCAGATTTTCAACTTGGTGGTAGCTAACCAGCCGAGTAGGTACTAGAAGGTACCCTACCACCTCGCTATGGTTTCCTCACGATGTTTTCCTTTACCGGCAGCTCAAGCTCATTGTTGGGGTTTGAACCCAAGCCCTTCGGCATGCGAACCGACCGCGCTAACCACTGAGCTATCATCGCATCATTGATGTTTCTTCTGTGTCTGTGTGTTCTGTATGTATTTACAAAAAAAGCGTTTAAGTATTCCGTCAGCTGTCTGATTCCCACAGTACACTTTGCTTAGCGGGCTAGATAGCGAATGTGAAATGTCCTCCATTTTTTGTATTTTGGGAACCAGATATCTAATATAATACTTTACTTACTTAGGATCGATGTGAAACTAAAACATATTATTTTAATAACCTTTTTCTGTCCAATGAAAAGCTAAAAACAAAATAGATTCCTCCAATGCTTTTATTATTTAAAAACAATGCCTTAATCTGATCTTTCAGCTTTTATCTTAAAAATAACATAAGTTACATAAACAAAATAATACTCATGTTACTGAGCATACCACTCAGTATTTGTTTTTAAGAAAACATTTTTCTAGACCGATTAATGCTCTTCATAAATGTAATTAGATTTGTGAGTTACGTTTGTGTATTAGCGAGCAACAATATGGTCTAGCGGTAGTTTCTATTTTCACCCTTATTTACTACAACTTTATTGTACGCCAACAATCGACATAGGTAAATTAAGTATCTCAAAAATCGGTCAAGTGCGAGTCGGACTCGCGCACGAAGGGTTCCATACCTTTATCTAAAAAACGGCACAAAAATCATGTCTGTTGTATGGGAGCCCCTTAAATATTTATTTTATTTTGATTTTTTTAAAGTATTTGTTGTTATAGCGTTCAACTAACTATCATGCTTCATGAGATACAGCCTATTGACAGACGGACAGACAGACAGACGGACAGACAGACGGACGGACAGCGGATTCTTAGTAATAGGGTCTTTTTTCAATTTTAAATTTCTTGCGAGAGTCTAAGCTGCGCTTTTCCTACAAAGCACTTGAAATTCATTATCTTGTCCATTTTGTAAAGGAAGGTAGATAGTAGGTATTCTATCTTCGAGTTCCCCTAGTACAATCTTTATTTACACTGTATAAAATGTTATCCAATTCAATTTTTAATTTTAATAAAAAAAAAAAAATTAACAGTAATGAGACGAACGAGACGTTCTCCTGATGGTAAGCGATAACGCCTGTCCATGACCATTGCAGCGAAACACAGAACCTTGAGTAGCAAAACAAAGGCCAGGGCATCGCTGCTTTAGCGCTCATTATTTTGAGACTTTCGATGGTTAGTCTCAACAGCCCTGTAAATTCGTTAACTACAGTACCCTTCAAACCGGAACACAGTAATGTTCACACACTACTGCTTAGCAGTAGAATATCTGGTACTGCAGTGGTGTATGCTATTAAAACTGTGATGCAGTTTCAAGTCTTTGAAGTCTGCTGTCATTTCGAACGAGCCCTTAAATTCGAAGGTCGTGGATAATCAATGCCGTTTTGCTCGATGCTAAAGTTGTCCCCGGGCGATAGAAGCCGGGTGGACGGGACAGCGGTATTGCTATAAATAATGTTCCAACAATTGGAGTTGTTCAACTTGGTTTGCCATTTTACTTGGTTCGATTGTCATGACAAAACCGAAAATTTATTCAACATAAATTGAAAAAGCTGCAGTACCCTACAAACCGGAATACACACGGACATATTTACACACTACTGCTTGGCGGCAGAATATGTGAGTAGACAATCACCTGCTAAGAAGATCATCCACCTAGTAGTAATGATGTACCTAGAATGTTATCCGTGAAATTACTGTGGTTTGACATCTTATTGACTTATCAAAGTCATCAACAAACAGCATTCGCTTAGCCTCAAGCGATATGGTGGTCAAAGGTTGTATTAAAAAAACAAAGACAAGTGCGAGTCAGACTCGCCCACCGAGGGTTCCGTACAAACTAGTAGGTATGATAAATAATTCGGGATTCGAGTGTTGAAGTTTAATGGTTTTGAACCTATTTTTTGTGATAATTTACGTAAAATGTAAAGTTTTATGTGTCTTTTTTTTTAATGGCTGACAGGCTAGGTGTTTGACCAAAATTCACCTGATGTTAAATGTCGGTGTGGTCGACGATGGTAAAGCACACCTAGCCTGTAATAGAACTGGTTCTCAAGTGAGGCTGCCGGAACATATCGTTAGATGCTTGGCGGCAGATTTTCAACTTGAGGGTGGTAGCTAGCCAGCCGAGTACTAGAAAGTATCCTACCACCACGCTATGGTTTCCTCACGATGTTTTCCTTCACCGCCAGCTCAAGCTCATTGTTGGGGTTTGAACCCACGCCCTCCGGCATGTGAACTGACCGCGATAACCACTAAGCTATCGTCGTTATGAAAAAGAATATAACTATGTACAAATTATAGATAACACATAAACTACAGAGAAACCAATTTCGATTTGTATTAGAAATCTATTGGAAATTTACCATTTACCTCGTGTTTTAGAAATATATAATCGAAGCAAGCAATGTACAGGACAGTTCACCTGAAACTGCTCTCTATATATAAAACTAGTATAGGAGACTTTTATATTTAACTCTGGCGTCTATAAAATTACAATGTCCTCGTTTAAACTTCAAGATTAATAAAATTGGTTCAAGGTGGAACATTTCCTTATAAACCTAATTGTTAACTTTAAAGCTTCGAGATAACAATCGTGCGTTAACTGGCTTAGAATGTTATTCTTATTACCTTCTAATTCTAGGTAAAGGTTTTAGGGAAAATATACATTTGAAAAGAAAAGGAAAGAAAGAAAAAACTCAAAAAACTCAAAACTCAAAGTGCTTTATTTCCTTTAGACCTTACAGGACTCTTGGACACGTCACACGTCACAAATTATAAACATACTTAAAACTAGGAAATAAAGTGATCACTTTGATCTTTCGTTCACTTCAATCTTTTTGAGGTAAAGTAAAGAAGAAGTAAAGAAAAGAAAGGAATGAAGCGAAAGGAAAGAGAAAAAAATAAAAGGAAAGAGAAGGGAAGGGAAGGGAAGGGAAGGGAAGAGAAGAGAAGAGAAGAGAAGAGAAGAGAAGAGAAGAGAAGAGAAGAGAACAGAACAGAAGAGAAAAGCTTTATTGAAAAACAAACAAAAATATACATACACTAGCTGTTAACAGCGACTTCGTCCGCATGCAATTTAAAAAAAAAATGTCATCATCACCACCAGATGTCGACTCATAAGTAGAAAAGTCATTACTATTCTGCCGCTCAGAACCTAACGATGGGTTTCAGCTGAATTTGAGAGCCAGTACCATTCTAGGCTAGGTGTGTTCAAGGAAGCCACGGGCAGCAGTTAGTAATACTTATATATATATTAATTAGGCCGCCTTAATATTCATTGTTGCACTGCATTTGAATGTTATATGTTTTATTTTTCCGTTCTGTAAACTTGGTGTGAACAATAAAATATAATCTATCTATCTATACCACTTACAAAATAAGTGACAGTCAGTCATAATCTGTAATAATAACAATGAGCGATTCGGCTCAGCAGTTCCGTTTCACGTGACTCGGACTCTTAATTACTTATGCTGAGAAAAAAATAGCTTAGACATTCTGCGAAAATGACGTTTTCCGAAAATGACTGTGTGAAAATTACATTTTTAACACACATAAGTCCGCTTTTGACCACCAACTCGCTTGATGGTAAGCGATAATGTGATCGAAGATGAAACACGCAGATTTATTCATATTGATCCAGATTATTTCTCTCAGGAAAGCCGGCAGCTTGGCCGTACGGATGAGAAGCGTAGAGTCAAAAAGTTTGATACGGACCTGAGAAAATTCTTAGATGTACAAAAATAACGTTTTAGAAAAGTAACCAAATTTTTCACGATCACATTTAGCGAAAGTGACGTAGACCTGCCTTATTCCTGACGACATAGACATAAAACACGTTTCACTATTGAAACTGACGTGGTTTTAACCCATTTTTGTTTTACTTATGCGGGATTCCTCACGTTTAATTATATCGAACACTAACTATAGTTTCGGCCTGCGACACACTCACTCACTGGGACGTCTTTAGATCCGCATCCTCTCTCACCAGCTCCATGAAAACAAGTTGACAGAACATCTCATAGACGTCACGCCGAGAATTTTTTAATCATTTACGTCACTTGGAGATTTAACGAACTTTTAACTAGAGTTTTGTTCTTAAAATATGATTTTAAGAACCAAGTTAATAAGTTACGCGACTATGGGAATTGTTTGGTTGCCTGACTTAGGGTCGAAATCACCACGTTTTTTAATTTAATAATTTAATGTAAAAGTAGCTTGTTAAAAAGTTTTAATATAAGAGCACAAAGGAATTTTAATTGTCTGTGAAGTTTTTGCAGTAGATTTTTTCATATAATCGTGTGAGGAGACATTTTAGTAGCAATGTCATTAAATGTTTGATTTTTATATTTTCTTATAAAGCTTTTATACAAATAAAAATGTATTGAGTCGAACGAGATGCTCTCCTGATGGTAAGAGATAACGCTTGTCACGTGGCCGGTTCGTGATATTAAATTTATTTTTTTCTCTTCGTTCTTCGTGTTTAATATTTTGTTATTTATGTTCTTTTTTTGTATATTTTTTTTTAATGTAACAGTAATGAAACGAACGAGACGCTCTCCTGATGTTAAGAGATAACGCCTGTCCATGACCATTGCAGCGATACACAGAACTTTGAGTAGTAAAACAAAGTCCAGGGCATCGCTGCCTTGGCGCTCATTACTTTGGCTTTGCTTTTTATATTGTTAATGTAATAGAAATTTGTTTAATGTCATAAATAAAGTATTGTCTATCGTCTATTGCTTGTCCACGCGTACCCAAAGAGCAATAGTTTCGATCGCCATGAAACTTGCGCTACTTAATTACTTAGATTAATATAAATGACACTGATGACAATGATTTTATTCCGGAATAATGTTCCGTAAGACACATCTATACTAAATTTCAAGTGGATTCGTTCTGTAGTTAGTTTTTGTATAATTTCACAGGAACCTTACATTTTTCCGCTATTCAAAGTAAATTTTATATTATATGTGTATCCACGCAATATGTGTGCTAAATTTCAACATAATTCGTTTAGCCGTTTTTACTTGATTAAGTAAGAAACATCCAAATATACAAACATTCACATTTATAATATTTGTAAGACTAGCTGCGCCCCGCAATGTTATACGTTTTTCGGGATAAAAAATAGTCTATATGTTAATCCACAGTATCAGCTACATTTGTACCAAAATTCATCAAAATTGTTCCAGCTGTTTGAGCGTGAAGAAGTATAGATATACATAGATACAAACAAACTTACACACTCATAAACTTTCGCATTTATAATATTAGTGAGGATATAGTAGGATGTAAAAAATCTCGTCATTAGTTATTGCCATACCCAGTGTTGCGGTGACGAGAACTTTTCTTTTAAGACCCATTGATATGAAATCTTACAGACTATTCACGCCCTATATTAGTCTCAGATCTAGAAAATCCCGACCCTGACTGTACCTGGTGCAAAAGTACTTAATTCATGAGCCTAGCAATGGCCATCCTTTGCACCAAGAACGAGCTAGAACGAGTCATCACACTGATCTCTTATGCGTTGCCCTAATTCACGCACCAAAACCCGGGCATCCACGCCCCAGCTACCGAATGCTTCCACCGCCGCATCTGCTCTAGCAAATTTATTCTTCAAATGTAGTATATTGACGACATAGCGTCAAAAGCCCGACTTTTTAAAACTAGTTTAAATGCCAAATTTGATACCGACAGTGAAGCATAAAGCACTAATTACAAATAATTTTATTTACTATGATGGCGCTTTACCCTCGTTTAATAGCTTTGATAAAATGAGGAAATACCGACCGAAACCAGCTTTTCTGTGTAAAGTTATGTTAAATTAAGCGTTTTTACAAAAGGTTCTATATTTTTTCCGAATTTATTAGGAAAAAGATTGCCTCCCCAGAGCTACACCAAATGGCTCTTTAATCCTTCAACTGTTTCCTTGCTTAAAAATTAACTACTTTATATTCAGAGAGGAGAGTTCCTTCAACATACGAGCCGTGATAAAGATCCTTTTAATTTTAAGTTGCTTGGAAGAGATCGCTTTTAGCGATAAGGTCGCCAGTTGTTATACCTACATCTACACCTGCTAGACAGGTGTAACACCCTGTCCAGCAGTGGGCAAAGTCAATAACAGGCTTATTATTAAGTTAGTATATAGGTAGATATTGACTGTCCTGTAAGCTTATTTGGTAGTGTATCTGCTTCAAGAGCTGAAGGCCAACGTTGCCTACTCAAGACAAATATTTGTGTGACGAATATAAATGTTACTTCTGTATCCTACTATATTATAAATGCGAAAGTTTGTGTGTTTGTTACTCAACCACGCAAAAACGGCTGAACGGATTTAGATGAAATTATATTATCTAGATTAACATATAGGATACTTTTCGTACCGGAGCATGCTAGGTTAGCAAAGATTAAGGTATTTCTTTAAGAGGAATATATAATTATTAACTTTTCGTAAATTATGCTAACAGAACAAAAAATTTTTTTGTTAAATACTACGCGGACGATGCCTCTAATATATTAAAAAAAATATAAAAATTGTATATAAGTATTCTATCAATTATCTAGTTCCCATTGTACAAGCTTTGCTTAGTTTGGGGCAAGATGACGTTCAGATATCAGAAACATTTATTATAAATCGTAAAACAGTAAGGTCTTAAAATAAATATATGTAAAGTACAAAACGGTTTGGCCTTTTACAGGCATACAATATTTAATAAAAATTTATTTGAAATAATTATGTCATATAATAATTTTTTAACTTTACAATTCATAATAATTTATGTTCTGTGAAATGTCCTAGGATATCTATCTATCTATATCTTTTAAACGAGAAATTCTTATATATATATACGGCTTGAACTTGGCTTGACACGATACCGTATATCTAGATAATCTGAATCTCGGAAACGGCTCTAACGATTTTCATGAAATTTAGTATGCAGAAGGTTTCGGGGGCGATAAATCGATCTAACTAGGTTTCATTTTTAGAAAACGTCGTATACAAAAAAACAACACCCAGGTGCTTTATTATTATTTGTATTTTTATAAACAAACTAATAAATTAAAGTATCTGAACCTGGTCGTACGTTGCTGCGACTCAGTCAAGTCAAATGGAAGAGAAAGATAAAAGGAAAGTACTCCATTAAAAATACTTAAAGACAAGCACGCGGTGAAGAACTTTTAGCCAATATTTTAACCAAACGAACGTTAATATTTTGAAATAAACATTTACTCTGGCAAGACCAGCATTTGGTCCTACAAAAACTTAAGCAGCATTTGGTCCTGTCAGCTTTTGGATGGGTGACCAACAACGATATCACTTACAATATAACGATACAACAAAGCATGTACTGATCGCAGTAATCATAAAACTAGCATCGATAATTATTTTTTGCCAATGGGACAATAAAAAATTATCTATATATATTAAAAAAAAACTCGTGTCAAGGTGTCTGTTATTACGAAAAAATATCAGATAAAATGTCTGAAAATTTCTGTTTAGAATTTTCTTTAGAACTTTCCCTTTTCTGACGAGTAACCACTAAGTGGTACTTTAGTGAGTTTAAACCAGAACTCATTTCTCCTTATTGGACCCTAAAGGCTTCTTAGAAAGGTTTAATGACTTTTTTGTTGAATTGGGATAACTATAGGGCAGTTAATACAGGTATTTTAATTAAACAATTATAATGTAACTAAAGCAACATAAAGTTGATCAAAACCTCATGTTTCTAGATAATATAAAAGTACTTGGATGTTCGAGCTCTGCTCGGTTTTTCTAAGGAATTTTAAAAAAAAAGAAGAAAAAATCAGTCATCTGGATTCGAACCGAGGTCTTCTGGATTCGGGACCGCCCAATTTCTCATCTGAGCTATTATAACCTTGTAAAAGTTGGCGAAATTTACCTTCGTATTCCAATGATATTGTAGCAGTTTTTCATTGCCTAAAAACATGGATAAAACGACGTTTTCTTAAAATGAAACCTAGCTAGATCGATTTATCGCCTTCGAAACCCCCTGCATACTAAATTTCGAAAATCGTTGGATCCGTTTCTGAGATTCTGATTATACAAGAACATACAAGATATATACAAGAATTGCTCGTTTAAAGGTATTAGATTAGATAGATAGATAACTAATAAAATATTAAGAAGCTTACAAGGCATTGAAATTATTAAAAAGATACCTACATTTATTTTAGAGGAGGTTTTACTAGAAAGTAAAAAATACTATTGGTACTCCCAATAACCTCGTAGCTAGCGAAATAACAGGCTGTTGAGACTAACCATCGAAAGTCTCCGAGTAATGAGCGCCAAAGCAGCGATGCCCTGGACTTTGTTTTGCTACAGAAAGTCCTGTGTTTTGTTACAATGGTCATGGACAGACGTTATTTTTTCGAATCAGAGGAGTGTCTTGTTCGTCTCATAACTTTTACATTAAAAAAACCTGCAGTACCCGTTAAATCATAATACAGTGATGTTTGCACACTACTGCTTGGCGTCAGAACATATGATATTGTTGTGATACCTAAACGTAACA
Organism: Biston stratarius; assembly: GCA_950106695.1. Classification (NCBI taxonomy): domain Eukaryota; kingdom Metazoa; phylum Arthropoda; class Insecta; order Lepidoptera; family Geometridae; genus Biston; species Biston stratarius. Next base: position 27,007,080 of record OX467106.1, read on the forward strand.
AATATGAGTTTTTGGTAAAGATTTCTACAACCTTAGTGCAATTGTATGAGGGTAAATTATTATTATTTAAAAATTAAGTCTGCATCTTACATATATGTATTGGTAGTTTTTTTTTTCATTTATTCTTATTTGTATTTATTACATTAAAATACTTTAGAAAAATATTGTAAGGATAAAACTTGGTGCAATACGAATATAAAACAGAAAAAAAAAACACAATTCCCTCGCTGCCATAATTTTTTTTTTCATTCAATTTTTGGGCAGTCATGTAAAAAGGTATTTAAATCAGGCGTCAATACTAAATTTTTAGATTGCAAACATTTCTATTCAAGTGAAAGCCCAAAATAGAATAAATAATTTAAAAAATATGTCTAACTGAACTCCAACAAACTCAAAACTCTCCTTAAAATAAAAAATAAATAATGTTAATATTTATTTAAGCACTTAGCAAACATGTGTCGCGGCACGACGCTCTCAAAACAGGCAACTTTGCAAACCAAATGTCACAAGAAGTTTGTAAATCGCTTGTAGAGCTGAAAGTTGCACCTGGTGCTGACAACACTGCATGGTTAAGTAAAAGTTATTGGAGTGTGGCAGAAAGTGTTATATTTTGATCATGGTAAATTAAAAATAGCATAAAGGTTTTTTTGACACACTTTTTTCTGTATATTTGTTTTTTTTTTTTTTCGTTCTACTTTTACTCCACTGCCCAAAGAAAAAACGTTTTGTTTTCTGGGTACATTTATGTACGTACTAGGTGCGCCGCCCTGCATTGTTACCCGTTATTCTCATGTGAACAGTATTTTTTTTTGGGATAAAACCTATGTGTGTGTTATCAGGGTGTTAGCTACCTCCATACCAAACATCAAAATTGGTCTAGCCGTTTGAGCTTGAAGAAGTAACAAACATACAAACACACATTAACTTTCGCCTTTATAGTATTAAAAGTTTGATGTGTTTCAATCAATCCATACCGATTATAATCGCTGTGAATAATTTACTGTCCACACCAAAAATTATACAATACAAAACAAAAAGAAAATAAACTTAATTAAAAGGTGTGTAAGGTGGCGACATTATCGCTAAAAGCTACGTCTTCCAGACAACCTTAGAATGGAATGGATTAGAGGAAGAAAAAGACGAGGTGAGTCAATAATGAGGATATACCTACCTATAGGGGAATACATAACTATAACATAATATCTACATTCCAATAAAAACATACCCTAATACATAGATTAGCTGAAATGATTAAAAATATACTAATATATAAAACTTATAGTATGTAAATATTAAATAAATATTTGAATATATAATACAAACAATAAGTAATAAATGTGTTATAGTTATTTTTAGCAGTTGCTAGTTATAGCAACCTATTATTAACGTTTTGTGGCCATTTATTAACATAAATACCCATAAAAATCCTATTTGTCTTGCTATGAACATTTTTGTGCTGTAGTCAAAACTCATTACATAACCCCAACAAAAAGTTCGCCTGAAGCTAAGCTGTTATTATTTTCCATCAAGGGACTGCACTTCAACCGTAAACCTTCCCCAAGAACTCTAGCACTCATAAAAGCTCCATTCCCACAGACCTTGACGACACCAGACTGTCGTAACCGTACCAAATATCACTATTTAAAAATTCACTCTAAAATAATCATAAAATGCAGAGAGACATTACCAAATTACATTTTAAAGTGGCCCGAGAAAGTGATAAACAATGAAAAAGCGTTTTTTAACACCTCTACGGTATAAAAAAGTGGTCTCAGAAAGCTTTTTGACGTAAACCACTCTAAATAAACCGTAGAATGGATTAATTCCGCCCCGCACTCGTTACATTTGGCCTTGAGGGTACATGGAAATTTAGTGGCGTGGACAAGACGTAAAATTGTACTAGTAATAGCCGTAAACGTACTTTTGTTCTTGTTTTTGGCATTTATTTATTTATTCGGTTCTTTATTTTTGTTGTACAATCATAATTGTACAACAAAAACTAAATGTTACAGCAATCGATGATATTCATACAAATAATTTTAATAATAATAATTGTTCCTTAATATGTTTTATAATAAAAAAAATTAAGAATGTCAAATTCTGATCCAATTTGCATTAGACAAGTCGAAAATAAATTATAAATATGTCAGTTCATTTAAATTAATTAAATTGAGGCTTCGCACTTTGTGCATTTCGTCAGTGTCAAATATTTTATACACTGATGATTATTTATTTTCATTTATTGACATGTAATTAGAGTTTTTGACATATTTGATATGATATTACGGAATATGACTTTTAACTTTGGTGTTATCATTAAAATATTTGTCCACTTCGTTCAACTTCGTTCCAACCGGGCGTCCATAAGACACCTCTCAATTTTTTTATAGTTGACAGGCTAGGTGTTTAACCACAACTAACCTGATTTTAAGTGATGATGTGTTAGAAGATGGTAAACACATCTAGCATTATCACCGGGCGGAGCTCGAGTACCCTCGGGTCTCATCACTTCATGGCTTTATGGCACTATGTACTCCTTGTCTCTTTCTTTTCGTCTTCCAGGCCAGCCAGGAAGAGTTGTCGGGGGTGTGATAAAAATAATGTGTTTAAGTCGCGAGAGTTTAAAAAAATACTTCTATGAGGAACTAGAAAAAAGAAAAAAAAACGTGGCCCGCTGGGGTCCCCTTGAATAAGGAGCCCCATGCGACCGCATTGGTTGGATTGGCATATCTACGCCACTGGATAAAGAAAACGAAGTGAATTTAGAAAGTTCTACAAGATTAGGATACACAAGTTCTGGAGCCAAAGATTGGGACCGATAAAAGTTTCGAGTGCGTGGCTGCCATAATTATTATACAACCGAGTTATGGTATAGTTTCGCAGATTCGCCGCTAATATCGTGGAGTATTTTCACGAGATAAATCTCCAGGAACTGATTTATGGGGACACGGTGCAGACGGATGAAAATGTTTTCCTACGCTTTGCAGGTAAGTACGCTTTGTGTGATTTTTTCTGCTAGTTCCTGTTTTATCTACAAGTACTATGGATTTTGGTTGCGCGTAAAGCTTGCCTTAGACAGAAGGGGTTAAAAATGTAGTTTGCTTACAAAACACTGTGCCTCCTGAAACAGCTACACATAAATCTGGTTCCACACGGACAGTGGTGGTGGATAAATTCGTGGCACACACCACGTGTCTGGAGAAGGCCGATGGTAAGACCTTCTACCAATGACAAAGAGTTTGTCTTACCTAAAGGATCTGATATGTTAGCTAAAACTTCGTGCTTAAATGATGATTGTGATTGACAAACACAATATATATACATAAAACCTAACTATTTATCTAGTACTCATATCATACTCTAGAATCATATTACTCAAAGCTGATAAATTGGATTATCTATAAACTGATGAAAGTCTTTTTAAAGAACTTTTTAAGAACTGACATTTTTATGGTTGCAAAGCTAGGTGTTGACCATCTGATTTTAAGTGACGGTGTGGCCTAAGATAGGGAACTGACCTAGCCGGGTATGGAACTGGCTTTCAAGTGAGGCTGCCGGAACAGACCGTGGAAGAACTAGAGGATGGTGGCTAGGCAGCCGAGTACCTACTACAAAGTACTCTATCACCATGGTTATCTCGACATTTTCAGTTTCTTCACTGGCAACTGAAGCTGTTGGGGTTTGAACCCACACCCTTCGAGTGAACCAACCTAACCTAACCACTGAGCTATTATAGCTACAGAGGCTTCTCAGAATTCAATGGTAACGTGCAGGTCCAACTTATAGCAGGGACGAGAACTCGCACTATCCCGAGGAATTGCGACCTAGGTGTGTGCTACTCTGTGCATAAATGTCAGCGCTCACCTTCACTGCCCGTATTCCCCGCTCAACCAAATTCGACATAAGCCTACCAACGCTTCTTTAGGTACTCTTTCCAGCAATAAGCTTACAGATGTTCTTGGCAGGTCTTTTAGTACCACTAAAAGATATGGAGAGATTTTGCTGGAATTACTCTGTACTAATACTGCAAGTCAATAGCAACAAAACTGTTTATGCTCAATACATTTTTAAGGTAATGTATATTTACGAATAGTTTTATTATTAACTAGCGACCTGCCCCGGCTTTGCATGGTTGCAATGTAGATATTAATGTGGTGCATAAGCATTTATTTCATCTTATATCACTCTGTGTATTGATGGAAACTGCATTAAAATCCGTTGCATAGATTAAATGATCTAAGCGTACAGATGGCGGGAAACAAAGGGGTATAGTAAGTTATCCTTAGAAGGTAGATATAGGCCACCGCGGTTCTTTTGTAAGCCATAAAAGAGGAATATCCTAGCATGCATTGTTTTGTTATATCTCAAAGGGATTAAGGCAGCGATTCGATGAAAGCTCCCAGGTGGCTTGACTTTTTCCGACCCTTCTAACAATTATCATAATAGGACCTGGGTGACCGAGCTTTGCTCATTTTTTTTGTTTTCTTGTAATGACACTTAGCTAGATCGATTTATCGCCCTCAAAACCCCCTGCATGCTAAATTTCATGAAAATCGTTGAAGCCGTTTCTGAGATTCAGATGATATACAAATACATATGTATATACAAGAATTACTCGTTTATAGGTATTAAATTTCAACCAATTTACATAAAACCTTGAAATTATATACGTAAACCTTCGTCATGAATCACTATTGGTGATATGAACATCTATTGGTGAAACTCGCATGATAATCTGTTCAGTCGTTTTTTATGTTTATCGCGAATAGACAGACAGACATACAGTGAAAAACAAATTAATGCAAAAATGTAGAGGTCGAGTATTTTTAATCCTCTAAATAAAAAGTCAAAGAACTCATTAACGCCAGTCGAAACTAAAAAAATTGTTTGCGATAAATTCTATTCAGATTTAATGCGCATTTGAAGTAATTTCAGATATTTTAAGCGTGTTGTCACGTATTTGGTAAACTCCCATAAAGACAATATTTCGTCTAGTTGAGAATACAAATCACGACATTTTAGGAATTAGTCAAAATTTACAATGTACCACATATGTTTTATCTGCAACTTAATCTATAGTGTTAGATGTTTTTAAATGTAAGTGTACATGTTACATTTTTATTTGTTATTTTTTTTTTCATAATTTAGTTGGCAGTATCGGATATTCCGTCGCCAAGTAGTAGTGTGTAAACATTACTGTGTTCCGGTTTGAAGGGTACTGCAGCGCTGTTGAGACTAACCATCGAAAGTATCAAAGTAATGAGCGCCAAAGCAGCGCTACCCTGGACTTTGTTTTGTTGATCAAAGTTCTGTGTGCCGCTGCAATGGTTGCCCCTCTAAGTGGCTGCCATTCAAAGCTTTAGTTACATATGTGAATTTTACTTTTAAACTTGGTAATTTTGCTTAGTCTACTCGTAGAACTCGTCTAATTATGAAAAGTGCCAACGTACCTAAAAGCTTTTTTTTCTTGCGTTTGACTATCGTTTACATTTTGTATAGTATTTATCGCAAATTAATTTGCTAGACCCACAAATTTTATTAGTTTTCTCTTTTGAAAGCGTATGACAAGATGACAACACCTTACTTATAAACTTTGCTTAAAGATAACCATTATTCCAAATGCTCTGTGATTTTGTTGGTTACATTCACCCTTTAAACTAGAAAACAGTAATGTTTCCAGTACCTACCTAGACAATCTCCTGATCTACCAGATCTTTGATCCAGATACCAGTTTTGATAAAAATTTACGCAGTTAATCATTCGACTAGGGTTTTAGTTCTGATTGGCTTGTTTTGGGAGTGATATATATCCAGCAGTGGGATATATGGTTGATGATGGTAACGGTGATTTGATCATTCAAATACCTGATTTGATGGAAAGCTACTGCGTGTCTTCAAACTGCATTTTCACTACAAACAAGTACATGAATCTCATTCAGCAATGGAAAACCTTTTACCCCAACAGTGGTTACAAGTCCAAATTCATCCGATTTCCATACATAAGTTACCTGATTTCCCATTTCATCCCATTTTCACCAGCAATGTTTGCGTTCAATGTATTCGATAAAGGATTCGAAAGGATTTCGGTGGGTACGATTTTGTTACTTTTAGCGTGAAGTTTTTCAGACTGTCTGAGCTTTTGATGAGATTTCTGAGTTGAAATTATCATAGAAAAATATTCTAATACTTACTAGAACCGGCCCAAAGGTACCGTGTTTTATTTGGATTTGTCTTTCAACAGCTTTTCAGTGTTTTTTGTCATACACAAATATAAGAATTACCTATTAATACCAGAAGTAAAAAAAAAAATGTAATCAAGAACCTCATGAGCTAGTGCCACAAGTGGCGGTTTTATCGCTAAAAGGCTTGTAAAAATATATATGTTAATTCAAGAGTGTTGTTGTTTGTTATTAGCTATCTCTGTTCCAGATTCCATCTTAATCTGTCGAGCCGTTAGTATGTGAAGACAGAATTATTGTAAAACTCAACAGCAATGCTTTGATTTTGCAACAATGATTGGAAGCGGCTCGCATCTAGCGCGTTTTGTTCGTCTCATTACAGTAAAAATAATGTTTTTAGTACTGATATATAGTATGATAAAGACAATAATAGTAAATTTTTAAAAATTGTTCGGTAATATAATTTGTTGTTATGAGAAGTTATGGCAGCCAAGTTGTAAGACCGTCTGATTTTCAATTAGTTATTATTATGCTTGAAATGTATTGGAAGTAGATTTGATACTTTAGTATTATCAATAAAATATTTATATTTGGTCCAGGATTCGAAACTGACAGTGCGCACTTTTTTTTTAAAGCTACGTGCGTATTGACACTTCGAACGGTGAAGGAAAACATCGTGAGGAAACCAGCAAATCGATTTGCGGAAAATTCGCCGAAAACACAATTCGTCGAATCACAATTCATCGGCGAAATCTTGTAGTTGAAGTGCATTGACATAATAACTTCAAAAACTCTAATTTCGTATAGTTACCTATAGTCTTATACGTTAGCATATTATTATGTAATTGAAGTGTGAATCTACTATAATTGTAGGCCTATGGGATGTGCCCTCGTAATATCTTCAAATTTCTTTCTGGTCTCAGATGTGGTCTCTGTACTAACCTAACCTAACCTAACCAACCTGGTCTTTGGACCCACACAACATGTTCAATTTTCTTTCCTTTTTTCCGTCTAGCGTCATATATGTAGTTAATATTGACTAAAACTAATTTACCTTACTTTATACATTTAATTAAGATTAAATGTATAAAATAAGTTTATAGGTTAATAAAGTTAGTGGTCGATGATTGGCAACGTTAAGTAGAAATGTGTCTTTGATAAATTGTGTTTTCGACAAATTGTAGTAATAAAGTGTGTACGAATATTCCTCAGACGCAGCAAGTCTGCCAATTTGCTTCTAACCAGGATAGTAGAGCCTTACTCTTCTCAAAGTGAGAAGAGGCCCACGCCTAGCTATAGGACAGTATTTATAAGAACAGTGCTAATCTGGATCCGTGTTGCAATAAATGTTCAATGCGTAATTCGATACCGGATTTTAAAGATAAATTATAGCAGACATTGTATATGGCACATTAATATAACCAAATGTTAAAATATAAGTAAAACTAGATGTCGCTATGGTCAATAATACGATTATTAAGACGCGGTAGTGTTTTATTCGGCACCTCCTGTTACACGATTAAATCGGATCCGCCGAGCACAAAAATACACAATGTATTTCTTATCCGTTTTAATTTGTTCGACACGTGCGATACGTGCTCTTCGACGACTCGTGTGAATATATGCGTAAATTCAAAAATTCTATTTCCAATCCCGCGCTGTCGGGACCGCGATGTGTGTCGACCTAAATCTCACCGTTCCTGACAATAAATAACTGACATTCCGACACTGCGGCCTAAAGCGAAGGTTTTTTGAAACGGATAAAGTTAAAAAGTTTTGCCTGAGTTTGAAATAAAGGGATAATTATGTAGGACAGCATTTGAGATGCGCTTTACTCCAGTGTGATTTCACTGATTTGTGTTTTTTTTTTCATAAGGTTTTATTTAACCTCGAGACTCAGAAGTGCGTGGTATTACTGTGGGGTATTCGAACCTCTAGATTGGAAATTGGATGGTATCTCAACTAAGCTGTCGATACTTCTAAAATTTTTATGTTTTGTGTTCAGGTCAAATCTTGCATTCTGAATTAGAACCACTTCCTCTCTATCTTACGGAATTTAAATTTGACTCGGTTCAATTGCGATGACAATGCATGTTTATGGTAAGCGTAGCCTGTACACCCAAGGCTGGCTCCAAACGAAGGAACTCGTAAAAAGTCGACAGTTGCTTTAAATCTAAAAGTAATGAGACTAACGGGACCCTCTCATAATGGTAAGAGATAAAGCATCGGTGCACATAGCTTCGAGTAGCAAAACAAAGTCCAGGGCATCGCTGCTAAGACGCTCATTACTTCGAGTCTTTCGATGGTTAGTTTCAACAGCCTTATAATTTTTCTAGCTGCAGTACCCTTCAAACCGGAACACAGTAAATAAATTAAAAATATAAAATATCTGTTACTGCAGTAGTATCTATCTAGACGACCTCCTGCTAAGGTTATCTAAAACCAAATGATGGAAATAAAACATTTTCTATACATACCTAGTTGAAGAATATATAAAAGATTGATTCAAAAATTATTTTTTAATAAAAACTTATTTAACTAAGGTACTAATTTTAAATGGAACTGAGAACTTTATAAGATAAACGTAATTACTTAAGTTACTAATTACTAAGTTTGCATAGATCGAAGAGCCCAGCTCCTGCAAGCAGCACCCGCTTACGAGATGCGTATGCAGCCATCGCTGTCCTTGACCATAATTATTGAAGAGGGTAACTCAACATACGATGTCGATGTCTTTAAGTGAATGTGACTGCTCTGGGTATATCATCTTCTGCCTATCGAAGCCCACTGCTGGACATAGGCCGCTCCCAAGACACACCACTCATCCCAATCTTTGGCTTTTCGCTTCCACTTACCGCCAGCTGTTCTACGTATATCGTCCCTCCATCGAGTCTCAGAGCGTTTTACGCTACGTTTGCCAATTCGCGGTCTCCACCCTAGAACACCCCAGCGGTTATCTGTTCTGCAACAGATATATCCAGGCCAGTGCCACTTCAGCTTGCTGAACACTGAACTATATCTGTGATATATCTGGCGAATTACTTCGTACCGAATACGATAGCTCTTTCCATAGCTCGCTGAGCGACTTTGAACTGAAGTACCATTCCCACTGTGAGTGTCCACGTTGCGGTTCCGTAGGTTATGCCAGGTAGAACGCACTGGTGACAGACTTTTGTCTTGAGACTTTTGCGGTATTGGCGACGAGAAGACTCGGGGTAGTTTTTCAAATGCTGCCCAACCCAAAGGTATTCTACTGATGGTTTCTCTTTCAAAAATCTAATATGTAAATAATAACACGCAATGGGTATAATTTATGTGATTATTCTATTACATACTTTATGTAGCTGAGTATTATTATGAAGGTTTTTTGAACTTGAAATACATACTGAATCCAGGGCCATAAGGATTAGCAGGTTTGGAAGTAATTATTAAAGTAGTTATTAGTAGAGTTATTGCAAAAATGTCTGTATAGTTTTGATGTATATTTCACTTACTTATCGCTGACAGATTCAGGACATTTTCAATTTCATTATCTGAAAACCAAGAAACGAAATAATTAGTTCACATATTGTCTCAATAAAAATATGGTTACAATACCTGTTCTATAATAAAGAAAACTAAAAACTGTATCCAATAGATAAATTAATTTACATTCATATAATAAGTAATTGATTATTAAGTAAATAATACATATAATATTATATACTGGTCAGTAATTATTAAGTAATTTTTATTGAACTTAACTAATACTGACAAGTAAGTTTTTTTTTAATAATGTAATTTTTGTCATGAAGTATGATTTGTAATTTTGATGTCATCAATAAAATAATGTATTTTTACATTGGACTAGGGATTCATTTGGCCACGATGGAAAGCGACGATGTGGTCGAAGATGGAGCATGCTTGCCTAGGAAATACCTATTCACGTTATTCTTGAACAACCCCGGGTTGTACTGATACATGAACATAATAATATAATTATAATATTCATATAAAAGAGTATGCATATATGTATAAAGTTTATATACAAACTTATCTGTGTCATCATAGTACATGATTTATTGGGCTAGATGTAACTTTTGAAGGATTAAGAAGCGCGTGAAATATTTACCTACCAATATTTATAAAAAAATACATACCTACGTATGTAAAATCCAATTTGTCACATGCGCACGTAAAATTTGTAGTTTCATAAAAACGAAAGGTTATTTGAAAACAATTTTTAAAATCCAACCGAAACCTTTTAAACCCAAAGAGCGTGACTTGTCTAAAATCCACGCAGAACTTGCACACGTTTTAAAAGGACGAATTCAATTTCTTTCTGTTAGAATAATGGTATTGATGCACTGGGATCTTTACAAATTTTTGATTTACATATTCTGAAGAATTTGTCGATCTTATGCCGGCGTCACGGTTTCATCACCGCACAAACCGCAATCGTCTGAAAGCTCATCCACATATAATATATGATTCATGGAAACCGCACACTGTGCGATTCACGCGATCCTTTTTGCCATACACTTCCAAATTGTGGAATGATCTTCCTTCTTCCGTGTTCCCGCAGAGTTACAACATTCAGTTCTTTAAAAAACATGTTATTAGAATCTTAAAAGGTTGGTAACGTATTTGTAGTGCCCCTGGTATTGCATATATTGCAGGCAACGGTGATTGATTACCATCAGCCAAACAATCTGTTTAATTGCCACCTAATGCATTAAAAAAAAACATACAATCCGTCGGACTCTGGACAAGGAATTCCGTTTCCGACCTCTTCCTGCGGTACACAAAATGTTGACTACAATAATTTTTAACAACTAAAATAAATAACAATATTATTACAATAAAAACACAATACCAAATGTTCTAATGCATTTTTACCCTAACGTAGGAAACATTATTAGCGCATGGCAACATTGGAAAGCTTTCTGATAGAAATGGCGAATAAAAATTTGCAACAGTTCTTGAAGTGGAGAAAATATATTTCTATAACATAATGGAAATGGCAAAATGTAAAACTCGCCTTTGCAACATTTTCAACATAAATTGTATTTTCTAATAATTTTATTGTCATTCTGTAGGGTTTCTTTTTATAGAAATGTAAATATGTAACAGCGATTGTTAAAGTTTTTTTATGTATTTATTTTCATTCTTGAATTTAGTATTTGTTACGATAAAATGTGAAAAAAATAGCTTCTTTGTTATTTGTATCTCAGTTTGTGTATTTACTTGTGTCAAGTTTTTCAATATTTTCAAGTATTAATGCTTAAACCAAATCTAAGTCACAGTCAAAGTCTCATAAAATAAGTCAAAGTCGAGTCCGGTTATGATTTGCGAAGTACTGGCGACTTTGCTACAAGTGTCTACAAAGGTTTATCCATACATGGTGGACATTCCCCACGAACGGACTAAACGCTTCGATTGCACATTCTTAATACGTACAGCGAGGATGTGGAACTCTCTGCCGGCGCCTGTTTTTTCCGCGAAGTACAATTTGGGGTCTTCAAATCCAGAGTAAATAGGTTTTTTCTAGGTAAGCGTGCTTCATCTTAGACTGCATCCTGCTTAACATCAGGCAGGTCGTGGTCAAACGCAAAACAATTACATATAAATATACATATATAAAAAAAGAAAAAAAAAAAGTTGCTGCATCATTACAGCGTATGTGATCTTCTAGCCTTAAAGCCTTGCCACGCTCTGTAGCTATGTCTGAGATACAACAGATGCAGTTGGTACTTTTTATAATTACTTCCTAGATATGCAAAGTAAATATTATCTAATTGTCGTATTTCCACAAGAAACTCAAATTAACTCCTAATCAAGATGATAATTCCAGGAAGCGAAGTGAGATTAGTAATAAGCGCTCAGAGAGGCGAGATCCCAAATTAAATAACATAGAGATTTATTTTATGACCTTTGGCACGGCGAGAAGTAAAACTCTTACTTAGGTAAGTATACTTTAAAGGTTAAAGTTCAATAAAACTAATTAGGGTAGATCAAAGACTGTGTCTATCGAGACTTCATGATGAATACTGTCCCGATTTTGGACGAGATGACTTTAATATATTACAAATTCACAGCTTTGTTGCAATATCCGGGGAATTATAAAGTAATAAATTAAGAGTAATCTTTTATTATTGACTGTGACCTAGGTACATGAATTATTATTATTGTAAACCATCTGTAATCATTTATAAAGTATACATATATTTATTTAAATTTTAAATATGTCACAATTGCGTTGTCAGGAGAAACTAAACTCAAAGAGAGATCACTCGCGCTCCGCACCCACACATCCAAATGTTCCCATGAGGCTGGCCGCGTTACCTCGCTGGATGGCCAGCGAGATGTGTTGGGTTAAGTAGAGGCCAGAAAGTCGATCATGCCCCCTATCTCTTAGGCGTCGCCCAAGTTCCGCGACTAACTTCTTCGCCTCGGAGGCCCACGGACCTACCGTCTCGACGAGAGTAATTGATTGATTCCGGCGTTATTTTGTGGAAGTTCATTTTGAGTGTTCAAGATGTATTATGTAGTTCATTTCCGCTTAACAGTCGTTTTAGTTACAACAGTAATGAGGATTTAAATTGAATTAACTTGAACCTTGAACATATTAAGAGTAGTTTAGTGACGGTTCTGGCTGGTGTGTTGGTTTTCTCAATGATGACGGATGACGTTTAATATGACACTGCGTTCAGTTCAAATGCAAAGCAATGGCAACATCAGTACCCCAAAAAAAAAAAAAAACTAATATTTAGGATAATATCAAGATACAAAGTTAATTTAGTCAGTTTTTTTAACATAAAATATGTCACGAGCGGCAATGTCACCTATAAACCAATCACGCAGAACCGTTGTTTTGTACACTTTGTTTTGAAGTTTTCTTCTAAGTACTTTTAGTTGACATTTGAGAACAAACTCCGACATCCCTCGCAATGTTTTCCTTCACCGTTTGAAGAAAGCAGAAAGCACATAACTTAAAAAAAAAAAACAGAAGTGTATGAATTCAAACTCAAACCTCCACAATGAATTTAATTCCATAAATTTGTATACAAATGCCAATTTTCAAAGTAGAGATCAGTTCTTCGCATCTCACTCGGTCAACACGGACAGTAGATGAAAAAATCTAATCCTGGTCCACAATCAAATGCTAAATAGCTACTTGGTTCACGATTTCTACGTCATGTGTTCCCAGAATTTCATTATGGTACAATGTGGATATCGTTCGCTGTATGCTGTTGGGGTTCCGCATCGTGTTTGACAACTATTATTTTCTTAAATGTATGTACGGATAATCAATAATTACGTCGAATACTCGGACTCGAACATCCGGTGGCCTTCTTCAAGGAGTCAAAGCAGAGCACAACGCGCGTGCGGCTTTATGTGCAAAGCAAGACAAAGAAAAGAAAGACGGGACTGTGCGCGCTTTGTTCACTGCTTTGACTCCTTAAAGAAGGCGAAGTCGAAATATCTGACATAATTAAACGTGTATAATCCCGCATACGTATAACAAATAAGTAGGTACTTTATACGTTTGTTGCTGCTTAATATTAATAGTTATCTAATGGAGAATAATAAAATGGTATAAAAAACAAAATCGCATCATCACATCATCAGCCACAGGACGTCCACTGCTGGACATAGGCCTCCTTTTCTGGGGGGGGTTTTGCCAATACTCGCCACGCTTGGCAGGCGGGTTGGCGAGCGCAGTTAGGTATGTTGTTCAAGGAAAACGCAGCTGCCGAATCTTCCGGATTACATCCCTTAGCCGACTCTTACGGCATTCACGGGTAGAGAGGGTGGGGTACTATTCTTACGCCGGCACCACCACGGCAAACACAAAAACAAAATAATGTAATTTGAATGACAATTAAGCTCTATGATATGGTTAAAATGGCAATAATAAAACCTAAAACTTTATTTTTAACTATGCAACTATGCAGTTTCCATCAATAGACAGAGAGATTCAAGAGAGGGTTTATATGTATAATAAATGCATATGCACTGCATTAGTATCTATATTGAACCCGTGCGAAGCCGCGGCGGGTCGCTAGTGTATTATAACTTATTCTGTACTAAAATGTCTGCGGAACCCTCCGCCAGCGAGCTTGACTCGGCGCGTCTATCTTCACTCGTTGTTTTGTACAGCGTCTACCTGCTGTAGAATTCATAGCTTCATGAATTGCTGTCGGTATGTGGCTAGGTTTAATGAAAAGTTTTTCTTTCGTTATTCATTCATTGAAGTCAAATTTACCCTGTACCCGCGCTTGCTATTTTTAGAGTGTTGACATCTCTTGGACTTGTTGAATATTTATTACTAGATAAAATAGAATAGAACTTTACTATTCACCAAAACAAAAACATTCTTAATATCTTAAAAAACAAAAATCAAATAAAGCAAGTTTTGTTGTAGAAAATCTTAATATTATATCCTAATTTGTTTGCCAATTTTTTCAGCTTCACAGGACCGAGGCAGACGGCAAGAGAAAGGCCCATACCCAGCAGTGGGATAAAGAAGGCTGTGGATGATGATGAACCGCTTTTGTTTCAATATATTTTGAATATTTCTTCTTTGACATCACACTTTGTGCATTTAGCAGTGTTTAGTATTTGATATTTTCAAGTATTCTATAATAAATCAAGTGAACGAAGTATAAGTTACATAAAGTCTAGGTATAATCCAGTCATGTTCTAGTAAAGTAGAAGGGACTTTACTACCTTTTTTTAAGATTTACATGCTAGGTTTTTGACTACAGCTCAACTGATGTTAAGTGATGATGTGGTCAATGATGGTAAAGCACAGCTAGCCTGGAATGATACTGGCTCTCAAGGGAGGCTGCCGGAACACACCGTTAGATGTTTGGCGGCAGATTTTCAGCCTGAGGGTGGTAGCTAGCCAGCGGAGTACTAGAAAGCACCCTACCACCATGCTATGGTTTCCTTCACCGGCAGCTCAAGCGCATTGTTGGGGTTTGAACCCACGCCCTTCGGCATGCGAATCCACCGCGCTAATGAGCTATCATCGCTACAGATCCACGTTGTAGTTTTGGACGCAATACAAAAATTGAATAAAATAAAACGCATAAATGGTTAGTGGCTTTAGCTTATTCAAAAAAATATTTAAATATTTTTAGCCTGATCTGTGCCAAACTTTATAATGAAAATTTGTTGACTCAAGTTGGTGAGCGTACTATTTTAATTAAACTTTCCATAATGCAATTTCAAATGAAAAATATTTGTGTTTGTTTATAAATGAAAGGACGTGTAAGCAAAACAATAACTCTTTATATTTAGACAGCTCATTCATTTATAAATATGTACATTGTGACTCAGTAAAATTGACATTTCAATCAAAATAAAATAGCAGTATAGTTTTTTTTAATCAAAAGCTTAAGAGTATGAGAATGTGTCTGGAATTAGAAAAGACAAAGAAGCTGAAAACTGAAGACTGCACACAAGATACTGAAACGTTGAAACTGACAGAATGCACAGAGGGCGGTGCCAAGAAGAAGAAAATAAAAGTTTTTGACTGACGCAGAGATCCTGCCGTGTTTAATTTAAGACGTAATTTCCTCCGCTCCTTCCTAATCAAATGATCCGCTGTACAAGAAACAAGCACTTAGCCGCAGGGCGGACGACATAAAACTCCAACACCATACCTACATTCCAATCTGTTCAGGTTTTTGTTTTACTTATGCGGAATTATTCACGTTTAATTTTATCGGAAATTTAATTTTATCGGAAGGCCACTGGATGTGGCCGAAACTATAGCCGGAGTTTCCGATAAAATTAAACGTCAGTAATTCCGCATAACTAAAACGAAAATTAACACCACGTCAGTTTCCATAGTGAAGTCTGTTTAGGTATTAAAAAGTTAGTAGTGGAATAAAGAAACTCACATACATATACATGAACCTTGAAAACATTACTCCTTTTTGGGCAGTCGTGTCAAAGGAAACATTCTAATGTAAAAATACAGAAAGCTATTTGATATAAGTGATCTTCAACAGACATCTAAATTGTTCGTCGTAGTATCGAAATAATTCATTCGTGGGTAGTTGTTTGACATTCAACATCAAGCTACATTAGTATTTTGCATTATTAGATAGTTCTATAAAAGTCTAGATTAATTAGCGAAGAAATGCAAGAGCATTGACTTAGTAATGAAGGTTGTCCAATTGCGAATATTCTCATTTTGCGAATTTAATGAATCTTTTATTAAAAGGTATTCGTCGGGGACCGTTGAATAAACATTACTGTACAGTTAAAGAAAGGAAAATAATTAGATGTGTCTTAAGGAATTTCTTACGAATGATGCTTTATTTTTTTAGTGAATTGAAACTTATTTTTACGGATTTTTTATGCAAAAGTAATAAGACGAACGGGACGCTCTCCTGATGGTAAGAGATAACGCATGTTCATGACCATTGCAGCGATATACAGTACTTTGAGTAGCAAAACAAAGGTCAGGGCATCGCTGACTTGGCGCTCTTTACTTTGAGACATTAGATGGTTAGTCTCAACAGCCTAGTAATTACGCTAGCTGCCCTTTAAACCGGAACACAGTAATGTTTACGCACTACTGCTTGGTGAGAGAATAGACTACCGCCAAGTAAATTGTATTGGATTGACATGTACTCAATACTTATCTATATATAATAAACTGTTTGAATTTTAATTAAAATTTAATTGAAAATTAATTAGCTGGTACCCGCGACTTCATCCGCGTGGAATTCAATAAAAAAAAATATTTAGCAGAATTTAGGAAAAGTTAATAATTTTGTAATCCTCACAAAGAAATACCTTTATCTTTGGTAACCTAACATATTCCAGAATAAATAAAAAAAAATATACCTATCATAGGACATTTCACAATCGCTATCGAACCCCAAACTAAGCAAAGCTTGTACCTACTGTGGGAACCAGATAACTGATAGAATACTTGCATACTTTTTTGTGAATAAATAGGTGCTTATAATGAATACAGAACAGACACTTATCGTCACATAAATATTTGTTCTGGTGGGAATTGAACCCACGTCCTATAGCTCTTGAAGTAGATATTTTACTATATGAACTAACAGGGCGGTCAAAGTATCTTAATGTTAATCTAGGTAATAAAATTTTATTTAAATCCGTTCAGCCGTTTTTGTGTGATTGAGTAACAAACATTTTAACAAACTTTCGCATTTGTAATATTAGTTGGACTGCAAAAAGACGTAAGTAAAAGAGATTATAATTTTTTCCACAATAATGCCTATTATAATATTATCTATCCCTTGTCTCCCGTGTAAGTATAAGCTGTTCACCGTAGACACGTCCGTCAGACCCCTCTCACGTGTAACTAAACATATTAGACATCTCACTCGGGTCCGCCTGTCTCGCGTCAAACTTGAGACCTTTCTCATTGTTCAAGGATTTGTATGATCGTGATCAAGACGTCGTGAGGTAGGTCAGATTACTTGAAGTGGCCGAATAATTGGGTGTTTTTTTATGTAAAAGTAATGAGTCAAACGAGCTCTTTTTTTATAAGAAATAGGCATACGTTTTGACCGCCATCTCACTTGATGTTAAGTGATGATGCGGTCTAAGATACGCACGCTTGCCTAGAAGAAACCGATTCACTCTCGATTTGAAGACACCCAGATTATATCCAACGGGGAACACCCAGTCAGGCAGCGCATTCCACTGTCTAGCTGTCCGCGAACGTGGAATCTAATCGTTTCGTTCGAGTTTTTGGAACATCGACCAAGAAACGTTGTCGCTTTTTTAAGCTTCTGGCTGTCCGATAGAAAAATGGGCATGGGGGAATCAGACCATGTTAGTTCTGAAGCACATCTGAAAAAAAATCTCTCCGAAATGAATCTGAAAAAAATCGACAAACTAGCAATTTTGCGACGATGTTCTAGGCTATGTAATTTAGCTTATACAATGCATCTACATGCGAAATTTCATCCAGATCCGTTTAGCCGTTCTGGCGTGATTGAGTAACAAACATCCATCCATCCATCCATCCATCCATCCAAACTTTCACATTTATAATATTAGTGGGATACATAATATAAAAATCTCGTGTCACGGTGTTTGTAGGCGCACTCCTCCGAAACGGCTCGACCGATTTTTATGTTTTTATAAAATGTATATTTGGTAGGTATAGGTCTTAAAATATATTTCATACCACTGGGTGATTAGGGGCAATTCCGCGGGCGTAAGCTAGTAAAGTTATAAGCGTATATATTTTGAAGCATATTCAAAATGCATAAGCATTGGTAATTCAATATTCAGATTTATCAATCACAAACACATAGATTATTAATATTAACGTGTAGGATTTATTCATATTTTTGTTTAAAGTTAAAGTCAAAGTATTTTATTCATAAATTGGTACATTTACAAGTCACTTTCAATATAATACATTTATTACGATTTGACAAATAAAAATAATATCTATATACAATATCTATATATAATAAATCATTAATAATAATAATCAAATTGAATTTATTTTTATTAATCCATTAATATATATTTTATGTTTTATTTTATTGTTTTATTTATTCGGGATTACTCACGTCGTGGTATCCGATATAATTAAAACAAAAATGTTTCTAAGCTATGCCAGTTTCCATAGCAACCATTTCTCTCTACGCATAAGCATTTATTCATACTTTATTCCCTAGTCCTGAAGCAGCCATACTGGACGTAGGTACTCTAAAAGTGGCATTCCATTAAGAGAGAAAGCTCTACTTTCAATCCAGTAATGAAACAGGCACGTACTGAGGGAGGTAAGACTCTTCTACAAGACGACGCCTGAATTTAGGCATCACGTACAGATCTCACAGATGTGCTTTATCTAAAACGAATCTGGAACAAAAATCTAGCTTTTAAGTTATTTTTCGTTGAAGTAATGAGACGATATCGCTGTCCTGATGGTAAGAGATAATGCATGCCCATGACCATTGCAGCGACACACAGAACATTTAATAACAAAACACAATCCAGCTGTTTTGAGACATTCGATAGTTAGTCTCAATAATCCTGTAACTTCACTAGCTGCAGTTACAAAAGGTATGTATTTAGTTTTAAAAGATTAACGCTTGACTGCCAATGGTCAATGAATATACGGTTTAAAATGGAACACTTCCTGAAGCACTGAATCACACAGCACTACAATATTAAAAATATGTTGACGATTTGATTCCACGTTCATTGTGCGAACTGCTAGACAGTGGAATGCGCTGCCCGAGTGGGTGTTCCCCGATGGATATAATCTGGGTGTCTTCAAGTCTGGGTGAATCGGTATCTTCTAGGCAAGCGTGCTCCATTTTAGACCGCATCATCACTTAACGTCAGGTGAGATGGCGGTCAAACGTAAGCATCTCAATAATAAAATATTTAAAAAAATGTTAGTTTTATAAATACCCTATCTGAAATAAATTGACGTTATTCAATTAAAACACGGACCCACCAACGGGGCTGAAACGTGGACACTCACTGCCGGAGTGGTTCATAAGTTCAAAGTCGGTGAGTTATTGAAAGAGCTATGCTTGGAATTTCTCGGAGAGACTGTATCCGGAGCGAAGTAATTCGCCAGAGAACTTAAGTCACAGACATAGCTCAGCGTATTAGCAAGCTGAAGTGGCGAGAACTATTTTGTATTTACATCTTGTACTATATGGAAGCAAATCTTACATTTTAGACTGGACATATGTGTCGCAGAACTGATAGCTGCCGGAGTAGACGTGTACTAGAGCGGAGACCGCAAATTGGCAAACGTAACGTAGGACGCCCTGAGACTTGATGGAGTGACGATATACGTAGGTCATCTGAAGGTGGATGGAAGCGAAAAGCCGAAAATTGGGCAGAAGGGCGTGTCTAAAGAGAGACCTTTGTCCAACAGTGGACTTCGATAGGCTGATGATAAGAAAATTAAAATAGGTAGAGACTTGAAAATACTTTTTTTTCAAATCAGTCCTGTTTTTATAAGCTGTGTCACTGTTGACTGCAGACCTCTTTTCTATGTGAGAAGGATAAGACCGCAGGCCACTAAGGTGGTCAAGTGCAGGTTGGTAGACTTCACATACCGATGAGAACTATTTTTAATACTTAGTTAAACGTAACTTAATACTAAGTTAAAGCTTACTGTCTAACACACACACGCATGCAATTCCACGCACAAAAACCACACAAACACATTCACATATACACACACTCCTCACGCACACATACTGTATAATAAGCTAATCATAAGTTTTGTATACCATTTACCTATAGTTTATATTACAGATATTGTTGTTAAGCATCATAATTAGTGGAGGACCCTGGCTTCAGCAACATAGCGAAAGCTGCAGGGTGCAGACAGGGTTACCGATATCATTGTATTTCTTTACACTAAGCAATAAAGTTATTTGTATTTATTTGTAACTTAGCCATCTGTTAATCCTCAGAAACATTACAATAAAAATCATTTGCACAATGATTATTTATTATTATAGATAGAGATGGTTCCGTTTTGGTTTTGATACATTAACCATGAAACGATGTTGCTCTTTCAAACACCGTAAGAGTTGAGTGGAATTAGGTCAGGCTGCCCCCCTTAGAAGGCGCCGGGGATTCGATTGGTTTTCCCTGCACGGAAATGTGACAAAGGTAGAATATAAATACGTCTGTCTTGTTAGTGGGAAGACTGATATACTATGGGTTGCAAGCTAGGTAGATTTGAAACATCTCTTGAAAATATACGCGATATAGTGATATTTAGAAATAACTACTTGATTGTTAATTTCCTTAGCAGGGGGTCGTCTAGGTAAGTACTACCGCAGTACTAGATATCCTGCTCCGAGCAGTAGTGTGTAAACATTGCTGTGTTCTTATTTAAACGATACTGCATCTAACAAAATAGTGAAGCTTAGAGAATAACCATCGAAAGTCTCAAAGTAATAAGCGCCAGAGCAGCGATGCCCTGGACTTTGTTTTGTTACTTAAAGTTCTGTGTATCGCTGCAATGATCATACATGCGTTATCTCTTACCATCAGGAAAGTGTCTCGTTCGTCTCATTAAAAACTAAACCTATTAACAGTAGTGTTAACGTAATATAGTAAGCATTTGTATTACTTTGTACTGTATCTAAACAAGCATCACTTTAGAATCCATTACTATATTAAGGATATTTGTAGAGCGCTCTCGAAATTTAGTTCTAAGTATGCACTAGACAATAACCTGCTCTAGTATGCTGAGCGCACTTAGGCACTAGATAAAGCTTTTGTTCCTTAAAATAGGATGCATTTTCTTGGATGCCGGAGCGACGAGCAATGAAGAATGATAGGGTATTTAAACTGGTACGGTTCAAGGAGCAATTTTCAAAGAATGTCTCACTAGAAAGCAATTTTCATTTGTGAATAGACAGCTACTGTGTCTAAGTAAGTAGGGATAGTTAAATTTAATACGTTCTGTTTAAAAACGTTCGTCTTTACTTCTTATGCTCAGTAGAATAACTGGAGTTTATAACTGTAAACTGTAACCTAATATGAAAAGAAAGATCCACAAAAAAAAAATGCCTTGCTGAGTTTCTTGCCGGAGTTTTCTCAGTTGAAGTGTAATTACGAGCCGGTGGTAGATTCAAACATGTAACTTAACGTTCATAAGTGCCTTACCAGGGCCTAAACGGAATAAATTACTTTTTGATTTTGATTTTTGATTAGAATCGTATTCTGTTTTTTTTTACAGATGCGTCTGTTCTAATCGTATGCCATATAAACGCAACTCGCGGTAGGAGCTAAAAATACGGCCGGCTGAAATCGTTTTATTCATTTTTATAAGCTGGGTGTTTGACTACAACTCCACCTATATTAACTGACGGTGTGGTCGGAGATGGTAAACCACACCTAGCCTGAACTGTAGGCTCACAAGTGCTGCGGGAACACACCGTTAGATACTTGGAGATTTACCCAGCTTGCCACTGTTTGTGGTGGCGAACACGGCAGCAAAAAAAAACCTACTAGACACGCACGTTCTGTTTTAGGAGTTAAATTATCTGCAGCCACCACAGCCACTGTGGAAGGCCACGTTATTGCGGATTCGGATTTATTTTAAACTCACAGTTATATTCCACAACATCATCATCATCAGCCGCATGACGTCCACTGCTGGACATAGGCCTAACACATTCCACAGCACATTTTTTTAATATGAAGAGCATCATTTAAGCAGTTTTATGGTACGGTACCTACGTAGATGACCTCCTGGTAAAAAAATCTACCAACAAGTAATCGGTTGATCATACACCGTTCGATTACAGCTGTGTGATTTTTTAATAAACGCAGACACGCAGAGAGCGCTCTGTACTATCATACAAAAACAGCATTTATGTGGGGGGTTTATTATAATCGAAAATAATTTTGGCAATAGTTAAAAGAAAATTGACTCATAAATATATTGTATTTTTATTGAGTTCGCGTGTGACTACCAACTCGTCTGATGGTAAGCGGCAATGTGGTCGAAGATAGTGAGCACGTAAATTGACGTAATTAGCACGGATTTGACTTGCAATTAAATTATTTTCTATAGTTGCACTTTATGCCACTGTTTGTTTTCCATTCTTGATTGCCTGGAAGAGGTCGCTTTTAGAGACAAGACGGCCACTTGGGGCACTAGCTCTTTTTTTGTGTGCACATTAAAGAGTTTCTATTAGATATTTTTTAATGAATTTCCTTACTTTATATAAAGCTTAATTTTCATTTGTTTGATCGTCATCTCGATTGGTTTTAAATGAAGATGCGGTCTAAGATGCAGCACACTTACCTAAAATAGACCCTTGAACTTGACTTAAAGACATCCAGATTGAATATTTGAATAAAATGATTTATTTACGTTTTAATAACTTCAAAAGTTTATAACAAATGATTCCACCTCTAAATAATTTTACACCACTTAGAACTATGCCGCAATGTGCAGAACCAAAACCAATTACCCGCCCTCTTGAAAATAGACAAGAAAATTATAAAATGACTCCTTAATTATTAATGAAGCGAGTTGAAACTTCTAAAAGGCTGCCTCTTACAAAACTTACCGAAACTTGAGAGAAGTAATCAATCGTTTGGAATAGCTATACTTTTCAACTGAGCCAATGACAGTATGGACATTTGAGTCGGGATTATAAAACTACTCGAGTATCGATCTCACTAAATTCTACTAGTAATTAATAACCTACTATCCTAACTTAATATTATAAATGCGAATGTGAGTTTGTTTGTAATGCCTTTACGCGTAAACTACTCAACGGATCTAGGTGAAATTTTACACGTACTTTTGGCCCTGGAATAAGACATAGGATACTGTTCATCATCATCATCCATCACCACGTGGATAAAACCGCGGGGCGCAGCAAAAAGTAATATAAATGTAAAAGTTTGTGTTTCGATGTTTAGATGTTTGTTACTCAATTACGCAAAAGCAGCTGAACGGGTTTGGATAAAATTTGGTAGACATATAGTTCATTACTTAGTTTTAATAAGTGTTTTAAGTTTATGTCAATTTTAGTTTTAGATATTAAGTAAAGTTTCGGATAAGTTTTTTGAATTATTGTCAAGTTTTTTTTAATTGTTGTCAAGTAAGTTAAATTTAAATCCTCATTACTGTTGTAACTGAAACTACTGTAATAAACTTAATATGGATAAGTACATATATATATTTACCGTAGTGGTGCCGGCGTAAGAATAGTACCCCACCCTCTCTATCCGTGGTTGCCGTAAGAGTCGGCTAAGGGATGTAATCCGGAAGATGGGCAGCAGCGTCTTCCTTGAACAATCACACTTAACTGCGCTCGCCAACCCGCCTGCCAGTATTGACATGGCGAGTATTGGCAAAACCACCCAAGAGGAGGCCTATGTCCAGCAGTGGACGTCTTAAATGATGGCTGATGATGATGATATACCTTGAACACTCAAAATAAACTTCCGCAAAGTAACGCCTGAATCAATCACATTCAAATTATCTCTTACTCTCAAAACAATCAAAATATTGTGTAAGCTTAGATTTAACGCTTCAGATGGAACCGTTTTATGGCGGTCTCACAACTTAGGTGCTTGCTTTATACCATATTTTAGAACAGCTTTTCTGATAAGAATTTGAAAGATGGGTTTTTTATGAGGATATGACCGTAAAGCCACTGTTTCGGAAATTCATATACATCGTAAAAGTTATTGTGTGTCAATAAAGTCTATTTTTGAGTGGCGGTTATTTAAATAAAAAATCTTAGTTTTTAGATAATACATGACCATAGCCATTGCAACGATACATAGAACATTGAGTAACAAAACGAAGATCAGGACATCGCTGCTTTGGCACTCTTTACTTTGAGACTTCCGATCGTTTTTTCTTTTTTAGGGACTCTGCTGTCCGTCCGTCTGTCTGTCTGTCCGTCTGTCACCAGGCTGTATCTCATGAACCGTGATAGTTAGACAGCTGAAATTTTCACAGATGTATTTCTGTTGGCGCTATAACAAAAAATGCTAACTAACAGAATAAAGTAAATATGTAAAGGGCTCCCATACAACAAACGTGTTTTTGCACTTACTAGTTTTACAATAATTATATGTGTCAAAACCTCCTTTCTCAGGTAAGTAGGTACTGCCGTTCCGCGTAACCTCGCGTAGGCTATAATCTGGGCTTCAACTTGTCACATTATAATATCATAAACTATGCGTAATCCAGTAACATAATTCATGAGGTCAAAAATAATGATATAGTAAAAGTATGTAGAATTCTAGTTTTATTATATCATTCAGTATTTCATGACTGCCATGAGTTAGCGCTTTTGTTCCAATTTTTCAGTTTAACGTGTTGTGTGTGACATTTACAAATTAAATAACGTTAGCTACACATTCGCTCTATTTATGGAACATACCGAGCCGTCTTGGTATTTAATGTTATGAAATTCCATGTTACCTTTGGTACATCAATTTATTATAATGTATTTTTTTCATGTTTGACTGGCTAGGTGTTTGATACACTGATGTTAAGTGACGGTGTGGTCGAAGATAGTAAACACAACTAGCCTGAAATAGAACTGGCACTCGGGTGAGGGTGCCAGAACACAATACAATACAATACAAAAAATGCAATGCATTGCAATACAATACAATGAAATGATATGCAATATAATACAATTCAACTTTATTATACACCAAACATATTATAACATAAAAAATTAAAAACATTAAAAAAAAAAAAAACAAATATACAACATAGAAATAATAAACCGTTATTTTCAACTTGAGGGTAGCTAGCCAGCCGAGTAAAAGAAAGTAGGTACCCTACCACCATGCTAAGGTCAAAGGCGGACATATCCGTATTTAAAAAAATGGTATCCTCGCAATGTTTTCCTTCATCGACATTTCAAGCTCATTGTTGGGGTTTGAACCCACGCCCTTCGGCATGCGAACCGACCGCGCTAACCACTGAGCTATCATCGCTACAGTTAAGGAGAATTTAGTTCTTTAGATTCCATTTACAAAACCAAAGCGAGTTCCTATCAGATCATCTGTACAACGAAACTTGGGTACTTCGTCAATCGGCGTTGAACGAGTAAATTACTTTGTACTACAATTTTGTTAAGTTAGTTTAAATTACTTTGTAGTAGAGGCACAGAGCAGAAACATTGTGATATAATAATCTTCGGATAAAAAAAGGAAAAAAGGTGAGCTCATTATTAATAAAAAAAAAAACAAAGTGTTGCGAAGATAATCCGCACTTAAATTTCCTCCTTATTTTTTTTTTTTTACATTTATCTTTAGAGAACTGAGTTAGCCTTCTAATGACTTTTAGCAATTCAGCTTTTCTATAGAAAATGTTTGTTGATCCTTGATCAAATGTATAAGGCATCCGATTTAAAAAAAAATAACAGGGCTGTTGAGACTATCCATCAAAAGTTCATCATGCCTCATCCAAATCCAAATTCAAACCATTATTCACTTGGTGGTAGAATTCCTTAGCAGGAGGTCGTCTAGGTAGGTACCACCGCAGTACCAGATATTCTGCCGCCAAGCAGTAGTGTGTAAACATTACTGTGTTCCGGTTTTAAAGGTACAGCAGCTAGCGAAATTACTGTTGAGACTAACCATCTAGTCTCAAAGTAACGAGCGCCAAGGCAGCGATGCCCTGGACTTTGTTGTACTACTCAAAGTTTGATGTATTGCTGCAATGGTCATGGACAATTGGACATGTGTTATCCCATACCATCAGGCGAGCGTCTCGTTCGTCTCAATACATTGATATAAAAAAGAAAACTATCCAGTCGAATACTAGAAAGTACCCTACCACCTTGCTATAGTTTCCTCATGATATTTCCTTCATCAGCAGCTCAAGCGCATTATTGGGGCTTAAACCCACGGCCTTCAGTGAGCGAGCCAACCGCGCTAATTACTGAAACAACACCCGTTTTTGAACGTCAATTCCTACTTAAATAATAGTTTAGATAATATTTGTTTCTCATACACACACATTCACACGCACGCACGCACACACGCGCGCACACACACACACACACATACACACATACACACTCAAACACAAACACTTACACACAAAAACACAAACGCACGCGCACACACACACACACAAGCACAAACATAGATACATAAATTTGTGTTTATTTTGGATCTATTATGTAACTGAACAATAGTTATAGAACGCAAGACACCAGACTTGGCGACACATGTTTTCCAAGTGCGAAGTCTAAGGTAGCCCAACAACCTATTGCAAATTGTCATGCTTCATATAATAGATCTTTAAGCTGCATCATCATCATCATCATTTACAGCCCGTAATCGCCCACTGCTGAGCATAGGCCTCTCTTCTTGTACGCCATTCATCCCGGTCCTGTGCTAACCTTGTCCAGGTTCGACCCGCGACTTTTACGATGTCGTCGACCCAACGAGCTGATGGGCGTCCGACGCTTCATTTCCCAGTTCGTGGCCACCAATCCGTCAACATTTTAGTCCACCTGCCATCACTCTGCCTGGCAACATATCCTGCCCAACTCCATTTCAGTTTCGTGATTGTTGTTCCGACGTCACGCACTTTAGTACGTAAGCTGCACAAATAAATATTTACAATTGACCAATTCACATATCCTTTACAACCAAACTCAATTCTCGCAAACAAAACAAAGTTAAGGACATCTCTGCTTTGCCGCTCATTACTGTGCGACAATCGATGGTGAATATCTTTAGCTTTTTTGTGATATCAATTTCTGGTCTCTTTTCCTATATATCCCACTGGCCAAGTAATTCCTCTATGAAACATTTTAGTAAGGCTTAATCAACGCAACTGATTGGCTGTTAACCTGACGAGCGGGTGGCGGGAAGTACGCTGTTTTACAGCTACTTATATAATATAGCTACTCAGTGTAGGTATCCATATGCCCTAGTGAGGGTCCTATCTAAACTGGTTGGTTTAGTAAATTACTTTTATATTACTACCTAATACAACTTTTCAATGAGTAGATAGATAAATTATTTATTGTGCACACTACAAACAAACGGAGCGTTGGCCGTCCAGCCGCAAGATGGGTCGACGATATTGTCACCGTCGCGGGTCGAACCTGAACTAGATTGACAGAGGACCGAGGCAGATAGCATAACAAGAGGCCTAATATCCTGCAGTGGGATAAAATAGGCTGTGGATGATAATGATGACAGAAAACAAAAGCATATAAATGGCGACCTTATCGCTAAAAGCGATCCCTTCTAGGGAACCTTAGGATAGCAGGGATTCAAGAAGAAATAGAAAACGGGGTGTGCTAATAATAAGATTGATGCTAAGCTTAAGATATTATCAGGTTAACACACATAAGTAGTAGTTCCAGTACAACATAATATACCGAGTAGAAGTGAAGAAACAAAAATTTTTCAAAATCATGGAGAATTAGTACTTACTCACCTAATACATAAATAACTATGAAAAGACATCGGTTAAGAATTATGAATTTGCAGACAAAAACTAGGATTGTAATACTAACAAGTTTATATGCACAAATTGTTATTAAAATTGGTTTAGTTTAATATCTTTCTAATAACGTCTCAGTTAGACGTGAAAGAATAAATCTCTTCTTTATTATGATAATATCTTATTTATCGCTAAAGTTAAATCACTATTTAGTACTTTGTGACTTTCAAAAGACTTGTAAATTTATACTAAGGGCACAATTTTTAATGGTATAGGTACTTAAATTATATATTTATATTGATAGATGTAAAGTGGCGTATTTTTTTTTTTGTAATTAAAAGTGGGTATATTGTATATTTATGTTTTAATACTAAATATACTGATGAATTTGTCTAAATCCAAACAAAATTTAAAAAAAACATCTTAGATTCTGTAAATGACTAATTAGTCACATAATTATATAAATTAAAGTTGTAATTCGCGTAGCACTCTTTGTTAGTTTAGATCTTAAACTACGCAACGGACTTTGATACGATTTTCATTATTATTTAATCATAATATGTTTTAAACGACTTCATAAAAGGAGGTTCTCAATTCGGCTGATTAATCGATAAGAAAAACTATTTTTTTGTGTTTCAAAGATATGCTTTCAGATTGGTCACGTAGAAATTTGAGAAAACTGTTCAACGTTTTCTCATCATGATTACCTCAGTGTCTCAAATGGAAAGTCTTCGAGCAGTGTGTTGTCAGTGATAATTTATGTCTTTGAAACGTGGTCACTGACTATGTGCCTTCTTGGTAAGCTCAAAATAGCACAACGAGTTATGGAGAGGGCTATGCTCGGAGTTTCAAACGAGATCGAATCAGAAATTAGATCCGTATACAAACTAAAGTTACCGACATAGCCCAACGGATTAGCAAGTTGAAGTGGCAGTGGGCAGGGCACATAGCACGCAGAACTGATGGTCGATAGCACTGCAAAGTTCTGGAGTGGAGACCACGGACCGGCAAGCGCAGCGTAGGACGTCCGCCCACAAAGTGGACAGACGTCCTAATAAAGACCGCAGGAACGCGCTGGATGCGAGCCGTTTCTAACCGATCTTTATGAAAGTCTATTGGGGATGGCTTTGTCCAGGAGTGGACGCCCTACGGCTGAGATGATCGTTTTAATATTATGAAGAAAGTACCAGCTTGTGGTTTAACTCTAGAAACAAGCGCAGCAAGCAAATATCTGTATGACAAATGGCTAAAAAGTTGGAGATGGGGGGATTCAGTCATGAGTCATAACTGAGCAAAAAAGTTTTGTTTGTAATTGCCGGCCTCGGCTTTACTGGGTTAAAGTGATAAAACATAGATTTGGAATCTTGGGAAAAGTCTGATTTGACGTTGAAAATAGTCGCAAATCTAATATGATTATGCGAAGTAGTAAAAGTTGGCTCGGTATCCCCGTATTCAAAACTAAATCTTCCCTGAAACATTGTCAATGGAATATTACTTTGCATTAGGTGGTAGGTGATGATAGGTATAAAAGGCAAACAAAATTACAATATTTTTAGATGGTAGGATACTTTCGCGGCTATATTTTCAGGTTAAAAATATGGAAATATGGCCCATAACTCAAA
Source organism: Biston stratarius (assembly GCA_950106695.1). Lineage (NCBI taxonomy): Eukaryota > Metazoa > Arthropoda > Insecta > Lepidoptera > Geometridae > Biston > Biston stratarius. The sequence continues at coordinate 27,036,820 of OX467106.1, forward strand.
CTTTTGTAATTAGAGTTCGGACTGTTAAAACCTCGTAAAACAATAAGCAAGCTGGCCATATTTTTAACATAAGCATTTTTTTAAACATTATTTATTAACTGATGATTAGATAACTGTGATTTGTGTGTATAAGGCTGAATCGTGTAAGGAATTTGAAAGATTTTCGTACTAAAGCACATCTTTGATTATTATCGACGCTCGTTTATTTTGTGGTTGGCGGCCAAACGTATGGTGATAAAACATTTGTTACTACACCCATGTACCTATATATTATATATTTGCCTTATTACTAGCCTTATTTCAAGGACCTTAATATTCTAACGCTTCCCTCTCTCTACATTCTTGAGGCAAGCCAGAAAAAGCCAGAACTCAATTTCATAATAAGAGCATTTTTTGTATGGGTATTGAATTGTATAACGAATTGCCAACAGTAATAAAGGAAGCCAGTTCTTTATTTGTATTCAAACGAAAACTTAAAACATTCTTAATAGATAAGACATATTACTCTGTAAAAGAATTTATTGATGATAAGGTAAAAAATAATTAATAAGTATTGACATTTAAATAAATTGAACTGATTGACATTTTGTAATTAACCTCCTGACATAATTAAGTAATCCGAAATTGACATTATTTAATGTAATTTTATTTTATCCAATTTTTGCATACCCAATTCTGGGTTAAGTATGGTTTAAGTGCCTTTTTAATTTACCAACATTTAACGTACCAACATTTTGACACCTGTACTGAGCAAATAAATATATTTTGATTTTGATTTTGATTTGCAACCTAGCAACTAGCCTGGGCTTCGCAAGAAAATTAACTGCTAAAAAGACTCCCGGACGAAATTCTCTTAACGAAAGCAAAAACTGTATACAAAGCCGTGATTTAGTTTCAAAAACTAAGTGAACAAAAATTAAGAACAATTTGGATAAAAATGAAATTTGATAAAAATATCCAGGGCATTGCTGATTTGGCGATCATTACTTTAAGACATTAATAAGATGGTTACTCTCAACAGCCCTGTAATTTCGCTAGCTGCAATACCGCGGTAATGTTAACACAGTACTGCTTGGTGGCAGAATATCTGGTACTACGATACTTATTTCTATACATAACTAAAACACTCAGAACAAAACTCTGTATTCGTCACACATTTTTGTCTTAGGTGGGAATCGAACCCACTATCAACAACTCAAGAAGCAGTGCTGTTACAAATAAAAAATAATAAAAAGCTCTTTGTAAAGATAGTTGTACAATAAGAAAGAGTTCTAATTGAAAATATATAGACACAGCCCACATAATAAGAACCGACTGTACAATTAAAAGACTAATCACATCGCCCGTGCTCGCCCGGACTCTGCTATTAATTAGCGCAAGTTCTCTCGTTACTCCGCTTTCAAAGGGTGTGTCTGTCCGTAGGTCCACAGCCAAGAAAATACAGCAGAGACATGTTGCTTGTGACGAAATGGCGGCTCGATCGTAATAAAATAAATATCCCGTGTTTTCAATTGATCACCAATGTAACGGATTATTCGGTCACTCTTCGGATGGGTGACCGTGAGCTGTATGCCTTTCTGAGAGCTACCGTGGCTCAGCTGACACGTTCATTTGTATTGTTTTTCCCATATTTCTATAACAACAACCGTCAAGCCATTTCGAAGAATCTCGGATGACACAGTAACTGAAACACTAGGGGTGGCCACTCAGCTTAATCGTTTTTTTTTTAAATTTTGTTTTATTACTAATAGGCTTGCGTTCGACCGTCCACTCGCATGCGGTCTACGGTGGAGCACGCTCGCCTAGAAGAAACTGATTCACTCGCGGTTTGAAGGCACCCAAATTATATCTATATTTTATTGTATCCTTTTTTTTGTATCGAATGAACTTGGCTTCCTATTGTACATTAAAAAAAAATAGCCTTAGTGGCAATCCGAGGTATAAGCAAATTTCATTCCATCTAAATATATTAAACCGTCACAGCGTAAACAAATATATATTCAAATTGACAAACTTACGTATTTTTTATCATATAAATGTGCTTAATATATGCGTTTGACTTAACTACCGCAGTACTAGATATTCTGCCTCTTATCAGTAGCGTGTAGAATGTTTCAGAGTAATGAGCGCCAAAGCAGCAATAGTCAGCACTTTGTTACTCAAAGTTGTGGGTACCGCAAGAATGATCATGAACAGACGTTATTATTTACCATAAGGAGAGCGACATTTCTTTGACTTTTTCCTTCGAATAATTACTTCAACATAAAAAAAAAACTTTACTCTTGGATACTCCGACTATAGTTTGTTTAGTTATTCAAAGTTGTGAGTACTGCAGCAATGGTCATGGACTTTTTACTCAACGTTCTGGGTACCGCAGCTTTTCTATTCTATTCTTCAACATAAAAAAGTATTACTCTCTTGTTTTACTCACGTTTAGTTAGTTTCGGCCACATCCGATAGATTTTTTGACATAATGAAACGTTAAGCGTGAGTAATCCCGCATGAGTAAAACAAAAATGTGCTAAAACCACATCAGTTTCCATAGTAAACTTTTCTCTCTACTATCATTCTTCTGTCATTGCTCAAGTTACACCAAGAAGTATTAGATAATCTGTGACCAAACTTTACCACTGCAGACTTCTAGTTGAAACTTTCCCGCTCCACTGTGGGAAAATATCCCAGTTTTGATGCGTCCCAAAAACTTCCACGTGGTCTGATCGTCCTCAAAAGCTTGGCAAAGTACTTCATAAAATACATTAAGGTGTAAGATTTCCTGGCACCAACTTCGGAATGTGACGAAGTTTTTGAAATGTGTCTGTCTTACTGTTGACTAAATTTCGTGTATTACTTTCTACATAATAAGAATTCAGAAGAATAATTGATAGAGGCTTTTATATGTGTTTTTTTTTGGCTTGGTGTTTGACCACAACTCACCTGATGTTAAGTGACGGTGTGGTCGAAGATGGTAAAGCACACCTAGCCTGGAATGGAACTGGCTCTCAAGTGAGGCTGCCGGAACACACCGTTAGATGCTTGGGGACAGTTTTTCAACTTGAGGGTGGTAGCTAGCCAGCCGAGTACTAGAAAGTACTCTACCACCACGCTATGGTTTCCTCACGATGTTTTCCTTCACCGACAGCTCAAGCTCATTGTTGGGGTTTGAACCCACGCCCTTCGGCATGCGAACCGACCACGCTAACCACTGAGCTATCATCGCTATAAAAATATAATTATCGCTATGTGTAAAAAGTATGAGGTTTATCACGACTTGACTACACGGTCTTTTTATGGTTTACAGGTTAAGTTTTCGAACATAGTTCACCTGATGTTAAGTAAGAGTCTAACAGTGTAACTAGTCGAAGATGATAAACACTTCTACCTTGGAATAAAAACCAGATCACATGGGCAATTCAACTAATAAGTATTATCGTTGAAAATCGGCAGCCGATTTTCAACTTAAAATAGATAAATATAGGACTAACCATCTAATATCTCAATGTAATGAGCGCCAAATCAGCAATGCCTGGACTTTGTTTTGTTACTCAAAGTTCTGTGTATCTTACCAACATGAGAGCGTCTCGTTCGTCTCATTAAATTTTACATTTAAAAAAAAAAATTGCTGATAGCTGAGTGCTACAAATTAACAAACCGCTTTGATTTCGTCATCTATACACCTCGGCATACAATCCGATCACGCTAAGCACTGAGCTATCGTTGCTTTGAAAGTTGAAAGTTGCTTTGAAATATTGGTAGATTTTTTTTTAGCGAATAAACATTAAATCATGTTTGTTTTACTTATGCGGAATTACTCACGTTTAATTTTATCGGAACCTCCGATTATAGTTTCGGCCACATTCTATGGCCTTTATCATGGAGATGAAGCTGAGTAAAACGCGTGCGCGGCCTCGTCTAGCTTCGTGCTGTGGGTATGCATTTGTGGCCGAAACTATAGTCGGAGTTTCCAATAAAATTTTGACGTGTCTGTCTGTGGCATCGTAGCTCCTTAACGACCGATTTTTATGTGCTTTTTTTTTGTTTGAAATCTGTCGTAATCGAGATGGTTTTTAGCTATAATTTATGAATATCCGTTCAGGCGTTTGATGATCATCAGCTCATTTCCTACTTGGCAAAAGGTACTGTCACAAAACCGATTGATTTGAAATTTGGTGTACTTCGGTAGTATACGTATATTACACGATTTTTATGTTGTATATAATCTGGTTTCTAGTTATTAAGTTATTGGTGTTGGGGGTATTTTTAATAAATTTATACTTCTTGAAATTTAATTCTATTCAATCTTATCAGTATTTAAGCAAATTTGCTTTTGATTTACTTTGTTTAATTTAACTAACATTTTGTACAAATTAAACGCAAAATTTCAATACTCGATTCCAATTAAGCTAATCTTCATTTTACTTGAATGGATCTATTCACAAGCTAATTTTAACTTTATTGACTTGTTACTTCAAAGGGTCAACAATTAATCACTTCATCTCGTCCAATCCAAGGTTTCAATATAAATACCGATAATATTACATGAAATTCCAAGAATGTAAGGACAAGTTTGAGAACAAATTAATACAGGCTAATTTATAGGCGCTATTCACAATAAAAAAAAGGTTTGAGTTAGAAAAGCTAAACATCTATTGGCGCACCTTGGCAGTAAAACTAATTCGTATGCCGAGACCAAAGTTGCAGGTCGTTTTTCCGTTTATATTTTAAAATGTAAAATTCATTACATATGACAACATAATAATATGTCAAATATAAAATATGGAAATATGATAAAATGTCAATAAAAAAAGTTCGTGCTCCATCTTAGACTGTACTACTGCTTAACATCAAGTAGGGTGTGGTCAAACACGAATCTATTATGAATAAAAAAATAAATGAAATCTGTCATAAACTCTTAGAATTCTTAATTGAAGCAAAGAAAATATGCTTAAATACTCGTATTTAGAAAACTCACGTGGCTGTCGATTTTATTGGGTCGGTTTATTATTAATTTAATCATCATCATCATCAGCCCTGCATCGGCCACTGCAGATAGGCCTCTCTTCTTGTACGCACTTGTCCCGGTCTTGTGTCAATCTTGTCCAGGTTTCCATTATGTCGTTTACCCAACGAGCTGGTGGACGACCAACCCCGACGCTCTGTTTACCAATTTGCAAACATTATTAATTTACATTCTGAAATTTTATTATTTAAGTAACTATAAAGCTTAACACATATACAAGATTAACTTGAAGAAGTATTAAAATGTTCTTATATAAAACTATACGAAAACGTTTCTTACGTTCCCGCCATTCATCAAGGAAATCATACCTAATCCTTTTCATACTTTCAAGAACAAAAGCTTCTGTGGTCCGACTTCAACAATGGACAATAATTTTCCTGTTCCAAAAACTAGACTAACTTTCGTCATTAATTAGTGTCTAGATGCGGACTCCGATTTTGTTTCAACTTATTTGATACTTACTTTTGACATTGTTCGAGTTTTAGTGAGCACTTTTATGGAGTTATTTCACGAAAGTTCCTACCAGGCAAACATACAATGCTTCTTATAGAATTATCATATTGGCACAAGGTAAGCTGGTTTCTTACCTGACTGCCAAGGAAGGGTTATGTTTTTCGCGCGTATCTTGTATGTATGTTCTTTATTACCTCGTATCTTTCATACGGCCCCATGGATTACGACAGTTAAAGTATCGTTAGATTTGTCTCAATAACCCGTGTCCTTGGAGGGTGGTGTTAAAAAATCAAGATGGCGGATTTTTGGCGCGACATATTTAAAAAAACCAGACCTATCAAAAATATATATAAGTTATATGTTTAAATTTAATTAGGAATAATAAATTGGTTCGTAATTTTTTTTTCCTTTAATTTATAGCTGTTTTATTCGCTATCGGGTTATAGATCTTTTAAACACTTCAGCTTGCTATACTATTCAGAACCGAGAAGAGCGAGATGAGTAATCGATAAAGAATGTATTTTCTTTAGTGTAAAAGTAAGGAGACGAACGAGACGTTCTCCTGATGGTAATAGATAACGCCTGTCCATGACCATTGCATACACAGAACTTTGAGTAACAAAACAAAGTTCAGGTCATCGCTGATTTGGCGCTCATTATTTTGAGATATTAGATGGTTAGTCTCAACAGCTCAGTAATTTCGCTAGCTGCAGTACTCTTTAAACCGGAACACAGTAATGTTAACACTCTGTTGCTTGTCCTACCTAGATGACTTATTGCTAAGGAGATCTACCACCAAGTAGATTCTGCTAGATTCTTGATTTTAAGGATGGTGGTGTCAACAGGTACCGCCTGGTTTTAGGCTCAATCGCTCATTATCACCAGACGAAGTCAGGCTGCCGGCGTAACAATTGTACCCCACCCTCTCTACCCGTGGTTGCCGTAAGAGTCGGCTAAGGGATGTAATCCGGAAGATGGGCAGCAGCGTCTTCCTTGAACAATCATACCTAACTGCGCTCGCCAACCCGCCTGCCAAGCGTGGCGAGTATTGGCAAAACACCCTCAAGAGGAGGCCTTTGTCCAGCAGTGGACAAAGGCCTCCTCTTGAGGTGTGTGCGATGTGAAGTCAGGCTTATTGGTGATGATATAACGGTCACAGTAGAACAAAACACATCATTACTTATAGTAAGGCCGCTGCGGCACTTCGGACTCGACATGGCTTAGAACATTATTCTAATTTCACTGAAAGCTAAGGAATGTCTCGTCCGGACAGTCTTTGTGTGGGTGACCATAAAAAAGTAGGTAAGTAGATAGGTAATCTGGATCGTTTCAAGGCCAGAGTGAATAGGTATCTTCTAAGTCTGCGTGCTTTATCTTCGACGACATCATCGTTTACTATCAGGCGAGTTGGTGATCAAATGCGGACTTATACGTATTAAAAAAAAACTGAAGTAAGAAAATAAGTAAATGTGATGTTTGAACCTCTTCAAAAGGTCTAAACATTATATTTAAAAAAACAACCAGCTTACAAACGTTGAGTTTTTAGGTATTATTTTCAGCCATACTACGTAGTAAATAAGGTTTATCTGTGGCTGCCAAAAATCTGGTTATATTATAGAGGTACAAATACTCGTAGGTACTATAATAGAGAGAACCCTATTGTGCTCAGTAATCTGTCGACGTTTCCTGGTTCACCTCGCGTATATGCAAACAATCTGGCTGTCCTATCGCGGAGTAGAATATGTACAGATAAACAACTCTAGAATTTTAATCTCTATCTACATGCCCAGCAAAGTGTATATTTTACCGTGCCTGTTAGTAATTGAAGGTGCTGTAGAAATTTGCAATTTTTTTTTATTATTTTAGACATGTGTGAAACACGCCTGTTGCCAAGTTGAGATGCAATTGAAGATGATTTTTGCAGACTTGAAATATACCTAATTCGGAGTTTGTAAGATCTAGATTATCCGTTTTTTTTGTTGTTCTGATTAAAAACGTAGCTTTATATCGATTTAATTTATTTTTTAATTTTGCTAGTGTAGGTGTTTGAAACAAGTGATCACGAAGTTGAGCTGGTAAAATGGTTGATTGACTTATTTTGCTCTTACTTAATGATACGTAAGAACTGGCTAAATTTAAGTAACTCATCATCACCGTCATCATTTCCAGCCCGTAATCGCCCACTGCTGAGCATAGGCCTCTCTTCTTGTAAGCAACTAATGCACATATACTAAATGTTCGTTTGGTAAAATGATAACTTTTTTATCCTCTTTGAAAGTGTATTTCTGCATCATTTTCTACTCTGTGTTCCTATCAAGGACTCCATTCATAGGCCTAATCTAATCAGGACATGTACTTGCAGCTTCTAATTCAATTAAGGCGCCATTTTCACGTGCGTTTCAGCCGAGTTAGTAACATCGCTTATGGGAAGCCCATCATAGTCGTAAAGTGTACGAGGTGAACTATTAGATTCTCCATAAATAAACAAAGTTGTGTTGATTAAAATTGTTTACTTTTTGTGTATAGACTCGGCTGGGCCTTAGGTTTTTAGTATGTTCTTACACGGCAGATAAAAATTTAATAAAAGTGTGGTTTTAAATGACTGCTCCAAAAAGGAGCGTTTCAGTGTTTATGTATGTGAGTTTCTTTATTCCACCATAACTTTTAAATGCCTACAGATTTGGATGTATCGTTTGAACTCTTACATCATCCCGAGTGACTTTGACTATAATTATTTTGACAAGCGCTTTTATGTACAAAGTGAAATAATACACGAGACGCTCTCCTGATGGTAAGAGATAATACATGTCAATGACCATTTATATCGAAAACTCCGACTATAGTTTCGGTCACATCCGGTGGCCTTCATTATGGGGAGTTGTTCATTTTGTCGGAGTTTTTGATAAAAATAAACGTGAGTAATCCCGTATGAATAAAAAAAAAGTACCATGCATTTCCTTCGGACCCAATTTTCAGGGATCAGGTTTTATCATAAGTGGCAGTATAAAAGAAAATGTCAGTGTACCTGACTCATAGGCTAGCTGTCCGTCGAATCGCTATCATTTTTTACGATCGTCCGTCCAAATAGGTCTCGAAACCTACTCGATTCAGAAAGCAATGTGGCATAACAGACGCTTGATTGGAAATATCACATTTTTGTTAGTGATTCGAGTGCCAAGAAGTCGTGTGCAAATATTACCGTGTCCTGGATTTAAAAGCAATGCTTTTAATAAAATTGGAATGAAAGGTATAAAGTCAATTCAAGGCGATAAGCGTAAAAAGATAAAACGATTGCCGCACAAGGTTATAAGCTGGAAAATATTAAGTGAATGTAAACTTAAAAAAATGCCATAGTTCAAACTACACGCGTTTATCCATAGTCTCACCCGATGGAAATAGACGATGTAGCCGAAGATGGAGCACGCTTGCCTAGGAATATACCTATTAACGTTTTTTTGAACATCCCCGGATTATTCGTAGTTGGAAACACAGACGCTGGCAAAGAACTCCACACACTATTACTTATGTTATATAATTATAAGGTGTTATCTATATTCATTTATCTTTTTGCATTTATATGTCATCACGATACGATCATTAGAAGCTGATGGCGGGTGAAACCGCCGGGCAAAGCTAGTCTAAAATAAATAAATTGAATCGTAATGATGTTAGCTCAGTGGTACGGTTCACACGGTTGAATGACACGCCGAAGGGACTGGGTTCAAATCCCTTAAATAAGCTTGAACAGTCGGTCAGTCAATCAATTTTCCGCTACAGCGAATTAGGAAATGCCTTGTTTGTTCACGAAGCTCAAGGTTCCACGTCACAAACAGAAACACCATCCTTCATAGGTAAGTATCTATTTGTTCCATTCAATATGGACTACTTACGCCGCTAGCCAAATGAATGGTACAAGTTTCGGCTAGTACCCAGTTACTAAAATCCACGTCAGCGCCTCCCGTCGGATTGGTCACGTATCGAACTTGCTGCAACTTATTCAGAAGTTGTTCTGTTTTCCCACGTACTTGCTTGTTGGTTTAATATAAGTTACGACTTATGATGTGGAACTGTTTCTTCTCACGAGAATTAGTAGACTTCAACTGTCCTATAAAGAAAATGAGACAATTTGTTATTTTTGTTTTACTTATTGGGATTACTCACGTTTAATTATATCGGAAACTCCGATTATAGTTGTATTTAGGGTTCCGTATCTCAAAAGAAAAAATAGAACCCTTATAGGATCATTTGTTGTCCGTCTGTCTATCTGTCAAGACCCTTTTTCTCAGGAACGCGTGGAGGTATCAAGCTGAAATTCATATCAAATACTCAAGTCTACTGTTCTTTGGAGAATCAAGAAAAATCAAAGTTCTAAGTCAACGCAATCAAAAGATACAGCCGTTTATGCTGCAAATTTTCGACACTCGCAAGGGAATCAAAACCTACAGGGTACTTCCCGTGAACTCAGAACCTTGAAATTTGGTACGAAGCAACGTCTTGTAGCACAGATAAAGGAAAAATTGCGAAAAGCATAAATTACCATTAAAAAATCTATAACTTTTACTTATATACCTACAGGTTTGCATGGAACCCTCGGTGCGCTAGTTCGACTCGCACTTAGCCGGTTTTTTTTATAATACAGTAATATGTATACACTTTTTTTAGACCTTCCTAGCCGTGCCGTCATTTCTAGCCATCCAAAGGTTGTCTGGAAGAAATCGCTCTAAGCGATAAGGCCGTCGTGGTACTACCATAATTATATTAGTCGATGTTGTTCTTGTGTTGTAATTTTTTTATGTCATAATGTATTTAAGGTGTTCAATAAAGTTATATTCTATTCTACTGCTTGGCGGCAGGATATCTCGTACTGTGGTATTTGTTGGTATATAGTAAAATTAAAACTGATGGGACGATCTAAGTAGGTACCGTATATAAATAATTACCGGGTCATTTTGACCCGCCGCGCAGACATCAGGTTGAGGGCTTCATGGATTGGAAACATAATTTCACCGCTCAATGGATTATTAAGATTACTCGGATAAAATCTCTTTGATGATAAAAGGGATTTCATTTCTTTCGAATTTGAATTTATGGCTCGACGAATACGTGTGCGACATGAAATATCTTTTGGATAATTTTTTTATTTATTTGGCTATTTTAGGGCTTATTGATTTAGTTTCGAAATAACCATAATATCAAATTGGTGATATTGGAAATATAGGAGAAAATAGGCAATTTGAAAGGGATTTACTTTTACATTGGTAACGATAAAATTGCTACTTACACATTATAAGGTATGGTTTCACTACGCGTAGATAGATAATAATTATAGACATTTGTAATTTAGGTTAAATTTGTAGTAAGCATTTAATTACTGCCCTGTTGCGCATTAGGTAAAATATCTGCTTTAAAAGCTGTAGGGCGTAGGTTTGATTCCCACCATGACAAACATTTTTCTTTACATAGATGTTTGTTTTGTGTCTGGGTGTCTGTATGTATATTTACAAAAAAAAAGTAAAATAGTAAAAAGTATTCTATTAGTTATCTGGTCAAGCTTTGTTTAGCTTGGGGAAAATGTTCTACTATATTTATTTATTTTAATTAATAATAATTAATTGAAACTGATAGCTTGTCGAACAATATAAAAAAGCTTGTGTTTTTTACATACTTACTATAATTATGTATTATTTTTATTAGATGTTTTTTTTAAATTTAGGTTATTAATAGTGTTACAACATCTCCCGTCTGTTCTTAAAATATATCGTGTTTTTCATTCTTGGTTGACTGATAGAGCCCGCTTCTAGCGATAAGGTTACCCCTCGTGGCACAAGTTCATAAAATTCTTTTGTTTTCTGTACTTTTATTTCTATATTTTTCTCTTTTTAACCGACTTCAAAAAAGGAGGTTATCAATTCGACTGGTTTTTTTTTCCTTTTTTTTATGTTTGTTTCCTGAGAACTTTCGACTGTGTTAACCGATTTGAATGATTATTTTTTTATTTGAAAGCTGGAGCTTCCCGCATGGTTCCATTTCAATTTGGTTCAGTTCTAATAATGGAATCCATGAGAAAACCACATGAAGACGGTTTTTTCTTTTGTTAAAATTTTATTATTTTGCGCAATAAAGTGTTTATATCTATCTATAACTGAATTGGTTACTTGATTTACTGAGTCTAAAAACAAACATACATACACATATACACATTAAAATATTAGTACAGTGAAGCGTCCTTTTTTCCGAACACCCATGTCCCCCAATTACTTCAAATAATCGACGCTCTACTGTATGATCATAAATAGTATAGATTTATCAATTTAATTTGCTGTTTAGATCAGAAAAACTATGCTATAAAGTAAAATAATAAAACAGCCATTTAGATTCCATACAAGAATTCCAAGTGTATGTTTATTTCAAAGCCCTTTGAATATCGTTCGAATCGTTTTCTATTTGTATAAAATTGCAATAAAAGGTAAAAATATAAAGAAATTCTCATAGAAAGTTCATTCAGGTAAAATGTTATTTACATGCTGTACGGATCAACGCCCACTGTTAAGGCGAAGCAAAGTGCTACGAAAGTGTTGAAGGTTGTTACCAAAATCCTTAAAGATTTTTTTACTAGCTGTTCCCATGTAATCACTACATATTTTTTCGGGATAAATAGTAGCCTATAAGGGTGTCAGCTATCCCATATCAAATTGCATGAAAATTGGTGTCAAGTCGTTTGAGTGTCACTTATCGACGACCTAAGTTCAAAGTCACAGGTCAATAATAGTATTGCACTAGGTATTTCAAGTCTAGATATCATAATCTACCTAAACTCAGGTTGATAAAGTTTCGTAGATAACAATCAAATTAAGATTGACTTTCGCAGATTTGACAATTTCGTAGAGTGTTTCTACAAAATTATAGATATTGAAAACTTAGATAAATCTGTATAGATGGCTGAATTTTTTGTCTCACTGTGTGGTGACTTAACCCGCTTAGTTTGCTGTAGAATTGGGAACGAGAAAAATACCAGCATAATCTTTATGATCTACTAAAATACATAGGCCTGTGTTATGCCATATGTTTTGGCAATTTTTTTTAAATTATGGTTGACAAGCTAGGTGTTTGACCACAGCTCACTTGATGTTGATTTACGGTGTCGTCGAAGATGCTAACACACCTAGCCTGGGCTAAAACTTTTTCTCAAGTGACGAACACACCGTTATTAGGAGCTTGGCGGCAGATTTCCGACTCGAGGGTTTGCTAGCCAGCAGAGTAATAGAAACACTTAAATTTGTTTCTTCACGATGTTTTCGTTCACCGGGTGCTTAAGCTCATTGTTGGGGTTTGAACCCACGCCCTTCGGCGTGTGAACTGCCTGCGCTAAACACCAGCTATATCGCTACAAAAAATGCTAGTTAATTAATTGCTGGAAAGAATATGTAAAGCAGAGTTGGTAGAACCATTTCAAATTTGGTTAAGAAGGAACAGAGACACGGGCAATGACTGGGAACTTTGATGCGTATAACTTAACTAGGTAGAAATATGCTCAGTGTTAAAAGAAAAAAAAACCCATAAAAAATCAATGCAATTGTATAAATCAAATAATTTATTAATAAAATTATTTATTCACTCCGTCCTTAACTTATTAGAATTTTCTCTGTACTGAGGTTGCCTGGAAGAGATCGCTCTTAGCGATAAGGCTGCCAATTGTTCCGCTAGAGTAATTCAAATTTTACTATGGAAACTAACGTGGTTTAGATACATTTTTTTTACTTATGCGGGATTATTACCGTTTAATTATATTGGAAGGTGCGACTATCCACATCCACATCCGGTGGCCTTCTTCATGGATAAAAAGCTGACTGCAAACCAAGTGCGAAGTAAGACGAGGCCGCGCGCGGGTTGTTCTCAGTAAACCTCGGTAAAACAAAAAATATTTAAATTATTATTATTGGCGTGAACAATAATGAGTTATATTATTAACTAGCTTACGCCCGCGACTTCGTACGCGCTGACTTTAGAATTGAGTTCAAAGATATATTATATAAAATTAATCAAAATCCTTTCTTAGCGGATGCCTACGCCATAACATCTACCTGCATGCCAAATTTCAGCCCGATCCGTCCATTGGTTTGGGCTGTGCGTTGATAGATCACTATGTCTGTCAGTCAGTCAGTCAGTCAGTCAGTCACCTTTGAGTTATATATATTTAGATTTTTTATATCAGTTGTATCAAGCTAGGTGCGATTAGAAATCAAACTAAGATAACAACAAATTATTGTCACGTATCATGAACAAATCAACTTTTTTGTCGATCGTCGATGAAATCTGTCGATGGATAAAACACCATGCTTGCGCGATTAACACTCTCAAAAGTTCCCCAGCACCGTAATAAGTCCACCATTTTCCCGTAATAGCGCAGAAATATAAGTGGTAATCGGCCAATCTCCGCCAAAAGGCGTCGGACCGTAAAGCAAGCCACTCTCAGAAATATGGCCGCGACCAAATTACCGGATAGAGGCCTTTTGAAGGGATCAGGACCTTTGGAAGGCTTTTTGGGATCGTGCTTAGATCATCTTGTATATGGGACAGGATAGTAAGAGAATGTAATCTTGTTTTAGACACTAAAACGAATAAGTAATGAGCGCCATAGCAGCGATGCCTTAGACTATAGCGACTAAAAGACTACATACTAAAACTACATATAAAGACTAAATATACTATTATTTTGTAGCGATGATAGCTCAGTGGTTGGCGCGGTCGGTTTGCATGCCGAAGGGCGTGGGTTCAAACCCCAACAATGAGCTTGAGCTGCCGGTGAAGGAAAACATCGTGAGGAAACCATAGCGTGGTGGTAGGGTACTTTCTAGTACTCGGCTGGCTAGCTACCACCCTCAAGTTGAAAATCTGCCGCCAAGCATCTAACAGTGTGTTCCGGCAGCCTCACTTGAGAGCCAGTTCTATTCCAGGCTAGGTGTGCTTTACCATCTTCGACTACACCATCACTTAACATCATGTAGTTGTGATCACCTGGCCTATCAGCCACATAAAAAAAAACTCTGTTTTGTTACTCAAAGTTCTGTAAATCGCTGCGCTGTCATGGACATGATTGTGTTATCTCTTACCATCAGGAGAGTGTCTCGTAACATAACAAGACGAGTATGGCTAGAGCACGCTATACACATCATTTACAATAAAAATATATATATAGGGTAATTCCCGGTAACATAGAATTATGAGATTTAAAAAGAAACAAGCAGCACGAGTAATTAAAGTTATTTTATTGTAAGCCGTGTATGATTCGAAATAAACAGTCACTTTTTAGGGTTCCATACCTCAAAAGGAAAACAACGGAACCCTTATAGTATTATACAACCCTTTGTTGTCCGTCTGTCTGTCAAGACCTTTTTTCTCAGGAATACGTGGAGGTATCAAGCTGAAATTCATATAAAATACTCAAATCTACTGTTCCTTGCAGCTGTGAAAAAATCAAAGTTCTAAGTCAACGCAATCAAAAGATACAGCCGTTTATGCTGCAAATTTTCGACACTCGCAAGGGAATCAAAACCTACAGGGTACTTCCCGTGAACTCAGAATCTTGAAATTTGGTACGAAGCAACGTCTTTAAGCACAGATAAAGGAAAAATTGCGAAAAGTATAAATTACCATTAAAAACCATAACTTTTACTTATATACTACAGGTTTGTTCGGAACCCTATGCGCGCGACTAAGACCTTAGATGTGTGTAGGATTACTTTCTGTCATTATTTCGAAGTCGTATCTTCACTGTTCTCTTTCTGAACGTAATCAGCGAACTGTATCCGATAAATCGCAAGTTCGCAATAAGATTCTATTAATCGGCACAATTAATTACATTTGCCACTAACAGAGGATCAATCTGATGAATTAGCCGCATTACGCTGCCGAGGAAATTCCATTATTGTGGAGATAATTTCTAGCAGATTTATCTTTTGGTAATTATCCCTTGGCAACATGTATTTTACCTACATGTGGAGAATATAAAGTAGAACAAAGACGAAAGATCATTGAATCCATCTTTGTAAACAGTAAAATAGAGATTAAAATACTATTACTACATAGATTAGAAACAACCTGAAGAGTTTACAAAATCTATAACTCGACTGCGAACAAAATAGCTATAATTAAAGGAAAAACAACTTCTTAAACCAATTTATTATTCCTAATTAAAATGAAACATGTATGTAACTAATATATTTATATTTTGTAATCTCCTTTTAATTTCATTTATTTTGATATTCTACTCGATAGGTTTGGTTTATTAACATACTACTATTTCGCGCCAAAAATCCTCCACCTTGTTTTTTTTTTTTTTTAAATACTTTGGTTATGGAGATGAATCTAACGATACCTTAATTGTCGTAATCCATTCAACCGTTTGAAAGATACAAGGTAATAAAGAAATGTACATACATATATACAAGATACGCGCGAAAAACATAACCCTTCCTTGGCAGTCGGGTAAAAAGTAGCACAGATACATTGCGTAGAAAATCGGTGAAGACGTCAATTTCACTTGACATACATACAAATATTCCTTGATATAGAACAGAATAATCTTTATTATACAAAAAGTTACATTCATAAATAATCATTAAATAAAATATTATGAATGCTTCTATATGGTCTTGTCAAAATTTTAGTACAATTATTATTCTCAAATCTCGTTAGGCTATAAGGCCGCTGTTGTACTCCCATATTATTACATTAGTCGATGTTGTTTTTGTTTTGTTATTATCTCTTTTGTTTATCTCTTAAGTTTTGTATGTATATTGTATATATGTATGTATGTTTGGTATACAATAAAGTTATATTCTATTCTAGCAATGGTACCTACCATTACAGCACCAGATATTTGGCAAGCAGTAGTGTGTAAACAGTATTATGTTCCGGTTGAAGAGTTTTACGTACAGCTTTAGAAGTTAGAAGCCTATTCAGAATGTCCCAAAATAATAAGCGCAAAAGCAGCGATGCCCTGAACTTTGTTTTGTAATTTTAAGTTTTTGGTACCACTGCAATGTCACGGATAAGTGTTATCTCTGTAAGTTCGTTTGGTAGAATATCTACTTCAAGAGCTGTAGGGCTTCGATAGGTTCGATTCCCACCGGGATATACATTTATGTGACGACAAATGTTTGTTCTGTGTCTGGGTGTTCTGTATGTATTATAAGTATATAAGCGATACGATACTTGTAGCGATGGTAGCTTAGTGGTTAGTGCGGTCGGTTCGCATGCCGAAGGGTGTGGGTTCAAACTCCAACAATGAGTTTGAGCTGCCAGTGAAGGAAACCATAGCGTGGTGGTAGGGTACTTTCTAGTACTCGGCTGGCTAGCTACCACCCTCAAGTTGAAAATCTGCCGCCAAGCATCTAACGGTGCATTCCGGCAGCCTCATTTGAGAGCCAGTATCATTCCAGGCTAGGTGTGCTTTACCATCTTCGACCACACCGTCACTTAACCTCAGGTGAGCTGTGGTCAAATACCTAGCATGTAAAATATTTAAAAAAAAGTATTCTATTAGTTATCTGGTTCCCATGGTACAAGCTTAGCTTAGTTTGTGGCTAGATGGCGCTGTGTGAAATGTTCTACGATATTTATTTCATTTCATTTATCTCATACCATCAGACGATAGATTCGATCGTTTCATTTCTTTTAGAAAGAGAACAGAACCAATACTAACTTCTAATTGTAAGTTTACAAAGAACGAGCGTACGTGCCAACAATTAATCAAGTTTGTAAAAGGGTCGGTTTCTTGTTACGTTCTTGAAAGTTAATACAACGGAGTATTTGTTTGGTATTTGGGAGCCACAATTGTGATTCCTAAACGAAACTGATATGATCCAGTTGAAATTATTAGTTCTACCATTTTGCCAAATAATAATATAATAATAATAATTTATTTTATTTGACATAAAAGAAAATAATACAAACAGATGTAGTTCCATAGGCTCCCGAACTAGTCAAAGACTGTGTGTCACGAGCTAGTGGCTTCTCCTAAAACAAGATACATAATATGTCTAACAAAACAAATATTGAGCAGCGAGTTAAATGCGGCCATGATTGCTCTCTTGTTAGTTAGTTAGCACCACACGAAGTCGGTACTGACATGACAGAAGTTTATTGATATAGTCAGACCGTATTCTACAAATTCGTGTCTTTGTTTGGCTGTATTTAGATATTGATAAAAGCACATATCGTACATTTATTTTTAGGGCTTTTGAGAGTTTCCCTACGAGATCGAATCATAAATGAGGATATCCGTAGACGAACCAAAGTTACCGACATAGCCCAACGGATTAGCAAGTTGAAGTGGCAGTGGGCAGGGCACATAGCACGCAGAACTGATGGCCGATGGGGCTGCAAAGTTCTGGAATGGAGACAACGGACCGGCAAGCGCAGCGTAGGACGTCCACCCACAAGGTGGACAGACGACCTCATAATGACCGCAGGAACACGTTGTATGCGAGCCGCTTCCAATCGGTCTTTATGGAAGTCAATGGGGGAGGCCTATGTCCAGCAGTGGACGTTCAGCGGCTGAAATGATGATGATGATGATGATATTGAAGTCGATAATTTTTTTAGGATTTCTGAACCTTAAGAATGTAGGTACAAAGGATAGTTATACAAGATTACACTGATTACTACCGATCTTGCTACAAATTAACTACTAAAAAAATTGCTACCAATTCTGAAACAGCATTATTGTATTCATCTATGTTAACAACTCTGATAGCTCAATGGTTACCGTGGTCGATTCACACGTCGAGGTGGGTTCAAATTTCAACAATGAGCTTGAGCTGCCGGTGAAGGAAAACATCGCGAAGTAATCATTGTTGGTGGTATTTTCTAGTACTCGGCTGGCTAGCTACCTCAAGTTGTAAATATACCGCCAAGCACCTAACGCTGTGTTCCGGTAGCCTCACTTGAGAGCCAGGTCCATTCCAGGCTAGGTGTGCTTTACTATTTACGACCACACCGTCAATTAACATCAGGTGAGCTGTGGACAAACATCTAGCTTGTCAAACAAAAAACCGGTCAAGTGCTAGTTGGACTTGCGCACGAAGGGTTCCGTACCATTATCTATAAAAACGGCAAAAAATCACGTTTGTTGTATGTTGTATTTTATTTAAATATTTATTTTATTCTGTTTTTTAGTATTTGTTGTTATAGCGGCAACAGAAATACATAATTTGTTAAAATGTCAACTGTCTAACTATCACGGTTCATGAGATACAGCCTGGTGACAGACGGACAGCGGAATCATAGTAATAGGGTCCCGATTTACCCTTTGGTTACGGAACCTTAAAAACAACTTATTCAGAGGCTAATCGTCTGAAATCATTTTTGTTGATTTTTTCCGTCACAAACCGGTGACTATTTCAAAGGGTTATTAAAATAGAATACAGTTCGCGCGTGCCAGCGCCCTATGTTAACTATTAAGTAGTGCATGGCCGCTCCCTACGCCATAGATTATTTAGTAGTTTGTATAAGAGTAGGTAAGATAAACAATCCTTATGTTTTGGCAGCAGACAGTGTCAAGCCTGTGACCTGTTTAGACAATTTTAAAAAGAACAAAATGTCGGCTTGTTAACTCACCTCTGTCACGCGTGTCCTCGTCTCACTTTACACGTCACATCGTATTCTGCGTTAATTCCCTGAAAAGGGTCACCATCCATCAACGAAACTATATTGTTGAATATCTAATCAAATGTAACGTGGGTAAATCCGTAGAAGTAAAACAAAATGTTGATACATTCAAACCACGTCAGTTTTAAAGATAAAAACCGTAAAACAATAAAAAAAATTGCTCGTCTCAAAATGTAATAAAACAGCCGATTTTTTGTTATACTTAGTTAGACAAATTGTTTTGTAGAATGTGAAGGTTGACCGACTTAAAAAATACCTTGTAGGTATTGTACCATTTTCTACTAAAGTATTACATCGCCGCTAGCGGAAAACTTACCAAGTTTCATAAGTTAAAAAAGATGCTTAACATGATCCTCGAATAAGACGTAAATATTAAGTTATAATATTAAAATATTCATATCCCTGCGGAACATATTTTACCCTCCAAGGCAACTATCTTCTCGAGTTTAATCTATGCCACAGACTTATAAGCGGTAGACGACGTGAATATCTCGAATGTAGGAGACAGCCGGCTAGATAAACGCAAATTAATACAATCACAATGACAGTAATAATTTTTCTAAATAAATTAAATTCAAATAAATCTAAAAAAAAAATCGACAAAAATAATTTATTACCATCAAAATTAAATTAAAAAAAATGCGATGATAGCTCAGAGGTTAGCGCGATCGGATGACACGTCAAATGGTGTAGGTTCAGATCCCAAATATGAGCTTCAGCTGTTGGTGAAGATAAACATCGTGTGGAAGCCATAGCTTCACGGTAAGGTAATTTCTAAGTAGTACTAGCTACCACTCTAGAGTTAAAAATCTAGCACCAAAGAACCAACAGTGTGTTCCGGCAGCTTCACTTGAGAGCCAGTTTCATTCCAGGCTAGGTGTGCTTTACCCTCTTTGACCACGTCATCACTTAACATAAGTTGAACTGTGGTGATATACCAAGCCAATCATCAGTAAAAAATATAAAAAGTATAATTGTTAATTAAATATTTAGTAACATTTGGGGATTGATAAAATAGTATAAATTTGACATTGAAACTATATATTGTGTGTATATAGCCGATGACGTTGTTGAAACTTACCATTTACCTACCTAAGTAAATCCAAGATCTTGTACATATCTCGAGTGAGTCAAGTTTTTTTAATGCTTAAGTAATGATACGAACGAGAAATTCTTCTGATAGTAAGAGATAACGTGAGTGGCAAAACGAAGTCCAGGGCATCGCTGCTTAAGCGCTCATTACTTTGAAACTCTCGATGGTTAGTCTCAACAGCCCTGTAATTTCGCTAGCTGCAAGTACCCTTCAAACTGGAACACGGTAATGTTTACACACTACTGCTTGGCAGGAAAATATCTGACACTGCGGCGGTACCTAGCTAGACGACCCCCTGCTAAGGACATCTACCACCAAGTAAAATTATAAAGATATCTATAAATTAGTGCAGTTTTTAACCAACTTAAAGAAGGAAGAGGTACTCAATTCAGTTATATTTTTTAACACGTTTTAGTACTGCGTTATCTATAGCTCTAAATCTTTGCGGTTTGAGAAAGTTTAATCGTATCTTAACATCATGTAATATCACACGAGTCATGATAATCTTCATGATTGTGATTTATTGCTAAACTTTATTTTAGTTTGTATCAAGTGAACTACTGTTCTAAGGACAATGGGAACAGGAGGTAGGTAGTGGTATAAAGTAACTTGAAATATGTATATTGTATATCTAAAATTTCTGGCATTTAATTTAGCTTATGAAATAATAACAAATAAATTTTATAATATAAATAATTGTATTCAAATATGTTATGTTTATTTGTTTGTTATTGTAATGTATTATATATATTATTTCAATATTTTTTGTACACTCAATTCTCGCTCTAACCTGGGATTCAATGGACCCTTGTCTAGGATGACTCGACAGTATAATGCCATGTCTAGGACAATAGATGTAGATATTTTTAGTGACAATATTAACAGTTTGAAGAGATCTTTGCGATCACTCTCTGAAAAAAAATTACATGTAAATTGAATAATTCTATTTTTATTTTTGATTTTATTATTGTTTGATTTTTCTTTGACATTTGATTTTGTATTAGTTATGAATTAATTATTGTTTTTATTGCATGCTGTCTGCACCCATAATTGTTGTGACATTTACTTTATACTTATTTTGTACTTCTTACTTTTTGTCATGAAATAATGTACACAACGTTGGTGTTCATAATATAAATAAATAAATATTTTAAATGTTCATCTCGGCACTTTACTCCCAGTCCCGCGCCCGCACACCAACTGCACGCGCAATTTTTATTACGTGCGAGCCGCGTGCGTCCCTTAGTACGAAGCAAGACGGGCCGCGCGCGCATTATACTGATTTGACTCCTTGACGAAGGCCACCGGATGTGGCCGAAACTATAGTCGGAGTATCCGATATAATTAAACGACAGTAATCCCGTGTAATTAAAACAAAAATGTGTCAAATTCATGTCAGTTTCCATTACAATTAAATTTAGTAAACATGACTTTTTGTATTGCTTCGAAAATTCTTTTGAAAAATGCAGTAAAGTTGCCCCTACTTTACTAGGGCATAACCAGACTTGTCCTTGACGAACTTTGTGTGACTGTGCCTTAGATAAAGTCCAAGGCGTCGCTGCTTTGGCGTTCATTACTTTGACACTTACGATGGTTAATCTAAACAGCCCTGTAATTTCATTAGCTGTAGTACCCTTCAAACCGAAACACAGTAATATTTACACACTACTGCTTGGCGGCGGAATTTCTCGTACTGCAGTATTCCCTGCCTAGACGACCTCCTGCCATTTATCAATTTTATTAGTAATATAGCGCTTTTTTGGCACATAACTTTTCAACTCAAGTACCTAATTCTTAAAACAAACACATCGGGACAAATAAATATAAATCCTAATGGATCCAAATTCCAAACATTACCGAAAACTTTACACACCTGATTAACGACTTTACTCTTTAGCAAACATACAATTAACACAGAAACACGTTACTGGAATTTCATCTCTATAAAGTAGGGAACAAAATTGAAAATACATTCTGAAGCTACAGGTCACTTTGTCAGAATAGGACAAGTTAAAAGCGAGTGAAAACGAGCTTTGTTGCGAATTGCGAGAGTCTAAAGTTATATAAAGTCATTTGACAGGGATTCTTCCTAATGTATCCAAAGTTTAATGCTTTAGAAATAACGAGGGTTGTCACGTGTTTACGTGAGAGGTTTCCGTGGAATTCAGAAGATAAAAGTATCACCTCACGAGTGAATTAAGTAGGTGCTTCATGCCTACTCACACTTTACATTAACGTCGTAAACTAGCTCTTTGTAATGGTGGTACTTCTAAGTCAGTTATTTGATTCGTATAGTACCAAGCAGTAGTGTGTAAGCATTACTACGTTCCACTGCATTTCACGGTCGCTAGATCTAGTGAAATTACAGGGCTGTTGAGACTAACCATAGAACGACTATAAATTAAAAATTTAAAAAAAACCTCTACGCATTTAACCAAACAAAGATACGATGATGCCACAGACAGACACACACACACACAGACAAACATCGACGTCAAACTTATAACACCCCTCTTTTTTGCGTTGGGGGTTAAAAAGTAATAAGCGCCAGCAGTGATGCCCTGGACTTTGTTTTGTTACTCAAAGTTCTGTGTATCGCTGTAATGGTCATGGATAAATGTTAAGTAGCTATTGTAGCTCTGTGGTTAGCGCGGTCGGTTTACATGCTAAATTGTGTGGGTTCAAATCTCAACATTGAGCTTGAGCTGCCGATGTACTATAGCATGATGGTGGAGTATTTTCTTATACTCAGCTCGCTAGCTACCACTTTCAGGTTAGAAATCTGCCGCCAAGCACCTAACGCTGTGTTCCGGCAGCCTCACTTGAGAGCCAGTACCATTCCAGGCTAGGAGTGCTTTACTGTGCACCTTCGACCACACCGTCACTAAACATCAGCTGAGCTGTGGTCAAACACCAAGCCAGTCAACCACAAAAAAAAAATACAGAATAGATTATCAGCAATACAAATTTAAAACTGATACATATTTTTTGGATTGTATGTGATATTAACACGTATTTCGAATTATTTTCTATGGAATTACTAACGTAATAAATTATCTGGATTTGGAGTATAGTTTTAAACGCCCAATGAACTTTCTCAAGGAGAAAACATAACAACAAATCATGAAGCTGGAACAAAATAAACAAATGGTGAAAGATAGTGATAGTTTTACTTTATTCAACGTAAGCAATCTCGTCAAAACAATACAAACATGTTAAAATCAACTTTCTCCTAGAATACTATTTTCTTTTAATATCTCCATTAGGTGTTTCATGTTTTTGAACCTGTTGTCGTTTCCGAGAATCCATTCAAATTATCTTGAAATAAAAACAGTGACAAGTTAATGGAAAAACTTCCGAGAAACCTCACAAATACTGACATGATGAAGATTAGGGGTCAGAGCATTGGGAGCAGGAGCGTGTACCTAATGTGGGCACAAACGTATTATTCTGTAACGTGTACATGCTTATTAAGGTCGTCTAAGCACTGAAAAAGAATATAACCAAGTCATTTTGCCACATGTGTAAAAAACAATTTACTCCTTTTTTAAGCCAACATTTGTTCGTTTGAGTGTTCTGTAAGTATTATAAGTATGTATCTACAGAAAAAAGTATATATGTATTTTATCTATTATCTGGTTCCTATAGTACAAGCTTTGCTATGGCAGATGATGATGAATCACATTAGGTCGTACCCGTCTCCGTCCGGGATGCACCTTCCACCGCGTGCTTCAGAACCAAGTTAAGATCTTGGAGACCTTGTTATATGACATCGACGAGTATTTCAAACTAAAAAATTATTAAATTACTAGTAAGTAATTATCATTTTTTTTTTCCTTTTATTATACAATATTTTTTGTATTGACACGTTTTACATTGTCATACTATATTTTGACATTTTGTTTCTCTTTATTGTCATGTAATCAGTGTTTTAAAACTATTTTAATGATATATTTGAAATTATATTACGGAATTAACTTGTAACATTATCAATAAAATATATGTATTTGATAAGAGAGTAATCGCTTTATAGGAATTTGAAATTTTCGTTTTATTCATTCCTTTGTTTTGCAATAGATACTATTTTACATATATATAAATTTATATTTAGACAATAGTACTTTCCAAATCATTAATTCTAAGAGACAAGAAGTGTAAGCCTTTAAACCAAAATAACAAACAAAACACCCGAAAACATTTGCGTGATATAATAAGAAAATATCCCTGAAGAGGTCATTGTTAACTCAAAATAAGACTGAATAATGAGCGAGGAACGGAATAAAATACGAAGAAACGGATAACAATGGTATAGAACACAGAAATATTGGAGGTCTCCGTGTATCCCGGGAATCGAACGCCCACGGGCATAGCAAATAATTGCGGATTAAAAAAACTATGACATAAAACGTCAAGAAGTCAAATAAGTTTTTAATCGGTCGTTGTCAACTACAACTAGAAGAGAATATAGTTTTCTGAAGGTTAGCGTTGTTTTTTAAATACTAAACAAAGAATAACTGTCGTTTTGTTTCTGTTAATAATCCTAAAATACTTTGTAGTCCTTTTTTTTTCTCTCGGTTTCCTGTGTCCCACTGTTGGGCAAAGGCCTCCCTTTCCTCCTTCCAGACTGCCCGGTCTTTGGCTGGTCCAGTGACTATCATGATGAGTACAGATCCTGCCCTTGCCCTCCGAGTTGATTTACCAGGAGCCCGGTACACCCAAACAAACTTAGATAAATTTAAACGCCGGGGCGTCCACATCACGTTGGATCTTCACAGTAATAAAAAGAAAGACCAACTAGTAACTCCGTCGTATCGGCTCGTCAAGTCAGAGAGGTCGGTATACATTCTGGGGCCGGCGGTCCACAACCGTGTACCTGCTTCCATTCGGGATGCACCTTCCATCGCGCGCTTCAGAAGCAAACTAAGATCTTGGCTTCAAGAGACCTTGTTTTATGACTTTGACGATTATTTAAAAATAAGAAATTATTGAATTACTAGTAAGTAATTATATATAATTTTTTTTAATGACATTTAATCATATTGACATATTTTATATTTAACATATTAGTATATTGACTGTTTCATTATAATGACATATGTTATAATTTTGATATTTTTAAATATGAATAGAATAATGACCTGTAACTTTGGTGTTATCAATAAAAGATTTGTATTTGTATTTAGTTCGTCTGGGTCGGTCTGAGGTCGCTTAAATTTTGGCGTCCAAACAGTGGTGGCCTTTGCCCAGCGACCGTTTGACATACGACAAACGTGGCCCGCCCAATCCCACTTCAGTCATCCGGCCTTATGGCTGATATCAGCGATTCTGATTTTAGATTTTGCAGTACTTACTTTATTTTATGATACTAATATTATAATCATCATCATTAGCCTGTCCTAGTCCATTGCTGGACATAGCCAGCTTAACTCAGCCAGATCTTCGTTTTTTCGCTTCCAGCCTTTGTTATCTATCTTGTATGCATCGCCACTTCATCGAGTCTCAGGGCGTCCTACGCTACCCTCATCCGTGCGTCTACTTCATCGCCTATCGATTTTGCGCCAGATATATCCAACCATTAATTAACAACTTATAATCTAAGAGTTGTTTTTAGTTAGTTGTTTTTTAGTTAGTTAGTTGTTTTTAATTCCATAAAGGATAAACAAAATTCACCACAATATTTTATATTTAACAAGAGCACTAGTTGAATTTACACTAAATATTGCAAGTCGTATCGAAAATTAAACATGTTTAAACCGACTTCAAAAAAATAAGGTTCTCAATTCGTCGGAATCTTTTTTCAGATTACAAATAACACGATGTTTGTAGCAATAAGAAATCATCGCGATAGTTTCGTAATCCTTGCACTTGGCCGGTTTTCGGTCCATCACCATATCACCATAGAATAGTTGTAATAACCTTGATTTATATCTCGCTTATATCTTATTCCTTCCATTGCCTAAAATATAGAAGAAAAAAACAGTCGGTAAACCTAGACATGCCGTAAAATGCTACGAATGTGCTACGAATGCCCTCTACGGCGTCGCAGATGACTACGAAATTGCTACGTTCAATGATTCACAATTGAATAGGCAATTCTAAAGCTACTTCTACACGGGGTTTAGTTTATATTTTTGCTTAAAATTAATCTCTGTTTGAAGTAACTTGTTACATTTCCAATTGTGAAATTGATGTTGACGAAATATTTTCAGAGTATTGGTTAACTTTAAACAATTATTATAAGTAAGACCTATAGTGATCAAATGCGGAAATTGTCTAGTAATTATATTGAAAATAAGTTATTTTACCAAATAATGTAGAATTGAACACGTACTAGAGGAATAGTATATATATCATAAACACGATCGAGGTACTAATATTTTCCTATTAACAACTTTTTAACAATTTAATCGAAATAAATCAAGGAGAAGGCTAAAAGTAAGTTGTTAAGAAAACCTTTTTTTTAAAATCTTTATTTTATTGAAAGGGGTTTTGTCACACAATGACTATGCCACCCCGGTAACACACTAAACTACAACAATTTTACATATTTATACTACTTTTATATACTTTTAACAACGGTTTGGCCTCCTCCGAGACTGGTGTAGCCAAAATGCTGTTACACAATCCTACATCATAATTTACTATATTATAACAAAAACTAAAGAGAGAAAGCTACGAATTGATAAGACTCGAAAATTATCGCCATATTTTTCTCACGTACGGAAACAAAATTAAGTTTAAGCTACTTTAATTTTATCGAACTTTAATTAAATATACAAATAATTCGGTGCCGAAATCAAATAACTCTGTCTTTAGAGTAGACCGAGGAACACACACATACACACACACAAAAAAACACGCACCTGGAGTTGAGCAATTATAACGTTAGCGTATATAGCATTTTTTTTTATATAACTATTTTTGTTACTTAACTCGTACCTAGTTTAAGGGACAGCACCAGGCAGAACAGTTATACGCTAAAACAGCAGACATATAGCGATGATGGCTCAGTGGTTAGCGCGGTAGGTTCGCATGCCGAAGGGCGTGGGTTCAAACCCCAACAATGAGCTTGAGCTGCTGGTGAAGAAAAACATCGTGAGCAAACCATAGCGTGGTGGTAGGGTACTTTCTAGTACTCGGCTGGCTAGCTACCACCCTCAAGTTGAAAATCTGCCGCCAAGCATCTAACGGTGTGTTCCGGCAGCCTCACTTGAGAGCCAGTTCTATTCCAGGCTAGGTGTGCTTTACCATCTTCGATCACATCGTCACTTAACATCAGGTGAGCTATGGCCAAACAGCTAGCCTGTGAGCCATAAAATATATATATATATAAACCATGTACACACGTACATGGACACAATTTTGTCGAACCAGTGGCGGGAATCGAACCCACACCCTAGGGCTCAGGCAGACATACTACCAATGAGCCAAAAGGGCTGTCTAATAATAACAAACACACGTATCCTCAACATCTTACAACGAACTGGTTCAACAAAATGACAAAGTATATAGGGGAAATACAACATATACATGGCTCCCTCAGTCAGCTGCACGGACACCTGTATTGCAAGCAATAATGTATTGAACAATGTTCGCTTCTCAGCTATGAATACAAACTACGTTGTTTTGTTGGATTCGTGCTGATATTGCATGCTATAAACTCTTATTGCTATTGGAGTTAGGTACAGCGTTGCTTTGTGTACATTTTATACTAACAAACGTACCGACAAGACTTTTACGGATCTACGAGAGCAAAAAATAACTTTAAACTTGATGTTCGACTTGGAACTAACTAAACTCGTAACTACTAAACGGCTGAACCGATTTTGATGAATGATAGGTCGTTAGAATCATCTTTAATGAACGTGTGCCAATGAGTGTATGAAAATTATAAAAATAACTAGCTGCGCCCCGCGGTTTCACCCGCGCTAGATGCCTACGTCATAGTAGCTTTATGCATGCGAAGTCTCAGCCCGATCGGTTTAAATTGACAAAGTTTCATACAAACTTTCATCCCCTATTTTATCTCCTTGAGGGTAGAATTAATTAAAATCCTTTCTTAGCGGATGCCTACGCCATAACATCTACCTGTATGCCAAATTTCAGCCCGATCCGTCCAGTGGTTTGGGCTGTGCGTTGATAGATCACTATGTCAGTCAGTCAGTCAGTCAGTCACCTTTGAGTTATATATATTTAGATTTAAATAGTGGTTTTTTTTTTTATCGAAAAGTATTGAGACGATCAAGACGCTCTACTGGTGGTAAAAGATAACGCCTGTCTATGACCATTGCAGCGATACACAGAACTTTGAGTAGCAAAACAAAGTCCAGGGCATCGCTGGTTGGCGTTATTTATTTTAAGACTTTCCCTGTAATTTCACTAGCTGCAGTACCCTTCAAATCGAAAAATAGTAATGCTTACATACTACTACTTGGCGGCAGAAAACATGGTACTACGGTGGTAACTATTTAGACGACCTCCTGCTAAGAAGATCTAGCCTCAAGTAGTAGTTTTGTAGCGATGATGGTTCAGTGGTTATCGCGGTAGGTTCGCATGCCGAAAGGAGTGGGTTCAATCCCCAACAATGAGCTTGAGCTGCCGGTGAAGGAAAACATCGTGAGGAAACCATAGCGTGGTGGTGGGGTACTTTCTAGCACTCGGCTGGCTAGCTACCACCCTCAAGTTGAAAATCTGCCGCCAAGCATTTGTGCTTTCTTTACACGTTCACCGTCGCTTTTTACATTCGCATCTCGATGCCATATCTTACACCTGTGAGCTTGGGGCCTTCGTATCAATTATGTGGCGTGAACTATACAATTTAACGCTTTGCTTACAATACATCCTTTATTATCTTGATCCCAAATTAATCCGCGTGATGTCGCTTACAAAATAATTATCGAATGTACGTCAGCGGTAATCTAATAATACTCCGAATCGGTTTACATTATCAATTGTTGTTAGTATTAAACTGGTTGTTCAATATAATATAAGCTACGAGTATAAATTGAGAATTTAAAAAAACCCCAACACTGGTAACTTAATGACTGGAGACCGGATTATATTATTATATAACTTAAAAATATTGATGTATGTATACGGAGTAGCACACCAAATTTCAAATCAATCGAATCTGTGAAAGTTAGTAAGTAAGGGCCTTTTGTTAAGTAGGAAATGAACTAATGATCATCAAACGTCGGAACAGACCTTCATTATAGCCAACAACCATTTCGATCACGTCAACTTTCAAACAGTAAAAACCACATCTAAATCGGTCTATTCGTTTAGAGCTACTGTACCACAGATAGACACACAAATACACAGACAGATACGTCAAAGTTTTACCAACCCTCATATTGCGTAGGAGATTAAAAAGAGTTATAATTTTTTCTACGGTTCACAGGCTAGGTATTTGACCACAGCTCACCTGCGGTGTGGTCGAAAATTGTAAAGCACACTTAGCCTGGAATGGTACTGGCTCTCAAGTGAGGCTGCAGGAACACACCGTTAGATGCTTGGCAGCAGATTTTCAACTTGAGGGTGGTAGCTAGCCAGCCAGGCACTAGAAAGTATCCTACCACCATGCTACGGTTTCCTCACGATGTTTTCCTTCAGCGGCAGCTCAAGCTCATTGTTGGGGCTTGAACCCACGCATGACGACCTGGCACGCGAACCGACCGCGCTAAGCGCGCTATCAACGTTACAAAAAAAAACATAGATTTTTAATGCGAAATACATAAATAGGTAAAAATAAACCATTCTATGTCCACGTGTTCCATCTTCGAGCATATTGACGCTTACCTAAAGATGAGTTGGTAGTAAAGTATTCACGGACCGAAGCTGATAGACTATAATGTCTAAATGACTATGATGACTAAATGTTTACAAATTTTATCAATATTGTTCAACTAGGTGACTGCGCTTAGTCGGCGCATTTATGATAAGCTCCTGATAAATTACAAACATACATTACCATCAATACAATTTGCAATCCGGATGAAGAATTTACTCACAAACTAGAACTTAAGATTTGTGTGCCCATCGTTCTACTTCGTAATTTAAACCCACCGAAACTGCGGTGCCAAATTGCGAGTAGTATCATTAC
This sequence comes from Biston stratarius, assembly GCA_950106695.1. Lineage (NCBI taxonomy): Eukaryota > Metazoa > Arthropoda > Insecta > Lepidoptera > Geometridae > Biston > Biston stratarius. The sequence continues at coordinate 27,067,156 of OX467106.1, forward strand.
AAAGAAACGTTATAGTTTCTCAGGATCCTCGAAGAATCAACACGTCCTGAGAAAGTCTCGCGTAGACGGCAACTGGATACTGCAGCGAGAAGAGGATACGAGACTTATGGTTATTTTAAATAGTTATTTAGATTTTAAGTTTATGTCAGGTTTTATTTTAAATATCGGATAGACGTTTAAAAGTTGTCCACAAGATACATTTTAATTTTCACTGTTGTACTCAAAACGACTTTTAAATGGAAATAAACCAAAATATACCTTGAATACTTAAAATGAACTTCCATAAAGTAAGATCTATATCAATCAATAGTAATAAAACATTTGCAGATAAAAATATATTACGCCTGTACGGGAATGTCCTGACCTACATTACATCAAACACGCTTAAAGAATACCAGGGTGGAGCGGGGTAAAGCGTGATATTCTAGTAGCCACTGGGGTGGAGCGGGCAAATTCTGCCATTTCCAGTGGACGCTGCGTTTCTCCCCTTTGTACTACGTGTCTAATGCATCTTACAGAACAACGAAGCAATCATAAATAATACAACTCGTGTGAAGTTATTTACAAGGCTTTAAGGTCTCTACTATCTCGGAGAGTGAAAAATCAACCTTTTCGAACGTCGTGTATTAGGTTTTTTTATCGCTGAAAGGTATGTGTTTGACCACAGCTCACCTGATGTTAAGTGACGGTGTGGTCGAAGATGGTGAAGCATATCTAGCCTGGAATGGAACTGGCTCTCAATTGCGGCTGCCGGAACACACCGTTAGATGCTTGGCGGTAGATTTTCCAACTTAGCTAGCCAGCCGAGTACTAGAAAGTACCCTACCACCACGCTATGGTTTCCTCACGATGTTTTCCTTCACATGCACACTTCGGCATGCGAACCAACCGCTCTAACCAATGAGCTATCATCACTACAAAGTCGGTATGTAAAAAGGTTTTCTGTGTAACCTTTTTTCATCTTAAATCGGACTCATGAAGTAACGCGTGGTGCCAAACTTACTTCTTACTTTTTAAATAATAGTATAGACCATACTATTATTTAAAAAGTAAGAAATAAGAGCCAGTTGAGAAAATCGGTAAACGTAATGTAGGACGCCCTGAGACTAGGTGGAGTGATGATATACATACGTAAGACAGCTGGCAGTGGCTGGTGGCGAAATGCCGAAGGTTAGGCTGAGTGGCATTTTTTGGGAGATAACTTAGTGGACTGTGTACTGTAATTATGACTATGGACGGTAGGTAGATTATGATAATAAAAAAAATTACAACTACACACAAAAAAAAAACAGAAAATAAGTTATTATCAGTATTATAAATAAGTATTATTAATATTAGCATTATAAGTAGTATTTGGTATTATAAGTAGTAAAAGGTATTATAAGTAGTATTAGATATTATTAAAAATTATGATAACTCTTAGCGATGAAACCGCCAATTGTACCACTAGTATTATAATTGTTTATAATTGGTGTGAACAAAAAAGAATGATATAATTATTGTTATTATTATTTATGCCGTTAAAACCACGTTGTCTTTGGAAACCGTATTCGGATATTGTATAAATACTAACTGGAAACCCTAAATACGGTTAAGTTAGTTACTTTAGCCTAAATAATGTCCACATATATTTATTTAGGTTACTATAGTACCTTATCGGATCATTAATTGGGCAAACCTTAATAGATAAGGGTTCTTTACTCGCAAACCCGACCGTAGACTAAGCAATAGTTAGTATGCCCTAAACTACCCAACTAAAACCTTTCAATATCGTGGGAAACCCCTCGGGCTAGTAATGAAAGTAAATGATCTCTTCAACAATAAGTGGCTCTTAGCTATTAAATACGAGTGTAATTACTCTAGAACATAGATTATAATAGAGCAGATGCTAATATTTTTTTTTTACATGGAATTGACCACTCCCTGCCTGATGTTAAGCAGGATGCGACTAAGATTAAGCACGCTTAGACACCCAAGTTGTACTTGGCGGTTGTTTTTCTCCACATCCTCGCTGTATGTATGAAGAATCTGGAATCGAAGCATTTAGTCCACCATGTATGGATTTGCCGTGGAGGTGCCGGCGTAAGAATAGTACCCCACCCTCTCTACCCGTGGTTGCCGTAAGAGTCGGCTAAGGGATGTAATCCGGAAGATGGGCTGCAGCGTCTTCCTTGAACAATCACACCTAACTGCGCTCGCCAACCTGCCTGCCAAGCGTGGCGAGTATTGGCAAAACCCCCCAGGAGGAGGCCTATGTCCAACAGTGGACGTTCTATGACTGTTGATGTGATGTGTGTGTGTTGTGAATGGATGGCGCTTAGCCCGTGTCTGCCTAGGCGTCTGATAACAGAAAGGGACAGGTGGTACTAAATTATGTTTTTTTTTTTATGTTTTAGGAAACCAATAAACTTAAAGTCGTTCGTTACAAATATCAACGTTTCGCCACTAACCTATCTAACTGTGGAATATGGAGCACGTTTATTTATAAAAAACGATTCACTCTAGCCTTAAAAATACCAAAATAAATAAATACGCTCATAAATAAATTCATGACGCCCTAAGACTCGATGGAGTAACGATATATGTATGGTGGAAGAGACAAACCGAAGATAAAACTGAGTGGCGTTTTTTGGTGTAGGCCTATGTCCAGCAGTGGACTATGATAGGCTGATGATGATGATGAAAGAATACGCCGATAAATGAGATAGCATCGAGTTTCATTCTTGAAAAGTACAAATTGCCCTGTTAACTCATTTGGTAGTGTAGCTTCTAGAGGCGTAGCGTGGGTTCGATTCCCACTCAGAGAAAACATTTGTGTGACGAGGATATATTTTTGTTCTATGGTTGGGTGTTTTGTATGGATTATAAGTATGTAATAAAAAAAAGTGTAGTATTCTATCAGTTATCTGACTTCCATACTACAAGCTTTTGGGGTTAGATGGCGCTCTGTGTAATGTCCTACGATATTTATTTCTTTAAATGGTTCTGTGCAAATTTTCAAAATGTTTATGAACTACTTTTGGTAATATCGTTTTTCTCTGATTTTTTACGAGTTGATCATTTAAATCTCCTTAATCTGTGTGTAGAGGTAGAATTACTGCTATGGGGCAGCAGTTAGTTTTGATTAACCTTTCTGCACGGTCGTTAATCTTGGGTGTTTCCGGTTAGGGAAAAAAGCGCTGAATTCACTGGGGATGATATTTATTACAACTTATGAAAGGACGTTGTGGGAAGGTGGATGGGCCAAAGACCGTCTCATAATAACGCTAGTGAAATTATGAAGGTCTTTGCAATCTTACCTGTTTACTTCTAACCATCACAATACTTAGTATATTGGTACTTGGAGGCATATCTCCTTAACAAGAGGTCGTCTAGGTAGGTACCACTGCAGTACCAGATATTCTGTCGCCAAGCAGTAGTGTGTCAACATAACATTATTGAATAAAGTAGTATAGAGTAAAGAGACAATAATTATCATATAACACTAAAATTATGAATAAAAAAATAAATAAATAGAAAACAGTAAATAAAATAATCGATTAATCCAAAATAATCAATAATTTTAACCTCTTAAACTTAATTTCTGCAGCTTGTAAAATTATAGCGCTGTTGAGACTAACCATTGAAAATCTCAAAGTAATTAACTCCAAAGCGCAAATATTTATTTTATTTTTAAATAATATAAATTTTATATATATTAGTGTATTTTTAGTTATTCTAGTTAATCTATGTATTAGGATATATTATTATTAGAATGTAGATATATGTTATAGTTTTGTATTTTCTTATATGCATATCCTCGTTATTGACACAACCCGTCTTTTTCTTCCTCTAATCCTTTCCATCCTAAGGTTGCCTGGAAAAGATCGCTTTTAGCGATAATGTTGCCAGTTGTAACACCTATCAATTAGTCTATTTCTTCTGTATTATGTAATTTTAAGTGTGTACAATAAAGAGTTATTCATTCATTCATTCAAAGCGGCGATGTCCTGGTTTTTGTTTTGTTGCTCATTGTTTTAAGTGCAACGCTGCAATGGTCATGGACGTGCGCTATATTTTACTATTAGGAGAGCGTCTTGTTTGAATCACTTTTGTGCGCGCGTTTCAGATCTACATGACCTAATTCCACCCAGCCAATTCTACTATCGGACTGCCATCAGCTCCAAAAAGCGACACCGCTTCATAGTCGATATTCGAAAAACTCGAAGTAGGTATACGGTACGAATCTACCTTCATTGTACAAATCGCTAAACAATGAAATTTGCTGCCCGAGTATGTTCTCTCATAAATACAATCTGGGTGCCTTTAAGTCGCGAGTGAATCGGTTTCTTCTAGGCGAGCGTGCTCCACCGTAGACCGCATCTTCGCCTGGCGGTCAAACGTTAGCCTATTTGTTATAAAAAAATAAGTATTCATTTTAAGATTTAAAAAAAATTAAGTTGTTTTTTCTATGTTATTTCAATTCGTTTTTGTAAATAAAGAAATCAATATATATATATATATATATTGTTTTCTGTATTTCTTTATTTAAAATCGTTGGAGCCGTTTCCGAGATATACGGAAACTCGGAGGAGGAGATGGAGGTTCGGAAACGGCTCCAACGATTTTCATGAAATATCGGGGGCGATAAATCGATCTAGCTAGGTTTCATTGTTAGAAAACGTCGTTTTATCCGTGTTTTCAACCGAGTCATCTAGGTACTAATTAGTTATATTTGAATTATCTCTTTTAAGCTTCCATTCGGTTTATTTAGTTAAGATTCAATTGAGCAGAAGAGAGCAGAGAACCAGAAACACTTATGATGTTGAGGATGGGGCGAGTGACGAAGGTTCGGCTATTTTCAGAAAGCTTCGCCTGCTGTGAAATCATTTTATTTATTTGTATTTTATAACCTTAAAATTACACGCTTTGAATTCAAATTAGGATTTATCAAGTCAAAAATACGGAGAGAAGAAACAGTTTTTGAGATTCATTGAATTTCCAAACCAAATTAGATTGAAAGATGGGATGCAAATCACGGACTGAAAACTAGAGCTCGGCGCTGTACAACGGGGTGAAATCTTTTGAAAAGGGGTAACATTGCACCAAGATATTAACTCTGTATGAAGAACAAAAATCTCTTTTTTCGTACATTTACTTCTGGGAAACATCTCACGTCTATACTACCGGACTTACTTTTAAAGCGAAATTAATAATATTATGTTAAAAAACTTCAAAAATCGCTTCCGTAGAGATATTTTTGTAGTATTGTGAATATACGTGGATCCATTTAATTTGCTGAACTATAAAATTCAAAATAATTGTTTGAATTTCAGTTGTGGCTTTTGTATGGTTGTTTGACCATAGCTCACCTGATGTTAACTGACGGTGTAGATGAAAATGATAAAAAAAATTAGGTCGAATATTGTTATTTGTATTAGATCGATAGGTTCAAAATTTTTGACGTAGATTTTTTTAGAATTATTACATTTAAAATTCAGAGTATATCTTTAAATCTTTACTTAGACTTAAACTCAAGCTCATGAATATTCCTTGTCTTTTCTTTTCTTTTTTATTTTCGGCTTCGTATTTTGTGTATTTGCCCGTATCAAGTATTACAGTATTCTTTTTTAAATCATCTCCAAATAACAGTCAAAGACACACTAAGCAAGTCTTGATTGAGTCCAGTCAAGCCCCGATAGGCAGTGGCAACTTTACTACAAGTTTCGATGGAATTTTGGAAGTTACACGGAAAGTCTTGTTCAAGCCTTCACATTATATCACTTCCCTAAACTCGAACACATCATTCGGAACTTTATTAATAAAACATTTCTATTTTATACATAAACTCACGAAAAAACACTATCTACAGTCCAGTACATTCTAGGTATAAGTCACTTAATTTATAACTGCAAATGACTTTCTCACTTGTTAAAACGTCGAAGTCAAGGTTTATTGTCATTTGTGATTGAAGAATTTCCTCATGTTGGCCATCTTGACTGTCGCACTTCCGAACAAACCACCACCGTGAACAGAATTGAAAGCGGTATTATTGATTCATTTTATATACATATAATTTTGTGCCTGTGATCATAGCGTGTCTAAATAAATGTTGCCGTTTCTGTATCGTTTAATTTTGTATCCATTCTGAAACGATTTGATTTTACTTTCATTGTACGAATAGCCTACCAATTATTTCAGATGTTTCCACGCTGGGTGTTCTGAATTCAAAAGTGAATCGGTATTTTCTAGGCAAGCGTGCTCCGTCCTAGACTACATTTTCACACATATGGTCGATGGCGATAAAACAAGCAAATTTATTATTCAAAAAATATATTTTAAAGCCCTACGCGCTACAACCCTAACTGGTAATATCACGTCAGCTGTATTCAAGCGAATAAACCAGGAGCGTGGATCACTTAAATTTAAAATTGAATCGTTGCTTAGTAATGTTAAGCCTTGTATTGAACGTCTGCAATACGACGGAAACAACACATGAGGCATATTCCTCCGAGCCTCTACAACAAAGAGCGAAAGGACACAGCGGTCAAAAGTCGCTAAACACAAGTCTGCAATAGCTGAGTATTTTCTCGAAGCAGGATCCGATCTTTGAATTGAGCTCCACGATCCGGTAGGCCTCTCCACTGGACGACATTGTTATTCACGTAAGTGGTTGAAGTTAATAAAAACAGATGTTTCGTAGCGATGATGGCTCAGTTGTTAGCGCGATAGGTTTGCATGCCGAAAGGCGTGGGTTCAAACCCCAACAATGAGCTTGAGCTGCCGGTGAAGGAAAACATCGTGAGGAAACCATGGCGTGGTGGTAGGGTACTTTCTAGTACTCGGCTAGCTAGCTACCACCCTCAAGTTGAAAATCTGCCGCCATGCATCTAACGGTGTATTCCGCCAGTCTCACTTTTTTTTTTTTTTTAATTCGGATAATTCCGCGTTTGACCACCAACTCGCCTGATGGTAAGCGATGGTGACTTGAGAGCCAGTTCCATTCCAGGCTAGGTGTGCTTTACCATCTTCGACTTAACATCAGGTAAGCTGTGGTCAAACACCTAGCCTGTCAGACATAAAAAAATACATCGCAATTTCAACCGAGAAGATGGATTTAGGTTCTCAGCATCGTGGAATCCGGTCATAAGTCAAACCAAGTGTCGCAAGAATATCATCGAAATATTGAAGAATATTCCGAACAGAGTAATATCGCGTTGAAATTCCTCGACGAAGCAATATTGCGATGCATAACGTCTGTACTGGCCTTTAAGCAAACTAGAATATGCAGATACCGTATCGCATTCAGTGTTAATCTCGTTCGACCAGTTACATGTTACAGTTCAGTGGCTCGCTGTAAATTGGATTTGATACACAATTTTATCACGGGGATAAATATAAATAAAATGGTGAATTAGTCGAGCTGTACCAAAAAAAGCGCGTGAACTTTGTTCAGGAATATAAAAAGATCTCAAGTAATGTCATCATCATAATCAGCCTATCACAGTCCATTGCTGAAAAATAAGGTAAATTAATAACAACAAACAATTATTCAAAATGGTGATTTATAAATTAGTGGTATTGCTCTTGAACATTTTTGGTAATCCCACAGGAACCTAACATTTTTCTGATATAAAAAGTTTTCTTAATATTAATCCAGGTAATAAACTATATCTGTGTAAAATTTTATCCAAATCCGTTTAGTCGTTTTCGCGCGATGGTGTAAAAAACATCCAGACATACAACCTTTCACATTTATAATATTAGTAGGATATGTATATTTGTATAATGCCTCTATCAGAGCATGTTAGTAGTTAGTATCTTCACTTTAATCTGTCACCTGTGCTATGTATATCGTCACTCCATCCAGATCGAATTAGAGTGGCATATTGTTCTTTTATTTGCAAAATAAAAGTAGGGGAGCAAAAAAAGCAAAGGGAAGTGAATGGAGAACGATAGCAAGAGACAGAGAGATCTGGAACAAGCTGGAGGCATATACTCGAAAAAGAATTCCTATCATAGAAAATAATGATCAAGACTAAAATGAAATAATATATTATTAACAACAAATAAAATATAAAACTTAAAATTTTTACTAACTATTTGAATTTATGTGATAATTTTAATATTTAATTTATTTTACAATGCATGCTTGTTATACTTGATAAATTGTAAATAAACGGTCTTTATTAGTACTATTTTTTTATTTATGGTAGATCTCCTTAGCAAGAAGTCGTCTAGGTAGGTACCACAGCAGTACCAGATATTCTGCCGCCAAACAATAGCGTGTAACATTACTGTATTCCGGTTTAAACGGTACTGCAGCTAGCGAAATTACAGGACTGTCGAGACAAAAAAATTAGAGAACTAAAAATAGTGAGTTAGCTTTTCAACAAATTGAAACAATGACGTCATCAGAATACTTCAATAAACAAGGCTAGGGAAAATGCTTCGTAACAAACGTTAGATAAACTATAAACTCGACAAAAGCGCTATATTTATGCTAACAGAAAAAACTACAAGCTTCGCAAAACAAAAACATCCACGTCTGAAAAAAAAACACAAGCGAACTTTAACGATGTTTACACTAAAGACAAAAACCTGTAGACCCTGAAATATAACGAATTATTATTTTTCATTATTGCTATGTTTACTAACTTCTCTGTAACTTTTACAAATTGAAGTGTGAATGATCCATATCAGGCCTGTTTTTTACCCGACAGCCAAGGAAGAGTTATGTTTTTCACGCGTATCATGTATGCATGTATGTAAATTTCTTTATAACCTCGTGTTTTCCAAATGGCCGAATGGATTACGATCATTAAGGTATCGTTAGATTCGTCTCAATAACTCAAGAGACCATAGAGGATAGTTTAAAAAAAACATAATGGTGGATTATTGGCACGAATTAGTAATACGTTAATTAAAAACAATTATATCTTAATAAAGGCAATTAAAAGAGGATTACAAAATTATATACACAAGTAATATGTTTAAAATTAATTAGGAATAATTAGTTTGGTTTAAAAAGTTTTTTGCCTTTAATTATACTTAGCTGTTTTAATCGCAGTCGGGTTATAATTTTTTTAACTCTTCACCTTGTTTAAAATCTGTCCCACTGGTGGGCGCGGACCTCGTCTCATTGTAAGAAGGCTAAGCCCACAGAATATGGCGGGTTGGCAAACTTCAAACATCTTTGAGAACTTCTGTAATCCGGTCAATTTAGACATCCGAGGTTACAATAATTCGCACCCAGCTGAAAATTGGTATGATTGTTCAAAACACCGTCATAAATGAAATCTAAAAAGTACTCATCAATCGGATCCAACTCCTCCAACTTTTGTGAATCGTTATATCTCAGAAGCGGTGGAAAAGTATTTAGACATTTTTTATAGACAATTATCTGATCTACAGTTTCTGTTTGGACTAATTTTATGATAAAATTTACCGTTTTACTGAAAATCGCGAAAAACCTTTGACCTCGTTTTTTTTCTAGGTATCCGATCGATAAAGACTTTTTAGATTTCATTTATGACGGTGTTTTGAACAATACTACCAACTTTCAGCTGGGTGCGAATTATTGTAACTTCACCCCTATTTTTTGGTTTAATTTGACCGGACTATTGTTTTTATAGAACTCTCGTACATGTAGATTTTCCTTCACCTTTTGAAGTCATCAGCAATACGCACATAACGTGAGATTCGAATCCAGAAACTCCAAATTGGAAGCCAGACGGATTTGAAGTGTGAATGTTACGCGTTTGAGCAGTTGTTATTATCAAAGATAGATTAATAACAAACGCACAAGATATTAGAAAAATTAAATAACTTTTGTAATAAAGCTCTGTGTAAGTTTTTTTTAATGTAAAGGTAAAGAGAACAGAACGCTCTCCTGATGGTGAGAGATAACCTGTCTATGAACATTGCACCCATAATTTTGAGTAGCAAAACAAAGTCCAATTAATCGCTGCGTTGACGCTCATTACTCTGTGATATTCGATGGGTCGGCTTAACAGACCTGTTATCTATTCAGTTATCTATTTATAGATATAAATACGACCTTACTTATAAACCATAAACAATATTTTGTAACATTTATATGTTAAAAACGAGTAAAAACATTACATCAACTAAAAAGACGTCCAGCAATTTGCAAGAGCATCAATTTGCTAAAAATATTCTTTAGTGTAAATTGGGTATTAAAACTAGAATGTCGCTTGAAGAAAAATTTTACAGCATAAAATAAATTCGTAGTCCGTTGTTTTCTTTATAAAATAAAAGAAGTGGCGAGTGGCGAACGGCATAAAAACACTGAGTTGACGTTACTTCATCCGTGTACGTATCGTACGTACGTGTCTGTATCTTTATGTTTTTAATTAGTTGAATTTATTTTAGTTAAAAATGTACTTAAAATATCTAATAAGCTGGTAAAATGTAACTTATTTTTATTTTATCACGCGTCGAAAGACGTGGGTTGAAACTTTAATAATGAGCTTAAACTGCCGGTGAAGGAAACATCGTGAGGAAACCATAGCATGGCGGTAGGGTACTCTTTAGTAATCGGCTGGCTAGCTACCACCCTTAAGTTGAAAATCTGTCGCTTAGCACCTAACAGTATGTTCCGACAGTCTCACTTGAGAGCCAATTCCATTCCAGGCTAGGCGTGCTAACCATCTTCGACCACACCGTCAGTTAACAACAGGTCAGTTATGGTCAAAAAGCTAGCCTGTTTAACATAAAAAATAAGTTATAGTACGTCCTATAGTTTATAAATTTCTTAAGCTACTTGTATTAAGGAACAAAAAAATTGCAGGATGGTGTTTTTTGTGTGTCTTTTGTATTTATATTTATTACTAGCTGCGCTCTGCGGTTTTCTCTCGCTTTTCCAGGATTTAAATATAACCTTAATTCGACCTTAACGCATAATTCGTCCTGAGATGACGTGACGTCTCATGTGTTTGTAATACCTACTTTCCAAATTTCAGCTTCAGAGATCAAGTAGCGTTTGATACTTCGTGCTTAGGTGTTTATTGTGTTAGTAAATGAGTTACCTTTTGCTTTTATAAATATAGATTATTACTATAGCGACGAATGATTTCTGTTTTTAAACAAATAATTGTAACGAATCATACATTTTAAATATGTTCTCCTTGTAAAGACCGCAAACTTAGCACTTATAAGAGTGACATAACGAGGGCGGGAAGGACGAAAAAGGAACAGCTGTCACGACCGTGCAATTTGACAGTGACAGCTGTAACGATCCTCAGTGACATCTCGACATTACCATCAACTCAACATTACACGAGATACTTTCGTAGCAAAATCATAAATTATTCTATGAACATACAATTCTTAGCTACAAACTTGGTTTTTGTCAGAATAGTTTTGCTCTTGTTTTCGTTTTTATATTTCTAATAAGCTAGCAAATTTGATAAACCCTCGTTATTTCGTAGAGACTTACACAATTTAGACCAAATTTTGTAAATTTCATTAATTTACAAAACCTATTGAATCGCATGTTATTTTTATTTCTAAATTTAAAATTTAACCTTTTTATAACCTGTAAGTGGAATTACACTTGAGATCTAATTCCAAATTACTAACAGACTAAAATAATTATTTCTTTTATCGTATTTCTCTTTAAACACTCTCTCCATAACTGTTTTCTGGACTTACTAATGAAAATACATACAGTCGAACATAGAACCTCCTCCTTTTTTGAAGTCGGTTGAAAATTACATATACTTTTAATTAGATTGTGAACCGCCCGCGATAATCACTAAGCTATCATCGCTATAAATAATAAATAAATATTTAATTTGACTTATAAACTATAATTTTAATTAAACTCGGACAACAAAATCCTATAGAAATATTTCCTATTATTTCCAGATAAATATCACCCCTTTTGATTGATGGTTACGGATCAATATTAGCCCATTGTCTAGCGGCCGGTGAAAAATGACACATTGAAACCGGGTTATCGATTTTTTTCCTTCCGTTGTTCGGTTCAGGCGGTGACATTGTACGAATTTTATGAAAACCAATATTCGATTTTAATTAAGGGCAGACCTTTGAAATCTATGGAATGCGAGAAAGCTGATCAGATATTATGTCGAACATGAAAAAAGGCTGGTATTATAACTTAAATGACATTTTACATTAGCTGATATTTTTTGCATTTCGAAGCATTTGTTACTACTACCGGACAGTCAGGAGCTTTAAAAAGCGGTATCGCTTCACTGTAGATATTCCAAAAACTTGAACTAAACGGTTAGATTCCACCTTCATCGTAAAACCGCTAAATAATAGAACTTGCTGCCGGAGTGGATGTTCCCTAATGGATACAATCTGGATACTTTCAAGTCGTGAGGAAATCGGTTTTTTAAGCAAGCGTGCTTCATCTTAGACCGCATCATCAGCAAAAGATAGTGATCAAACGCAAACGTATTTGAAATAAAGAGAAAATCTAATTAATAAGTTTTTGCAAAGGTACCATATATTGCTATAATTTACCTACTACATTTTCCTTCACCGGCAGCTCAAGCTCATTGTTGAGGTTTGAACCCACGCCCTTCGGCTTGCTAACTGATCGCACCAACCACTGAGCTATCGTTGCGGACTAATACTTAATAAAATAAATAACAATTCCATCATTGAAGTAAAATAGAATCACGATTATAGCGTTCAAACAAATAAAACGAATGAATGTCATTTATATCTGCCGCCATTTTATCCGGGTGGGTACACGGGTTTGACTGATGTCCGGACAGAAATAGACCATTCTCTGTTTGAGAAATTACTCCAATTTGTTTAATAGATTGAAAGTTGATACGTTTAATTGACATTCGTGTTGTTTGGTACGCTTTTAATGGTAGTTATATCCATTAATGTTAATTAGGGTCGATGTTTTGTAAACAAATTGAGGCACTCTATGGTTGGGTAAATATGTAAACAAACCATATAAAAAGGTACCTGAAGAATGTTTACAGAATGTGAATGTAATACTAAAAGCGTAGCGCAATTTTATAGGGCTAAGCGTGTACTATGGACAAATGTAACATAATTGTTGTCCCTCAATACTCAATACTATATTGCAGCATAACATAATTATGTACAAATGCAGTACTTATATAATATATTAGCTGCGCCTCGCTGTTTCACCCGCACTAGATGCCTACGTCATAGTAGCTTTATGCATGCAAAGTCTCAGCCCGATCGGTTTAAAATTGACAAAGTTTCATACAAACTTTCATCCCCTATTTTATCCCCTTGGAGGTAGAATTAATCAAAATCCTTTCTTAGCGGATGCCTACGTCATAACATCTACCTGCATGCCAAATTTCTGCCCGATCCGTCCAGTGGTTTGAGCTGTGCGTTGATAGATCACTACGTCAGTCAGTCAGTCAGTCACCTTTGAGTTATATATATTTAGAGATTAATTTTAAATGTGTGTGATGTAATTGATGTAAAACAGGAAAGAAGAAGTAGATCTAAATCTTTTCAGGGCCAGAGTGAATAGGTTTCTTCTAAGTTTGCCGTGGTGGTGCCGGCGTAAGAATTGTACCCCACCCTCTCTACCCGTGGTTGCCGTAAGAGTCGGCTAAAGGATGTAGTCCGGAAGATGGGCAGCAGCGTCTTCCTTGAACAATCACACCTAACTGCGCTCGCCAACCCGCCTGTCAAGCGTGGCGAGTATTGGCAAAACCCCCCCAGGAGGAGGCCTATGTCCAGCAGACGTCAATGGCTGATGATGTGTGTGTGTGATGTGAAGTCTGCGTGCTTCATCTTTGATTATATCATCACTTGCCATCAAGCGAGTTGGTGGTCAAAAGCGGACTTATGCGCTTTGAAAAAGAAACGTTTTTAACAGTGTCTATTCAGGTCTTCGCTTAGCTTTCGTATGTATAGGCAAGTACAACACTTAGGCGCACTAAATCAATCCCTACATCAGCAGTGACATAGGCAGATACTTACGCCCGTAGTGAGTTATGACCCGAACCTTTATCGAGTATGGTGGGGGCTCCCAAACCCTGTGAATGTCCCGTCAAGATAATGGAGAAGCAATATTTATGGAGAAAATTAGGATAAGACGCTCTAAATGAAGGGTCTTTAACCTAACTGTGCAGACAGTTTTCCTATCTACGAATACGTTTTACTTTATCTTTCGAAATTGAAGAGGTTCTTTAGCAAATAGAGAGTAGTTTTTTTTTAAAGAAGTAATTAAGAAATCATCTATTCGACACAATACAAAGAGATAATTAACTAGCCGAAGAGTTAAAATAGCTACATATAATAAAATTTTAAAAAACGTTAAATTTTATCTATGCTTAAAGTAGGTTACGTGGTGGTAGGGTACTTAGTAGTACTCGGCTGGCTAGCTACCACTAAGTTAAAGGTCTGTGGCCAAGAACCTAACGGTGCATTCCAGCAGCCTCACTTGAGAGCCAATTCCATTACAGGCTAGCTGTGTTTACCATTTTCGACCACATCGTCACTTAACATCAGGTAAGCTGTGGTTTTTTTTTTTTTTTTTTATACCTGACAGGCTTGGTGTTTGACCACAACTCACCTGATGTTAAGTGACGGTGTGGTCGAAGATGGTAAAGCACGCCTAGCCTGGAATGAAAATATATATATTTGCCTCATTTTCACGCATGACTTTTCAAGTTAGCGAGAAGTTGAAAGACATTTTAGAACCATAATACTTTATATAGACAAGTTCGAGTTGAATTATCACTGAGGGTTCCGTAACAAAATAAAATAATTTGTATTCTGTCTACGTGTAGGTTTAGTTTGGTTTGGAATCCTCTGTCCACGCCCAACTCGCATTTTGCCACATTTTATTTTGAAGATTACACGAAATCACACCTAATTTCCCATTTTTAACTAACTTCAAAAAGAAGAAGGTTTTTTTTTTGTTACCTTGGAACTCCGTCATATGTAATGGTTTTTAGGATTTTATTGTACTTTCATATTGGTCCCTTAGAAATTTCATGAAAATTAGTTCAGCAATTCGATTTTTAAACCAAAATACTTAAAACCTAGCGGTGTTTAGAGTCGGTTGTTTTAAATTGTCAATTGAGTAGCAAGTCCAGAGCATCACTACTTTGATGTTCAATACTTTAAGACTTTCGGTGGTTAGTCTCGACAGCCCTGTAATTTTTCTAGCTGCAGAACTCTTCAAACCGAAACACAGCAACGCTTACACACTACTGCTTGGCGGCAGGTATCTGGTACAGCGGTGGTACCTAGGTGTCGTCTAGGTAGACGACAGCCTGGTTAACAGATCTACCAAATAACTTACTGATGACAACTATCATCATCATCATCATCTCAGCCGTAGGACTTCCACTATTGAACATATACCTCCCTAAATAATTTCTATGAATCGGTTGGAAGCGGCTCGCATCCAGCGCGTTACTGCGGTCTTCATTAGGTCGTCTGTCCACCTCGTGGGTGGACGTCCTACGCTGCGCTTGTCGGTCTGTGGTCTCTGCTCCAGATCTATACAGCCCCATCAGCCATCATTTCTGCGTAACACTTGCCCTGCCTACTGTATAGCGATGATAGCTCAGTGGTTATTGTGGTCGGTTCGCATGCTGAAGAGCGTGGGTTCGAACCCTAACAATGAGCTTGAGCTGTTGGTGACGGAAAACATCGTGAGGAAACCATAGCGTGGTGGTAGAGTACTTTCTAGTACTCGACTGGCTAGCTACCACCCTCAAGTTGAAAAATCTGCCGCCAAGCATCTAACGGTGTGTTCCGGCGGCCTCACTTGATAGCCAGTTCCATTCCAGGCTAGGTGTGCTTTACCATCTTCGACCACACCGTCACTTAACATCAGGTGAGTTGTGGTCAAACACCAAGCCTGTCAGCTATAAAAAAAAAAACTTAGTTCGTCTACGGATCTCCTCATTTCTGATTCGATCTCGTAGGGAAAACCCGAGCATAGCCCTCTCCATAGCTCGTTGTGCCACTTTGAGCTTATTAATAATGCCCACATGTCAACGATACTTAATGAAGAAATCATAGCATAGGTGTAAATATTTCGTAAGTATATCTGAGAAGGGAACCCTAAACACTTACCAATCGTCCTGAGAGCACTTACATCACGTGAGAAGGTACAATCATTTCAGCAAGAAAAATGTTTCCTGAATAACAGTAAATCGTCTTAAATATTTTAGTTTCCTTATTCGAGAGACTTTCCTAACATTTTTCGTCTGTTACAAGCTTAATTGGATGAGGGAAATGATAATACTGCGCCAATTTTCGTTAGCATGGCCCTCGGGATTTACGGGACATTTACAAAAATAATTAAAAAAATATTTAGAGTTTACGTGACTATATCTTCTTTTTTTGTTTAAAGAGCACTTTACAGAATTCATTCTTTCTTTTTGTCATAAGATGCAAATAAATAAACATCGTTGGACATTTCACATATTGCCATCTAGCCCCAAACTAAGCAGTTTGTACAATGAAAACCAGGATTTAAAAAAAATACATTTTAATAATAGATACCCCGCCCTCTCTACCCGTGGTTGCCATAAGAGTCGGCTAAGGGATGTTATCCGGAAGATGGGCAGCAGCGTCTTCCTTGAACAATCACACCTAACTGCGCTCGCCAACCCGCCTGCCAAGCGTGGCGAGTATTGGCAAAACCCCCCAGGAGGAGGCCTATGTCCAGCAGTGGACGGCTTAAATGATGAAACACGTGTCGGCGAGTGGTTATTGCAGCGAAGTGGATATAAATACTTGTGGATTTTGTTTTTATTTTAATTAGTGTTTTATTTAATTTTTTAAGTTAATGTGAAATTTAGTTATAGATTATCGGTGAAGTTCCGGATAGGTTTTTTAATTATCATTAAGTTTTTTAATAAATATTTTCAAGTATTTCATATCTATGACAAGTTTTTGCCGTGGTGGTGCCGGCGTAAGAATAGTACCCCACCCTCTCTACCCGTGGTTGCCGTAAGAGTCGGCTAAGGAATGTAATCCGGAAGATGGGGCAGCAGCGTCTTCCTTGAACAATCACACCTACCTGCGCTCACCAACCCGCCTGCCAAGCGTGGCGAGTATTGGCAAAACCCCCCCAGCAGGAGGCCTATGTCGAGCAGTGGACGTCCTATGGCTGGTGATGTGTGTGTGATGACAAGTTTTTTAAATTTAAATCCTCTTTTCTGTTGTAGCTGAAACGACTGTTAAGCGGAAATAAACTAAATATACATATACCTAGAACACTCAAGTTGACAATAAGTACAAGCACTAGTGTACATTTTAAATCCTAATGGTCAAATAACTAGCTTGTCAAATATAAAAAATAAATTAAAACTAATTACATAATAAATACTTTTTTTTTAAATGTAACATTAATGAGACGAACGAGACGCTCTCCTGATGTTAAGAGATAACGCCTGTCCATGACGATTGCAGCGATACACAGAACTTTGAGTAGTAAAACAAAGTCCAGGGCATCGCTGCCTTGGCGCTCATTACTTTGAGACTAGATGGTTAGTCTCAACAGCCCAGTAATTTCGCTAGCTGCAGTACCCTTCAAACCGGAACACAGTAATGTTTACACACTTTGCTAAGGTAATCTACCACCAAGTATAATAAATACTAATTTTCCTACATACAACCGACGATATCAACTATGTAATAAAACTTTTACTGTAGTCTTTTCCCCATTTTTCCCATTTCTCGCAATTTCTTCATCTCCAATTTGTCTTGAATCATATTACACGAATCAGTGGTCACAAGACGCTATCTATCTCGAAACTTTGTATTAAAAAGGTTAAGTAAGAGTTTTTGATGTTTTTATACATGTTGGACACTTATGCTTGAATACGTACTTGTAGCTCTGAAAAATTGCGTGTACTTAGATTATATATATGATTTATTTTTTTAATTAACAACCTTGGGACCACAGCTCACCTGATGTTAGGTGATGGTATGGTTGAAGATGGATAAGCACGCCTAGCCGCGAATGGAACTGGCTCTCAAGTGAGGCTGCCAGAATACACCGTTAGGTGTTAGGCGGCAAATTTTCAACTTGAGGGTGGTAGCTAGCCAGCTGAGTACTACAAAGTACCCTACCATCATGCTATGGTTTCCTTCACTGACAGCTCAGGCTCATTGTTAGGGTTTGAATCCACGCCCTTCGGCGTGTGAACTGACCGCGCTAACCATTGAGCTATCATCGCTACACATAATATTAGAACCTGTATCTACCGGTGAAGGAAAACATCGTGAGGAAATTATAGCATGGCGGTAGGGTTTTTTTTATAGTACTTGGCTGGATAGCTACCAACCTCAAGTTAAAAATCTACCACCAAGCATCTAACGGTGTGTTCTGGCAGCCTCACTTGAGAGCCAGTTCCATTTCAGTCTAGGTGTGTTTACTATCTTCAACCGCACCGTCATATAACATCAGGTGAGAAGTGGTCAACACTTAGCCTGTCAAAAAAATGTATAATGTGTTCCTTGTATGTATGTAAATTTTTTGTAGTCTTATAGAAAATACATCTAGACAATCTTTTTATCTTGTAATTTCCAGTCCACTGCCACTTGCTAACACGCTGAGCTATGGCTGTGACGTTCTCTGGCGAATTACTTTACTCCGGATACGATCCCTCAGAGATATGCCAAGCTTAGCTCTTTCCATAACTTACTGAGCGACTTTGAACTTGCGGACCATTCCCGCTGTGAGTTCACGTACCAGCTCCGAAGTTCATGACAGACTTTGCGGGATGGAAGACAAGAAGATTAGGACTAATTTTAAAAATGCTGCCCAGCCCGACTATATTCTTTTGTTGGCTTCTCTCTCAAAATGGCTTATACCAAGTTTGACCGTCTGCTCTAGGAAATACTATGCATTATTTTAACCCCCATAATTTGAATAACAGCACACTATGTTTGCCGTAAATGTTCACTGAATTTACTTAAACAATTACTCTATTTTCTGAGAGTTGTTCTAACTAATTAAATCTAAATGTTATGCCATATGAATGTCCGGGACGAGGCAGGTTAGAGGTTTCTTTCCTTAGGGCTTTTTGGGTCGTTCTTCAAATTACTTACTTGTTACTCGAGTGAACGGAATGACAAGAACACGGAATGGTACCTATATAAAACGAAGACGAATCAATATAACTTACCCAAAACAATTTTAAATTTTTGTCCGAAACAAAACTAAAATTTTAATCCTGTCCTACCCTACTTTTTATATTTATATTTTGCAGCGATGATAGCTCAGTGGTTAGCGCTGTCAGTTCGCATGCCGAATGGCGTGGGTTCAAACCCCAACAATGAGCTTGAGCTGCCGGAGAAGGAAAACATCGTGAGGAAACCATAGCGTGGTGGTAGGGTACTTTCTAGTACTCGGCTGGCTAGCTACCTCAAGTTGAAAATCTGCCGCCAAGAATCTAACGGTGTGTTCCGGCAACCTCACTTGAGAGCCAGTTCCATTCCAGGCTAGGTGTGCTTTACCATCTTCGTCACTTAACGTTCAATAAAAAAATGATTTATTTCATTTTTTTTAATGATGTGGTCAAAAACCCAGCTTGGGTTTTTGACCACAGCTTATCTGATCTTAAGTGATGGTGTTGTCGAGTAGCTAGCCAGTCGAATACTAGAAAATGCCCTATCACTATGCCATGGTTTCCTCATGATGTTTTCCTTCACCGGCAGCTCAAGGTCATTGTTGGGGTATGAACCCACGCCCTTCGGCGTGCGAACCGCTAACCACTGAGCTGTGTGAAGTTTTGGTACTTTGATTGCATAAATTTTGTTGTAGTATTTAATGTCTTAAAATTTTAACAGAGTTAGTAAAAATACAAAGGGAATTAAAGAAAAGACGGGAAAGTTTTTTCCAGTCTTTACCGTGCCGTTACAGTACCGCTGAATAATCTTTGTGATGCGAATCTCGAAAATTACTCGATCTAACCGGAGATTTATTTAAACAAACAGTCTTTACACCGAAAAGATCAAACACCTTCTTTGTAAGAACTGCTGATGTGTGGAACTCGTTGCCAGCGTCTGTGTTTCCAAGTACAACCCGGGGTTGTTCAAGAAAAATGTGAATATATATTACCTAGGCAAGCGTGCCACATCGTCGCTTTCCATCAGGCGAGATCGTGGCCAAATGTGTGCATAATCCGATGTAAAAAAAAAAAAACACATATATTTATACATTATATGCCTACGCATTTATGGTGGATGAGTTACCTATGTATGTGTGAAATGTGTCTCTGTGAGCAGTGAACCGAGAAATACAATTTCTAGAGATATGTGGTTGACAAATCACTCGGACATAATGTGAAACTCATGAGAAAAGATTTTTGCGACAGTAGTTTTTGCTGTTCGAAATTACGACTAGACTTCATGGCTCCACTATGACTACATCAAGTAGTGGCTCTGCATACTACTTGATCATGTAATTCATCAAGTTTTTTTTGGAAATAGATGTGTATCAGTATCAGATATTCTACCGCCAAGCAGTAGTGTGTAAGCATTACCGTGATGTTTTGTAGCGATGATAGCCTAGTGGTCAGCGCGGTCGGATCATACGCCGAAGGGCGTGGGTTCAAACCCCAAGGTTCAAGCTCGAGCTGCCGGCGAAGCCTTGTTCTCTACTGGCTAGCTATTACCCTCAAGTTGAAAATATGTCACCAAGCACCTAAGGGTCTGTTCCGGCACCCCTACTTGAGAGCCAGTTCCATTTCAGGTTAGGTGTGTTTACTACTTTCGATCACAACGTCACTTAACATCAGGTGAGCTATGGTCAAACACTAAGCTTGTCAATTATAAAAAAACAGCTCAAAGGCGATGCCCTAGACTTTGTTTTGCTACTCAGTTCTGTGTATCGCTGCTATGGTCATGGGCAGGCGTTATCTTTTACCATCAAGAAAGCGTCTAGTTCGTCTATTTTCACATTTAAAAAAAATTGTTTGACCACGTCCTTCCTGATGTTACGGGGAGAAAAAGATAGTCTTATGCGTGGAGATGAAGTTCAGTTTTGTTTATTTTCACTGGACAAAATGTGTGAAAGAGCTGATTTATATGATATATGTTTAAAACTTGATGATAGCTCGCACATTAAAATTCATCAAACACAAACAAATTGTAGTTTTTTTTTAAAGATTTTTATCCGAATATAAATATGCTACGAAGTCTGTAAGTTTACCATTATTTATTATTTGAACATAATTAAGGAAATTTTAAACCAATTAAAATTCGTTGAAGATTATTTTTTATTAAATATTTTTTTTCACTTTGTGATCGCTTTTAGCGGTAAGGCCGCCAATGGTTACACTCGTTTTTAAATTTATATTTTTGGCGAGAATAATGAAGAGATTAATCTATTTATTGTCTTTGATAAAGTTGGTTAATAGATATTTAACGATAGCAGTGCATCTTTAATTTGTCTTTCTTTTGTAAAGTGTCCTAATCAAGTTCAATGGAAATATATTTATTTTATTTGATTTTAGAAATTATAGAATAAAAAGCATAAAGTTAGTTTCAACAAATTAGTTAGGTACATCCAAAACTCAAAGTTAACATTTGGTGCAAACAAAAAGCTTTCCAAGTCATATATTTTTATTAAATGAAATAGTATGTACTTATTTATTTTTAACGATTGCAGATTAATACATACCCCGTTTTTATACCAGCAATATCAAAACAGCACTGAGTACACAATGTAATTCGGCACAACTTCCCATAACACTTCGCGGAGCGTAGGGCGGGCGGCGCCCTGGACAGGACTGGGAGCGACGGCGGCTTGACACCGACTGACGAAGGTAAACTTAACCAACTGACAAAGCCCTTAGAACTCGCGCGTATCACACGGAGCAAGTTGTTTTTAAGGATATGTTGTCTTGTCAATTTCAAAAACACTTTTTAATCACTCTAATTTCTTTAACACGTAGTCCGCGTTTGACCACCTACTCGCCTTATGGTAAGCGATGATGTGGTCGAAGATGAAGCACGCATACTTAGAAGATACCTATTCACTCTGACCCTGAATAGATCTAGATTATATCTCACAGGAAAGAAGGAAGCCGGCAGCTTGTTCCATTCCTAGGCCGTACGGATGAGAAACGTAGAGTCAAAATGTTTTTAGCTGTTTCTTACAAAGTCAGACCTGTTTTTATAAGCTGTCCCACGGCTGGGCGGCAATACGTACATAATCTAGACAGAGGTGCGTGCCGTGAGATTCGAACCCAGGACTTCCAGATTAGAAGTCAGACAGTCAGTTTTATGAACACAACATGTCTTTGCATCGCTACGGAGATATGAAGCAACATGTAATTTTAATAAATAATAATTTATTGATTCATGCGTTACTTCGCGGAAGTCCATTTTGAGTGTTCTAGGTATATATTTCCGCTTAACAGTCGTTTCAGCTACGACAGAAATGAGGATTAAAGTTTAAACTTGACAAAAATTTAAACCACATGAATTAATTTAAAAACTTGACAAAAATTTAAGAATCTTTGACAATAATTTAAAATACTTGACAACAATTTAAAAACTAAACAATATTTTAAAAAACTTAGTACCTACTTACTTTTGTAATAAACAATGTCATCACAATTATAAGTATTGATTGCATGCGTTTACATGACAAAATGTGGATCGGGTTGAAAGTTAAAAATAAATACAATATAAATAATACAGTCAAGTGCGGGTCAGACTCGCTCACCGAAGGTTCCGTACAAACTAATAGGTATGATAAATAGTTCAGGAATCGAGTATTGAAGTTTATGGTTTTGGCCGTTTTTTTTTGGGAATAAATTAAAAATGTACAGTTTTTTTTTATGTGTACTATAAGACAATGCTTCTTGTCAAACTTCATAATTTTAGGTCAACGGGAAGTACCCTATAGGTTTTGATTCCCTGTGAGTGTCGAAATAAGCGGTATTTTGCGACATAAACGGCTGTCACTTTTTGTTTACGATAACAGAGAAGTTTGAAAAGGAAGATCCACAAAAAAAAATGCCTTGCTGAGTTTCTTGCCGGAGTCTTCTCAGTTGAAGCGTAATTACGAGCCGGTGGTAGATTAAAAAATGTAACTTAACGTTCATAAGTGCCTTATCAGGGCCTAATCTGAATAAATTACTTTTTGATTTGATTTGATTTAATTTTGTCACTGTTACAAGGGACTACAGATTTACGTATATGGTTTAAATTTCAATCTCTCGATATCTCTATGCGTTTCCGAAATAGAAGGTCTTGTGAGACGGACAGACGGACAACAAAGTGATCCTAATAAGAGTTCCGTTTTTTCCTTTTGAGGTACGGAACTCTAAAAATGAATGCAAAAAGGTGTTTGAAGCAATAATAAATTTAGTGGTTAGCATGGTCGGTTCGTACGCCGAAGGGCGTGGGTTCAAATCCCAATAATGAGCTTGAAATGCCGGTAACGGCAAACGGCGAGAGGAAACCATAACATGGTGGTAAGTTTACTTAATAGTATTCAGCTGACATTAGCAACTGTTCCAGATACGTTACTAAGTCTCACGTCAATCTTCGTCTTTTTGTTCTACCGCCAGCTGTATTTGATGGGGTGCGAATAGAAAAGTGCTTGTAAGAAAAAGACTTTTGAAAATAAGCGGGTTAATCAAAATACAAAGCTTTGTGGGCGTCAGGTTTCCTTATCGAAAAAACTTCCCCCTTGAAGGAGCACGTAATTAAGTCACTTGTTCTCAAAACGGTTATCAAAGAGTATTCTTTTTAAAAGTTTCGCAGATAAAAGTTGTGTCAACAACTATGGTTTATTCTTTAACCGTGACTTCATAAACTGGGACGAAGTGTTTTGAGTTTTATATCTTTTTTTTTTTGTTTAAAACTAGCTGATTTTCTAGTACTTTTTTATGGTTGCCAGGCTATGTTTGACTACAGCTCACCCGATGTTAAGTGTGGTCGAAGATAGTAAACACACTTAGACTGGAATGGAACTAGCTCTCAAGTGAAGTTACCAGAATACCCTGTTAGGCGCTTGGCGGCAGATTTTCAACTTAAAGTTGTAAGCTAGCCAGTCAAGTTATAGAATGTACCCTACAACCATGCTATGGATTGCTCGTGATGTTTTCCTTCACCGGCAGATCAAGGTCATTGTTCGGATTTGAACCCACGCCCTTCGATGTGTGAACCGACTGCATCAATTATCAAGCTATCATTGCTACAAAATTTCCTGACTGGGATGTCGTAGGTACGGGCGAAATTAACCTCAGATATACACGACCGCATTTTAATCCACTAACGCTACTACAGCAGCCCACAGCCCTGTTGGCTTATTGGTAGTATATCTGCTTTAAGAACTGTAGGACGTGGGTTCGATTCCCACCCAGAACAAACATTTTGTAGTATAAACAAATGTTTGTTCTGTGTTTGGGTGTTCTGTATGTATTATAAGTATGTATTTGCAAGAAAATAAAGGTGTTAAAGGCTTTGCAAAGTTCAGGGTAGGCGCTGTGTGTAATGTCCTACGTTATTTATCTATTTATATAGTTCAGTTGCACCGTTCAGTTTTTTTTAATATAAAAGTAATCGAATAACGACATGCTCTCCTGATGGTACGAGAGTTCCCAAAACTTTGAGTACCAAACGAAGTCCAGGGCACCATTGCTTTAGCGCTTATTACAAAGACTCAATGGTTAGTCTCAACAGCCCTGTAATTTTGTTAGCTGCAGTACCCTTCAAACCGAAGCTCATTAATGTTTGCACACTACCGCTTGGCTGCAGAACGATACTGCGCTGGTATTGTTCTCCTGCTAAGGTGATCTACAACTTAACAAATCTGTACCGATATCCGTAGTTTCAAAAATCTTTGGTAAGTAATTATAATTTTATAAAATCTCCCACAATATTGTATTACGATATCATAATCACCCCTCCAAAAGACGGCTAAACAAAATAATTTTCATCATAATTACTTTACATTACCGCCCCGCGGTTTTGCCTGTATTTCTGTGGGAATTAATACCGTACAGATATTTTTGAGATTTCATCCATTAACTTGTAGGTCATAAAGGGTAGAAGTGAAAAATTAAGTATGAGTTTTTAGGATACACAGACTAACATAGTTAGATCGGCTGAAGGACTACTATTCATGGCCAAGAATAAATTAAAAAAAAAAACACTGTTAGGTGTAAGGAAGACAGATTTATATAACGTTTGACACAGATTTTCTTTACGAGGTATTTCTTCATCAGTAGCTCAAGTTCATTATTGGGTTTTTAAAAAGAAAGCGTCTAGTGAACTAGCAATGCTATAAAATTCTGTATTCTCTAACCGTAAACAATCCCCGCTTGTCTACAACCTCACCACAAGCCTGTACTTTTACTATAACAAATATTTACTAATCAAATACAAACGTGTCATTTTGTTCTCTCTCTATTCTACAGGGATTCAAAATAGAAATTGCGGCTTGAAGTTTATATTCATCTGAGTATTAGAATCGAATATGGGAAAGAATAATTTATTAACCTTTTAACAAAATTGACACGGCTAGCAATTCACGTTAAATATTAATAAAATCATTATTACAGCAGGGTAAGAATAATTTTATGTGGTTAATTTTAAGTAATTGAATAAGTTAATGGTGTATGTACGAATAAGTGATGGTAAACAAATAAATTTAAAAAAATACCTCAAAAATCACATCATCAGCCATAGAACGTCCACTGCTGGACTTAGGCCTCCGCCTGGGGGGGTTTTGCGAATACTCACCACACTTGGCAGGCGGGTTGGCGAACGCAGTTAGGTGTGATTGTTCATGGAAGACGCTGCTGCCCGTCTTGGATTACATCCCTTAGCCGACTCTTACGGCAACCACGGGTAGAGAGGGTGGGGTACAATTCTTACGCCGGCACCACCACGGTACCCTTCAAACCGAAACACAGTAATGTATACACACTACTGCTTAGCGGCAGAATACTTTATACTGCGCTGGGCGACCTCCTACTAACGAGATCTACCCCCAAGTAAAGTTTGTATAGATATTGTATGTGCTTAGCAGTGAGATCATGACTATATATATTCTGCTCTCTCATTCTAACATGAAGTCTAAGTAATGACCTAAGTAATTGATATTAATTGTCTTTGTTCATTCACTGCGTGTGTTTATTAGGAGGTAATAAAATAGTCACTCGTGAAAATGTTCAAATGAAATGAATAATAAAATCAAAATGAATGTTCTTGTTTCTTTAAATTTGTAAATAATGTCGGTAGTATTCATTCTAAGATGTTTTTTGAATTGTTACATGATAGCTCAGTGGTTAGCGCAGCCGGTTCACACGCCAACGACCGTGGTTTCAAACTTCAACAATGAGCTTTAGCCCACCTTAAGTTAAAAAACAGTTGCGAAGTATCTAGCGGTGTGTTCCGACATCTTCCATTCCAGACTACACCGTCACTTAAAATAAGGTAAGCCGTGGTCAAAAACCTAGCCTGTCAACCATAAAAAAGGAACTAGTAAAATATACACACAAACTGTCACATTTATGTGAGCGTTACCCAGGGTGGTTGATTTACAAGAAGTTAATGATTCTGTCATAATAGCATTTAATTACGTCATCAAGTCTATCGGGTAATTACGCCATAGAGTTGGACGACTTTGAGTTCGTAATGATGATAAATTATTCCCTTTGTTTCGAATATATTTATTTCACTTTGTTTACGAGAAAGAAATTTCGGTAGACAGCGAGTTATGAGGTTGGATAAATCTGCAAAGTTATTAGGAGTTGCGTTATAGGAGATTTGTTGTTGGTTTTGAGGTTAAACTTTTAATGTTTTAAGTTATATTGTGGGGTGCTAGTGAATTTTATTAATTAGCCCTGACTTAGCTTTAGATGCGGCATCTCAACTGTTGTTAAATGACAGTGTGGTCGAAGATGGTAAAGTGCAGCAAGCCTGGAATGGAACTGGCTTTCAAGTGAGGCTACCGGAACACACTGTTAAGTGCTTGATGGTATATGGCAGCTCGAAAATTGATATGCTAACGCTACTGCAATTGATTTGATACAAGAAGAATATAATTTTGTAGCGATGGCAGCTCAGTGGTTTGCGTGGTTGATTCACACGCCGAAGGGCGTGGGCTCAAACCCCAACAATGAGCTAGAGCTGCCGGGGAAGTAAAACATCGTGAAGAAACCATAGCTTAGTACTCGTAGTAGGATACTTTCTAGTACTCGGCTGGCTAGTCACCACCTTGAAGTTGAAAATCTGTCGCCAAGCACCTAACAGTGTGTTTCAACAGCCTCATTTAAGAGGTAGTTCCATTCCATCCTAGATATGTTTACCATATTCGACCATAGCCTGAATTAACATCACGTGAGCTGTGTTCAAACACCTAGCTTGACAGCCATTGGTCTGATAGTAACAAGCTTAATTAAGAAGATTAAAAAAATACAAATACCTAATAATTCACCTTATCAGTAGCTATTGTAGTATAGAACGAACAGCTAACAATTAAAAAAAAAAAAAATTAAGTGTCAATTGTGATGATGTAAGGATTCCAGCGATACCCTATACTTCCAAATCTGTTTAGGCATTTAAAAGCTATGGTGGAATAAAGATACTTACATACATGAACATTGAAGACATTTCGCTATGTTTTTGGCAGTCGTGTAAAATTACAATTATAGTGACGAGGTATTTAATTATCGATAAATTTTTACCTCGATTCAAATGTTGAGCATTTTACCTAAAACAAACTAAACAGCGAAGCAAGCGACTGTTCATTAAATTAATAGAGTCATTTCATAAACGACTGTAGGGTGCTTAAAATAACGTCGGAACTTAAAAAGTAATTCCAAGGTTTACATTGAGGAATGGGTGCGAAACCTTAACTATTTTCTTCCAAGGAAATTTTGTGGCAACAACAATCATAGTTTGGTAACACGCAATCTCTTCGTTAGCTCTACGTCTATGAAATGTTACTATAGTGCAAGGGTGGCCAATAGATTTTCTAGATGGGCAATATTTTTTAAATCTGAGGCGACGCCAGGCCACTACTTTTAAAGGTTTAAAATTCTACACAAAGAAGAAAATCATAATTAAATTAATTTATAATAATAAAAAAGATCAGATTTTAAACAATTATTGCAATTAATTTGATTTATGATGCGGTTTTTCTGATCAATTCAATTCAATTTATTCGTAAACATATAAATTTTACATATTATAATATACAATCCGTCAGACTCCGGACAAGGAATTCTGTTTCCCGGAGCCGACCTCTTCTTACGGTACACAAAAAAATATTTACTAATTTATCGATATGTCGTTTTAAGTCTAATGTTAATAATAAAATCAAAACTGAATAGTTTTTAGCATTGAGACATGTGCAGTATTTATTTTTAATGCGCAATGTTATATCATCATTAAAAATATTTTCTGAAAATTTACAAGCTATCGCTCGGGAGAGTTTGTTGTTATTTCAACACATTCAACCGAAAAATCAGGTGGAAGCATTGCAGCCAACCAATGCCGCGCCACACGCTATTGGCCGGCTGGCCGATCAACGCGTTGGTTGGCAAATTCCAATGCCTTAGCGGGCCACTTTCTGGCTGCGGGCCTGGGTTTGGCCAGCCTTGCTATAGTGACTTGTTTTTACGAGTTTACTGTTCCATACAAGGACTTTACTTGCTCAGTATTTAACATCCCACGGCTGGGCACAAATCTACTATCAAACAGTTGATCTTATTAATATTATAAATGAGAAAATTCGTATGTTTAGATATTTGGATCTTTATTACTCAATCATGCAAAAACGGCTAAACTGATTTGGATGAAATTTGGCACACGGATACATTGTATTGTTTTTTGTATATTTTTTGTGTGTACAATAAAGAGTTAATCAATCAATCACACATATAGTCAATTACCTGGATTAACATATAGGATACTTTTTATATCATAAAAATTAAAAAAAAAACATATATTACTTACCATAACTACTTATTACTTACCATGACCATATATTGCGTAACATATACTACTTTGTATTTAAAACATCTTGTACTGTATGGAAAAAATAAATATCTTGAATTTTGGAAAAGTTTAACGTTCCCGCCAAAAAAAAAGAATAAAATATTAAAAATAAACTCAGGCACGTATTCGTATATTTAACGAACAATGCCGTCCTCATCATGAAATAGGTAGGTACCTATAGGTAGATAGGAATAAGTATTGAAAAGGCACGCACACTTACGATAGAATCGGATATCGGATAACAGCCGATCCGGCCGGATTCCGACCCGATCCGTGATCGGAATAAGGTCGGTGACCTGAATATACCCCAATTTCTGTATAGTATTTTTTTATGTTTGACAGGCTAGGTGTTTGACCACATCTTACCTGATGTTAAGTGTGACGGTGAGGTCGAAGATGGTAAAGCACACCTAGCCTGGAATGGAACTGGCTCTCACGTGTGGCTGCCGGAACACACCATTAGATGCTTGGCGGCAGATTTTCAACTTGAGGGTGGTAGCTAGCCAGCCGAGTACTAGAAAGTACCCTACCACCACGCTATGGTTTCCTCACGATGTTTTCCTTCACCGGGAGCTCAAGCTCATTGACAGCCATAAAAATAAAAAATAAAATAACTGAATCAACCCTGTTTTTAAAAACTATCCCACTGTTGGGCGCGGGCCCACCATGTTCTGGTCAAGTGCAGGTTGGTAGATTTAACATATCTTCCAGAACTTTTTTTTATTAGCTCTAGGAAAGATGGAGAAACCAGACGGTATCCTGACTAGCCTGCCGAAATTTTCCAAAAATTCGTACTACTCAAATTTCTAACTACAAAAATTCAATTCAATCTAAGCGTCTACAAATATATATTCCACATTCCCGCTAACACAGGGAGATAAATAGGCTCCGACTTCGAATATGAACTACGTGCTAACGACCTCATAGACGTATCATAAAAACAAACAACATATTTGGCGGTTACCCCATAACCCACGGCTTACGTGATGGAAATCTACGATGTGGTATCCGACATTATTGTAGACAGAAATTGCATATAGTTCTATTTTGTGACACAATATAATTCTGTAATAGATTAACCTTTTGGTTCATTTCGTAGTCTATCTGATTCAGTAGCTGTAGGGGGTTCGATTCCCACTCAGGATTCATTTTTTAGCTCAATATTTAAAGCCTTTCAGCGTGTGAACCGTCACACGCTGAAAGGCGTGGATTCAAACCCCAACAAAGAATTTGAGCTGCCGGTGAAGGAAAACACCGTGAGGAAACAATAGCATAGTGGTAGGGTACTTTCTAGTCCTCGGCTGGCTAGCTATCACTGTCGCCAAGCAGCTAGTAGTGTGTTCCAACAGCCTTAACATCGGGTGAGCTATGGTCAAAAACCTAGCTAGTCAACCATAAAAAAAAATTTAGACTTATACTCAGTAGTTGGATAGCGAAGGCGGTAGATGTTCATGACACCAATTATAGGTACACTAAACTGTTGCTAAAATAGTGGCACAGTTGCTTTTTACCAAACTTTAATAGCGAAGCTTTCTGCTCTATTGAATAATATGCCACATTGTGATACATTGGTATATTTCACCAAAACTATAGCACAGTTGTCTAAATGGAAGAACTAAAATGTTGTACACAAAATTTTTAACTTTGTACAGAAAATTGTTCGTGGCTCCCTGACTGTTGAGAAAAGTCAGTCGTCAATCTTCAATTTTGTAGCTACAGTACCCAGTGTAGACTGTAGGTGTACCAGCAACGATAATACCACGGCAGCAACGTTACAAAGTCACTTCCAGAGTAATTCGCTCATCTCTCAAAGCTGGGCTAAAATTGCTCTAGGGACGGCATGAAGCAGTCTTGATTTTACAGTCTCAGAACCGTGAATAAATTGTGAATAAATAATGTTGGTATGATTAGTGGTTCACTAGGTCCGTTTACACGCCAAAGGGCGTGACTTCAAACGTTAACAATGAGCTTGAGCTGCCGGTGAAGGAAAACATTGTGAGTAAACCATAGCGTGGTGGTAGGGTACTTTCGAGTACTTGCCAATACTTGCCACGCTCGGCAGGCGGGTTCGCAGTTAGGTGGGATTGTTCAAGGAAGACGCTGCTGCCCACTTTCCGGATTACATCCCTTGGGGTACTATTCTTACGCCGGCACCACCACGGCTTCTGATTAAAATATCCAAAAAGTTACAGATTTGGATGAAATTTAGCACACATTATATTTTATTATCTGGATTAACATATAGGATACTTTTTAACCTACTTCAAAAAAGGAGGAGGTTCTCAATTGACTGTATGTTTTTTTAATAAAAGTAATATGTTAGGTTCCTGTGGGATTACCAAAAATAGCACTACCACTACCCACCATCAGATGTCAAGTCATAAGTATATAATAATCATTAGGTACTACTATACGCGGACGAATTCACGGGCAACAGCTAGTAGTATATATATATAAATGATGATTAACAACAGTTAACTCAAATTATATTATTTTGATTGATAAAAGAACACCATCGATTTCTTTCGCACGCTGTCATGCCAGTCACCAATTTCGACAAGTCCTGTAAGCCCAGTCTTGTAATTACCAGTCCTGTTTCTAGTCCCTCTTTTCCCAGCCCAATTGTACTCTGTTATTATACTTTAAGGCTGTTACCCAACAATGTTAAGTTTGCGGAAGACAGATGTAATTGTTTGCCTTTACCAGCTTCACTAACACCAAGGGCGTTTAGGATAAAAATGTCCTAGTTTTAACACCAGCTTCATACTTTCCTGACTTTACTTGTCCTGAGAGTTTTTTTCCAATACTTAACAGGGAGTACTTAGGTGAAAACCACTGTTTTTTATGTTTGATAGACTAGGCGTTGACCACAGTTCATTGGATTTTTAAATGATAAGTTGCGTGGTGGTAGGTTACTTTCTAGTACTCGGCTGCCTAGCTACCACCCTCAAGTTGAAAATCTGCCGACAAGCATCTAACGGTGTGTTCCGGCAGCCTCACTTGAGAGCCAGTTCCATCCCAGGCTAGGTGTGCTCTACCATCTTCGACCACACCGTCACTTAATATTAGGAGAGCCTAGCCTGTCAGCCATAAAAAAAGAAGATGTTAAACACACCTTGTCTGGAATGGAACTGCCTCTTCAATGAGGCTGTCACAGCGTGGTCAAATGCAAACCTATTTAGATTTTTTATACTGCTGAAAATTAGAAAAATAAATCCGTGAAAAAAGTTCCCTGCCTCGTGCCTCAGCATGACTGTCCTGTAACACCCAGACGTCACTTTCTGCCCGCAAACTTCTAGCCGCGCAAGCGATCTTTCAATTATGCGGTTTAGCTTTACCAATCTAGTGAAGTTGCAACGACAGGACTTTCGTCATTTAGTAGGCCTGATAACCGGCTAATTTATATTGTCACCTGTACAAGCTAGGAGCCTCATGGTCCGTTTTATCGTGACTGCTTGCTGGAGAACAAAACGGTAGTGCATGTGCTGTGGCATTGCAAAATCTATGGAACTCATTGCCGACTTCTCTATTTCCTATAAACTACAATTTGGACGTTTTTAACTCTGGAGTGAATAGATTTCTTCTAGATCAACGTGCTTGACCGCTCCGTCGCTTTTCATTAGGTGAGTTGGTGGCCAAACGTAGATTTATTCAATAAAGAAAAAAAAGCCACAGAAGTAACTAGGATTGTCACCAGATTGTATGAAGCAGCTTCTTCATTATCTCCATTTAAATTATGGAAAGAGACTGACTGCTTTTCACCATCATGTATCCTCTCACCATCCTCTGACTGGAGCTACTGTGGCAGTAGCCCAGAACCTTATTCCGATACTTCTTGGAGCTGATACTAAAGTTGGCTCAGGTGATGCTGGTAGGGGGAAATGCACAATACACCCCAAGTGGGATATCGGTGCAGGACTTATCATCAGGACCCTTCCGAAAAAGAACAAGAATAAAGAGTTTTTAAGCGTTTATCTATATCAACACATTAGTTCATTAAAGGTTCGCCGATTCACGTACGACATTAAATTCCTTCTTCAAATATAATTGTTATTCATGTTTCGTCCAATTATTATTTATTGGTAGATTGCGATATCGTATTTACATCGTTTTTTATCAAAAACAAAAAGATTCGTATATAAGTTCTTTGAATATATATATACTAGCTACGCCCCGCTGTGTTACCCGTTACATATTTTTCGGAAAAAAAGGAGCAAATTTCATAAAAATCGGTTGAGCCGTTTCGCAGGAGTGCGACCACAAACACTGTGACCCGTGACTTATATATATATATATATATATAAACAAGGTTGCAATTTAAATCGTAAGGGAATATTGGTCACTATTGAATAAACAAAAAACATTTTACACTAAGAATAGAGAAAAATAGTAATAAAAAAAATATCCGAACTATAATATAAAAAATATTTAAATAGTTTTCAAACCTATTTCACTCGAGAAACTTTTCCCATCATTATGCAATTTGTTGTCAAATTGCTTATTAGTTGAAACAACCGCAGATCTCATTTGAACTTTAGCTCTAAACATTTTATTGTCTTACAATATTATTTTATGACAAAGCTAGTCTAGTCGTAAAAAAAACAACGTGTGTCATATCTATGTATATACACTACACAACTGAAAGGGTTCCGTAGTTATTAAATGTAATTTTTTGTATGGTTGATAGGCTGGGTGTATGACCACAGCTCACCTGATGTTAAGTGACGATGTGGTCAAAGATGGTAAGCACACTTAGCCTGGAATGGGACTGGCTCTCAAATGCGGCTACTTGAACAGACCTTTAGGTGCTTAGCGGCAGATTCTCTACTTAAGGGTGGTAGCTTTCTAGTACTCGGCTGGCTAGTACCCTACCACAACGCTGTGATTGCCTCGCGATGTTTTCCTTTCCTCCACAGCTCAAGCTGATTATTGGGATTCGAACCCACGCCCTTCGGCGTATGCACCGACCGCGGTAACCACTGAGCTATTATAGCTACATTTATACCAAAGATTTTCAGTTACACTTAAAAACTCTAAAAATATCAGGTTCAGTCAAAATTAACATGCAATAGGCCAAAGCCAGTTGGATGACTCGGTGCATACCTCTCATAACTGCACACAAATAGAGGCCCTCACACATCCTTATATACATATGTGTCAGTGATATAGATACTACACAAAACCTTGACAAATTATATACCTAAATCTTCCTCGTGAGTCACTCTATCTATTGGTAAAACTCGCATGATATTCCGTTCAGTAGTTTATTAAGTTTATCGCGAACAGACAGATAGACAGACGTGGCAGACGATTCTGTTTTATAATATGTAGTGATCAAAGTTTTACTTCTGCGACGAAAATTTCAAAACATTGACATCAAGTTTATAGTGGATAAGTAGCAAAAATTTATCTTTCCACTAAAATAGTTGAACAAAAAATAGTTTTTGTTCAATTTGTTCAGAATACATTCGAGTGGCAATATCTATGAATAAAATTAACGTCATTGCTTTGTTTACACTGTTTTTTTTTTAAGTTTATTCTCATTCTCTTCAAAAGAGGCACTTATTCCTAAACTCGTTTACTAAATAAATTGGAAAGGAGTGCTAAGATGTTTACTAAATGCAAAACGATGATCTGTTTGTGACCCTTTCAAACTTGCTGCGAGAGAGGTACTTGACTAGCAAATAATTTTACGTTCCATAAGTAGAAATAGGCTATGCTCGATTACTTTTATATAGTTTATTGTGATTTGTACAATAAAATATAACTGTTTATTCGGAATAAAAGGTTTTTCAATATGGGGTATGTGTTGAATTTAAATAAAACAAGCTGTGTGTGAGGTGTTAAGGCTTTCTGAATGACCTAGACGAAACATAAATCGTAGCGACTTTAGCTGACGTCGACGCTATCTATACGATTATTTTATTTATTTGAAAGGCATAAAGAAAGAACAACGGATGACGTGCACTTGCGAGCTGTCACTAGTTCGGAGCGGACGACTCCGGCGTGCTGTGCTACTGAAATTACTTTTATAAGTTAATTTTATTTTATAAAAAAAAAAGTTTAAGTAATCTGTTAGCTGTTTGGTTCCCAGGGTACAGCTTTGCTTAGTTTGGCGAAATGGCGCTGGGATGGCTTCCAATATATATTTATTTATTTTAATTTAGTGTTTCACTGAATAGGTAAACTCAAAATATCTTAGAGGACACCACAACATTAGTATAAAAGAAGGTCGCTTCCCGCCGTCTGTACGCTTAGATCTTTTAAGCTACGCAGCGGATTTTAATACGGTTTCCATCAATACCTAAGCAGAGTGGTTCTAGATTCTAGGTCTATATGTTTTATTCATGCATATGCACCACATTAGTATCTAAATTGCACCCGTGCGAGGCCGGGGCGGGTCGCTTGTAGAATTTAAATGTAGGTTCAAATGTCACGGATTCGAGTGGTCCAATTTTGAATGACTCTGTTGCATATATCCGCCTAAGTTTGAACGAAGGCCTGGTTGTTGCCAAAGGAAATGTTGACTTTAAGCGTACATTTTTTACTGTTGTACGAATGTTTTTGTTTTATAAATCATCATCATCATCATCAGCCTATCGAAATCTACTGGTGGATATAGTCCTCTCCCAAGACACGCCGCCAGCTGTCTTACGTATATCGTCACTCCATCGAGTCTCAGGGCGTCCTATGCTATATAAAATTGCCACTTTAGTTTTGAAAATATCCGAAATAAATTACATCCGGTATCGAAGTGAATTGAAATGTATTTTAAGACAGAGTTTAACAATATCGTTTGTATTGTTTTGCTACTTCGCGTGGTACTGCCAACCCTAACATCTAAAGCCATTAAGCACTTAGCTTTAGACTTTATTGAAGGAGGCTTGCAAATTTTCTATCTCGAAACCCTTGTGTTTGCACAGTTAATGCTTAGGAACAAATTAATTCGTTTGATCGAAAACAGTCTGCTGCATAAATAAAAGTAGGTATAGCCATTCAATAAACAATAGACAATGTAACAAAACCTTTATACAAAAAGAAATAAACATACATAAACAATAAATTAAACACAAAGAACAAAACGAGAGAAATAATATTTATGTCACACACCTTCTTCAGTTTTTCGTTTCTATCCACCGCCAACTGTCTTACGTATATCGTCACTCCATTGAGTCAAAGCAATGTACCAATTATAAGTATGTATTTACAACAAAAAAAAACTGGTTATTTGGATCCCATAGTAGTAAGGATATAAATAATTAATATCTTAGGATATTTCACACAGCGCCATCTAGCCTCGAACAAAACAAAACTTGGACTATGGGAAACATATAACTGATAGAATAATTAACTACTTTTGCTATATATTTGACAGCCCTGTCAGCTTATTTGGTAAAGTTCTACTTTAAGAGCTGAAGGGTGTGGGTTCGATTCCTACTCAGGACTAACATTTGTGTGACTAATATGGATGTTTGTTCTGTGTCTGGGTGTTCTGTACGTATTATAAGTATGAATTTACAAAAAAAAGTATTTAAGCTGTCAGCTGTATCAGCTGTCTGATTCCCATAGTACAAGCTTTGCTTAGTTTGGGGCTAGATGGCGTTGTGTGAAATTGTCCTCCAATATTTATTCATTTATTTATTTTTATTTACTTAAAATACATACAGAACACCCAGATACAGAACAAACATTTATGTTCGTCACACAAATGTTTGTCCTGAACGGGATCGAACCCACGCCCAATAGCTTGAAGCACATACACTACCAAAAAAAAACTAGGGCAGTCAAAGTCAAAGTTACACGTGCAGTCAAGGAAAGTAAGACAATAAGCTAAAACTGGATAATTCAATTTAGTGCTCACTGTAGGAGGCAGTTAGTGCCCTTTATGCCACAAATACAATATAGATATCTAGCGGACGGCACCGTAACTATATTAACGTCGGTCTAACAATACTACGCTTGCTTCTAATTGCTGCATAATTATTCCCTTTCGGGATGAATAGGTAACTAGGCAACCTGGATCTCATGCCTAATTCTATGTAATCTACGATTAAACACGTGGGCGTGTGTCAGCACTGGGCTTGGTTGGCGGAGTATAGCCAACGATTCTTTGAACAAGTTTAAGATTATTAAAATGTCAGTCGCAAGGTCGCAGACGCAAATGTATTTGTTTCGCTTATTTACTTAGCATTCCACCAAATTAGGAACCAGGAACACATGAAGGGTTTCCGTGACAAGCTATGGAAATTTGAATATTTATCAGAAGTGCCAGGAAACTCTTGCCAATTGAACTAGTACATAATACTAGTAGTATTATGAACTAGTTATTATGTAACTAGTTATTATGTATGTTACTAGTTATTATGTACCTATGTTACTAGTTATTATGGACCTATGTTACCAGTTATTATGTACCTATGTTACTAGTTATTATGGACTTATGTTACTAGTTATTATGTACCTATGTTACTAGTTATTATGTACCTATAAATAAAATATCGAATAAATATCTAGGACACTTTACACACAGCGCCATTTTACCCCAAACTAAGCAGAGCTTGTGTGATGGAAGTCAGATAACTGATAGAATACATAAATACTTTATTTTTTAAATATTTAGCTACTTATAATACATACAGAACACCCAGACACAGAACAAACATTTGTTTATGCCATAAAATGTTTTGTCCTTGGCGGGAATCGAACCCACGCCATACAGTTCCGGCAGACATACTACCAATGAGCCGACAGGGCTGTACGTCTCTATGTTACTATATATTATGTACCTATGTTACTAGTAATGTAATATATGTTTTTATTTAGTAATTTTATTATAAGACAATTTTATTTACCTACAACTACTTAATTATTGTAAGTAGAAGAAACCTAAAATTATTCACTCGCAACTTGCAGTCACTCACATTGTATCTGTCAGCGAACACCCACTCGGATAACACTACCTGTAACAGACATTCATTCTAATAAAGGTGCAGTGTGTTGTGAGTTTTTTTTTTCACCATAACTTTTAAAAGCTTGAACAGAATCAGATGTATGGGGTAACTAAAATATCCTATAATAAATTCAAAGATTTTATAAAGCAGAGGTTAATTGACAAAGCCTACTATAAAGTGGCTCATTACGTGGAAGTCAAGAATATATGGTTGTAGTAGCTTCTCTCTGCACTTGCATCCTCCTGGCTAAGTGACAATTGTAGTAAGCATAATCTATTAATATCTATAACTGTAAACTGTATAAACTGTAACCTAATATGAAAAGAAAGATCCACAAAAAAAACATGCCTTGCTGAGTTTCTTGCTGGAGTCTTTTCAGTTGAAGTGTAATTACTAGCCGGTGGTAGGTTCAAACATGTAACTTAACGTTCATAAGTGCCTTACCAGGGCCTAAACTGAATAAATGACTTTTTGATTTTGATTTTGGGTATCATTAGAATCCTTAAATCATGACATTGACACTGGTTATAAAGCTTTGGAAAATAAAATAATTTATCAGTGTGCATTCGTGTTTTTATAATTTTCTTAATTAAGCTTGTTTGTATACTTTTTTACCAAATGCTTTTAACAAAATATATTTAAGATGAAGTATACTTTTTTTCGACGCAGTGGAACATTGAGCAAATCCACGGGCTGGTACAAGTCGTCAAAGAGCCGCCCTATATTCACAAATTGAGATAATTACCCTCCTCACAAGGCCTTTGACTGTCAGCATTGAATTACATCGAGGATCGAGGTGTTTTGAATGCTAACAACGAGTAAATTAAATGAATAGACATATGGAGTGTGTAGCTAATTTACGTTTCCTAATAATGTTAATTACACGGGTATTGGATTATATATGTAAATAATATTAGTCTTACTTTTTCCTTAAAAACAAAGTATAAATTGTTGGAGAAGAGACGCAATTTTGAATGTCTCACCGCTGGAAAACCTTTGTAAGCGAGCGAACACCAGCGACGCTTGCATTCTACTTTTTGACGCCGAGCCATGAACATCGCTCCTTTCTTTAAATTTGTTGTAAATTACTTTCCCATATTTAGTTTCATACGTAATTGTGCAAATTGGTATTATTTGCTAGTAATTTTAATTGTTAACTATAATTCTATTTGTTTTTTAGTAAAATATTTGAAAATCC
This sequence comes from Biston stratarius, assembly GCA_950106695.1. Taxonomy (NCBI): domain Eukaryota; kingdom Metazoa; phylum Arthropoda; class Insecta; order Lepidoptera; family Geometridae; genus Biston; species Biston stratarius. The sequence continues at coordinate 27,106,279 of OX467106.1, forward strand.
GCTAATAATATATTGATTCAATTTTATACATACAATATGTGTGCACACGTTTTCTTTTTAATTGAAATTATTATTTTAACATTGCTTGACATCATATTGTAGCGATGATAGCTCAGTGGTTAGCGCGGTCGGTTCGTATGCCGAAGGGCGTGGGTTCAAACCCCAACAATGAGCTTGAGCTGCCGGTGAAGGAAAACATCGTGAGGAAACCATAGCGTGGTGGTAGGGTACTTTCTAGTACTCGGCTGGCTAGCTACCACCCTCAAGTTGAAAATCTGCCACCAAATATCTAACGGTGTGTTCCAGCAGCCTCACTTGAGAGCCAGTTCCATTCCAGGCTAGGTGTGCTTTACCATCTTCAACCACACCGTCAATTAACATCAGGTAAGTTGTGGTCAAACACCTAGCCTGTCAGCGATAAAAATATAGGATAATCACCTGATAGTAAAAAAAAATTACATTACTCTGCATCCTATGCAATCAAATTCCATTACGTCGCCATGAAAATCTATCCTATACCTCTCTATGTACATATATATCCTTCCCTCCCTAGCTTAGATCTCTTTAACCCTTTTCAAAGCAATCACTCTGGTTAACGCTGCACTTTTTCACTGAGAAAGGGAACTCATTTATTCGATAAAAAATTGCAATTAGAACCGTATCGCAGTGAGCTCGGCCTTTGTGAGTGGATCCCTTGAAAGAGATAACTATATAGAGTCACTCAGGTGATGCACTTAACGTGAACAATTTTACTTGAAACTAAACAAATGTGGAAAAACGGATAAATGGAGACCGCTACTTTACGTATATACATTAATCTTTTTTTACAAGCATCATCTTCAGTGGTTTCTGCCAGCGTTTTTAGCTATGTAAACAAAGACATCATGAATAAAAGTTAAAGGTAAATATGTGAATTAAAATAATTTATATTTATATATTATTTTTTTATCGTTGACTAGCTAGGGGTTTGATCACAGCTCAAGCGTTAAGTGACGGTGTGGCCGAAGATGGTAAATCACACTTAGCCTCGATAGTACTGGCTCTCCAGTGAGGCTTAAAATTATTATTATTATTCATAGTTATATATTATTCTTTAAATTTATGAAATTATTACAATAAATACATATAATATAAAACAAATAATAATATAAAAATCTTAAAAACGGGTGCCGCCGTGAGCTGGGCAGGGCTCAAGCTACTAGTGGTTAGGGCTGCAGAGTGACCTCCTAACAATGCGCGCCGTATCAAGGATCACTGCCTTTTGGACCTGACCCTTGACCCAACCGTCTAGCGAGAGTCTCTTAAGATGTTCTTCGAGACTCTTCGCTATAAGAATCAACATCCCACATGGCGGTTATCTGGTGAGCCAAGTCAAGGTACTTGCTGAGCTTGTCCTTTTCGAGATTCTCGTCATGTGGAATGGTGATGTTGATTATTATTATTTTTATAGGTTTTTCTGTGTTTTATGTAAAAGTAGGGAGGTGAACTAGACGCTAACGTCTGTCCATAATCATTGTAGCGATACACAGAACTTTGAGTAGTAAACCAAAAACTAGGGTATCGCTGATTTGGCGATCTACTTTAAGACATTAGATAGTCTCAACAGTCCTGTAATTTCACTAGGTACATTTTTGGATAACTTAATGTAGTGTGATTCTTTAAACTCTAAAGACCAAATTGAGTTTATTTAGTTTTGCTCACATTACTCTAATGTAGTGTAAAAAGCTCTTAAAACATATTTCGCAACTTGTTGCTTAAAACAAAAGTTAAAAAGTACGTGTCCTTTCTGAATGTCATACACGTTAGTAATGGGGAGAAAATGCAATATAAAGAGGGATCTGCTTTTATGTGCCTTGTCACTCGTCAAACTAGTTCTATTATCGTATTCTACGAGAATTACGTCTGTTGGAAATGTACGAGTATAGCTTTGCAAAAATAAAATGTTGTACACATAATAGAGTGTAGCCGTGTCTGGACTCAGTTCTGAAATAAATTCAATTATACATTCACATAGGTTTGACTTAGTGAGTCTCATCTGTAATATAGGCGGCTGTCGCGGCTCAAGGCTGTCGATATACGAGACGATAAGATTTAAAAACAAAACTCGCGAAATGTTACGGATACTGTTTTGGCGGGAACGCGGAAAGAGTCATGTCGCCCCATAGTGTTTTTTTTCCAAAACTACGGTTTTTTCGAGTGTTTATGTATAAAAATTGTGGTGTTTTATTCATGAAGTTCCGAATAACAAGGGCGAGTGTGGGAAAGTGATGTAATATGGTGAAACATAATTTTTCATTTTGCTTCCAAAACTCTATCGAAGCTTATAGTAAAGTCGCCACTATTTTACTAAGACATGACTGGATTTCACTGGCACGGACTGGACTTGACCAAGACTGGAATTTGACTGTAACTATAGATGTTAGACATGAATTGCAAAAAAAGAAGACGAGGCAGTATGGTTTTACAGCTTTAGCCTGCCCGATGGAGCTAACTAAATAATTTAAAAAAATACGACGTTGACAATTATGCATTAAAATTAAATTACTATTAAATTCTTACTAATTCATATTAAAATATTATTTTCAGTAAATAAATTGAAATCATTTATAAATAATTTGTAATTGTTATTTTAATCTTTTTATATTGACCTTTTTTGCACAAATGACTTGTAAAATAATGTAACTGGCTTTTAGCTGTTTTAATTAAATACATAAATAAATAAATTTGGTGTTATCATTAAAATATTGTATTGTTAATAGAAAAAGAAAAGTGGTGCCAGTGTCCATTATCCGTTATTTGACTTACAAATCAGAGAGCTGTTTAATAGGCAGTGATTCAATAGCTCTCACTTGAAAAGATTTGATGTACTTTATCAGAGATCCGATAAATGGCTTCTACTCGAATTTGCCGAATATTGCAATTTTAGCTTAGATTTGGAGTTAGGGGTGGGTGGAAGATTAATTTATTTGTTAGAATATGCCTTATTGTACATTTATATAAAACAGCACACAGGTCTTATAATTATGGTATAGTCCACATATCCTTGCCTGCTGAGGCATACAAATAGTTACTACGTACAAAATATGTTGACGCTTGGATATTTTTAGAGTGGCAAGAAACGGAACTGACAGTGACGGCTGGCTGCGAATGGCTGACAGCTGACGTTTCTTCACTCTGACGAGTGACGCGACTCCGGGCGCTAGTGACAATAGCGTGCGGTGCGAAGGAGGTGATCGGTTTGCATCGTGCGGGCGCATTACGTGTTCGCAGGAGTGTCCTTGCAATAATATGCGAGTACATCATTGCCAATATCATTAATGGTGGTTTTAATCCGCTTCGCCCGCTTACCCACGTCAACTGTCCACGTGCCTTTAAACATATAAATAGTAATGATGATGATGATGATGATGATTATGATGATGATGATGATCATGATGATGATGATGATGACTACTTAAAAAAATTAAATATTAAAAAACGTCCCAGCTATAGTATAGCAACCCGCGGTTTTATCCGTATTTAATTTCTAAATTTAGATATTTTACCCCATTACACAAGAACCCTCCTTGTATATTTGTGTTCTTTATAGGTCGATACCCCAGTGTTTTTTTGCTTAAAATTCCTTTATGATTTGTTTGCTGATTACAATTCAAGATAAGCGCTCTTCACATTACATTGGTTGACATACATATCTCTTTGTGGTTCCTTTAGCATGGTTTAGTGAAATGTGCTAGTAGTCGTTAAGCTAAAGTTTGTCTTTCTAAGTAAATGCAAAACATTGTCAAATATTTTGGCATGTTTTCTATTATCATTCGCCGATTATCATACTTAAATTAAAACAATTAAATCATTTCTCAGTTTTAATTTACTTCAAGAACGCAAAAACCGTATCATATTGATATTTGACTTTTACTATGGAAGCTGAGGTGGTTTTGGCATATATTTGTTTTGCTGATGCAGAATTACTAATGTTTAATTATATCAGACTGTTCGACTATAGTTACGACCACATTTGTAGCGATAAAAGCTCAGTGGTTAGCGCGGTCGGTTCGCATGCCGAAGGGCGTGAGTTCAAACCCCAACAATGAGCTTGAGCTGCTGGTGAAGGAAAACATCGTGAGGAAACCATAGCATGGTGGTACCTTCTAGTACTCGGCTGGCTAGCTACCACCCTCAAGTTGAAAATCTGCCGCCAAGCATCTAACGGTGTGTTCCGGCAGCCTCACTTTAGAGCCAGTTCCATTCCAGGCTAGGTGTGCTTTACCATCTTCGAAGACACCTCACTTAACATCAGGTGTGTTGTGGTCAAAATACTTAGACAGTCAGACATAAAAAATAAAAATAAAAACATACGGTGGCCTTCTTCATGGAAACAAAGCTAAGTACAACGTGCGCGTGGCATCTAGCTCGCACAGAATCTAGTTCACTTCGGATGTGGCTGAAACTATAGTCAGAGTATGCGATGTAATTAAACGTGAGTAATTACGTATAAGTAAAACAAAAATATTGCAAAGTTACCAGGTCATTGAAGTCAAATAAAACAAGGTGTAACAGCCGCGTGGATACCAAATCAATTGCGTTGCAAAAACAGGGACCAACACAGCACAGCAGTTAACCGTACAGATTTACGATTCAGCAGATTTTTGTCATTACTGCGTACATTATGTTTTGAATACTCAAAAAGGAGTGCTAATAATGATGAATATCACCTAATGTCTCAAAGTTGTCTCAAAGTTGTTTGGCTCATTATTTTTGATTATAACATATCTTGTACCTAGAATAATTGTGAAACTTGATTCTATGTAATAAAACAATTAAATTACATTTGGAAATAGAGGATTTTTGAAAAGATTGGAGTTTGGTAAATTGTAGAATTAACATTCAAATGAGATTTTAGTTCCATAAATTGTTTATAAAAAAATTGCATTTTGTAGCGATGATAGCTCAGTGGTTAGCGCGGTCGATTCACATGCTAAAGGGCGTAGGTTCAATCCCCAACAATAAGCTTGAGCTGCCGATTGAAGGATAAGATAACATCGCGAGGACCATAGCATGGTGGTACAGTATTTTCTAGTACTCGGCTGACTCAAGTTCATCACCCTCAAGTTGAAAATCCGACGTTAAGCATCTAACGGTGTGTTTCGGCAACCTCACTTGTGAGCCAGTTCCATTCCAAGCTAGGCATGCTTTACCATTTTCGACCACATCGCCACTTAACATCAGGTGAGCTGTCGTCAAATACCTAGCTTGTAAAACATAAAAAAGCAACTCTCTCCAGTTACTATTCTCGTTTAAACGCGTTTAAAACGCCCGTTACAAGCGTGCGTGTGCGCGCATAATTCCGCCGACATGTTAAACTCTGCTGAAAAATAAACAACTCAAAATGTTTGAAGTGTAAAATTGTATTTCAGACAAGTCTGACAACTGACAAGTCTGCTTCAGACAAAACTTGCTTTCGAGGAAAACAAATTTAAAGGTCCGATCACACAATGAGCGTTCTAGACTTGAAATTTACAAATAGCAATCTAGCGGTTATTTTTCCGGAATGATTGAAATTTATGTTTGGCATCAGAATATTGCCGTGCTGTGCCGAATAGTGCCGGTGTAAGAATAGTACCCCACCCTCTCTACCCGTGGTTGCCGTAAAAGTCGGCTAAGGGATGTAATCCAAGACGGGCAGCAGCGTCTTCCTTGAACCATCACACCTAACTGCGCTCGCCAACCCGCCTGCCAAGCGTGGCAAATATTGGCAAAACCCCCCCGGAGGAGGCCTATGTTCAGCAGTGGACGTCCTATGGCTGATGATAATGATAAGGATCAGAATATTTAATACGTATTTTAATTTGTTCTTGTAAATAAAGTGTTAGGGCTTCATAAATAATCATTTATTTACAAGAGTTTTCTGACAGCATCATTTGACCCCAGAAGAGCTACACTTATACTATAGAGACAAGATAACTGATACAAAATTGTAAACATAGAAAACCGAGACACAAGACAAACAACGATTGGAATGTGTTAGTCAAATAAATGTAACAATACTAAAACACATTACATAACATTAAGAAACATTACTGTGTTCCAGATTGAAAGGTACTGCAGCTAGCGGAATTACAGGCCTGTTGAGACTAATCATCGAAAGTCTCAAAGTAGTGAGCGCCAAAGCAGCGATGCAGTGGTCTTTGTTTTACTACTCAAAGTACTGTATATCGCTGCAATGGTTATTGCCCTGCGTTATCTCTTACCATCAGGAGAGCGTATATAGTTCATGTCATTACTTTTAGATTAAAAAAAAAGTGATCTTTGTGAAGGAATCAAATCGAGAGTCTACAGCTCACGAACTAGAGCTAGCAACTTTTTTTTGGTAAAAATAAAGAGCACTTCTTGTAGCGTAATTTGCTAAGCGCAGAACCCTAAACCGCTCGTTATGTGACGGGCGCCTTACGAATTCCATTTCAAAGTTTTACCTGGTGTAAGATTTATGCAACCAGCCATCGCTTTTCTAAATATTTCACCGAAACATACTATGCACGCACTGATAATTATGTGTTCTTATAATTACTATGTGTTTTGTGAGTAAAATGACTAAGTAATATAAAAAATACATTCGTAAGACTCATTTCAGCCTTAATAAACATTGTCATTAAAAAGAGCGAAAAACATTTATGGTAAACATTCATTTAACATTTATTTATAAAATTATACAAATTATTATTGGTATAGCTTAAAATAATTATAACAATTTTATTAGTAAATATAGTAAGAAAGCATGCAAAAGTTATTTTTTTTTAAATATTTTTAAAACACCTCTTCAATATCAATATCCAAATGCTCTAATTTTTTGCATGTGTGAATTTAGTACCTTTTATTTTATGAGGTCCCATTTAGATTGTACTGGAAAGGTAACGTCCGGCCACTTGTTTTATCTAGCTAATTTACCGTTAGGCTTGTTTGAACCGTTTTAGGTGAAAATAAACTGATATTACCTTACTGATATGTATAAGATAAAATAAGGACTATTGAACAAACGTAACGAGCCATTTATTAAAAAAAAAAAACTGGAATAGTTATTTTATCTAAAATGAGTTTTGGATCCAGGCTTAACCAAATGGTTACACAAACAGTATGAATACTTATAAGTAACGAGTTTTCGTGTAATGATATTATTTTATGCTAGCTTGGGGAGCACTTGTAATTTTTCCTAAATATTACGAATAACTTTTATTAAAATAATAATCAGTTGTTTTTTCAAAACTGTAAAAAAAATCGTTCTGTAGTTCTGCCTACATTAAAAGCTGTTCGTAGCGATGATAGCTCAGTGGATAGCGCTTTACACGCCGAAGGATGGGATTCGGACCTCAATAATGAGCTTAAGCTGTAGCTTATGTGAAGAAAAACATCATGAAGAAACCATAGCATGGTGATAGGGTACTTTCTAATACTCAGCTGGCTACGACCGTCAAATTGAAAAATCTGCCGCCAAGCACCTAACGGTGTATTTCGGCAGCTTCACTTGAGAGCCATTTCCATTCTAGACTAGGTGTGTTTACCATATTCGACCACACCGTCACTTAAAATTAGGTGAGCTGTAGTCAAGCACCTAGCCTGTCAACCATAAAAAAGCTGCTTATAATTATAATTAACCCTTTCAGCTTAATAAGTTTAATGCTAATAACCCTGTATAGAATACATCTTAATTAGAAAACATCGACCTATAGATTTTGTTTTCTTTATATTTCTGTCATCATGTGTTTCTAATCTTCTAATAATCTCATTTGAGAACCAATTTCTACTTCACGCAAGTTTTATTTACCAATATCACACCTGTACATAATAAAACAGACGTTAACATTTTTAAAATATTTTTTGACTAATATATGCTTATAATCCGTCAATATACGCTAAGAACAAGATAAAGTTGGATTTCCTAATACATATTATTGTTATTACTAATAAAGGATGTATGTGCGGGTTTTATCCCAGAATTTCAAAAAATACAACAACTTAAATTATCTTCACACAATGTTCACGTACTCTTTTCTGCACGTTACTCCTAAACCAAACTTAATGCAGTTTTACTGAACACATAACTCGGGCCATGTGTAGCACTTTACGACTAAAGTATCTAGGTTAGGCGCCATCTCTGCGAACGTCTTTCATGTTACGAAAACACCCGCTAAAACAGATAATGTTTCTTATTAATTCCATACATGGTGGACATTCCACAAGTACAGACTAAATGCTTCGATTCCACATTCTTTATACGTACAGCGAGGATGTGGAACTCTTTGCCGGCGTCTGTTTTACCGGGAAACTACAACTTGGGTGTCTTCAAATCAAAATGTTGTTTTTTCTGTGTTTTCAGGTAATGAAAAACCGAGCAAAGCTGGGTCATCCAGGTACTAATAATAATTCGTATTACACGAAATAGTTTCACAAGGTTTATACCTTTTTCAAACGTTTATAGGAGCTGTCAGTGACCAGAATGCTATCATTTGCTTCGCTCAAAAGCCTATCATTGCCATTCAGCGTAGCAATGCTTCCAGCGTTCTGGCCTCTGGTGGACTCTTAGATTAAATTGTTTTTCTAAATTTATTAATAGTGTAGGTACTATTAATTATATTTTTTTTTAAGTTGTCACTTTGATTAGTTTTTGTAAAAAAAAAACAGTATCTTTTCTTAACCACATATTTTTTCAATATCTGGTACTAGAAGTGGTATAGCTTTTATTTTTCATCTATTACTTTTGTTTAATATTTAGGAATATATTGTTATAATGTATGTAGGTTTTATTCATATGATTATTGTGTTTTTCTATTTGGCACATCGTTTTACCGAGTCTTAATCATACTAAGGTTGCCTGGAAGAGGTCGCGCTGAGCGATAAGATCACCAATTATTGCATTTAATTTAAATGTTAAATATTTCTATAATTTATTTTTTAAAATCTTGGTGTAAACAATAAAGATTTATCTATCTATAGTAGGTACTTAGAAAGGCAACTATAATTTTATTACAAGCTTCATTACTGCTCGTGAAGATAGAACCTCTAAATTCCACTTTTCTGTAGCATATTCGTATAAGGCGGTCTTTGGAGTTCCAGAAATTATGGCTTTAGATATTTTTATTCGGACTTCCCCTTTGCTACGACACGTAGTAGGATAAGCTACGAATCTGCTACGATTCTGCTACGATCACTGTTGAAGTAGTACAGAACTGCTCGGAGGCAGTTACGATTTTTGAATTAAATTAAAATAGTATAAATAAATAACAGTTTCCAAATAACAGACATTTCACACAGCGCTATCCTAAGCTAAGCAAAGCTTGAGATACGGGAATCAGATTATCATAATCTCAGCTCACTGCTACTACACACAAAATATTTTTTTCTGTGAAGTTCTTAGGGTGTTCCAGAGGTGTACTATATGTATTTATAGAACAAAAAAGTATTTAAGTATTCTATCAGTTATCTAACTTCCATTGACAGCCATGTTGGCTCATTGGGAGTATGCCTGCCTGAGCTGTAGGGCGTGGGTGCGATTCCCGCCAAGGACAAATGTTTGTTTGGTATAAACAAATGTTTGTTCTGTGTCTGAGTGTTCTGTATGTATTATAAGTATTTACAAAAAAAAAAACAAAGTATTTATGTATTCTATCAGTTATCTGACTTCCATCACACAAGCTCTGCTTAGTTTGGGGTTAGATGGCGCTGTGTGCAATGCCCTACACATTATTGTATTATTATGTCCTATAATGCGAAAGTTTGTATGTGTGTTTGTTTGTATATCTGCTACTTTTAGCGCTTTTAGGTTTCAAAGATTTTAAAATAAATAATAATTGTTAAATTATTCTGTAATAAGTATTATTAAGTACCGTTCTGTAACCTAACTGAATATACCTTTTTTGTAAATACATACTTATAATACATAAGCGAATACTGAGACATGTAAGTAAGTAAATTTAGTTTTAAAATAAGAAGTAATGAGGCAAGTGAAGAACTTTCTCCCGATGGTAAAAGGTAACGCATGCCCATGACCATTCTAGCGACACACAGAACTTTGAGTAGCAAAACAAAGTCCAGGGCATCGCTGCTTTGGCGTTCATTACTTTGAGACTATCGATGGTTAGTCTCAACAGCCCAGTAATTTCACTAGCTGCAGTACCCTTCAAACCTAGCTTGATATTGGGCTAACTGGCAACCGAAAACAAAGACGAAAAACCGCAAGACGAAACTTAACAATATTTTCCGATAAAAACAAATCTTTCTATAGCGGAAGTTGTTAGAAAATATATTCGTCGTTAGAAGTATATTTTTACGATTATCGATGATGTAGAAGTTTGTAACGACCTCTAACGACGGATAAACAGTTTGATAGTTTGTCAAGTTAACGGCTTGCTATGCTTACGATCCAGGTTATAGACCTATTAATGTCTTATTATTCATGAGTTATGATTTCTTTACTCTTAATGTGGTTGTTCCTGATATTATATATTTTGTTATGCTTAGGTTTTATTAGGTTTGTTTAGGTTTTTGAAGCCAACAGCCTAGCTGGAAGACCCTTTGGCTTATAATCTGGATGTACTGCGTTCGAATCCCAACGATCTCTTAATTTTGATTTTAATTTAATTATTTTGAATTTATAAATTGCATGTTCTCCGTTCTTATTTTTTTTTTGCCGTTTACACATACGAACATTGATAGATTAATTATTAGACAATTAATAACATCGACGCACCGGCTCGTCAAGTCGGAGGGGTCGCTATACATTCTGGGGCCCGCGGTCTGCAACCGCGTACCTGCCTCCGTCCGGGTTGCACCTTCCGCCGCGTGCTCCAGAACCAAGCTGAGATCTTGGCTGCTACAGACCTGGTTTTATGACATTGACAAGTATTTCAAACTAAAAGATTATTGAATTACTAATACCATGATATATTTTTATAATATTGACATTTTGTTTTTTATTCATTGATATATAATTAGTATTTTAAAACTCTTTTAATGATATTACGGAATTGACTTGTATTATCAATAAAATATTTGTATTTGTGATATGTAATTAAGTATATAATACTAAATTAAAGTTAAATGCGTTTAGCTTTAATTTAGTATATTTGTTTTAAATATTTTTAGTGTATTTAATTCGGTTTATTCATTAATGTAGTTCTTAATGTGAAGCCACAAAAAATAAATAAAATTAAAAAACTCGTTTCCTAAGTTATATGCGTATTGTCGATTAGTTCAAACGGTAAAGGAAAACATCGTGAGAAACATACTATATACATAGTATACTTTTATAGCGATGATAGCTCGGTGGTTAGCGCGGTCGGTTCGCATTCCGAAGGGCGTGGGTTCAAACCCCAACAATGAGCTTGAGCTGTCGGTGAAGGAAAACATGGTGAGGAAACCATAGCATGGTGGTAGAGTACTTTCTAGTACTCGGCTGGCTAGCTACCTAGCTAGGTAGATTTTCAACTTGAGGGTTCAAGTTGAAAATCTACCGCCAAGCATCTAATGGTGTGTTCCGGCAGCCTCACTTAAGAGCCAGTACCATTCCAGGCTAGGTATGCTTTACCATCTTCGACCACAACGTCACTTAACATCAGGTGAGATGTGGTAAAACACCTAGACTGTCAGCCATAAAAAAAAAAAAACATAAGTCAGAGTTAATAACAAAAACTCTATGTTGTATTAATCATTTTTTTTCGCAATTTGATTGTGCCCATCAAATCTGTTTCTAATATTGAAGCAAGTACTTCACACTAGTCCTTACTGCCTAGTCCACACGAACGGAGAGATGGTATCCTAAAATAGCTTAATTCCACGTCTACAGGGAGCTGTAGTTTCGCCGTATTTTCAGGAAGTTTCAAACTAATTTTCAACGTTGTCGGCATGCTTTGTTACGGTATTAGTTTCTGTAACGATGTTATGAACAGTTTAAACTTAGTACAGAGGTTGTGGTATTTACAACATTATATTTATTATAATGTGAAACAAATTGCTTATACAAGCGAAAGGTCAATGACTCATTGATTATTTGGGAAATTTTCATTTTTCACTTGGTGGTAGATCTCTTTAGCAGTACCATCGCAAAATTAAATATTCTGTCGTAAAACAGTAGTGTAAACATTACTGTGTTCCAGTTTGAAGGGTACTGCAGCTAGCAAAATTACAGGGCTGTTGAAACTGACCATCGAAATTCTCAAATAATGAGTTCGGACATTGTTTTGCTACTCAAAGTTCCGTGTATTTCTGCAATGGTCATGGGCATGCGTTATCTCTTACCATCAGGAGAGCGTATCGTCCGTCTCATAACTTTTACATAAAAAAAGATATTACACGAAAACCAAGAAAAATCGAGTATATTTGCTAGTATCTGTTAGGTATAAAGATTTTTGTTAGTAAAAATAGTAAAATTTGTTTAAATTCAGCACTAATAATAAACCAGGATATGAGGCTTGTTTGTATAAGTACTTTAGTGATAATATACAAACTTGTTTTGCAACTTTGTATTAAACAAGCAAGACTTTATTGGAAATAAAGAGGTATCAAAATACAAAGTAAAATGATATACACAGGGGATAAAGTTTCGGAATTTTCATGGTTAGGTACTACCTAAATATATATAACTCAAAGGTGACTAACTGACTGACTGACTGACTGACTGACTGACATAGTGATCTATCAACGCACAGCCCAAACCACTGGACGGATCGGGCTGAAATTTGGCATGCAGGTAGATGTTATGACGTAGGCATTCGCTAAGAAAGGATTTTGATTAATTTTACCCCCAAAGGGATAAAATAGGGGATGAAAGTTTGTATGAAACTTTATCAATTTTAAGCCGATCGGACTGAGACTTTGCATGCATAAAGCTACTATGACATAGGCATCTAGCGCGGGTGAAACCGCGGGGCACAGATAGTTTTGATATATACCTTGAATTTATTTCTTCGCTCACGATCTATATCGGACCTGGCCAAACGTTTAGAGGAGGCATAAGGTGATCAGAATGATGCCATCTACTTTGGTCAAAAGCTTAGCGTTGACATCCAGCGTGGCAATGCTGCCAGAATTCTGGCCACATATCTTCTTCTGACGGATTTTTAGATTAAGTTATTTTTATAAATTTGTAAATAGTATTCATTTAAGATATTTTGTTATTAGTTTTGTCAGATTAAAAGTTTATATCTCTTCGCTAACAGATTTTTTTCATGTAAAAGTTATTAGACAAACGAGACGCTCCCCTGATGGTAAGTTATAACGCATAACCATGACTATTGCAGCGATACATGGAGCTTTTAGTATCAAAACAAAGCCCAGGGCACGCTGCATTGACGCTCATTACTTTAAGACTTTTAATTTTATTAATTTCAATTGCCCTGTAATTCCGCTAGCTGCAATACCCTTCAAACTGGAATACAGTAACGTTTACAGACTACTGCTTGGCGGTAGAATACTATTATAGGGCCCACCTAGACGACCTCTAAGTAGATCTAAAATTAGATGGCACTGGGGAAATTGTTATCCAATATTACCACTAAGCGTCTCAATACTTTTATAAAAATTGTCTCAAATTAAGCAAGGGACCATATTTATTACTAGTTAGATTGTTTAGAAACATACATTCATTCAATATTTTCATACAATTTTTTAACCCGTATGTTTTCTGCTGAGCAGGTTTAGTGTTAAAACTTTGTTACAGTTTTATTAACGAAAATCTCTAGCCAAGAGGAGGTCGGTAACGTATTTCATGGAAAAGTTTTATAAAAAGTATGTTTTGTTTTTGGCACAAAGTGTGGGTACTTATACTTTTGTGGCTTTTCAAATGTATTTGGAGATTTAAAAGTACAAATCAGCACACGTGGTGAAGACAGATATAACTTGGGTTCCATTCACTGATTACTACATTTCTTTAAGGTTAACAAGCTAGGTGATTGACCACAGCTTACCTGATGTTAAGTGACGGTGTGGTCAAAGATTATAAAGCACACCTAGCTTGGAATGGAATTGGGTCTCAAGTGAGGCTGCCGGATCACAACGTTAGGTGCTTGGCGGCAGATTGTCAACTTGAGGGTGGTAGCTAGCCAGCCGAGTACTAGAAAATACCCTACCACCATGAATTGGTTTCCTCACGATGTTTTCCTTCACCGGCAGCTCAAGCTCATTGTTGGGGGTTAAATCCACGCCTTTGGGGTGTGAACCAAACGCGCTAACCATTAAGCTATTATCACAATAAACTACTTTATTGTAACTCTTACTTTTTTTAGGTGCAATTTGCGATTTTGAATCATTTGAATACTCCCCAGATTTTGTATCTTTTGTCTAAATTTCTGGCATCGTATTTTGTGCATTAAGCCAGTATCAAATACTTAACGTTTTCAGAATAAATCTGTAAGCTTTTTAACTGAATCTGTTTCTTCTTTTGGGATTTAACGTTTGTTTATACATTATACGAAATAAAAATTCTATCTAAAATAAATAAATTTTATAATAACAAGTTTGAGCTTACTGTGAAGGAAGACATCATATGGGAAAGGGAACAATTGTATGGTAGGGTACTTTCTTGTACTCGGCTGGCTGTAATTTGAAAATATGCCGTCAAGCACCTAACATTATTCTGGTAGCGACACATGAGAGCTATTTCAGGCTAGGTGATTTTACCATCTTCGACCACACCGATCTTCTCTTCTGCTTGTAAGAGATAACGTTTGTCACAACAAAACAATGTCCAGAGCATCGCTGCTTTGGCGCTCATTACTTTGAGACTTTCGATGGTTAGTCTCAACAGCCCTGTAATTTCGCTAGTTGCACCCTTCAAAACGGAACACATTAATGTAACCTATAAATTATCAAAATTTCAAAACAATCGGGTTATACAGGTTATTTCACTATAAAACTTAAAATATTAAAAAAGTTAAAGTTGTCTTTCACATCTAAACATAAGTCATTATTTTCTTATAGTTAACAACTTAGATTGTTATAACTTAACAAAAGAAAGTAAGTGTAAAACGGCAGATTCTTTACCTTGTTAGTGCCATTAAAAGTACTTAGTTATACTTTACTTTTACTAAATTTATTTGACTATATATATTCGGTATTTAATTTTATTATATGTACATAATTATGTGTTATTGTTAATCTTTTTTAGCTTCCTTAAATGTGTGTATTATTTATGTGTGTATAGTTTTTTGTTTTCTTTCGCAAACTATATTGGCTGTGCCTTCTGTCTTGTCTATCCAAAGGTTGCCTCAAAGAAATCGCTTTAAGCGATAATGCTGTCGTTATACTATAGTTAATGAATTATTACGTGTTCTATATATTAATATATCGATGTACAATAAGGTGAGATTTTATTCTAATCAACTTATAAATAAATATTTGTAAGTGTTTGTTTCATGCACGCCTTCAACCTCTTCTCTACTACTGCGGTTTGGTAGTGTGCTATTATAGTATCTATTATTTAGTTGTAAGTAAAAAAAGTAAGTTTTGGCAGCATAGTTAGGAGACCGTCTGGCTTCCAATCTGGATGCCTTGAGGTCGAATCCCACGGCGCATACCTCAGTTTTTTTTTTAAATTTATGTGCGTATAGCTGCTGTCAGACAGTGAAGGAAAAAATCGTAAGTTCATCTAGATATCCGAGAGTTCTAAAAACTGCTAATCTGCACTTGGCCAGTGTAGAACAGTTTTTAAAAACAATGTTTTTTTATGGCTGACAGGCTTGTTGGTTGACCACAACTTACCTGATGTTAAGTGACGGTGTGGTCGAAGAAGGTAAAGCACACCTAGTCTGGAATGAAACTGGCTCTCAAATGAGGCTGCCGGAACACACCGTTAGATGCTTGGCGGCAGATTTTCAACTTGAGGGTGGTAGCTAGCCAGCCGAGTACTAGAGAGTACCCTTCCACCACGCAAGTACCCTACTACCACGCAAAAAGCTAATTCGGATGCAATTAAGTATTAAACTAACAATTGTTCGCATTTTGGTATCTTTTATAATGATCGTTATTCAACTACTACCTGATATTTTAGTTTGCATGTGTTTTTCCATGCGACGAAAAACAGAAGTATATTTATAAAGATACCATCGATGTAAAAATGCTACTTAGCAAATTTATTTTACTAAACTAAATTCTAAATTTTCTTCCTTAAACTGGCTTACTTTTCTTGAAGATAAAACTTTAAACCGGGACAAATGCTTTTAAACTTCCCAACCGTGGTACACTTTTCTAGCAAATTCACCTGAAGTTTCGTAAAGTCGTAAAAACAGAAAATGCTTTCGAAATTCTCTTAAAGTAATATCAGTTACAGCACAATATCCAAAGAGAGGTATCCAGTGTAAAACTTGGTAAGTTTGGAACAAAAAGCATGGGTTTCTATTGAAACAAACAGGAATATTACGAGGAGGGATCAAAAAGTAGTGAGAACGACATACACCTTGGTAAGAAAAAAAAATATACTAGCAGGCATAGCTCAGATACATATTTGTAATATTAATAAAGAAAAAAATCATTCTATGTAAATAACTAATAATATAACGATAAATATATAACTCAAAGGTGACTGACTGACTGACTGACTGACTGACTGACTGATTGACTGACATAGTGATCTATCAACGCACAGCCCAAACCACTGGACGGATCGGGCTGAAATTTGGCATGCAGGTAGATGTTAAGACGTAGGCATCCGCTAAGAAAGGATTTTGATTAATTCTATCCCCAAGGGGATAAATAGGGGATGAAAGTTTGTATGAAACTTTGTCAATTTTAAACCGATCGGGCTGAGACTTTGCATGCATAAAGCTACTATGACGTAGCTATGAAACCGCGGGGCACAGCTTGTTAAAGGAGACAGACAGTTATGAAGTTACAAACTAATTAGATTCTTGAATTGGCCCATCAAGCTTGCGGTGGCATTATCCTACTAATATTATAAATATGAAAGTTTATGTTTGGATATTTGTTACTCAATCACGCAAAAATTGCTGAACGGATTTGGATACTATTTTATTATCTGGATTAACATATAGTATACTTTTCATACCGGAAAATTTTAGGTTACCAAAGATTAAAGTAATTCCATACGTATCATGATAGTGTAGTACATGTTTCATGTAGTTGATTAGAAATCAATACACGACTCACTAAAAACAACTTAGTGAGCTCGAGTATTTCTGTCTCACACACAAAATGAAAACATTTGTTCATTTATTTGTAGACAAAATGTTTTAGCTTTCACGGGTTATTTGGACGTTGTTTAATATTGTCGGATGTAGGGCTGTCAGGAACAATAAAATTGTTTTATAAAAAATTCTACACCGGAAGCGAAATGATTTCCGTTCGGGTTGTTTTTGTAAAATGTTCGAACATAATGTAAAGCTGTATAATGATGAGCTATCATCGCTACATCGTCCTTTTACATTTGAGTTTTTTTTTTTTTAATTAATTAATTGGTTTTTTTTGTTTGACTTATTCTACCTGGAGAAGTCATTGGCACTCGAGACACACATTCTTAGACTAGTTCGGGAGCCAATGAATCATAATGTGACAATGTAAAAAAAAAACTTTTTGCTCTGATTTGATTTTGGATTCAGACAGCTATAGTTATTATTTTCGTGGATTGTTTCGGAAAACGTAGACGAAATATCTGGGCACTGTTAATAAGGACAATTATATTAACTCTACTTAACTACAGCTTAGTCTGTAAATTTTCACAATCTGTTTCACTAGTGCCAGCCCTGTACGGTAACTGGACTCTAGTCTCCGGTTACTCAGCTTACCAATAATTTCTCACGGGAATCGAACCCGAAACCGTGTAACAAGGGGGCCGTTATTTAGAAATTATGCTCTAAACAGCGCCTTGACCGAGTTGGTTTTCTTCATGAGAATTTAAAACAAACACAATAGCTTACCTTTATAACCGTACTAAAATTTCTTACGTAATTTAAAACTTTGTAAACGGACACGTTAAATATGACTTAATTCAATATTATTTAATGATGAAGTAGTTAAAGTACCAAATTATGTCTAAACAGGTTAGGTATTTCACTACAGCTCACTTGATGTTAAGTGAGGAAGTGGTCGACGGTGGCAAACAGCCTTGATCTTAAGTGAGGTTTCTGGAGTGTGCTTCAGATCTACGTGGTCTAATTTTCCCATGTCCATTCTTCAATCGGACAGCCAGAAGCTAGAAAAGAAAACTATTTAATTCCACTTTCATTGTACGGACCGCAAAACAGTGGAATGCACTACCTAAGTGTATATTCCCCGATGGATACAATCTGGGTGTCTTCAAGTCGAAAGTGAATTGGTTTGTTCTAGTATGCTCAAACTTAGACTGCATCATCACTTCGCATCATCACATCAGGTGAAATGGCGGTCATATGCAAGCATATTTGAAATTAAAAAAAAAAAAACACAGTTAGATGCTTGGCGGCAGACTTACATCTTGAAGATGGCAGCTAACCAGCCGAATACCAGAAAATACCCTACTATAACTCATATATTATAGCTCAAGCTCATTTCGGGCTTGAAGCCACGCCCTTCGGCGTGTAAACCGACCGCTCTAACCACGGAGCCACAAACAAATATCTAAATTTAAGCTGACCATCAGTCCGCCTATGTTTTCTTGGTATAATGTTTTTTTTTTCGAAATAAATATCAAGTTGTAAACAAGCAAATGCCTATTTCACATTACTCGTTGCTTTTAAATATATTTAAAAGCGAAAATGCTCTTATCATTGAAACCTTGACAAGCTTTGAGACCCTTTTAACATCTGCTTTCAAGAACCCCATGTTAGCTTTCAGAAATACCGCAGATGGACGCCCCTTTCCTTATAACACAGCTCCATTGTTGTTTCCCAGTATTTCCCCGCAAGTATCCCGTATTTTCTTTGACGTTTGCCCTCACAAGGTCTTGCTAATCCCATCCAATGCTTCAAGGTCATTAGGCGCCTCCGTGAATGGTGTTATAAAAAATAACAAGCGCGAGATGCGTGAACTGTACGCCTCGAGGTGATGCTTACTCATTTTATGTTCTAACTTTGTCGGGTAGACTTGAAATTGTCATGGAGAATATGCGTATACACATTCTCATAGATACCTTATTAGATTTGTAGCGATGATAGCTCAGTGGTTAACGCGGTCGGTTCGCATACCGAAGGGCGTGGATTCAAACCCCAACAATGAGCTTGAGCTGCCGGTGAAGGAAAACATCGTGAGGAAACCATAGCGTGGTGGTAGGGTACTTTCTAGTACTCGGCTGGCTAGCTACCACCCTCAAGTTGAAAATCTGCCGCCTAGCATCTAACGGTGTGTTCCGGCAGCCTCACTTGAGAGCCAGTTCTATTCCAGGCTAGGTGTGCTTTACCATCTTCGACCGCACCGTCATTTAACATCAGGTGAGTTGTGGTCAAACACATAGACTGTCAGCGTTAAAAATTAAATAAAAAAAACCTTGCGTATACACGGGACACGATGGTAAGTATATGTTGAGTTATACTAATTTAAACTACTGACAGTATTTATATTGACAGCCCTGTTGGCTCATTGGTAGTGTGTCTGCCTGAGCTGTAGGACGCGGGTTCGATTCCCGCCAAGGACAAACATTTTATGGTATAAGCAAATGTTTGTTCTGTGTCTGGGTGTTCTGTATGTATTATAAGTATGTATATACAAAAAAAAGTATTTATGTATCCTATCAGTTATCTGACTTCCATCACACAAGCTCTGCTTAGTTTGGGGTCAGATGGCGCTGTGTGTCCTATGATGTGATATTAAACAATATATTATTTATTTATTTCAGAATATGTCCATAGCATTACATTAAAATAAATATATAAATAAATACAATTAATATCAATAATATCGCCGTGGTGGTGCCGGCGTAAGAATAGTACCCCACCCTCTCTACCCGTGGTTGCCGTAAGAGTCGGCTAAGGTATCCGGAAGATGGGCAGCAGCGTCTTCCTTGAACAATCACACCTAACTGCGCTCGCCAACCCGACTGCCAAGCGTGGCGAGTATTGGCAAAACCCCCCCAGGAGGAGGCCTATGTCCAGCAGTGGACTATCTATGGCTGACGATGTGATGTGAATTAATATCAATACAAATAAAAATGTCAACATTAAAAATAATTGTATTGTAATTATACAAATAGAAAGAAAAATAATTTTGTTTTAATCTAAACTTTGTCTTGGATCAATATCATCTTTGTGCAGTGTTGCGTAGTTGGGCAATACAGATCCATCCGCCAAGCGAACAATATCGTTGCAGTTGACAAGATTTTAATTCCAAATTTCATCTAAATCCAGCATGAAGAAGTACTCGTAGCATACAGACTAAAGGTACATACAAAACTTCACTCTTATACACTTCTTATGAATATTTAAAAAAAAAAAAAAAAAAAAATTTATTTTGGATAAATAATTTTGTTAGTGAAAAAATAATTATCATTTAATCCTCCTCCTCGTTGTAACTAAAACGAATTGTAAAATTCATACACTAAACTTATAAAACCTTAAAATAAACCAAAGTTAACGTCTGAATAACACCTAAAATATATATTTTTTTAATTTAAAATACATGAGATTAAACATTGGATTTGATTTCTTAAAATCATTAATATTTTTTTTAATTTAAATATATGTTATATTTTAATATCGTAAGTAGACATATAATTGTAAATACAATATTTTAAACAGCTATGTCTGTAAACCCCTCCAGGATATTAGCTAGCGAACTTAGTTAAGTCCAAAAATATCTATATATACTATAAATACTTAATAAATTAAACAAAAACATTACCGCTTACCAATAGGCAACCATTTGATGGTCAACCGCAGACCCTTAGGTAGAATTATACAATAAAAAAGTATACAATAAATAAGTATTTAAAAATAATCATACAAATTTAGCTTAGGTACTCTTGAAGTTAGTTCGCTCGCCAGTCGCGTGGTCTGTCGTGTTTAGATTTTATGAATGTTGTAAGTGAATCGTCTCTATGTTCGTGTGGTCAGTTCATTAATTAACTTCAATAATAAACAGGCGTGAGTAGCATTGTCCTTGTGTATTGGACAATGGCCTTGCCAGTGCCGGCCAACTTACGGTCTCCAAGATTAAATTAAAAATTAAATTGGCTTGCAGAGAGAAAAATATATTAAATGCATTTAAAAACCAGTAATTACACTATAAGCCCTGTAATAAACTTTTTGAAGTAAAACTTCTTAGGTGGCTGTTCCATTATTGGACGAGAATAGAGAGTGAAATTTCAAAGACGCGACACGTTTAGACAAATTTGATTACATGAGATAGTTTTATTTTTATTTTTAATAAAATATACTGAGATGAATGAGACGCTCTCCTAATGGTAGGAGATACCGTATGTTGATATAACTATTGCAGTAATACACAGAACTTTGAGTAACAAAACAAAGTCTAAGGCATCACTGCTTTGGCACATGTTACTTTGGGACTTTGATGGATAGTCTCAACAGTTCTGTGTAGTCTGATTGAGCTATAGTCGACTAGGTTAGTGCAATCTAGGTAGCATCGGACTAGCCATATAGATTTATTCTAGGCGATAGAATTTCTTCTATGCAAAAATGAAAAAAACATTTATAACATTATTATAAAGGTTTTCTGGTGATGTTTTTCCTCACCATGTGTCAGTCATGGTAAAAGCTTTTAAATTTGCATTTAATGAGTTATTTTTATCATCAGCCTACATAAGTTTAATTGCAAGCAAAAAGCTGAAAATCGGTTAAGATGCCTATATCCAACGGTACAATGGTAAAACCTTACTGTTGTCCAGACTTATCCCGTCCAGACATATTTAGGGCAGCGAAGATTATTGATAGATAAAGACTAAAGTATGAAATAATGTCTATTGAGTTTATTGAATGACCTTAACAACATTATATTTAAAAATTACAAGGACATTTTTATCATAGAAACAAATATTTTACCTAATTTAAACCCACTTAATTTATACTTTTAAATGTGATTTTAGCTTTTAGTGTTTTGTTAATTACATTTTTATACAATTAAGGGTTGGAGTATGCGTACCTAACAAAAAAATAAATGACATAAAACTATGTTTACGGCCCGTAAAATAAAAGACTTGACAATGACGGACTGCACGCAATGCGAGTTGATCAAAATAAAATACACAAGTAACCCCATGGGAAAAAAAGCTAATTTTAATAATAGATTGTCGGAGCCATTAGTGAAGAATTGTGTAGAAGAGGGAAGTTTTATTCTTTTTATCACGGCCGTGATTAATGCTTATTGCTTGGGCACCTTTTTGATTTATATTATGAATAAACTGCTATTAAGCATTTCTTAGCCTAGTTCTTTACGTTCGAAACACCATGAAATTCATTTAAGTACAAAATGAAATAATACCTATGGTTATTTCCAGATTTTAGCTTTTTTTATGCCACAGGTGGCAATCAAGCAGACTGGTTGCCTGATGGTGAGCAATCACGAAATATCTGCAATATACGTTGCCGACATTTTACGATTCTATTAACATGCCTTTTCAAGCACCCAATGTTGTAACTTCGCGGGAATACGGAGGAAGGAAGAACAATTTGCAAGTGTATGGCAAAAAGGATCGCATGAATCGCACAGTGTGCGATTTCCATGAATCAATTATATGTGGATGAGCTTTCAGGGGATGGTGGTTAGTATGGTGATGGAACCGTGACGCCAGCATAAGATCGAACTTTGATTTACCCGTCTATAATAATTCGAATCTTTCTACAGAATAATCTGTGTTACAGGTAATTCATTATTTAGTCTCAATACTTTATTATTACCGTCTAAATTAATTAATTATAAAGAGTTGTTAAGTCATTAAAAAAAAAACTTTTAAGCAGTAAAAATATTATCACTCTTTGAAACTGCTCCTGACATCTAGTGAAAATGTTCTTAACTATAACACCAAACAACCAGTTGTGTTCATTCAACGATGCATTCCTCGGTTTTCTTTCTAGCCATTTTAGTTTCCCTACTCGTCACTGGAGGTCGTTACAAAACAAAAGCGTATGTCAAAGTTTAGCTATACACCGCAAGGTGGCATTAATAACAAATTTCGTGACTAGAATAAAGTGTTTAAAATTAAAAAGTATAATTTTGAACATTATTTACATATCAAGCGGGGCAAGATACAATTTCGCTAAAATAAATTAAGTTTGAAGAATGTTATAAAGAGTTATAATTACTTATCTCTAGTATACTTTCGCTTTTATGTCACGTTGCGTTGGACACAAATAAGGGAGAAAATAATTTTAAATTACTGTACCAATAAATATTTATGCGATAATAAGTAGGTATTTGTAATTCAAAAAATAAATTTGAGTAAGTACCTGACACCAAAATGATTGCTAAAATGTTGAGGCTTTGCGTTTAGGTACATAGGTAAGGAAATTTAATTCAATTTATTTGAATTGCCGATCCTAGTCACATTTCTCTGCTCATGTGGGTATTCTTATCTTAAGACTTTAGATTGCGTTTTTTTACATTGTTCTCTTTTTTATTTTTATGCTAATGTGTTTATATTTAAATTTTGTGTAGATAAGTATTCGTTTTAGGTGTAGGTATCTATAAAAGAAATACTTCTTAAATAGTAGAAAACTCAATACAACAAAAATGATTATCTAAAACATACAATAAGGTTAATAGAAGTAGAAATTATATTAAAATATCTAATAAAATATAATTAAAATATCACCCTTAAATTTGAAGTACCGCTCGCTTAACATTTTATCACGTAGGTAATTACTACTTTTTTTAAGTTAAGTTCAAGTTCTTTGTTCGCTTTAGATGTGGTTACACGTTACCATAATAAGCTTGCGAATTTATAATACAATCAGTTAAGCTAAGTTTTATTTATATTTATTATAGTAATAATGACAAGTGGATTAAATGAAAATGACTTTTGTTATGGACAGTCTAGGTGTTTGACTACAGCTCACGTGATTTTAAGTGACGGTGTGGTCGATGGTATAATTTCAAAACCCAACAAAAAGCTTGAAAAGAAAAACATCGTGAAGAAATCATAGCCTGGTGATAGGGTACTTTCTAGTACTCGACTGGCTAGCTACCACCCTCAAGTAGAAAATCTGCCGCCAAGCACCTAACAGTGTGTGTGTCACATTTCAGGCTAGATGCATTTCGTACTACCACACCGTTATTTAACATCAGCTGAGTTGTGGTCAAACACCGAACAATAAAACATAGACAGTCTTCTGCCGACAGAAGTGAAAATTTAGAACTCGCCACAATAGCATGTCGGTGACTCAAATCCATAAGTTTTTCCCCTACTAAAAATCACTTAATGCGACTAAAGAATATTTCACTTCAAAAAACTTGTTTTAATCGTCCGTTTAAGCGGCCTCTGCAATTGTCATCCGACCTTAAGCTAAGGTCGGATGACGATTGCCTTACTTATTATGGAATCCATATTCCCGAACAATGGAAACGCTTTGAATAATATAAATCCAGTGATGAACGCTGTAATCTCGGCCTCTAGGGCGGGCATTATACGAAAAATTCATTAGGCTTAAGTAAAGTACGAAGGACCTACTCAATGGGAATTTTAAAACAGGGAGGTAGAGATAAATCAATGCTAAGTAGGCGGGGAAGCGTTGAAAAAACATAGCAAAGTCAGTAGTATGTTACTACCAAAACTTATAAAAGAATCTCTTCTGAATTTCCTAGTTTATGTACTTTTTTACCCGACTGCCGAGGAAGGGTTATGTTTTTCACGCTCATCTTGTATATGTATATAAATTTATTTATTACCTCGTATCTTCCAAACGGCCGAATGGATTAGGACAATTAAGATATTGCTACATTCGTCTCAATGACCCAAGTGTCCTTAATTTATTGGAGTTTTAGCGGTTAAAAAAAAAAAACAGTATGGTGGATTTTTGGCGTGAAATTTAATCTAAACTAAACTAAACTTATCAAGTAGGGTATCTAAATAAAGGAAACTAAAATATTAGAAAGGGGGTTACCCCTTATTAGGGTATAACTAAAGGGGGTTACAAAATATATTGAATTTAAATTATATGTTTAAATTTAAGTACCTGGATGACCGAGCTTTGCTCGGCTGAAAACACGGATAAAACGTTTTTTAAACATGAAACCTCGGTTGATCGATTTATCGTCCCCAAAACCCCCTGCATACTAAATTTCATGAAAATCGTTGGAGCCGTTTCCGAGATTCAGATTATACATACATTGCTCGTTTAGGTATTAGATAGGTAGATTAGGAATAATAAATAAAAAGTTTTTTTCCTTAAGTTAAGTATAGCCGTGGTGGTGCTGGCGTAAGAATAGTACCCCACCCTCTCTACCCGTGGTTGCCGTAAGAGATGTCGGCTAAGGGATGTAATCCAGAAGATGGGCAGCAGCGTCTTCCTTGAACAATCACACCTAACTGCGCTCGCCAACCCGCCTGCCAAGCGTGGCGAGTATTGGCAAAACCCCTCAAATGGCTTATGTCCAGCAGTAGACGTCCTATGGCCGATGGTGATGATGATGTATAGCTATTTTATTCGCAGTCTGGTTATAGATTTTTAAACTCTTAATTCTTAATAAATGTTACACCTACGTAGTTTTTCGGGGGTGTTAAGTCTCAGAATTTGCTTATTCAAATTATATTTGCCAACATCAAACATCTTAGAGAAAAATTATACAAGATTTAGTTTTTAAAGTAGCAACCCACTACGCTTTTGGAAAATAGAATAGGCACACAACATCTTCTTACATGCTTCGCTTTTATTTCAAACTAGCGACCCGCCCCGGCTGCGCACGGGCTAACACTGAGCTTTTGATCTATCTCAAAGGGATTAGGCAGCGTTTTCGATGGAAGCTCCCAGGTGGCTTGACTTTTTCCGACATTTCTAACAATTATCGTCATATTTTAACCAATTTACACAAAACCTTGACAAATTATATATTTAAAAACCTTCCTCATAAATCACTCTATCTATTGGTGAAACATGATAATCCGTTCAGTGGTTTTTAAGTTTATTGTGAACAGACAGACGCGGCGGTCGACTATTCTATAATATGTAGTGATAAATATTTTTTTTTTAATTCAAACAATACTTTTGTTATTTAGGACTTCATGGTTCCAACCTTTATTATGGTGTACATAAGTTTAGTTTAGTGTCAATTTTTCTGGTGTCATGTTTGACTCTCGTCTTAGTCTTGGTGGGAACGCGAAAGTGTCGAATCGCCGAATTATGTTATTTTCTAGAACTTGTGCTTCTTCGTAAACATAAACACGTATAAAAATAGTGGTGTTTTATTCATAAAGTTTTTTTATTTTATGTTTTTTTTTTAACACAGCTCATCTGATGTTAAGTGTCGATGTGGTCGAAGATGGTAAATACACCTAGCCTGAAATGGAACTGGCTAGGTGTATTTATGTGCAAAAGTGTCGAATTACAAGCACGAGTGTGGGAAAGCGGTATAATATTGTGGTGAAACATGACTTTTCGTGTTGCTTCCAAAACTCTATCGACGCCTGTAATAAAGACGCCACTACTAAGGCACCACTTGATTTCGCTGAAAGACTGACGAGACCGAAGACTAGGCAGTTTGGATTCAAAGATTTAGACTGGCCGAAGGGGTAAATAAAAAAAAAACGTTCTAAATTCGAAAATTCATTCTATTTTGACTTTAAATTATGCAAGAGTAATTAAATATTGAATAAAAAGTTTTTTTTTTTAAATATCATAGTGAGTTTGCACCGTTTCATCGAGGGCAGCTGTGGCGGATTATCACGCTACGCCGAGATCAGACGTCTCGCCTCGCCTCGCCTCGTCTCACGAGAATATGCAACCTACTTCGGGAATGGGAATATTTCACTAAAACCAGCTGAGATGAGTTTTAAGTCCGTTAAGCTCAAATGGGAATAGTTTTAGATCCTTTTGTAGAGATTTAATTCACCTGCAACTAAGTAGCTTTATACGAGTTAGACTTGGGAATGATTTGTTGCATTCCTTTCATTTTAAACGACTTCAAAAAAGGAGGAGGTTCTTAATTTGACTGTATTTTTTCTTTTTCTTTTTTTATGTCTGTTACCTCAGAACTTTCGACTTGGTGAACCGATTTTGATGATTCTTTTTTTATTTGAAAGCTGGTGTTTTCCATGTGGTCCCATTTCAGTTTAGTCCAGTTCTGACAAAGGCATCCACGAGAAAACCATAAGAAAGTTGGTTTTTTGTTAAAATTTTGTTTTGTAAATTTTTTACTTGTTTTATTATAATTAGTTAATTAGCTAATATGAACTATGTGAAGGTTTTTATAATAAAGAAATTAGACGAACAAAATGTTTTCCTGATGGTAAGAGACAATTTAGACAATTTATGCCCATTGCCGTTGCAATGGGCATAAATTATATATATATATATATATATATATATATAATCTGAATCTCGGAAACGGCTCCAACAATTTTCATAAAATGTAGTATGCATGGAGTTTCGAGGGCGATAAATCGATCTAGCTAAGTTTAATTTTTAGTAAACGTCATTTTATCCGTGTGTTCAGCCGAGCAAAGCTCGGTCATCCAGGTACTAATTTTTATATTTGGTGTGAACAGTAAAAAGATAAACTACTGTTCAACACATACATAGAGAAATTCTCAACGTTAAAAATCTAGTAAATTTAACAATCCTGTAATTTCATTTACCACAATACCTATTAACCGGGAACACTAATGCTTGGTGGCAGGATATCTGATTCTGCGGTGCTTATGATTTTCAACATGTTGCATACAGAGTTACGATGTTTTCCTTCGAACGGTATTTATTGTAGACTAACTTTACCTTCGACGATGTGGTGAGAGACAAATCTATGAAAGTAGGTACTAAATTGTATGTGTGTGCTTTATATGAATTAATTTAAATTATTTTATTTATTTTAAATGGAATTTAATTTGATTGACATGGTTTTTTTTTAATTGTATGGTTGACTCTTTTTTCTGTGTTTTCTGTATAGATACTGTGTGTGCATGTAATTGGATAAATCACACACACACACATCATCAGCCATAGGACGTCCACTGCTGGACATAGGCCTCCTCCTGGGGGGGTTTTGCCAATATTATTATTTTTTATTTTATTGGTTAAATCAAAATCAAAAAGTCATTTACTCAGTTTAGGCCCTGGTAAGGCACTTATGAACGTTAAGTTACATTTTTTAATCTACCACCGGCTCGTAATTACACTTCAACTGAGAAGATTCCGGCAAGAAACTCCAGCAAGGCATTTTTTTTGTGGATCTTTCTTTTCATATTAGGTTACAGTTTATACATTTTACAGTTATAGATATTAATACAGTATGCTTACTACAATTGTCACTTAGCCAGGGGGATGCAAGTGCAGAGAGATAAAACCCTGACTTTTTTTTTGTTATTTCGGATATGACCCTTTAGATAAATACCAAGGAATACTCTTTCCATAGCTAGCTCTATGAGTGTCTATATTTAGGGACCGTAGACGTACATTAATATGACATTTTACATAAACATCCCAGAGCACAAACATTTTCAAAGGGAAAAAATATCACTTTTACTTAGGGCAGTAATCATCTTTTTGACATTGCTGTTCTCGAGTATCTAAACCATTCTACTACATTCCCCCATTCCTCATTCTACTGCAGCCAGAAGCTCGAAAAATCGATACGGTTTCATGGTTAACATTCCAAAAACTCGAACGGAGTGATTTAATTCTACTTTCAAAATAGGCAGTCATGGGGACAGCCGACAGAAGTGAAGACTTAAATCACATTCTATCGGTGACAGGAACCCATAAATTTTGCCCTAACCAATAATCGCTCAACGTGGCAAAAGAAGTATTTATTCTTTTCAAGAATAAATACACCAGATATTTCGCAAATTATTTTCATAAAACGTATTCTAACTCCACCCCGCCACAGCGTACAGATTTTCACATAACTAACTATTTTGTATTCTGCAAGCTTACAAGGAATTCAGAATGACTTTCGATATTCTGCTTTCTTTTAGGAAATCGAACATTTTATGCCTTTTCCGCTTGTTACATACTAAAATTTGTTCGAACATTGTAAAAGTTATTGGCGAAACATTTTGTGGAACAAATTATGTACGTTTTACTAGAAAAGTTTGTAGGTTATGACACTGTATGAAATAGGAACATATTTTTCTATAATAACACTGGGTACTGGATATACCCGGCGGTTAAATCGTGATTTTAAATGACTTTGTAACCTACCTTCAGAAATGAGCTATGCAAAAATATTTTTTCAAATCCGGCTATTAGTTCCAGATAAAAGCGCTTTTTTGTATAAGTTTTTGTATTGTGTAAATGTAATGGTACAAACGAAACACTCTCCTGATGGTAAAATATATTTAAGAAGAATAAAAATATTTTTTAAAATAAATAAATAACATTTTATAATTATTAATCTGAACTGAACAAGCTTTAAATCAGAAACAAAATTAAATTTATTAAAATAACTATTTTTTTTTTAATATTTTTATATCAACAACCGTCAAGCCATAGCTTTTGGGCGACATATTGACTCTGTCAATTGATTTTGTAGCGATGATAGTTCAGTGGTTAGCGCGGTCGGTACATACGCCTAAAGGCGTGGTTCAAAGCCTAACAATGAACTTGAGCTGTCGCTGAAGTAATACAACGTAAGGAAACCATAGCATGGTGGTAGGGTACTTTCTAGTACTCGGCTGGTTAGCTACCACCTTAAAGTTGAAAATCTGTCACCAAGTAATTAACAGTGTGTTCCAACAGCCTCACTTGGGAGCCAGTTCCATTCCAGACTACACGTGCTTACCATCTTCGATCACACCGTAACTTGACTTCACATTAGCTGCAGTCAAAAACCTAGTCTGTCAACCATTAAAATATTATAAAAAATACTAGCGCTGGCCATTCAGCCCATACCTACGCTTGAAAAACCAAGCCTTACCTTATTATCTTGTCAACTATAAATAACAAAGTTGCTCAAACCTCATGCGATGTTTCAAACTGCTAGAAAATGTTTTTCCCTCACTAACAATTTTTTTAACGTTTCGTTACCGTTAACGTTTTTTACTCGTCTCTATTTCTTTTTATATTTTAAACTCACAATATATTCGTATCACAGTTCAGAATCATTTTACATTTCTTAATATATCGTTACTGTCAAAAGAGTATTCTCTACAGACCCCAGAACTTCATACAAAGTATCTAATAAAAAAAAACACGTAGCTCATCTTTGAAAATGATTTCTATACGTGTTTCGAATGATTACAATTCGGAGTTAGAATTAGTAATGATTAATCTTTATTTGCCGTGGTCGTGCCCGCGTAAGAATTGTACCCGTGGTTGCCGTAAGAGTCGGCTAAGAGATTTAATCCGGAAGATGGGCAGCAGCGTCTTCCTTGAACAATCACACCTAACTGCGCTCGCCAACCCGCCTGCCAAGCGTGGCGAATATTGGCAAAACCCACCCAAGAGGAGGCCTATGTCCAGCAGTGGACGTCCTGTGGCTGATGATGTAATCTTTTTATATATATTCATCATACAATTTGCAACCATGTGAATTTGGTGGTAGGTAGTCTCCTTAACTGGAAGTCATTATCAGTTACCACCGCAGTAACGGATATACTGCCGCCAAGCAGTAGTGTGTAAACATTACTGTATTCTGGTTTAAAGGGTACTGCAGCTAACGAAATTACGGGGCTGTTAAGACTAACCATCATAAGTCTCAAAGTAATTAGCGCCAAAGCAGTGATGCCCTGGATTTGGTTTTGCTACTTAAAATTCTGTGTATCGCTACAATGGTCATGGACAGACGTTATATCTTACTATCAGATCAGAAGAGCGTCTTGCTCGTCTCCTTACCGTAAATTAAGACCTAATTTGTTACAAGGAAAAAGTGTAGCTTCGGATTTTATTTGTTTTGTTTATTTATATCAACATGACTTTTAAATGTCTGCACAGATTTGGATGATTGAGGTATCGTTAGAATCCTTAGATCATCCCGAGTGGCACTGACTATTAATTTTGTTTCATTCAATAAATTCTTGTTTTTATTTTTTATTTTAAATAATCACCGTCGCTTTTTCATCATATGTCTACAATACCAGGGGCACAACAAATATGTACGTTGAATAGAATACAATATAACTTTATTGTACACCAAACGTACATTATAACATACAAAACATAAAAGAGAAAGAAAGAAGATAATAACAAAACAAAGACAACATCGACTAATATATGGGAGTACAACGGCGACCTTATTGCCTAGAGCAATTTCTTCCATCCAGTCTTTGGATGGATAGTAATAATGTCAGAGCTATTAAGGTTGGCGGTGTAAAAAAGTACAGAAAAAAAGGCCTTTTAATATTAACGTTATTAGGGGGACGTGGAAATTGGCTCTCCCATGTTAGTGGCGGAACACGCTAGTTTAAGTGGACTTAAGGCCCCGTCAGCACAAAGCAGTTCATCTGTCGAGAGGACCTACAAGGGATGCTATGAACATGACTCCATGCTCATACCTCCTGTTTAAAAAAAAAAACACAAATAGACACAAATTCTAGCCAAGCAGTCTCCGTATCTCACTTCCAAGCACTTCAACTCGTTACAAAATGCAGGAATCCCACACAATAACGTAGCGCGCCTCTAGAGATTACATAATATCCCGCTCTTCATTGCAATTGCCACAATGTTGCCAGCGGTTCATTATCAATTAAGTGGAATACTCCGGGGAGCGCCGCGTGCTTTTAGTAGTAAAGGCGCCTTGAGGAGGCAAACTGTCCGCATTGAATTACCTAAGTAGATTGTAAGTATTAATGTTTCTTGTATTGGTTATAAAACAAGGCTGAGTTTATGCAGCTATGGAAGCTATAGCCTATTTTTGTTCTACTTTTGTGGGATTACTTAAGTTTAATTGTATTAGATACTACGATTATAGTTTCAGCCATATTCGGTGACCTTCCTCAAGGAAACAACCTCGTGCTCAGGTGAGATAGTGATCAAGCCTATTCACCATGAATAATTAAATTATTACAAATTTAATAACCCCCGACACAAATCAAACATATCTAAGAACACTCCCGACCTTTCAAACAAAAAAAAAACAATTTCGGTTCATCCGGTCGACATCTGATGAAGTTACTATATTTTGTTGTGAAGTTATACCATTTACTCAATTTATATTAGATTAGATAATGTTTAAAATAAGTGATTAGAATAGTTGTTCTTATCTCATTTTTTTTTTTATATTCCGATAGCATTCATTTTTGAGCTTGAGCTGTCGGTTTAGGAAAACATCGTGAGGAAACCATAGCGTGGTGGTAGAGTACTTTCTAGTACTCGGCTGGCTAGCTACCACCCTCAAGTCGAAAATCTGCCGCCAAGCATCTAACGGTGTGTTCCGGCAGCCTCACTTGAGAGCCAGTTTTATTCGAGGCTAGGTGTGCTTTACCATCATCGACCACACCGTCACTTAACATCAGGTGAGTTGTGGTCAAACACCAAGCCTGTAATCTATTTAAAAAAACACACCACTTGAGGGCTAGTTGCCAAAATATAAAATATCTTCCGCCACAGCTTTAAAACACTTACAGTTATTCATTAAAAAAACCTACGCAACTAATTTTGTTAATGTTATTCAAATTCGACAATGTGTTTCGAAAGTTTAATAATATTTCCATCTTCCGTTTGGGCAACAGCTATGAGCAACTTTTCTGTACGAAACCCTAAAAATGTAGCTGTGTTAATAGAGACGCGCAAACATTATAGTAAACAAACAACAGCGTGTAATACAAACTTATTACACGTTCTTTGGATATATTACAGATCTTCACAAACTCTAATCTCATCATCGTCATCAGCCGTATGACGTCCACTGCTGGACATAGGCCTCTCCCATTGACTTCCATAAAGACCAGTTGTAAGCGGCTCGCATCCAGCGCGTTCCTGCAGTCTTTATGAGGTCGTCTGTCCACCTTGTGGGTGGAAGTCCTACGCTGCGCTTGCCGGTCCGTGGGCTCCACTCCAGAACTTTGCAGCCCCATCGGCCATCGGTTCTGCGTGCTATGTGCCCTGCCCACTGCCACTTCAACTTGCTAATCCGCTGGGCTATGTCGGCTACTTTAGTGTAATAAACGGCGTGTAATACAAACTTATTACACGTTTTTTGGATATATTACAGATCTTCACAAACTCTAATCTACTCTACGTATAATATAAGCATATTATATATTATTATCATAAGATCTTGTACGAGTATAGTGCCAGCTCAACATACAAGGTAGAATAATTGAAATATCTGATGCGAGGGTAGCCGCAAATATTCAGGTATTTGGTCGTGGCTTTGGTTGAACACGTCTTATGTAACTAGCTATACCTAAAGGCAGTAACAGATGATGTATTCCTGCCGTCTATTCAGCATCTTTCACTTTATGCGAAGCGTGTAATGAATGACGGCTGAATGAATGAACCACTTTAATGAATAGAATACAACTTTAATGTATACCAACAATCGACATACTATAACAAAATCAAGTTAAAAAATTGATCAAAAGAAAAAAATTACAAAACTACATTAAGACTAATTCGTGGTAGAATAACGGCGACCTTATCGCCTACAGCGATTTCTTCCAGACGACCTATGGATGGACAGAATATATGGCACAGATGTATTGGATGTAAAGCATATGGCATTCGTTTTTAAAAAATTTAACGAGAACCTATCGCTGGTTTGAAACCGTGCAGCCTAAAATAGTAGCACCTATTTACTCTACATTTAAAAATAATATTTTTATTATTGTCATTTTCCAATTTTTTTTACTTTTCGAGACATGCAAAACACAAATGTTATTGAAATACTAGCATTTCTTTTTTGTCATATCGTCCACTTGCGACGACAGTGTGGCATTTCAAAAACCACAATTTGATAGAAAACGGCTTTTAAGCTTTTAAATGAGCATAACTCTTAAATTGTTGTCAAGATAGCTTTATTATGTATCTTCACGATTAGAGTAAAGAAAAAAAAACACATTTGGAAGTAAATTAACTTTAAAAAAAATTAAATATATATTTTTTCAAATATTAAATAAAGAGTTTAAAAAGAAAGGAAAACTTATACCGTTGTTCCAAAAAAAAAAGGTAAGTTTACAAGGTTGTAAGTTTAGTTGTCACGGTGAGGATGATATGGAAATTGACATTTAATACGTGGTGTCCTCGTGATGTCATGTTTTTCTTGAAAACCGGGAGCACTTCACACCTCGAAGCTTAGGCGACAACTGAACTGTCACTGTGTCAAAGCCAACTAGATCACCAAACGAGACAGCGCTATATCGAGATATTTTATCTTTTTCTTTTTTCTTGTTTATCGTAGAATAAATTTCCTGTTTTTGATCACAATTCGGAATATCAGTAAAACGAAAAATTGCATAATTCGAGATTTCATACTGTTGTCACAAGTGGACGATATTTGCATTTTATTAACAGCATATTCATACTTAAATCTTAAAACAAAAAATCCGGTACGTTTTCTCATCTCAAATATAATGATAAACCCACATCCAAATATCTTCAAGCAAAAAAGATAATAAGATTTAAGGCAGCCTTTTTGACTCTGCAAATAAAGATAAGGAAAAAGTAAAAAACATCAAAAGGTGTTTCCTTTAAAAGGTACGTGGGTCATCAAAATCCCATTGTGGAGTATAGTTAAATACGGACAGACAGATGGACGGACGTGACGAAACAAGGGTTCACTTTTGACATCGGCAGTATTACGTATTCTGTAAGGTGCAAAGTTACTTCTCTTTGTGGTTATAAAATAAAATAAATGAATATCGTAGGACATTACACACAGCGCCATCTGACCCCAAACTAAGCCTAGCCTTTTTTTATGGCTAACAGCCTAGGTGTTTGACCACAACTCACCTGATGTTAAGTGACGGTGTGGTCGAAGATGGTAAACCACACCCAGC
The DNA here is from genome assembly GCA_950106695.1 of Biston stratarius. Lineage (NCBI taxonomy): Eukaryota > Metazoa > Arthropoda > Insecta > Lepidoptera > Geometridae > Biston > Biston stratarius. The sequence goes on from OX467106.1 coordinate 27,141,287, forward strand.
CTGGAATGGAACTGGCTCTCAAATGAGGCTGCCGGAACACACCGTTAGATGCTTGGCGACAGATTTTCAACTTGAGGGTGGTAGCTAGCCAGCCGAGTACTAGAAACTACCCTACTATGCTATGGTTTCCTCACGATGTTTTCCTTCACCGGCAGCTCAAGCTCATTGTTGTGGTTTGAACCCACGCCCTTCGGCATGCGAACCGACCGCGCTAACCACTGTACTATCATCGCTACAAAACGTATCTACCAACGTCCAGTCGGTTCAAATTGTGCATACCATTTATCCTGTATAGTAAGTACTAGACAACGTTTCTTTAATCCTGTCCTTTCCAAATATTTGAGTGCCAATGTATGTCAATGGTTCTAAAGGAATCACTTATCTGTGTACATCCAGCAGCTGTCCACGTCATTGTGAAAGCGAAGTAAGTCAAATAACAATTTAACTACTTGAAAGGAAGCTGTGCACAAGTTGAGCACTAATGCACTCCACATTGTTAGCGGTATCCCCAGAAGACACTAGCGGTCTGTACAGGGATGTAGTTAGGACGAAGTCTTGCTACCATTTTTCTATTTTCAGAAAATATGTACTTATAGTGGATTATTACCAAAAAATTTTACTGTACAATAAGTGTATAACAATTTTTTTTGAGATTTATCATTGTTGGAGGTGTTTTGACCACAGCTTATCTGATACTGACCTGACGGTGTGGTCGAAGATGGTGAACACACCTAACCTGGAATGAAACTGGGTTTCAAGTGATGCTGTCGGAATACACCGTTAGGTGCTTTCATATTGAGCGTGGTAGCTTGCCAGCTGATTGCTAGAAGATTACCACCTTACCGCCATACAATGGATTCCTAACGATGTTTTCCTTCACCGGGAGTTGAAGGTCATTGTTGGGGTTCGAAACCACCCTCTTCGGCGTGTGAAGCGTCCGCGCTAACCACTGAGCTATCATCGCTACAAAATAATAATATATATAATAAACAAGCGACACAAACATGAGTGTGAGTTGTCAAAGAAAAAATATTGTGAGGAAATATAAGTTAAACATAGGTTTCCTCACAATATTTTTTTTCTCACCGTTTGAAGTAATCATTAATACGCACATAACTTGGAAAAGACAATGGTGTTATGAGATTTGAACCCATGACCTCCAGATCGGAAGTCAGACGGTTTCCGAACTACAGCTCTTCAAGTCTGACTACTCCACCTTGAATACATCTAGGCTACAATCTAAGTACCTTTTAGAGTCCAGCTCTATTTGAAGCCATTAAACCGAAATCTCTCTGGTCAGGAGCTATTTCTAACCATTATCATAATGTCACCAAACTATTAAAACTGTATATAGCAGTTCACACCATTCCAAGTTTTGTTTCTAATGCCGTAGAGACGAATTTATCTTGAAGAGTTTTGAACAGTAAAATTGCTCTTGTCTATTTTGTGTGGTAAAATAACAGTATGAACAAAGTATAGCATATGGAGGTTTCCGCACGATGTTTTCCTTCACTGTTTTATTTTGCCGGTAGTGCGCACAAACTTAGGAAAGACAGAGGTACGTGCGCGAGATCAATTTATAAAAGTAAATAATAAAGTTCTACCAAATTTTGTAGCTATGGTAGCTCAGTGATTAGCGGTCGGTTTGCACGTTCGTGCGTGGGTTCAAACCCCAACAATGAGCTTCAGCTGGCGGTGAAGGAAAACATCGTGAGGAAACCATGGCATAGTGGTAAAGTACTTTTTAGTACACGGCTGGCTAGCTACCACTCTCAAGTTGAAAATTTGCCGCCAAGCATCTAACAATTTTTTCCAGCAACGACACTTGAGAGCCAGTTTCAGTCCAGGCTAGGTCTGTTAACCATCTTCGGCCACACCGTCACTTAAAATCAGGTGAGCTGAGGTCAAACACTTAGCCTGTCAACCATAAAAAACACACAATAAGTGTTAAAAAAATTAGGGAAATTGAGAGAACTCCATCTCTTTCTTATATATTATATATAAAGCAAGAGTTGATGATGATTTCTCTATCTGGCAAAAAATTAATGTACTTATCGTGCCTATTTATTTTTAGAAACATAATATTTTAAAAAGTAGTTTAATGTGATTTATATCTAGTCTGACTTTTTGCACGACTGCCCAGAACAGGAGTGTAATGTTTTCAGCGTTCATATATTTATGTTTGTATGTGACTTTCTTCATTCCACTATAACTCTTAAATACCAGAACAGATTTTAATGTATGGAATATTGTTAGAATCCTTACATCATCCTAAGAGACAATGGTTATTTTAAAAATTGTATATTATTAAGCTAATCGTGTTTTTTTTAATATTCTCAATTAAAGGTGTTATATAAGTAAAAAAACTGGCCAAGTGCAGTTGTTGTATGGGAGCCCCCCTTAAATATTTATTTTATTTTTAGTATTTGTTGTTATAGCGGCAACAGAAATACATAATTTGTGAAAATTTCAACTGTCTAGCTATCGCGGTTCTTGAGATACAGCCTGGTGACAGACAGACAGACAGACAGCGAAGTCTTAGTAATAGGGTCCCGTTTTTACCCTTTGGGTACGGAACCCTATAATGTATAAAGGAAATAAATATAACTAATATTTATTTTACTAGAAGCTCTTGCTTTGTCTTACTGTTTATGTTATGTATAAGTTTAATGACGTCTGCACCTTGAAACTGTGATGCACTTTTGTAGGGCTATGAAGACACGAAGAAAAATGGGGAAACATAAAGTGAGTTTTGTTTTGAGAGTTCCAAGATAAGAGGTATTGTTTGCACTCGTTTAAATAAAACTAGACAACAGAGATACATAATTATACCATTTGAAAATCATACTAAAAAAATTATATACAAACTTTAATGACTAGTTGTGCCGGCGACTCTGCGTGGATCAGTTCGTTCGGTAAGAGCGAAATTATTTTCAATTATATCGACCGAATGCGTTTTTTAGTGTTGTGAACCTTTGTGAACTGATTGAAGTAAAATAAAATAAATATATGGATATTTCACATAACGCCATCTAGTCCTAAATTAGTGATGCCGAAGGGCGTAGGTTCAAACCCCAAAATGAGCTTGAGCTGCCGGTGTAGGAAAACATCGTGAGGAATGGTTGTAGGGTACTTTCTAGTACTCGGCTGGCTACCACCCTCAAGTTGAAAATCTGCCGCCAAGCATCTAACGGTGTGTTCCGGCAGCCTCACTTGAGAGCCAGTATCATTTCCGGCTAGGTGTGCTTTACCATTTTCGACCACACCGTCACTTAACATCAGGTGAGCTGTGGTCAAACGACAAGCCTGTCAAGCATAAAAAAAACTAAGCAAAGCTTGTACCATGGGAATTAGATATCTGATGGATTACTTATATACTTTTTTTGTAAATTCATACTGACACAACATACAGACACCCAGATACAGATTAAACATTTATGCTCGTCACACAAATGTTGGTCCTGAGTGGGAGTCGAACCCACACCCTAAAGCTCTTGAAGCAGATACACTACCAAACACTAAATGTTACGGGAAGCTTGCTACAATACAACAATGGAAAACCGCATTCTGATTTTACGTGCACAAACGCACAGACAAAAATTCTAAAAACTATATTTTTGTCCTTAATAATATAAGTACAAAGAATATAAATAGTTTTTTTTTTTATATTCAATGTACAGCCATATTTACATTTAAATTCACGTTAATACTCGTAAAAATTTTATCTTTAAAAAAAGAAATGGTGAGAAGCTGTTAGGTTAAAAATATTTGTTTCAATTATGTTTTTTGGCTACAGCGCAAAAAATAAATGTCTTTGTGTGTCAATGCTAGCCTTATCTTATATCTTTAAACGAGCAATTCTTGTATATATGTAATCTGAATCTCGGAAATAGCTCCTATGATTTTCATGAAATTTAGTATGCAGGGGGTTTCGGGGTTGATAAATCGATCCAGCTAGGTTTCATTTTTAGAAAACGTCGTTTTATCCGTGTTTTCAGCCGAGAAATGCTCGGTCATCCAGGTACTTTTATTTAACCGCATAATCCTTTCATCACTCAAAACATAATTATAATGATACTTAACACCAAGCCAGGTAAAATATGGACAAACAATGCTTTACCATTCATGTAATGCGCCACATTTACTTCTGAGTGCTTGTTTTGCATAGACTCTAAAATGACATAGAGCTAAGAAGAAATAGAACAGACGAATGCTTATAAAACATAACTCAATTGTACCAAACTTAATTTACTCTAAGTTTATCTTTATTCGCCGTGGTGGTGCCGGCGTAAAAATTTTACCCCACCTTCTCTACCCGTGGTTGCCGTAAGAGTCGGCTAAGGGATGTATTACGGAAGATGGGCAGCAGCGTCTTTTTTGAACAATCATACCTAACTGCGCTCGCCAACCCGCTTGCCAAGCGTGGAGAGTATTGGCAAAACCCCTCCCCAGGAGGAGGCCTATGTCCAGCAGTGGACTATGGCTGATGATGTGATATCTTTATTCTATCGTGGCTTATAGTGAAGGTAAATTCTTAGAGTCACACTAAATTGTGTGACGAGGTAGGCAATATTAGTGACTATATTCTAAACCAATGATACCTAAAGTAATTTTTATTGTTCTCCAGGATTCGATGACGACAGGCACATGCCCCATGTGAGAAAAAAAAATAGTTTAACTTATACTAAAATTATTATTAGTTCAACATTTAGTTTAATATATTAAAGCTTCAGTTTGACCATCTCATATAAAGCGATCTACGATGGAGCTGACTCGTACCCTGAAAATGTTTACCTATACAGAAATCGTATTTAAAAATGCCCTACTCTATGTCAATAAAAAAAACAAAAATGATTTAGTTAAAATTCTATTGGCAGATTCTTAAATGGTAAACAACTTGACATTCTTATTCAATAATACTACGACATTAATAATTTTATTTTCATCATTGAGCGAGGTCTCCATTTTTAGGGTTCCGTACGCAAAGGGTAAAATGGGACCCTATTACTAAGGCTGTCCGGCCGTCTGTCTGTCTGTCCGTCTGCTCTCATGAACCGTGATAGTTAGACAGTTGAAATTTTCACAGACGATGTATTTCTGTTGCCGCTATAACAAAAAATATTTAAGGGGGCTCCCATACAACAGACATGATTTTTTGCCGTTTTTTAGATAATTGTACGGAACCCTTCGTGCACGAGTCCGACTCGCCTTTGGCCGATTTTTTATGGTTGACAAACTAGCTTAAAAGCCTGAAATGGAACTGGCTCTTAAGTGAGGCTGCCGGAACACACCGTTGGGTGCATGGCGCCAGATTTGCAACTTGAGGGTGGTAGCTAGCCAGCCGAGTAGGTACTAGAAAATACCCTACCACCACGCTATTGTTTCGTCACGTTTTCCTTCACCGGCAGCTCGAGCCCATTGTTGGGGTTTGAACACACGCCGTTCGGCGTGTGAATCGATCACGCTAACCACTAAGCTATAATTGCAACAAATTTTTCCATAAATTTTTACCATGAAAAAAAAAAACCAGTTCGTGATTTATAAATCGTTTGCCATTTCTACGTGATTTTGCGTCTACGATCCACTTCCCAGGTGTGACCTGCAGACTCGTCCATCTTTCTGAATATTCACTCCATAACAGATCAGAATACCTAATGACCTGGTATAACCTGTTAACGTGGAATGAAACATCAGCTTATGAATTATTAAAAGCTGAGCCAACTTTTATGCTGTTGAAGATTATTATTAGAGTCTAATTAGTAAAAAAAAAAACAGTTAAATGCGAGTCGGACTCACGCACTGAGGGTTCCTTACAAACCTGTAGCTAATAATAATTAATAATATTTTTTATTGCCAAACAATATAATTAATTATATACTATATTAGTATATGTATACATAACATATGTTTACATATTACATAATATATGTGTATAAATTAATTATATGCTATATTAGTAAAAGTTTTGGTATTTTTTTTTAATGGTAATCTATGCTTTTCGCCATTTTTCCTTTACCTGTAGGTTTTGATTTCCTTGCGAGTGTCGAAAATTTGCAGCATAAACGGCTGTATTTTTTGATTGCGTTGGCTTAGAAGTTTGATTTTTTTACAGCTCCAAGGGACAGTAGACCTGAGTATGAATGTCAGCTTGATAACTCCACGCGTCCCTGAGAAAAAGGGTCTTGACAGACAGACGGGCAACAAAGTGATCCTATAAGGGTTCTGTTTTTTCCTTTTGAGGTACAGAACCCTAAAAAGTATAGATTTAATTCCCGAATAGGGACTTCTGTATCGGCTTATACATGTAGAATATCTAAAAAAAAACACTATTTAAAAATTATGTGTTCCAAGTTTCACGTCACTACAATAAACATAGTAATGATTCCTTTAACAAGCTATAATAAATTACGACAATTAAAAAAAAAGTAAATAATTTAAATGAATTCTGAAAACATTACACTCCTTTTTTGAGCAGTCGCGTAAAAACGCTTTTATATGTGTAGATATAATTAAACAGATTAGTTTCTGTCTTTGGCGTAAATCTAAAATTTGAGCAGTAATCTAAAGATATCTTGTAAATAAATAGCACCAGATGTTTCTGACAAAACAGAAACGTAAATGTTTGCATTTCATTAAAGCCTTCCTTAACTTTGTAACTCTTGTTTAGATACAAGAAAATATACAATTTTAGGAAACTTACGAATAAATAAGCTGCTGTAATTAAATACGTACTTTTTGTTACCAAGGAAAATTTTAACGAGGTTTCTAAGATTTAAAAAATTGTAGACGAAGATTAAATAGAAAAGAGTAGATTAATAAATAGTATACGCAAACATTTGTGTAATTATTCAACATTTTAACTTTTTAGCAACATGAGATTATAACTTTTTTTTATTTATTGGCAACTGGATACACTGTCTTTATGCTTGAGATTATTATTATGTCACAAGTCTATTTGCCAGTATCAAAAATTTTAAAAGTACTTGTGAATATATTTTCAATCAAGTCATAGTCAAAGTTAATCGAAGTATGTCACAGCTTAGTCTTATATTCCTAAGCTTCGTAGTAGTCTTCTATAGATAAAATGGAAGACTTCTGCTGAGTTATAGGGAATAAAAAACTCGTATTTTAAATCATGGAATTTCATGACTTATCGCGTCATCGATTCTCGGTCAAAATAAATATTTATATATATGACGTATATAGGTGTTTCTTTGTGTCTGGATAATTATGTATAGTACAAGTTTCCTTTAATTTAAGGCTAGATGGCGCTGTAATATCTTTAAATTAATGTAAAATCTCTTAATTATGTTATATTTTCAAACAACTTTTTTTAAACAAACGCAATCATGACCCAATACCAAATCAAAAAATATCCATACTACTAACTGCCGGAGTAATATTACACGTAAAGACGTAACGTGTTTTATGCGGCCAGTTTTATTTAAAACTCCGGTGTACACAGTAAAAGTCACGTTCAAGATATACCTAGTTAAAAGAAAATTTTAGAGCAAAGAACCCTCACCACTTAAAACCTGAAAGATACAAGGTGCTTTACACCAACTAATGACAAGAAATGGTGTCACGTTTGCAAGAGAAATGCTGGGAGTCGCATAGAAGACTTTTTCTCTCTAATTATTTTTTTCTCTACCGTCATCACGCTTCCGCCGCAGCAGGATAGATATAATACTAGATGACTTTATATGATGTTTTGTGGGAGTAGACAACTAGGTAGGTATCTAGGTAGGTAACTAGGTATGTTACTAAGAAGGTAACTGGGTATTCCGATACAGTGACACGATATAGGTGATCCGTTACGTTTCCCACCGGGCAAACATTTATGTGACGATATGTGTATTATAAGTACCTATGTATTTATAAAAAAATAATTTATTTATTCTGTCTAGTTCCCATAGTACAAGCTTTGCTTAATTTGGCGCTAGATGGTGCTGTGTGAAATAACTTCCAATATGTTTTATTTAACAGGGCGAGTGAAGCGAGCTTTATCACTATCCCACAACCTGAGCATTTTTGTGGTACACTTTACTGAAAAACTATCACGTCTTTAGATTTGTGCTTTAACATAGTAATTTAACTTCAAATCTAAATGTGTTATCTGTCAAAAAAAATATAACCATGAAAAAAAATTTATATTAACAATTTTGTATTCATTGAATAGAATTTTATTGTACTACTAACGCCATCTGTTAGATAACCAAAGAGTTAACATCGCTGCAACAGAACTAAACACAATTTAAAAAAAAAAACTTGTTTTAAAAATTATTACCCGTCAGAAAAACTACGCGAGCCCTCACAAAGCTCAGCTTTTGGCTAGTTTTTAATAAATTTATTTAGTGTTTTTTTTTAATATACCTACTTAATCGAGTTAAATCTTTGATCTTCTCTCTGAAAACTCTTACATCTAGGTATAAAATAACTATGACCGTAGAATTTGAAATACACCAATAAACGCATAAACTTTATCTCGCCTTTCCCTCGAAAGCTTTTAATGAAGCAGTCTCATTACTCTCATTAGAAGCACTTCCTCTGAAATATAAAATTCAACAACAACATGAAGAAAAAACAAAGTTGGGAAAAAAGCGGCTAATTCATTTTTAGTGTGCAACTTGGAGAAGTTTTTAAACTTAACTCGGTGTCTCTAGTGGCGCGAAAATTCAGATTTTATTTTACTTAAGTAACTTAACGTCTCTGGCAAACAAAACTACGATAAACTTATTCAATTTTGTTTTACTGCACTTTTGATTAAAAAATTTCTAGTAATAGTTTTCTTCTATTTTATAAAACAATAATGAGGCGATCGAGACGTTCTCCTGATGGTTATTTTCATCATCATCATCAGCCTATCGAAATCCGCTGCAGGGCATTGGCCTCTCCCATGACACGCCACTCAGCCCGATCGTCGGCTTTTCGCTTCCATCTACCGCCATCTGTCCTACGTATATCGTCACTCCATCGATTGTCAGGGCGTCCTAAGCTACGTTTGCCAATTCGCGGTCTCCACTCTAGAACATGTCTACCCTAGCGGTTATCGGTTTTGCGACAGATATGCCCAGCCCATTGCCATTTCAGCTTGCTTATACGCTGAGCTATGTCTTTGACTTTAGTTCTCTGGCGAATTACTTCGTTCCGGATGCGATACCTAAGAGAAATGCCTAGCATAGCTCTTCCCATAGCTCGCTGAGCGACTTTGAACTTACGAACCATTCCCGCTGTGTGTCTACGTTTCTGCTCCGTAGGTCATGAGGTTATTTTACCTAGTTATTTTTAAAGTGGAATATTCCGGATAGATATTTACAATTCGGTAAGTAAAGAAAAAAAAACTTTATTGATTCCAAAACCATTTCGAAATATTATATTCCTGTACATTATTTTTGCATTTAAACTCTTTAAACTATGAGATGGGGCTTATTTTAATAAAATACATAAAATAAACTTATCATTTAATTGACCTCTAATGACTTCACATAGTAGGCTGTATAGGGCTGCGCTCAGTGCCTAAAAAAAGCAATGACAAACCAAAATAAAATCTGTCAATGTCAAGTCAACGGCAGCTATAATAACCTCTTCCATACTTGTACGTCGAGTTGTATTGTGAATTATTTTACTTTAAACATTACTCGTACTCTAATATCGCTTTTATGATGCGATGATATAAGATTTCTTTACTTCATGTCAAGTGTCAAAGTCAATCAAATGTGTCAAATTAGCTATGTATAGTTTTTTGTTCTACATGGCAAGGACATATACGTATTCAGCCAACTAGATGACGCCATCACTATAAAAAGTTAGAAAACGTATTAAATATCAACTACCGCATAGACAGCCAACATATTCAAATTAGTTTCGTAAAATAAAGTTTAGTATCATTAAAAAATATAAAATAAATACAAAAAAAAAAAACTTAAAATACCGAATTGTCGTCAATTCAGATAAATATTTAAATGAAATCCTCGTTACTGTTGGAACCAAAACTACTTTTAAGCGGAAATACATTTAAACTATATCTCTTAAATACTTATTAAGAATAGTTACGATACTGGTCCGAAGGAATTAGTGCAGTGCCACTTTAGAGCGGCTTTATTGCGATCCAAAGCGCATCTAGACTGGAATAATAGGAAGACAATGTCGTCTGAACAGGCTTGTGCGAGCGCCTCGCTGCACGCCTGCTCTCTATGATAGCGTTATTTCATTACCGCTGCTTTACTACTTCCTCAACCGACATCTCCTAATCTTTTTTTACAAGCTTATATTACACTTGCAACGTTTGTTAGTTTGTTTGTAAATCTTGTAAGCTGATTTAGAACGACTCTTTTATATCCTACGGAGTTGAGATTGTATATTATTCTCTAGCGATGATAGCTCAGTATGAGCGGCTCACATGCTGAAAAACGTGGGTTCGAACCCCAATAAAGAGTTTGAACTACCGGTGAAGGAAAACATCTTGAGGAAACCTTAGCATTGTGGTAGGGTCCGGTACCTTTCGATGTATTCGGGATTCTCATTTGAGAACCGGTTCCATTCCAGGCTAGGTGTGCTTTCCCATCTTCGACCACACCGTCGATTAACATGCGTTTTCATTACAAAAAACATATTATTATTTTTTTGTTTTGTAATAACCAACGAACAGTTTATTTTAGATAAAGGGTTATGAAATTTTGTAAACTAGTAGTTCGTACAAAAATAGTTTTCAACATTAAATAAACTTAATTTATGTATTTAAAAGTATGTATTTATAATTATCACTATCCATCCAAAGGTTGTTTTGAAGAAATCGCTCTAGGCGATAAGGCCGCCGTTGTACTACCTTATATGTATTAGTCTATGTTATTTTTGTTTTGTTATTATCTTTTTCTTTATCTCTCTTTTAAGTTTTTGTATGTTACAATTGTATGTACATATGTATGGTGTACAATAAAATTATATTCTATTCTATTTAGTAAAGAAAAATCCAAAAGTAAAATCAAATTCCACACTCTGTAGCTTACATAAACTAATTTAAATTATGAGGTAAATCACCACTGACATAACAATTCACCGATCCAGGGTCGGCATTCCAGAACAAGGGTCCTACATGGGCCGGGGTTAGGCAATTTAGTTTTAATGACGTACATCGTACCCTGAACCCGGCCCTGTCACAGGATTGTAAATTCGCAGAATGTTAATTTGGATAGTAGTGCTTCCTATCCCGACCTAGCCCTAATAGCCGATTAGTTTAAATTTATTGCTAGGTCTGTATTGTACGGAGGATAATGGAGACTACGTACCTATTTTTTATGGTTGACAGGCCTGGTATTTGAACACAGATCACTTGATGTTAAGTAACTTTTATTAATTTTTTATGTAAATTTTATGAGAAGAACGAGTTGCTCTACTGATGGTAAGAGATAACGCATGTCCATGACAATTGCAGCGATACACAGAACTTTGATTGACAAAACAAATTCCCGGGCATCACAGCTTTGGCACTCATTACTTAAAGACATTGAATGAATGAATAATTGTCTATGAAATTAAGTACATAATTATATAGATTTAGAATAGAATATTTTTATTGACCTTATAACTAGATAATATGTAGTAAAAAAATACATAAAGTCGAACATAGAACCTCCTTTTTTGAAGTCGGATAAAAATTATATAAAATTAATTTAAAAGAGGAAAATAACGCAAATTAACAATTGTCACTGCCTGATATTAACAATAATGTCTAGTGAATAATATATAATGTCAAATGAATATTAGAATGTCAGTCAAAATATTAAATAATATCAATTGTATAATTAAAATAAAAAATAAATATATTTATGATTGATTTTATAATAATAATTGTTAAAATAGTTCTCTAGGTTCTGCCCTGAAGAGGTTTACAGAAATGATTTGTAACTTAATCTAATAGCAGTCCATTAAAATAACAATACACAACAAAACACAAAATTAAATTAACACCAAATAAATATAACAATCACGAGTCAAAATTCAATACATAATAATAAAATAAAGTAATTATAAGTAATTTATTATGTGGTTATTTTAAATAGCCCTGTAATTTCGCTAGCTGCAGTACCCTTCAAACCGGAACACAGTAATGTTTACACTACTGTTTGGCGGCAGAATATCTGGTACTGCGGTGGTACCTACTTAGACGTCCTCCTGTTAAGACTAACTGTCGTATGTCTCAGACTAATGAATGTCAAAGCAGCGAGGCTCTAGACTTTCTTTTGTTACTCAAAGTTATATTGTATTGTATTGTAGTAGTAGTTGTATTGTTGCAATAATGATGGATACATTATCTGTTAACATCAAGAGAACGTTTCGTTCGTCTCATTACCTTTACCTTATTACGTAAAAAATTACTATTTTTAAGTCTCCAGGTGCCAACAAACCTATTATGATATACATCCAACGACTCTATAATATCGTCGCTTCTAGTCCTTTCCATTTTGAATGCTGCAGACCTCAAGTGTAGGTAGTTAAGTCTTTATTTCTTGGAACTACGCCTAAACGCCAAGTTTCCTTCTTGAAACCACAGAATTTGTGTTTTAAAGGTTGCATTTAAATGTGATCAAACTACTAATTCGACTCGGGTTGTTAGCGTGGTATAATTTTGGCTTAATTAACATGTAAATCCGTTTATCTCAAGAAAAAAAGATGAAGTCCACGGAAAGCTCTTGCTAACCCTCTCTAGCTTTTGCCCATGCTGTAATCTCGACCAACGTAACTTAAAGGCTTTTAGGCGGCGTAGACAAAGAAGAAGGAGTTTCGGCAGTTTAGTTGAGAGACCGCCTGGCTTTCAATCTGGAGGTCCTGAGTTCAAATACCACGGTACCCACCTATCTTTTCTAAGTTATCTGCGTATTGTTGCCGACTTCAAACGGCGTAGGAAAACCTCGTCAGGAAATCTATTTTTCTTTACTGTAGACGAGGTAGGTTTTTGACCACAGCTCACCTAAAGTTAAGTGACGGTACAAAGCACAAATAGCCTGGAACAGAACTGCCTCTTAAGTGAGGCTGCCGGAACACACTGTTAGATGCTTGGCGGCAGATTTTCAACTTGAGGGTGGTAGCTAGCCAGCCGACTACTAGAGAGCACCCTATCACCTATGGTTTCCTCACGATGTTTTCCTTTACCTCAAGCTATTGAGGTTTGAATCCACGCCCTTCGGCGAGTGAACCGACCGCACTAACCATTTGATGAGCTGATTCAGATTGTGTACTGTTAGAGTTTCTTCAATAAATAATAAAACCGGCCAAGTGCGAATCGGACTCGCGCACGAAGGGTTTCGTACCATTATCTATAAAAACAGCAAAAAAATCACGTTTGTTGTATGGGAGCCCCCTTAAATATTTATTTTATTTTGTTTTTAGTATTATAGCGGAAACAAAAATACATCATCTGTGAAAATTTCAACTGTCTAACTATCACGGTTCATGAGATACAGCCTGGTGACAGACGGACAGACAGTCATACAGACGGACGGAGAGCGGAGTCTTAGTAATAGGGTCCCGTTTTACCCTTTGGGTGCGGAATCATAAAAAAACATAATTGCAATTAATAAAATAACTAAGTATATCGAATAACATATACCCCTAACATTTTCATCTACGTCAATAGAGCAAGTTATGTCAAACAAGTATTCCGACTACAAAGAGATTAGAGAAACCACCTCAAACATATCCTACATCCAAACTAGCTGTTTAAGTCAGAGGTTTAATGTGAGAGCGGGCCTCTGCGAACAGTTAAACGTGGTTAACTAGGTATGCTAATTCTTCTTTGTGCCGGTGTCGTACGTAACAAACTTTTTACTCACGTGTAGGTACGAAAAGGGGCTTAAGGAGGTTTTACACTATTAACATAAAAAGCGTTAATAAAAGAAGAGTCTGTCGTCCAGCCGCATAGGTCGACGATATTGTCACCGTCGCGGGTCGAACCTGGACTAGATTAGCACAGGACCGAGGCAGATAAAGGCCTACTACCTAGTAGTGTAAAGAAAGCTGTGGATGATGATGATGAACATAAAAATGGTTACGTAGAAATTTCATAAGATTTAGCAGCCTAGTTGGAATGTCGGGCTTCCATTCTGGAACTACTGGGTTTGAATCCCACGCCACGCACCTCTGTCTTTTCTAAGTTATGTGTGTATTGTCGATAACTTTAGACCGTGAAGGTAATCATCGTAAGTAAATAAAAAAAGGTAATCGAGATATGACATAATGATGAGATAACAATGATGATGATGAGAGAATTACATTAATTTAATGTCATAATGCGAACACACGCTTCCTTCAGCTCAATTGCGGAGCAGTGTATTCACCTTGGTTGCCTGGAAGAGATTGTTTACAGCGATAAGGCCACTATGTGGCCTACCTCCAGCTAGTTTATATCTATCTTGATCTCAATGTCACAAAAAATATGAAGTTATTTTATTTTTTTTATTGACATTTTAACTAATGCCAGAAAAATTAAAAAACCATTCAAATGTTTGCCAGTTCAATTCCAGGCTTGGTGTTTTTACCATCTTCGACCATACCGTCACTTAATATCAGGTGAACTGAGGTCAAATAACTAGCCTAAAAAGTTTATATTGACCTGTTTTATATTTCACATATTATTATATTGACATTTCATTCTATTGACATGGGCTATGATTTTGAAATTTTTATTACTATTAAGAAAAAGAATAATTACCCGTCATTTGAACTTTGGTGTTATCAAGAAAATATTTGTATTTGTACACTAACCCTAATTCCATTCCCAACGCTCGCTTCAAAAATGCAGAACACAATCTGCATACCAGATCAGCTTGTGCTGCAACTGTCATTTTTACGCTAATTGCCTGTTTAACCCGCTGTTTAATCCCTCTGTTGAATTTGTAACAGATAAAGGGCTTTGTTAGCGTTTTTCTGTTATTGTTTTCTGCTCCTAAGCTTTGTTATTGGTTTGATAAGTTGGTCTTTGGGGATCAGTTTTGGTTTGAAAACAATCTCGGTATCTGGAGTCATCCAGAATGAATAAAAAGAAATATTGTTAATTGTGTTTATGTTTATTTTATAAAAATAATTACTGACAAAACCACGTTAAAGAACAGTGTTACATCCAGAATATTTCTAACAGATCGAATTCCCAGCCACATCACGTTTTCATAACTTAATAAAAGAAAAATGCCAGCAATTTTAACGAACGATAGAGCTCGAATTTCAGAGATGCCGATATAGGACGTCATTAAAACTCAATAGTGATGTGAATTAAAAGAAATAGCTCCGAAAAGAACTATAGAAAGAAATAGCTGCGAAACGAAAGAACTATTCAGAAAAGAGCATTGAATATTTTCAGTGCTGCTCTCTGAATAGTCAAGATAGTAATTCAAGTTCGTCGGTCGTAAACGCGGATGAAGCAAATTCTGGACATGAAAGTGTTTTTTTTAAATTAGTGACAGGCTAGGTGTTTAACCACAGGTCACCTCATATTACGTAACAGTGTTGTTGAAGATGAAGATACCTAGATTGGAATTAAATTAAAAATTACTTTATTGAAATTAAAATGACAAAAACAATAACATTTATTTCACACATCTAAATAATAATAATTAAAAACCATAATACAAATAATTAAATCAAAAACAAATGGAATGGAATGGAACTGGTTCTGATTTTTGACCTTATAGAGAGCTAACCAGCCCAGTTGTAAAAAGTACCTCCATGCTATGGTTTCCTCACGATGTTTTCCTTTAATAGAAGCTGAAGCTCATTTTTGGGATATAAACCCACGCCTTACGACGTGTGAACTGACCGCGGTAACCACTAAGCTATCATCGCTACAAAAGAGCTGCTCTCTTTTAATGGTAGCAAATTATAAAATTTACATAGCAAACTTCAATCTCACTAATATTATAAATGTGAAAGTTTGGATGGATGGATGGATGTATGTTTGTTACTCGATCTCGCCAAAAAAGCTGAACGAATCTGGATAAAATTTTGCGTGTATATACTTTAGGCCCTGGAATAAAACATAGGATACTTTTCTACATCATTATCATCCATCACCACGCGGGTAAAACCACGGGGCGCAGCTAGTAAATAATAATTAATTAAATACTACTAATATTCTACTTTCATGCTGAGGTTGAATAGAAAGCTTTATTTATATTTAGTATCCGATTGTACAGCATTATTAAATACAAAGTTACGACCGAAGTGACATGTCCTATCCATTTATTCTTCCAAGGTTCAAATCAAGCGTTTTCACGGTGAACGCTCTCTTTCATTTCTTCCACGATATTCTTTGTCGGGTAAAGAAAGCGCATTGTTCATTGCAAAGTATAACAATTAAGTGATCGTTAATATTACCTATAGTGTTGATGCTTCTCCGAGACTTCTTAATCCTTATTGAGGCATCTAAAATACAGATAGAAAATAAAAAATAGAACACGAAAACAGGGCACTTTTCCTGTAAGAATTTGGTTTAGGTAATAATTAATAATTATCTCACCAACTTTTTTTTTTTATTTGTCGCAATTTTATCTGAAATCTTAAAGAAACCGTTTATATGTACTCGAGTAAAAAATACTAACACACAAACTTTCGCATTTATAATTTTTATTAAGTCGTGTTAAGACGAACTCCTGCTATTTTATTGCAGTACCAGATGTTCTGCCGCCAAGCAGTAGTGTGTAAACGTTAAATAAAAATTGTGTAAACGTTTCCGGTTTGAAGGGTACTGCAGCTAACGAAATAATAGCAGTTGAGACTAACCATCGAATGTCTCAAAGTAATGAGCGCCAAAGCAGCGATGCCTTAGACTTTGGAGTTCTGCGTATAGCTGCAATGGTCATGGATATACGTTATGCAAATAATAGATTTTTTTCAATGTATTTTTAATCAGATTTTTATATTAAAAAAATGTAGGTGATTTAATATTGTAAGCCTCATTTTAATTAACATCAGCAAATAAAAATAATAAATATTGCAAATAATTAATCTATGCCATGAATCCTTGGGGCGATTTAACTCACTGGTTACTCTGCAGCCCCCGGACCAGTAACGGAAAAGCATTGAACCGCTCAATTCTTATCGCAACTTTCTTTCCTTACTTCCAACCGTTGCTGGCTTTAAATGGAGCTTGTCCGAAGGTTTCTTACAAACTCCGTAGTGGTTGTTGATATGGAATTTTCGTTACAAAATGGTACGATAGTCGCGTAGTATTGTGCATTTTAAATTGCGATTCCTGTGGAAAAGAACGTTTGAAAACTTTAAACGACATAGTATTACAAAAAAGTTTTATAAATTCTTAAAAAGTTAAAGGAATTAGTGCATGGAGTATGTAAAAAAATGGAATAGACATGAGTGTCACGTAAGTGTTGCCACATTTAAATGCTGTACTTCATTTCAATACTAGTGTGGGTGCGCTCGTGTGTGAACCTCGTGGATCACATCTATATGAACCTAATTTCAACTATCGCGAAAATTTCAATAAAGGATTAACTGTGTCGATTTAGACGTTAACAAATGATTCGTTTATCAATTAACATCATATTTTGATATTAATTTTAGAGATTTTTAAACTTGACGCATATATAAAATACTAACCGCCGAAATACTTAATATACGAGACAGAAAACAAAACGAACACACAAATAGGATCAAAATAAAGTCAAGAATTACGTGATACAAAAAAAATACGCACAACAAATTCTTTAACAATCTGAAACTGTACTGAAAAAAAACGCACGATCAAAATTTGCAATTTTAAACTACTCTTCTTGTATTGATAATTCTAAATAAACAGTTTTCAAAAATAGTGCTTTTACACTTTTTACATAAACAGTAAATCTTTTGTAAAATTTAATGTTGTAAGTAACTTGTAAGGACAATACCGCAAACATCCAAATCTGTTCAGGAATTTTAAAGTTATGGTAGAATAATAAATTATTCTTGTTAAAAATATGCACCTAACTGTGTATTTCGACAGCTTCATTTCCATTTCATTTCAGCCTTGGTGTATTTACCATCTTCGACCAGACGTTCTTGACATCAGGTGAACAATAACGTAGCCCCTTTACACACGCATCAAAGCTCACCTCTTAATGTTACTAAATCCAATCTCGAAATCGATAAAAGTACATCACTAGGCGGGTTTTCCGATACATTTGTGGTAAAAGTGGTCACATTTAGCCGCGCAATACCGCGGTCCCTCGCGGGACAATACGCCGGGAATTGACTTCGGGATTCGAGACAACTTGCCTATTATTCCGGGATTCTAGCGATACAAGATGCAAGAGATGGCGGAAAATTAAGAAAAAATATAAAACAAATATATACCTAATATTGAGTGATATATTTCACATTGCGCCATCATAACTAGAACTAAAAATAGATCGCACAATTTGTTTGTTTTTTGTAATATGATTAATATTTAAAAACCTTCACTCCAGCTAGATCGTCCCTGTGACAGAGGACCGAGGTCGTGATTTTGTGGAATATACTTTACTTTTTGCCGCACGTCAACCACCATAAGCCGCGGTAGTGTGCGCAGAGCTAGCCACGATACTAGCCATATTTTTTTAATCTGCTTCGCTCACGTTCTCAATTATAATAAGAAAAAGGTACAGTAGGTGATAGATTTCATTAACTAAGCGTTAGATCTCCTTAGTTAGAGGTCGTCTAGGTATCACCGCAGCATCAGATACTCTACCAAGCAGTAGTGTGTAATGTAATTTGATCCGATTCGAAAGGATAGCTAGCAAAATTGAAGCACTAATGACACTCAAATGTCTCGAGTCCTGATGCAGCACTGCCCTGCGTTTTGTTTTGTTACTTAAATTTATTGATGCCGCTGCAATGGTCATAAGTTGGCGTTATCTCTTACCATCAGGAGAACAGATTCACTATAGTTCAATTACATTATCAACATAATCAGTTACATTATTTCTCACCATTATAAAAAAAGTGTAGTAAGTATTAAATAACGTCTTTTATCACCTTAAGTCGCTAGATTGTTTGCCTCAAGGCCGACCTCACAGAAAAGTGTGATCGCTCCTTGCAGACGGCGCTTTGTGAGGCCGACAATGCCTCGCGCCGTATTAGCTTTTGACTGCGCCTCATATCGCCCAGATATTGTTGAAATGGAACTGCTTTACAATAGTACGGTCTATTGAAGTTATTACTACTACACAATAAGTACATGAAGTAGGGAACTGTGTGTGTGATAGAGAAATACTCACACCGCATGGTTTCAAATACCTATCAGTGAAGAAAAATTTGCTGAAAAAAGCTAATAATGATGGAAGGTTCTCTAGGTTCTGCTGTCATTAGTTAGTAGTTAGTGTTAGCTAACTTAGTTGTAAATCTATGCCTATAACTTTATGATAAAATTATGTTCCATATTAATTTCGTCAGGGTTTTCGGCATTTCAGACTTTTTTTTTTATATTTGACAGTCTAGGTGTTTGACCACAACTCACCTGATGTTAAGTGACGGTGTGGTCGAAGATGATAAAGCACACCTAGAATGGAACTGAACTGTACTTGCGTCTAGTAATAGTTATTCTTACTGCTTTTTATGAACTTTCACACATTTAGGTTTCCTCATAATGTTTTCTTACACCGTTTAATAATAATAAACCGTTTGCAGTCAGCAGCAATATGTAGATAACTTTTTTTTATAGTTGATAAGCTAGGTGTATGACCACAGCTCACGGATGGTCGAAGATAGTAAATAATAACCTAGCCTGAAACAGACCGCGCTTACAGAATAGATAAAGAGGCCGTGGGATTCGAACCCAGGACCTCTAGATTGGTAGCCAGACGGTCTCCCAACTAGGCTGCCAAAACTTCTACTAGGCCGTCGAAACTGCACTATTACGTAGTATATACATACAATCATTATTATATATCTACGTAAATTACGGTGTACACTTCACTATTACGTATACGTATATTATATCTAGGTAAATTAAGGTGTTTCATTTTTCCTAAAGTTTGATTTTCATGTCACTTTGGTTTTCCCTAAGCCTCACTGGCATAAAAGACATATATCATCATCATCATCATCATCAGCCTATCGAAGTCCACTGCTGGACATAGGCCTCTCCCAAGACACGCCACTCAGCCCGATCTTCGGCTTTTCGCTTCCATCCACCGCCAGCTGTCCTACGTATATCGTCACTCCATCGAGTCTCAGGGCGTCCTACGCTACGTTTGCCAATTCGCGGTCTCCACTCCAGAACACGTCTACCCCAGCGGTTATCGGTTCTGCGACAGATATGTCCAGCCCATTGCCACTTCAGCTTGCTAATACGCTGAGCTATGTCTGTGACTTTTGTTCTCTGGCGAATTACTTCGTTCCGGATACGATCCCTCAGAGAAATGCCAAGCATAGCTCTTTCCATAGCTCGCTGAGCGACTTTGAACTTTCGGACCATTCCCGCTGTGAGTGTCCACGTTTCGGCTCCGTAGGTCATGACAGGTAGAACGCACTGATTGAAGACTTTTGTCTTGAGACTTTGTGGGATGGATGACGAGAAGACTCGACGTAGTTTTCCAAATGCTGCCCAGCCCAACTGAATTCTTCTGTTGGCTTCACTTTCAAAATTGTTTTTACCTAGTTCGAGCGTCTGCCCTAAGTAAATATATTTTTGAACAATGTCTAAAGTGAAACCATTTATGGCAACCGGTCCCGGAACAACGTACTCGTTGAACATGACCTTGGTTTTATCCAAGTTCATCCGGAGACCGATGCATTGAGAAGAATCATTAAGACTGGTCAGCATCAATTGTAAGTCCTCCAGCGATTCAGCCATTATGACGATGTCATCCGCAAAACGAAGGTGCGAGATGTGCTGGCCATTAATGTTGATGCCTCGCCCTGCCCAGTCCAGCGTATTGAACATATCCTCCATTACGTTTGAGAACAATTTCGGGGAGATAACATCCCCTTGCCTCACGCCTCGACGAAGGTGGATATGTTTTGTTTGCTGGTTCTGAACTTGAACGGTCATCGTTGCGGCGTCATACAGACACCTCAGCACCTCGATGTAAAAGACATATATGTTATATATATATGTCGCAGGCAATTTATATGATTTCGCTTTTTACAAACGGGGTGCAAGCAAAATCTAAATAAACATATAATTTTATATGTTGCCTAATAAAATGTAATACCCTTACGTAAATAGATTATAGACGTGTATACGTTCCTAGAAGGTCAAGTTCTAGCTGGAATAATAGGCAAAAAGTCAATTTTTCCGATCAGATTGGCGATCCGTCTTGCTTGTTCAGTATTAGACGCGCCCCTCTGGGAGATTTACTGATCTATAAGTAAGTAGCCAGTTTAATATCGTGTTAAGAACAGCCTTTAGCAGAACTTTTACGGCATACGACGGGGAGTGGATGTTTGCAGAACTGTGATCCAATAAAGCGCGTGTATATTGATTTATTAATCATTTGGTGTTAGAAAACGTGCTGCGGGGACATTATAGTCATCATCATCATCACAGCCATAGGACGTCCACTGCTGGACATAGGCCTCCTCCATGGGGGTTTGCCAATACTCGCCACGCTTGGCAGGCGGGTTGGCGAGCGCAGTTAGGTGTGATTATTTAAGGAAGAAGCTGCTGCCCATCTTCCGGATGACATTCCTTAGCCGACTTTTACGGCAACCACGGGTAGAGAGGGTGTGGTACAATTCTTACGCCGGCACCGCCACGGTATTATAGTAATATAGTAATATTCTAATAAATTCACAGGCGGAATGTACAGAGTACGATGCCAAACATAAAGAAAAGAAAAATTTTAAGTAAAAATTATTGAAGTATTCTTTACTTATATTTTTGTACTAAAAGTTAAAAATTCTAAATATTTGTGTAAAATATTGTTAACTAGCTGCGCCCTGCGGTTTTACCTCGTGATGATGAATGATGATGATGATGACAGTAGGTATCCTATGTTTTATTCCAGAGTCTAAAGTATCTCCATAGCAAATTTCATCAAAATTGGTTCAGCCGTTTGAGCGTGAAGAAGTAACAAACACAAACTTTCGCCTTTATAATATTAGTGTGACAGTATAATATAGAGAGAGTTTGTAATATGTCATCTATTTATTAGGAGGGTTGAATGAAACAATTTTTATAAAACAGAATTTTTAAATCATCACATTTTGCATAGAAAGTTATAACACTACCTTATGTAAATAACATAGCGTACATACCCAAAACTTTTAATAATTATGATTTTATATATTATATTTTACAATTTAGCAACAGAATTATGACAAGATATTCTAATTTATGTTATCTTAGTTTAGATATTTTAATAGTTCAAGTAAGCTTTTTGGAATATAAACAAATTTGAAACTTTTCTTAAGCATAGTATTTATTAATAAAAATCGTATTAAACAAGAGTTTTTTTTTTGTAATCATATTTACATAAAATAAAAATAATATTTTACCAATTAGTCTGTTATTTTAAACAACTAAACAATAAAATATCGCTATAATTTTATTCTTACAATTATTTATCATCAATTTTTATTGTTGAAACATACTATAAAGCTTCATTTTACACGAATAAGTATACATGAAAAATTACAGAGCTTTATTGATATTAATATTTATATTTTAAACTACTTATATAACTATCATAATATATTTATTTATCGGATTCATTTTGGAGAGTGTGTTTCAGATCTACATAGTCTAATTCACCCATTATTCTACAGCCAGATAGGTCAAATGTACTGCCCGAGTGGGTGTTCCTCTACGGATACGATTTGTTTTCAAGAGCGTGCCGAGACCGCATTTTCATCTAACATCAGGTTAGATGGAGGTAAAACGTAAGCCTATTTATTATAATTAAAAATAATACTTTAAATAAATACACACATTGCAGATTATTTAATTGTATCACTATATTTATACTTCGGATTCTTACTAGGAACCCTGTTATGATATTATAACTTTATGTACAGAGAATTAGACAATTTTATATAATATATGTTAAATACAATGCTATTTCAACTTTAAAATATTTTATTGTTTCGTTATTAATCTTACGTTAATGGTAATTTATTAACAAAGTTCTTAAATAACTCTTAAAATCATGTGATTAACGTTTTATTAACAAATCAATAATATAATTTCTAAACGCTACAATATAAACACTATATTTTTTAAGGATTTTCTTTAGAGATATCTAATAAATCAACAAGGTGTTCATTTAATTTAGAAAAATTAAAGCTAACAACATAATGCTCACAACATAATATTGAGCAAGTTAAATAATTGAGCATTTTAAAAATGGCTAAGTTTGAGCAAACAAAACATATTTTGAGCTACAGTAGTGGAATTAAGCTCAGAATATGCATTCCCTAAAATGTCCTTCATTATGTGCATTTCCGATTGTCGCACTTCCCATAAAGTGCATTACTTTTAAAGAGCACTTACAGTAACGGGAAATTTTAAAAATAATCACGTTGCAAAATGTTCCCAATTTTATTTATGTTTTTACGCGGCTGCGGCCAAGAAAAAAAAAAAGAGGGTTATGAGTTTGCCCTGTATGTATGTCCTATTATACTAAACGATTTTGATGATATGCCTTTAGATTCGTCTTTATTGCGTGTCACAGGGTATATTAAAATTATAAAAATCACAATGGCAGATTTTTGACGCCAAAATATTTTATAGTATTTTTTTAAAACTTTTTATCTTGTTCAGGGTGAAAACAAGAACAAATGAAAAATTACCGTTATTGAAAGTGCTGTTCAAGAGACATGCGCGTTTTGGTACGTCCGCTTATTACAAAATGCACGTTTTGGGAAGTGCGTCTATTACAAAATGCATGTTTTGGGAAGTGCGTCTATTACAAAATGCACGTTTTAGTAAGTGCGTCTATTGCAAAATGCATGTTTTGGGAAGTGTGTCTATTACAACATTCACGTTTTGGGAAATGCGTCTACTACAAAATGCACGGCTTAGTGCGGTGGACGTTCTGGGAAGTGTACATTCTGAGTTAAAATTTAAATAACGAATTTTAAAATTACTACGTATCACAAAACTTATGGAAGAACATCGATTGAATTTATTATTTTCACTGAAATCATACAACTACACAATTAGTTTCTACGACTAGACTACTATTTGATATGATTAAAATCATTATTTGGCAATAATAATACACACTACGTCATCAAATCACGCTGTGCGAACGCTTTTTAATTTTATTTTATATTACGAGTAAGTCGAATTTTTACAGCTTTAATTCATTATATTTAAAACTAAATTCAAACGTTAAGGACTCAAAATATTTTTATTTTTAGAAACAGAGCGGACGGAACCTGAAAACATATCGACAAGTACATAATAAAATTATACAGTGAAATTAAATATTGCTAAACTATTTTGTTTTTAAAAGGTTCTTTAAACCAGCTAGGCAAACTTAAAGAAAGTTAATAGCCATTTATGTCAGTTCATTGTAAATATTTGCCTGTTTTTATTTAAAAAAATAAGAAAAGATTAAATTAATACAATTCGCAAGAGCACCGTGCCCAGGAACTGGTCCTTCGAGCCGGTTCCTTGTGATTACTTGACATTTTTGATATATTTCTTGATTTATACTGGCTGCAATAGCAATCTTTGCTTTAAATGCATATTAATGCTAATTATTATGTACTTAAATTTTATTGAAATTGTATACTAACATTTATGGTGATAGCGTCACTATAGATAGATAGTTTTAAATTGTGTGTGATCAAAGACACGGGAAATTGAATCCAAGATTTCTTTGTTTGATTGAATTCAAGACTCCAATTTTTTTTTTAAAGATAATTGCATAATATAGGTTTACCACAATTGTTTATCAAAATCAGGTCTTGGTTAAATAATATTCGGGTCAAATGCAGCAACATTACGCCTTCTTTACAATCAAATATAAATAAGTTTTTAAATAAAAGTACTAATCACAACCTCGAAAATTAATAAAGCTTAAGCACAGTAACTATTACCTACAATATATTTGGCATACTGATTCTCTACACCTTACAATATACATACATTTGTTCATTAACAATATTTCATTAGAGATCATTTTACTAAAGCTTTGTTTCTTACTTTGTACAATTTCAAAATATATTATTATCATAGAGTATTATTTTCTGATATGCTATTTTCTACCACTGACGTTAAACATCACATTCAAGTGTTTTTCTTTATATATATCGCATGACATGCAATACTTTTGTTCACGATTGCACTATATTTGGTCGTCTGGCAGATTTTATTATACATCGATGATTGGAATAGATTTTTACTCGTAATTATCTTGATCAAATTTAAAGGTGACGAATATTTACATATAAAAACTATATGTTGTCAACTTGAAATAAAAAAAAGAAGATACAAACACTTAAATGGCTCCTAAGATTGTAGACATTCAATGTATATTTTTATTTACCACAGAGATGATATTCTGGCGATCGAAGATTTTAAACAGATCACCCAACACAGGAGTTCTAAAGACAAAACAGAGTTTGTATATGGAAACAGCAAGTAAGACGCCTACTGTACTCAGCTTTGACCCCATGAAGAAGGCCACCGGATGTGACCGAAACCAGACCAGACTATCCGATATAATCAAACGTTTTTGTTTTTTTTTTTTTAATCCCGCGTAAGTAAACCTAAAACTCAGTTAAAAACTCGTAGTGAAGCACAACACAAGGATTGAATGCACTCACTTAGTTTAACTTTACATGTACGTAATGATCTTGAATGTGCATCTTTTTAAGTAAATTTTTTAAAAATCATATTAATTACACGGTAAACTAAATTCAACTGTGTAACCTTATGGTAATGTCTGTAAGTATAGAAAAATAAAAGAGTCATCTATATAAGTACTTCCAGTGTATCCTACGGTCAAGTTTATCGTGTTTCAGTTTAAGAAATAATGTAGCAAGAGTTTAATTTCAGAACTAATAAGACTAGCCATTGACTTATCAAAATACTAAGTGCCAAAACAGCGATGCCCTGCACTTTATTTTGTTACTCAAAGGTCTGTGGTACCACTGCAGAGGTCATGACAGTTTCTTACCATCAAGAGGTCTCGTTTATCTTATTACTTGTACATGAATGTGAGTGTATGTTATGTGATTTTGTTGTGTGAATTGTGTTCTTTATTGAGTCATTTATTTTTACACACAACTGCAAAAGAAAGTCTACGTCTTAATTAAAAATGCGGCTTTTGGCATGCTTAGCACAGAAAAATCACGACAGTCGGTGATTTCTCAGTAGCATACACAATGTACATACACTTGACATAAACGCTGAGTTTTGGGTATATCTAGGCAATATTATCTCTGCGGTCTGCACATATTATAATTGTCACAAAAAGAGCAAAATTTTGAAAGACAAATAAAATTAATTTCCAATCATCCAACATCTAAGAAAATCTACTGAGTGAAGACGACCAAATAGTCTGCGGGCTAGGTGCCGCAGTGGAGTATCTTCCTGAACGCCTTCCGGAACTCGGGGTTGAAGATAGTGTATATGACAGGGTTGAGGAAGGAGTTGATGTACCCCAGCCACGTGGTCAGGATGAACGTGGTGACACCGGGAGAGAAGGGGAGGTTGAACTTGTCGCAGATGGCTCCAAGCACGCTACAGGAGAAGAACGGCGCCCAGCAGAAGAGGAATACTCCTGTAGAAGAGAGAAAAGAAAATTTAAGTGATTTTTGATATAATTGTTGTAGAAGTTACCAGAATTTCCAGTCACATAACAAAGTGCGAGACATCGCAACTTTACTTTATGACATCGATCCATTTTTTTACTTCGATGGTTATTAGATTAACAAAGAAAGTATTTTGCATCAGATATTTATCTATATATAGAGATATTATATCAATGTACAAGCACACTAAACCTTTGGATGATAAAATAAGATTCAAGTCAAAGTTCCAAATAGTTATAAGATAAAAATAACAAACTACTACTTCAAAAGGTTCAGTTTCACAATACTTTTGCCGAAAGTATCTTGTTTCAACTTTATTACAAGGTGACCGCAGTTCTTTTCAAAATGGACAAAATTCCTAAGCAACACTCCAATCCAACCCTCATCCATCGAACAAGTTCTTCCGACAAATTCTCACAACTTTTAACAACTCCCAGTATCTTTGTTATTTCCGAACCTTTAGGAGCAAGTGTTAATGTATCTAAAGCGTCTTATTCACGGGCAATTGAATTGAACAATTTCTTTAATTTTCAAAAGTGATTCAACTGAACTTTAATTTTTCATCTGATAAACATCTGGCTTGGTTATGAACTAAATTAATGGTGTAAGGGTAAAATAATCTTAAGCCTAATTTAAAATTTGATAGTAAACGTGCCTTGTGGCCTCGTGTGGCCGGCAATTGATTCACTATATTTTGAATGTTTGTTGTGTTTTTTATCTACATTTTTGTAGTATTAGTGTAACAATAAAGATATCTATCTATCTTTTTACGTAATTTGTTTTAATTGCATGTGCCAAAAAAGGATTTAAGGAATTGGACAAAACGATACCTATATTTGATTTGTTTTAAAAAAGTATAAACAAAAAGTTCCTCCAAAACATTGCTTTTCGTATTTTTATGTATGTATATGGCGGATGAAGATGATGATACAGATAATTGTGGTACAATGGAGATAATATTATATTTGGAATGATTGATACAAACATCCTGATAGTGATAGTTACAGGCTTTTTTAGTCGGTGATAGGTGTTTGATCACAACTCACCTGATGTTACGTGACGTTATGGTTGTAGATGATAAGCACACCAAGTCTTAATGGAACTGGCTCTCAACTGACACTATCGAAATACATCGTTATATACTGGCGGCAGATTACGTTATTATTACAATTATTTAATTCGTTATTACTAAGGTGAAATATATTTAAAAATAAATTTAGTACTACTTATATATTTAATGCAATAAATTGAATTGAGTTGAAAAAATATATATTACAATTTAAGTATGGTAGATTGGTTTGATGTTTTCTTTCACCAAGTTTATTTAGGTTTAGGTTAGGTGAGGTTTAGGTTTGAATCGACGCCATTAAACGTGTGATTTGGCCGCACTAATCACTGAGCTATCGTCGCTATAAACTTTACATTAATGGTGTTGACTTTTAGGTTAAGTCCCATTATAATTACAATATATACTAATTATGTTATCATTGTTTTTTGACAAGATATACATACTATGTACACAGCTTTACTTTATGACAATATACTGAAAAAATTATACCGAATTGAATTATGCAATTCGTTTGCAAGTGAATACGAAGCCTTAAAAAGTTACTCACCTAAAACTATGGCTAAAGTTTTTGTGGCTTTTCTTTCTTTCTTAGCGGACGACTTTTCACGTTTCTTTTTGCTTGCTTTATTCGCTTTGTAGATGGTGAAACGCGCTGTGGCTGCGCTGGCCTTCCTCTCCTTCTTGCAAGAGGAACCTTCGCGAAGGTCGAAGGTGCTGGCCTCGTGGTCATCCTCCGACCGAAGGGCGAGTGAGACATTCCTAGAACAAATGATTTATCAATAAGAAAGAAACTGTTGTTAGAAGTTATGTAATTACTTGTAGCTCAGTTGGTGGTGGCTCTGTTTTGTGGCCTGTATAGCGTGGGTTCGATTTCTATCAAACATTTCACATACTATATATGTTTTTTAATTAGTTTACATTTTTAATATTGTTACAAGTCTGTTCTTATCTGTGCCTGGAACTAATCTAGCGATAAGGCCGTCATTTCAGGCACTAGCTCGTAAATTTCTTTTGTTGTCTGCACATTTTTCTATTTCGAGTGTGCTCAATAAAGAGATTTTATCTATCTACTATCAAATGAGCTAACAGGGCATCCCAATTATGTCTTATAAGTATGTATGTACAAAAGAAAAATATTTTATCAGCTGGTTGCAATAGTACAAGCTTTGTTTAGCTTAGGAATACAAATACAAATACAGATACAAATATTTTATTGATAACACCAATGTTACAAGCCAATTCCGTAATAATTCCGTAATAATTCCGATAGATGGCGCTGTAAGAGTTTTGAAAAAAAGTAAAGCAAAGATCTACGAGTGTAGAGTTAAAGATGTCTATTAAAGTTAACAGATTAGATGTCTGATCACAACTCACCCGATGTGTAGCGACAATGGGGTCGTATAAGCTAAGGTCAACTAGCCTTGAATGTGACTTGACGGTAGACTACATAGTCTTGCGATATGTTGGTAAGTATTCAGGCGTGTACTAAAAAGTACTTATTCCACCAAATTTTCTTACGAATTTAAACTTTAGCGTAATAAGATTTCGATTAAATGTTTATAAAAAATCACACTTTTAAACAAAAACAGTAGAAATAGAAATAAGAAAATAGAAAATAATGCCAAACAGCATGTCATTCTACAATAAAACGCGCAGACACAAAATTCTTGACAAGTACAAGAAGCACCCTTTTCAAGGAGACCCTGACCTTGCATTGTAAAGGACAGTAAAATTAAATATTCTATTAAGAGTTTTATGGTCGCGTACACAAAGGGAGATAGAGTCGTAACTCGATGCATTGTATATTTATTTCTTTAACATTTTACTACGACTCGTAAGGACCTCATCTCAAAATAGAAACAGGCTTACAAACGTGAGATTAGGCGATCAAAAAGCTCTATTTTAACTTTTTTTTAAACTATAGTTGTACATTGGGCTATTGAAAAGTTAACTTCAAATCTAGCCGACAGTCTTAAGCTTCCCATAGTATGATAAAATAAAGTATATAGCTCCATGCATTAGATTCAATAAATACTCTTTAATTTTACGGACAATAAAGAAATTAAAAAAAGGTACTAATTAGTACTACTATAACGAATACCAATAATCGGCACTACTAGTCCTAATTGTTTCTACTATAACGAATAACACTAATTGGTATTATCGGTACAATTATAACGGATACTAATAATTGGTATTACTGATACTAATTGGTACTACAAAAACGAATTCCAATAATTGGTATTACTTGTACTAATTAGTTCTAATATAATGAATACCAATAATTGGTATTACTGGTACTGATTGGTACTACTATAACGAATACTAATTATATTATTGATATTCCCTATAGTAGTGTGTAAAAGAAACAGAACGCGTACTTGCGTCGGACAACCGATAGATTAAGTTTAGTTAATAAAGGTTTGGGACTGGATCTGTTTTGCCTGAGTGTGGCTTTGGATAGCGGCAATGGATTCTTAGATGTTAGTTCTGTGTTGTTTTAATAGTCTATTATATATACATCTGTATTTAGTTAGATTCTGTGTTTAGATATAGCTCAGTGGTAAGTGCGGTAGGTTCACATGCCGAAGGGCGTGAGTTTAAACCGTAACAATGAGCTTGAGCTCCCGGCGAAGGAAAACATCGTGAAGAAATGTGGTAGGGTTTCTTACTAGTACTTAGCTAGCTTAGATATCTCAAATTGAAAATCTGTCGTCAATCACTTAACAGTGTATATCGACAGCCTCAATTGAGAGCCACTTCCATTCCAGTCTACGTGTGTTAACCAAATGGCAATCGACAACCTGCACCAGCCCTGTGGTAAAATTTCCTCGTATCTCCTTTCGAGGGTAGACTTAAGTCCAGTAGAGAGATACGCGTTAAAGACAGACTTTAATGTGAATATAAACCGATAAGGTACTTAGTAATGTTAAGAGAATTAAATTGTTAAAGGTTCTGCGCCTTTGCATCTTTTTACCTGGACTCCAGAGATTTGCTCTTCCCATTTTTCTTCCATTTCTCGCAGCCCATGTTCCGGAGAACAGTAGCATCCTTCAGGCTTGGTGAGCCAGGTGGAGACGCGTGCTCTCTCACCGGATCTTCTAAGTTGGAAGGTGCGTACCCTGAGTCGTTGTTTCCATTTGGATCAGGAGGTGGCTTCGAGTGCTTCTTTGGGGTACTGCTGTAAAAGGTGTAAAGAACCTATTCAGATCATCACGGAAGAAAATCACTAACTAAATCTATCCGGCGAATGAATGTTAGAATTGGCGTTTAGTTAGTTACATCTTCCTATGGTTTCACTCACAATCCTATGGTAACTGGCTATTTTTTTCTAGCTATTTATATTGTAAACTACGTGTTAATTCAGTATGTAAGTAACTTTGCGTCGAGAAGAATTTAAAATCCGTTTATATATTACAACGTCATATCTTAATCTCATTCAGTTTCAAACATTAACTAAATGATTCCAGTTTGGAAGCTGTAGATAACAATTCTAAGCTTAGTTTACACATTAGGGTTTTCAAAAGGCGTGTTAATAGAATCTTAAAAGATTTGCAACGTATTTGAAGTGCCCCTGGTTTTACATTTATGTATATTCGTAGGCGACGGTGATTGCTTACAATCAGACAATTATTCGTCAGCTTATTTGCGACCCGTGGTATCAAAACAACGTAAAACTGTCGTTATTTTCATTGCTGTCCTTTAAAAAAGAATTTTAATATTTATTACTTTGTCTACTACAGAAATCAAAATATCAAGGTATAAAATTAACTATGTTGGATATTCAACAACGTCAAAATTTTGATTAACTAGTTTCGATCAAAAATAATCAAGGTAGTATAAAAACGAAAACACCAGTACTACCCATACATACTACTAACAGAGCCACAGTCGACAGAGAAACAATGCCATCCATAAATCCGTTTCACGGCCAAAAAACGCACGAATGGTGTGGAACGAACTCAAAGCTAATCTCCGTGTTTATATTCCAAAAAGTCACATCAATCAAATAAATGCTCTTGCAAAATCCTCAACGACATTCAAAACAAAAATACTTCAGCAAAATAAATATTTTCGTAACTTACTTGGCCGTCTCCTCGGTGACTGTCGCCAACATGAATTCTGTAGATTTGTCATTTTGTATGATGTGACAATCATCAACGTCAGCTTCTAAATCGGCTGATCTTTTGTCGAAACTGTTGGAAATTAAACAAAAAATAAAGGTAGCTAAGAAATATATTGATTTGAAGCTAGCATATATATAAATACTACGCTAAAGAAAACCAATTTCTCCGAGACAAAAATAAAACAAAGCCACTCCAAAAATTGATGGATTTAGTTGATGATCATATTACGAAAACGTTAATGGAATATTTGCTTCTTTTGTTGTCGAGTTTGGTTCATTGGAATTGGAAAAACTGACGAAACAAAATATTCATACTTTATTTTCTAGATTTCTTTATTATATAAACGAATTTCTAAAATCGATGTTACGCTGTACTCTTGTCAGGATACTTCTTATATTTACTATAGTCATAATATATTTTAGTTTATTTAGGCCTCTTCCAAGATATCACTCAGTCTGGTCTTCTGTTTTTTCTTTGAGACATTGCCAACACTAACTGCTTGATACAAAATAATGATAATAAAATCATTACTCTGCCACCACTTTACTCCACCTGTCATCACTGTATCTAGCAATGTGTTCTTCACTTCATTTTAAATTTATAATTATTTTCTTCGATGAATTCGATCTTTGAATTTGATGCCGAACATGAACCTCTCCATAACTCTTTGTGCTATTCTAATTTCTTTTTTATGATACCTATCATCATGGTCGTCTTCGTTGCTTCCAGATCCTGTGTTGGTGGGTCGATCGTCATGCAGGGCTGTCTCTGCGAGTCTCCTCGTCTGCGCCACGTTTTCTATGACCACCGCTGCGGTGGCGCCTGTACTGGCGTCAGGTACGGGAGGTTTCTTCGCGGCTCGTTGTTTTTTTGCTCTATTTCTTAATGCCTGAGAAATAGTATTAATATTATTATAACTTAGAATAACATAAGCAACTTATAAACCAATGAACATTTATTGGGCGATAGATCTTCTTAGCAGGTCGTCTAGGTAAGTATCAACGCAGTACCAGATATTCTGCCGCCATGTGTCTAAATTGCAAATACTCGCCACGCTTGGCAGGCGGGTTGGCGAGCGCAGTTAGGTGTGATTGTTCAAGGAAGACGCTGCTGCCCATCTTCCGGATGACATCCCTTAGCCGACTCTTACGGCAACCACGGGTAGAAAGGGTGGGGTACTATTCTTACGCCGGCACCACCACGGCAAGCAAGGGAAAGCAAGTGCGGGATTACTCACGTTTAATTATATGTAGTATATTATTATGATACTCAGACTATAGTTTCGACTATATCCGGCGGCCTTTTTCGCCAAGAAACGAGACAAGGCCGCACGCGTGTTGTACCCAGCTTTGTCTCCATGAAGAAGGCTACCGTATGTGGCCAAAACTATAGTCGAAATATCCGATATAATTAAATGTGATTAATCCCGCATAAGTAAAACAAAAGTATGCAATTATTTCTGTGTACCGGTTTGAAGGGTACTGCAGCTAGCAAAACTACACGGCTAATGAGACTAACTATCGAATGTCTCGAAGTAGTGAACACCAAAGCAATAGTGCTTTGGACTCAACCCTAATTATATAAGCTTTCTTACTTCTAGGCATGGGTATAGATACATTAAGAACTCTTAGTAAAATAAGTTTCTATGTAGAAGTTTTACTTCACTATTTGAACTTAACATCTTAAAAAATACAGAGGTTCGTACATGGATTTTAAACATATGATTGACAGTCAGACAGCCCAACTAGATTAATGTAACTACTTACAAATATTAAGTCATATTATGTTCGGATATCGTGACAATGCTTACCTTAAAAATACTATAATATAGGAACATCATCATGATGCAGGGAATGTAGAAGGATCCGAGTGAAGAGTAGATGACGTAGTTTTGGCTGTTGAACAGGCACTCGTCGAAGTTCCGGTCGGGGGTGTCATTCAGGCCGAGGACGATGGGGGCTCCGATGGCGGCCGATATCAACCATACCAGAACTATCGTGAACCACACGCGACGGTTGTTTTTGTGCTTCGCGTATTTTATTGGTTGCGTTACTGCTATGTACCTGAAGAAAGAATTAAGGGGGGGTGAACTTTTACATCGTTCTGACAATTGCTTATTTTATACTGGCTGGATTTGCACAGTATAAAGCGTGTGGTAACCTAAATGTTTGATCACAGCTCACTTGATAGTAAGCAGTGGCGAGGTCGAACATGTTATACACACCTAGTCTGTAATAAGAATCAACCTCGAGTGAGGATGTCAGAACACACCGTCAGATGCTTCGCTTGGCTATATACGAATTAATAGCGTGTTCAAAAATTGGAAGGCGTGAGTTTGAGAAAACTTAACCTGTAGGTGATAGAAAATTATGATGCAATCATAGCATTGTATTTTTTAGTATTAGGCTAGATCAAGATAAAAATCTACCGCCAAGCACCTATTTGTGTATACAGCCCTAAAATTGACATGAAGGAAATTTGTCTGCGTTATACTTATGTATAAACGTACAAACATTATTAAAATGTTGATTTGCTTTAGTAGTTGCATTCTTATTTATTATGAAATTAAAAGTTTCTAATTATAAAAATAAATGGATCAAATAAACACATTAATCCATTATATTAAATATACGTTATTTTCGTCATGTTACATCCACATCCTCACTGTAAGTATAAAAAATGAGGAAGGCAGTCAAATCCAACCTATTTTTTTATGATTGCCAAGCTAGTCGAGTAATATACTTACCCTCAAGTTTCCTCAGGTTGTTTTCCTTCACAGGCAGCTCAAACTCATTGTTGGGGTTTGAACCCAAGTCCTTCACCACTAAGATATCATCGCTACAGTTTATGAAAGAAAAAATTTAAAGTTACATCTGTATGTAGTACTCACCTATCAACAGATATAGCAACTAGGTTGAATATACTGGATGTGGAGGATGTAACATCCATGGCTATGTACACGTCGCAGATCAGAGCCGGCAAGCCCCACGACCCATTCACCTGGGGACAATGGAAACAGAAATTTTTAATCCTATTTTATAATGCTGGCAAGTATGACCAACGTTGCAGCAACTGCTTTGACACAATGACAGTGAAACTGAAGGACTAGTATTTACAGGTTACATTTAGGTACCGTGGTTGAGCCGTGGTGGTGCCGGCGTACCGTACCCCACCCTCTCTACCCGTGGTTGCCGTAAGAGTCGGCTAAGGGATGTAATACGGAAGATGGGCAGCAGCGTCTTCCTTGAACAATCGCACCTAACTGCGCTCGCCAACCTGCCTGTCAAGCGAGGCGAGTATTGATTAACATTTTATGGGACAAATGAGATAGCATATACATTAAAAAAAAAAAACAAATTTAAAAAAATGCAGTGAAATTGAGAACCTCCTCCTTTATTATGTCGGTTACAAAATTAACTATCCTATTGCAAACGAATGAAATAGTGCAAGTTGGTACCTCTTTAAGGTGTCTAAAATTAGATTTCCGCCCACGAAAAATTACACCCCAACTACGGTTTTACATAATTTACAAAAATAACAGAAAAAAACAATGAATAAATCATGAGTAATGCTACCAAATCACTCAATAGGTCTATCCCTCAAAGAGCATAAGCAAAACACACCTTCAGTGGAGTAACATATTTATTTCTCCCCAAACAAATGTATATTGTTTGCCAGGGAGGGATTTAGGTTAGCCCCGGGGTGACGTCCAGCTTTGATGCGAGGGCCTAAACAAACACATTTTGTTTACAACAGCTGACCATCAAATATTGTCCAACATTGTCATTAGAAATAAAGATTTTTTTGCGCTGTTAAAACAAAAACTTGTCAACTCCGTTTTTATAATTTACGAACAAAAAAATAATGTTTTTCTAAAAAAAACGTATTTTTATGTGGCATGTGAAAATATAGTAACAACTTTACGACTCTGATTTCCCGTTCTCTTAATTTTGAGTGTTATTCAGTTTAAATTTTACCGCCCCGAAAATTTCCTTAGTACGTTACAACAATCCAAATATGAGACGTAACATACGGCTTCTAATATATTCGTATTTTTCCTATAGTCTCGCTGGAGTGCCTTTTCAAAGAGATGCCCCCGGGATATTGGGTTCGATTCCCGCGTCGGCCACCCTGGAATATTCATGATATTGCCAATTTAAGTATGCATAGAGGTATTACTAGTATGATGCGGTGAAATGGAATAATTCCGGACATAATAATAAATTAATATTATTTAAAGGATTTTGAGTGAGCTTTTCAATTTATAAATAATTTCTTCTGACCACACTACAACTACAAAATTAGGGTTAAACATCTTGAAACGAGTAAGATATTATGTAATAATAAGTAATGACCGCTAAAGCACCGACACCCTAGGCTTTGTTTTGCTACTCAAAGTTCTGTATGCTGCAATGGTCATGGACAGGCGCTATCTCTTACCTCGTCTCTTTCGATTCATTATACAAAAGAAAATGTTTAAAAGTGTGACACTAAAGGAAGAAAAACGTTAGTGAAAGGAAACGAAATAGAGCTTTAACCGATGAAACAGCCACAGCTGAAAATTAATTAACCTATTTGAATAATATTAATTAGGAGCAATTTGTCACAGATCAGCGAATAGACAAATTCCGACAAATGTGGTGTTTTAGACGTGAACTAACTTTACGATTGTGCATTTACTTTAAAGGTACAATTACATGAATCACATATAATTATGTTACATGTGGTTTTTAGAGTTCTGCGCCCGAATGGTTTCTACGAAGTCCTATGCGGTTATATGTGCGACCTATTTTGATTTATATTTCCCTAACAGAATACACTCTTAATAGTTCACACCAAATATGTTTTGTTTATGGTTAAATAAATAATAATAATAAATATTTTAGGACACATTACACACAGCGCCATCTGACCCCAAACTAAGCAGAGCTTGTGTGATGGAAGTCAGCTAACTGATAGGATACATAAATACTTTTTTTTTTGTAAATACATACTTATAATACATACAGAACACCCAGACACAGAACAAACATTTGTTTATACCAAACAAACATTTGTCCTTGGCGGGAATCGAACCCACGCCCTACAGCTCAGGCAGACATACTCCCAATGAGCCAACAGGGCTGTCAGGGATTGACAGGCTAGGTGTATAACCACAGCTCAGCTGAATATAGCTACGTCGAATATGGTGAACACAATCTGGCCTGGAATGGAACTATCTTTTAAATAAGGCTGTCCGTAGATACCGTTAGATGCTTGGCGGCAGATTTTTATCTTGAAGGTAGAAAGTACCCTAAGCTCAAAAAGCAAGATCAAGCGCAAAACTTAGCACGATTTTAGAGTGTTCTTTGAGATGTAATTATAATTACTAAAAACCAGCCAAATGCAAGTCGTACTGCACTAAGAATATAACAAAATTACAATAATTAAGCCATCGCGATAAACAGATTTGCCAATATGCTTTTTAACTGTATAGATAATTTTGTGTGATGTAACAGAACCCTGGGAGAACAAGTTCATCTCGTATTAGACTGAATTTATTTTAGGTTCAATTTGCTACCTTCTACTATTAATTATCGCAATTGATCTTATATTGAATTCTTTTTGCATAACTATTGTTTTCTTTAGAAAAAATAATCAAAAAGAATGCTTTGCACAAAATATTCAGACATTTTAGAGCTCATTCTTCTCTAAAATTTCCGATACTCCAAAGCGGGTATCCGTCGTGACGTTACTTCCGTTATCCGGTATCGGAAGGGTACTTCCGGTGGGTGGTTCCTGCCCATTGTCCCCTTTGTGGATCTCTCATTTTATTAGTTTGCTCCTCACTCTCTTTCTGAGGCGAATTTAAATAGAATATTTTAGATGGTTTTATACATTTTTCTAGGTACAATCAGAATCTTTAATCAGGGTTATCCGTATCCTAATTCTTTAAAGTATGAGTATTATAGTCCGTAAAGGTGCCAACAAAACTTCATTAGTAAACTTTAGTTATTTTAAATGTATTTTTCAATTATAACTTGAAAATTGTTGATAACGAATCAATAACCAACAAGAAACAATTCGACGAATTCCTGAAAGAAAGATAGTAAATTAACACACCACACAATAAATGTATGATAAAAATATGACATTAAAAATAACTTAAATTTGAGTTTTAAAATAATGCTCCTCTCTTCCGAACTTTGCTGTGCCCGACAGGGTCCATATTTGACTGTGTACATATACTAATTTGTATTTATAACATATTGTTCCATACAGGAAGCCATAAATATCTTGAAACTTTAATAAATGTCAACTAATGAACACAATTATGCAAAATATTGCAAAGTTCTGAGAGTTACGAGGCAAGGCACAGTTCGTAACGCATAACTAGTTTATTACTAGAACACCCTGAGACTCGATAGAGAAATGATATACGTAAGACAGCTGGAAACAAAAATCCACAGATAAGGCGAGGCGTGAAGAGCGGCGTGTCTTGGGAGAGGCCTATATAGGCATTGGACTATGATAAACTGCTGAAAGTGACAATGATAATCTAGTGTATGAGGTACCAGGACATATTATGCCAATCATAAGTAACTAGCGAATCCATAAACCATTATTAAGGCGTTCCACACATCAACTCGTCTTAAAACTATGAAATTCACAAAGGAAAGCAAAAAAGTCATACGTGTCTGGTTTAAAGCTGCAGGTAATGGAAAACATCGTGAGGAAACCATAGCATGGTGGTAGGGTACTTTCTAGTACGCGGCTGGCTAGCTACCACCCTCAAGTTGAATATCTGTCGCAAAGCACATAACAGAGTGTTTCGGCAGCCTTAATTTAGAGCCAGTTCCAATCCAGGTGTGTTTAGCATCTTCGACCACACCATCACTTAAGATCAGGTGAGCTGCGTTCAAATACATATCATGTTAAACATCTAAAAAAAATCGTACAAAATCTGTAGTAAAAAAAAACCGTCCACGAATCACAGCGCGTTAAAAATGAGACACTACTGGTGTATCGTGACCCGGAATTCAGAATCCGGATTATGTTTTATGTCCCGTATTATACGGCAATATGTCCCGTATGCGGTAAATAAGTTCCGTAATAACGCTATAACTTATATGGCAATACGTCAAATTGGTGCGGCCGTTAAGCGCGCCACATACGAAGACGATGATACTATAATATTTTATCTTTCGATAAAATATCGTTCACTGTAACCACGCTACACATATTAAAGGTGCTACAATTATTTTGTGCTAATTACACGACTGCCAAAAAAGGAGTGCAATATTTTGAGGGTTCATGTTTGTATTAGCCATTTACTTGGTGGTAGATCTCCTTAGCAGGAAGTCGTCTATGTAGGTACCATCGCAGTATCAGATATTCTGCCACCAAGCAGTAGTGTGTAAATATTACTGTATTCCGGTTTGAAGAGTACTGTAGCTAGTGAAATTACAGGGCTGTTGAGTAACCATCAAATGTCTCAGTAATGAGCGCCAAAGCATCGATGTTCTGGACTTTGTTTTGCTATTCAAACTTTTATGTATTGCTACAATGGTCTTGGACAGGTGATATCTCTTACCCGTCGCCTTTATATCGTTTGTATTGGCACAAACCAATTTAAAAAAAAATTTAACTCATTAACCCACCACAACTTTTTAAATTCCTAACAGATTTGTATTTTTGTTAGAATCCTTATATCATCCCGAGTGAAACAAGTAATATTTTTTAGAGGAAAAAAAATCGTTTGTTATTGTGAATGCCTCTGTTAAGTATATAAGTTTGTATATAAATCTTTTTCCTGAGTGGGAGTCAAACCAAATGAGTGAACATAGCAGTCATTATTAAGTTAACACAGTCAAAATATCTCAGGCCCAAAACGAGTTCTAGAATGGAGACCACGGACCGGCAAGCGCAGCGTAGGACGTTCGCCCACAAGGTGGACAGACGACCTAATAAAGACCACAGGAATGCGTTGAATGTGAGCCGCTTCCGACTTTATAGAAGTCAATGGGGGAGGCCTTCGTCCGGCAGTGGACGTTCTTTATTTTTAGCGCATATTAGTCTGTTTTTGACCACTAACTCGCTTGATAGTAAGTGACGATGTGTTTGAAGATGAGGCATCCAAACACCTATTCATTTTTAGCTTAAAAATTTTCAGAATTTTTCTTGAAAATGATTATAATGAAATATTATCTGCGCCGTGTATGATGGTTCATTGAATTGTATGGCGAACGATATTTTATTGTACGATAAATATTTTACTATCTTTCTCGTGTGTGACGCGCTTTAAGTTGGATGGCCACACGTAGGATAAGGGATTTCTGTGGTGAATCAGTTTATTGGGTATTGTTTCGATTGTATTCTTGGATGTGTGTGGTGAAATATAAATTTTATTTCTAATCGTATTGTCGATTGATAATAATAAAATTTCTGCCGTGTTACAGACAAACGCAGTTGGTTAAGAAAATGCTTGCTTTAATCCAACAATATTTTTATCGGAATTTGCGTACGGACTGCAACTCTTATCTATGTATATATGCATATTTATGAATTACCGTGCGTTAGTCTCGCATAATTACTTGAAAATGACTCGATT
Source organism: Biston stratarius (assembly GCA_950106695.1). Taxonomy (NCBI): domain Eukaryota; kingdom Metazoa; phylum Arthropoda; class Insecta; order Lepidoptera; family Geometridae; genus Biston; species Biston stratarius. The sequence goes on from OX467106.1 coordinate 27,181,803, forward strand.
TCGATTATTTTTTTATTAGTACTCCTCCGATGGTTTAAAAAAAGTAAATTTGAAAAAAACACAAATAAACAGCCGAAAAAAATCTAAACTAATTTTGTATTGAAATTGCCAGTTCTATTTACTTTCAATACATGGCGTATGTCACGGAGCTAACGTTTGACAGAGCGTCATACATAAGTGTTATTCATTCCGTGCGGTTGTATGAAATCTATTAAACTTTAAATCGTTTAAAAACTAGACATTTATAATAAAATCAACAATACTCATGGATTGGACTTGGATGTGGCTTATTTTCTGTGACTAAGATTTATTTTCCTTGATTAAACTTTGATGATTTAATATGCACTGTTTGATGAACTTGAAAATATGAAATACTTGACTTAGGCAGAATGCGCAAATGGTGATGCCGAAAATTAAACAAAAATGTTTGACCCCTGATCAGTGATCAATGTGTGTGTGGTAAGCGTCGTATCGCCCCATTGTATTTTTTCCAAAACTAGTGTTTTTTCTAGTGTTTATGTATAAAAATAGTGGTGTCTTATTCATAAAGTGCCGAATTACAAGCACGTGTGTGGGAAAGTGACAAAATGCGTTGAAACATGACTTTTCGTGTTACTTCTAAAACTCCATCGAAGCTTATAGTAAAGACGCCATTACTTCACTAAAACATGACTAAATTTAAGACATGAATTGCAAAAATGGAAGACAAGGCAGTATGGTTTTAAAGCATTAGCCTCTCCAAAAGGGCAAATTGAATTAAAAAAAATAAAAATCAGTGATCTTACTGTCAAGGGTATAATTGCCGGGAACGGGAAAAGGTAACTTCACCAAATTATATTATTTTCAAAACTGTTGTTTTATCGAGTACTTTTTTTGTAATAGTAGTGTAATAATTCATAAAGTGCCAGATTATAAGTGCGAGTGTGGGAAATTGATATAATGTGCTGACACATGACTTTTCGTGTTGCTTCCAAAACTCCTTTGAAACCTGTAATCGCCACTACTTTACTAGGACTAAACCTAACATTGACTTACTTTATGTAAATTAGGCTTATATTACTAGATTTATCTTCATATCAAAATACTGGCAAATGCTAAAATTTCGATGCCAAAAACGAAGAAGAAGAAGAAGTTTTATCTTCACACCCTCCACATATGACGCTTGCTTCATACCCACCTGTCCCATCACGCGCGTGGTCCTACGTGATTCGGCTCCCACGTCACGCTCGTAAACAGAAAGATTGATGCCTTGTCCCTTAGCTTGCTATAATTCAGTAGATAAAGAAAGCCACGAGGCTTCCTTGCGGGCTAAAATCGGTTAAAGCTTATGTCGCACGATGATACCTCACGTATACGTACATAGGTATTCGTATTCAAACCAGCGCTACACAACCCCGATATACTACGCTTCTAAATTGGAAAACAACCTAATAATTTCCATTCTATTTCTCTAAGTCCATATATAACCTATATCTTTCATATAAGTGATAGACCTCGCGACACAGGAATTCCGAAGTGTGACTCACCAACAAGGGATTTTAATATTCATACTCCTTTACTGCCTTGTTAGCTCATTTTGCTAAAATATCGTCTGAATAGCTGTAGTGTGTGGGTTAGATTCCCACCAAGATCAATATTTATGTGACAATAAATGTTTGTCCTGTGTCTGGGTATAAGTGTTCTATCAATCACCTGGTTCCCAACGCAAACCTATCTTTAAAAAAATATATGTAGAAATTAACGAAACATGAAAACATCCTAAAAGTATTTCATCTTGCCCGTCTAAAACGTAATACACATTCTCTTTGATGTAAGCCAGTAAGTTCGAGTACTTCCACTACATAAAGACCTAGCTACTGCTAAGGCCGTCTAGAGATGTTTCATATAAAAGATTGGGCCCTATCTTTGGGTACGATCGTTTTGGGTCGTCGTAAACGAAGAACTGTCGGCTAGTAATGGTGATGGGACGATAAACACAAAACTAGTCACGTGATCAGCTTATGTGATTTATATGGCTCAAGTAGATACTTACTTGAACAATTTACAAAGGGTTAACAGCTTTAGTCAAATGGGCCCTATCTAAAGTTTGGGTATGGTTTGGTTTAAGTGTATGAAAAAAAATTAAAGGTTTACTATAAGTTATTAGAGAGGCTAGAATTTTAATTTTGTAACGATAAAATATTTTACAATGTATCGATAAAAATATATATGGACAGCGCCTCTGGCGGGAGTAAATAGAAACTGTTTTTATTTATTTGGTTACCTTTGACGTAAGTAGGTGTCATTCTTGCAAATTAATATGCTAAAGTTGTTTTTTATACTCATCTATACTTTTCGCTAAAACTTTATGATTATGTAAGATAACTTTTTATATACACTAAAATAGTATAGTTATAGCAGAAACAGCATAACTGATTATGTTTAGTTATACATTGGTTATGTTAGTAAAGCTGAATAGTTTAAACCTTAGATTAAGGTTAATTAAACTATATAACTTCCCTCTGCGTGTATTGACCCCGGTGTCTTTGGAGCGTATATTTTAAATATTAAAAAGCGTATTAAAAGCCGAATAGTTTGTACAGCATAGTACAAATAGTTTTTTTTTTAATTGTACATTACAGGTATTTCGTTTGCACCGCAAACCCGCGGGCGAGCAGCTAGTATTATAAAGTTGTATTTTCGCGTTGCCGTGGTGGTGCCGGCGTAAGAATAGTACCCCATCCTCTCTTCCCGTGGTTGCCGTAAGAGTCGGCTAAGTGTTGTAATCCGGAAGATGGGCAGCAGTGTCTTCCTCGAACGATCGCACCTAGCTGCGCTCGCCAACCCGCCTGCCAAGCGTGGCGAGTATTGGCAAAACCCCCCCAGGAGGAGGCCTATGTCCAGCAGTGGACGACCTATGGCTGATGATGTGTGTGTGTGTATGTGTATTTTCGCGTGCCACATGTCTCATATAAATGCAATCAATTTCAATTAATGGCTCAGTTAATCAATTCACGGCTCTAAGGCAGCTTTCCGATATCATAGTATAAGAATTTTAGTTCAATTTCATGTCACATTTTTGTTTTACTTATGCGGGATTACTCGCGTCATCGCGACTATAGTTTCTGCCACATCCAATGGCCTTCTTCATGGAGACAAAGCTAACTAAAACGCACGCGCGGCCTCGTCTTGCTTAGCACACAACATTACAAACTCTAGTAGACAAGTGACTACAATTTTTTTTCCAGGAGTTCGTGATTCAGGCAATGCTTGTAAGTAAAAGAAGTTTTTCCTTACAATTACTTACTTTAAGAAATTTGAGTTCAATTTATAGAACTTGAGCAGAGAGGTACTATTTTTTTTATAAATTTCCACATAATATTATATTTTTTTAATCAAAACAATACCTAAATTAATTTTATCAGCAATAACTTAGGATACGAGAGTTGGGTTGCACTCATCGTAAACCAACCGATTCCGTCGTCGAGCGAGCCATCTCTTTTGTTTCTGTTCTCTTTACTCTCATGTATAAGTCAACAAGAGAGATAGTGATAGAAGTAATATATTTTACTATAATATCGGCTTGCTGATCTATGCCCGGATCCTTCCGGAGTAAGGCTTGCGATCGTATCAATGGTCGTAAACACCCTCTTACTGTAAACTTACGCTCTCAATAGCGGCGACTGGAAGAAAATTAACTTGTTTATTCTTTTCAAGTGTTCTATGTAGTAATATTTTAATTTGACGTTTACTTAACGTTTGACCCCCAACTCGCCTGATGGTAAGCGATTATTTAGTATATGGTCACAGGCTTTGAGATAGAGCAGGCGACTCTCGCTTCAGTTCGTTCCTGATGCAAAGTTTGCAAAGGTTGGTCAAGCGTGGGAATGCGATATATGATAGGCACCTTTGCAAAACATGTACAGAAAACAAAAATTATCTTATGAGCTAGTGCTACAAGTGGCGGCCTTATCGCTTTTTCGGATCTCTTTGAGTTAACCAAGAATGGAAAAAAAAAAAACTATACTGATAGTAAGCTCGTCACGTCACGTTATAGTATTATATTACCATGTAAATAAATTTGACACTAACATCGCTGTTAGTATCATGGACAGGCGTTACTTCATACCATTAAAATATAGCTTCGTTCATTTAACTACTTTTAAATGAAATCAAAAAATTACGTAGTACTCGTAGCTATAATTATGTAACTGAGTGTATCTATTTAGTTTATTAGATAAGTGATTTAGTATTTCGATGTACAATAAAATAACATTATCTATTCTAATTTTATATCAAAAATAAGAATTCGCTGCCACACTTCGGTCGGATCTTATTTCGTAACCAAAATAAATATCGAATCATCAAACTCTAAAGGTGTGAAGCACAAAGAAAATAATATGCAAAACAGGGTCAGAAGCTATACCGACGTAGTCAATCATTTATTCTGGCGAGATGGCTCTGAAAGAGATGTTTCACCCCTTCAAAGAGATACCCTCAAACGACGTTACTTTTAGACCCAAGGAAGGCATAAAAAAGTCATTCAATACAGCTTCGAAAGTAAAACAGACTTGCGTTTTTTAAACGCACGATTTTCTCTCTGTAGATAAGTCCAAATCACTCTACTTCTTTCTACAGTGATGCCTTTACCGTGAACGCTACCCGGTTTTGGAATGCTTTGCCTGTCTCCATCAGGCAGTAACAGTCCTTGAATGTTGTTAAGGACAGAGTAAAGTTGCATTATAGTTTGTCATAATGCTGAGTTAATATTGCTGTTAGTCGAATCAGACATGTTTTTGTACCTCGCTGCTGATGTTGGTTTTTATTTTATTTTTGTTTTATCTTTGTTCGGTTTTTCATTGCCTGAAAAAACGGATAAAACGACGTTTTCTAAAAATGAAACCTAGCTAAATCGATTTATCGCCCCCGAAACCCCCTGTATACTAAATTTCATGAAAATCGTTGGAGCCATTTCCAAAATTCAGACTATATATATATATATATATATATATATATATATATAAAGAATTGCTCGTTTAAAGATATTAGATTAGATAGATATATATTTAGTCATATTTAAATATATAATTATTTTTTACTGTGTATAATATTTATTAGTATTTTTTTTAACTTAATTGTGTTACAACATCTCCCGTCTGGTCCTAATATGTATCGTGTTTTCCTTTCTTGGTTGCCTGGAAGAGATCACTCTTAGCGATAAGACCACCACTTGTGGCACTAGCTCATAAGATTATCTCGTTTTCTGTACTTTTTTCTATTATCGGTGTGCAAGAGTTTCTATCTATCTATTAGTGTTGTTGCAAAATCACTAATAATAATTTATTTTAAGCCAGTTTAACTTGAACGTGGAATCGTAGTTCCCAAACGGCTGAACCACCTTTGATTTTTTCTTGTTTGAAAGTTAAAGTAGCTGTGTATATGTGTCCTTAGTTATAATGCAAGAAAATCTGACCAGCTGTTTGAATATTATCAGGCCTTTTGTAGTTATTCAATCCAGTCGAAATATGGAACTCTGTTCTTAGCATCATCTTTAAATGTTTAACTGATATATATTGTGCCAAAACAATCTGTATATTATGTTTAACATTGACTGCCCTGTTGGCTTATTTGGTAGAATATCTTCTTCACGAGTTGGAGAGCGTGAGTTAGATTCCCACCAGGACAAACATTTATGTGATGATAAAAAATATTTTTAAATGTATATAAATATTCTTTTAGTTATTTAGTTCCCATAGCTTTGCTTAGTTTGGGACTAAATGATGTTATGTGAAATGTCCTACATTATTTATTATTATCTTAAAATGCAAAGTTACATAATAGCAGGTGAATTGAGATAAAACGCATAAGAATATTATTCCCAAATAACAGATTACACGTAATTTATGAATAAAATATAATATAGGGTGTGGGGGTTAATTGGATTACATATGACGTCATCTATGAGATTTATCGTCAACCCCCAAACTATCTGCGTGTTCTCCTGACAGTCGGGTGTGGTATATAATGAAACTCTATATTTCTGGTGATTACCATTTCTATTCTAACACAATAAGTACGGGCAGATTACATGGTTGTAAGCGAGTGCACTCTAGCGTGGCTATGGGACAACGGACTAGTGGCGGCTATGGAATGCACCACTGTCAGCAGAGACACTGTGCCCCTACATAGGGCATATAAGTGACCATATTTTTCACCAAAAAAATAATAATTTATGTATGCTTATCAATTACCAATCTTTGTGTCAATGTCAAAATTCACAACGGAAAAACATAATTTTCTTTGTTTTTGGCGTTGCACTTTTGTGTATTTGCCATTGTTAAGTGGTTTGATATTTGCAAGTATGTTACGCAAGGACCTAATGAAGCCTAATTTAATTTAATTTATTTATTCATTTCCAAGTAACTTTAGACTCAATGAATACACTTATAAAAATTCAAAAACTATACATTTACAAAAATTTATAATAATAATCAAGAATGTCAAATACAATAATAATAATAAAATAAACAACTAATGACCTAACCTAACTTATGAAGAACGCTGCGCTTGCAACACCCTAGATACACGCGGACACAAGCCGCGCCGTCAGCACAACGTGCCTCCTGGCCGACGTGACCGACGTCATCGACCGACCCTTCATGCACCGGAACCGCGGCACCATTCTTGATCCAACTTCAAACAGCTTCACATAATATAATTAGTCCGTGATTTGTACTTTGTAATTTAATTATATTTCTAAAAAATTAAGGGGTTTTTGCATCCTCCAGCTGTCGTAAAGTTAACTAGTATTTTATCAAATAGTTTTTTTAATGCCTATTTATTTATAATATATACTTATTTACAAACATCTATGTCCATAATATGTTTATGGTGGTTAATAATTGAATCCACTCCCTACTGCTCACGAAGCAGAGCTATTACCAAATGAAATAACACGGCAAACAATGGAGCTTTACAAATCGTATATAGGTATGTAAGTTTTGAAAAATTCGGTCTTTTTACGATCCAAACATTGAACCTCACGATTACACAGTGATGAGATCTCCAAATGATCTACTACGGCTTAATTTCAGTATTACTTATAGTACCTGGTTGCCCGAGCATTGCTCGGCTGAAAACATGGATAAAACGACGTTTTCTGAAAATGAAACCTAGCTAGATCGATTTTTCGCCCCCGAAACCTGGATACAAAATTTCATGAAAATCGTTGGAGCCGTTTCCGAGATTCAGAATATATATATGTATATATACAAGAATTGCTCGTTTAAAGTTATAAGATATAAAAGAGCAGGAATTTAAACAAGCAAGTCGTGTTAAATAAATACAATGTTACAATTTCAGTTGCTAGTTTAGCTAGTTTCAACAAAACGGAAAACACTAGTCTGCAAAGCTGTCAATTAAACTTTTCCGTATTCAACACTGATTAGGGGCAGGCGTATTGCTTTTCAAACACTATTTTGGTCGTATATCAAGCGAATGTGAACCTTTTGTACATAATGATAAAATAGCGATCAGAATGATGATGTAATTGTAGAAGATTGCAGCGGCTAGCATTAGTGATGTACTTGCAGATGTGTTGTAAGTTATATCGATATTTATGCAAAGTTAATACTGATTTAGTATAAAGTGTAAGTAAGTGTACGGAGTACTACTCTCACCTATGGGACTGCTCTGCGAAAAGCGAAAAGAAAATGGGAATGACTGAAAGTCCGGTAATAGTAAAAAAGCGTTTTCGCGCTAAGTATGCTGCTTAGCGACGAGTTTCTTGCACGTCTCCTGTGCCATTACTGTAACTTAGTTTACTTTAGTAGTTATGCCGTACCGAGTATTCAAGGAATAACAGTTCACAAACCAAAAAAATCTGTTAAGATTTTTTTTCACAGAAGTTAAATTACTTTGGACGAATATCGATAACTTTCTTTTCTATTTATAGCTTGGAACACAAAACCTAAACACTCGAACATCATAACTCTGACGGACGCACAACTTCTAACTGTGAAAACAGCGCGCACTGAGATTGATGTAAAAACTTTATCTGACTTTTTTCCTGACATCTGTGCTGCTATTCATATCACAAATATTTTTAATAATGATTACCCTAGTTTTTTTGTTAATGTTCTTAGTTTGATAGTCAATTTATAAACAGTGTAAGTGGGAGTGAAATAAATACCAGAAAAATCTCTCCATAAAATATTATAATAAAAGATTTCGGCCTGCCAAGAATAGCCATTAAGTGGTTTTAATACATTTTTGTTTTACTAGCTAGGTGTTTGATCACAGCTGATGATAATTGACGGCATGGTCAAAGATCGCAAAACAGCTGTGTTTTGCAATGGAACTGGCTCTAAAGTGAGGCTGCCGGAACGCACTGTTAGATGCTTGGATTTTCAGCAGATTTTCAACTTGAGGGTGGTAGCTAGTCAGCCGAGTACTATTTAGTGTTCTGCCACCACGCGATGGTTTCCCCACGATGTTTTACTTTACCGGCAGCTCAAGCTCATTGTTGGGGTTTGAATCGACCACGCTAACTACTGAGCTATCATCGCTACGAACAAGCGTGAAACACCATTGAATGCTAAATAGTATTATCTCAGTAAGTATTAAAAAATTCCTGTCAAGTATTGATAATTTTAACCAAGTTTATAAAAAACTTTCGTAACAAATCAACCTTTCCCCACATACAGCGAAGCCGACTTTAATCATGAAATACGAGTCGTATTTCATCCACAGGTAGTGTTTGTATCGCGGCAGATATCGACGTCTGTAATTTACGACGACGAGCTCGTCATTTCAGGAGCGAGATTGGAAAATTGAGTGCTGTGGAGCTATTAAAAGGAAGCATAATTTTATTAACTATGGCAAAGATTATTCTGGTGATAACACACAGTAATTATGTGTAGTATAGACACGTTATGCGGTTTTACTTACTTTTATTCAACAGTTAGGTTTGTACGTTAGTTTCATAATTAGATTTTGAGCATATTTTACTAACAAAATCTAACTTAAACTATCCGCTTCTGTAAAATTTTATCTCATTAAAGGTGATGAAACAATGAAACGTATCGTCTACTTGCCACAGCGTCTTGACAGATCTCAAAAACCGGCCAAGTGCGAGTCAGATTCGCGCACGAAGGGTTCAAATCATGTCTCTTGTATGGGAGTCCCACTTAAATATTTTTTATTCTATTTTTTAGTATTTGTTGTTATAGCGGCAACAGAAATACATCATCTGTGAAAATTTCAACTGTCTAACTATCACAGTTCATGAGATAGCTTGGTGACAGACGGGCAGACAGACGGACAGCGGAGTCTTAGTAATAGGGTCCCGATTTACCCTTTGTGTACGGAACCCTAATAACCATAGTTTTACAGAAAACGCATTTTAAATCTTTTAAATGAGCTCTGAAATTGTTGTCAAGGTAGCTTTATTATTTGTATGAAGTAATAAGAGTGTAACTAATATTAAAATGAAATATCAAAAAGAAAAACACTTTTGGAAGACATCATCATCATTATCAGTCATCATTTAAGACGTCCACTGCTGGACATAGGCCTCCTCCTGGGAGGGTTTTGCCAATACTCGCCACGCTTGGCATGCGGGTTGGCGAGCGCAGTTAGGTGTCATTGTTCAAGGAAGACGCTGCTGCCCATCTTCCGGATTACATCCCTTAGCCGACTCTTACGGCAACCACGGGTAGAGAGGGTGGGGTACTATTCTTACGCCGGCACCACCACGGCATCCTACTTATTATTATTTATTACTAGCTTACGCCCGCGACGTCGTCCGCGTTGAGTTATGTTGAGTTCCTAATCACCTAGCGGTATAAAATATACTTTACGACCTATTCTCGTACCAAAGAATACACTTTTTCAAAATAAAATAAAAAACATAAATATCAGTTGAGCCGTTTCGAAGGAGTGCGACCACAAACACCATGGCACGAGATTTTTATATGTAAATATATATCGATAGTAAGACTAAACATCAATTTATCGATAATATCTTATATTCAACGCTACCCGTCACTAACCCACAAGGAAACAAGTACCTTTATTCTTTCAACGCAACCGCATTTTAGGTGTACCCTCTGAATGTGAAATAATACCATCAAAAGTTCAACACGTGCTTCGAATAACAGCCTCAGTAAGTTTAATGTTTCTTTTCCAACCACAGAGGTGATATTCTACGCTCATGTTTTGAAGTCATTATGGAAAAAGTATTTTATTCTTGATATTTAACTTTATTAACAATACATATAGGTACATAAAAAAACAACTAAGCTTTAACTGGTAGGTTTAAATTTAGTAACAACTAGCGACCTGCTTCGGCTTCGGTTAATATGAATGGGTATAGTAAGCTATCCATAAAAGATAGATATATGCCACCGCGGACTTTTTTGTAAATCTATAAAAGAAGCCTATACCACCATACATACATTTGTTATATCTCAAAGGGATATGGCAGAGTTTCCGATGAAAGCTCCCAGATGGGTCGACTTTTTCCAACAATTATCATCATATTTCAACCAATTTACACAAAACCTTGACAAATTATATATCTCTAAACCGTCCTCATGAATCACTCTATTGGTGAAATTCGAATGATAATCCGTTCAGTAGCTTTTAAGTTTACCGCGAACAGACGGACAGACAAACGCGGCGGACTACTTTGTTTCATAATATGTAGTAATCGGCGAATGGTAGTGATGATATTGTTGTCTTTTTTATTGCAGCGCATTAGATAAGGTCAGTAATATTTTAAGTCAATTTTGAACTATCAAATATTTACTAAATACATCTCAGTCTTCACGGCCTTCACGCCCATCTTTTTCTCTAACCCCTGTTGACACTGACAACTCCCGCATGCAGTCGACCCCGCGAGCGCCTCCTATCGTGACGGTAGACTAAGTAAACTATTCCATTTGCCCGCTAATTAAAATAAAAGCTAACAACACAACAAGTAAAAATACGATAGATAGAAAGAAATTAACTCAATACGTTACTATTTCTAAATTGTGCTTTTTTCATATAAGTATTATAGATTTTTCTTAAGAATAACGTAGGTTACATAAAAGAAAAATAATACTCATGAAACAAACATACCATTCGTTATCTGTTTATTATAAATCTATGCCAATTACTTTAGGTACTCTTAACGATATTTTCCGGAAGCCTCACTTAAGAGCCAGTTCCATTCCAGGCTAAGTGTGCTTTACCATCTTCCACTACACCGTCACTTAACATCAGGTAAGCTGTAGTCAAATACCTAGTCGACCATAAAAAAATGAGTCAACTATATTAGCTCCAGATAAGTAGATAGCGAATCAAAAGTGAGGCCTTATATTCGACAGGATGTGGATGATGATTAAGGAAATATTCACTGCATAATTGAATCCAAATCAGTTGATAACAAACAATTACTACTAGATTCAAATGATAATACCGAGTCTATTTCAGTTAATTAATCTCTATTAAGATTACCTCGATAATTGGCTGGATAATTAATGCCTAACATTTCCATGTACATCACAGAAATATACTGATACCTATTCCTGCTCAATACTAATTATTCCCCTATCCTGTTACTACCATTAAATACTAATTATAGTAGATTTTATGTACACTGAATATCAAATGGCAATGAACACTATTGTTGCTAACCTATAAGAGGTTCAAATCAAATCATACTCAATCCAACACTTAAAAAGTGAGGTTCGAAGAAGATTAACCTATCTACTTCGTCTAGGACTCTAGGTAGGTATCACCGTAGTACCAGATATTCTGCCACCAAGCAATAGTGTGTAAACATTGCTGTGTTGCGGTTTGAAGGGTTCTGCAGCTAGAGAAATTACAGGGCTGTTGAGACTAACCATCGAATGTTTCAAAGTTATGAGCGCCAAAGCAGCGATGCCCTAGACCTTGTTTTGCTACTCAAAGTTTTGTGTATCGCTGCAATGGTCAATTGGTCATGCGTATACTTGCTATCAAGAGAGTTTATGGTTCGTTTTATTACTTATACATAAAAAAATTATAAAAGTAACGTACGTATTTTGTAGATATAGGTATATATGCCATCCGATACAATAGGCTAACTAGAGCAATAGAGGGACATATAATGTCTCTTTCTTTCTCAATTTCGTTGTTACTTTGTTTGTAGCATGTAGTCTTTAGGGTGTGGTTTCAAATCCCACCATTGAGCTTGAGCTGCCGGTGAAGTATAACATCGTGAGGAAACCATATCATGGTGGTAAGATACTTTCTAGAACCCGGCTGGCTAGTTACCACTCTTAAAATCGGCCGCCAAGCACCAGATAGTGTGTTTCGGCAGCATCACTTGAAAGTCTTTTTCATTCCAGGTTAAATGTATTTACCATCTTCGACCATACAGTCAGTTAAGGGCAGGTGAGTTGTGGTCAAATAATTGGCTGTTAATTATTATCCTTAAAAAAAATATTACAGGTTTACGCGGAACGGTAGCACTAAACTGGAGGAATATAATTCTATTCGTCAGTGATTTTTTACTAACGCGCCAACCCTAAATTCGTGAGACTACCCAAAATTTTGTTGATTTTCTACATTTTCTGTATCAACATCAAAAACTTCTCAACTTTCCTTGTCTATATAGATAGCTGTAACAATCACAAAATAGATTGTAGTGACTTGGCCATATTAGGCCACCTTTTATTTTCGGCGTTCACTAACATTTTCAGCAAAAACAATGTTTTGCTCCGGGGACTATTTATCGAAGTTATTTGGGAGCATGTGGCGAACGCGCTAGTGAAAATAATACGGCTGGATGCAGGGATGGACTTAGGAGGTTTTTAGTAGGGTGAAAAGACTCGGGGGTAACATTGCCAGAATTATTAATCGGGTCCTTTCTAGCTGTGCTCTTGCATCTTTATTTTGTCAATATATAATAATATAATATAATTGACAATATTTTTATGTTAACATATTTTTATATTGACATGATTTGCGGTGTTTTTTCATTTTCATGTAATCAATATGTTTGACATATACATACGTAGTAATAATGCTTAATGATATATTTAAAATGAATTTTTACATTATTATCATAGTCGGATAACACATTAATATCGGACGGTTTGGTAAATATATTGTGTGTAAAAATCTCACTCTAGAAATACTCAAGAGCCCGTGCCCAATTCTTATTCCTTGATCCGCCGTTTGCTTGAGATATTCTGCTCTTTTTTGGGCTTAATGTTGTGTTAATGTCGGTAAACTGAGCTGGATAGGCTGAATGGCGAATGATATTAACAGTGTAAGTACCTACTTGCTTCGTAACTTGGTTTCGAAGGTCTGTTTTGCGTCTTCTGCTATCCATTTGTTAACTTTTTAGTCCTTTTCAAATGGGTTTAAAAATAATGTGAGCTAATTCAATAGAGGGTATTATATATATGTGTAATATAGTATATATATAATTTTATCATACATACATGTATGAATTTTAGAATATTTAACATTATATTTGAATTTGACATTCTATTTTGAATTCAATATTTAATGTATTGTTATTTTAGGTTTTACTATGGCATAATACCACATAATTTTAAATTGTTTTTCTTTTTAATGAATATTTAATTTTGTGACATAAATATAAATTTAATAACCATTTTTATGTTAATTATTAATTTGAATTTGTCTATGACTATGAATTAATCTCTATTTAGCTTTATCGGGTGGTCTTTATTTGTTTCCCATACAAACATTTTTAATTTCATTCCATATTTTTTTATTCGCACAGCGAGGTTGTGGTACTCCTTGCCGGAATCTGTATTTCTAGTTACGTACAATGTGGGTGTCTTCAAATCTAGAATAAATAGGTTTCTTATAGTTAAGCTCCATCTTAGACCGCACTACTGCTTATCATGAGGCAAGGTCAATCGCAAACTAATTATGGATTTTAAAAAAAAACGTGATTCAACACTAGCGAGTACTATTTAGATGGTAATTTACATTTATAAATGTTTGAGAGATTTAAAAGATTTTAGGAAGTATAGTTGTTTTTTTTTTGTTGCAGAAGTTGCAAAGGCATAATATATCTAAAATATTTTTGTGTTCAACACAACACTATACATTAATATGCCCAATTATTATGTGGAGACACTCACTTACCCCATTAATAATGTTGCCAGTTGAAGCTCTACTTGAACTAGTTGCCAATAGCAGTATTTGGTTGGGCCAAATGCCACGGGGCTTGTATACTCGATTATTGTAGAATATTAATTATATATACAGTTATGTACTAAACAGGCACTAATGGCATAGCGTGATTCTCGGACTGAGTATACAGGATGTTAGCGTAGGGTATTCTAATCCAAAAGGGGGTCATTGTATTATCATTATGATATTCGAATAATTAAGCTAACAATCAAACAAAACAACTGTTCTAAAAAAAAATTATAATTAATAATTATAATTACATGCAATTTATTGTAAGTCTAACTAAGGTTTGTGTATAGCAAACTTTTCAATATTGACAAGTTGTTAAAGATTAATATAAACTTTTGCATAAACAATTTTTAAGATTACTAAAAACTATCTAGCTCTTTGTTAAAGACAGCTTCTCTGTACTTATATTACAAAACAACTAATTCTACAACTTTTAATATGCCGAAATTATTTTAATCTTAATTAAAAGCGACATCTGTTATACACGGACAATAATTGAATGCAATCAAATGAAAAGGGATATGAACAACTTAGAAATTTACTTTCGTATCTACAATATAAAATTACTTTTTACTTACTCACATAAAATATTTAAAAAATCTAAAATTGTATGAAAAAAAAATTACTTGTGTTTTTTAAATTTCAAGATCAGTATGATATCACAAATTGCTATATGTGGTGTAGTGTACTGGCTTGGGTGAGGTTGTTAGGTCACCTACAATATACCGTCTCCGACAGTCTATGACCCGGATAAGGCGCATTTCAAAAACTCAAATTCATTGCATCATCCTTAATCTTCTGCAATAAGCCCTGCTGTTCTGCAGACTTCGAGCTCCTCAAAGTAGTTACCCAAGGCTTGCATCGTCGTATGGGAGGTCTCCCTTTGATCCGACCCTCGTACTTATTCCTCTTATGGTTGATTGGGGAGTGCTCGGAATCAGATATTTCGTCGATCTTACGCTTCGACGCTGATGAAGATGATGAATTGATTGAATCGAGAGAGCGGTGGGGTGTGATTGATGCTGAAATTCAGATAGATTTGGATTATTTGGTGCAAATTTCAAAGTTTATCCAGATAGATGCTGATTGGTCACTGACTACTTGGTGGTAGGTCTCCGAGAACATCTAGTACCAACCAGATATTCTGCCGCCAAGCAATATGTAATCATTACTGTGTTCCAGTTTGTAGAGTAATCATCATCATCATCATCATCATCATCATCCACAGGTCGTCCACTGCTGGATATAGGCCTCCTCTTGGGGAGGGGTCTTGCCAATACTCACCACGCTTGGCAGGCGGGTTGGCGAGCGCAGTTAGGTATGATTGTTCAAGAAAGACGCTGCTGCCCATCTTTCGTATTACATCCCTTAGCCGACTCTTACAGCAACCACGGGTAGAGAAGGTGGGGTACAATTCTTACGCCGGCACCACCACGGCAGTAATGCGGCTTGCAAAATTACAGGGCTGTTGAAACTAACCATCGAAAGTCTCAAAGCAATGAGCGACGCCCTGGACTTTGTTTTGTTCCTCATTGTTATTGGGCATCGTTGCAATGGTCATGGATTATCGCTTATCAAGAGAAAGGGCTGAACATGTTCATAAAAACATATCTCGAAGATTGTGAAGTATGCCAACTCGCACTTGGCCAGCGTGGAGGACTAAGGCCTTACCCTTCTCAGATAGAGAAAACGCTCGCAAATACTTAGCGAAATCAAACAACTTTTTTTAACAACTAACAACATACACCACGATATCATCTAACAACAACTGGTTGCGGAATAAAGTGGTTATTTTTTTAAACTTTATTTTAATACCTTCACTAAAATTGATACAGGAAGAACGATGTAAGCAATATCGATACGTAGACAGTTTGATGTCTTGCTTTTAGTTTTTATATTTTATATTCTACGCCCTAAGCGTTAAACTTGAAATCGCAGTTCCGCAAAATACTTTAAAACTAACAACATTATCACAATAATATCACTGTATAGATACAATAGTTTACTAGAAATACACGGAGCTAATTTACCAAAGAACAAAGATAAGCATAACTATAACTTGCGAAACAAAGCAAAGCTGGTTGTGCCATGGACTAGGTTAGGTAAAGTTGAAAAGCAGGGCCGTCACGCCAAAATATTAATGTATAATAAATTGCCTGGTGTATTATATACAGAATATACAGAATTAAACTATACCGAATATAAAAAAAAAAAACAAATTTCCTTTGAGAAGCCTCAAGTATAATTGTAAGATTTTTTTTGTAGCAAGTTTAACCTGTAGTGTAAGCCTGTAACATTATTGTTGAAGGCTGATTACGTAATAAGCCGTTGCATAATTTTGATTCTAGTTTGTGCCGTTCTTCAGTGCCGCTCGTTTCTTTTGGAGTGGATCCAGGCCCTTCAGTCTACATGAATTTTAATGCGTGCCATGAGTTTGGGCGCACTCCAATAGGAGTCGCCTGCTTGAATATTTTGTAATGGCACACTTGACACAGAAAACCTTTGGTGTAAAGGTATGAATTTAAGTGACAGAATGTGTGAATTGAATTTTGCGACTTTGTTTTCAGTTTGGGAGATATATAGATAATCTCTTTATTGTTTAAGCCAAAAAGTACCTGGATGACCGAGCTTTGCTCGGCTGAAAACAGGGATAAAACGACGTTTTCTAAAAATGAAACCTAGCTAGATCGACTTATCGCCCCCGAAACCCCCTGCATACAAAATTTCATGAAAATCGTTGGAGCCGTTTCCGAGATTCAGATTATATATATATATATATATATATATACAATATATACAAGAATTGCTTGTTTAAAGGTATTAGATAGATATATATATATATTAGATTAGATAGATTTATTATATACAAATATTATTACCTACACTAGTAATAAACTAGTGTAGGTAATAATAATTGTAGATTGTGTGGAAATGTGAGAAAAACGGATTGTGAGATCTGATTTCATGAGAATTTTTGTTTCAAACTTAGCTAATGAATGAATATTATTTATTATTATCTAATTGTTAGCGATCATAGCTCAATGGTTAACGCATTCTTCTTCCACGCACTCTTCGAAGGGCGTGGATTCAAAGAAAAACAGTTATTACTAGTTCGGAGGCAATGGGTTCATTTTCATGTGTTCAAATAGTACGCCAAGATTATAAATTAATTTTGATTTTTTGATTGTATACATGTAAGGACAGACTGATTGATTTATCAACGTAGAGCCTAAACGTCTGGGGCTACAATCTTGAAATTTTGGCAATGCCTTTTATGTTTTAAGCATTCCATTAAGGAAGGGTTTTTGGAAATGTCACCAAAATATGGATAAAAAAGGAGGGATGAAGAGTAAGTCCGACATTTTCATTTATCTAAACGTAATTTCATAAAAATTCTTTGGTACGGTTAGAAATACACATATATCAGTATTTGCAAAAGTTGACCCTAAGTGGCTGAATTAAGAGTTGATAGTATATAAGGGAAGTTCGTCAGTTTTGAAGGAAAAAGCGTGAAATTAAATATTAAAGCGTCTTATATAAAGTTTAGGAAAAAATATTATCATAAAGTTTACATCTTAGCCCGATAGAGGGCGTTGTACACTGTTTTTGGATCGACATGAATCTACGCGAGCGCAGTAAAGAGCAACAGCTAGTCTAAAATATAAGGACCGAGGAGCGCTAATAAATATTTTTTTAAATTGTTCGACAGGCTAATTATTTGAATTTGAAAATATTCATCTGATGCTAAGTGACGGTGTGGTTGAAGATGGTAAGCATAGGTATGCTTATGCCTGAAATGGAACCGTCTTTCAAGTGAGGCTGTCAGAATACACCTGTTAGATGCTTGGCGGTAGATTTTCATCTCAAGAAGGGTAGCTAGCCAGCAGAGTACTAGAAAGTACCCTACCACCACGTTATGGTTTCCTCACCATGTTTCTTGCAAAGGTAGCTCAAGTTCATTGTTAGAGTTTGAACCCACGCCTTTCAGAGTGTGAACTAATCACGCTAACCACTGAGCTATCATCTCTACAAAATTTTCTATCATCATGAATTTCCTTTTTAGAACACTTTAACTTCAGTAGCATCAAAGTTTATGTAAGAAGTATCGCATCGTTTTAGTTCGTTTCTATTGAACTATCCATCACTTTGAACTCGAACTATTTCAACTGTAAACGGATTAGATTTTTCCATCTAACAGAAGCATTGATATAAAGACGTACGAGCAGATCAATCTAATAAAATCCGCACTGGACGATCAAAGTAATACCGTTCGAACAATTTCCCGAGTTTAACGGACCCAAACAAAACCGCGGGCGGATTGCTAGCTTATATCCGCTTTGAAGCCGTGCCCGATTGTTTTTCTTTATTATCCCGATGCTTTTGTAGGAAATTGATGGAATGTACTCGAAATAAAACGTGAGTGTGGGTGTTTTTTTTTTGTTTTCACTTTTAGAAACTTTGATAAAGCAACTAGTTTTTTTTTTATTTTTATTATAGATAGGCTTATGTTTGACCGCCATCTCAACTGATGTTAAGTGATGATGCGGTCAAAGACGGAGCACGCTTGCCTAGAAGATAACGATTCACTCTCGACTTGAAAACACCCAGATTATATCCATCGGGGAACACCCACTCGGGCAGCGCAGCGGCGAAGTGGCTCCTAGCGTTTGCTAGGAGTCACTTTTCAGTAGATTTTTTAAAAGTTTTTTTTTATGTTTGACAATCTAGGTGTGTTACCACAGCTAACCTGATGTTATAAGAGAACTGGCTCCATTTGATAACACACCGTGTCTTTTTAGTTTCATCAGTGAGTCCTATCCTTACCACGGTTACTTGGAAGAGATCACTCTAAGTGAAAAGTCCACCAATTTCCAATATACTTTGTAAGTTAAATTTGTTTTTGTAATTTCGGTGTGAACAATAAAAAGCTATATATGTATATCTATCTTCAAAACATGCTTATTATACTTATTATATTTTTGCCCCTTGCCTTGCCGTGGTGGTGCCGGCGTAAGAATTGTACCCCACCCTCTCTACCCGTGGTTGCCGTAAGAGTCGGCTAAGGGATGTAATCCGGAAGATGGACAGCAGCGTCTTCCTTAAACAATCACACCTAACTGCGCTCGCCAACCCGCCTGCCAAGCGTGGCGAGTATTGGCAAAACCCCCCCAGGGGGAGACCTATGTCCAGCAGTAGACGTCCTGCGGCTGATAATGTGTGTAATGTAATGTATTTTTGCCCCTAATATGCCCATTTCGTGAAAACGCAAATCTTCAGTACGGTGTCAAGGGTGTGATCCCATGAGTTATTTAGATATAATTATCGGAAATCATCGGCACTTTAGTATAAATTATATACATACATTGTTAAAATTAACACTTAATCTAGTTATTTGATTGGAACTGCGATCTTGCGATGCTTACAATATATTCATAATCATTTTATCATCGCTTATAATAATTATTATTATATTATTAGAAAGCAAACTACAAATTAACATGTAGTTTATATTCTTTAAGACTGACTTACTTATTAAAAATATAAAAATCAGAAGAACACTTCGGTAGATATCGGGGAATAAAATATACTTACTATATATTTATGTTACAATCATTATCCTATATCTTCTGATATAACCTGAAATCTTCTCTTGCCAAAATTATTGTACAGTAAAAAACTCTGCTTACCAAAATTAGTGACTGTGTCACCCCAAAAAGCATTTTTGACGGCCCTCGCTACACTTGACCAAATGTTCTCCTTCTTATTTTCTTCCATCCTTACATCAGCTGATTTTTCACCAACATTGTCACCGTTGTCGGCAACCCTCATTACACTAAATTTCTTCTTCGTTATAACAAATTTGAATTGTATTTCAGTGTTCTCCTCAGTTGTTTGTATAGCTGTCTGCAAACACGTTTGTAACGTTGTAGCTATATTAGCACTCAGAGCTGAAACGGCATTTGGTACATCCGGAGATGCTATACAACTTTTGTAAGAATCATCTGATTCAGTATAATTGGTGACTTCTACTACAGGACTTTCTTCTTTGAAATTTATGGCTCTAGCAGGCATATTGGAAGGTTCACCGACTGGCGGTGTGCTTTCTTGTGGTTGTTCTCTATAATTGACTGGAGTTCGGGCCATAATCATGCCTTTGTTTTCAAAACGATTGAGGAGAGCTTGAAAACGGGGGTTGCTGCAAAACTTCGGTCGCTGAGGTCCGGGTGTTAACATACGTTTCGGTTTCCTGAACACTGGAAATAGATTTAAAATCATTTATACAACAGTGTGCAGTAAATAATGTTCGCATAAATGAATCTGATGTTTAAAATTAATGTTAATTTACTGCAATGAAATGCTGAATTATTAACGATCTACAGCAGCTGCTACATTCTGGTTTTAAGGAGTAAATATTAAAATTGTTGGTAGTGGAAATGTTGTTTTTTTTTTTTGTGAAATTAAAATCATATTTAGAGTAGGGTAAAAGATTTTTATAGCTTGGCGGTCGCTTTAAAAGCTCATTTTATTTTATACCTCAGACGTATTGGTTATTGTTGCATACAAAACCAAAAATGAATAATAATGCCTGTTGTACTGCAATTTTTTAATGGTTGACAGGCTATATTATTATGTTTGACCACAGTTCACCTGACTGTGTTGTCGGAGATGGTAAGCATGCCTAGCCTAAAATGGAACTGGCTCTTAAGTGAGGCTACTGGTACACACCGTCAGGCGCTTGGCGACAGATTTTCAAATTGAGGGTTGTAGCTAGCCAGTCGAGTATAGAAAGTACCATGCCATAGTTTCCTCACGATGTTTTCCCTCACTGATGGGTCAATGAACCTACGCCGTTTGGCGTGTAAGCCGACCGCGCTAAGCGCTGAGTTATCAAGAAAATACAAGCAATAAGACATCGTGTTAGGAAGAAGGGGAAAGATTCTTGTTGTGGTTGAAAGATGATTTTTGACCCAGTATAGGGTATATACCTGGCCATCCAGCGCGGTAATTTTGGAGATGTTTGGGCAGCACCACGGTGCACGGAGTGCACGGGTGCACGGAGGACTTTTCCGGATGAGTAGTTACTTTACTCATCCTATAGATGAGTAGTTTTGACTGTATGTGTTATTGTATATTATTTTGACATTGTGAATTTTATTTTACTATTTGAATTGTAATGTCCGATAGATTATTTCGTTGTGTAAAAGTAAGTTTTCGAATAACTTTATTGTTTTTTTTTGTTAAACCATTTGCAAATAAACAATTATAAAACCCACCTCGTTTAACTTTAGGTTCCTGTTCAAACACCGTGTCCTCGGCAAATTTAACCTTTTTTTTATTATCACCAGCATTGGAATCCTGAAAGGTAACATGCTTCTCTGTGCTGTCCTGACTGCCAAAACGGATCTTGCTTCCAGTCACAATGATGCTCTTCAGCTTGGGAGAAACTGGTTTTGAATCTGATTTTGATGGCTGAAAATTTAATAGGTATTATATTATACCTGCATACGAGTATACATAAAATGCATATAATTGTTAAATAACTCCAGTTATAAAATATCCAACCCATCAAAGCCATCTGACCTCAAACTAAGCAAAACTTGTATGACGGAAGTTAGATAACTGAAAGAATACATAAATACTTTTTTTGTAAATACATACAGAACACCCAAACATAGAACAAACATTTGTTTATAACACAAAATGTTTGTCCTGGGTGGGAATTGGACCCACGCTCTCCAGTTCTTAAAGCAGATGTATACTACCAATGAGCCAACAGAGCTATCAATATTGGTACTGTACAAGGTACTGTGGTAGTAGGTACCTAGACGACCTCCTGTTAAGGAGATCTATAACCAAGTAAACAAATTGCTGACAAATGAATATAAATACAAATGCCAATTTCTCTAAGACTAGGAGTAAGTAGACTAGGAAACTTCACATGATTAATCATAATTAAAAAAAGTACCTCATTATCAATGCTCTGTAAAGGACTCTCAGCATTTTCTATTTCTGAAAGTGGCGAATCAGCCTGTTCGGAGAACATTGACCAGCCACCAGCGGCGGGGTGTGTCGGTGTGCTGGTAGTTACCACCTGAGCCAGCTTCAACAGATTGGGCATCGTTGGGGTCGTCATCTCTTGATGATTACCTGGAACTTATACATTCATTTTCTCATGTCTTGTAAGGGAAGTATCAAAATTAAACTTTTGTCTATTTTTGTTAAAGATAGGCTTGCGTTTGACCGCCATCTCGCCTGGTGTTTAGCGAAAATGGAGCACGCTTGCCTAAAAGAAACCGATTAACTCGCGATTCGCGTCTATTATGTAGTTGTAACTGATGTAGTGTTAGACTCTAACTCTGATACAGACTATATCACTTCTATAGAAGTAACTACATGTACATGTATGTAATGAAACGATAATATATTTACGTATTGTACTTTGAAACTACCGAAGAAAGTCAATACTTTAATATAATTCATTCTCTTATATGTAGTAGACAAATTACAATAGCAGTTTTATGGCTGCATATAAAAATGTGAATAAAGACGACTTAGCTGCTGAATCTTTAGACATCTCTATAGAACATTAGCTCTGTCTGTTGTGAGGCTGTTTTTTTTTGTAAATAGGCTTTGGCTTTCATATAGTACCAAGGGCAACCAACCATTTTTTTCATTTCGAAATAAGATTTAGATTATTAAATTCCATAGTGGCGTGTGCAGGGAAGGCGTGCGTAAATTTAAATTTTTGAAGCTCGGGATTCTCATGTATTTCATGACATCAAATGAATAATTTGCTTATCTAACTAAAAAAGAGTAAAAAATTAAAAAATCTATATCATAACCCCTGAATTAACTTGTTGTTTGTTTACAATTTGAGCATTTATGTAAAAATAAGTATTGAGTCCACAATTTATGCAAATAGATTTTACCGATTAGGGGGTGTGGGCACAGTATTAATTTGGTATTCAAATTTTAAAATGTTCTTGTTTTCTAACAAAAAACCATTTTTCTTTTAACATCGAAAGACGGCGTTATTTACTATAAATTTAAAAAATATTTTACATAATCATTGATATAGAATGAACTATTTTTCAAATGGGTCACGGTTTTGAACTCGAAAATATAGTAGAATTTCGATTCAAAATATGGCAATTTCTATGCAAGTGTATATCCCTAATACTTGAAGTGAAGATAAAGATATTCCTACGTGGAATAAAATTCCAATAAAGGATTGGAAACTGCAAAATTATGCAATAACATTAGGTTTATCAAAATCATATCGCTATTTAAATGTATGTTATAGAACTCAAGAAATATCTGAATTATAGGCTAGGTTTAGAACAACAATTTTTAAGCCCACTCACAACTTTATTACTACTACTTATTTAAAACCCCTGTTAACTCATTTGGAACAATATCTGCCTCAAGAGCTGTAAAGGTGGTGGCAGCGGAAATCCCACCAGGACAAAAAAAATTGTGACGATAAATGTTTGTTCTATATTTAGGTGTTCTGTATCTATTTAGAAAAAAAGTATTTAAGTATTATATCAGTTATCTGGTTCTCATCGTACAAGCTTTGCTTAGTTTGGGGTTAGATGGCGTTGTAAGAAAATATCTTACGAATTTTTTTATTTTTTTAAATATTACTTTGTTTTATTTCAAAAAGTACCTCTTCTAAAAACGTTGGTACAAGGTTAACAAGACTTAAAGTATAAATCAAGAGACAGGAAAAAAGTACATACCAGGATCTTCATTTCTGGAAGGTGTTGTTTTTAGTGATGCACAATAATTATCTTCGTCAACACCCATTTCATATTCATCCACAGCTTTTTGTCTAACGAACGTTGAAAATTTCTTCACATGTGGAGTTGCAGCTCTCTGTTTTTTCATTTTAGGTGTCTTTTTATCCATTTTCGGATGCGGAGTTTTCATAATTTCAATCATATTTATATCTTCCACGTTATCTTCTTCGCCTTCAGTGTCACTAACTTCATAATCAACCAAGTGTTTCTTCCTTACGACAGGTGTGACGATAGCTGTCTTGCTACTTTTGTTGACAACAATAATTTCTTCCACAGTTTCTCTTTCATTATTATTATCTATTTTGTTGTAAATAGAGTTAAAATCATCATCAACGTGTTTGATCAAGACTTCTGGAACTAATTCAGAGATGCTGGTACATTTATCAATGTTGATTAGATCTTCCATTTTAGTGAAGATTTGGTTGCACTTCTTACATTGAAGTGGTAGATGTTGTTCCATGAGATGTTGGATAAAGGGTTGGTTAAGTTCTTCAGGCTTGCACAGGAACCTAAGTCCTCGGCAGATTGGACAGTTGTATAGTAAACGGTGTTCCGACCGCTCGTGCTTCCAACGACAATCACCGCAGCAGAATATTAGATCGCAAACAATGCAACGAGCCTGGAAGTTTCATAGAAATCCACATGATAAAATAATTGAAAATTCATCATTGCGCCGCATAAACCCGCGGGTAGTAGCTACATTTACATTATTTACATATTTTTATATCATACATTTTTGTCTTACTTATGCGGGATGTGGCCGAAACTATAGTCGGAGTATTCGATATGATTAAAAGTAAGTAATCCTGCATAAGTAAAGCAAAAGAGTAGTATATTCACTAGATGCTCAATTTTATAAGCTGTACAGCGTGGGAACGATTCCCTATCAGCTCAAACAATTGTGTGATGATCAATGTTGATGTTTTATGCCGGGATGCAAATAAATATCTGTATTACTATTTTACTATGGAAACTGACGTGGTTTTGACACATTTTTGTTTTATTCATGCGGGATTACTCACGTTTAATTATATCGTATACTCCGACTATAGTTTCAGCCACATCCGGTGGCCTTCTTTAAGTATCGTATCCGACATCATTAAATGCGTATAATCCTGCATAAGAGTAACAAAAAATTTGTCAAAAGCACGTCAGTTTCCATAGTAGATTTATATATCACTGAGACAAAGTTCTAAAATAGGATAATAATCGCAATCGAAGTTCCCTATCTCAATTAAAATACTATAGCTAGAATGGAACTAGAGTGACAAAAGCCGACCCGCCGAGGAACAATCTGTATAATTAGGAATTGTTTCGACTTCTGAGTGAAACATTTACAGAGATACAGCTAAGAACACGATACTACTTATACTATATGGCAATCTTTTATTTTATTTTATCATAATCTTACGTTTTACCGCCAGCTAGCTTGAATAAATTGAAAATACGTTACAAATTTATATTTTATTTTTTTATGAAACAAATGAGACTCTATCCAGATGGTGTGAGCTAACGTATATGTCCATGACCATTGCAAGAAACATAGCGATACACAGAACTTTGAGTAACGAAACAAAGTTTTCCACGCTTTAGTCGTTTGAACAATGAAAGTGGAATCATATCATATTCGCTTTTTCGAGCTTCTGGGCTACACAAAAATTAGTATGGGAGAATTAGAGTTTACAAATTTGAAGCACACTCTCCGAAATGAATGCGAAAGAAAAACACTAGCAACTTACACTTGCTTATAATTTTATATTAGCAAAATACTATAAATCAAATTGTCCGCGTTTGAATAATGTGAAAATATATAAAGCTAGTTATCTGGAGATTCTTTAATCATTGGCGCGCCTCCGTTATTAGTTTATGATTAAAGGATGGAGTATCGGGAATTGAATTTCGTATGCAGACGGCTCCTTAATTATAAATTACTCAAACTTGATAAGGATGATGTGGCAAATGATAAGACAGTATTGAAATGGACTGGTAATTGTCTGTTATTACGTCTGACTTCTGAAACTTGACAACAGTTCTGTGGTACTGTAGAATAACTTGCTAACTACTTTGATAGCAGTTGTGTTGTCGGTTCGTTTTCTGATGATGACAGCATTAATAAGCTGGTTTCCCATAGGTTAGATTCATTACGTTAGCCTATCAAAAGTCCAACGAGATTTCAGGGTTATGAACGTACATTTTACCAACATTAAGACAACAAATATACTACCATAATAAAAAGCTTTGCATTTGCAGTGTAGCGTGTGCTCGTGATATTGTTTTAATTTTGGTTGAGTTGTGTAATTTTCCTCGGAAAATTGACGTAAGTAGACTAAAGAAAGTGGTTTGAAAACGGCTGGACTGGAAGCATAAAACGAGGATGTGGAACTCTTTGCCAGCGTGTGTATTTCCCGCGAAGTACAAGTTGGCTGTTTTTAAATCCAGAGTAAATAAGTCTTCGAGCTGAGTGTGCTCCATCAAATATAAACACAAATATTGTATTGATAGCACCAAAGTTACAATTTAACTGTGTAATATTATTAATGTCAAAACACTTATTGTTGTCTTATATGTCAAATGACAATATAGATATGGAAATACACTAAAACTATTTCTCACGAATACTCAAAATGAACTTACTCAAAGTAAAGCCTGAATCAATCAATTAATATAAAATATATATTTAAAAACATGTCAATATTTAAAATATCAAAAACTATTATTAAATAATCGTTAATGTCCTAAAATCTTATACCGCATCCTGCTTAAAATCGATCAGGGTGTAGTCAAACGCAAACCTAATATAAATAAAAAATAATAAGTTAACCATTAAACTATGAAAGTCAGAAGTGATGACGTAGTAGTTTTCTTGGTTAAAAATAACTGTACGGATGACCGTCTAGTTTATATTTAGTAAGCTCGTCACGATAGAGGTACCAGGGAAGCAGAAATATAAAGGTGGTACTGACGTTTTCCGAAAGTAACTGACTTAGCGAAGAGGGAAAGCGTGTAGCTGCTGACCGCATTACCTGTTTCATGCCATACAGTGCCGGCCGAAAATAATTGAAGTTTCTTTTCTGATCGGTGTTTGACCACCTCGCCTTATGGGGACATAATGGAATTGGCTCTCAAATAAGACTGCCGGAAAACACCATTAGGTGCTTGCCGGCAGATTTCCAACTTGAAGGTGGTAGCTAGTTATTATTATGGTTTCCTTACGATGTTTTCTTTCACCGGCTCATTGTTCCTTTCAGCATGTCATCTAACTACGCTAACTCCTAAGCGCTATCATCGCTTCAAGATAATACAGAGGTTGTATACAGTAACCACAATTATTTTTAATATAAGTCCTTGCTTGACCTTTATGCAACGCAATGTGGCCGAAGATGAAGATTTGAATTTTATCTTAAAAAGAGCTAGGTTTTATCTCTCAGGAAACAATGACGCTGGCAGTTAGTTCCATCAAGTGCAAATTAAAAAAGTTGAATAGTGATTCAATTCAAGTGATTTAGACTTGTTTTTTTTTAAAATACAATAGTTACTTGAAAATATCGTTACATTGGCAAATGGACAAAATAAGACGCCAAAAACAAAAAAAAAATATATAGTTTACTTACGAACCTCTTTTTACAAAGATATATCTTGCTTCGAGGTTGGTTACTAATTATAAATGAGAAAGTTTATACTTTTGAAACTGTACCGGCTCAACGGATTTGAGGCAAATTTAAAATGAAGATAAGCATATGGTACTCTATACCATGTTAAAAATAAAATCATAGGGAAGCATTATTTCACTAAGGCATCTACGAGTGTAGAAAAAATTGTGTAAAGTCGTGGATTAGTACGTTTTTCGTAGGGTAAACAGCTGAAATCTTTATCTTAGGAAATAAAATATTGGTGAGGCTATTTGTTTGGTCGTGTAGTGTACGGGAAGGAATTCAATTCCAATGTGGAGTGAGCCAAATGCCTCCGCCGTCACTCGTTCTCGGGTCATTTTACTCGATGTTTTTGGTAATGGAGTTTTCTTTTTGCTCCGATTTTAGATTTATGAGACGGGCACTTGAGGTGAATTAAAATTTGAAAAGGCTGACTGTGGGGAGATCTAAAAGGCTGCTGTCTGTGCCCTGCTCTGACGGAGGTCATCTAGGTAGGTACCACCGCAGTACCAGATATTCTGCAGCTAAGCAGTAGTGTGTAAACATTACTGTGTTCCGGTTTGAAGGGTACTGCAGCTAGCGAAATTACAGGGCTATTGAGACTAACCATCTAGTCTCAAAGTAATGAGCGCCAAGGCAGCGATGCCCTGGACATTGTTTTACTACTCAAAGTTCTATGTATCGCTGCAATGGTCATGAACAGGTGTTATCTCTTAACATCAAGAGAGCGTCTAGTTCGTCCCATTAAAAAAAAAGCAAAACAGCGTGACCGATTTTGATGAAATTTTCAAGCTATCTTCAGATTAGCTGTCATACTGGAACACAGTAATGCTTTCACACTACTGCTTGGCGACAGAATATCTGGTACTGCGGTAGCATCTAGTCTCTAAGATCAACCAAGGAAATTACTAATATTGCGCCCTTGACGGCAGTAAATGGGAAGTCGACTTTGATCATTCATTTGACTATCATTAGCCTACTAGGTTATATTTCTAACAAACTCACTTCAATTACGATATCTTATATAGATATAAGATATCGTAATTGAAGCTTTTATATTTTTTATTTTTTATCTTATGCGTTAAGTTAAGCATAGTCCTCACCTAGCGTTAAGTAAATATACTTAAGGGCCTACCTCATACCTACCAAATATACATAAAATATTTCATAAAAATCGATCGACCCGTTTTAAAAAGTACGACTATACCGTGACACGAGATTTTTATATACATACGTACATATATAGATATACATTATTTGTGTATTAGTTACTTTTGATTACGACTTACCTCAATTGATGAAAACATTATCACATCATTTTCCCTTCGCTGACATTACACTTATATTCAGTCACTGATGTAATAAAAACACTTGAGAAAAAAACTTCCATACGACGCAAATCGAATCTGCGTATAATTTTTCCGTGAATACAGTTCCATCCAACCTTTAATAGCGTAATATCCAAGTTATATTCTTGCATCAATATGGTTTCAAAATATTTCGCAACTACCCTCGAAAAAAAAACGAAATAGCATAAGCGAAAAATATAAACCAATCACAGATGATAACAATAAAAAGACAGTATCGAAATGTTTACGATAGAAAAAAGTAAGCGAGCTTCTTTATATAAAACAAAACACAAAAATATATTTTGTATCGATTCTTAGTTAGTTTATTGTGATAAGAGTACATAGTAAATAAGGGATACATAAGAATCTGAGATAGCTTAGTTGAACAGATATCAACAGTTCTTATAGATAAAATGTTGCGTGTTGGATGAAGACTTCTTGTTCCTACAATGTTTACTTATTGACTGCCCTGTTAGCTAGCTAATTTGACTCAGCTTGTTCCGCAGTGGGGCGTGGGTACGATTCTCGCCCAAGGCAAAAAAATAATAATAATTAAATAGTTTTACATTTGACTGCTAACTCGCCTGATATTAAGTGATGTTACGGTCTATGATGAAACACGCTTGTCTAGAAGAATTAGTATTCTACTTACTCGCGACTTAGAGGCACCTAGGTAACTATCAAGGATAGCGGTTTGTACAATGAAAATGGAAACAAACGTTTTGTTTTGTTGTATTTATGCGGGATTACTCACGTTTAATTTTATCGGGAACTCCGATTATAGTTTCGGCCACATCGGCCTTCGCGAAGCAAGACGAGGCCGCGCGCGCGTTATCTTAGCTTTGTCCCCATGATGAAAGCCACCGGATGAAGCCAACTGACGAAGTCTTGACACATTTTTGTTTTATTTATGCGGGATTACTCACGTTTAATTTTGCGGGAGTTTCCGATAAAATTCAACGTGAGTAATCCCGCATAAATAAATCAAAAAAGTGTTCACATATTTTCTAAGCAAAGTTATATCTATATTACTTTCTAAATCTGTGTTGAGTTGTTAGTATAGGGTCTGCTTCGTGAGCTGTAGGATGTTGGTTCAATTACCACCTAGGACAACAATTTATATTACGAATATAGATATTCTGTCTGGGTGTTTCAGAGCTATACATTATTAGCAAGTATTTCTTAAAAAAATGTATTATAATTTTTCTATCAATTATCTGATTTACATGGTAAACAATTTTCTTTAGTTGGAATTAGATGGCGTTACATGAGGTGCTCAACAATATTCATTATTTTATAAAAAAAATTAAGGTTATTAGTTACGTGCGTATCTCATTAGATCGTTTAAGTTGGTACCATCACCGTTGCGTAAACATTACTGTGTTCCGGTTTGAAGGGTACTGCAGCTAGCGAAATTAGAGGCTGTTGAGACTAACCGTGAAAATTCTCAAAGTAATGAGCGCCGAAGCAGCGATGCCCTGGACTTTATTCTGCTACTTTGTTTTTACAAAGTTCTGTGTATCGCTGCAATGCTCATAGACATGCGTTATCTCTTACCATCAGGAAAACATCTCGTTCGTCTTATTACTATTAAATAAAAAATACGTTGAGTGTTCAAGGTATCACATCACATCATCAGCCATAGGTCGTCCACTGCTGGACATAGGCCTCCTCCTGGGGGGCTTTGCCAATATTCGCCACGCTTGCCAGGCGGGTTGGCGAGCGCAGTTAGGTGTGATTGTTGAAGGAAGACGCTGCTGCCCATCTTCCGGATTACATCCCTTAGCCAACTCTTACGACAACCACGGGAAGAGAGGGTGGGATACTATTCTTCCGCCGGCACCACCACGGCAAAAAGTTCAAAGTATATATAAAAGAAAAGATTAGCAAAGAAAATTTTATGAGGCTTATATATAGTCAATTTATTTATCCGTTTTTAATTTCATATTTAGTTCAAATATTGAATTTATATTTATATGTGTATGAATAATATGGTATTCTTACATCTGTCTCCGCGCTGTTGAGGGCTCAGGGCACTTAAACCTGATCTAGGTACCAAAAGTGAAAGCTTTTTTGGCTTTTGTGTTATCACCTGTCTCCTATTTATTTTTAAGATTAGCAGCTATTAGTTTTCCATGTAAAATAAAATATTTTTAGTGTATTTCCGCTTAAAAGTCGCTTAGGTTACAGTAACCAGTTGCCAAAACGTGTTTCGCTTCTACACGAGGCATCCTCAGGACGTGTTGCCTCTTTGAGCGCTTAGCCAAAAATTAAAAAAAAAAAACATTATCTAATCTCCTCAATGTAGGTATAGGCCAGTAAATAAAGCCGTTTTTTTTGGTCAACCTCGCACTAAATTTCCGATCCAATTTTAATTTTTTTTTAGGTTAAGGGTCACTTACTGACCATAAAAACACAAAATGCTGACAGATCCAGGTGGAGCTTCGATCGCAATCTTGAAGTAAAGTTTTTCGCCGATATCTCGGAAACTATGCACTTTAGGGCAAAAGTTATTTAGACCATTATTGTAGAAAATAAAATTTCGCATCTTTTGTTTCCTGTAAACTTTTTTGTAAAACTTACCCCTTACGATTTATGGCCCATTTAATGAACCGGTTTTTATATTTCGGTCAATAACTCTTAAAATATTGGATTAATCAATAAAATACATCTATTCAATTTTAAAGATCACTTTATTCTCTACAATTTTTGTTTAAAACTTTTTTTTCTAATGCCCATAGTTTTCGAGTTATAGAACGTTTACTGTTGGACTACCGGGCGTAAAGTCGAAAATTTGAAGGTACGCATAGAATGTAATGGTACAAATTTAACAAAGTAATTTAAAAAAGATATTCCGATTGTTTATATACTTAAAAATTAATAGTTTCTTTCCTTACCTGCAATAGTAATAATTTTTTATATATTTAATTTTATTATATTTCGAATAACTAAAAAATATGAAGTAATTATTTTATGTTCGGATGCTAAAATAAAATTAAAGATAATGAAAAGAGAATATTTTTTAAAAAAGTATTAAAAATTTATTTTAAAAAAATACATGAAACAATAAAAAAATCAAAAGTGACTCCTAACTTTATGGTTATGTAGCGCAGAGCACACTGAGCTCGAAAAAATTCCGTTACATCGATTATCCCATCCCCTCTTTTATTTTAAAATGTATTACTAGAAATAGCAGGCAAATATATAGGTATAATTTCCAACGCTAGACCTCTTCGTCCCTTCTTTTGTATAGAGACATAGAGAAACGGTTACCTGCTATAAAAAAAACCTTTGGGCTGCTGCGTTACCCGCCGAGCGCCGGCATTCCAACTTAAACGTTCTATAACTCGAAAACTATGGGCATTAGAAAAAAAAGTTTTAAACAAAAATTGTAGAGAATAAAGTGATCTTTAAAATTGAATAGATGTATTTTATTGATTAATCCAATATTTTAAGAGTTATTGACCGAAATATAAAAACCGGTTCATTAAATGGGCCATAAATCTTAAGGGGTAAGTTTTACAAAAAAGTTTACAGGAAACAAAAGATGCGAAATTTTATTCTCTACAATAATGGTCTAAATAACTTTTGCCCTAAAGTGCATAGTTTCCGAGATATCAAGATTGAGAGAGATTCAAGATTGCGATCGAAGCTCCACCTGGATCTGTTAAAATTGGATCGGAAATTTAGTGCGAGGTTAAATGCTTTATTTACTGGCCTAGTACGTGTAGCAAAAGAAAAACAAACAAAAGTTCCTTCACCTTAAAACGTTCAAGTCAATTTCCGACGCACCAGAAAATTGAAGTTCCCTCCTTTGCCATTTTTAATTAGGTCAAGTTACAAATTAATTATATAATACTCGTATCATTTAAATTATCCCGAAGATTTAAGAAGGAAAATTAAGATGTCGCGGAAGGAAAGTTTCCGCATAATTTTATTGGCCAATCTTATCCGAGGTGCTCTTAATTTTTTACCTGACGATATTCGGCTGAAATTACTACAAAATTATCATAATTATACCATCATGATGGGGGCTTTGGAAGATGAAATGAATTTCGCTGAATTGGGGCTTACGGAGGTACTACTAAGTACTATTTGATGGGTTTCGCTGACCTTTGCACCGCTAGCCAGCTCAGCAGGTTGGATGTTAATGATAACTTTGTTTATTTATTTATATCAATAATGCTATGAAAATAAAATTATTTACAAATTATAGATAACATACAAACCACAGAAAAAAAAGTTTGTTTTTAAAGATTGAGTTGACAAGAAAGATTGTTTTATTTGCTTGATAAGCTATGTGTATGATCACAGCTCAGTGGCGCTGTGGTCGAAGACGGTAAACACACATAGCCTGGAATGGTACTTGTAGCGATGGCAGCTCAGTAGCTATACAAGTTTTATTCTAGGACCGCGCTAATCAAGTGGACAATTCACACGCCAAAGGACGTGGATTCAGATCCTAATAACGAACTTGAGCTTCCAGTGCAGGAAAACATCTTGAGGATACCATAGCATAGTGGTAGGGTAATTTCTAGTACTCGGCTGGCTAGCTTCAAGTTGTTAAAATACTTTCGCTCGGTGTGTTCTGGCAGCCTCACTTGAGAGCCAGTTCCATTCCAGGTTAAGTGTGTGTACTATCTTCGACCACACCGTCACTTAACATCAGGTGAGCTGTGGTCAAAATATAGCCAATCAAATAATTTAAAAAAAACTGGCTATTATAGAAACACTGTTAGGTGCTTGGCGGCAGATTATTAGCTTGAGGGTGGTAACTAGCCAACTAGGTAGCATAAGTAATCATGATATGGTTTCCTCGCAATGTTTTATTTCACTGACAGCTCATTGTTGGGGTTTGAACCGACCGCGCTAACCATCGAGCTTAAATCATTTTCCTGGTACACTTTTACAAAAATCGAATCCGCTCTTAAACAAACTTTTAAACCTCAGTTATGCTCCACCGTGTATCAAAAGAACTAACAAGCAACACTAGAATCCCAGTAGAATATGAATCGGATAAACTGAAGAGTTCCAACTCGCTTTTGCTGAAAATAATAAATTTACTGACAGCCAACAGGTTAGCAACAGGTGGGTTGGGGAAATTTAACTAGCTTTCACTAACTTATATAACAAGTGTAAGTAAAAGTGAAATTAAAAATTAAGTCCTTTCAGAAATTAATTTGTAAATTTCAAGGGCGTGTAAACTGTACTTTAAGGCACTGCGTGAAATGTAACGTAAGGCGAGAATGAGAAAGAACGAATGAGCAATTAATATGTTTGAAAGAGCTAAAGGATATGAAGCTAGGAATGGAACGTAACGTCAATATGATAAAGATGCCTAGATGCAAGATAATTGTAAGTATGAATGAGAAAACTAATTAAGATAACATGTGAAAAAGATAGTGTAAATAGTTTTAGTTATGTGTGAAAGAGGAAGTATAATAAAGAGTATTAGAAGGAACGCCATCTTTCAATTCGAAAAACCCTTACACGCTCCTTACACGAGACAAACGTAAAAAAATTGCAATCCTTCCATAATCACGTCACATTTAAGGGTTAAAAGAATTTTACCATCAACAAATACATAATATTGTTATTCAGGTCAGAAAATTTCAGATACATATTTCAGTTTTAAAAATGAAATAAATTTTGCTTGGTAAATTGATACGTATGACCCATTTTACGCATTTTTAAGTACTTACTAAATCAGAGTTACTTTTTGTTTTGTAACTCTTACCATGTTATATTTTCGACCAACAAATACATTGATTGTGTATTCAACATATCTTTAAAGTTTTTTTAATTTTAGATCAATTTGAGACATTCGATGGCTAGTCTCAACAGCCTTGTTATTTCACTACTGTTTTGCGGCAATTATTATACACACGAGTGGTAAAACATGTGATTTCGTGATGTCTCCAAAACTAGGGCATGAATTAGACTTAACCGTAACATACTTATATCTTGTGAATAACACTTATTTTACTTCAGGCACTTGACAATAAAAGCTTTTTGTAACTGGCAGAATGAACAAAGTGCGATGACAAAAAATTTAAAAAAGATAGCTGAAGATGCGTCTTTCTGTTGTCAGACTTTTGGCGGGAACGCGAAAAGGTCTCGTTGTCATATTATGCTTTTTTCCAAAACTTGTGTTTTTAAGAATGTTAATATTAAATAGTGATGTTTTATTCATAAAGTGCCAAATCACAAGCGTGAGTGTGGGATACTTTCTCACACTCACGCTTGAAACGTGAGTTTCCATTTTGTTTAAAAAACTACATTAAAGCTTGTAGTAAAACCGCCAATACTTCACACTAGGGTATGACTAAACTTGACTTCGACTTGCTTTGTGTAACTTTGACTTATTTTACTAGAATTATCATGAAATACTTGAAAACGTAGAAATACTTCACACTGGCAAATGCACAAAGTACGACGCCAAAAACAAAGACAAGACTAAAAAGAGCTGAGAAAAAGAGCTAATAGATTGCATAGACTATTAAAATCAACCATAATTCAGTTTCCTTTTTCTTTTTGGCATCGCACTCTATGCTTTCTGCCAGTTTCGATGTTTCTGTACTTTGTGTGCAGTCTTCAGTCTTCAGCTTCTTTATCTTTATTGCCTCCTCGTCTTTGGTTTCTGCAATTCATGTCTAACATTTTTAGTTACAGTCAAAGTCTAGTCCGTGCCAGTCAAATCCAGTCATGCCATAGTAAAGTAATGGCGATTTCGATATAAGCTTTGATGGAGTTTTGGAAGCAATACGAAGTTATGTTTACCACATTATATTACTTTCCCACACTTGCGCTATAAATTCGGCACCTTATGAATAAAAAAACCACTATTTTTATACGTAAACACTCAAAAAAATACCGTGAGGCGACACGACTCTTTCTGCGTTCCCGCCAAAACTCGTAGTTCGAATGTAGTCGAGTAAAAAAACGAATAAAAACTTTTTTATCGTATTTCTCACAAATTTTTATTCAGTGTCGACACGTTTCGCTTTCGACTAGATTAACAGATTTCCCATAGGAACCCCAGGGATATATGATATTGCGATGCGAGCCGCATTTTGAACGAATTTACCGTATTTAAAACTTCACACCCTTATCGCGTCAAATTAAAAATGAGCTTTTAGCATTTTTTTAATGGACAGAGGACTCTTGGTTTTGCAGTTTTAATTTTTTAAACCGAAATTGCCTCTCGGGTTAACACGCTCTTCATAATCGTGTGATAAGAGGATCTGTCGACCAAATAACTATTAGAGATCAACGTAAAGGTTATTAAAAACTACGAACATAGAAAAAATACTAATTTATTATTTGAAACAATACTTATACTAGCTTACGCCCGCGACTTTGTTCGCGTTGACTTAAAAGTTGAGTTCAGTGAGAAATGAAACATGAAGTAAAACAAAGGAGCAATAATTTATATCATCATGGAACTTGAGCTACTTAATTACTTAGAATAATAATAATATAAAGAATACCTTTCGTTCTTAGCGAAATAATATCAAAAAAATCTTTAATGTATATTTATATACATATGTAATGAAATAATATGCTAATTTATTAAATGAATCGTAACCTAAAACATACATTTTGCATGATGGTAGGGTACTTTCTTTCTGGTACGCAGCTGGCTAGCTACCCTCAAGTTGAAAATTTGTCGCCAAGCATCTAACGGTGTGTGTTCCGCCAGCCGAGAGCCAGTTCCATTCACACCTGTTTACCATCTTCGACCACACCGTCACTTAACATCAGCTGTGATCAAACACCTAGCCCGTCAAAATAATGTTCACAACAAAGACCGTACAACAATACAAAAACTACAACAATGACTAGACTAGATGAAAAATATGTTAAAAGTCGGGTAAATACAGCATCACTTGCTTACTGTTAGCGACGTCAATGCTCTTTAG
This sequence comes from Biston stratarius, assembly GCA_950106695.1. NCBI lineage: Eukaryota > Metazoa > Arthropoda > Insecta > Lepidoptera > Geometridae > Biston > Biston stratarius. The sequence goes on from OX467106.1 coordinate 27,218,720, forward strand.
AGCAAAACACAATATCATCTCTTTCACCGTTTGGTAAATATTCAACGTACATGGAGCAACGTTTTAGGGCCACGTGTTAGGAGATTTCCCTCAGGACAAAGTGGTTGCACTCCATTGCGAGGGAAGCCGCGAGCGGTCGCGTGTTTACATCCCGTAAATCACGAGAGTTTCGACTTTTTCCGATATATCAGAGAAAAGACACTTGTATCTGTATATCGGATCTATATTTTCTACTGAGCCAATGGGGACGTTGGGAATATATCATTTTTGGTAATGGGGGAAATATTCTACAGATTATACCCGGTTGTATTGGAAGACAACCGGCTGTGTACCTATGGAGGAATCTGGCAGCGATTAATTTCACAGGAAAGAGGAGAAAAGAAAGGGAATGGAAGAAAGAATTAAGTTGAAGGCACTTTGAGCACCGTCGAACTATATAACATCGTGAGGAAACCATAGCTTGGTGGTATGGTACTTTTTTGTACTTGGCTAGGTACCACCCTCAAGTTAAAAATCTGCCACCAAACACCTAACGGTGTGTTCTGTCAGCCTCATTTGAAATTCGGTTCCATTCCAGGTCAAGGGTGAGCTGTGGTCAAACAACTAGTCAATCAACCAAAAAAAAACAGTAATGCGCGTCAACGCCCATTTGCTATGTTCTGAGTACCGCTCCAGGGGTAGGCGTTGCCTCTTACCATCACGAGACTGTTTTATTCGTCTCATTACTATTATCCAAAAAGCATCAGTATTTATTAATGGTGACTACAATAAGTATAGCTCCTTTCAACTTAATACGTACCTACCTGTTCCTCTCAACCCTGAATAATCTTTAGTACCTGGATGACCGAGTTTTGCTCGGCTTCATTAAAAAACTTAAAAAATAACTATCTGGACTCGAACCGAGGTGTTCTGGATTCGGGACCGCCTGATTTCCCACCTGAGCTATTATAAGCTTGTAGAAGGTGGCGAAAGTTACCTTCGTATTCTAATGATATTGTAGCAGTTTTTCAATGTCTGAAAACACGGATAAAACGACCTTTTCTAAAAATGAAACCTAGCTAGATCGATTTATCGCCCCCGAAACCTCCTGCATACTATATTTCATGAAAATCGTTGGAGCCGTTTCCGAGATTCAGGCTATAGATATATACAAAAATTGCTCGTTTAAAGGTATTAGGTACATTAGGTACATTTACAGAATGTCTTTTATCTAAAAAAAATCCTATCCATGGTAAAAGTGTAATATTATTTTTAACATATTTTCACAAGCGTTTTGTGCGCAGTTTTATTACCATCTGGCAAAAGGGATGCATGCAATCCCTGCTTTCCCCCGTGATTTCAGAGACTTGCGGATGCTGCGATTCTACTGAGTTCTATTTCAGGGGTTATTTCCTGAAATTTATTTTCGCTTTCACTTTTTATGATGCTTTGTTAAATGGCTGAAATCCATAAGGAAAAACTTTTCTTTGTAAGTACTATAAAAGGGAAACCTCTCGAAAACTGGCAGATGATAAAGGTGGTGATTGCCGATACAAGACGAAAAAAATAAAAAAAAACTTACTCCAATACACTTTGCCCAAATACGGCTAGATTACATGTTTAAAATTACATTGTTTTATTACGGTGTTACGATTACAGCCTTCGGGTGGCTTCGCCATCTGATGATGGAACCGGAAGGTAGGTAATTCATTGCAACTATTCTGGTGACCGTAAAAACCACTGGAAAGTCACAGGAAAGCGTGTCACAGAAAGATGTAAAAATAAAAACCGGCCAAGTACGAGTCGGACTCGCGCACGAAGGTTCCGTACCATCTATGAAAAAGGCAAAAAAATCGCGTTTCTTGTATGGGAAAAATATTTATTTTATTTTGTTTTTAGTATTTGTTGTTATAGTGGAAGCATTTATACATAATTTGTGAAAATTTTAACTGTCTCGCTATCGCTGTTCTTGAGATACAGCCTGGTGACAGACAGACGGAAGGACAGACAGACAGACAGCGAAGTCTTAGTCATATGGTACCTTTTAGGTACGGAACCCTAAAAATCAAACTACCTGGACAGATTTTGATGAAGTCTTTCAAAAAACTACCTAGACAGATTTTTTTGAGATCTTTTGAATAAAAAATATTACAATCGAAACGAAAACCTCCTCCTTTATTATTAAGTCGGTTAAAAAAAAACTGTCGTGATATATGTAAACATGTTTGAAAAAAAATTAACAGGCAAATGTCCCACAAAAAATCGCAGTTAATATAATGTATAAAAAATGTTAGCTTAGTTTTATAATACTACGAATCCCATAACAGCTTACATTGTGAATATGAGATTTATTTAGTTACTAAAAATAAAAACACTCGCTTTTATGTAATTACCATACTCAAAAACTTCAACCAAATACGCAACCTATTGCTCACAGTACTATTTCCTCTGAAAATAAAGCTTAATTCACACGTACGCAGCCCGGCCGCAGCGGTCCCGCTTCCACCGCTGGATAGCGCTGCAGGAAATAGCGCTCTCACCGTAGAACAAATAAGAGTACTGTGTTCTGTAAATTATAGTATTTTTAAATAAATAAATATTGTAGCGCTATCTGACACTAAACTAAGCAAAGCTTGAATTAGAAATCAGATGACTGATAGAATATCTATTTTTTTTTTTGTATGTATGTATATGCTAATAACAGATACAGAACACCCAGACACTGAACAAACATTTGTTTAAACCACAAAATGTTTGTCCTGGGTGGGAATCGAACCCACACCCTACTACTCTTGAAGCAGTCATACTACCAATGAGCCAATATCAATATATTCTACAAAATGGTGACAATAATTATCGTCAATTTATCTTGCAACCAGTTCGACATGAAATAAATATAACAAACGCACTAAGTCACTTCAGTTTTTTTTTCTTTTTTTATGTAATAGCAATGAGACGAATGAGACGCTCTCTTGGGGGTAAGAGATAACACCTGTCCATGACCAATTGCGGCGATATACATAACTTTGCGTAGTATTACAATTAAAAACTGCCTCCATGACCCCCTAAGCCTAAACACGACTTTAGGCTTAGGGGGTCATGGAGGTTTTAGGTATTTACGTAAAAAATCAACTACAGAACCGATTTTTTTGAAATTTATTTCTCAAATCGATGCTTTTTCGAGTAATCGGGGAACATACATAAAAAAAAAGTTTCCGACGAATTGAGAACCTCTTCGTTTTTTTCAAGTCGGTTAAAAACAAAGTCTTAGTCAACGCTGCTTTGGCGCTCATTACTTTGAGACTTTCGAAGTTTAGTCTTAACAGCCCTGTAATTTCACTAGCTTCAGACCGACCCTTTAAACCGGAACATAGTAACTACTGCTTGGCGGCAGAATATCTGGTACTGCGGTGGTACCTACCTAGACGAGCTCCTGCTAAGAATAAACACGTTAAACAGTTTTGTGCTGTCTAATTTTTAAACGTTATTATCTCTATGATGATTTTCTTTTTTTTCTTTATGATGTTATTTTTAGACGCGTGGGTAGATGTAACGTGTGATCCGATACGACAAACCTTGTTCACCGACACTTGCCCCCTTCCCAGCACTCGAGGCCTGCGGTTTGCCGGCCCGTGCCCTTAGAAGGGACGCTAAGTCAATTACTGTCCCTAATTCTCAAGAGACTTCTGTTGTAGTGGCACGGGCGGCAGCGGAGAGAACGTCGTGTTAAGGAGAAAGCAAAATACATTGATTCGATATTACAAGGCCAAACGATAATGAGTTTTTGACTTGTGACGCGTTTTTTGCATCCTGTAATTTAAGCTGTATTATGTTGCGTATAAGATTGTATGTATAATATGAAACTTACAAGGTACTTAGCTACTACTTCAACTTATTTTACTTAAAGGTTTAGTTACATGTTATTAACAAACAGTTGTAAACAGTAGCGATTTTTTGTGTGATAGCGGAGTGGTTAGCGTGGTCGGTTCACACGCTGAAAGGCGTGGGATCAAAACCCCAACTATGAGCTTGACCTGCCGGTGAAAGAAAAGAACGTGATAAAACCATAGCATGGTGGCACAAGGGCTAGTATACGGCTGGCTAGCTACCCTCAAGTTGAAAATCTGTCGCATCTAACGATGTGTTCTGGGAGCATCACTTGAGAACCAGTTCCATTCCAAGCCATGTGCGCTTACCATCTTCGACCACACGATCACTTAACATCACATGGGCTGTGGTCAGAGAAATAACCTGTCAACCACAAAAAAGCAGTAATTATTAGTGGATCCAACTACAACTATTATTTGAGAAAACCCTTACACAGAAAGATTTATTTTATGCTTGTGTGCGTTTTTAATTGAATAAAAAATGCCAAAAATGCGACCAAAATGTTAATTAAAACATTATAAATATAATATGTTATATTTGATTGTAGTTTTGTTTTACCAACATTTGCCTGTTACAACAATGACCATGTATTTGCGTTCTATTAGTTACTACGATGCCTAAATTGATTTAATCGATTGAGTGTCAAATCGAAATAGCTTACTAGTCCTTTAGCCGGAAGGTAGCGGAAAGCGAACGGTAATTATGTTAGATGGATATTAATTCGATCAACCTTGAGGGGCATCGGTTTGGCAGTTTGAGCTTTTGAGTTGTAAGTTATTCTGTTTAAGGCGTGTTTATGTACGTCGAAATTAAAATCATCATTATCTCTGACTTTCGTGTCTGTCTGTTAGCTTATTTAGTAGTAGGTCTGCTTTAAAAGCTGAAGGAAGTTCTATTTCCACTAAGTAACATTTGTGTGACGAATATAGCCGCTCTGCGTCTGGGTGTTCTATATGTATTCCATCAGCAATGTGGTGATAGCTGACAGAATTACGAATCCCGCATTTATGTTTTACTTCGTGGTAGATGTCTTTAGTAGAAGGTTGTCTAAATAGGTACCACGGCAGTACCAAATATTCTACCGCCAAGCAGCAGTTTCTAGACATTATTGTGTTCCAGTTCGAAGGGTCTTAAAGGTAGCGAAATTACAGGGCTGTTGAGACTAACCATCCAATGTCTCAAAGTAGCGCCAAAACATTATTGCCTTGGACTTTTTTACTCAAAGTTCCGGGTATGGTCAATGGTCATGGACATGCGTTATCTCTTACCATCAAGAGAACGTCACGTCCGTCTTGTAACTTTTACATAAAAAAGTAAAAGAAAAATAGGATAATTGTAGTGTCACCTCTAGTATTAATTAAGTTTAATATATTATTTTCTCTGTATAGGTACTGCACTCCTTTCTGTGAAATAAATTTATCTTTATATGTTAAAGCCCACTCCTTTACTATTAGCCTGACCTTCCCACAACCCTAAACGAGTTTCTTCATATTCTTCCCCGGCTCGCATTCAATTTGCCGTCCTAATTATACACAGCATATTCTAATGAATTCCCGAAACCTGAGTTTGCCAGCTTATGAAATCTCCCGAGTTTTCGGGAGCGAGTACAATGGTAAGCCGCAATTCGGAATATGTGTAGCTTTGTGTCAATTGTTATATTTTCGTTGTTTTGATTTCTGCGTAGCCAGCGTATTTATTTAAACGCACTGCTTACTGGCTATTTTGTATGTTGACTTACACCATCGTGTTATGGAAATCCTGTAAGGATGGTTGTAAACTGTAATAAAATAAAATTAATAAAAACGCAAACATTTTTTTCTTTATTGTTTTACTTATACGGGATTACTCACGTTTGATTACGTCGGATACTTCAACTATAGTTTTGGCCATATTCGGTGGCCTTCTTCAAGGAGTCAAAGCGGAGTATAAAGCGCGTGCGGCCTCGTCTTGCTCCGCACTGCGGGTCGCTGCGCGCCTCGCACGTGAAGTAAGCGGTTGGTGCGCGGGCGCGGGGCTGGGAGCGATTAGAGTTCCAAGATGCGCCGGTGCGCTCTGGAGCCCTCCCTCAACGGAACCCTCTTTTACAGTGTCAGAAATATTTAATATACAGAGCTCACTGCGACGTCTTCAGATACATAGCCGCTCCCACGAACTTCATGAAGACAAGGTTTGTAAGTCGTTTTTTTTTCTTCTTTTAAACGTGTGTTTTATACCTTTTTGTTAGAGCAATTCACTACTTATATAGTTCCCGCACATACCTACAAGTTTGTAGCGAGCGCGAGTCCGACTTGTACTTAGCTGTTTTTTAGCTTAGCTGGTTCCGTACCCAAAGGGTAAAAACGGGACCCTATTACTAAGACTTCCCTGTCTGTCTGTCACCAGGCTGTATCTCAAGAACCGCGACAGCTAAACAGTTGAAATCTTCACAAATTATGTATTTCTGTTGCCGCTATAACAACAAACACTAAAAACAAAATAAAATAAATATTTAAGGGGGGCTCCCATACAACAAACGCGATTTTTTTGCCTTTTTCATAGATGGTACGGAACCCTTCGTGCGCGAGGCCGACTCGCACTTGGCCGGTTTTTTATGTAGTATCAATAAAGTGTTAACGTATTATATTGTGATATTCGATACTCTTGGGTAAATGTATCATGCTAAAGAGATCTGCCACTTAGATACCGATATCTAATACTTGATCTACTTTAATCTATTTTCGTAGATATTAAGGAATTTTAACTGTCGTTTTTTAAATTGCAACTCTATCATCATCATCTTGCATTACACCAACACAGAATTCTTGTGTCCGAGAGACCTGGACACTTGTCCAACAAACTTTCGTTGAAATCGCAAGAAGTTATTTTCAAGTTGTCCTTTGCCGTGTCGTTATCATGAAAACTTGAAACTTTAGGCTCGTCCTGGATATCTAAAATAATAATTTTGACCGACATTTTCCAAGGAAACCTAATTGCGGTACACTTCTATGAGTAGACGCGACATCAAAAACAGTATACAGGCTGTTTGATTAAATAGAACGCTATAAGAGATTGAATACAATGCCTTTTGGAACTTTGTTTATCTACTAAATATCTCATGAATATCCATCTTTAGTGCGTTTCCAATTGCTATAAATGAAGAGATCGAAGTCACATTTCAGATGTCAGAAGTCACATTTTTTAAGTGTGTTTGTTTGTTTTATTGTTCTAAACTACGCAACGAATTTTGACACGGTTTTAACTGTCATTTGGGTCTTTTTATCCGGATACATCTCAAAGGAAGTCAATTAGGTCGCTAGTATATAACTAATTTGAAAATCGTTTGTCTGTTTGTCCTTTTCGCGATTTAATTATTAACGGATTTTGACTTGGTGGCCGCTTTTTTACACTTTTGGTTATTCAAATTATTCACTTCTAAGCGAAGTTTTATGGACAAAATCTTGTTAACTAATTAAAATAACAATCAAAACATATAAATAACTAAACTGTTTTAAACTTAAAATTTATTTTACTATTCCTACTCGAATCGGTTGTGAATGAATTATAGGATAAAATTTATTAATATGTTTATTTAGTCTGTAGTGAAATACGGTAAAGTCATATGATGGATATTTGTGTATACAACGATTTTAACGTATAGTAATGGAACGTTAACATTATGTCAAAAATTAAACGGAAATATTTTAACGGAACAGCCTGTATACTGTTACCTACTGTGTGTGTTGAGTGTGCGGTTACGGTGGGATACATGCACGGTCTAATTATGACTGTGTTTAAAATTCAGTTGAATATACTGTTACCTGAAAGGACAGTTTTTTATTATTATGAACAGAGAATTATAAATCCAAAGGTGTGGACGCAGACAACCACAATTTAAAAATAAACCTAGACCAGGTAATCGAGAAAAATATATTATTTATTTTAATTTCAATTAGTACTGCACATAACGAATTACATTTATAATAATATTAAAATTAATTAATTAAAATTAATTATGAACTACTTATTATACTATGAAATTAAAAAGTAGATGGTAACTAGCTGCGCCCCGCGGTTTTACCAGCGTGGTGATGATGATGAAAAGTTTCCTATGTTTTATTCCAGTGCCTAAAGTATGTACATATATACAAAATTTCATCCAGATCCGTTTAGCCGTTCTGGCGTGATTGAGTAACAAAATTTAAAATTGTAAATTGAAACTAAAATAAAAAAAAAACTTGGGGTGACCAACCACGTAGCTAACAAACTGAGCTATAGCACGAATTGACAAAGCCTCATAAGGTTGCTCATTACGTGGAAGACAGGAATATATGGTTGTAGTAGCTTCTCTCTGCACTTGCATCCCCCTGGCTAAGTGACAATTGTAGTAAGCATAATGTATTAATATTTATAACTCTAAACTGTAACCTAATATGAAAATAGAGATCCACAAAAAAATGCCTTGCTGAGTTTCTTGCCGGAGTCTTCTCAGTTGAAGTGTAATTACGAGCAGGTGGTAAATTCAAACATGTAACTTAACGTTCATAAGTACCAGGGCCTAAACTGAATAAATGACTTTTTGATTTTGATTTTGATTTGAATTCAAGAATACGCCTGCCGCCCCTCGTCCCTCGAGGTACCCCCGCGCCCCTGTACCGCGCAGGAGACAACTCGTTCATACTCGCGAAAATATTCTTTGTATGCCATAATCGCAACAAAAACGTCACATTAGAGAAACAAATGGACGCGACACATCAAGTGTCGGACAGTGACACTCGACACTCGTGTCCAGACTTCGAACCCGCGTCAGCGCTGTGTCGGAGATGACATGGGTCCACTTGATAGGCGAAAGTTTGACTTGTGCTGATTGTTTTACGTGTCGATGTGTAAACTGTTATGATTTGTAGCTGTTAAGTTTTGGCAGATATTAAATAGCGGTTATTCTAGGCACGAGCTTCATTGTTAAAGGTGGTGCTTAGGTATTCGAAAATTGTAAGTTTCCTCCATAGTCTTTGAATGTCTCTATTAGAACATTTTTATACGAGTGCCTAATTTCAAATTCGAAAAGAAAAAACCATTAGGTATCGTTCTAATTCAAAGGTTCACTTTGTATATCTTATACCTTAAACGAGCAATTCTTGTATATATGTATATATATAATAATATATATATAATCTGAATCTCGGAAACGGTTCCATCGATTTTCATGAAATTTTGTATACAGGGGGTTTCTTGCTAGGTTTCATTTTCAGAAAACGTTGTTTTATCCGTGTTTTCAGCAGTAAAGCTCGGTCATCCAGGTTTTTAAGACTGTTTATTAAATGATACAATATTATAAAAGGAATTCTATTATTTTTTTCTAATGTTCTTTCGATTCCAGTTTCTTCGTGCGTATCGCTAGACATTGGAATTTAAATAATACAAGTCGCCTGTAAATCAGTTTTTTCTCGTGCTTCATCATAGACTGCATCTTCGCTTAAAATCAAGCGAGGTAGTCATTTTGGATTTGATTTTAATTATAATTTCTATAAATAAGGGGGAATACCCATTTCCTTCACCTATCTGTACCTTTGCTTACCTATCTGTTACTGTCTTCAGAGAGATAATTCCTTATATACGAGACAAAAATATGAATTCAGTTATAACTATTTTACTTATACAAGATTACTCACGTTTGATTTTATCGGAAACTCCGACAATAGTTTCGGTTACATCCGGTGGCCTTCATCGTGGAGACAAAACTGAGTACAACGCGCGCGCGGCCTCGTCTTGCTTCTTCAGTTATAACTTATGCCTGTTCTGGCTCCTTTTTTTGTTTTAATTATCTATGATTTCAAAACTTGCAATACTATTTATGCCCCTGTCACTCTCATCTAGCCTTACATAGGAGCGATAAGGAGAGAAATATCGCATAGTACAGAAAAAAGAAGCAAGATATTAACAAGAGTTTATCGAAAAAATATAGACTGAAAATTACCATAAAGGCTCTTTAAAAGCTAAAGGAATCTCCGGATCCCTCCGGGCTTATAATTAATGCCATTTTGAGCGAAGTTCCCGAAGAAAAATGGAAATTTTCTTACAAATTGCCGAGGAATTGACTGTTTTTATTAATATACTAGAATTTGAATAACTCTTTTAATCCTTCAATTCAATTTAAGACATTTTATGCCACTGTGTGATGTAACAAGCAAATATTCCACCTGGTAGTAAGTGTTAAGCTATTATATAGTTCCTTTGAATTTATCTGGATCAAATACTAACGTACTTACTGGTCTGTCTTAGTTGAATTCTTGTAACCAGCATCATTCGTGCTTGTTTTGACAGATTATTATGGTAATGGTTTTTAGATGATCGTCCCTCAAAATCAGAAAAGCAGCCATAATAGCAAAGTCATATTCACCTTGTTGTCAATCTGTCAGTCTGTCTGTCCGTCAAAACCAAGTAACTCAAGATTTGTTGAGCTAGAATCATGACATTTGGCAAGTTGTTGGTTTGTTTTGTTTGTTTATTGTTGTATATTGTTTGTTTGTCTTTTATTTGTTCTGTAAGATGTTGACTCTTGTCAAGTTTAATAATGATTTACAGTCAAGAGGAAATACAACAAAGGAAAAAAAATAACAGATAGACGAAAAAGTAATCCTATTAGGATTTTGTAGCAATGAAAGCTCAATGGTTAGCGCGGTCGGTTCGCAAGCCAAAGGGTGTGGGTTCAAACCCCAACAATGAGCTTGAGCTGTCGGTGAAGGAAAACATTGTGACGAAACCATAGTAAGGTGGTAGGGTACTTTTTAGTACTCGGCTGACTAGCTACCACCTTCAACTTGAAAATTTGTCGCCAAGCATCTAACGTGTGTTCCAGCAGCCTCACTTTAGAGCCAGTTTCATTCCAGGCTAGGTGTGTTTACCATCTTCGATCACACTGTCACTTAACATCAGGTGAGCTGTGGTCAAACAACTAGCCTCTCATCTATAATAAGAAAATAACTCTTTTTTTTTTCTTTTTGAGGTACAAAGCCCTGAAACATTTTGCTCTTCAATCGAAATTGTCAAAATGACCGTGACTTATTTTAATCATACTTATAATTTTGTTGGAAAAATGTTCAGTGGCTACATATCTTTGAGATTCGACACCCATCTTGGAAGATCTATAAATTTGTATGTAACCCTCGACAAGCACGTTAGATTTGCACTTGTTTTTTAATTCGTATATGCATAAAATAAATAAATAAATGTTTGTTACCTACTCCTCAAAGCACTAACAGCTCAAAAGATTTAACCAAAACTCAAAATGAAGATAATTTACATTTTGATTTAACAAATAGCTTAGCTAAGTTTTAGATATCATGGTGGTGGTACAAACCCTCAGCATCCGAGTCAGGGTCACACTGAGGTCCGGTATTTTGTAAAAAGCACCTTCCTCGCAAAAAGCCGGATATTCCTCCCCAGTGTCAGCAGACAGGCCAGTGACAAGGGTAAACCTAATTATTACATTTGACAGCAAAATTAACACGTCGCCTGCCGTGGTGCCGGATAAATTATTCATAGCGTCACCTGTTGATCTTGTTTAATTTTGTTAATTAATCACTTATTTTCTTTTTTTATACACGCCAGTATAAAACGTAGGATATCTACTATGTTTTATATGGTACAAGTTAATTATATTATATAAGCATGATTGAGTTCGTTTTTTTTTTACATTTTACTTTAAAAAATCTATACATCTGCAATCATAGTACAATAATTATATCAATAACTATGTTCGTTCTGTGGTTTTATTCGCTCGCCATTGGTTTGTTAGGATCGTGCTGGGATGTTAAATCACTTATAACCGTCCTCGAGAAAAGAGCTAAAAAACGCAAAAAAAAAACAACGAAACCGACAGGCATTGTCTGATATTAGTGCGTTGAAAGTGTTGAAACAAACAAACATATTATAAATAAAAATTTAGATTAAATAATCGAATAATAGGAGACAAATCTTAAATATACTATATAGATACTTACTAATAACCTAAGTACTTATTAGTTTGTGTTTAATAATTTCTTTCAATTAATATACTAATACTTTTTTCTAACATTTAAATATAAATATAAATAAAGGCATTCTAAGTCATCTCATCGAGAATTGCAGTCATAAAAACAGTAATGGCTATTATAACATGAAAGGGTATAATTTAATTAAGGCTTTTTCAAACAAAAGTTAATTTGCCTTCCATTTAACAATAAACATTTACCAAAATATAACACCAAAGATAAACAAAATACAACAGCTTTAAGTACAGCTTTAGTTCCTACTTCGGTTTAATTAAATCTTATTAATAAATTGATACGGAACCCTTTTGAACAATGGCAAGTGTTTACCTTCCGGGAGAGTTTCCGGTAAGATGTGCTTAGTACTCGCAAATTGTGGTTAACAATACGAGTACAGTCTCCCAGGAGGAGGCCGGGAGCATCCTTAACTGAGACAAAAGGCACACAATTATGTTACTACCAACCAACCCGACTCTACACGCGTTAAGAATTACCTATCTACATATTTTCAAAATGTTACCAAACGTATGCCTTAAAGCGATGAAATGGCCTGAAGTTTAGTTTAGACTTTAGTCCGTCTACGGATCTCCTCAATCATATAATTATTATTTAACAAACGGGCGTTAGATCACCAACCTCAAATTAATTAAAGCAATGAATTTACTAACCTAACGCAAGAAATCAACCTAAATCTAAACCAACCAAGACGCAATACGCTTCTTGCTTGTCCTACAATGAATAGACACTTCAGGCGAATTCCACCGAATAGTGTGTGTAAAGCTGAGTACTGATATGACAATTTATAAATATTTTGTAATTATGGTCGTTGCCAGGAGTGCTTTTAAGATAATGATAAAATACCATTGAATAAAGTATTACCACTTCAGCCGTCGATTCAAGATTGTTATACTTTCTTTAAGTCGTTGCGACGCCTAAAGTGCGTTTCGAATTGTTAAACAACAATATTTCTCAAAAAATATATAAAAATTTGCAATAAAAACTAAACTGAAAAAAATGTGAACTAAGTTTAGTAAATAGCCACTACTAATGTATATCAAAACTGCGCTATCAGGTATAGAAGAAAAAAAAAAAGATTTAAAAAGAGATTGCTTTTTTGATTTAAATGTAAGAATTACACTGGGCTAAGTTTTATAATAACCTAACTGGGTTAAATGTAAGTATAACTTAACTAGGTTCAATTTAATAATCACTTAACTAGGTTAAATGTAAGAATAACTTGACTGAGTTCATTGTAAGAATATTTTAACTGATTGTGAGTTAAATATAAGAATAACTTAACTATATGAAATGTAAAAAACTTAACCGGGTTAAATGTGAGAAGAATTAAATTGGATTAAACGTAAATATAACGTGGCTGGGATAATTGTAAGAATATTTTAACCAAGTTAAATATAAGAATAACTTAAACGGGCTTAATTCACGTCATTCTAATCGTTTTTAAACTTGAAATTGTGAAACCTAAACATTTTTATTATTATTGTATTATCCAATTATTAAAATTATTATTTAGTAAATAAGTATTAATGTTTTTAGCTGCAGAGTAAATCCTTTTTTTTTAATTAATAAAAACAGTACAATATTTTATTCATAACACGAAAGTTACTAGTCATATTCCAATTAGTCTCAACATACAAAAAAATACCATTAAAATGTCGTAAAATAAATTACTAAGGCAAAAAAGAAAGAGAAAGATTTTAAAAAAAATTAAAAAGAAACACATTTTAGCGAAGACAATAACCTATTTTCTTAAGTTTTTGTTTTTCGTAATATGAATGGTCCCCGCAATGAGTACAGAGCTTTAACCCGAGCGAATCGTTAATTCGATTTACAAGCGCTATGTCCCCGACAGTGTGAATGATGTGGGTGCCCTTTTTATAGCACCCGTGGCCCCATTGGGTGTTGTATTGCAAAACATAATTAACTGGCGCTACGGGAAACAATTGCTGATAGGTTAAGCGCGTGAGTAAGGTAGATACGCCCTGTATATTTACCCAAAACAATAACAACCATACAATGGTTCCGGTCGGAGTAACGTCAATAGCATAAATCGCAACTTTGAATTCGTATACTCAGATATACGTTTTTTCCGGACTTCCCATTGTAATTGATTGTTAAATTAACTCACAATGTGAAGTTCGATCAACTTTGTAAGTAAACTTTATGTTACTCACAATTAGTATCATTATTATTATTCAACCTGTTTTGTCCCACTGCTGGGCAAAGGCCTCTCTTCCTTCTTTCCATGCCTGTCTATTGAGGTCCAATCCTTATTATGAGCATCATCTCATCTCTCCACCGTCTTCTAGGCCGGCCTGGTGGCCGTTTAACCTCCGGAACCCAGTCGGTGGTGGTTTTCGCCCACAACTCCGCTGGCATTCGGCAAGGAGCAGGGGGCGCATAAAATTAGTATCATAATATTAAAAAAAACGAACTTAAATTCACATTTGAAAATAGAGCCACATCGCCGCTATAATGTTTTTATTTTTCATAATATGTATATTTTAACGTTACCTCATATATCCAAATCTGTTTAAAAGTTATGATGGAATAAAGAAACTCACATACACACGAAACCTGAAAACATTACACTCCATTTTTGGCAGTCGTGTAAAAATATAAGGTATACCTAATCATTAAGAAACATTGATTTGAATAGAATTTAGTTTTTCCAGGTCTGTTCTATCTCATTACCGAGAAAAAAAGTAGATTGCGTAATAACAGAGCAAAAACATAAATCTTTTTACTTCTCCATTAGTTTCTTTAAATTTTCCCATTTTACTTTAATACTTATTGATCTACTCTTGTACGTGGGTAGGATACGTTTCTAGGTACTTTTTATTTATTTTAATAACTCAATTAACATACAGGCTTGCCTTTGGCCACCATCTTGTGGTTGGGCACGCTTGCCTAGAAGACATCGATTCACATCGGAAAGATTTACCTATACTTTGATTTTTTAAGGTAGGTAAACATAATAGCTTCATTTCTGTATACAGTTAATTCGCCATGACAATAAATTTTGTGAATCACAATTTCACCCATATTTCTAAACGGCAGCCATTTTGAAATGAAAATGGCGCCCAACATGGCAGCCGTAAAATTGCGTCACCTATGTAATAGCTTATTTATTTAAATGGCGTTAATTATCCTTTTATCCCATTAGTTTTCGCAGATACTTATTTTGTTTTGTTCTGTGGTGATTATCCTTTTTTTGAATTTGAAATTCTGCAGTCGGGAACGAGAAATAGGAGGAATAAATTTAGTTTCTAATGTAATTTTTTTGGGATCGTTAAAGCCACATTTTACATTTTGAATTTGATTCAATATTTGAATAAATTTATGGAGTAAGTTTAAGTATTAAGCCTAGTGATATTGTTCACGTTTGAATTGTTGTTAAATTTATTTGTTTATTTGTGCGAAAATGGATCTTGAAATTGGAAACCATAGCGTTGTGGTATGGTTTTTTCTAATACTCAGCTGACTAGCTAACACACTCAAGTTGAAAGTCTGCCGTCAAGCATCGAACGGTGTGTTGTGGCAGCCTCACCTAAGAGCCAGTTCCATATCAGGATAGATGTGCTTACCATCTTCGACTACACCATCACTTAACACCAGGTAAGCTGTGAACAAACACTTAGTCTTTAAAACAAATATTTTAAAAAAATAGTTTTTCTTTGTATACGTATAACTTACTAACCTAACCTACCTACTTGTACAATCTACGTTTTTATGGAAGTTTTGTGAAACATGTATTTATAAGAGACGAGGTCTAAGAACTAGCTACCTATCAATAATAACTTAGCACATACAAAAATGTTACATGATTTTATCTATACATTGAATTAGTTTTCTATCTATACCTCGAAACTTATAGGTAATAATTATGACTTCAGATTACCCTTTAACTATATTTAAAGAAAGTGAAATAACCATCTTACGTCTTTGATGTTTTATATTTAACTAATATTAAAAGCAATACTGTGTCTGGACAGAGAAGTTTTTCACTTGACCCTTGCCGTATCACGTGCCGACGCCTAGAATAAAAAAGAACAAAGATAAAGATTTTTTCTTTTATAACCTGAAAGGACATTGTAAAAGTCTCTCGAATGGTCGGAGTTGAAACGGTGAACACCAATGACCTATATTGAACGATAGGGTTGCCTCTTATTTGTTTTCTTTCCTTTTCACTAGTTGCTTCACATGGATTTGACAGATATTTAAACATAAACATAGAGATATTATATCCATATATTATACAAGCTACGCCCCGCGGTGTTACCCAAGTGAAAGCTAAAATTTTTTGAGATAGAATATGTGTTAATCCAGAGCATCAGCTACCTCTATACCAAATTTCATCAAAATTGGTCCAGCCGTTAGAGCGTTTAGAATTTACAAACATACAAACACACTTACACACTCAACACTTTCGCATTTATAATTTAAGTGTGATAGAGATTATCCATCGATCTATTGTATAAAGATTTGACCCCAGATTACCAGATCTACGCAAAGTTCATCTGGCATAGTTAGGTACATCTATAGTTAGTTCTTGTCAATTATCATCTGATCTAATTCTACCTATTGAATCTAAGCAAACTACATATAAGATTCACAAAGAAACGACTTTCTTAAAAGTCTGTCATAGTTACTAAAACTATTATTTAAAATGTATTATAACGGTTAGTAATACATTTCGAGACTTTGGAAATCACACATAAGGAATTGTGGAATTTAAGAAAAAGTTTTTTTAGTCTGCAATATAAAAAGTATCCTTTATATTAATCCAGGCCATAAACTATATGTGTGCTAAATTTCATCCAAGTCCGTTCAGCCGTTTTTGCGTGACTGAGTAACAAATCACCATCCACCCTCACAAACTTTCACATTTATAATATTAGAAGGAAGGATAGGCTGTTTATTTAACTATGGCCGTTACGTTATTTAAGGCGTCATTTAATTAAAAACGTATGTCTGAACTACCAGGTGTATCAAAGTTTTGTTTACTGTTAATGGAAGGAAAAACGGTTAATTTTAAATTTTCGTAAAAGTTTCTAAAAAATATTTACTCATTTTGCTTTTAACGGAACATTTATTTCAATTCCTCAATAATTACATCTTCCTATCAACAACACATATTAACTTTATTTTGTGCGACAACCCTATTAAATTGACCAATCAAACCGCTCATCCTGTTGGAAAGAACCGTTTAAAATTGGTTTCGCGCAATTTTTACAAAATCTCGTTCATATTGTATTTTCACACCATACCACAGATGACGGCACTTTATCGTATATCTAAGTGTTCTTGGTACAACTGAGATAGTCAGTCTCAACAGATGGTCAATCCTGTATTTATGAACCATTACCATTACCATTGCCATTCATTACCATAACCATTTACCATTTTCCATTACCATTTTTAAATGTAAAAGTAGTGACACACAATGTAAATAATGATCATTGCAGCAGTACACAAAACTGTCGAATAATAAAACAAAGTGCATGGCATCGCCAGAATACAATAATAATATAAAAAGAAAATCATGGTCACACAGTGCCATCTAGCCCCAAACTTAACAAAACTTGCACTATGGGAACCAGATAGCTGGTAGAATACTTATATACTTTTTTTATATATAATAGGTACCTATATAAATTACACCCCAAACCTGCACTCCTCTTGCCAAATAACTTTTGGCAAGAGGAGTGCAGGTCGGCAAAGGAAAAGAAGGGTGGATGACATTATTAACGCAGCCGGAGAAGAATGGATGCAAATTGCCGAAAACCGCGAAAAATGGTTCAAGTTGGAGGAGGCTTTTACCCAAGAGGGACTACATAAATTGACAAATAGTTTTTAATAGTTCTATGTATTTTGTTAACTCTGTAAATGTGTAGAAAAATAAAGCTTTAAATAAATAAATAAATAACGCCCCACCCACAAAACAAACCTTTAATGTCACATAAATGTTTGTCCTGGCGGGAATCGAATCCACGCCCTACAGCTCATAAAGCAGATATTCTACCAAATGAGTTAACAGGGCAGTCAAAGGGAAAGAAAGCGGATGGGTGACCGCTAGATAGCATAATATAATTTTACCAATAGTAGCCTAAAATAGTAATTGAAGCGTTAGGTTTATATGCCGCAAGCATGGGTTCAAATCCCAACAATGGGCTTGGTGACATGAAAAAGATTTTAAGTCTGTTAAAGTTTACAAGTAGATAAAATTTGTATTGCATACTGTTCAGAGTTAAAATGTGGGTAAAATGGACTATGGATTCCCATGAGGCGCTTATTCACTAATTAACCCTGTATTGGCGATCTCCAAAACAATTCATGAACAATGGGTAAACTGAAATTCCACATTAAATTTACTTAATTCAATTACCACAATCACTCAACAAGCGTGTATTTAACAGCGGGCGGCAAACAGCTCGGAGATTTGCGGCCCGAATTGGAGATTTGCGGCCCAAATTAAACTGATAATGGATGCTTCAATCAATTCGAGACAAAGGAATGGCACAAACACCTCGTTTTGTTTAAATTAATTAATATCTGACGCGCATTTATAGTGCGGTCGAGTTAATTTTCAGAAGCGAGACTAGTTGCTAATGTGAAGCCTAAATAAATGTTTTTAAATCAAGTTTTTATATGTGTTGCAGCCAGGTAATAGTATAATTCAAAATGGACGATCAAAAATAAATTAGTGTACAAAATTTTGTGACCATTGGGGAATTCCTAATTCTGGAGACAACCCTGGGTGTAATCAGGTCACGCTTGTCATAAGCATGCATTGTAATCGGAATTGAACCAACGTGTCAAGTTTTAACTCCGTAGGATAAGAGAAAGTTGTTCTGATTCACCTTGCAAAATTTTACCTAAACAAACTAAAAGGCTGCAAAATAAATAAATATAGATAATATAAAAATAAAATAAAATGCACTTGGTAAGTAAGTAGGTTAATACTAAAAAATGACATAAAACATGTTTTTCAAAGTAACTATCAGACTTACGCAGAACGTAAAATTACGGTTTAACCAAATTTTGTTTGAATAAAAATAACAAAAGAAACATAAATTATCAGATTAGTGCGATATCTAAATATACGAGTAATATGATATTTAATTGGGCAATGAAACTTAATTAAAGTAGAAGGGCATAGTCTTATTCATTTTAATTATTATTTATTTGACATTTATTTTCTTTGGTAAATTACAGTTTTTTTAACCGACTTCAAAAAGGAGGAGGTTCTCAACTAGATTGTTTTTTTTAATAGAAATTATTTATTATTATTCATTTAGTGTTGCAGAGAGCTGTTGACAATGCATGCCGTGCCAAGGATTGCCTTTTGATTGTTGGATCTGGCCCTTGACACAACTACTTAGCGAGAGCCTCTAAAGGTGTTGGTGGAGGGTCTTTGTTATAAGGCCGTTCACCGTGACATCTGTCGTTACAATGATCGTCGAGTCAACATCGTCAACTTATGCCTTTCAGCCTTCACGAAATTCTCTTCATGTGTTTTTTTTTTTTTTTTTTTTTTTTTAATGTGCACTTTTCGCTTTGACAAAACGCAAAATAAAAAAAGGACTGGGCTCGTCCGGGATTTGAACCCGGGACCTCTCGCACCCTAAGCGAAAATCATACCCCTAGACCAACGAGCCGGCTGATGGACGATCTAAAACTAAACATGACATTCTTATCAATTTCATATGCCAAACCATTCATGACAATATTGCAATAAATTAAAGGGTATTAATTTATGGCTTCATAAATAATTCATCAATAATAAATGATATGATATCAATAAAGTACGGTGACATAGATGTGATATTTTTATACCTTCACTCGTTCACGGTGACTTCGTAATTACATGCGTTTTTTTTGTCATTTGAAATTCAATTATCGTACAGTACGTACGTACATACAGTATTAGATTTTGCGATAGTAAATGAGTTGTATCAGCAACTTACGGTCAAATATATCACTTGAACCACTTATTAACTCACTCTTTAACACTTTGTATAACTGCGGAAAAGACTTCCAATTTTTTTATGTTTTGGTACCATCTACACTAACTGCCCTTTGCACTAATTGATTATATATAATAATAATTGATAAATACCAGCGCATAAGTTCTTTTTAAATTTGTTTTTTGTTTATATTTGTAAAGTATACTTTTTTTTTGTTGTGTATAAGTTGTTAATATACCATTTTTATTACACACAATATTATTATGTTTTCATAAACTAAAAATAAATTATTCAAATATAATTGTCAAAAAATGTATAAAACATACGAGTATGTCGCTTTAGGCGAAGCGACGTACATACTATATAGCAAAATTTTTACAACGACGTACCGAACAATTCTACAATAATTTGTGTATCAAAAAATAATATCAGATACTCCGAGAAAAATGGTGATTAGGTTAGTATTCTATTCACATCTCTAGGCATTTTCCAAAGGAGCCTGGCAATCGAGCCTCGAGAACATTCCACGGTTTTAAAACTCTTTTAATGATTTATTTCAAACTAGCTGTTACTCGCCACTTCGTTCGCGTGGAATTTAACAGAATATTTCAAAAATAGGCAGCGTTTTCGATGAATACTCCCTGGTGGCTTGACTTTTCCGACACTTCTTATTATCATCATATTTCAACCAATTTACACAAAACCTTGATGATATTATGGAATTGACTTGTAACATTGGTGTTATTAATAAAATATTTATTTGCACACGTACCAGTAAAAAACATAAACCTCCCTTTGGTTTTTTTTTTATGGCTGACAGGCTAGGTGTTTTGATCACAACTCACCTGATGTTAAGTGACGGTGTGGTCGAAAATGGTAAAAGCTCACCTAACCTGGAATGGAACTGGCTCTCAAGTGAGGCTGCCGGAACACACCGTTAGATACTTGGCGGCAGATTTTCAACTTGAGGGTGGTAGCTAGTCAGCCGAGTACTAGAAAGTACCTACCACCACGCTATGGTTTCCTCACGATGTTTTCCTTCACCGGCAGCTCAAGCTCATTGTTGGGGTTTGAACCCACGCCCTTCGGCATGCGAATCGACTGCGCTAACCACTGAGCTATCATCGCTACAAACCGCACCGTACCACCGCACCGCACCGTTGCTTCACCGAAGTCTGGTAAAAAATATCAGTTGTCATAGTAAGATGTACACGATCTGACGAATGAATACCTAGCATGTTACATACTCTGAGGTCTTCAACACTAATTTAGGTATTATTTAATATTATTTTCAGACTTCTTGTCTCAAAGCCTGCTTTGGCCTGAATTCTGCCCAAAGGTTTTCCATTGCTCCTTTTAGTTGGACTGTGATAAGTAAGACTTAAGACTTAAATGTCAAGATGTTAATTACTAAGGTATCAGAACATCTTGTCCAACGTTAACTTAACGTCTTAAAACAGACTCGGCTATAAAATTAAATTTTGAGGAAAATAAAACAAAAATCCAACATCAAAGCAGTCAGTCTTGAAGTGATAAACATTTAATTCTAAGAGTCCTACAAGTCTGTTTTGAACGTTAGTGAGCAAAATACTTATTTTCCTTTCGTTTTGAGTAATTTAGAAAGGTTTTAGAATGGTTAAAGTCTTGTAAAATTAAGCGAAGCAATTAGGAAAATCGTCTAAAGACGGACGTTAGTTGTTTTCACCTAATTTTTCTTTTTTAGTTTAGTCAAGTATCTTATTAAGGGCCAGTGAAGAGTTTGTACCACTCTTAGCCTTTTTAACAAGATTTTAACGATAATTAAGTAACAGAATATTTTTTGAGGAGAAATTACAATTTTAGGTTTAAATGACCTGAGATATTTCACTATTAAATTAAGTAACCAAAGAACGGAAAGTATCTTAAAAATTCCGTTGAAAAATCTCTGCCAAACAATTTTAGGGAGATTTTTTTAAAGAAGCGAGGTCGGTTTTTTTTTATATTAATGTTTCTACGGACGAACACCAGTGGATAATTTTTTATGGTTGACAGGCTAAGTGTTCGACCACAGCTCACATGATGTTAAGCGACAGTTCTGACAATAGCATCCATGAGTAAACCAAATGAAGTTGGTTTTTTTTTTTGTTAAAATATTACTTGTGGAACATAAGAAAGTTTAACCGGCAAGCAAATAGACGTATTGACGTCAAAAAAGTAAATAATAAATAAATATTGGAAGGGCATTTTTACACAGCGCCATCTAGCCTCAAAATAAGTAAAGTTGTACTATAGGACCCAAACAACTGTTCACACAGAACATGGAGCACTGCACGCACCTTTGGCATGGATCCGCCAAACCAGCTAGAGGCGTTGAAGTCTATTGAGAAGCGTGCCAACAGGCTCATCTGCGACGACTCCATTGTACAAGCTAAATTACAAAAAATCGTCGCAAAGTTGCTAGTTTGTCGATTTTTTATCGGATTCATTTCAGAGAGTGTGCTTCAGAACTACATGGTCTGATTCCTCCATGCCTATTTTTCTGTCGGACAGTTAGAAGCTCAAAAAAGCGACATTGTTTCATGGTCGATGTTCCAAAAACTCGAACGAAACGATTTGTTTCCACGTTCATTGTGCGGACTGCTAGACAGTGGAATGCGCTGCCTGAGTGGGTGTTCCCCGATGGATATAATCTGAGTGTAAATCTTCTAGGCAAGCGTGCTCCATCTTAGACCGCATCATCGCCTAACATCAGGTGAGATGGTGGCCAAACGTAAGCCTATTTCTCATTTAAAAAAATACCCAGACACTGAACAAACATCTAAGTTAGTCATACATATTTTAGTCCTGAGTGGGAATTAAACCCACAGCCTTCAGATCTCTATCAGATCTATGTAGTTGGTATTTACATTCTACACAAGTTTCACTCAAGCCATAAATACAGGCACAGATGTCGCGAACCCAATCGAATATTCAAATAAAAATGAATCACGTGTTAAATCTACTTTATAGAAATGGGATGAAAAAATATTCTGGCAATAACCTGCCCTAAATCTTGTTTTGAGGGACGACGAGCCTGGTCACGGGGGAAGTTAGGAGATAGATTTTAGATTTAGACTGTGTCTTGAATATTTTACGTAGAAAAACATACTAAGTATAGGTACATATATCAACATATATCCCGAATATAGTTTAGTTACTTAGTTATACTAAATGTACTTACATTTAGTAAACTCTGAATAACTAACAGAACTACAGCAGAACAGCAGAACTAGAGAGCGATGCATTATTTTAATTTGATAAATGAATAAACTTTTGTTAAGAATAAAAGTTGTTATTTAATAATACATAACAATTTATATCGCATGCTGAATTTGAATAGGGCGAAACGCTTGCGTGATTTAGCAGAAAATCTGCACGCTACTAGCGCCATATAAAACTAGAGTTTTATACTTTTTAACTAAAATGTAAGAAACATCGTACAGTAAACAATATAAACCTAAAATAGGAAGATAATAGTATGTATATTCAATATACTATTATCTTCCCATTATACTATATTGCATTTAATTATAAATGTATAGTGTGCCTAATCTTTATACAAGATGCAGTGAAGAAAATTGTTTCTTATAAATGCTGCGTATATTAAACTTTTGAAAGTAAACTTTCATGACTTGGGACTTAATTGCATTTAAAATACTAATTTTAATTTTATTTATTCACCTCAACGTTTTGGCCATTTTGCAATAAACGTGGTCACGAGTTGAATGGAGAGTGTGTGTCGTCTCGGTGAAAAAATGAGGGTGTTGCGATCTCCTACCCTCATTTAGGTCTTATAAAAACGTTAGCTCGCCATCACGGCACACAACATTAACTGTATCAGCAGACCGTTCTGAAACTACACCGCCTTACGAGCACTTGCTTAAGACCGCACTTCACGACGACGATAACGCAAATCTATCTGCCCGGTTCAGATTGCGATGTTTTCTGATTTCAACCACTTCACGGACCATTCTTAAACAGTAATGTCGGTCAGTAGAGAGGAGTTTTAAAACTCGGTCCCGGAGGAAAATAGTTACATTCTTAAGTTTCAATTTTATACTTAGTTCTATTGGTCTCTTGCAATCAGAACAAGAATACTGAAAGCTCTCCGGGGACCTAACCACAGTAAGTACCTAGTGGGTAAGTAGGTATTCTAGATGGCCTCTCTCTAGGAAACTCGAGAATTTCAGATCGCCATTTCCCGAAGGGACGGCAAAGTCTAGCGCACTCGCTTTTTAAAATAACTGATATTTTTCCTTCAATCTTTCAATGTAAAATTTATTCTGCATTTCTAAATCAGAAGAGAGATATTTTGGGAACAGAATATAGATGAAGTATTATTTATTTAATCAATAGCTAGAGCTCAGTGGTTACCGCGGTCGGTTCACAGCCAAAGGGCGTGGGCTCAAACCCCAACAATGAACTTGAGCTACCGGTGAAGGAAACCATAGCAAGGCGCTAGAGTATTTTCTAGTAGGTACTCGGGTGGCTAGCTACCACCCTCAAGTTGAAAATCTGCAGCCAAGCGCCTAAAAGTGCGTTCCGGCAGCCGCACTTTAGAGCCAGTTCCATTCCAGGTTAGGTGTGCTTAACCATCTTCGACCATACCGTCGCTTAACATCAGGTGAGCTGTGGTCAAACACGTAGATTGTCAACCATAAAATAAAATGTTCACTTACAGGTTCCATTATTAAACAATTGGTTTGTGTTACCCCAGAGTATTTATGTTATCAGTAATAAAAATTTCTTCCAAATCCGTTAAGCCATTACAGTGTCAAAAAGTAACCAATCTAACACACAAAATTTCAAGTGTATTATAACACAACTATGATTTATAGATTGCCCTGTTAGCTTATTTGGTAGTAGCTCTGCATTAAGAGCGGAGGAGCGTTCGTTCGATTCCCACCGTTGACAAAAAAAATGCGTAACGAATATAGATGTGATTCTCAACAAGCTTAATTAAGAAAATAATAATTAAAAAATACGAATCCTCACTAATAAATGATTAAAAAAATTGTACAGTCAGTGTCCCTCGTAATGATAATGTTTTATAACGATACCCCATACAAGAACATAAAAAAATATACCATAAAATAATTGTCCTGGGTAAGAATCGAACCCACGCCCTACAGCTCTTAAAGCAAGATAAACTAATAAGCCTTCAGGCCTTCAAGGCCACAAAAAGTACTCAAGTAAAGAAAACAAATCACTCCAAACACAACAAACCAATAATTATGTTTAGAAAATGTATGTGCTCTCATTCCAACATCATCAGCCTGACTATAAACTCAGTCATCTGTTATCCATTCTATTTGATGTCTGGAAGAGATCTCTTTTTAGCGATAAGACCGCTACTTGTGGCACTAGATCTTAAAGTTCTCTTGTCTCTGTACATTTATATATTGTTAGTACGCTCAGTAAAGAGTTCCTATCTATCTATCTACATTAATTAGCTGACAGACACAATAGATAAGTGTTTTTGAGTTGGATAACTTCTGAAAAAAAATCGGAAGAAAATCACGTTCTTCTATATTCACATTATGCTTCTTGGAAAAACAAGAAATACGGCAGTGACCTACTCTAGTAGGGTATCCACTTACACAAATAAATTAGAGTTTTCTTAGTGGAGTGACAGTCTCTAGGAGGCGCGCCTGCTGAATACTAAACACTTGGCTGTAGGGTGACCATGATAACGGATCAAAGTACATTGTATAAACAGTTTGAGTCTTTCTTGCAGAATCACATTATCAGACATAGGACGTCCACTGCTGGACATAGTCCTCCTCCTGGGGGGTTTTGCCAATACTCGCCACCCTTGGCAGGCGGGTTGGCGAGCTCAGTTAGGTGTGATTGTTCAAGGAAGACGCTGCTGTCCATCTTCTGGATCACATCCCTTAGCCCACTCTTACGGCAACCACGGGTAGAGAGGGTGGGGTACTATTCTTACGCCGGCACCACCACGACTTAATTCTTGTAGATTGCCTAAAGTTATTTAATGCTTTTTTATGTAATAGTATTAAGACAAACGAGACGATCTTCTAATGGTAACAAAAATTGCATGTCCATGACCATTGCAGTGACACACAGAACTTTGAGTAGTAAAAAAAAGTACAGGGTATCGATACTGAAACATTCAAAGGTTAGTTTCAACAGCCCTGTAATTTTGCTAGCTGCAGTACCCTTCAAACTTGAATACAGTATTGTTTACACACTACTGCTTGGCGGCAGAATATCTGGTACTACGTTGGTACCTACATAGATGACCTACTAAGGAAATCTACCCCCAAGTAAAAGTGCTTATAATAATCTGTCAACTTCAAGCCAATGTGTAATCTCACGCGTGAAAACGAGCATAGATTAACTTTGTGCAATGTTTATAAGAAAACCCTTAACATCAACAGTTTCAAACTATTACTATTTTGGCTACTAGACTTCCCATTTAGTTATATTAAATTTCTTTTAACATGCAAGTTTATTTATTTATTTTTATAATCATAGGAAAACTTACAGCTAGGAACACAGACAAATACAATAAATAAGAATGGAAGGCCAATTAAAAGTTTTCACAAGTAAATAAAGAAGAATATGGTAGGAGACGACGGATTCACACAAAATTACAAAAATACTCAACATAATAAATATATAAATACACAACAACTACACATACGTTTAAAATTTAGAGACTTAGTATTAAAAAGATCGACATCTAGTAAATTATCAAGATAATTGTAGCACCTGCATGCCCTTATAAAAAAACTGCTTCGCCTATAAGTGCTATGCACATCCGTGCATAGCACTTATAGCGTCTCCTCTATGTTCCATCCGGAACATAGAGGAGACTAGGTTTTTTTTTTGTTTTTTTGTGAATACTCCATGTAGCGCCATCTTATAGTTAGGATTGAAATTATCTAGCAACAATAAATAGCTCGGTTTGTCACTGCCTGAAAACACGGATAAAACGACGTTTTCTAAAATTTAAACCTAGCTAAATCAAACCATATAACGAAACCCCTACATACTAAATTTCATGAAAATCGTTGGAGCCGTTTCCGAGATTCAGAATAATGATATATATATTTTACATTTGATATGTTTTTTTTTTTAATATATGAAGGCATTTCACACTGCGACGGCTGGCCCCAAACTAGCAAAGCGATGAACTATGGGAACCAAATTATTGATATAATATTTACATGATATGTATAAGTATATATACTTTTAATTGGTAATTACATTAATTAAGAATACCAACAATCAAACCCCTCTAGAAGTATTTGATCTTAAAAAAAAAAGATCAAATTGAATGTATTTTAGTTGGAAATTTAAAAAAAATAAGACCAGGTTTGTCAAATTATGTGTCAAAACAACGAAAGAATACAGTCGGCAACTGAGTGGCTATAATTTATTTTTTACAAGTTCTTCAGCTAATCGATTGACAAAATTTTCAACGTTTCACCTTTGAACTGTTAGGCCTTGAAATAAATAAGTCAGTCCTACAAAACACTAAAATCATATCCATATTAACTATAACTCAGGCTTTCTGAGGCGTCGAGCGTTCCTAGACGAAAGTGAGCGAATTACGGGCCTTCACCCATTTGGATGAAGCGACTCCGTTGTTTTGTACGCCGTGACTGAGCTTTGTTTAACTTCATTTCAGTGCCATTACTAGGTGCGATGTTTTGGTTAGAAGTATATTTACTAGTAGTTACGCACCTACTTAATATATTACTTGGAGGTAGGTACAACCGCAGTACCAAATATTCTGACGCCAAGCAGTAGTGTGTAAACATTACTGTGTTCCAGTTTGAAGGGTACTGCAGCTAGCGCAATTACGTGGCTATTGAGTCTAACAATCGAAAGTCTCAAAGTAATTAGCATCAAAGCAGCGAGGCCCTGGACTTTGCTTTGTTACTCAAAGTTCTGTGTATTGCTGCAATGGTCATGGAGAGGCTCTTACCATCAAGAGAGCGTCACGTTCGATTCATTACTATGTTTTAGTAAAAACATGTCAAATAAGGACAAGGTAGCCCTTGTTTTCACTGATTATAGTTTGGTGGAAAAACTGAACGTAACCTTATCCTAACATCCCCCTTTTATTACGGGACAAGTAGAAGGACAGCCCACTACCATCCTTTTACCGTAGATTTTCCCCAAACACGTACCAAACGATTTGATTCATTGTTTCTAATCCGTACAGCTAGATAATATAACAACCTACCGACTTCCTTGTTTCCTGAGGGATTAATACAATCTGGAACTTTTCGAGATCAAAGTGAAATTAAGGGTATCTCCTAGGTCTGCGTGTTTCATCTTGGGCCATATTGTCATTTACCAACAAGCGAGTTAGTGGTCAAACGCATCTATTCTCGAAATCCCCGCTTGTTCACACGAATTTTTAGGGTTCCGTACCCAAAGGGTAAAACCGGGACCCTATTACTAAGACTTCGCTGTCTGTCTGTCCGTCCGTCCGTCTGTCTGTCACCAGGCTGTATCTCAAGAACCACGATAGCTAGACAGTTGAAATTTACACAAATTATGTATTTCATTTGCTGCTATAACAACAAATACTAATAACAAAATAAAATAAATATTTAAGGGGGGCTCCCATACAATAAACGCTGTCTTTTTCATAGATAATGGTACGGAACCCCTCGTGCGCGATTCCGACTCGCACTTGGCCAGTTTTTTATAAACCATTTTCATTGTTAATTTTTATAAACTATTTTTATTATTAAGCACTGGCGGACAGTGATACGCATTTCTATAAATATTTTTTTATTGTCGCCACGTGTGAAGATTGTCACTCATTTTTATAAATCATTTTCATTGTTTATTACTGGTGGACAGTGACACGCATTTTTACCGATCGTACTCATTACTGTAACACAAATTATGTAGTATATCGCATATTAATACGCTATGACCCTACAACAAACAAACGCATCGAGGTATTAGTGTGCATAGGTAAACAAATTCGTGTAAGACAAGCACAAAAAATAGAGATAACTCATTTTCTAAGCCACATTGAATCTGTTTTGTTTTATAATCTGTGCCCAGTAAGTGAACTAAAAAATGATAATGTAATGTAATTTGTTATTTATAATAAACAGACAAACTGGATGAATCCAAATGATTGTATTTTATCCATACGATTTGAATTTATTAAAGTATCACCAACAAAACGAATATATATATGTATAATAAGAAAAAGTTTTTTTTTAATGTTTGACTAACTAGGTGTTTGACCAAAGCTCACCTGATGTTAAGTGACGAAGAAGATAAAGCACACCTAGAAGAATGGAACTGGCTCTCAAGTGAGGCTGCCGGAACACACCGTTAGGTGCTTGGCGGCAGATTTTCGACTTTAGGGTGGTAGCTAGCCAGCTGAGAACTAGAAAATACCCTACCATCATGCTATGGTTTCATCACGATGTTTTCTCTTTCAGCTCAAGCTCATTGTTGGGGTTTGACCCCACGCCCTTCGGCGTGTGGACCGACCGTATCAACCACTGAGTTATTATCGGTACAAAATATCAGGTTAATTTCAGGCGAAACAGTGAAAATGATAATTGCAATTGATAAACCTTACTCTTTCAAGATTTTAAGACGACACATAAATGGGGCAAAATTTAATTTAAATTTCAACATGCTACGCGCAAACACCTCACGTAATAGCCAACATAAATAAAAAATATCTTCTCGAAATAAATTTACGCTAAAAAAGGCCCAAAACATTACCAAAAAATTTGTATTGAACGTGAGCATTACACATAAATCATCCCCATAGCAATCCATACATAAAGAAACATCGAATTTTCTTACAAACAATTTCGATACACATCCCAGATACACGAAACCTTAGTACCATACATTTAAGATTACAATTCCTGTAAAATATGACATCTGAGATGCATTTAAAAATATGTGAAGCATTTCAAAATATTTTCATGTTTCGCGAGCTCGAAGGAATCCCAATTCAATTCAGTGATCGTACTTTTGAATTGGCTTTTCAGAACATTTCAGGCCCTCCTTACCGGTGCTGGTGTAACAATAACAACTTGAAATAGAATTGTATTATTCTTGTTTTGAAACTGAACGGTTAGGTCACGAATGTTCAGGTGTGTTTGTATTCGAATTTTCGAACAAGAATTTTTGGGATTTCTTTATTAACCGTGCGTCGCGACGCACGCACGTCGTCCGACGCGTCGGGTGGAAAAGAGCATCATCATCATTACATCGATGAAATTAATTAAATATCCTGACTTCATAAACATAATATAGTTAATAAGTATACAGGGTTGTAAGCTTCAGGTGACATAAGCCTAAAAGGGTTATTGTAATCCTATGCATATAATATGTGTGCGCCCGTGTGTATGTACGTATGTGAGTGTGAGTATGTATGTAGGTATGTATATTAGTGAGTATGTACACATGTGTGTATATAATGCGAATGTATGTAGGTATGTATGTGTATATATGATGCGTGTATATGTAGGTATGTATGTGTGTGTATGTGTATGTATGTGTTTGGGTACGCATGTTACGTACGACCATGCTATGGTTTCCTCACAATGTTTTTCTTTACCAGCAGCTCATTGTTGTGATTTGAACCCACGCTCTTCGGCGTGTGAACAGGCCGCGCTAACCACTAAGCTATCATCGCTATGAAATATTGGATATGTATATAGTTTGTAGCTATAACGTGTTGTAGCACAGCTGCTACAATTAAGTATAAAACGTTTCAGGAATTTTTACGTGCCTATAGCTGTCCCAATCTATCATCCAACGTTCTCTCTCCTAGACCGAATATGTCGAACGAATAGGTTCGACGGCGTGCGAGACTAGAATAATTGATTGTATGATTAAATTATTCGGTAAACACCCATTTTTTTCCATAACTCTTTTAACAACATCAACATTCTAGCTTAATATTAAACTTCTTATTGGCACACCCCGTTTTTAAGCATATTTTTTGTCCATTGTATTGATATAGTGTAAACTGTAAACAATAAAGAGTTTTTCTATATATCTTTGCCGTGGTGGTGCCGGCGTAAGAACAGTACCCCACCCTCTCTACCCGTGGTTGCCGTAAGAGTCGGCTAAGGGATGTAATCCGGAAGATAGGCAGCAGCGTCTTCCTTGAACAATCACACCTAACTGCCAACGCCAACCCGCCTGCCAAGCGTGGCGAGTATTGGCAAAACCCTCCCAGGAGGAGGCCTATGTCCAGCAGTGGACGTCCTATGGTTGATGATGATGATGATGATATATCTTTCATAGCCCACAGCTTGGCGTAGGTATACCTCTTCTAATGTACGGCCCTTTGTTACACTTGGTCAAATTATTCAACATTAAATTTTCTTCTCGAAATTAAAGTATAAAAACTTTGATAAAACTAAACGAAATGAAAAACAAATCGAAAACGATTAAAGCACCATTACGCAGATATTTATTTAATGTTCACATTAGTTTGATGTTTACCATTAGGGTTTCGAATTGCAAACTGAGCTTAAAGAGCCGTCGAGTAGGTATAGACAGAAAAATATTTAAATTGAAGAAGGATTTTTTTCTGAAATAAGTCAAAGTGTACGTAATTATTTATTATTAAATTATGTTAATTATTTTTGTGTTTATACATTCTGAGGAATACACAAAATAGCGAACAAAGGAAAGATGGTCGTGCCACGGACTAGGTTAGTTAAAGTTGAAAAGCCAAAATCATTCAAATGCCAAATTCAAATTCACGCCAAAATATTAATGTATAATAAATTGCCTAGCTGTATTACAGAATTAAATAATAGAGAATAAAAAAAAAAAAACATTCAAACATTTCCTTAATCCATTTTACAAAGTTATGTCAATGAAGTTCTCGGAATGCTATTTTTTGTGTCAGACATAAATGGAATCAACACTATAAATAGAATTATGTTCGTTGTTGTTGTTGTATGTTGTAACTTATTAATTAACTATATACATAGTTTCAATTAATGAAAGTGTAATTGTAAGAGTTGTTGTAACAAGTGACTTGCCTGTAACTTTATTGTGCCTTATCATTTTCGATCATAATTTTACTTAACATCAGGTGAGCTTTGGTTAAACACCTATCTTGACAACCATAAAAAAAACTAATTACTGATCATTGAGTACCAAAGTAGTCAAAGTAAAAGTCAGGTCATAAGCGCTCATTAGATAATGATTTTCATGACGTAATTTTACTAGCAACAACTTTCAAACTGGAACATGATGCGCAAAGAGAATTTGATTATGAATTATTATCGATCAAGCTCAAAAGATATTCGAAAAAATTTCATCTGTAAATATGTTCCCTGACTAATTATTTTAATAAATCTTTATGATGCCTTGACCAAAACGGCCTATTTATTGATACCAAATAATAATAAATTTCCTCAAACACCAGCAATCGTCGTCAAATTTAAATTTGATCGCGTTGAAGCCGCGTGAATTTACTGCTCTATCGACATTATACCACAACACTAAATAACAGTAGATAAACTATCAGTAGTGAGCTCAAAAGTTAATGGGTTAGGTTGATATTTGAGCAAAGGTATACTAGAAAAGATACAAAGCAAATTCTTGACCATATATAGCATACTGTTGATTTTATAACGTACGTATAGTGTAAGTACAGTAAGATAGATTAATGTTTTTACCACTTTTCATAAGATGTAGATTGAAAGATAAATTCTTCTTAAATTGAATATGAGAAAGATGAGTGCAGAATAATTTAAAATAATTGCAGTACATACGTAAAAGTTTTTTTTAAAGTATGCAACTTAAACTAGATCGATTGATTAACTTAGATATAAAAATAGGTGAAGGCATTGCAGATTAAAAAATAATACTTAGGTTTAAACGCCATTTTGATATTAAACTAAGATGCAGTCTACGATGAAGCGAGATTGATAAAATGGAACCGATTCGTTCGCGACTTGAAGGTACTTAGATTGTATCTATCGAAGAACATCCATTTGTGTAGCAAATTCCGCTGTAAGAGCTGTATAATTGGCTTATAAGCCATATTATTTTTTCACTCATTTTCAGAGTAACGAGATTTCAAAAAGAAGATCATGGAGAATATGATAACGTAGAAGAGAACAAAAAATTGTACGAATGGAAATAATTTGTCCGTTGCAAATGCACAGAAAGTGCGATGCCAAAACTAAGAAAAAACCCCTAATATAATTGACGTGACCGTCAAGATTGTGTTCATACGTAAAAAAACTAAACGCACTGAGCGCCGATTATATTACCTATTCAATGTTCCTGTCTCATCTAGAATTTTCAATCGTGAAAAAGTCACTGAATATAAAATATTTAAAATTGTAGAAAGTTAATGTACTGTTTGCTATCTAAACTGTATCTGCGTACAGTTACTACCAAACGTCGATCCCCTAAATAATTTACTATCGACAAGGGACCGCACTTTTCAACGTTTTACACTTTATTCGTTTCGGGGTAGTTTTATTGAGTTGTAAACCTAAATGTCAATGATTTTATGTATTCATTTTATTTTATGTTGGCATGCTCCTCTCGCGTTTGGTTTATGATATACGTAGGTGAAGGTAAAATAAATATGTACTAATAGATTGACTTTCATAGAGTTCTACTTTTTAATAAGTGATGTGGAATCAGAGCTATCCCATTTTTGTTGATGGAGATAAACTTTTAGCTTCAAGTAATTTTTTTATTTATTTACAAGTAATGGGAACGCTCTCCTGACGGTAAGAGATAAGGCATGTCCATGACCATTGCATACACAGAACTTTGATTAACAAAACAAAGACCGGGTATCGCTGCTTTGGTGCTTATTACTTTGAGACTTTGTAGCGATGATATCTCAGTGGTTAGCGCAGTTGGTAGGCGGGCAACCCCAACAAACCCCAACAATGAGCCTGAGCTGCCGATGAAGGAAAAAATCGTGATGAAACCATAGCATAATGGTAGGGTATTTTCTAGTACTCGGCTGGCTAGCTACCACCCTCAAGTTGTAAATCTGCCACCAAGCACCTACCGGTGTGTTCCGGCAGCCTCATTTGAGAGCCAGTTCCATTCCAGGCTAGGTATGCTTTACCATCTAAGATCACACCGTCACTTAACATCAAATCAGATATGGCCATCTAGCTTGACAAAAAAAAAATCTTAAAATGTTATGATAGAAACATTACCAATATATTACATAATATTGTATTGTAATATCGGACAACAAAACAATTCGATACAAACAATATTAATATAATCAGTATCTATTCGTCACAACTAAATCAATTCCTCCATTACCCGTCCTCGACTGACCAAATCGAATAGTTCACTCGATTATCCGAATTCAGAGTAAATCAATTTCATCTATCCCTATCCTATCAGCCTTCCATATTTTAGGGAGTACGTGCAGAATAATACAGATGTACAAATGACTTTATAATGCCACTGTCGATTAACTTATAGACATCATAAAACAAGGTGTAATTTTTGCTACAACTGTATTTTGAATGGTTTTTTAATCACATACTTGATCATTGGATTTCGATAGAAGTTTGGTCTCTGTACATTTTTGTGCAATGTCCCATAACTTAATAACTGTACCTTAAACAGTATTATTTACAACGTAATCCTTGCGCTCGCGTGAGTCTTATGGCCTGACAATACGGTGTATATTCGTAAAGTGTATAAAGGGGAAGATGGTTATGTTATATATCGAATTTGTGAGGTCGCATCGAAGGACGATGAGGAGGTTTCTGTTGAATTATTTGTAAAATCGCGTCGGATTTCATTTTCGTTCAATATACAGGATGTTTGCTTAAAGACGTGCTACATTCCTGACACTGAGCTAAAAACCAATAATAAATATTGATTATTTATTAATTTATATTTCAGTCAAAACTTTGCTTTGTCATCGGCGTAGCAATGCTGCTATTTTGCCAAATTTTCCTCTTATTATAAATAAATTAGTTTTTTTTTTTTACAAGCTAGGTGTTTGACATCTCACCCGATTTTTAGTGACGGTCGGAAGATAGACGCACACCTAGCCTAGATTGAACTGGCTATCAAATGAGGCCACCGGAACACACTGTTAGGTGTTTGGCGGTAGATTTTCAACTTGAGGGTGGTAGCTAGCCCGCACAGTACTAGAAAATACCCTACCACCATGTTAAGATTTTCTCACAATGGTATTCCTTCACCGGCAGCACATGGTGGTAAGGTATTTTCTAGTAGGTACTCGGCTGGATAGCTACCACCCTCAAGTTGAAAATCTGCCGCCAACCACCCAACGGTGTGTTCCAGCAGCCTCACTTGAGAGCCAGTTCCATACCAAGCTAGGTGTGCTCTACCATCTTCAATAACACCGTCAGTTAACATTAGGTAAGCTGTGGTCAAACACCTAGCCTGTCAACCATAAAAAAAGTTCTTTTTTAGTTAAAGATATTAGACAAATATTGATTTCTTTTCCATTGTCCATTAAACAAGGAATGCATTTTTTTAGTAAGTTTAGAATTATCACCTAAAACCATAAAAATTTGTCTTACTATCACATGAAAATAGATGAGCAATAATTTATTTCTGTGTCACCATTTTGTTTATCTATTATTCGCCGTACCTATGTACAAATAAAGATAGATAAAATCTATGTCCTAAAGTGTAGGTATAGAGTCCATTAAATACTGTACCTACCTGGATTCAATGCTACGCATTATACATTTTCTTGCACTTACCTGGAACAAAACAGACATGAAAATTAGTTAATCGTTGACTTGGAGGTAGTTTTTTTATTTTTTATTTATTACTTACACTTAATAAATATTTTTTATTTCGTTTCTGTTAACTAACAGTTCAAATTATATATACAACACAACCTCCTCAACTTTCCTCGGTCGGGCTGGTTCTTGACTCAGCAAATATCCCTGGCCATACTGGGCAGGGCTCTGTCCGCGGGGGACTTTTCGAGTAGGTAGATTCTGACCGTATTAGTTGGGTAGATGTGACATGTATTACTTAATATGTATTAAATGTAAATAGAATAGCTGAATAAAATAGAATAGTTATAGCGATGATAGCTCAGTGGTTACCGTGGTTGGTTCGCATGCCGAAGGGCGTGGATTCAAACCCCAACAATGAGCTTGAGCTGTCGGTGAAGGAAAACATCGTGAGGAAACCAAAGCGTGGTGGTAGAGTACTTTCTAGTACTCGGCTGGCTAGCTACCACCCTCAAGTTGAAAATCTGCCGCCAAGCATCTAAAGGTGTGTTCCGGCAGCCTTACTTGAGAGCCAGTTCCGTTCCAGGCTAGGTGTGCTTTACCATCTTCGACCACACCGTCACTTAACTTCAGGTGAGTTGTGGTAAAATACCAAGCCTGTCAGCTATAAAAAAAAAATACTGGCGGTGGATGGAAGCGAAAAACCGAGGATCGGGCTGAGTGGCGTGTCTTAGGAGAGGCCTATGTCTAGCAGTGGACTACAAAAGGCTGATGATGATGAAATAGAATGTAAATTGACTAAATTAAGAACTTTAATAGTAACATAGATCCACAGTACACAACCTTAAAGCATAAACTTAAACAAGATCACAAGTACTCCCAAAGACCCAGGGCTCCGCAATGTCTGAGTCGTTAAAAATCATTGCCTTGCTAATTAACTACCTAAACAGTAAAATATTCCAGCAGCTGCTCAGTGTCTTAAACAGAAAATAAAACTAAGTGCTTAAGAATAAACTTACATAATCTTAAGCAGTGTTACTTTACAGCTTAGAGCACCTGCTGAAGTTTTTTGTCGGGACTTGAGTAAGAAGTGCTTTGCATTTGATTGTTATGCATCTGTATGTTTGAACTGATGGCCGATGGGGCTGCAAAGTTCTGGAGTGGAGACCACGGACCGGCAAGCGAGCGTAGGACGTCCACCCACAAGGTGGACAGACGACCTCATAAAGACTGCAGGAACGCGCTGGATGCGAGCCGCTTCCAACCGGTCTTTATGGAAATCAATGGGGGAGGCCTATGTCCAGCAGTGGACGTCCTACGGCTGAGTTGATGATATATTTGAAAAGCTAAGTGCTTTGACCAGATCTCACCTGATGTTATGTGACGTTGTGGTCGAAGATGGCACATCTAGCCTGAAATGAAACTGGCTCTCAAATGAGACTGCCGGAACACGCCGTTAAGTGCTTGGCGGCAGATTTTCAACTTGAGGGTGGTAGTTGGTGTACAATGGTTCCGTTCCATTCCATTATAATATACATTTAAAAAAAAAACAACTCACGAAATATACATGTAAATACATTTCGTTTCATTGTATATTTTGTTAATCACAATAGGTGGTTGTTTCCTAAGCAAAAGTTGTTAACCGACTTGAAAAAGAAGGAAGGATCTCATTTCGACCCATATTTTAATAATATGTACAATGGGGGACCCTGTAGCTTAAGTAGGTACATTTTATCGAGTAGATAGCCCCTTATAAAACATCTTAAATATTCACCAACGTCTTGAATGCAACTATATGGGAATGCTAAGTTCTAGACCCGTAAAAGTAAGCGAGGAGAACGCAAAGTAGATACCTACTTGCGTTTCTATCGTAAACTGTTTGCTTTAAATTCACTTTACGACCTTATCGTAAAATGTTGACAGCCACTGTCTTTAGAGAGATCGTCAAAATGAAGCTCTCGGTTCATCAAAATGAAGATTAGTGCAGCTGAAATTTAATTACATGATTTACTCAATACAACTGCATGTGAAATTAATATTATATAATCATTAAAAGTTGAAAAGTAAAAAAGTATAAATTTTTTTTTATTAGTTATACCGTAAAAATGACATTTAGAAATGTTTTTGCCCTTTATTTTTTTATACTTTCGCGACTTGAATATGTATTCAAGTCGCGAAATTGCGAATTATGTTTATCACCGGGTTTTAATCGCGCACAAAATACTATGAAATTAGTTTTATTTATTTATCTCGATGTTTTGCACATGTTGCATTAGCCGTGAGTTGATTGGGGAGCGGATCTAGAATATTCTTTTTAAATAATTTATTTTTCGAGAGTACTGAACCCCCAATAAACGTTTTTGAAACACGGTTCACAGATATTAATAAAATTAAATTCTAAACCATTTCGATACGGTTTTCATGTTAAAGACGCTTCAAATTTTAATCTTTTTTTTCATGAAATAAATCTTTGCGTAAACCGACTCAACCAAAAAGAAACAGGATGAAACGCTGTTAACAAAGACTGTAACAGACAATTTCATTCGTGCCAAAGTGAGAACGCCCGCTAAGCGAAAAAACTCTAAATTAAAAAACAAAAATAATAAATCTCAAGTTACAAGCGAATACCGGCAGAGTAACAAGTCTGTACAACAAAAGGGAAATCCAATTTAGATTTGGTAGTGTTTATACTCACACAAATAAGCGAACTTGTGAGGTTAAACAGCATAGGTACCTACTCCATATTAGCTGGGAATTCATACTCACATTTAATTACATATTTTTTCTATAGTTGCAAAAATAGTAACATAGATTAATTGTAATTAATCTATGTATGATTAATTGTATTTAATCTATGTATGATTAATTGCATTTAATCTATGTATGATTAATTGTATTTAATCTATGTATGATTAATTGTATTTAATATATGTATGGTTAATTGTAATTATGACTGTCCATTGCCACTGTAGCGGCATCCAAAACTTTGATTAGGAAATAAGGTCAAGGGCGTAGTTGCTTTGGAGCGCATTTCTTTGAGACTTTCGATGGTTAGTCTATAAAGTCCCGTAATTTTTCTACCTCTTAAAACGGGAACACAGTAATGTTATATACACTGCTTAGCGGTAGAATATCTGATACTACAGTGGTACCTAGGGGAACTCCTGCTAAGAAGATCTACCACCTAGTTTTTTGTAAGACTATTCACACATTGGCATCTACCTCAAAACTAAGCAAAGTGTGTACATTGGAAACCAGATAACTGTACAGAACACCTAAACGCATAAAAAACTTTTATTGACGATAAAAGTTGTTATATGTTTGTCTTGAGTGGGAATCGATCCTACGCCCCACAGTACCTGAACCAGATATTCTAATAAATTGGTTAACAGGATAATTAAGTATAAACATTAGCTTACATTTTTTTTTGTAAGGTCGAAGCAAAGTCGACGTACTTTGCTAGTATATATTTCTGTAATGTAACAATATTTAGCGAAACGTAAAAATTCGTCGTGTCATTTATCGAACACTGATATTGATAAGGAACAAAGCCCAATATAATAATTTTGTAAATTCGACACACACAATGAAAAGTATGTTTATATTGAAGCGAAAACAGATAAGACCCGCCTCGTCTCTTTATTTGACGAACGATATGGGGACAACGTCAATTCAAAAGTATCACTTACACGATATATTCGTATTTGCTCTCACTAGGGGGTTCTAGTGATGTCCATCGATGTTTCTATTTTAACAAACAACGATAATTTTTTCTGGGCACCGTTTTAGAAGCAAAATCTATTTAGATATCAATTTGATTAGAATATAACATTTTATTGAGGCGTCATTAGAGAACAAATATTTATGCTTAATGGGACAAATAAAGTATCGATTTACGAAGAAGTATCTCTTGCATTGTTTTAGTAACATTGAAGAATAATGAAAACTTGGTGTAGTTTTTTTGAAGTTAAGCCGTCTATGCTAATGTGACGTGTTTTAAGTTTTCATTTCTGTCAGCAGTCCCCATAACTATCTGTTTGTATTTCGACAGGCATACTTAATGTGGCAAAAGTTAATAAATTAAAGGAAACAAAGTAATTTAAAAGGCCAATTTTTTTTATATTAATTGAAAATTTTATTTACTTTTATTGTGAAAAATATTAAGGGTGATTAAGAATTATTACATCATGACGATTTGTAAAAAAAAAATAGCTATAATTCGGTCACTTTTTTCAGTATAACTTGTCACCTAAGAACAAACTCAAAATTATCCGATCTACTTTTTACTCAAAAAACGAACTTCCAATCACAAAATGAAACAAGCCTTGATCTCATCTTGATCGATCTATTTCCATAACCAATCTTTTACCACTTCATAAAATATGTACAAGTTATTCCTTTAACCCCTCAGTTAAGAGGTTCTTTGTACCTCGGGCCCAGAGGCCCTAAGGGGACCCTAGTTGACAAGTTGTTTACGTCGAAACTCAATAAATCGACACTTGCAATAAAAACATCATAACTGACTTTTCGGAGATTTTGAGATGAGTAATATTCACAATCAGATACCATTATGAAACCAATAATTTAAATATAAAAATGTAAATCTTCTGTTATTGATTGTAGATTGTGGTAAAAAAAAACAATATTCTTTCAGTTCATTTGGAAGTGTATCTGCTTCAAGAGCTGGAAGGGCGTAGGTTCGATTACCACTCGGGAGAAACATTTATGAGACGACAAATGTTTGTTCTGTGTCTAGGTGTTCTGTATCTATTACCGAAAAATTAAGTATATAAATATTATATAAGCTATCTGATTCTCATAATTACAAGCTCTGTTTAATTTGGAGCCTGTATGAATCCTCTGATAATATGTATTTATTTATTATTTTATTTCATTTGGAATTTAAAAAATCAAAATATGCCGTATATTCTGATGATTTTCTGATAGAACAGAATATTTGACAACTTGTTTAACTTCCAAAGTGCTTTTGAAGAAAAGTTGCCAAATATGAGTTACGATACTTTCCCTAACAGGTGTCGAAATGTGCAAAATTTATAGCGGATGTTGAATTCACAAAATATTCGAGTCGGAAATTCTTCCGCCGTTTTTGTTGACGTGCTTCTTGTTCAGCTGAATGAAGACACGATAAACGTCGATTCCACTGAAGTTATCGGTTATTATGAATGTTTTATTTACATGAATGATTTTGATTAAGCTCTGCTCAGATAATAAATGAAGTAAGACGTGACCTAGCGGGGACCTATCTAGACGTGGGCGAAGTCACATAAGTGAGGCTCTTTTTTGTGTATCTAGGTTAGATATATCAAAAGTAGTAGAGTAAACTATAGCATGGTGGTAGGATACTTTATAGTCCTCGACTGGCTAGCTACCACTCTCGTTGAAAATCTGCCGCTAAGCATCTTTAACAGTGTGTTCCGGCAACCTTACTTGAGAGCCAGCTCCATTCCAGTCCAGGAGTGTTTACCATATCCAACCAAACCATCACTTAACATCAGGTGAGCTGTGGTCAAACCTCTAGCCTGTAACTTTGAAAAATATCTCACTTTGTATCTACGTTGTAATCGTAAGTATCCATGTATCTATAGATACTTTTAACAATCACTATTACGTTTTCATCATCATTATCACTAATTTTTTAGTTAGTTTCCGAATTAGCCCTGTTTTTAAAACTGTCCCACTGCTGGGCGTGGGCTTCTTCCTAATGTGAGAAGGGTACGGCCGCAAGTCTATCACGCTGACCAAGTGTTGTCATGTAGGTTTCTCCACGAAGTTTTCCTTCACCGTTTAAAGTTAGTGACAATACGCACATAACTGAGAAAAAACAGAGGTGAGCGCCGTGGGATTCGAACCCAGGACCTCCACATTGGAAGCCAGACGGACTGCCAAATAGGATGTCGAACCTTAATTTTAGTTATTTAACTTTTTTTTTTGTTATTATTAGTATTCAGTAGTAAGTTATGTTAACACTAATATTATAAAGAGGAAAGATTTGATTGTTTGTTTGTTTGTTTGCATTGAATAGACTCCAAAGCTACCGAACCGATTTAAAAAATTCTTTTACTGTTAGAAAGCTACATTATCCCTGATTAACATAGGATAATTTTTATCCCAACTTTCCCAAGTGGTCTGGAAACCTCGGGGCATAGTTAGTGTTAACATAAAAAGATACTTATAATAAACTCTCTGTATACTTTTAACTTAAATGGTTTAAAACTAAATGGGGTGCGTAATCCAGCATCACAGGTTTAATATAATTGAGCATGACAAGTTATTTTTAGACGTATTTGAATACGCTCATGAGATGGGAGGTATCGCTATTCTCGCCTGACCTTTGCGATGTTTATTTGTCATTTACGATCCGGTTTCTTTACGATATCCTATTTTTAGACGTTGATTTTATTCTAAGTGTTAATTTTTGATATATGAATTTACTTAGGTAAATAAATAATTAGTAGATAGTCAAAATAATGAGCGCCAAAGCAGCGATGTTCAAGGCTTTGTTTTGGTTTTGCTACTCAAAGTTCTGTGTACCGCTGCAATCGTCATGGACAAGTATTGTGTCTTACCACAAGGAGAGCATCTCATTCACCTCATTAGGAGTTTTTCTCGACATGGCCCGTGCATTTGACACAGTTTCCATTCCCATACTGCTCAGGAAGCTTGAATGTTTAGGAGTCCGTGGAAATGCGTTGGATTGGTTTGCTAGTTACCTCAACAAAAGAAAACAACGTGTGAGAATCGGAGATCATACTAGTGACGAGTTAGATGTCTCCTTTGGAGTCCCCCAGGGAGGCATCCTATCTCCAACACTTTTCATCGTTTACATTAACGATCTGCTGAAATCGAACATAACAAACGCAACCCTTGTTGGCTATGCTGACGACACAGTAGCTATCTTTCACGGGGAAAATTGGAAAAGCGTCCGAGCAGCGGCTGAACGCGGGATGTCGATAATAGCTCATTGGTTAAACACAAACTTGCTGACGCTAAACGTATCCAAAACGAACTTCATTGGATTTCATATAACGCGAGCTACAGAGCCCAACTTCGAAAGCTTTAAAATACACACTGATTCATGCTTTGTTTTCAAAACTGGCCATTCAGAGAGTGATGTTGGCTGTACGTGTGGTTATGTAAATAGAGTAGCATCCACGAAATATCTGGGAATATGCATAGATCAGAAAATGTCTTTCGAGCAACACATTGCACTTCTATCTAAAAGAGTCCGGAAAATTATTTTCATTATGAAAAAACTTCGATCAGCTGCTAATTCAGACGTGATACGATTAGTTTATATCGCTCTGTGCCAATCGTTGATTCAGTACTGCATAGGCATATGGGGAGGCTCTGCCACGAGCAACATGATTGCTGTAGAGAGAGCTCAACGGGCGGTTATAAAGGTTATGTTAGGGAAACCTCGTCGGCACCTGACTGAAGAGTTATATCAAGAGGCCAACGTGCTCACTGTCAGACAACTATTCATCACGCGCTCCATTGACAAAATTTACACGGCCAAAAATCAGATAGATCAGCATTCCAAAAGGAGCGCTCGCTCTGCATTTACCTCACTACCTAGAGTCCGGACAGTGTTTGCATGTCGCCTTCCTCCGTTCATACATGCTTTCACGTACAACTCGGTTGCTAAGCACTGTGACGTTAAGGAAATGCCGCACAGAAAAGCTAGGGGTAAGGTGAGAGAATGGCTCCGGACTCTTGGTTATGAATCAACTGAAGAACTTGTTAAAGTCTACAACCCTTATGCCTAGTACATATACGCTTACTACTCACGCAACCTACAGACGCATACCATCGCACACTCATTCAATCACACGCCCACAAAGACACAGACAATACATAATTTACACCACCACTGTATATAAGTACATGCAATAATACGGAAATATGCTTCTTTATTCATTTATTACATTAAGGATATAATTAATATAATAAACACATATACGAAAATCACCAAAACATCTACTCATAAGATATATACACACACAGATATATAGATATATACACACAAAATAATTTAATTCGTTTTTTTATTAATTGTTCTATAGTATATGTAAGTACATTAAATTATTTCATAGTTATAGTTATATTCTATTTTATAGTAATTAATTGTTTTATTTATTTATTTATTTTCTGTTATTATTTATACTATTTATTTTAATTTTATGCAACAACACATATATATTGGGACTGCGAGCGCGCGCAAATTACAAGCAGGGATATCGTAAACAGGGCCACCGAGAGACCGGCCTAGCCGAGTTTGGGGCCCACTGCTATAATGTAATCAGATTTATGTTTAGTCTTTTTTTTTGTAATTCCTTTTTTGTGTAATGTCTGTATTATTGTTTCTTTTTTGTGTGGAAATAAATAAATTATCTTATCTTATCTTATCATTACTTTTACACGAAAATAGCTAAAACTCTTATGGTGTTTATTGAGTAAAAAATTACAGATTTAAAAGCTTAATTTAACAGTAAGTTGGAAGTAAGTTTAAAAGAAAATGGCGGTGAAAATTTGTGATACGCGGCACACGCTCGTTCCTATCGGACGACAAGACCAGCAAACGGCTGCGGTAAAACCTCAACCTAACTTAATTTTAAATTTATGGGCGAGTAGCTAAAATTAAAATTAGTAAAATTAAATTTCTTCATAACTTAAAATATTTACATAAAAAATATAACAAGTTTAATTAAGAATATTTAAAAAACACGAATATTTAATAATAAATTAAGCTTCAGAGTTATATTTTTTGTGTATTTCAGCTTATAAGTCGTTTTGTTTACCACAATGACGAGGTTTTAATGTAATTCTAAGCATGTATCCGAAATATAATGTATGGGACCATCTGGGAAGTATATGAAAAAAAAAACATATCGGTTCAGGTATCTTCAAGTCATCGATAAACATACACGAAAAAAAAAAGATTCCGACGAAATGAAAACCTCCTTCTTTTCTAAAGTCGGTTAAAAATTGACCTCCTCAAAGTAATGCCTGAATCAATCAATTATCACAAATAATTTAGCCAGTATTACTCGGGATGATGTACTTGGTGGTAAATTTCCTTAGCAGGAGGTCGTCTAGTTAGGTACCACCGCAGTACCAGACATTCTGCCGCCGTAGTAGTGTGTAAATATTACTGTGTGCCGGTTTGAA
The DNA here is from genome assembly GCA_950106695.1 of Biston stratarius. NCBI lineage: Eukaryota > Metazoa > Arthropoda > Insecta > Lepidoptera > Geometridae > Biston > Biston stratarius. The sequence goes on from OX467106.1 coordinate 27,263,498, forward strand.
AGGTGTTACAGTTAGCGAAATTGCAGGGCTGTTAAGGCTTAACCATTGAAAGTCTCAAAGTATGAGCGACAAAGCCGTGATGCCCTTGGTTTCGTTACTCAAAGTTCTGTTACTATCAAGAGAAGGTATCGTTCATATTATTACTGTTACATAAAAAAGGATTCTAACGATACCCCATAAATATTAATCTATTCAGGCATTTAAAAGCCGTGGTGGTGCCGGCGTAAGAATAGTACCCCACCCTCTCTACCCGTGGTTGCCGTAAGAGTCGGCTAAGAGATGTAATCCGGAAGATGGGCAGCAGCGTCTTCCTTGAACAATCACACCTAACTGCGCTTGCCAACCCACCTGCCAAGCGCAGCTTGTATTGGCAAAACCCTCCCAGGAGGTGGCCTATATCCAGCAGTGGACGTCCTATGGCTGATGATGATGATGATGGTGATGATGATAGAAAAGTTATGTGAGTTTATTTATGGAAACTTACATACGATTACATACACAATAAACCCTGACATCATTACACTCCTTTTTAGCTAGTACTTAGTGTAAAAAAAATCTAAGCTTCAAAAAACAAAAGAATATTTCCACAGAAATGAACGGAATGAATGTCAAAGGTATAAAATAACTTAAAGCACTCTTATTGTAATATCTTACTTATAATTTCTTATTCAATAAACTTCGTAGACAGAAATGACGAATTTTCTACTATTCGCACGCCCTTTGTCATTTAACCCTTCAATTGGAAAGCAATAAATGTCTGCTACTTACCCGACAATAGACACAAAAGCAATTTATCAAAAAAGCGTGAACATTCTAAGGACAAAATTTGGTATTTCATTATTGTGTCAATGATTGACAGCGACATCCAAATAAATAAATATATGTACAGTAATGTATGTTTCTGTTACGGACTTTTTTATGGTTATAAGGGTAAGTGTTTGATCATAGCTCAGCTGATGTTAAGTGACAGCATAGCCGAACAAACCTAGCCTAGCCTCTCAAGTGAGGCTGCCGGAACATACTGTTAGATACTTGGCGGTAGATTTCATGCTGAGGATGGTAGCCAAGGACTATAAAGTACCCTACCACCATGATGGTTTCCTAATGATGTTTCCTTCACTGCTCATTATTGGGAATTGAACCCACGCCCTTAGCTTTTGAATCGATCGCACCAACGACTGAGCTATCATCGCTACAAAAATAAAAATATACACTGAAGATTTCGTATACATTAACATGAAAATTTAAAAATAATTTGAGCGCTCTTTTAATTCATTTTGTAGCTCTGCTTCCTGAGCTAGGGTTGTGGGTTCAATTCACACCCAGGATATTTTTTTGTGTATGAACATGCTGTTTGTGTTGCCTTGGTGTTCCATATGTATTATATGTAAGTATGAACATACAAAAACAGTATTTTATCAGTCATCTGATTCTCATAGTAGGTATAAGATTTGTCGACCATTGTTTTAATCATTAATTTTGTTTTAAATTTCAAAGTTCCTACCAATACCTACCAATAGTAATAGGCGTGAGTTTTTATAATTGTGCTATCATATTTTTTGTAATACTCCAATAATTTTATTTTTATTCACACTTTAATCATTTAATTAAAATGATAAACGAAAACTTGTGATTTTATTAAAAATTTCAAAATGGCAATGAATTTCTAACTAGAACTTACATTAGGGTTTGAAAATAATATGAAAATGCTTTTATTAAACCTCGTACTCGACAACTGTAAACAAATTATAAATTCCAGAAAATTTGTCATGCCAAGGGTTGGGACACGAATCCTTATTACGATTTTCATAGCTCGCCTTCGAAAACATACGGCTGCTTATTTTGGACCAACCTGCTTACCATCGACGTACAAACATTTCCCAAAACTATTTTTCATTACAAATATCCTGGCATAAACATTGATTTTATTGATTCGACGTTCCTTTGCAAAAGTTTGAAAAAGCAATACGTTTCGTTTTAATTCCAACAGTGGCGAAGATTTCATTTAATTTGAATATAATTTTAAATATCTATCTAACCTAAAACATTTTTCAATATATATCTGAAATATTGATAAAAATGTGCATTTTTTTTTGTCGTTATTGTAGTCGGGTTATAACAGATAATTAAAACATTATTTAATACAAATTTCATCAATTTTTTTTTTTTAATTGATAACATCAAATTTCGTCAAAGTCAAACTCCGTTATATCATTTTAAATATGAAGAACACTGAATTTACATGTTATTGAAAAAAAAATGTAAATATACAAATAATGTGAATATAAAAAATATTGCCAATACAAAATATGTCAATATAAAAAATATATTATGTAAAAATATGACATAAACTCACTAGTGATTTATTAATCTTTTAGTTTAAAATACTCGTCAATGTCATTCAACAAATTCTCACGCAGCCATAATTAGATTTTAGTTTGGTTATTTCAGATATAAAAAAAAATATTTTTACAGTGTATCCTCTCGTATGTTTTCAGTGGTCTCAAAGCCGTGGTGTGGGTAATGGATCAGGATCGATCCGCCATACCTATCCATTAAGGACTCGAGACTGTTCGACCATTCCGATAGGAAGAGGATTGTCCGCTGCAATAGCTGGGTGGCTGCTTACTTACTACAATATACTAAATACTCTGGGCTCAAAGCTGGTTTTGTAGTGTTCTAAACGAAGCCTATAGGTACTTTTTGCAGAAAATTATGTAATATGTAATATAAGACACAAAAAAAATTCAAGGTTTATTGTATTGATAAGGCGTGAAATATCTGATAAGATTTTTTTAATTTAAGATTTACGATCCACAGACACCCGGTGCCCGTTACCTTTGTCAATTTTTTTTTTTTTTTCTATACACACCGTGAAAGTTTGAACATCAGCAATATTGATACAGGGAGTTCAGTACTCGATTGTCGTTCCAAATAATTAAAAAAATAAGTGGTTAATATTTGACCTAATTATCCTGAGCAAACACAAAAATACGTACACTCGAATCACGCGAACCGAAAATGACATACATATATATACGCACGCGGTCCCAGATTAGATAACAGTTACAGCGTAGTCTACGTATGGTAGTTATGTCTTGCGCTAGCTTGGTGCGTTAGGCTGCGCGCTGTCCATAAATTCTGGAGTCTTGGGAATAACTTTAACCAAGGTTTTCTTAGTATTTTTTTTGTATTTGTTTCGATTTTATTTCTTTATACGTTTCATATGACTACTAACTAACATATCTTTGTATATTGCTAATGTTCAAACTGGCAGCCCGTATACCTATATACAATAAAAGGAGAGGGAAGTTAGTTAAATTAATCTTAATCTAAGGTTAAAATATTAAAGTGTGTATACCGCGAGCAGAGCAGCGACCCGCAAGCAGCTTACAAAGATAGTTTTTTTTTGTCTTCATATCATTTCGCTTCATCAGACACGACACAATATAATTGCTGTTTATTAACACCACAGAAAAGGGAATTACAAAAATAATAAATACATTAAATCGGCTCAAAAAACAGTTTTGTCCTCTTCCAGACAACTCTCGAATTAATAAGCAGGATTTAAGCGAATTAAGGGACGGGGGTCTAATGATTGCATTGGAACTATTCCCACCCAAGGTAATTATAATTATGTTAAAAATATATGTGTCTTTTCTATCTGGGTGTGATGAATACATGGCGCTTTGTAATAATTCCTCCAATACTCACTATGTTTCATGCCAGGTTAGGTGTGTATAGCCATCTTCGACCACACCGTTAGTTAACATAAGATGAGCTGTGGTCCAACACAGAACCGTTTTTATGTAAAAGTTATAAGACAAACGATATACTTTCCCTATGGTAAGAGATAACACATGTCCATGACCATTGCAGCGATACACGGAACTTTGAGTAGCAAAACAAAGTTCAGGGCATCGCTGCTTTGGCGCTTATTACTTTGAGACTTTCGCTGATTAGTCTCAACAGCCCTGTAATTTCGCTAGCTCCAGTACCATTCAAACCGGAACACATTACTGCTAGGCAATATAATATCTAGTACTGCGGTAGTACCTACTTAAAAGACTTTTTACTAAAAACATTTACCACTAAATAAAACCCAGTCAACAGTATAAAAAATATGTTTTTAGTAATGTTCATTTTTGTGTAGATCAGAAAAAAGTAAATAAAGACAATATACATCTATTGGAAACCCTTTACAAAACCCATAAAATGTAACAAAAGTAAATGTATCTTAGGGGCCGTTCAAGTATTACGTAAGCACCAAATAGGGTGGGGGATGGGGGAGTCTTTACTTTGCTTATTTTTTACGACATTGGGGATAAGGCGATCTGAATGGTGATAATATCAGCAAAGTCGTATAAATTATGCTGATTGTTTGGTTTCCTTGTTATCGACACACCACGTTTTAGCGAAATGGCTTCTAATTAAACCAATATTTACTTAAGCATAGGAGAGGGAAGTAAGAGCTTTGCTTACTTTTGCGGACAAGGGAGAGGGAGGGCTTAATAATTACTAAAATTCTGCTTACGTAATACTCGAATGGTCCCTTATTCATACCTAACATTTAAAGACAACAATAGCCATTATACCAGTTCATGTCCATACAGAATTGCACTATAATAGTAACGACCTACCCAATGTTTCAAATTGCAATTGCAAGCGGAATCACGTACCAAACTGATTACACTCGTAAACAACGCTGAAGCCACATTCGAATTGGTAATTGGTCTTCGAACTGAATTATTCATTTTCGAGTCATCTCTAAAGTTGTTTAGCTTCTTTACAACGTGTACACAGCTGTTGTAAGTATTAGGTAGCCCATTCGAGCATGGGTAAATTTCAACGGAGGGTCAACAAGAACGTCCACAGCACGTTAGATATTCGCAGCAATAAAAAGAAAGACATAGTAAAGCCGTCGCATTGTCTTGTCAAGTTGGAGAGGTCTATATACATTCTGGAGCCCGAGATCTGCTTCCGTCCGGGACGTACCTTTCGTCGTGTGCTTCAGAAACAACATTATCTTTAAGAGATTAATGTGAATTTGTTTTATGAATTTGACGATTATTTAGTATTAAAACATTATTCTACTAAGTCACACATCATCAGCCATAGGACGTCCACTGCTGGACATAGGCCTCCTCCTGGGGGGGTTTTGCCAATACTCGCCACGCTCGGCAGGCGGGTTGGCGAGCGCAGTTAGGTGTGATTGTTCAAGGAAGACGCTGCTGCCCATCTTCCGGAGTACATCCCTTAGCCGACTCTTACGGCAACCACGGGTAGAGAGGGTGGGGTACTATTCTTACGCCGGCACCACCACGGCGAGTAACTAAGTAATTATATTTTATTGACTTTTATTTATATTGATTATGTTATATTTAATCGTTGTCGGGTTATAGATTTTTTTAACTCTTCAACTTGTTATGTTTGACATATTATTTATACAAAATCAAAATAAAAAGGTCATTTATTCAGTTTAGGCCCTGGTAAGGCAGTTATGAACGTTAAGTTACATGTTTGGCTCGTAATTACAATTCAACTGAGAAGACTCCGGCAAGAAACTCAGCAAAGTGTTTTTTTTTTGTGGATCTTTCTTTTCATATTAGGTTACAGTTTACAGTTATAAATATTAATACATTATACTTACTACAATTGTCACTTAGCCAGGGGGATGTAAGTGCAAAGAGGAGCTACTACAACCATATATTCCTGTCTTCCACGTAATGAGCGACCTTATAGGCTTTGTCAAAGAATAATATGTTGAAAATTCATTACTTGACACGCAAAACAGAGAAATCGCCATCCCGGTAAGAAATTTGCGGGGAGACCGATGTACGGGTGTTACGGAGCAGTCAGGAAACATGTTTCACGTTCGGCATTTCAATCGCGAATCTCGTAGTCAACAATTGATTTATTCGTCGCTAACGCTTACAACAAAACGCACACGATCAATCCCAAGATGAATCGCCCGAAGATTTTTCGGAAGAGAAGTCAAGTTAGAATTATTGTAGCGAGGAAGAATAATTTGTTAATATTATTAGTTTTAAACGGTTTTGGCATTATTTATTGTTTCTTATTAATAATAATTACATTAAGTAAATGAATAAAATAAAATCCCACTAATATCATAAATGTGAAAGTTTGGATGGATGGATAGATGTTTGTTACTCAATCACGCCAGAACGGCTGAAAGGATCTGGATAACATTTTGCATGTAGATACTTTAGACCCTGAAATAAAACTTAGGATATTTAATATATAAATAAGTACAGCAAATTCATTTACCTAACGAGATAAAGATAAATGTGTATTGGCAAACAAAGCTTTGATAGTTAGCAGCTTTTTTGTTGACAAGCTAGGTGTTTCACCACAGCTCGCCTGATAGTAAACCATACCTAGCCTGGAATGGAACTGGCTCTAAAGCGAGGCTGCCGGACCACACCGTTAGGTGCTTGGCAGCAGGTTTCAACTTGAGGGTGGTAGCTAGCCAGCTGAGTACTAGAAAACACCATACTTTAGTTTCCTCACGATGTTTTCCTTCATTGGCAGCTCAAGCTTACTCGTATTCTTGGAGTTAGAACAGACGCTCTCCGGCATGTGAACCGACCGCGCTAACCACTGAGCTAGCATCGCCACAAAAACATAACTTTTAAGTAAATAACTATAATCTATTTCAATCTCGTTACTTAACCAGACTGGGAAGCACTCTTCTTTAATTGGAGCTTATCATCAATACTCGGTCGTGCGAAGTATTTTCCTATCTCAAGATAAAACAGATTCAGTGATTTATTACTACAAAATCTGCCAGAGTTCCAGAACTCCTGAAATTAAAACCACTACTGAGATTAATGTTCTAAATCGCAATAAATATCCCAGTAAACTTTCAGATAAATATCTAAGCTAAATAGAAAATCGCAAACGAACCGTCGCCAGAACTGAAGCAGTAATTTATACTTTTTGACCAGAAATCCGTATTCAAGTGGTTTTAGATCCGAATCCGGTTCTGCATTCCCACTGTTTTTATAAATAGCCCCACTAATTAGCGAGCCTTTTCTCACATTTTTATGTACAAGTAATAAAACGAACAAGACACTCTTGTGATAGTAAAATAACAAAGCAACAAAACAAGTCTAGGGCATCATTGCTTTGGCGCTCATTACTTTGAGACTTTCAATAGTTATCGACAGCTCTATAACTTCGCTAGTTGCCCTTCAATTGTGTTTCGGACACAGTAATGTATACACACTACTACTTGGCGGTAGAATATCTGGTGCTACGGTGGTACCTATCTAGATGTCCTACTATTAAGGAGATCTATAACTTAGTAATACTCATTGTAACACTAAGGGAGAAGTGAGGCCATAAGTCCACCACACTGGCCAATTTTCGAAGTTCGAGCTGAGCTGTTGCGGTTGAGTGACCTTTGGAGAGGCCTAAGTCCAGCTGAGGACTATAATAGGCTGGATGATATTGAGCTTAATATTCAAATAAAATTATTAAAATTTTAACCAATTAGCCAATTACCATGGTACAAGCTATGCTTAGCTTAGTTGGCGCTACATCGTCCACTTGCGATGACAGATTTTCCGTTTTACTGATATTCAGAACTTCAGATGTTATGATTTTGATATCAATTTTAATGTTACTTTTAAATATGAATGGAAAAATGACATGTAATTTTGGTGTTATCAATAAAATTTGTATTTGTATAACTACAAATTTTAAATTAACGTCGGCAATGCACCTTCTGTTGTAGCATCTAAAAGAATATTAGATGTACAATAGCTTTATTGATTTCGTTTTGTCTCAGAATAACTTCAGTTTAAATTTGTAGCAATCAAGTAAATTGGAAACGTTTAAAGCTTTCTTCTTGTTGTCTATTTCGAACTAATTTCAACTCCGAACCTGGGATACTCGATAAAGAAATAGTTAAACTTATTCGACCCTACGGGTAATATTGAAATTAAAACTTTTGTTTTTTCGATACAAAATTGAAATTGAAATAGCGTCTACCTATCGTACATTAACTATTTATGTTATACTATTTAAAATAATAAGCTTTTAAAATTGTAAACAATTTTATCGTATTAATTTCAAACCTCAACAATGAGCTTGAGCTGTCGGTGAAGGAAAACATCGTAAAGAAACCTTCATGTCTGGGAGTTCTTAAAAAATAAGTCCGCACTTAACCAGTGTGGCGGACTACGGCCATACCCTTCTCACAAAGAGAAGAAGTGGGACAGTTTGTAATATAAACGCAGAACTGAATTACTAGTAAGTAATTATATTATTATATATGTTTCCTAGCAGACCCGGCCACGCGTTGCTGTGGCCAAATTGAACACGCGCGTGTAACGTGAAATAAATTGTAGCGCATATGAAACGTTTGAACTTTTAACGTAGCGCCATCTATTGAATACTTACTCAATCCAGTTAATAAATTACTTTACGCCTCCATCTATTAGAATTTTATGGAACTCATAAATAATTATTCCTCTTTGTCGTATAATAAACAAATAATTTGCAATAAAAAAAATGTTGCGATTATAAATTGAGATATAAACTATCCTATCTCTCAAGTTGAATCAAACTGCACACAGTGTGCAAGATTTGGTTAATATCGGTTCAGTAGTCGAGGAGTTCATCGCGGACAAACAACGTGACACGAAATTTTTATACCTATATAAATATTGACATTTAATCATAATGACTTATTTTTGACATAAATATTATTACATTGACATGTGATATGATTTTGACATTTTAAATGTTATTTTTTTAATATAAATAGAAAACTGGCTTGTAACTGTTGTCAATGAAATATTTGTATTTATATTTGATCCGGTATTCAGTAATGTAACGATTCCATGATAACTTTCATTCTAGATTTTAAGGTTAAGTTAAAGTTTTACTTACATATAAAAAAAGAAATACCCATTTAAAATCAGCGGTAACGACGCACGCAAATTGCTTCATTTAGACAATGTTATGTTGGTATAAGTTTACCGCAGATTCTATAACATGTATTTGTCTGTAGCTCGACCTAGCGACGCCCTTTCTCTGAGAGAAAGTGAACAAATGGCTTCTTTGTTGTTTCTTTTATCAAAACAACACTATAAAACTTGGAACAGCTACTCGAGAGTATCGATGTTAAATATTATTGGCATCGACACTTTTTTTCATGAAATTAGTACATGAGACGAGCGAGACGCCTGCTAATGGTAAGAGACAAAGCATGTCCACGATCATTGTAGCGATACACAGTAGTTTGAGTAGCAAAACAAAGTCCAGGGCGTCGTTGCTGCTTTGGCGTCCATTATTATGAGTCATTCGATGGTTGGTTTTGACAGCCCTGCCATTTCGCTAGCTACACTACCCTTCAAACCAGAACACAGTAATGTTTAACACACTACTTCTTGGTGTCAGAATCCACCTTCATCAAGTCCTTATCCTAATCCTAACCATCCTAAACATCCTAATCCTAACCAATATTATAAACGCGAAAGTTTTTAAGAATGTATGGATGTATGTTTGTTACTCTTTCACGCAAAAACTACTGAATGGATTTTGATGAAACTTTACAATAATATAGCTTACACATCAGAATAACACATAGGCTATAAATTATAAAGATATAGTGTGAATTATCTAAATTATAACGATAAGTGTCAAGTAAGTAAGTGTCAATCTGCCATCTGCGAGCTATTCTAGCGTGTGCCGCAATAACCGTTGGAGTTACACGTTTATAATGTACAATGGAAATGTTTATCCTATATATTCCTACAAAAAAAGCCCGCGACAGCATACATCTATCTTTGATGTGTAAGCCATTATCGCCAAAATAGTGAACCATAAATACAATAAAAATTGTTCATTTATTACTAACGCACATTTGGTATTAACAAATTGATCCTTATCTCTACATAGTATAAAACAAAGTCGTCTGCCGCGTCTGTCTGTCTGTCTGTCTGCCTCAATTCCACGCGGACGAAGTCGCGGGTAACAACTAGTTATTTATAAATATATCCAAGAGAATCCGCTTTGAAGGTAGTAAAGCGAAACGGAACGCTTTTAAAGTGTGTTTTGGTTTAATTAATAAGGTGCAATAAAACTCGATGGTGCTTTAAAACCCCATTAGGCGTAATTGGGAGAAATTATTGGCAGGTAAGTAATGAGATCATTAAAATATCACGCGTTTTGAAGCTCCCTGGTGTTGTTTGAAGGCTGTAGGCTGTTATATAGGTAATACTTTGATGACAAACACTGGCTTAAATTAGGAACACAAATCATATTAATATTACCTATAATGGCGAGAGTTGAGTATGAAAGTGTATTTGTATATTTGTACTTCTTCACGCTCAAACGGCTGGACCAATTTTGTCAAAATTTGGTATGAAGGTAGTCGGCACCATACATAGGCTACTTTTTATCCTGAAAAATTGTAGCGGTATCTGCTTTAAGAGCTGTTGGGCGTGGGTTCGATTCCCACTCACGACAAATTTCAGACCATCATCGTTATGTTAGGTGTTTGACCACAGCTCACCTAATGTTAGGTGACGGTGTCGTCAAAGATGGTAAAGCACACCTAGCCTGGAATGGTATTGGCTCTCAAGTGAGGCTGCCGGAATACACCGTTACATGCTTGGCGGCAGATTTTCAACTTGAGGGTGGTAGCTAGCCAGCAGAGTACCTAATAGAAAGTACCCTACCACCATGCTATGGTTTCCTCACGATGTTTTCCTTCACCGACAATGAGTTTGAGCTGTCAAACTCATTGTTGGGGTTTGAACCCACACCCTTCGGCATGCGAACCGACCGCGCTAACCACTGAGCTATCATCGCTACTAAAATCGCTACTGCGGTTTCTGAGATATTATCCGATAAGATTAGTTTCTATGCAACAAATCCTTATTTTTTAATGTAAATATTTCAATGATATCAACGAAACGCCAAAAAAGATCGGGATCGTCCGGGATTTGAACCCGGGACCTCTCGCACCCTAAGCGAAAATCATACCCCTAGACCAACGAGCCGGTTGATGTTACTGACAAAAATCTGTAATCAAATGTACTGTCAGGTAACGCATAGAACCAAATCAAAGTGAAAGTTGACCTAGATTCACACATTAGCAATGTTATACACAGATACGTATACCAGATCTATGTGTGAGATTAATTTAAATATATTTAGAACTCAAGAAAAAAAAATGTTACAATACAATACAATAATTTATTAATAACTCCATAGACATGTTACAATGAATTGCTACAATTGGATAAAAATTAGAATGTAGAAGTAAATCGTATTATTACATTAAATTCAAAAATGTCAAATATTTAATTAGATTAAGAATAATTATTATTTCTTACGGGTCATTAAAATGTAATGGTTATAGGTTTTAATTAAATACCTCGTCCTTGTAGGCAAAACGACGTATAAACGAAAATACACTAAAGTTACAGCTACAATATACCGGATGTAAACCTGTTTTTACCGTGCAGGGAAAAGGTCAGACGGTTGCTTAAAAATATTGCAAGAAATAAACAAATAAAAAACCTAACCTTAACTTACATAAAACTCAAATTCCAGACTAGAACTAAGTAACTGATGCTTATGCTGATGTTTTTGTTAGCACAGTGTATTTTTGTTCCGAGACTAACCAAAATGGTTTTTCGGTTCTAAACTATTGTATACTAAATTAATAAAATATAAATATGACGAAAAAATTAAAAAAAGATAATTTTAGACATCACTCAATCAAATGAGCTGATGTCAACCATCTAGCCGATCAACGTTGGAATAATCCGTGAATAGTTTTATAAAAATACCTATTATTGAACATTTATGATCCATCTAACTTTTAATCTATTTATCAAGTATACTCAACGACAATTAAATTTAATATTTATAGTTTGAAATCCCTTTTACTGTTCCTTATCTATTATCATGTAGCTACAAAAAGAAATCGCGATAAAAACAAACGGGAACTAACGCAATAAATGTTTTATTATAGTTCGATAACGCATTCCGATTTATGTTATCATTCTTCTTTGGAAGCGTGTTGCATCTTAGACTGCTTTAAATAATCCAGGGACTAGTGTACATATCACAAAACAACTTTGTATTTTAAAAAAATCGATGACTTTTGACAAAAGTTCTCCGAAATATAAATGAAAGATAACTTTTTGTGTTTGGTATATAACTCCATCTAAGCTTGTAGTAGTCCGCAGGCCCTTGTAAAGTAAGTAGTCACCACTATTAGAGCATGATCGGACTTGACTATAACTTACTTTGTGAGGGTTTAACTGTGTCTAAGAATTATTCACAGTCTCGTTTGTCTAAGTACTTTAATATAAATAAAAAAAACGTGACTTGATTGTTCATAAAATACTTGAAAATATCTAAACACTTGACACCGGCAAATGCATATTAGTGCTAAGCCAAAAAACAGAAAAGAATAAGAAAACTTGAACTAGACAAAGTGACATTCGATTAGCGATGACGCTAGTAGAAAAACCGGTTTTACCCGTACATTTTTGACGCACTAATGATTGAGATTTTATAGCTAATTGTCACTTGGAATGATGTAAGGATTCTAACGAAACAAATACCAATACATACAAATACTCGTATGTTCAGGCATTTAAAAGTTATGGTGGAATAAAGAAACTCACATACATACATGAACCTTGAAAACATTACACTCCTTTTTTGTGCAGTCGCGTAATGGTGCCATAGCCTTATTTGTCTGATAGTTAGGATATCTTACGCAAAAATGCAAATTAATATTAACTTTTAAAACGTACGTCAATATTTATATAAGTTTACATAAATATTATCGATATCGGGAGTACTTATTGTAACGTATTCGATTTAATCGATTATTTCCATCTCGTACTTGACAGCTGTAGAATGTGCTGCAAACGAGTTTATAGAACTTTTTTTTATGGTTGACAAGCTAGGAATTCTATCGCAGCTCAGATGATGTTAAGTGACGGTGTGGTCGAAGATGGTAAAGCGCACGTAGCCTGGAATAGAACTGGCTCTTAAATGAGGCGGCTGATTTCTAACTAGAGGGTGGTAGCTAACCAGCCGAATACTAGAAAATACCCTACCACCATGCTATGGTTCCTTCACGATATTTTCCTTTACCAGCAGCTCAAGCTCATTGTTGGGGTTTGAACCCACGCCATTCGGCGTGTGAACCGACCGTGCTAACCCCATCATTTAAGACGTCCACTGCTGGACATAGGCCTCCTCCTGGGGGGGATTTTGCCAATACTTGCCACGCTTGGCAGGCGGGTTGGCGAGCGCAGTTAGGTGTGATTGTTCAAGGAAGACGCTGCTGCCCATCTTCCGGTTTACATCCCTTAGCCGACTCTTACGGCAACCACGGGTAGAGAGGGTGGGGTACTATTCTTACGCCGGCACCACCACAGCAACCGTGCTAACCACTGAGCTATTATTCCTACAAAACTGGATTTTACCTGAATCGAATCAAACACATTTTAAATATGGTTTTTAAAGGTTTGTATTGCGCTGAAAATGCTCGGCCATTGTCCATGCGTGCCAGTGACGATTTACCATCATATCGCATAATCTATTTATACATGGGCACTTGGGCAAGCGTAACGTAAAAACAATACCTTTCCGCTTATCAATATCTAAGCAGCCGATGTCGTCTAGATAAATACCACCGCAGTATTATATAGTATTAGGTCTGCCGCCAAGCAGTAGTGTGTAAACAGATTACACATCAAATGTCAGAAAGAAATGAGCACCAAAGCAGCGATACCCTGATCTTTGTTTTGTTACTAAAAGTTCTGAGTACCGCCGCAATGGTCATGGACTGGCGTTATCTCTTACCATCAGGAAAGCGTCTCGTTCGTCTCATTACTTTTACAGAAAAAAAAAAATACTATTATAGAACAATTCATAAGACAAACAACATAACTATCATGTCATTATCTATTTATATAGTTGTTATATACCTAGTTAAAATAAATTGTCACCAAAATAGTCATTTGTAACTTTTTTTAAACAAAATAACAACAAGTCTGGGCCAACGACTAGAGCCATTTAAAAAAATCGAGGTCATATTATCACTACATTTTACAAGACAAAGTCGTCCGACGCGTCTGTCTGTCTGTTTCGCGATAAACTTAAAAACTACTGAACGGATTATCACGTGAGTTTCACCAATAGATAGAGTGGTCCATGAGAAAGGTTTAGGTATGTCATTCGTCAAGTTTTTGTGTAAATTGGTTGAAATATGATGATAATTGTTGGAAGTATCGAAAAAAGTCAAGCCACCTGGGAGCTTTCATCGAAAACGCTGCCTAATCCCTTTGAGATAGATCAAAAGCCCCGTGTGAACCAGTGCACAGCCGGGGCGGGTCGCTAGTATATTATAGCTTTCGTTCAAGTGAAAGGTATCTAATTATAATATAAAAATGATCTGACCATTGTGACATTAAAAAAATTCGACTAGTATAACAGCTGGCTCGTTGGTCTAGGGGTATGATTTTCGCTTAGGGTGCGAGAGGTCCCGGGTTCAAATCCCGGACGAGCCCAATCTCTTTTTATTGTTTATTTAAGTTTAATTTATTGTTTTGAAAACGTCTTTTATGTCTTACTAGCTCATCCCAACTTCGCGTGGGTATAATTTCGATTTTTCCCTTTTTAATATTAGATAGACTTGCGTTTGACCGCCATCTCGCCTGATGTTAAGCGAAGATGCAGTCTATGGTAGAGCACTCTCGCCTAGAAGAAACCAATTCAATCGCGACTTGAAGGCACCCAGGTTTTATCTTTTTTTTGGCCTCGTTTTAGTGGAGAACAGACACGCCTGGGTCTTAGCTGCATTAAACGTGATCTGATTGGCATCGACCTAGTCGGAGGGACAAGTTCATGCGCTCGACTATAGACTCGCTTCATTCATTTTTTTAGTGAAAAAACCATATTTTTTTTTTTTTTTTTAATGTCTTACTAAATAAAAATAAATACCAAAACCTCGATAAAATAACATCACGTTTAAAACAATACCAAAACAAGACTTAAAATAAAATTAACAAATCAAAACTAAGTATGAAATATATTTCATACTTTCGACCGCAAAATCCAATCAAAACTATAAAGTTTAATTGGACATAAACAAGGTCTTTGTTTTCATTGTCCGTTTGGTTCTATAGTTAATTTACTTGAAAATAAAGGTCATTTTATGCTAATTACATTACTTCTCTCTAATAAATATGCTAACAATATTTTATGCACATAATACGTACCTATAATTATATATTTTTACTTGGTGGCAGATCTCTTTAGCAAGAGATCGTCAAGGTATGCACCACCGCAGTACCAGATATTCTTCCACCAAGCAGTAGTGTGCAAACATTACTATGTTCCAGTTTTGAAGAGTACTGCAGTGAAATTATTTGCCTTTGAGACTAACCATCAAATAGCACAATGTAATCAGCGCCAAGGAAGCTATGCCCTGGACTTTGTACCACATAAAGTTCTGAGTCGCTGCAATGGTCATAGGCATGCGCTATCTCTTACCATCAGAAGAGCGTATTGCAATCTTTACATAAGAAAATGTATAGTACGTCTAAAATACAAAACAGTGTCAACTAGTTTTTCGTAACGTTGATAGTTCAGTGGTTAGCACGGTCGTATAATTTGCCGGAGGGTGTTGGTTCAAATCCCAACAATGAGGTTGAGATGCCGGTGAAGGAAATCATCACGAGGAAACCATATAGCGTGGTGGTACTTTCTAGTACACAGCTGGCTAGCTGCCATCCTTTAGAAGAAAATCTGTCGCCAAGCACCTAACGGTGTTTTCTAGCAGTATGGAAATTTATACTTATTAACATAAAATAGCCTTTACGTAGAGGCCAAGGCCTTCCTAATTCACAACACTAACTAATTTGGAAAAGCTTCGCTCGAAGAAATAGTTCGGAAATCTCAATTATATCCACATTTGCCGGGTAATTTAGTTAAGTATATGAAAATAACTGCGAGTAAATTAACCTCCGGGCATTGGCGTTGGTGAAGTTTTGAATACTTTAGAATTGAAATATACGTACCTACCTAGTCAGCGGTGGAATAATTTACCTGGGGAATAACTTTATACGGAGTTGCATGACTGAAAAACAAAATTATTATTTTGTGTGTTTAATTAGCTTTTTAGTGTGAAAGCAATGAAACGAATGAGACGCTCTCCTGATGGTAAGAGATAACGCTTGTCCATGACCATTGCAGCGATACACAGAACTTTGAGTAACAAAATAAACTACAGGGCATCGCCGCTTTGGCGCTCATTACTTTGATACTTTCGATGGTTAGTCTCAACAGCCCTGTAATTTCGCTGCTGCAGTACCCTTCAAACCAGAACACAGTAATGTTGACAGACTACTGCTTGGCCGCAGAATATCTGGTACTGGTTTTTGACCACAGCTCAGGTGATGTTAAGTGACCGTTTAGGCAGAAGATGGTAATGCATCTAGCATGGAATGGAACTGGCTCTCAAGTGAGGCAGCCAGAACAAACCGTTAGGCGTTTCAGCAGATTTTCAACTTGAGGGTGGTAGCTAGCCAGCCGACTTAGAAAATACTTTACCGCCATATTATGGTTACCCGACGATATCTCCCTTGACGCTTTGGGGTTTGAAACCCTTTGGCGTGTGAACCAAACGCGCTAACTACTGAGCAATCATCGCTTCGCAATTACTGAACAAGAGTACGTTGTTGTCAATAAGAATACGAAATCCTAAAAAGGAAGAATCTGTGTGTAAAGTGACGGATTCGCCGCGCAAGAGCTCCCGAGTTCAAATCTCTTTGAGTCAATTTTTACGCATTACATACAAAGTCGTCTTTGAGAGTGAGTAAAGCTTAATTGGACGACGCCTCTTCCTCATCCTTTGAAGGCTAATAGGACCATTGTTTTATGATTGTTTCCGTTCCTTGCGCATGTTTCATTTCTAGAATTACGTCAGATAGTCAAACAAAGTCCGTTGATATAAAAAATAATTCAGAGCTAACAAATTTTCGAAAATTTTGCGAGTAGTTATCTGCGTTCAGTGTATTTCTTTTTAAACAGTTTGTCTTCCGACAAAGGTCTCCTCGAATAATTTCCATACGTCTTTATCTTTTGCCATTCGGATCTACTCTGGACCAGCTACTCTTTTTATATAATCTTCCCAACGTTTCGTTTGCCGTCCCTTGCTTCTACTACCGTCCCTTGGGCACCACTCTGTTACTATTTTGTTCCATTTCTCGTGTCTCTCTCTTTACATATCTCTCTATCCACCGCCGTTTTTTGTGTTCTATATGCTGTTCCTGCATTTCTAAATTTATTTATATTTTTAATTTCTTTTAATTTAACTTTATCTTTTCTCTTGACTTCAAATTGCACTTCTTTCTATACTATTTGACAGATGTTAATTTTATTTGTTATATGTTCTGTTAATATCCATGTTTTATACTTAAACAAAAGTAAATGTAACAGATTTAAAAAAAAAATCGTTTATTTTTTAACTTCCTAATGAAACGATTAGGTGGTTATTTGCCGTGTCTGCAACTTCTATGGTTGAATTCGAAATGCTATACCATATTCTACCATACTGTCATTTAACATCAAGTGAGCTGTGGTCAAACGCCTTGGTGGTACTTGGTGGTACCACCAAGGTACAGTCCCAGATATTCTACCATTAAGCAGTAGTGTGTAAGCATTACTGTGTTCCGGTTTGAAGAGTACTACAGCTGGCGAAAGTAAAGGGCTGTTGAGACTAACCATCGAAAGCAGCGATTTCCTGAACTTTGCTATTCAAAGTTCTGTGTGTCGTTTCAATTGTCATAGACAGGCGTTATCTCTTACCATCAGGAAAGCGTCTCGTTGACAGCCCTGTTGGCTTATTGGGAGTATGTCTGTCTGAGCTGTAGGGCGTGGGTTCGATTCCCGCCAAGGACAAACATTTTATGGTATAAACAAAATGTTTGTTCTGTGTTCTGTATGTATTATAAGTATGTATTTATAAAAAAAGTATTTATGTATCCTATCAGTTATTTGACGTCCATCACACAAGCTTTGCTTAGTTTGGGGTCAGATGGCGCTGTGTGTATTGTGTCCTACAATATTTATTTATTTATTTATATTAAAAAGACCTAGCCTGTCAACCATCAAATAAAAGGAAATTTGTTTTGCAACATGATTTGTTTGAGAATATGCCACGCTCATACGTAGGAGTTTCTGTCAGCATAATGTAATTTATCTTCATTTAGCTCGATAATGTGGAAGCATTTCCGTCTGTTCGTGAACCTAAATACGGAATACGTGACACATGGCGACTCATAAAAACATATCATACTCAGCCATTTGGGAAAACAACGTCGTCATAAATACTGGAATACTAGCTGCGAGACACGGTTTCACTCGTGTTTGCAGTGTCTTAGTGCGCTCATTAAAAAGAGTACCTGGATGACCGAGCTTTGCTCGCATGAAAACATATATAAAACGAAAACGTCTAAAAATGAAACCTAGCTAGATCGATTTATCGCGCCCGAAACTCCCTGCATTCTAAATTTCATGAAAATCGTTGGAGCCGTTTCCGAGATTCAGATTATATATATATTTATATATATACATACATATATACAAGAATTGCTCGTTTAAAGGTATAAGATAAATAAATATATACAAGAATTGCTCGTTTAAAAGTATAAGATATAAGAGATAAGATATGGGACTGCGAACCTTATTGCATGGTAGTAGAGTATTTCCTAGTGCTCGGCTAGCTAGCTACCATCCCCAAGTTGAAAATTTGCCGCTAAGCACCTAACGGTGTGTTCCGGCTGCTTCACTTGATAGCCAGTTCTATTTCAGGCTAGGTGTGCTTTACCATCTTCGACCACACCGTCACTTACGACAGGTGAGCTGTGATCAAACAACTAGCTAGTAAACTATAAAAATAAACAAATTATTGCTCAGGCATAATTATGATGTAATGGTCGCGTAACTATTTCCTTATTGCCTAACAGTAATTTATTGTAATAAGTATCTCAGAGTATGAGGGCTGCGGTTTGATCCGACTCGGATACGTTAGGTGAGAAAGCTAAGGTGGGTGCGAAGCGAAGCAGAGTCGACTATTTTTAACCGACTACAAAAAGACGAGGTTCTCAATTCGGTTGTAATTTTATTTTATTTTTGTTACTTCAGTCACTGTTCCCAAGTGAACACTACCTTTCGTCGGGATAAATTTAATCCAGGGTATCAGCTACTTCCATACCAAATTTCATCAAAATTGGTCCAGCTGTTTGAGCGTGAAAAAGTAACAAACATAAAAACATACTTACACATTATATATACCGAGCTTTATACCATATATAAACAATTAATGAGTATTTTGCACTTAGTCTAAGTAAACCCGGCATTACATAGAATGACTAGGCATTTTGACATTTGACTGCCCTGTTAGCTTAGTTTTAATATAAAATAAATCTTCTGTACGTGCGTTTGTCACCTAAATCCTAAACGGCTCGACCGATTTGCATAAAATTTTGTGTGTATTTCAATGGGTTCCTGGATGGTTTGAAAATACAATTGGATCTGATAGATGGCGCTGTTGTCGGTATGTCTGTTAACTGTTAGGCGATACGAAGGTCGCCGGGTCAGCTAGTTAGGTATTATATTTGCGCTTTAAGAGCGTGGCTTCGATTCCCACCAGGACAAACATTTATGTGACGATAAATGTTTGTCTACTGTGTAATACTATGTCTGGGTGTTCTGTATGTATTATAAGTCGATATGTCTTTACAAAAAAAGGTGTATATAAATAGATACAGACATATAAATGTCCAAGGATTTTTATTTATTGTTTAAGCCACCCTTTTATATAAATGCGATACATTCGGGACTCCATGAAGTTTCATAGAAAAAGTCAACACAAACAAACTAATAAGCGAACAAAATAATAGACGTGCGCATTTTTTATGTTAGTAGATGGAATTTTTAAATAATGTATTCTCATGTACCTTTATGGTTCTGTAATGTAAGTATAAAAGCGAATCTGCCAGTTCCGTACTGAACCTAAGAGGTGAGTCTGATCTTTGTGGTAGTAAAATTTTAAATCTCCTCATTTTACTAAATATATTTTTTTAAGGTTGAAACGCTAAGTCGACCTTACCCTTTAAATAACAATAATTATAATAATTGTATTTCTACACAAAAAACGTAGGTACTTAAGGAACTAAACGCAATTAAAAGTTAACAAAAGAACATCAAACAAGATGAAGAGTTTAAATCTATATCCCGACTGCGATTAAAATAGCTGTAATTAAACGATAAAAACTTTTTAAACCAATTTATTTTTTCTAATTAAATTTAAACAGATAACTTCAATATATATTTGTAATCCTCTTTTAATTGCCTTTGTTTAGATACCGTATTTCTTTATTAACGTATTACTATTTCGCGCCAAAAATCCAACATCTTGATTTTTTTTAAACCACCCTCTAAGGATATTTGGTTTATTGAGTCGAATCTAAAGTTAGAAGATACGAGGTTATAAAGAAATTTACATACAAACACACAGTCATTGCAGTCGCGTAATTAGACATTTTATTTTTAATTTCACATTTAGAACATAGTGGTTGCCGTAAGAGTCGGCTAAGGGATGTAATCCGGAAGATGGGCAGCAGCGTCTTCCTTGAACAATCATACCTAACTGCGCTCGCCAACCCGCCTGCCTAGCGTGGCGAGTATTGGCATTACTGAAGGTATCAATATTTCAAATATCCTGCTCTCATTTCAGACTGAATATGATTATTATCTTCCATCACATCGTTTCGTGTCACTTATAACGATTTAGCTTATCAATTGTTTAAAAAAGCATTGCTACTTTCCTGAAATCGAACCCAGCACCGCCAGCTTAGCTGACAGATCGAATAATGCCGTTTTTCAACTCAATCAGAGTTATTGAAATAAACATTTGAGATGTTTGCTGATATTTCCTAAATTATTCGAGCAGCTATATTATCGAGTGGCTCTCTGCGCAAAATGCCAAGTGCGAGAAGCGATTGGATTTTTTTATTTGCACACTTCCGCTCTGTTTAAATTGCCATCGATACGCGCTCTATCGCTCTGCTTGCAGAGTAAATGAATCTAGAGAATAACATAATATTAATAGCTTATATTGTATTTACCCTGCAGTGGTCGCCCAGCATACATAATATACATATATAATCCAGATGTTAAAAATAATCACGCCAATTAGTCGTATTTCATTTTAATCTAAGTTCGATACTTCATGAATAACTTTAGTGATGCACAGCCGATAGTCGCACGCGGTTACGTCACAGGAGGTCCGCAAAGTCTACGGAGTATGATTGTGTGCAGCACGACTCTTTATGTAAGTATTTTTAACCAATTTTTACCATTTATTTGGAAACCTCATAGCGTCAGAATTTTTCATTATTATTCTTGAAAATCCAAGGATTGTCATTAACGATGTTAACATCCGTCGCTTGCTTCTACCACGATGATTGAAGAGGACCCGACACCGAGATAAACCTCGGCAAGGTTTAATGGTGTGTGTTATATTTATTAGGAAAAATTGTAATAAAATACTAAATAAATAAAAAAAAATACATAGTAATTATTTTTATTTAATTTTTTTGTTTTTCGATGGCATAGCAAAAGAGAAACATATAGCCAGCAGGGATGGTTGTAGACAATGATTATGATATTGATAATAATGACACATTTACATACGTTTTTTTTTAGTATCAGTTTCGTTAGTCGTCAGTTGCTTTTAATTTCCGCATTCGGCCTGTTACAAATAAAAAAGTGTCAGTTGTATCAGGTGATCTATATTTTATATAAAATAAATAGTAAAATGTGTGTACTCATTCTGTTACAGTAAATAAGTTACCAGAACTAACGTAAAGTTATTAACAATGTTCCGAACGTAAAACGACGATAACATAGACATGGGTAAGTTAAAGTTAAATTAGATTTTCTATGAAAGTAATTGTTAAGTTTTAACATAAATTGTTACTTGTCACACAACTTTTCTTTGTGAGCTAAAATACATTGCCTAAGTAAATAAGCTATGTTATGGAATTCTAATCTTGATCTAGACTACTGCTACTTGCTAACCTACTATTTACTTGGTGGAAGATTTTATTAGCAGGAGGTCATCTTGGTAGGTACCATCACCATCCTTCCGTCAAGCAGTAGTGCTTAAACATAACTGTGTTTTGGTTTGGAAGATACTGCAGCTAGCGATGTTATAGGACTCTTAAATCTAACCATCGGAAGTCTCAAAGTAATAAGCACCAAAGCAGTGATGCCCTACACTTTGTTTTGTTACTCAAAGTTATGTGTATTGCTGCAATAGTCATAGAAATGCGTTATCTCTTACCATACGGAAAGCGTATCAATCATATCATAATCTTTACATTAAAAAAATGTTTCCGTTAGTACGTCAATAATACAAAACAGTAATAACTTTAATAAAATTTTTTATAACTATATACTATATACGGTTAAACTATATGGTTAGCACGATCGGATGATTTACCGGAGGGTGTTGGTTGAAATCCCAACAATGAGCTTGAGCTACTGGTGAAGGAAAACATCGTGAGGAAGCCATAGCGTGATGGTAGGGTACTTACTAATACTTCTAGTACACAGCTATCTAGCTGCCACCCTTTAGATGAAAATCTGTCGCCAACCACCTAAAGGTGTTTTTAGTAGCATGGAAATTAATACTTAACATAAAATAGCTCAACTCATTTATTTTAGGGCTTCGGTACACGTAAAGACGAACATAAATACATAGACCGCTAAAAACATAAACCTTTTGGTTTTCCCGTAGTCGGGTTAAAAAGTTATCAAAAACTAAACTAATAGCAAACAACTTAATAACCATAAAATCTCTGCACTCTACACTACTCTACAGGTATATTTTACTAAACCACGCCGCAGGTGGCGTTGCGATCGTAAATCTAAACTTTCAGATATATCAGAAAAGGGATTAAAATACGCGACTTTTAGCGTATACGGTAACTTTTTACGTATTTTTAGCGCATACGATAACTTTTAACGTACCAATACGAAAACTTTTAACATATTTCACGTTCGATTTTTAACTCGATATACACAAAAGCGCAGGATGAGAAAAGTTTTTGCATTTTAAATGTGGAATGTGTTTCTCAATGTCCTTGATTTTAATCTATGGTTTGTATACAGTATAATAATATTCTGATGACGAACTGGACGCTCTCCTGATAGTAAGAGATAACGCATATCCATGACCATTGCATCGGTACACAGAATTTTGAGTAACAAAACGAAGTCTAAGGCATCGCTGTTTTGACGTTAATTACTTTAAGACATTACCTCAATTCGGTACTCAGTAATGTTTATACACTACTTATTGGCGGTAGAACAGCTACTATTGTGACGGTACCAAGACAACCACCTGCTAAGGAAATCTACCACCAAGTAAAATTGATTGAAGCTTACATTCTAAAATGACATATGGCAGTGGCCTAGTGACTACCTAAAGTAGCAGTTAGACATGTTTTTTTTTATTTGAAAAAGTGGAGACCTTGCTGGATCTGTTGCGGTTAGTAATGCGGCAACAAACAATGAATCCTGCTTTACACAATAGCGGCCTGCGGTAGCGGCTAAATTCGTAGCCACTGCTGTCTGATGCAGGATTTATTTTGTATATCTTTAAAATCTCTTGACTAATTTGAAATTGAAAATGTATTGTGCTATAAAACTTCCGTGTAAATAAAAATAAATGTATTGGCCGTGGTGGTGCCGGCGTAAGAATAGTACCCCACCCTCTCTAACCGTGGTTGCCGTAAGAGTCGGCTAAGGGATGTAATCCGGAAGATGGGCAGCAGCGTCTTCCTTGAACAATCACACCTACCTGCGCTCGCCAACCCGCCTGCCAAGCGTGGCGAGTATAGGCAAAACCCCCCCAGGAGGAGGCCTATGTCCAGCAGTGGACGTCCTATGGCTGATGATGTGTCATGATGTGATAAAACTTCATTTCGCAACTCTGTCTTTTCTAAAGTTATGGGCGTATTGATGACTTCGAACGGTGAAAGAAAACATCGCGAGGAAAGATTTTGAAGATATGTGATGTCTGCCAACTCGCACTTGGCCAGCGAGGTGTACTACGGCCATACCCTTCTCACAATGAGAAGAAGTCCGCGCCCAACAGTGAGACTGGTACTCTCTAGTACTCGGATGGCTAGCTGGCTCTAGTTGAAAATCTGCCGCCAAGCACCTAACGGTGAGTCTCAGCAGCCTTATTTGAAAGCCAGTTCTATTCCAGACTAAATGTGCCATCTTCGACCGCACCGTCACTTAAAATCAGGTGAGCTGTGGTTTAGCACCTCGCCTGTCTAGTATAATTTTTTTTTTACTTGGATTTTATGATTTAACATGATATTTATTTTGTAAATTGTAAATGATGCCATTATAAAGATATAATTATCAAAAAGACAACCTTAATTATATGTTAATTCGTTCAAGCAGATCTTCTTAGTAAGGTCATTTAGAAAGGTACCACTGCAGTACCAAGAGCGTCTCATTCATCTCATTATTTTTACAAAAAAAAAAAACTCGTAAAGGACCACATTGATACACCTTAAGTAACGATCACATTAGGGAGCTTTACCTCTTATGTGAAGACACCCTACTCGTCCCAACTTGTAGCGTGAAATCAATTTTGTCTCAAGCATACATCGTCTCATGGAAGGCTTAACAGGAGCGCTTATGGCGTAACTTACCAAATTTCGGCAATAGTTCCCAAGTTGTGGTATGGCAAGTTGCACGAGAAACTTGCTAACTTGTCGGTTTCAATAATGCGGAAAGAAAAGCGTGAACATGTTTGGTTAAGTGTCTAAGTGAGGGATCAAAACTCACACTACTACGAGGAACTATTAGCGTAGGACGGATGCTTTTCCTGTTTAGGGGCACCTGATGTTTTGTCTTCATATTGGATAGGATTATTTATTTGAAGAGGTCCAAACGAAGGGTGTCAAACACAACCTTATTTGTTATTTTAGTTGGATTGTTTTATTCTATTTAAACTTATCGGGTGTGTCTCTTTGTTTGGCCTTTAAAAGCCTTTACAGTATAAAGAGAGCTTGTATCGATGATAACTCAGTAGTTAGTGATCACACGCCAAGGGACGTGGGTTCAAATAACGATAGTTAACTTGAGAAAAACGTCGTTAAGTAACCATAGTAATTTTAATTAATGTAATTATTATTCAAATTTATTTTATTATAATTATTTTTATTATTCATAATTATATTTATTTTTTGGTTATTTATTGTAACGTAATTCTATGGACATGTCCTGAAATAAATAAATAAATCTAATATAGGTATAATATAGCATGGTGGTAGGTTACTTTTTTGTACTCAGCTAGCAAGCTACCAAATGGAAAATCTGCCAGCCAAAAGCCTCACTTTTCATAGATTTTTAGTTATTTGACCACAGCGCACCTGATGTTAATTGACGGTGTGGTCAAATATGTTAAAAACACCTAGCTGGAAATGGAACTGGATCTCAAGTGCAGCTACCGGAACACACCGGTAGGTTCTTGGCGGCAGATTTTCATCTTGAGGGTGGTAGCTAGCCAGCCGAGTACTAGAAAGTATCATTAAAAAAAAAGAAAATATTATTTGAAAGTATTAAAAAAAAAAGTATTATTTGATTCTACTCGTATAATAGAAAAATAGGTAGTCGTAGAGACTGCCGTAACAAAACACGTCACATTATCACATTGATGACGCAAACCCGAAACTCACTTCAAACATATTTTAATATAGAAAACAAAACAACTTGAAATCAATTTCGTATACAGCATGCATCGAAACACTGGAGTACTGAACTAAATAAATCCTTAATACTTTTTTTGAAATTGATACTCTGAAAAATCTAGTACGCAGTAAATGTCTCACAGATTAATTAAGAACATCGATAAGAAACAAAACCTATATATACTCCAACTCTAAAAATTAACGATCGTCGATTAAGACTTAGATGGAAGTAGATCGACGTAGGTTACCTGCTATTATCCATTACACCAAGAATACCTTTCCGTCGCACCCCTTCCCCCTTCACATCACCCCTAAATCACGGAGTAGAAAATGTAGAGAAATAATTCTGTACAAAATTATGTGACCACTATGACTGCATTACAGATAAAAAATCTTTTAATTTTATTCTATGTGGTCTAAGATATAGCAAAATGTCCGCGTCCGGTGTGGACAAACGCAAGCCTATTCAGAGTTTAAAAACAACACTATTAAAAAACACCAACTTAAACCAGATTTGAAGATACTCAAATACTGACTAACCGGATTGTCCTGTTAGCTTATTTTGTAGAATATGTGCCGTGGTGGTGCCGGCGTAAGAATAATACCCCACCCTCTCTACCTGTGGTTGCCGTAAGAGTCGGCTAAGGGATGTAATCTGGAAGATGGGCAGCAGCGTCTTCCTAGAACAATCACACCTAACTGCGCTCGCCAACCCGCCTGCCAAGTGTGGCGAGTATTGGCAAAACCCCCCCAGGAGGAGGCCTATGTCCAGCAGTGGACGTTCTATGGCTGATGATGTGTGATGTGTAGAATATCTGCTTAGAGTTGTAGGGCGTGAGTTCGATTCCCGCTCAGGACAAACATTTATGTGACGATAAATGTTTGTTTTGTGTCTGGGTATTCTGTATGTATTATAAGTATGTATTTACAAAAAAAAAGTATATAGGTATTCTATCAGTTATCTAATTCCCATAGTACAAGCTTTGTTTATTTATGCATCTAACTATGTGTTCCGGCAGCCTCACTTGAGAGCCAGTTCCATTCCAGGCTAGGTGTGCTTTACCACCTTCAACTAAACCATCACTTAACATCAGGTGAGCTGTGGTCAAAGGTTTAGCATGCCAAACATAAAAGTCAATAAAATGTACGCGAATGCTAGTTAGAGAACTACCGTGTTCCGGTTTGAAGGGTCCTGCAGCTAGCGAAATTACAGGGCTGTTGAGACTAACCATCGAACGTCTCAAAGTAATGAGCGCTAAAGCAACAATGCTCTGGACTTTGTTTTGTTAAACAAAGTCCAGATATACTGCGTTAACAATTACCATCAAGAGAGCGTTTGGTTCGTCTAATTACTTTTAAATTAAAAAAAAATCAGGACTCGGAGCTCTTTCTCTGAACATTACTCTGTCCTCTAATGGAGCGAACGAGTCGGCAAGTCTCCTCGTTGAACAGGTAGAACAGGGTTCAACACGACGTTATACCTAACTCGTATTACTAACCCCAAGAGTGCTTTTAACTCACGCAGTTAAAGTACTTGGAATAAAGTACAACAGGCACCTAAGCAGATTTTATTGGCTTTGAGCCTTTTTAAATACTATTTTCATCCTTCAATATTTTTTCTGTACATTTGTACTTTCTAGAACAGTGGTTCCCAAAATTGACTAAATCCGATTTCCTTAATAAAATTGAATTTTCTCTTTTTTATATTACATATAAAATGGTCGTCATATTGTTTTAATTATAATAATATTACATGCAGTATTTTTTTTATTTGATGTTAGTTTTTTTTTGCAACATAATTTATATTCTTATTCCTGCTGTTTATATAATCTGTCATGAATAAGAAGTATAAAAATTGACGATTAAAAACATAAACGACCTTATGACCCAAACACGACTAGGTTTTAGGCACATTAGTTTAAAAATCAAATTAGGGAACCGATTTTTATGAAACTGAAAGTATATCATTTCAAATAAAGAAAATGTAATTCAAATCGGTTTGTAAATGACGGAGTTCTGAGGTAACAAATAAAAAAGATACCCCCGAATTGACAACCTTCTATTTTGAAGTCGGTTCAAAAAGATTGGGCTCGTCCGGGATTTGAACCCGGGACCTCTCGCACCCTAAGCGAAAATCATACCCCTAGACCAACGAGCCGGCTGAAGTTATAGCTAAAATTGTAAAACACGTCGTGTACGTAACGACGCGGCGACGCGTAATTTCCTTTCACTTAAAATAAAAGAGATTGTCGTCACAAATAGTTGATTGTTGGTTTCAAAAAGTGTTGCCACCGTTTTAAATAGAAGAATAGTATTTTTGTATGGTGCTGTATGTTTTCTAGTACTCGGCTGGCTAGCATTCTCCTTAACTTCAAAATCTGCCGCCAAGCGCGTCTTAACGGTGTGTTCCGACAGCCTCATTTGAGAGCCAGTTCCATTCCAGGCTAAGTGTGTTTACCATCTTCGACCACTCCCATCATTTAATATCAGGTGAGTTGTGGACAAACGCATACACTGTCATCATAAAAAAATATATAAATTAGATACATAATTATGTAAGCATAAATGTTTAAACAGCTGATTTGCAAGTCTGCCAGTTTTTTTTAACTTCCTGATAACAAAATGGCAATTTACGCAGTCTATAGGTGCTTCTAAATTGATGAAGATCCTAAAAATATAGTTCAACTAGACCAGATACATGTGGCTTAAAAAATATTAAAAGAGATTTCTATGAAATGTATCTTTTATGATTTTTTAACTAGTTTTTGTGTGACAGTGTGGGCACATAGCACGCAGAACTGATGGCCGATGGGGCTGCAAAGTTCTGGAGTGGAGACCACGGACCGGCAAGCGCAGCGTAGGACGTCTACCCACAAGGTGGACAGACGACCTCATAAAGATCGCAGGAACGCGCTGGATGCGAGCCGCTTCTAACCGGTCTTTGTGGAAGTCAATGGGGGAGGCCTATGTCCAGCAGTGGACGTCCTACGGCTGAGATGATGATGATGATGATGAACTAGTTTTTGTAAGTATGCAACGATGCCCAAAATTTGGGACGAGGACTCTAGATACCTACAGTGGATTGACGTATTCATTATACTTATATACTGGGTGTAAAGGTAACGCTCTTAAAAATAAAGATAACGGAATTATAGTGCTGGTGATTCCAAATACGATACAATTAAAGAATATGAACAAAAATGCTACACTAAAACAAGACTAAGTATTGAGGGTCTAAGAAAAGAAAAACTTTTATTTTTTTAAAGTACACAAATAGATAATTCGACCAACGTTTGAATATTGCCTTACAACGCGGTAATGTAGTCAGTGTTTTGGGGATTATTCCCATTTATAGTGGTCTTTTAAATTAGTTTGTTTTATTTAAATGTATTTATTAGTTTCTCTATAGCATGTAGACTATTAGATAAGGGTTTGTTGTCATAAATTTTTAGGATTTTTTGGTTAGTTATATATTTTGTTTCATATAAATAAACTTGAATATTGACAATAATAAAAGAGACTACGAGAGAGATTTCCTTGGTGGTAGATTTCCTTAGCGGAAGGTCGTATAGATAGGTACCACCGCAGTAGCAGATATTCTGAGACCAAGCGTGTGTGCAAACATTACAGTGTTCCAGTTTGAACGACGAACGAAATGTTCTCCTGGTGGTAAGATAACCTGTTCATGACCATTGCAGCGATACACAGAACTTTAAGTAGCAAAACAAAGTCCAGGGCATCGTTGTTTTGGCGCTCAATACTTTGATATTTTCGATGATTACCAGTACCCACTGCAGCTCCTGAAATTATGGGACTGCTTAGACTAAACATTGAATGCCTTAAAGTAATGATCACCAAAGCAGCGATGCCCAGTGCTTTGTTTTATTACTCAAAGTTCCAGATACCGCTACAATGTTCGCGAACAAGAATTATCTCTTAACATCAGGAAAATGTTCGTTTTCAAAAGTGTCCCCCTTATATCTTGTGTAGAACTGTACAAAACAATAAAACTACTTTCTACATCAAACAAACATTCCCTACGAGATGCGGCGCCATAAAAAATTGCCTCTGTCAAAAAATCATAAAGCATACAAAACTCTGTAACAACGATGTAACTTCCGGTAAAGTTGCCACAAGTTGGGTAAAGTTGCCGCAATTTCGCAAATATTATCCAGGAAAACGTTGCCTAAGTTGTCAAACTTACATGCAAGTTAATAGTTTAAGGAGTATCATAAATAACGATTTGTCTGCAAGAAACGATTTTTATATAGTCGTTTAAGTAAATAGTTAGTGGTTTTATTTGTGTTTTATTATGTATTGATTTCACTACCTGTTAGCTCATTTGGTAGTGTAAAAATATGCTTCAAGAGCTGTAGGGCGTGGGTTCTATTCCATCTTTGAACAAACATTTGTGTGACGAACATAAATATTTGTACTGTATTTGAGTGTTTTGTATATATTATTGTCAAACCTTTAATCACAAAGGCATGTAAAACAAGCTTTAATAATTTGATTAAGTTATTTTTTCTTAAAAATATTATTAGATAAGAGTTTTTTATGGTTGACAGGCACAGCTGTGCTCTCCTGATGTTAAGTGATGGTGTGGTCCAAAATGGTAAACACACCTAGCCTGGAATGGAACTGGCTCTCAAGTGAAGCTACCAGAACACACCATTAGATGCTTGTTAAAAGTTCCCAATGAATTTAACGAATTATACAAACTTAACAAGACTTTAGACATTAAACATAGCTCATAAATATATTTGTCTAAGGCAGACACTTGAAGTGTCTCAAGATAAAAGTCTTTAGTCAGTGATTTCTACCTGCCATGACCTACAAGCCAAAACATGGACTCTTGCAGCGGAAATGGTCCACAAGTACAAAGTTGACTAGCACTTGGCATTTTTCTGGGGGATCGGATCCGGAACGAAGCAATTTGCTAGAGAACTAAAGCCACCTTTATAGCTTAACGAATTAACAAGCTGAAGTGCAAATGAGGCGCTGGACATATCTGTCGCAGAACCGATAACCGCTGGGGTAGACGTATTCTATAGTAGAGACCGCAAGTTGGCAAACTTAGCGTAGGACGCCTTGAGACTCAATGCTGTGACGATATACGTAGAACAGCTAGCGGCGGATAGAAGCAAAAATGCCAAGATTGGGTTGAGTGGTGTGTCTCTTGGGAGAGGATTATGCCCAGCAGTGGACTACGACAGCTGATGATGATGACATATATATCCGTTGACTTAGAGGTTAATTTACGACCCTTATATATAATTTTGTTATGTTCATGTACAGTATCGTACAAATAAACACAAGTAGGTACTCTTCGTTTTCGTTTTCCCCCTACACCTTGTATATACTCAAAGTTATAAGTAAAAATTTAGTTTAAATTTTTGATCTTAATAGTGTTACAAAATCTCCCGTCTGTTCTTAAGATGTATCGTGTTTTCCATTCTTGATTGCCTGGAAGAGATCACTCTTAGCGAAAAGGCCGCCACTTGTGGCGCTAGCTCATAAGATTTTGTTTTCTATTTTTGGTGTGCACAATAAATAGTTCCTATCTATCTAAAGAGACGAATAAGACGCTCTCTCAATAGGGAAAAACAAAGACTGGTAACGGTACTGGACAATGAACATGTTACCCATAACTTTGAGCAGCAAAACAAAGTCCAGGGCAGCTGCTTTGCCGCCCATTACTTTGAGACTAGTAGTCATGTCTCTAAGCCCTATAATTACGTAATATTAGGATTAAACTAATGCGTTTCAGATAAATGAAAGTCGGTAGATTGCAGTAATCAAATAACGGTTGGTTATCTTTACAACCGGTTTAACATTTATCGAACATTATCATCGAATTCGAAGTGAAAGGTTATTTCAATGATATTATAAATATTTATATCGTATAATTCATCCGGCTCGTTGGTCTAGGGGTATGATTTTCGCTTAGGGTGCGAGAGGTCCCGGGTTCAAATCCCGGACGAGCCCAATTTTTTTAAGTTTATTAAACTGCGTGTGACGTCACCTGCGGTAGTGGTTCAAATTCACCATAGCGGCTGCAGCAGGCCGCACCAGTGTGAGGAAGGCTTAAAGTACCTTAAAGTACGCGGAGTCCCTAGTACAAATCATTTTAGCTATTTAGATTTTAGTAGCGATGTTAGCTCAGTGGTTAACGCGGTTAGTTCACACGCCGAAGGGTGTGGCTTCGTACCCAACAATGAGTTTTAGCTGTCGGTGAAGAAAAACATCTTGAGGAAACCATAGCGTGTTGGTAGGGTACTTTATAATATAATAGTAGTCGGCTGGATACCATCCTCAAGTTAGAATTGCCGCCAAGCGCCTAACGGTATGTTCCGGGAGCCTCACTTGAGACCCAGTTTCGTTCCACACTAGGTGTGTTAACCATCTTCGACCACGCAGTCTCTAAGCATCACGTGAGCTGTGGTTAAATACCTAGACTGTCAACCATTAAAAAAAAAACAAGAGGTAAGTTTGTACCTACATCAACAAATTCTTATTAATTAATGGCACCCAAACATTCTTGTCTACTACGAAATATCCTATTGAATATTACACCTTATCTAGCAGAAACGTCTTAATCACTACTTTGATAGTACTACATCAAAATACTTTGACTTTGACTTCAATATTTATTTTCCGTATAACGCAGCCACCGCCGATATTACAAGGAAACTCCATCGAGCAAGCAATATGCAAAGACGAGCATTAGAAATAGCTTTCAAATGGAGAAAATATTTTGTACTTGAAAATATTTCTCGTGAAATGTTTGGTTTAAAAGTAAGTTTACAAAAATATTTTGTGTCAAAACATCGAACTCTGTATACCTAGAAGAGAACTTGAACATAAAAAATATAACCATCTATTCAAAAACGGCCAATATGCGTCGTTACTCTAAAGATGACATTGAAACAATTTTGAATTATGCTATTTCGTATTGTGTCATTAAAATTAATGTTTTGTGTTACAGTACTAACTATTACCAAATAAGGTGTACACCGTTCTGGAGTTGAAGTGAACGAAGCATAAGAGGAGATCGTCTGGTCGATATCACCGCATTATCAGATATTCTGCCACCAAGCAGTAGTGTGCAAATATTGCTCTATTCCAGTTCGAAGGGTACTTGCAGCTAGCGAAATTACACGGCTATTGAGACTAATCATCGAATGTCTCAAAGAAATTAGCGCTAAAGCAGCGATGGCTTGGACTTTGTTTTGTTGCTCAAAGTTCTGTGTACCGCTGCAATGGTCATGGACAAGCGTTGTTAATTAACATCAAGAGAGCGACTCGTTCGTTTCATTACTTTTATCAGCTAGTAAACAATAGAGTACAAATGACTTTCTCACAGCACAGCTCCAAGCCTCTATGTTGATTGCAACGCGCATCAAGGGGATGCCTCAGATAGTCAGAGGCATACTAGAGGCACGTTACAATTTGTAAGATTTGCATGCAAAAGGCAGCCTCAACTAAACCCACTTTAGACGGAGATACGTTACGATACGTACGTTAAGTCTAAGAGGTCTGTTGGTAGAGCAAAGATGTTTTAGACATATTGTAGGTAGTTAAGTGTATGTTCTGATTTGAAGGGTACTGTAACTAGAGTAATTACACACTGTTGAGACTAACCATCAGGATTTCAACCAAGTCTCAAAGTAATGAGCGCCAAAGCAACTTTGCTACGCACAGTTCTGTGTATCGATAGGTTACCCGTTACTATCAGGAGAGCGCCTTGTTCATTTCATTAATTTCACATAGCATTTTTTTAGGTAAGCGTGCTTCATCTTAGACAACCCGCTTAACACCAAGCAGGGGGTGGTCAAACACAAACCTATTTAGCATTTTTTTTTAAACTTTCCTAGTATTGCGTTTAGTTTAAATTATATTCTAACAAATATTCCAAATCGAGGTGTTTTTGGCGGGACTATGAAATTAAAAAAAAGTTATATAGATAATAAGCAATAAGACAACATTTTTTACTTCGATCTCATTCTTAATTAAGTAAACTTGTCAGACTTATGAGCCGACTCCATAATAATATCATACTTAAACAGGCCGAAAAATCGGTTCAAGATAATCAAATTCAAATCACTTTATTGACATAAAAACGATAGAAACATTTACATTTATGTCACAAAAATCACAATTTATTTATTTCATAACACACAACGTAACAATAACACAGAATGTAATAATATTCATTTCAATTCAGTTCACAATAATAATATAAATACACACAAAAACAAATATCATGGTATGTCAAATAAACCTCTAATGTTAATAATTTTACTATCAGTAAAACATCCTCAAAAGTGATAGAGTTGTTACGCTCTGTGCATCAAGCACGGTCAAGCTTTCACAATATGTCAAAAAAAATGCTAAGATGATTTTCCAGTTGTCAAATAAAATGTCAAAATCAGTGTTGGCGGCTAGGAGCGCATTAAAGTGGCGGCGGGCGCGAACCAAAAGGGACATGGAAGGCGAAACCGCGCGCAACAAAAAAAAAAACTATTATACCATTTCTATAACAATTAGTGCATTCAATAAAATATCAATTAATTACGATAAATGACTTTTTTTATATGGTTGACAGGCTATGTGTTTGACCACAGCTCACCTGATGTTAAGTGACGGTGTGGTAAATCACACCTAGCCTGGAATGGTACTGGCTCTCAAATGAGGCTGCCGGAACACACAGTTAGATGCTTGGCGGCAGGTTTTCAACTTGGGGATGGTAGCTAGCCAGCCGAGTACTAGAAACTACCCTACCACCACGCTATGGTTTCCTCACGATGTTTTCTTTCACCGGCAGCTTAAGCTCATTGTTGGGGTTTGAACCCACGCCCTTCCGCATGCGAACCGACTAACTACTGAGCTATCATTGCTACACACGTGCGACACGTAAAATCGAAGCCTACCCACTCAAAAACACTATAAAAAAGAGTCAGGCATTTATTTTGTTATCCGATGGTAGAATGGGTAGTGTGGAATTAGGTCATGCAGATCTGGAGCACACTCTTCAAAATGTATCCGGTAGAAAACTAAAAAACTAACAGACAATCAGCTTTGCGTCAATGTTCAAGGTTGTGGAGCCTTTTCCGAACAAGCGAGCCATTGCTAATGTATTTCTTAGCACGTTTCTCGATGGACTCCAACGCCTCAAGCTGGTACTTGGCCGATCCATCCAAACAGTACTCCAAGCATGATCGAACTCATTACGAATTCCATCCAGATTTGTTAAACCAAACAGATAAACTTTCGCTGCTTTCGATATTAGTGAGATCCCTTACCACATCCATTCATTTTTTTAGTGACTTCCATATAAATAGATTTCTACTACTAAGTATAAATAGACTTCCACCTACGCAACGTGGCGCGAAGTCGCCGCCACGCAGTCTACTGTATTGACCGTACGAGACTTGGCGCGTGACTATAATTTTTACCTCAATTACAGTAAGGGCAAACATAAAACTTTATTACCTTCAGTTAAAAAAAAACTTCATTTAGTTTCTGTTTAAATAGTGGCTTTTTTACATCTCCATCTAGCTCGCCTTACGCAAAACTTGTACGACGGGATTCAAACATTTGACATCATACTTGATCTGAAACTTAACGTCAAGTGAACAATGAGAACACATAATCACTCCAAGTGATTTCTTATCCCAAGTTCATTTGACGTAGACTTTTGAGATACTTTGTATACTTTTATTTGTAAATACATTAAAAAAAACATTTAGGAAACAGATACAGAACAAACAGAGCGGGAATCGAACCGACGCCTTACAGCTCATGAATCTGACTTGCGATCTGGAAGTCCTGAGTTCGAATCCCACGGCACGCCCCTCTGTCTTTTCTAAGTTGAAAAACACACGACAGAGCATTTAAAAAAAAAATGATGTCTGCCAAGCGTGGTGGACTTCGTACCCTTCTCACAATGAAAAGAGGCCCACGCCCAGCTGTGGGACAATTGATGGAAAAAAAAACATGGCTGATTTGGAATCTTATTAGTAGGTATTATTAAGATAAATCTTTTAAGATCGTTTTGTGAAATACCAACGCAGAAAACTTCATGTCTCATCTCATGAAAGGATGCTATCATTTTCATTGTTCGTCATATCGTATATTATGAAAAATAATAAAGACATCGTTAGAATTCCAAAGGAATATTTAATAACAAGATTAAGGCATTTATGATATTAGAAATATACTAATTACAGAAAACTAAACCTTATAGCTCAGGCCATAAAACTACCCATACTGTTAATCAATATGTTATACATGTATGCGTGGGCCGAGCTCCTTTCACTTCAGATATTTTTACTGTATAAAACCTGTTTGACGAGATTATTGATAATTTCGGACAATTACCAACCGGCTCGTTGGTCTAGGGGTATGATTTTCGCTTAGGGTGCGAGAGGTCCCGGGTTCAAATCCCGGACGAGCCCAATCTTTTTGTTGTTGTCATACTTTTCCTCTCTACAAAATCGATATGTTTTCTAAATCACACGAACAAAGTATTCCAGAAACAGAAGCCTCAATAATAATTGATGAATACGTCGAACCGCAACACAGGAGACAATTCCCAAATTTTCCAGAATGTACGGGAACAAAAACCGCGTAAATAAATCAATTTTATGGAAAAAGGTTGGCTAAAATACGGTGGCTTTAATGATGGCGCTCCTGTGGCGGCTCCCATTTTAAATGAGAGTTTTGGAGCGTGAATAATATACTCCTTTGTTAAATTATCAGTGTTTTATATGAAGATCAGTGGTGAGTTTATCAACATCAAAACTTTATTTATTACAGATAATATAGACCAAAGATATAAATAAAACTTTTTTTTTGACGTGAAACGTTTTTCATTTCGACCAGTAGGCAGTGACTATCAAAAAACATATGTAACGAAATGCATTATGACAAGATCGCTTATAACTTTGGAAGTTATAGAAGTAGAAGAACTACCGAAATTATTTTGTAAAATCATTTAGAGAACAGAAGCCATTACTCGGTACTGCATAATTATATACATATTATATATAGCTGATGCAATTGGCGCTTTGATCGTCCGCAGCACGACGCATTCGGAACTAAATTTATCATCGCACACTGTGTTTATTTAGTAATTATTCAGCAGTACATTGACCGATTCTAGTTAAAGTTGTCGATACCGTCAACTTCTGAGTTGAAGGTGGAATAAATAGTTAAATAAAAGTAGCTGTTAAAACAAAACTTTTTAAAAATACTAAATTGGTTTCCGTTTGTCCACGCCCCTCCTGATGTTAAGCAAGACGTACTCTAAGATGAAGCACGCTTACCTAGAAAAAACTTGTTTACTCTGGTTTTGAAGGTACCCATGTTGTACTTAAAACAGACGCTGGCAGAACCCCCCCAGGAGGAGGCCTATGTCCAACAGTGGACGATCTATGGCTGATGATGTGTGTGTGATGTGAGTACCCTCGTAGCAGCAACGCGACTCAAGCGGCACGCAACATCAATGACGTTTACGAAGCTAACACTACAAACCAACGCACCGCCTGTTATTGGTTTGCCCGCTTCCGTTCTGGAAATTTCGACCGGAAAATGAACCTCGTGGTCGTCCGAAAACTTTGGTTGACAATGAAAAATTTAAAGCGATTGTGGAAGGCTGAATTCAATATACGGCTGAATTAGCAAATGGCTTCGAGTTATCAAGTACCTAACATATATGTGTAACGTACATAAAAAATCTGATCAATCTGAAAGTATATACTTTCAAATAAAATAAAAAATTACCAAATATAATTCATAAATGACGGATTTCTGAGGTAACTTAAAACAATTGCGACAAATTAAGAATATCCTTTTTTTCAAGTCGATTACAAAGAATATTCTTTATAACTTTTTATTCTTGCATCAGATACGATATTTCTATTCTGAAGACTACAGGAAATTCTGTTTGTTGACGAGTTTGCAAGGAAGGTTGCCTAAAGATCAAAAGTCGACCTTTGAAGTTATCATAACACAAATATTTTGTCTCATTTGACATTTCCCGAGGAAATGGGCCGTGAAAATATCTCAATCTTGTTATGAACTTATTACAAAACTTTAAGTACCTACGTATTTGAAATGATTATTTTTTGTACTTGTTTCCTTATAGTTTTGAATGTTATTAGGATCATTTTTTTTATGGTTGACATAGACACCTTGCCTTGATCACAGCTCACCTCATGTTAAGTGACGATTGGGTCGGAGATAGTAAACACGGAATGGAACTGGCTCCCAAATGAGGCTACTGAAACACATCGTTTGGTGCTTGGCAGCAAATTTTCAACTAAAAGATGGTAGCTAGCCAGCCGAGTACTAGAGGGTACGCTACCACCATGCTA
Source organism: Biston stratarius (assembly GCA_950106695.1). Taxonomy (NCBI): domain Eukaryota; kingdom Metazoa; phylum Arthropoda; class Insecta; order Lepidoptera; family Geometridae; genus Biston; species Biston stratarius. Next base: position 27,301,728 of record OX467106.1, read on the forward strand.
TGGATTGCTTACGATTTTTTACTTAACTAGCAGCTCAAGCTCATTATTGAGATTTGAACTCACGCCCTAAACCGTAAGCGTAGGTAGTGACTAAATAGCTGAATACTACGGGAACTAAAATAAATATCTCTGAAAAAAAAATTAAAAAAATATTCCTCGTATAGCAAATAAATATCGTAGGACACACACACAGCGCCACCTGACCCGAAACTAAGCAAAGCTTATATGATAACTGATAGAATACTTAATACTTTTTTGTAAATAGATATTTGTCTTATAATACCTAGATACAGAACACCCAGACACAGAACAAAATATATTTGTTTATACCACAAAATATTTCGAACCCACGTCCTACAGCTCTTAAAGCAGATATACTGATAATTAGTTACCTACCTAGTAATTATGTTTTTTTTTTTGACATGTTATTACATGGACAATATTTTTTATATTGTCATATTGCCAATTTTTTTACGGTACCTTAAGCTCGTAGCCCTGTACAGCTCAGCTGTTCAGCTACTCTACAGCTACTTAATGAAATGCTCTCGCGTTGATTCGCCGGGTGCTTAATTTCATCAGCCGTAATGGAGTGCGGGCCTGTCGAGATTCTGAATGCTATTATTGGCTTATTAGACGTCTTCAGGTTAGTGAACGTTTCCATGGATACATGTATTATCACACCGTAGTGTAACTTTAACTAAAACCGGATTAACAAATCTTCTTTCTCTATGATACAACTATCTTGTTGCTTTGATAGAAAATGTGTTTAATTTTTATTTGGATTTTTAAGATCTTCTTTGCAGGAGGTTGTCTAGTTTGTTACCACCGCACAACCATATATTCTGTCGCCAAGTATTGCAAGAACATTAATGTGTTCCTGTTTGCAGCTAGTGAAATTACAGGGCCGTTGAGACTAACCATCGAAAGTATCAAAGTAATGAACGCCAAAGCAGCGCTTCTCTGGATTTTGTGTTGCGAGTCAAAGTTCTGTGTATCGCTGCAATGGGTCATGGATATGCGTTTTCTATAACCATCAGAAGAGCGTCTCGTTCGTCTCCTATTTTTACATCAACAAAATCATGCGCGTGCGGCCTTGCTTCGAAGCAAGACGAGGCCGCGCGCGCTTTGTACTCAGTTTTGACTCCATGAAGAAGGCCACCGTATGTGGCCAAAAGTCGTAGTATCCGATATGAATAACGTAACTAGTCCCGCGTAAAACAAAAATATATATAACGTACCTAATAATATATTGTAAGCGAGCCTCTGTACATCTATATTGCCTTCACTATTATTTTAAACACAATTTAGTTCTTTGAAGCTAAATTCTAACCTAACATAAACTTTGCAAAATAAATACTTCACATTTTTAGACCTGCACCCGAAAGCTTTGGCGCTGCAAGTTATTTTGACAAAGTCCCGCATTACCTGTTCAAAGACAAAGCTAGGACCAGCTCGCACTCAAAACCAGAGTTATTTTAGGAGCAGGGACCAAAGCGAAATGAAAAGGTTGATGGTGAAATCGCACTACGGTAGAGCATGCGACATATACTCATAGATACTACAAATTATGAATCTATAAAGAAAATAAAAAAGTGGTAACTATATAATTAATCATTAAAATAATGTGGTAAAAGAGTCAGGCAATAATCTATAAATACATGTATTATTATATGTAAAAGATGTAATATATGTAATGATATGAACGAAACGTTCGCCTGATGGTAAGAGAAATAAAGTAACAAAACAAAGTCCAGGGCATCGTTACTTTAAGACTTTTGATATTGAGTCTCGACAGCCCTGTAATTTCGCTAGCTGCAGTACCCGTAAACATTAGTGTGTTCCGGTTTGAAGGGTACTGCAGCTAGCGAAATTACAGGGCTGTTGAGACTAACCATCGAAAGGCTCAAAGTAATTAGCGCCAAAGCAGCGATGCCCTGGATTTTGTTTTGCTACTCAATGTTCTGTGTATCGTTGCAATGGTCATGAACAGGCGTTATCTCCATCAGGAGAGCGTCTCGTTCGTCTAACTACTTAACATCAAAAAAGTCAAAATAATTATGAGGTCAAATTTACTTAAATCGTCATTCTTATGAAGAGGTTTTGTATTCAATAACTCTTTTAAATTCATCCTAGTGCATTCTGACCCTAAAGCTGAAAGGTTTGTAAAAACAAAATGGAGCTAAAAATATCGCCTCTCATTAAGGGGACCAATCCCCCCGTCTATTCATTAATGCTTCAACAACGTAATATCGCGTCAACAAAACGGATTCCGCGGTTGACCTCTGACACCAAACCGACATAGCATTTGACCACACATCGCGTTGCCATAGACAGCCTTTCTCCACTGCAGGCAATAATCTACCTTAAATCAACACTCCCCTAAATATAATTTTGTTTGTATCGTAATACACAGCTAAATTCATTAGCCTAATTGACACGTCGTGTGGTCGATTTTCAATCGTGTATCTAACACTTAAGGCTTATTTTCATAATTGTGTGGGCTACATAGTATAAAGCAAATTCGTTGTTTTTGTCTGTCTGTTTTGCTAACTTCTTCTAAACTACGCCACGGATTTTCGTACGGTTATTACTATGATTTGGAGATTTTTTTCCAGAAGGTTATAAATATGTATAATACTTGCATATTAGTAAAAAAAGTTGAAAATTTCAATGATGTCATAAAAACATATTTTTGAGCGCTTATTTTTCAAAATAATGTACTACAGAATTGTTTATCTTAAAAAGGTCTACAAACAATCTACTATGATATATGTCTATCTCTTAGGATAGCCCACAGTATTCATTTTTATTTTTTATAATAACTAACAAATTATGATTTCTTTCGAAGCTATTTTAAAGAATAAGTATTACAATAAAATTTGAGAGAGAACGAATTTTCACCGAATTAGAAATGAATGAGTTTAATGTGGGTGGGATTCAGGGCATTGTGTCCAATCCTAACTCCAATAACTCTGGAATGATTTATAGACTGACGGATTCTTTCCTCCAGGCCTGAAATCATCCCACTTCAACAATTAGGTTACCTAGTTGGCATTGTAACATTTCATAGCAATGATAGCTCAGTGGTTAGCGAAGTCACTTCACACGCCGAAGAGCGTGGGCTCGAACCCGAACAATAAGCTTAAGCTGGCGGTGAAGGAAAACATCGTGAGGAAACCATAGCGTGCTGATAAGGTTCTTTCTAGTACTCGGCTGGCTAACTACCATTGTCAAGTTGAAAAACTGCCGCCAAGCACCGCTAAAGCCTATTTGTAATAAAAAACGGTGTGTTCCGACAGCCTCACTTAAGAGCCAGTTCCATTCCAGGCTAGGTGTACCATCTTCAACCACACCGTCAGTTAATATCAGATGAGCTGTGGTCAAACACCTAAAAGGACAAACTTTAACAAAAAACTGGACTGGCGGATTCTTACCTCCAAGCCAGAAATCATCCCACTTCGCGATTAAGTTACTAACTAGTTGGCAAATATTGTATTTAAAACTTAGATTACGATAGGGCTGTCCAAAGGGCTATAAGCTTGCAGTCCAAAAGCCCCGGAAAAAAAAACAAGACACCCAATAAAATACGTTAGAAACGTTTTGTATTTAATGTAAATCAAGATTACCCTTTACAGCATAAATCATTAAAATGAATATATCTTAGAAGATAATCACAGATTTAAAATTATCTGGTACATTATTATTTCGTAATTATACCGATTATACGCCACTGTATACCGTGCGAAGTCGGGACGAGTCGGTAGTATAGTGTTTGCAAGCGAAAACAGCGCTTTGTTAGTTTTTATTGCAGCGCTACGCAAATTGACTCGGTAATTATTTTCAATTTAGAGCGTTGAAACTTCCCATGACGGTAATGATAATAAATTTAAATTAAAAGTGTCAAATGATGTGTTAAATGGAATATTAGGTAGCTGTCAACACTTTCTAAAGCTTATGCTTCACGGGGAGTTTTACTTGATGGTAGACCTCCTTGGCAGGAGGTCGTCTAGGTAGGTATTATTCTGACGCCAAGCAGTTGTGTGCAATCATTACTGTGTTTCGATTTGAAATACTACAGCTAGCGTAATTACAGGTTTATTTAGGCTTATTACTTTTACATTAAAAAAATACGGACAAGTGCGAGTCAGACTCACCCACCGAGGGTTCCGTACAAACTAGTAGGTATGATAAGTTCAGGAATCGAGTGTTGGAAGTTTTTGTGAGTTTATTATTTATTTTATATTTTTTAATTATACAGTAAAAAAGTAATTAAAAACCTGTTTTAAGTTGTGCTAATGAAGCTCTTTCATATGATACCCCACATGAAACGGTTAACTTACTTTAAAATTTAGACCGTCATTCCTTGCATAAAGACTCTACTTTTATGTGATCTAATTAAAAGTGTAGTTTTCAAATGTTTTTCTTTATTCTTACCTACTGTAAGACAATGCTTCTTGCTAAATTTCATAGTTCTAGGTCTACTGGAAGTACCCTATAGGTATTGATTCCCTTGTAAGTGTGGAAATATGTGTTTTTTTGCGATATAACGGCTGTAAAGGACAACAGATTTGCGTATATGCTTTTAATTTCAACTCGATACCTCAACGCTTTTCCAAGATAGAAGGTCTTGACAGACGGACAGACGGGCAGATGGACAACAAATGGTTTTTCATGGTTTTCCGTTTTTTTTCCTCTTGAGGTGCGGAACCCTAAAAATAATAATTTGTAATGTTTACAATTGTGACATAATTGTAAATGTGTATCGCTCCAAGTCAACAAAATAATTGAAATTTAAATTTTAATCACATAAATATTTGTCATGGGTGGGATCAAACCAACGTTGCTCAAATCACGTATTTTCAATTATAATTTATAGTTTTTTTTCGGAAAAATTTTGATTAAACGATTCTCCTTATACCTATATATTATGTATTTCTGTTGCCGCTATAACAACAAATACTAAAAACAAAATAAAATAAATATTTAATCCCATACAAGAAACGCATTTTTTTTTTCCTTTTTCATAGATATTGGCACGGAATCCTCACCATCCATCGCCCGTGCGAAACCGGGGCGGACTGCTAGTTACTGTACAGAAGTTGATTATAAAAGGTTGTTTGGTACCAGAAACTCTGTATAAAAAGTTAACTTACATGTATTTTTATAAAGAAACTGAACATCGCAGAGTCGAACAAATTTTACATGATCGAGTTCGGGAGGAAATAAAAACACGTTGTATCCAGTGGCTCAAACATCGCTCAAAGGATTTGCTTTACATTGGAAAGATCAAAGCTACAAATGCCACTATTCTCGTGCATTCGATATTAACACTTATCACTTTTTTAAATGTTCAAAAATAATAAATTCTTATTTCTACAAAGCTCTTCTTACAAAATCAAAATCCTGTTAATGTAATAAATGTGTAAGTTTGTATGTTTGGATCCTTGTTACTCAATCACGCAAAATGACTCAACGGATTTGATGAAATTTGGCACCTGGTTTAACATATAGTTTTAATTTTAACTTTACCTTAACTTTAACTTATTACTTATAATCTCGGGAAAATGTTAGGTTCCTGTGGAATTATCAAAAATCTAATCCACTTGAAATTTGTTATAGATGTGTCTTACAGACCATTATTCCGGAATTATATACTTTATACTAATCTATTTAATTAAGTAGCGCAAGTTTCATAATAAATGCTATTGCTCTTTTGTATTCTTTTTTTTTAACCTTTTTTGGATCGATCCAAATAAAGGTATTATAAACTCTAAGGACACAATTTGACGTTCATTGTACGAACTACTAACGAAAATTTGCGCTAAAGTTACCCTTTTCCAGATTTTAATTCTAGCTTTTATTTTCATGAGCATATTTTGATTAAAATATTTAGACTAAAAGATTCCTTTTCTGTCTTTATTTCTCAGTATATCTGTATATTAAATACCAACAGAATATGGGAGCGAGGACACCGCTCTCGGCTCTGGACCGTAGTTGTTGTTCGTCCTTTATTTTTAAGCTCATTATTATAAATTATTTAAATAGACTTGAGTTTCACCGCCATCTCATCTGATGAAAATGTAATCTGAATCTGTATAATTATCATATATTTTGTTTAGTAAAAGTAGTGAGACGAACAAATTGCTCTCTTAATGGTAAGAGATAACGCATGACCATTGCACACACACAGAACTTTGCAGTATCAAAACAAGGTCCAGGTCGTTGCTGCTTTGGCGCTCATTACTTTAAGACTATCGATGGATAGGCTTAACAACCCTGTAATATCGCTAGCTGCAGTACCTTTCAAACCATCACAACTATTACAGGGATACACAGAATAACAAAACAAAGTTCAGGGCATCGCTGCTTTGCCGCTCACTATTTTGGTGCTCACTACTTTGTGACTTTCAACAGCCCTGTAATATTGCTAGCTACATCCCCCTTCAAACCGAAACATAGTAATGTTTAAACACTACTGCTTCGCCGCAGAATAATATCTGGTACTGCGCGGGTACTTACATAGACAACCTCCTGCTAAGGAGACGTACCACCAAGTCAATGTTTGACTATAGCGCAACTTATTTCACACACACATCATCAGCCATAGGAAGTCCACTGTTGGACATAGGCCTCCTGGGGGGGTTTTGCCAATACTCGCCACGCTTGGCAGGCGGGTTGGCGAGCGCAGTTAGGTGTGATTGTTCAAGGAAGACGCTGCTGCCCATCTTCCAGATTACATCCCTTAGCCGACTCTTACGGCAACCACGGGTAAAGAGGGTGGGGTACTATTCTTACACCGGCACCACCACGGCATGGCAACTTATTTAATTCTATATAACTATACTTTTCAAATCCAATGTGTTGCAAAATATATCTAAGTTAATTTAGACCCACAAGAGCAATCAAAACACGCAAGCGTCTTGTTTTGGTCGATAATCTAGTTTTTTTTCCCATTCTACAGTATCATTAGTATTGTTAATCGTGAATCCTTAATCAATACTATATCTATATTTTAGCAATTATTTTGTTTTGGTTTTTGTGAATATGCGGAACACGCTTGCATAGAAGAAATTAATTCATTATCAACTTAAGATACTTAGATTATAATAATAGATATAGCCTTTGGTTAGTCAGATACAAATGATAGGGCCAGAATACGCCAGAATAGAGACCCAATACCAGTAGCTTCCATAAAACAAAACTCGATCCGAATTCTATCACTCCGTGCAATAAAATCCGTCAAATTTAGATATAAACCGATAAAAATCCGAAAACTCCGAGTACATCTTTTCGCCAAATATAATTTTATTACATATATTTTATGGCATGAAATTCATATGTACCCTAAAAGTTTTACGGGCGTCGGCACGCCTCCTGTATCGATGGGATTTTTCACGTAAAACGCATGAAGCGTAAGAGGGGCAGTAAAATTGTCACATTTTATTGTTAATCTGTACATCAAGGCTTTATTGTGGTTTGGTGTTATTACAGCTAGAAAAAACGTTGCCACACTATCGACTATTACATCACATAGCTCATGTTTTTGATGATGTGTAAAGTTTACCAACCTGCGCTTAGCCGGCGTGGTGGACTGCGGCCTTACCTTTCTCACAATGAGAAGAGGTCCACGCCCAGCAGTGGGACAGCTTATAAAAAAAACCAGGGCTGATTCGAAATGAGCCGGTCATATCTACCTCAGAACTGATAACCGTTTAGGCATGTTATAAATTGGAGATTACGAATAAGCAAACGTAGACTAGGACGCCCTTAGATTCGATGGTGTGACTATTTACTTCAAACAAACGGGACCCGATCAACCGAAAATTGGGCTGAGTAGGCTGAGTATTCATCATTTGCGATTACCGAAAGAGTTTTCAGTTTCCCGTACTGGCCGCGAAATTTTGCTTGTTTGATAGTACGCAGAACGTTCTAGTTTTAATTACAAAAGTCTTAATAAGCGATTAAAATAACAGCAATCCATCATAAGTTCCTTAATGTCATCGCGTGGGTTTAGCACAGAGCTAGACGCGAGACGAGCTGGCGTCCACTCATCCGACGCTGTAAAGGTCGTAGGAGATTTACAATATTGAGACCAGAGGAATAAGCTGATATATTTTTGGAACTATGAAGAAACATTTTAACAGACTTTAAAAAAGAAGGAGGGAACTATTCTCAATCCGTTTTTTTGTTGCCTCAGAAGTCCATCATTTATAAAGATAAAGATAAAGATAAAGATTTATTTATTTGCAATAAAAATCGATAAATATAAATCAAATATAAATCGAAAACAAATATAAATCGATTTGTTTTTTTTTAAATTGCAATGTAATACATACTTTCAGATTAGTACCATGGATAATTCATGCAAATCGGTTCAGCAGTTTGACTTTTAAACTAAAATACCGAAAACCTTGCCGTTTGCCGCTCACGACATTAGCGGCACGCGCTCAATATCGGCACAATTTTATAATTTTTTTAATTATGTTAGCGATAGATTATAGATTATTCTTAGCTAGATAGTTTGTCTATGTTAGTAGAGTTTTGTAGAATTATATTAGTCGTAAGTTTGATAAGTTTATATGATTTAGCTATCGAATAAAGTTGGTAAGATTTCGTCTTTACACCTAGACTAGGAAAAAACTGTCCCGAGAGGTAGGGGCCAGACACTGGCTGATCAAATTAAGGTAGATATTATGAAATTGTTTATATCTCTTTCCTACTAGTGATAAGCATACGAAATAAATGAGCGAGGAGCTATGGGACGGCCTTTTGACCTCCCGCTGCTCTCCAATATGGCCGCTATGAAACTGGCGCCATGCCGCCGGCCCGAGGCAAAGGTTACGAGTAGCGGGAGCGTCAAGGAAGAATCATTCTCAGACCGAACTCCGAACCGAACGGACGACTAGACCTACCACGATCTGCTAGTCGTCCCAAGCTCCTCAAGCGAACCTTAACGAATCATCTAGTTTTATTTCACCATTCTAACTACTTGTATCTCAATTACCATCAATTATTATCAGCATTGTTTCTACGAACGACCGTCTACCTAAGCAGCGAGGCGACACAACGACGCGCACGGGCGGACCGAAACCAGCGACAAAAAATATACCCGTGGACATCATTGTCTAGACCCTTCCCGGTCCGCACAAAGGACGTGGCGCCTGTTTTTTATGAATTGCACAATTCTACTGGAGCGCCGTCGTCAACAGCTGGTCCATCGAGCCGGGATCTTTGTTATCACAACAGCTGACCCATCAAGCGGGATCTTTGTTATAACAACAGCTGATCGATCCCTTTTGAACCGAATCTTGTGATCTGAAATTTCTGCCTATCGCTGCTTCAAGAAAACTACAATGCCGCTGACCAGAAGACAGAATGCGTTGAAGCAACAAGAGATGCCCGAAGATGTTACACCCGATACTGCATCGAGTTTGCCAGGTACACCGAATACTTTCAATTCCGTCACCAACCGATCTGCTTCGTTTGCGATTGACAACACGCTGCGATGGAACGTAGCTGCCGAAGAACGGTCTACGGTATGTTCCGTAGTGAAGAAGCCCTCATCTACCGAAAAAGATGAGGGAAATTTAGCAGTGAAAAGAACAGTCCGTCGTCCAGCGTCGTCAACAGCAAGAACGAAAAGGCGACATGAACTGGAAGTACGCGCTGAGTTAGCGCGCCGACAACACGAGTTACAAGAACAGGAAGCACGCGCCGAGTTAGCGCGCCGTCAACTCGAGTTAGCGAAAATACAACTCGAACTAGTACAACTCGATAATGATGACGATTCGTTTATAATGGAGCCTGAGAATCAAGAAGAGGCCGTCCGAGAACGGGTTCAGTTGACGCTGGCTGAAGTGTCCAGGAAGGGACATGTGGAGAAATCGAAAATGGAACTGGTGCAGAAAGCATGCGGACAGAAGCGGCTTTCTGCACATTCTCCAGTACGCCACGCTGAAAAAGAACATGAAGACGGACCTCAAATGAACGGAACGAAAGATCTTGAAAAAGCCATCACGAAGGTCATTAGCACTACGCCGAAGACGACAACAGCTCCTCCTGCGTGTTTACACGAGCTGCCTATCTTCAACGGCAACAGTGGAGAATGGCTGGCCTTCAAGACGGTGTACGAAGATACTGTCGCGCTATTTTCGACCGTACAAAACATAGCGCGGTTGAAGCGAGCAATCAAAGGAAACGCGAGAGAAGCTGTCAAGAGCCTTCTCTACTCTGAATGCTCACCTGAAGACGTTATAGAAGCTCTGAAACATCGGTTCGGCAGGCCAGACGCACTCATTCTCGCGGAACTCGAGAAAATTAGGCCTCTGCCGAATTTTTCTGAAAAACCTAGCGACATCTGCGTGTTCGCGAGTGCCGTTAATAACACCGTCGCTACAGTTCAAGAGCTGAATAAACCACAGTACTTGTACTCGCCGGAGATGCTGAAGAGCATCATTGAAAAGTTGCCGGTGGTACTGAGGTTTCAGTGGTATGATTTTGCCACCACAGAGAAAGAAGCTGACTTGCTGCTGGTCAGTAAATTAGGGCCTACAGCACCCCTCGTGTTAGAGATCGTAAGTGGCAAATCGATTACACAAATAGATTTCATGAGCCTCGACACTAAGATTAAAGAGGTTCACGAGACCACCAAGATAGAAATCACGAAGGCACGCACAATCGACTGCTTGAATCTCGCACCTCAATCGGTAGATAAATTGAGAATTCAAGAATGCGTGCACCTGAGGAAATTGCCCGATGAACTGGGTTATGAGAGAGAACGCCCCAAACTGCTGATCGAAAAAGACAATCGGGAGCTCATCGTGTCGAAGTCCACCCGAAAAGGACAGAAAGATCAACCAGTAGCATCTCTCATAAGTCTGGGTTGGGTGCTACACGGATCCGATGGGGGAGAGGTCAGAAAAGAAAACCTTGATAAATCGAAGCCCACTATGTTGAAGATTCAAGAACGAGTATTTTTACCACCTGAGCCGCTCCACTTAGACAACAGAGCCGAAAAACTGTTATTGAAGAAAAGTCTGGACAAAAGCTTTGGTAAAGACATTGAATACTCTAGAAACAAAAATCGAGCTAGTAAAAGCAAGAAACTTTACTTAGAAAACAATGAAAGCGTACTACGTGTCCGAGGAAGGATCGATCTAGCTACAAGCTTAGAAAAGAATTGTAAGCGACCCGTAGTATTGGGTAGTAAGCACCATTACAAAGCTGCTTATCGAACACTACCACAAGCGATTGAACCACGCATGCCACTGATCAGAAACCTACCCAAGAAAAGACTGCCTGAGTACGGCAAGCCTCCCTTTACATACACGGGAATAGATTTTTTTGGTCTGGTGGTTATCACGGTGCGTCGACGACACGTGAAAAAATGTGTGAAAGAGTACCTACCAACTCTGATCCCGAGACGAGTCGACGGAAAAATCAAACGATCGAGATACCTACAGTGTGGAGATACGGTCTCGATAGATGGGCGTACGAGAATTGTTGAGGTGCGCACTACTGGGGGCACCCTGAAGCGTCCGAGCTCTAAGATAGTGTTGCTGGTCCCTACGAAAGACAATGGATGTCGCGAGCAACCCTTTCCTGCAGAAGACGTCAAGCACCGAGTAATCGAAGAGCAAATCTCGGATCATTAGCCTACGAGGTCGGGGAAGACATCGCTAAAGCAGGAGTCGGTGCTGTGCACGAGGGGGAGGATGTTAGCGATAGATTATAGATTATTCTTAGCTAGATAGTTTGTCTATGTTAGTAGAGTTTTGTAGAATTATATTAGTCGTAAGTTTGATAAGTTTATATGATTTAGCTATCGAATAAAGTTGGTAAGATTTCGTCTTTACACCTAGACTAGGAAAAAACTGTCCCGAGAGGTAGGGGCCAGACACTGGCTGATCAAATTAAGGTAGATATTATGAAATTGTTTATATCTCTTTCCTACTAGTGATAAGCATACGAAATAAATGAGCGAGGAGCTATGGGACGGCCTTTTGACCTCCCGCTGCTCTCCAATATGGCCGCTATGAAACTGGCGCCATGCCGCCGGCCCGAGGCAAAGGTTACGAGTAGCGGGAGCGTCAAGGAAGAATCATTCTCAGACCGAACTCCGAACCGAACGGACGACTAGACCTACCACGATCTGCTAGTCGTCCCAAGCTCCTCAAGCGAACCTTAACGAATCATCTAGTTTTATTTCACCATTCTAACTACTTGTATCTCAATTACCATCAATTATTATCAGCATTGTTTCTACGAACGACCGTCTACCTAAGCAGCGAGGCGACACAACGACGCGCACGGGCGGACCGAAACCAGCGACAAAAAATATACCCGTGGACATCATTGTCTAGACCCTTCCCGGTCCGCACAAAGGACGTGGCGCCTGTTTTTTATGAATTGCACAATTCTACTGGAGCGCCGTCGTCAACAAATTACATTATTGACATTTTTAAGTTCAATTATTTTTTGTAAATACATAATTATTAATTTTGATTTTGTATGTATTAATGAGTCTTTAGTTACTTAGAAATAAATATAATATATAGTATAAAAACTGACTGACTCAAATGCGAAATGTTTTGTTTGTATATATGTCTTGTAAATATTTACTCTGTAAATGTTTTGTAGCAATGATAGCTCAGTGGGTTGCCCTGTCAGTGCACACGCCGAAGAGCGTGGGTTCAAACTCCAACAATGAGCCTGCCGGCGAAGGAAACCATAGAATGGTGGAAGGGTGCTTTCTAGTACTCGGCTGACTAGCTATCACCCTCAAGTTGAAAATCTGCCGCCGAGCACCTAATAGTGTATTCCGGTAGCTTCACTTGAGTGCTAGTTCCATTCCAGGCTAGGTGTACTGTTTACCATCTTCAACCACATCGTCACTTAATATCAGGTGAGCTGTGGAGAAACAACTAGCATGTCAAATAAATAAAAAAAACGTTTTTTTCTGTCGTCAGTTAAGACGGTATTGTTATTCAGTCTCGCGCTCGAAATTTTGATTTAAACACATTTTTACAATCTTCTATTTTTACTTACTTCCTGTTATTGCTTAACTGTACAACATTAAAAGCTGTTTTATTAAAACGGCAAAGATTAAAAAATAACACTTTTAATTTAATTTAGAGTCGAGCGTTAGGTGCTTTACGACGCTATAAAAGCAAAAACGTAATAAAAGATACTGATATTAGGAACTAATCTTTGGAAAATTGTTATCTGCAAGTTAAATGAAGATGGAAATGTTTTATAGAAGCAACACCGCTAGTTGAAGGATTTATGGCTGTAGATTTAAGCCAATATGATTAACCATTATGTTACCAGTGATGACTTATGGCGCCGAAACGTGGTCTCTGACTATGTGCCTTCTTAGTAAGCTTAAAGTGGCACAACGAGCTATGGAGAGGGCTATGCTCGGAGTTTCCCTACGAGATCCAATCAGAAATGAGGAGATCCGTAGGCGAACTAAAGTAGCCGACATAGCCCAGCGGATTAGCAAGTTGAAGTCGACCGGGCTCAGTGGCGTGCATTAGGAGAGGCCTACGTTCAGCAGTGTCAGCAAAAGGCTGATGATGATGATGATGATGAGATTTTCAAATAATAATTGAGGGCGATAGCTAGCCAGCCGAGTACTAGAAAGTACTCTACCACCACGCTATGGTTACCTCACGATGTTTTCCTTCACCGGCAGCTCAAGCTCATTGTTGGGGTTTGAACCCACGCCTTTCGGCATGCGAACCTACCGCGCTAACCACTGAGCCATCATCGCTACAAAAATCAAAAACCTATTACTAAAATCATAAACCTATTATTTCGTTAGACAAAAAATCTATACGCAGCAGATAAACAATTCAGTTACTTGTATTACAATGTTTTCTACTAGATTTCCACCATTTTGTAAGTTAGTGTCCGAGTTAGACTTGCAAGCGAGACCACTAGGCGAGAAGTTACAGACTAGAACTTAGTAACTTTTAACGCGGTGTGGTCGGACCAAAGCCTGTTTTAGACTGTTTATTAACTTGGAGTATTTTTGGAGACTTTGTACTTAAGTGTGCGAAAAAGGAGGTTATTTTACCACCGCAGTACCAGATATTCTGCCGCCAAGCAGACGTGTGTCAACATTACTGTGTTCCGGTTTGAAGGGTACTGCAGCTAGCGAAATTACAGGGCTTTTGGGACTAACAATCGAAAGTATCAAAGTAATGAGTACCAAAGCAGCGATGCCCTGAACTTTGCTTTGTTACTCAAAGTTCTGTATATCGCTGCAATGGTCATGAACATGCATTGTTTCTTACCATTAGGAGAGCGTTTCGTTCGTCTCTTTACTTTCTAAATATATATAACTCAAAGGTGACTGACTGACTGACATAGTGATCTATCAACGCACAGCCCAAACCACTGGACGGATCGGGCTGAAATTTGGCATGCAGGTAGATGTTATGACGTAGGCATCCGCTAAGAAAGGATTTTGATTAATTCTACCCCCAATGGCATAAAATAGGGGATGAAAGTTTGTATGAAACTTTGTCAATTTTAAACCGATCGGGCTGAGACTTTGCATGCATAAAGCTACTATGACGTAGGCATCTAGCGCGGGTGAAACCGCGGGGCACAGCTAGTTTAAATATAAAGAGACTTATTAAGCATATTTCAATTATGTAAAATTTGCCCAAATAAAGTCTCGTGTGGCGTAAGTTACAATCGAAAATATGGCGTGTGGTGCGGATTTTAAAATCAAAATCAAAATCAAAAGTCATTTATTCAGTTTAGGCCCTGGTAAGGCACTTATGAACGTTAAGTTACATGTTTGAATCTACCACCGGCTCGTAATTACACTTCAACTGAGAAGACTCCGGCAAGAAACTCAGCAAGGCATTTTTTTTGTGGATCTTTCTTTTCATATTTGGTTACAATTTACAGTAATAAATATTAATACATACATTATGCTTACTACAATTGTCACTTAGCCAGGGGGATGCAAGTGCAAGTACCAACTATTGGTTTAGTTTACCAACCTATTGGTTGTTTGGTAATGTATATAATAAAGCCTCTATGCTCACGGGATTCGTAATCGAGTAAAGGATTCGATTTCAAGGTTATCAGGCATCGAGCCTCGGCATCAGGTAAATAAAGAGTTAAAAATAAAAGTTACTTAAAATTAAACAATGTTTAAAAAGCTCTGTCAACTACTCGCTTACCTATAAGCTTGGGAATGAGTTACTTTAAGCATAGATTAAGTTTGCGCAGTGTTTATAAGTAGTCTGTATGGACAGAAAAGGTTAAGACATAGACATAGCCCAGCAGGCAAAAGAACCAGGGAGAGACCATCATAGCGATGGCGCGACAAAATGTTATAACTCATAGGACTGGATAGACATGGCAAAAGACAGAACTAAGGGAAGGAAAATGAAGGAGGCCTTTACTCAATGACAAGTAGGCAGATTTAAAAAAAAAAAAATTATCGTTCCGTTTTGCCAGTTTGTGCTTTTAACTAACAAGTTACAAAATAACTAATAGCGGTTAAGTGTTTAAAAAGTCTTGTTTAAGTTACTTCAAGTTGCAAACTCTATGTGTATAGTTATCGTTAAACACAGGTTCCAAGTGAATCCCATTCTCCGAATTGAAAACAAAACTCGACAAAGCTACGATTAAAGAGGCGGAAGGTTCAGCAAGCGGAAACGTCGCTCTAATTCCGAACATTAAGACGCTCAGGCGACTGATAAACAGCTGGACAGCAAGATAAACAGCCAACGAACCGATGGGGAGGCCGGGGTAAATTAGGGTCTTCAGATGGGAGGGGTAAATTAGGGAACGACTTGAGCTGTTCAAGAATGTTATGAAACATGGGCTCAAGTAGGTGTAAATCGAGGGTTTTAATTAAAGCCTTAGTCTTAAGAAATTGTTAAGTTAAACTTAGATGACATTTATTTATGTTTATCACTGAAACTTAAGGGGAGGCTACGCGATCAAACAAGAGTTTTTCCATGATATTACGACTGGCATTCATACTATGACATTTTCTAGTATTTTATGAAATATGAAGTAAAATCATTTATTTTTCCTTTTCACATGTCACATTTTTTTTTTTTACATTTCAAATCTTTTTTCGTCCAATGACTACCTAAAAACATGATAGATAGAAATTCGCCTGATACTTTTACTATGATTCGCCTGATACTTTTACTAAGGGTAAATAGGGTCCTTAAAGGTTAGCAACGCACTGACCCGTGTATTGTAAGTGTCCATAGGCGGCGGTGATCACTTACCATTAGGTGGCCAGTCGCTTGTTTGCCATTTTTTTTCACATAAAAGAAGCTATCTAAAAATAGTGTATTTTATCATATTTTCTTAAAAATAACAAATAAAATAACTAATGAAACAAGCATTCGTTCATTATCCGTTTATCAAAAAACATTTCTAATCCAATTACTTTACTCTTAATAAATTTAATTAGATATATCCGACGTTAAGTTTGCGTATTTCCGTGCAACAATACGGTCAAGCGGTAGATTCTGTTTTCATCCTTATTCTTTTATGATTACGGAATAGCGTGTGGGCGGAGCGAATGTGTTTTTTTTTTTTGAGGTAAAGCTCTTAATCGCGCTACAAAATACTATTATAGTTTTATATATTTCCCTCTTTGTTTCGACCAAGTTACAATAGCCGTGGTTAAGAGTTTACGGGTTCAGCGATGATTCCATAAGCTCTTTCTTATAGCTAGACGATCATGAAGAAATTTCGGAGTCGCGTAGTTTTTTCAAGGTTACCTAATTTTTATGGCAATAAGAGTTCACGGTATCCCCGCAGCCGTGTTATATTGTAAAACGATTAATTCCCAAATATTATTATGAAAAAAATGTGTGTTCAAGTCGCAAAATTTCAAAGTAACACCAGACTAAGTTAAAATCCTAAGAATAGTACCCCTACCTACCTGTGGTTGCCGTAAGAATCGGCTAAGGCATGTAATACGGAAGATGGGCAGCTGCGTCTTCCCTCAACTATCACACCTAATTGCGCTTGCCAACTCGCCTGCCAAGCGTGGCGAGTATTGGCAAACCCCCTCAGGAGGAGGCCTATGTCCAGCAGTGGACGTCCTATGGCTGATGATGTGATATTAAAAGGCTACAAACTCTTAATTATTACAACAAAAAAAACGATTTCATTTCTTTGAGCCCAAACACGGCTAGGTTCCATGTTTTATTACGGAGTTCCAGCACCTTCCATCAGATGATGATGAAGTCGGAAGGTCGGTAATTCATTGAAACTATTCTAATGATCATAAACACCATTGAAAAGTCACAGGAACAAAAACAGTTACTTGAATGACATATTTTTGACTAGTTATTTCAGTTTAAAAATCAAACTACTGAACCGATTTTGGTGAAATTTCTAAGCAACCAAAGAAAAAGTATATTCTTTCAAATGATAAAGAATTTTGGAAACCGGTCAAGCCGGCTTCGAATTATCAAGTAAACATTAAATTATCAAATACACAAAAAACATTGTAACGAATTGAGAACCTCCTCCTTTTTTGAAGTCGATTACGATTACTTCGTATAGGGTAAGTGGCGAGGCCTAGTGCTAGAGTTAATAACCTACTCTAAGACGATTTACCCAACTGGGACATACTGTTTCCGTTGTAAATGCTACTTACAGTCACGAGTCATACTTGTGAGCTTTTTAATTATAGGTATTTTTCTAGCGAGATAATTTGACTTCGCGCATCAGAAATTCTAATTAGTTTACCTTGAAAACCCGTCTAAATCGATATCAAAAATATTAACCGTTTTCAAAATCGTCGCACAATGTTCAATTCCATTTCAATTGATCTAGAAAATTGGGGAAATTACAAACGCCAATTTCGCTAACTAACGGGTCGGAAAATTCGGTAATAACCACTTTTAGTAATCACGTCAGCTCTGCAGTTGATCCTGAAAATGGTCGACACGGGTATCTTACAAGTTGATTATAAAGACAGCGGAACCAAATAACACGTATCAAGTAATTAGAAACGTAGCACAGAATTCAGTAAGTTTATCGTATATTATATAGGTAGGTAAACTCTTTATTGTTCTCACCAATTTTTTTTTTCTAATACTAGAAAAATATAACTAGTGTAACAATTGGCGGCCTTATCGCTAAAAGCGATCTCTTCCAGGAAACCTTAGGTATGCCAATAATAAGGATGATAAATAAACTACGATGATAGCTTAATGGTTAGCGCAGTCGGTTTACACGCTTAAGGGCGTTGGTTCAAATTCCAACAATGAGCTTAAACCATAGCATGATGATAAGGTACTCTCTAGTATTCGACTGACTAGCTACCTCAAGTAGAAAATCTGCCGCCAATGACGTAACGGTGTGTTCCGGCAGCCTCTCATATGAGCCAGTTTCATTCTAGTCTATGTGTATTTACCATCTTTGACCACGCCGTCACTTAACATCCAGTGAGCTGTGGTCTAACACCTAACCTGTCAAGCATAAGCAAAATTAAATCCGCGTCACTGATGTAAGTAAAATGATATTTAGTATAGATTTGGTAGATTTTCTCAGCAGGAAGTCGTCTAGAATAGGTTCCACCGCAGTACCAGATATACTGCTGCTAAGCAGTAGTGTGTAAACATTACTGTGTTCCGGTTTGAAGGGTACTGCAGCTAACGAAATTATTGGGCTGTTGAGACTAACCATCAAAAATTCTCAAAGTATTGAGCGCCAACGTAGCGATGCCCCGAACTTTGTTCTGCTACTCAAAGTTCTGTGTATTGCTGCAATGGTCATGGACATGCGTTATCTCTTACTATCGGGAGAGCGTATCGTTCGTCTCATTACTGCTTTTAATATGATTTTTAAGCGGAAATACACTACATATACTTACATACTATATTTTATTTTTGTTTTATCTTTATGTACATTTATATTGTGGTCTATATTTATATATTCGTTTTTATTTAAAGACATTATTATTTTTACACACTTTAAGTATGTATTATTTTTATTAGTGTATTTTTTATTATTATTATTATTAATATTTATATTTAGTGTTACAACACCTCCCGTCTGCTCTTCATTTTATATCGTTTTTTTCATTATTGGTTGCCTGGAAGATATCGCTCTTAGCGATAAGGCCGCCATTTGTGGCACTAGCTCATAAGTTTCTTTTGTTTTCTGTACTCTTTTTCTTTTTCGGTGTGCACAATAAAGAGTTTCTATCTATCTATCTATCTATATCTCTTGAATACTTAAATCTAACTCTACCACTTACCAAGTAATAAACTCCAAACGGCATCACGACTACCGCCACCAAGAGATCAGCCACCGCCAAACTCACTATGAAATAGTTCGTCACTGTCTGTAGCGCCCTCTCTCGCACCACACTCATTATCACTAGCACATTCCCAAACAACGTAAAAAACGGAAATATCAACAATAACAACGCCCAAAAATTATACTCTGGCTCTTCTATTCTACTAAAACACGACACGTTAAACGTCCCATTCGAACTGCAGTTCGCGAAACCATATACGTCACTTAACACATCTGCGCTTGCATTAGGCGGGAATTCATTGCTAGTGTTCCCATAGAAATAGTCGCTAAAATCTTCGACAAGCTTTAAAAAATCACTGGTTTCATTTTTATGTGTAACGTTACCAAAATCTAGATCAAGTGTGTCCCTTTTTGGTAGAATTTTGTCGTCTGGTGGTTTTTTAGTTGGGGATAAGTAGGTTGTAGCCGAGACGTTCTTGTCTGGGTAAGGTACGGATGTGCTCATAGTTTTGAGTAGGGGTGTGGTCATGTTTGTATTGATTGGCCCATTTTGGATTACGATCTTCTTTTTCTGGTCTTCATTTTCTTTTCACCTGACCTGCAACAGATATAATATAATCTTTATGCAAATCTTTAGCAAGATCATTAAACTAAATAAGATGAGACATCATTGCTCAGAAATACCGAATTTCGCATAGCGCCGTCTAGCCGCAAACTAAGCAAAGCTTGACTATGCGAATCAGATAACCACATACTTATTATGTATACATACAGAACATTTCATCATCGAACAAACATCTAGGTTTATCGCATTAATTTTTGTCCTGGTTGGGAATCGAACCCACGCCCATAAAGAAGAGTTCCAAATGAGTTAATGGAGTAAACATACAAAACAAAAAATTGTTCAATAATTAATTAGTCGCTTAGCAATTGACAATCATATCTCTTCTAAGTAACCTCTTAAAATTGTGTCTTATAGTAGAGAGAAATCTTAAATTTAGCAAACGGTTGTGTGGTAACAAAGAACTTAATATTTGTAAATGCATAGAAAATAATCAAAATAAAAAAGGAGGAGCAGTAATTTATGGCACCATTGATAAATTGTAACGAATTAGTTAGACAAGGATGAGAATAAGGGCAGTAAAGGTGATCATTGATACGTAGGAACTGTTTCCTATTCCTGGATTGCCAGTCCTAGACTATGGGCTCCCGTCCCAATAATATAAATAATATATAATATAATAATAATATTTAAGATATTTTATTATTAGTTTTTGTCAGTTTAAACATTATGATTATTATTTTAAATATCTACACTTCATAGTACAATAAAATGTTTTAAAATAATATTATCATCTAATTGTTAGCTCACCGAGACGTAGCCGTGATGATAGACTAAAGCACATACGTTGCGTACCGAACATGATAATGACTGCAAGTGCAGTAATACTAAACACGCGAGTAATATGTTCACTCTTGTGCAGTCATTTTTACCTTAGTTGACTATAGTAGTTACCCTGTATTGTGTATTCGAGGACTGCAAAAACAAAAGAGCTACAATAGAATAATATTTTTACACAGGTAATTTTCATAATTTACTTATCTATTTACAACTTGGAACACAAAACCTAAACACTATCGGTCGGCATCATAGCTCTCACATACGCACCGTGCTGCGGACATGTGTGTGCGTGACACCATGCAGCGAATATGTGTGTGCGTGACACCGCACACATAGCTGAGTGATTTCATTGCGTTTAATGTTAAAACTCTATCTGTCAGTTTCCTGATATCTGTGGCCATGATGGTCCTATAAACCCTAACCGACCTAACCGACCCCTAACCACCCACCCTAACCGACTGCGCACCGCGAGCCACCGACTCGCGAAGACAGCGAAACTTGTGCATATGCTAGCCCCAGGGGTGCACAATCGGTTGCCGCAGTACGTGCGGGATGCGCCCTCTAGGGAAATATTTAAGAAAAAATTAAAGGTCTGGCTTATCGAACAGGCCTTCTACAAGTTCGACGATATATTTACAGTGAAATTATCCAACTGATTAATTATAAATTATTCATATTATAATTATAAATAGAATTATTTAATTTAAATTTGTATTGACATGTAAATTTTTTTTTTTTTTATTCAATTATTTTATTATCATTATTGTACAATTAATATTAATTTGATATATAATTATTATCGTAATGTGTGTTACTGTGTGTACACGATATTGACTTGTAAATTTATTTTTTACCAATAAAATATGATATGATATGATATGATAAATTAGGAAAAAAATATAAAACAATCTACTAAAGGTTTATATTGGGGCCTCTTTGTTCTTTGAATTTAACTTAAGATTTTCATAGATATTATAGGTAGTTTTTGTATTCGGTTTTATTTAACTGTAGATATAAAAAAATCCTTTCAATTTATGTTGAGAATTTCATTAAATAGATGCTTGCATCTCATATTTGTCCAAGCGGACTTAATAACATGAAACTAGTTACTTCGACGCAAAGAAAATAACAATACAATGGCTGTAACATGTTTACAAAACAAAGTAAAACAAACCCCGTTATATCTACAGAGTTCTGAAATTGTTTAATAACAAAGTCAAAATGAATATTTGTACACAATAAATAAGTTATATTGCTTCGTGAATCAACAAGAGCGAAAGATAGATACTTACATACAATACAGTTGTACAAAGTACAAACAGAGAGATAGATGGTAGTTATATCGTACTACGGGTAAAAATTATGTTGACGGTATTTTTTAATTGCTTTTCTTTTTACAACTTGGAACACAAAACCTAAACACTATTTTAGTCAATGTATACTCTCTACTACGCATCTTTTAGGCTTTTAGTATTAGCAATCAAGCCAAGCGGTAGTGTGTAAATATTACTGTATTCCAATTTGAAGAATACTGCAGCTAGAGAAGTTACAGGGCTGTTGAGATAGACCAACAATGTAATGATCGCTAAAGCGGCAATGCCCTGGACTTTGCTTTGTTACTCAAAGTTCTGTGTGTCGCTGCAATGGTCATGGTCAAGCGTTGTCTCTTACCATCAGGAGAGTGTCTCATTCGTCTCATTACTTTTACATAAAATAAATAATAGGGTAGCAAAAGCTTGATTTTTTATTGATTACATAAAAAAAGTAGTGAGATGAATGATACACTCTCCTGATGTTGAGAGATAACGCATGTCCATGACCATTATAGCAATACACATAACTTTTAATAGCAAAATAAATTCCAGCATCGCTGCTTTGGCGCTCATTACTTTGTGACTTTCGATGGTTAGTCTCAAAAGCCCTGTAATTTCGCTAGCTGCAGCACTCTTCTAAGCAGAACACAGTAATGTTGACACACTATTGTTTGGCGGTAGAATACCTGGTACAGCGGTGGTATCTACCTAGATGACCTTCTGCTAAGGACACAAGTAAACACTTGAAAATTGATTAATTCAAGCGTTACTTTGCGGAAGTTCATTTTGAGTGTTCAAGGTATATATTTAGATTAATTCCGCTAAAAAGTCGTTTTCAGTTACAAAAGTGACGAGGATTTAAATTTAACTAAGTTAACAATAGGTAACTTAAAAAACTTACTACTAAGTTACTATTAACTTACTTTTTTTTAGTTTTTGTTAAGTTAGTTTAAATCCTCATTACTGTTGTAACTGAAAACGACTGTTAAGCGGAAATAACCTAAATATATACCTCGAACACTCAAGCTAATTCAGCAAGTAAACACTTGCTGAAATTAGGTTTGCCAGTGAGGTCGTGGCAATGCTTATTGTAGCATGGGCGAAACGTGGAGCTATACAATACCTGTGATCAGATTACGGTGATAAATATATAATGTTTGCCATTATAGCTGATATAGTCGAAGGCACTTAGTTGCAAAAAAATATTACAGCAAACCATACAAATATTTTGCCTTGACTTACGAGAAAATGTAATAAAGACATTTACTTACTTAGTTATTTGTAAAGACAAGACTAGCAGAACACAAATAAAGATATTTTTCTCATCCATTCAAACTCAATCTCACTTAGTTGGTGAGCGTTTGTTAAACTACTCACGACCACAGTTCGAGAAAATTCGCAAGAATTAATATTACTACCAAAAAGAATAGATATTCCTAGTAGTGAGATTATATTCCCAAAAGATCTAACAATATAGTGTTCAACAATGTTGTTTAAAGATATTTTACACTCAGGGAATGTGCTAAATTCCAGACAAAGTCTTAAGTCACTCACGATTGAAATATTTTACGAGCGATAATAAGAGATTAAAGTGTTTTAGAATCTAATAAAAGAATTTTACTAAAACTAAACTCACATTTCGCTTCATTTTAACTTACAGTTATGTATAGTTTACGATGTTTTTATTTCATACACTTTGTTAGTTACAATATACGCCAACAAATCGACAATAATATGCAATCATTAGGTTAGGAAAGTTTTTTTTTTTTTTCTTTTATGGTTGACAAGCTAGGTGTTTGACCACAGCTCACCTGATGTTAAGTAACGGTGTGGTCGAAAATAGCAAACACATTTAGCCTAGAATGGAACATACCGTTAGGTACTTGGCGGCAGGTTTTCAACTTGAAAGTGGTAGTTAGCCAGCCGAGTTCTAGAAAGTACCCTACCACCATGCTATGGTTTCTTCACGATGTTTTCCTTCACCGGCAGCTCAAGCTCATTGTTGGGGTTTGAACCCACCTTCTTCGGCGTGCGAACCGACCGCGCTAACCACTGAGCTATTAACGCTACAAAAATAATATAAAAATTAAAATATTTATATTAAGGTTAAAGAAAAACAATCAAAATAAAATTCAACAGCTGGCAAAAAAAGGTTAAAGATTGGGGTCATGGCATCTCTGTCGTAAAGCATACATACTATATATGTATGTTCAACAGTGAACTATATGCTATATATATATGGTATGCCGAAAATGTAAAATACGGGTTTATTTGTGCACGTTTACTCTTTTAGAAATCGGTTAAAACAACAGCGATGATCGACGTCACCAATATAAAAACCTGCATTAAAGTTGAGATTTGTTAACAAAAAGTCGTATTTGGAGGATTCCATCTAAATCTGACAGTAATGTCGTATCTGACTCCATTTCAATCTAAATTGATCTCATCAATCAAACACTAACGACGACAGAAATGACGAATCCATTACAACTTATCGTTTTTTTTTTTTTTCTGAATTTTCGATATTTAACCACAGACTTAATAATAAAATAGAAATAAGATGGAAGTAACAAGCACCAAAGCAGCGATGCCCTGGACTCTGTTTAGCTACTCAACATTCTGTCTATCGCTGCGATGGTCATGGACACGCGTAATCTCTTACCATCAGGAGAGCGTCTCGTTCGTCACATTCATCAACATCATCATCATCATCATCATCATCATCAGCCATAGGACGTCCACTGCTGGACATAGGCCTCCTCCTTGGGTTTGCCAATACTCGCCACGCTTGGCAGGTGGGTTGGCGAGCGCAGTTAGGTGTGATTGTTCAAGGAAGACGCTGCTGCCCATCTTCCGGATACCTTAGCCGACTCTTACGGCAACCACGGGTAGAGAGGGTGGGGTACTTCTTACGTCGGCACCACCACGGTACATTATTATCGTCGCATTACTTGTACATAAAAAATATAATATGTCAAAGCATTCGAATGTCTAATCTTTGATTCACTGTATCTTAGAGAAAACAAGCAAGTATTCACGCTGCAGCGATCTCGACGGCGTCTTTGAATAGAATGGAATATAACTTTATTCTACACCAAACATATATACATTATAACAAACAAAAAATAGATAAAACTTTTTTTTTTACATGTAATATCAGATTTTTGTATTTTGCAAACAATTAATAAATTAATTTATTCGTTTACTTGAGGTATCTAGCCGAATATTAGAAAGTAGCTTGATAAAAAAGTCCCGTCATTAACATTTTGCACACGGAACCCTAAAAAGTCTTAGATAAACAATCCGGTACTCGGTCTCGTAATAAACTGTTAAATAAGCAGATTTCCTATCGACGAATCTCGAATTGGCCGATGCCCAAATAGCGAGTTCTCCGAGTCATTCTCACTAGCTTAGCACAGTTTTTCAATAGATCCCCTTATTCAGTGAGCGTGAAATAAATCTAAAAAGTTTTTTAATAGGCCCATTACAGCCGTTTTATGGCAAAACTGTTATCTTCTTAGCTTCTATTTAGCCACTCTTCACCTCGCTTTACGATCAATTGGCGGCTTTTCGACGTTGTTTGTGGCGGTTACTCGTCTTTGCGAGATGACTCTACAAAGTAAGAGATATGATTATATGTAGTATATTTATGAACGGGTATCACACTTCTTTTAAATACGACAGTTTGTTATTTATTCATGCTGAAATGGCTGGACAGCTTTTTTTTTTGTGGCTGACAGTCTAGGTTTTTGACCACAGCTCACGTGATGTTAAGTGACGGTGTGGTCGAAAATGGTAAACACACCTAGCCTGCAGCTTTATTTTATTTTATTCGGAAAACATACAGTGATAAATATCTTAATTATTAATCAATATTATTAACTTAACACCATTAATCAGTTTTCCCATATAGAACTTAAGCTTGTTTATTAATAGATATAAGAAAATGAAAAGTAAGTTTTATAAGGTAAAAGTCAGACGGGATGCACACTAAACCAGTATGTAGTCATATTTTGTCTAATCAAATTGTACTAGTGATAAATAAGTCAAATTCAGCAAAGTCTTCCAGTTTATTTACGAAGTTAGATGATCTTATGAAATAAGAATTTCGTCTGTAGTTAGTCGCAATATAAGGGGCATGTAACTATTTAGTATATCTTGCGGTTATTCTAGGGACATCCGGATGTATGTTAGAGAAGAGGTGCGGAGAATTAATATAGCAATGCGCTATTTCAGTAAGAAATATAACGCTAGCCTGTTAACATATACTTATATCATAATAAGAGTTCCAGATTTGCGAACAATACTCGAGTAGGCTATGAACATGCTTAAACTAGTTTATCTATATCTTTAAACGAGCAATTCTTGTATATATATTCTGAATCTCGGAAATGGCTCCAACGATTTTCATGAAATTTTGTATCCAGGGGGTTTCGGGGGCGAAAAATCGATCTAGCTATTAGCTATTATAGCATTTTCAGAAAACGTCGTTTTATCCATGTTTTCAGCCGAGCAATGCTCGGTCAACCAGGTACTATATATAATATTAATACTTATTTATTTTTTAGATGAAACTTTTTATGTAATAGTAACGCCTGTCCATGACCATTGCAGCGATACATAAAACTATGAGTAGTGAAACAAAGTCCAGGACTTCGCTGCTTTGGCGCTCATTACTTTGAAACTTTCGATGGTTAGTCTCAACAGCCTTGTAATTGCACTAGCTGCAGTATACTCTTCATACCGGAACACAGTGATATCACCACACTAATGCTTGGTGGTAGAATATCTGGTACCTACCTTGACGACCACCTGATAAGGAGATCTACCACGAAGCAAAATTATGGAACATTTGAATTATATCGTCACTCCATCGAGTCTCAGAGCATACTACGCTACGTTGCCCGATTATCTGTCTCCACTCTAGAGAACACGTCTACTCTAGCGGTTATCGGTTCTAAGATAGATATATCCAGCCCATAATCAGAAATTAAAAATAAAATTGTTTGTATTCCCTGAATACCTAAACATAATTTACTTTCTATCTTTTTATCTCCCTTATCGACGCTCAATCAGGGTCTTCTCTCCGATAATAAATCATCTTAACTCGACTTAATTACGGAAGCTGTATCTTAATTGCTACGTTTTATCAGTAAAGCATGTAATTAAGGTATTTTTTGCGGAAGCCATTTTACTTCTTAATTGAGTAGGATCGGGTAGATATTTGATTCCGTGTTCGGTATAGAGGTACATTTTCTGCTACAAATGCCCGCCTACAGTTTTGCTTGGAAATATGTATCGATATCTTAGAACTCCAGAACGTATTTTTGCATGTCATAGTTTATTATAGGTTTTTTTATTTATTTAAAAATTACACTCCACAGACACCGGGGTCCGTGACCTTTGTTAACTTGGATTTTATAAAATTTTTTTTTTTCTTTTACTATATGGGATAAAGAAATTTAAATCTTAACTATTGGGTTAAAGTACATTTTTGTGTGTATACCGCGAGCAGAGCAGCGACCCGCAAGCAGCACTCGATCACGAGTATGACGCATGTGCCAGCCATCGCCCTCCTCAACCATACCTGAGGGAAGAGAGCGCCCGACACGACGCCGCCGCGAGAAGGAGTCTTCGATGGTGAGCATGAATGCCCGAGGCATACACACAATACTTATTACTGTATAACGTATCGTGTAGCAATGATAGCTCAGTGGTTAGCGTGGTCGGTTCGCATGTCGAAGGGCGTAGGTTCAAACCCCAACAATGAGCTTGAGCTGCCGGTGAAAGAAAAAACGTCGTGACGAAACCATAGCGTGGTGGTAGGGTATTTTCTAGTACTCGGCTGGCTAGCTACCACCCTCAAGTAGAAAATCTGCCGCCAAGCATCTAATGATGTGTTCCGGCAGCCTCACTTGAGAGCCAGTTCCATTCCAGGCTAGGTGTGCTTTACCATTTTCGACCACACCGTCACTTAACATCAGATGAGTTGTGGTCAAACGTAGCCTGTCAGCATAAAAAAAAAGATAGTGATTCATGAGGAAGGTTTAGATATATGTATATAATTTGTCAAGGTTTTGTATAAACTGGTTGAAATATGATGATAATTGTTGGAAATGCCGGAAAAAGTCAAGCCACCTGGGAGCTTTCATCGAAAACGCTGCCTAATCCCTTTGAGATATAGCATTCTTCTTTTATAGAACTACAAAAATGTCTCTATCTACCTTTTAATAATAATTTAATACTCTTAATAATCTTTACGCTTAGATCTTTTAAACTGCGCAACTACAGTTCCATCAATAGAAAGAGTTATTCAAGAGGAAGGTTTATATGCATAATACATGCATACGGATTACATTAGTATCTACATTGCACTCGTGTGAAGCCGGGGCGGGTCGCTAGTTTGAGATAAAATAAATAAACATCGTAGGACATTACTCACAGCGCCATTTGACTCCAAACTAAGTAACTCCACTAAACTGGAATCTTATTACCGTAGCGTATAAGTGCAAATATGAAACAAAATCCAAAGTTCATTTTCTAATTCGGCTACGAGATATTTTCGGCACATCGCTAAATTGAGATACGCTAAATACGCCTCAGATGTGGGCTGCTTAATACTTTGGGCCGTAATTGGGATTTTGTTTAGTGATATGATAAATTTATTCTGAGATGATGTTATTACATTAACTGGCATCACGTAATTTCTGATGATGTTACGGAAATTACGGAATCCCTAATACGTGTCGGATAAAACTTATTTTTTTAATTTATTGCTGTCAACATTAGAACGGACCAACGGGCATTTTTAAGGTAATACAATATTACACACAGTGCGTATAATGTTTTACGATATTTATTTTCTTTATTAAGTGTGATACAGTTGCCTAAAGTAAGACATCAGCAATAACTACGCAACTTCGTACGTATGTATGGAATAATGCTATGAAAATTGAGTTGCACAAAATTTATGAGAATTTTCTATGAAGCCATACAACACAATATTAGACGATTTTTTTCCCAGCTCTATATTTAAAATTCAAAGCCATCAAACCTCATAAATACGAAATCGTTTAGATCATTAATCACCGATAGAAAATCAGACGGGAATTCATAATAATCGATATCAATGGGAATTCAAAAGGAATTGATCACAAGGAACAAACCAGAGACCCAACTTTAGAATTCACATAAATAAAAGAATAAGATCTAAGAAGAATAGAGATCTGGCAGCTTAGTTCAAAGTTAAGGTTCTGACACTGACAAATTACTATTGATTACTACTGAACTTGTTATATACAACTGTAACACTCACTATACTCAACTGACAAGCCATTGTTTTAAATATTGTATTGTCTGCAATACTAAGACAAGAAGAACACATAATAATAAGTATAAACATATTTTATTTATTTTACCCCAATTAATTAATTAAATTAGTAATTATACATTTACTACAAAATAAGAAAACTTAAAAATGTCAACAAATTAAATAAAAATGTCAATAAAATAATAATAAAAATAATTAAATTGTGGCGACATTAAGAACCTGCAATTTGTTATTATCAATAAATTATTATTAGTATGTAGCATTGCGGGAACTATTCCCATTGATAGCGACCTTTTAGATTAGCTAGTTATTTGTTTTTGCGATACGTATTTTAAACAGTTCTACTTTTTATCAATAAAAAAAATCTTCTAGGATATTTCACTCAAACTAAACAAAACTTGTACTATGGGAATCAGATAACTGATAGAATTATATACATATATACATTTATTTTGTAAATACATACAGAACACCCGGGCACAGAACAAACGTTTATGATCGTCACACAAATGTTTGTCCTAAGTGGGAATTGAACCCATGCCCTACAGCTCTTGAAGTAGCTATAATACCAAATGAGGTAATAGGGCACTCAGTGATGAATATAAATCTGACTTATAACCTTTTTGACTTGTATTAATTCTTTTGCAGTACCTATGAAGTTGTCCCTCTGCGTGTCTCTCTCGTCCGTGAAGTGATGTCGGAAGTATGGGGCGCATTATGCAAATCGAGTCGCGCATCACTTTTGGCGAGCCCGGCCAGCTGAATTATGTTAATATGGTCGTCCTAGTTAAAGTGTGTGTGCTAGTACCTTAACTTCACACAATTGAATACGTACATACGTTTTTAGCAACGATGACGCAATAGTTATCGTGTTCGGATTGCACGCAGTAAGGCGTGAATTAAAATATCAACAGCAAGTTTTTTTTTTAATGTATAAGACGATCGAAATTCTGTCTTAATGGTAAGAGATAATACCTGTCCATGACCTCTGTCCTTACATAATTTTGAGTGTCTACACAAAGTGCAAGGCATCGCTGTTTTGACGCTCATTACTTTGAGACTTTCTATGGTAAGTCCCAATTATAACTGTATTTTCGCTAGTTTTAATTGCTAGTGAAAGAAAAGTTCTATAAAACTAACTCTTGTTGATGTAGGTCAAATGATTGGATAGGTTTAGATTGTATCGTATCCGGAACGAAGTAATTCGTCAGAATTGTGTTTACCATCTTCGACCACATAATCACTTAATATCAGATGAGCTGTGGTCAAATATCTAGCCAGTCAAAGATAAAGAAAATGTATTTAAATCGCACAAAAAGTCAAAATCATAATCAATCGACATTAGGTACTGGCTACATTTATTCCAGAATCCTTCTAGAGTTTGATGGAATCTGCTCGAGCTTCGACGGATTGGACAACAAACAGCTTATAGCTAAGTTCTGTTGATCCTCCGCGGCAATAGAACTGTTGTTGTTTACAAGAATGGAGTTTCTAACTCAATTGTAAGTTAAGATCGTTAGGAAATCCAGACGTCGTACTTAGTTACTAGGTGTTAAATTAGGTTGGCAAAACAACTCAAACGTCTCACGAGCTAGATAGTTGATAGGTATATGTTTACTAAATGAATCGACCTTTTGGTTGACTTGATATTAATTAAATATTAATATTTAAAAAAACACACACATTTAAATATTTTGTAGCGATGATAGTTCAGTGGTTAGCGCGGTCGGTTCGCATGCCGAAGAGCGTGGGTTCAAACCTTAACAATAGCTTGAATTGCCGGTGAAGGAAAACATCGTGAGGAAACCATAGCGTGGTGGTAGGGTACTTTCTAGTACTCGGCTGGCTAGCTACCACCCTCAAGTTGAAAATCTGCCGCCAAGTATCTAACGATGTGTTCCGGCAGCCTCACTTGAGAGCCAGTTCCATTCCAGTCTAGGTGTGCTTTACCATCTTCGACCTCACCGTCACTTAACATCAGGTGAGTTATGGCAAAAGACCCAGACTGTCAGACATAAAAAAAACCTAAGTTATATGCGTATTTCCGATGATATCAAACGGTGAAGGCAAACATCACTAGGAAACCTACATGTTACAAAATGCACCCAATACCAAGGGACAATTTGGTCGTCGCGTCCTGAAAAGAGAACTCTCGATTTCAACAAAACAGATTTTGCGATCCTTAACTCCAAAGAGCAGGAAGTATAGAGGAAAATATAACCGCTTGATTGATGGAACTTGATCCAGATTTTCCTCAATTCGTCTAAACAAGCTGTGATGGCATTATTGGGGCTGATCGAGTGGACAGAGCCTGTCGAGGGCCATTTATAGCCATTTAGTATACTGAATGAAGCGCGACGAAATAAATACTTTTTTTAGTGTTAAGTCTGTAATCGTATGACGTTCATCTGTTGCCATGTATCTAACGGTTTGTCCCGGCAGCCTTCC
Source organism: Biston stratarius (assembly GCA_950106695.1). Lineage (NCBI taxonomy): Eukaryota > Metazoa > Arthropoda > Insecta > Lepidoptera > Geometridae > Biston > Biston stratarius. Next base: position 27,333,490 of record OX467106.1, read on the forward strand.
TTGAGCTGAAAACAAGCTAGATTTCATGCCAGGTGTGTTTAGTATCCTCTATCAAACGGTCACCTAACTTCAGGTGAGTTGTGTTTTTTTTTTTTTTTTTTTTTTCATTTTTAGTGTTCCGTACCCAAAGGATAAAAACGGGACTCTATTACTAAGACTTCGCTGTCTGTCTGTCCGTCCGTCAGTCTCTCACCAGGCTGTATCTCTAGAACAGCGATAGCTAGACAGTTGAAATTTTCACAAATTATGTATTTCTGTTGCCGCTATAATAACAAATAGATACTAAAAACAAAATAAAATAAATATTTAAGGGGGCTCCCATACAACAAACATGATTTTTTTTGCCTTTTTCATCGATAATGGTACGGAACCCTCCGTGCGAAAGTGCGACTCGCACTTGGCCGTTTTTTTTCTTTCTTTTGCCGCTAAAGGAATTATTATTGGCCACCGATTTATTAGACGGTAAGCTACAATTCGGTCAAATGTAAATTACGCAGTTTCAAAAATACTAGAACTTTGGCCTACTTATAGTTAACGAAAGTATTTTACTTCTTTTTTCTCCTTAATTTAGTAGTAGATCGTTTAGTTAGGTCAGTAGTGTGTAATGCATTACTGTGTTCTGGCTTGAAGGGTAGCAGCTAGCGAAATTACGGGGATATTGAGACTAACTATCAAAAGTCTCAAAGTAATGAGCGCCAAAACAGCTTGCTCTAAAATTTGTTTTGTTACTCATAACCTGAAATACACTAATATAAAAGGAATTAAATACGAAATTATTAAATGAGCGAATACGAACTAAAAGACGTAAGAAAATGAGTATAGGCACCGCCAGGTCACTGTTCGGGGCGAACAACTAGTTAGTAAATCGTAAAAAGCTACAAAAAACTTAGCCACTTAAAGTTCCCCCCGTGCGAAGTATGCAAGTATCCAATTACAAACTTCCCGAACTCCGACTAAAGAGTTAAGTGTGGAAGTCAGTCTATCGGCAGATTCGCGAGATAAATGAGTTAACGCTTTTCCCCGGACTACGGCTAATGATAGTAATCGATCATTGCTGGTGACCAGGCGTGGTGATCACAACCTTTATTGGATTTACTGCTCTTTATGAGCTGAAATGAATTGAATGGTTTAACGTTCTAACGCGTGATAATAGCCAAAGTCAACAATTTCTCTGCAGTATCTGTGTAGCGATGATAGCTCAGTGGTTAACGCGGCTTGGTTAGTAAGGACGTGGGTTCATACCTCAACAACGATTATGAGCTGCCCGTGAGGGAAAACATAGTGAGGAAACCATAGCATGGTGGTAGGGTATTTTCTAGTATTCGACTGGCTAGCTACCTACAAGTTGAAAATTTACCGCCAAGCACCTAAAAGTGTGCTTCGACAGGCTCACTTCAGAGCTAGTTCCATAAATTCCATATTCGACTAAACCGTCACTTAACATCAAATGAGCTGTGATCTTTAAACACCTAACCTGCCAAAAGTCATTTTTTTTTAACTTTGTAAATATTTTGAGTTCAAATTTTTGGCGAGAATAACTAATTAACTATGTCGATGATTTACAATATCTTTCAAAACTAAACTTCACTTCATAGATCTGCTCACCACAATACAAGATATTCTACCGCCAAGCAGTAGTGCGAAATTACAGGGCTGATAAGACTAACCATCATAAGTCTCAAAGTAATGAGCGTCAAAGCAGCGATGCCCTGGACTTTTTTGCTACTCAAAGGTCTGTATATCTTTAACCATCAGGAGAGCGTTCCGTTCGATTATTACTTTTGTATTAAAACAAAATTTATCGAAAATTGTGTTTTTTATTCAGAAAATATTTTCTTCCAAATACACTTAGCTCGCTTGTTAACTTTAGCGTATAATTAGTAGTTAATTTGTCTTTTATACTCAGTCAATAAGAAAAAAATACATTCAAACACACACGCCACTTTGTGTTCGCCTGCGCTACCCTCGGCAAACAATACAGACAAAAATCATAAAAAGATTTATAGTACCCCTTAAAGCTCTTAAGCACCCAGCATCTCTAGCGACAACTGTACTCATATTTGACCCCATTTTTCAAGACACAGTGCCAACTGTCTTCCCAGGAAGCCTTATCTTGGTCTGCGTACATTTTGCGAAATTACTTGTGCCTATCAAGAGAAAGTTTAGTACTTTTGTAGGGAAATTAGGAAAAGCCCTAAACGGTACTGGAGCAACTTGAGACTCAGGCGTTAATGGGTCTAGTTTTAGAGTTTCCAAACACTTTTGTAGTCATGATTGTTAAAGACGTTAAATGTTGAAGATATCTACGTATTTGGTTTTTCAACTTTTCTTATTCAATAAACTTATAGTCGTATTATTATGTCGGTTATACACTCTCGCCAAGACGTTACACGATACTATCGAGTAAAGGTTGAAATCAATCCTGGAAGCCAAATGCTACTACACTATAGACGATTTAAAAAAAAACAAAATAATATTTAAATAAAACTAAATAAATAAATATTGTAGGACACATTACACACAGCGCCATCTGACCCCAAACTAAGCAGAGCTTGTGTGATGGAAGTCAGATAACTGATAGGATACATAAATACTATTTTTTTTGTAAATACATACTTATAATACATACAGAGCACCCAGACACAGAACAAACATTTGTTTATACCAAACAAACATTTGTCCTTGGCGGGAATCGAACCCACACCCTACAGCTCAGGCAGACATACTCCCAATAAGCCAACAGGGCTGTCATTTATATTGACTATGTAACTAATTAATATTCTAATTTTAATTTGTATCTATTTAATTTGTAATTTACTTTAGTGAATAAAACGTTCTGTAGTTCTAATATTTTTTTTGCAATACCCTAATCGTATGTATTAGGTATAGCAATGTTATATTTTTATAAGTCCTGCACCTGTACATATACTGCAATAAATGATTGAATATTGAATGTTCACCTTAGCCTTAAAAACGTCCAAATTGTTGAAGGGTACTGCAGCGAAATTAGAATACAATACAATACAACTATATTATACACCAAACATATTATAAAAATACATATAAAAATTTAAAAAAAAAGAGAAAGAAAGTAACAAAACAAAAATACAACATAGAAACAACAAATAAATGGTGTACAAGAGCGGCCTTATCGCCTAGAGCGATTTCTTCCAGACTATATTACAGGGCTGTTCGGACTAACCCTCGAATGTCTCAAAGTAATGAGTACCAAAGCAGCGATGACCTGGACTTTGTTTTGTTACTAAAAGTTCTGTGTCTCTGCAATGGTCATGGACGATATCTATTTACATTAGGAGATCATCATCACATTACTTTCACATTAAAGAAACATTATCTGACAAGTCCGTTTGCATTTCCTCACCATGAGTGTATAGCTGGCATAAATGATATGTATGTAACAAACACGAGGCAAGAATTTCATTCGCAAAAATTGTTATCTACAATTTCATGTTTATTTTACTTCCGAACAGTCATGGTCCTGCCAATTTTTGACGGTATGCAATAATACTTTATTTAAGTTTAGAGCGTGAGATTGTTTCCAAGAAATTCGTTATATTGTTTGGCTGTGCGCCAGTGTGAAACTTTTCGGGCTATGGTTTGGAAGTTAAATTGTTTTATTTTGGCGGACGGATTGACTGTTTCGAGCCTCAGAGAAATTTTATAAATTTCTTACTATATCTACTCGTATATAAATATAATGATATTGTTTACTTAAAATTCAATTTTTAATCGCATCATAATTATGTACAGGTGCGGACTTATAAAATATAAGACATTGCAATACCTAACACATACGATTATACAGAACGTTTTATTGCCAGATTAAAATTATTAGATTCATTAAATTAAATTAAAATAATTAGTCAGTAATTATTAGTAGTTATTGTTCATTTCCTAAATGGCATTGAATGTTATATTGATTAAATTATGATATAAATATAAAATTGATTTTTACATTTTGTACTCTTTTTTTTATGGCTGACCGACTAGGTTTTTGACCACAGCTCACCTGATTTTAAGTGACGGTGTGGTCGAAGATGGTAAAGCACACCTAGCCTGGAATGGAACTGGCTCTCAAGGGAGGCTGCTGGAACACACCGTTAGATGCTTGGCGGCAAATTTTCAAATTTAGTCGGAGTATCCGATATAATTAAACGTAAGTAATCCCGGATAAGAAAAACAAAAACGTGCCAAAATCAAAATCACGCCAATTTTTATAGTAAAATATTACAAATTGGTAAGAATCTAAACTACATCAGTACTGTACTAGTAGATGTCTAATAATCCAATGCGTTTTGTATTTTAATCTTAAATTTCTTCAAGGGACATTACAAATAATAATTACAAAGCTTAAGATACTGCGCAAAATTTGACAAAAACATTTCGTATATTTTTTCATCGTGTTAAGATTTTATGTGAAAGTTGGACGCCGAATTATGTGACAAATGTAAATAATAATAATATATTTGTATTTCATGCCAACACTCAAAAACAGTGGCATCATAAATTAAACTTCATATTTTCCACCGAAAAATTACTTCCGCCAATAAAGTAAACTTTACGACTAACAATTCCCATATTCTCCATCTAAATTAAACGCCTTTCTATCCACATTTCATACAAAACAACAGATTCCTCTCGCCCGCAACGTGAACAAGCGCGATAGCCAAAACGGGCAAATTCAAATTTAAACAAAATAACGGAAAGCCGTCGTGTACAAATTTCGGTCACGTAGGGCTGCGTCTAATTTTGTAACGACATATGGCTCCTGTCACGGTAGCCGTGACTCCTTCCTTGTCGTGAGCGTAACGACGTGGGGGGAAGGGGGAGAAGAATTGAGAGAACGTAATTGCGGAGTAAAATTACGTGGTACGAGCTTGCAATTACCATTATCGGTTTAGTTATGTTTTGATTTGGTGGAATTATTTTTGGTTATTGATTCGGTGGGATTACTTTAAGACCTATTTTAAACGTCTTTTACCCGTCAGACATAGAAGGTCAGATATAGTCTTGGGACTGTGCATCAAAACTCTCAAAGTAACGAGCGCCAAACCAGCGATGTTCTGGACTTTGTTTTGCTACTCAAAGTTATGTGTATCGCTGCAATGGTTAAGGACAGGCGTTATCTCTTACCATCAGGAGAGCGTCTCGTTCTAAAAACCTACTTTTTGGGAATATAAAAAGCTTATATATAGGTACTGTTGGATTCTAGTTGGATAATACTAATTAATACTGTTGGAGCCGTGGTGGTGCCAGCGTAAAAATAGTACCCCACCCTCTCAAAAATAGTACCCTTTAGCTGACTCTTACGACAACCACGGGTTGTCGTAAGGCTAAGGGATGTAATCCGGAAGATGGGTAACAGCGCCTTCCTTGAACAATCACACCTAACTGCGCTCGCCAACCCGTTTGCCAAGCGTGGCGAGTACAAAACCCCCCCAGGAGGAGGCCTATGACCAGCAGTGGACGACCTATGGCTGATAATGTTGTTGTTGTTGTTGTTGGATTCTAAGCAGTTTCCTATTTAAGCCTGCACCTGAGTAGCAAGCCCTTGACACTACACAGGAGCGCGTCCCTGCAACAAGATTGACCCACGGTCACCCATCCCACCCATTAATCAACGGTTCGGTAATAATTTCGTCTCGTCTACAGTTTGAAATACTCTAATCGCACAGTTGTAATAGAGTTTACAAAAGAGGTGTCCGAGTTAATTAGCTATCAAGAGCTTTGCGAAACTCCAGTAACTTGCAACACCAACAATAGCCAAGCAAAAGTAAAGTAGGGAGAATTGCAAACTGGGAATGAGGTGGTAATTTACAACTAAACTGCAAATGAGGCTGCAACTGCAAATAAGATCGCAACTAAGCGACTTGCCGCCACAAAATGCTCAATAAAGCTGAAAGTTTAATTGCAAGAGCAAGTTACAATATGCAAGAATGTAAGCTGGATGTGTGATTCTGTACATTTTCAATCCCTCGGCCAAAGGAAGTTAGCTGGACGATGAAAATTTGAGTCTGAAAGCCAGCGGATGTATAATACACTAGCGTGGTACTCGTTCACTTGATAGTAGATCTCCTTAGCGGGAGATCAGGCCAGACATTCTGCCGCCAAGCAGTAGTGTGTATTATGTTTCGGTCTGAAAGATACTGCAGATAGTGACATAAAAATCTGTTGAGACTGACTATCAAAAGTCTCAAAGTAACGAGCGCCAAAGCAGCGATACGCTTTTTTTGTTTTTCGTCTTAACAAAATCGTCTTTGCGGCCAACAAAATAAACTCACAAACACAAAAAGAACAGATATATTGAGATAGGTATTTATTGCATAAATATTGGTGGGAAAAAAAACAATAGATCTCCATGCTAAACCTTTCGGCATGCAAAACAATCTAACACTAAGTACTTACATTCAATAAAATCATTTATATATCAAGAAATTTAACTAATTACATCAAGTATTTTCAATTATTTCACTATTACTTTTTAACAAAAAATCTAAAATATCAATTTATTTCTTTTAAAAGATGATATAAGTAGGTAAATTTACTTTTAAGACAATAAACAATATACAGGTTTCTATATATCCATGTACAAAATTCAACTTAACAACGATAAATTTAAAATCAAATATAAACAAAAATTCTGTATTTACAAAAAAGTATGTAAGTGTTCTATCAGTTATCTGGTTCCCATAGTACAAGCTTTGCTTGATCTGGGGCTAGATGGCGCTGTGTGAAATGTCCTAATGATATTTATTAATTTACGTAGACGCAGGGTTTTCTTAAACGTATTTTTGCTACAAAACCCTATTAGCAAATAAATATCACCTTTTTCATTTGAAGTCACGTAGCTTTCGTCCCACACATTGAAACTCGGGTAATCAGTGTCGAGACACCCGCACTGTTCGGACACTGTTCCATTCTAACAAAAGCACGTGTCTACAAACTTGGCTTGACTCAAGTCAAGTTGGAAACAAACACAGATTATACGGGTGGAAAAGGTGTGGAACGAAGATTGTTTTTACAAGAAGTATTTCGACGGAAATAGCTGTATTTTTCGTATAGGTAGAAGGTTGGAAGCCGAAGGCGTACGAAGTCGAAAGGTGTGAGTGTATTGTAAGTACTCATTGTTACGAAAAGCTTTTACTATGAGCGTTAAATAAATTAACTTGGTATTAAATCTCCATAGCAGGTCTAATCTCTCGTCTTTTCCTTTTTTTTGGTTGACAAGCTAGGTGTTTAATCACAGCTTACCTGTTGTTAAGTGACCGTGTGGTCAAAGATGGTGAAGCACCTAGCCTGGAATGGAAGTGGCTCTCAAGTGAGACAGCCGGAACACACCGTTAAGTGCTTGGCGGCAGATTTTCAACATGAGAAAGGTATCTAGCCAGACGAGTACAAGACAGTACCCTACCACCATGCTATAGTTTCCTCAAAATGTTTTCTTTCACCGGCAGCTCAAGGTCGATGTTGGGGTTTGAACCCACACCCGTCGGCGTGTGAAACGTCCGCGCTAATCACTGATGTATCATCACTACAAAGATAAAATCAAAATCAAAAGTCATTTATTCAGTTTAGGCCCTGGTAAGGCACTTATGAACGTTAAGTTACATGTTTGAATCTACCACCGGCTCGTAATTATACTTCAACTGAGAAGACTCCGGCAAGAAACTCAGCAAGGCATTTTTTTTTTGTGGATCTTTCTTTTCATATTAGGTTACAATTTACAGTAATAAATATTAATACATACATTATGCTTACTACAATTGTCACTTAGCCAGGGGGATGCAAGTGCAGAGAGAAGCTACAACAACCATATATTCCTGTCTTCCACGTAATGAGCCACCTTATAGTAGGCTTTGTCAATTAACCTCTGCTTTATAAAATCTTTGAATTTATTATAGGACATTTTAGTTACCTCAAGTGGGATTTTATTATAGAATCTAACGCAATTCCCGAGAAAAGACTTATTAGCTTTAGATAACCTGAATCTAGGTGTCACAATTTTATCTTTATTTCTTGTTTTTAAGTTATGGCGGCTACTATTAATTTCAAATGAATTTAAATTTTTCCGGACAAACATAATGTTTTTATAAATGTACTGTAACGGTAACGTTAATATCTTAAAATCTTTAAATCGATTTCGTAGTGATTCGCGAGGACCCAAACAATAGATTGCGCGAATTGCACTTTTTTACAGAATAAAAATAGTTTCAAAGTCTGCAGCTGAGCCCCACAGCAGTAGACTGTAGGACATTAAACTATGGAAATAACCAAAGTAAACCAACCTGGCTGTAGCCACATCTGTTATTTGTCTAATTTTTCTAATCGCGAAGGCAGCGGAACTCAATTTACTAGCTAATTTTTCTATATGAGGACCCCATTGTATTTTACTATCTAATTTTACGCCGAGAAAGACTGTCTTATCCACTAGATCAAGTCTTTTACCATCGACTAAGATAGGAGTGTCCCTCTTAGCAACATTGGGGAGAGAAAACCTTATACATTTAGTTTTACATGAATTAAGCATAAGATTATTGGCGGCAAACCATTTTGATACAGCTGATAAGGTGTTATTGAGCTGTGCAAGCTCTGTATCTTTTCTATTGACTTTGAAAAATAACGAGGTGTCATCAGCAAATAAAACTATATCGGACAATTCATTTACCATATAGGGTAAATCATTAATATATGCCAAGAACAAGAATGGGCCTAAGATTGATCCTTGCGGTACGCCCGTTTTCACTAAGGATCCTGGGGACGTAATACCGCTAATACCTACCTTTTGTTGGCGGCTCGATAGATAAGATGATATAAGATCAAGGATAGGTATCAATACCAGATATTCTACTACCAAGTAGTAACTGTGTTCCGGTTTGAAGAGTATTTCAGGTAGCGATATCACAGGGCTATCGAGACTAACCAACGAATGTCTCAAAGTAATGAGCGCTTATTTGTACATTTTCTACAGGATTTATTCCGGAGAATGTGCTACTGAGCTGTAAGACCTTGTACTTTACTTGTACCTAAGGATAGCTTACTAATCTTACTATACCCATTCTTACTACCCGTGCGAAGCCGGGGCGGGTTGCTAGTTCCATATAATTCTAGAAATCCATGTAACGGACAAAAACCCTGTTAACAGGTGGTCGTGCCACGTTACGGAACAGTTTCCGTGTGTTTGCGCTGAAAAACTATTATGTTTCCTTTGCTCTAGTTTTGCGCGGAAAAAAAGGAATTGGATTATCTCGTATTGCCTTTGTCAGTTGTCTATTGTGTTATCTTTCTGTTCTTGTTTTTAGTTTTTTGTTATTTTCAAGATGGGGTTCGCCCTTATGTAATAGAAATAATTAGGTTCCGCGTGTTTATCCAGCTGTTATAACCTGTCAGTATGCTGGGGTGAGCCATTATTTTATAAATGTTCCTGGTTTGTTGTGTGTTTGTTTTTCTCTCTCTGTTGTTGTGAAATTAAATATGTCTTTCTTTCGTGTTTGACCACAGCTCACCTGATATGAAGTGTGTGGTCGAAGTTGGTAAAGCACACCTAGCCTGGAATAGAACTGGCTCTCAAGTGAGACAGTCCGAACACACTGTGAGTTGCTTGGCGGCAGATTTTCAACTAGAGTGGTAGCTGGCCAGTCGAGTACTAGAAAGTACCCTAATACCATGCTACAGTTTCGTCACTATGGTTTCCTTCACCGGCAGCTCAAGCTCATTGTTGGGGTTTGAACCCATATCCTTCGACGTGTGAACCGACCGCGCTAGCCACTGAGCTATCATCGCTACATAACTTCTTTCTTACAACTTTCCAATATATTATCTATCGACAATATATTTCTGTTAAATAGTTGTGTATAAAATACACTTATATCACTCGATTTTTTAAATCAACGCAATTGAATCAATAAACCTGGCACTTTTTCACTTTACTTCTGTTATACGTGACATAAAAAAGAAAAGAGATGTGATAATTATACTCATCCGCCCATCTCGCACGGGCCCCGTAATAAAAGTCATTGTCATGTTTCCTTGATGGTGTGCTACAGTGACAGGGGAAAGATCTGGAGGTATATAATAATTACCAATAAGGGAAAGATACTGCCGAAATTATAAATAACCTTTTTCTTGCATAGTTATCAAATCTTGGAAACTTTAAAGCCTTGTTACCAAAGATAACGAATCCAGGTCATCATTTTGGCATCTAATTTTATCTTTGAAATTCACTCAATAACCCATTAAAATCCACTAACGTATGTACAGGGTAGGGTTGTCACCGATCGCTCATCGCGTCGGCGGCGGCAGAACCATCCATCACGGTGCAGCCCTGCTGGATTAAATGGAAATGGCCAGTGACCTGATGGATGACTGCGTTGCACGTCACCATATAGTCCAGTTCAGGCTGTCTCTATGATGGTTTAGCACTGGCCTACACTAACAAAATGTAAAAAGTCCGATGCCAAAAAAAGGAAAAAAAGTACGCTTCATTTGTCAAAACGTAACACGGAACACGGACAAGCTGTGTTACCAAATCAGTGTTTTTTTGAGTGTTAAAGTATTAAAATAGTAGTGTTTTATCATGGAGTTCAAATTTTGTGAACAAATATAGATAAAACTGTTATCGCTACTAAAATTGATTTCAAATCAAAGTAGAGACAAAATATTTAAAATTGCTTTTGAAATAATCACACTAATATCATAAATGCGAAAATTAGGGGTGCCTACATAATATGTTTTGTGACTCCGCGTTCAAACAGTTGGACGGCTTTGGATTAAATTTTAAATGGAAATAGCTTATACCCACACACACAGGTTAATTTTTATAGCGGAAAACACGACTAACCCTGTGGTAAAACTGGTCATAATCGTCAGGGGAGCATCTCGTTCGTCTAAAATAAAAATAAGTTACCTGATTTTTGCGCAAGGAATTTCATGTGAGTTAGAGAATAAAACCCCTACTTGATTCTTCTCATTAATACATCTCACGATTCGTATATTTTCGTGTCTCCAAGGACAGAAAATCAAAAGCAAATAGAAGAAAAACACCTACAATATTAAAGCTAAGCAACCAAAAGGCTTCCTAAAAGCTTTTATTTACCTTTATAAATAACGCAGATAATAATTGAAAAGTGTCACCAGCAAACAAGGAAAACGCCCGGAACGCTGACGAAAGTTTGTTAAGCCCTACTCGTAGCTGAAATTCTTGCACCTCGAGATAATCGTTTGCAAATTTTATTTTCCTGCTGTCGTGTACGGATGTAAAACTGACTTTGGATTTATAGACTCGTAAACTGTCACTTGCATATCAAATTGCAAGTTTTATTTATCATTACTTTCATTTTCAACTGAACATTAGACTGTAAGTATTGACTACCATGTAAGCTCATTGACTACACTGTTAGCTACCTTGTTAGCTCATTGACTACCCTTTAATCTCATTGAGTACCCTGTTAGACTACTTTGTAAGCTTATTAAAGGTACTTAACTCATTAGATACCTTGTTAGCTCATTGGCTACCCTGTTAGTTCATTGACAACATCATTATAGCTTGTAGCTATGATATAAAAAAAAATGATATAAAAATGAAAAGATAGAATATGTCAAAAAAAATATATATTTTAATAATACTTTTAAATTAAATAAACTATTGTATTGCACTGCTAACCCGATGACTACCCTCATAGTTTATTGACCTGTTAGCTCATTGATTACAGTGTTAGCTCATCAACTGCCCTGTTAGCTCATTAGGCAGTAGTTCTGCTTCATAGGCTTAGATTCTCACTTAGAGTAAACATTGACTAATAGATTTGTTTTCTGTGTTTGACTAATGTACATACATATGTATTGCATGGTTTCCATAGGAGGCTTTCTTTTGATTGGGGATAGATGCCGCTGTGTGAAATTTCTAACGATATTTTTTTTTATTGGCTCTATCGGGGATTTAGCCGTAGAATGGTACCGTCTTTTTTATAGGTTCGTGCTTGGCGTGTGACGTAGGTAATTTCTTCTTTGGACATTTACACAGCCGCCCAATTCCACGTCAGTCGTCCGGCTTTGTGGCTGATTGTGTGATTTTGGATTTGGAGCGTAGTGTCATGTTCCTTATAAGGTCTTTTAATTTACCTCCCAAGATATTACACTCGTTCATCGTTCGCTGATAAGCCCCGCGTGCGGTTTGCTGATCTTTTGTCAAAGACTAAGTTTGAACGCCGTACGTGAAGAAGGGAAGCATGTAACAGATTAGCCACATATATACTTAGCCACATATATACATATCTGGCTAATCTGTTACATGCATACGTCCAAGTCTTCACGTTTTAGGCATAGCGGCAGTTCACTTTTCATGAAGTATATCATGATCCTATAGCTCTTTCAGTTCATATCGGTGCGTCTGACATCTTCTTTTTTTTCCCCCCTAGCAGTGAGACACTAAACGCTGTAATAAACAAATAAAGCGATAGGAATGGATTTTTATTATGATACCTTGTGCACCATACAACAGAAAGTAGATACCAAAGTGAACACAGTCCTCTTTAGGGCGCATCGTTTATAAGATTAATTCCACGCATCGAACCTGCACTAATCCAGAACGAGGTGATCATTGAACCACGGTTCCGTTGGAGTTAAGCCGCCTCTGTTTTTGATAAAGTGGAAAATTAATCATATTTAGAATAGCGTAGTTGTATAGTTGTAGCGATGATAGCTCAGTGGTTAGCGCGGTCGGTTTACACGCCGAAGGGCGTGGGTTCAAACCTCAACAATGAGATTGAGCTGTCGGTGATGGAAAACATCGTGAGGAAACCATAGCATGGTGGTAGGGTATATTATAGTTCTCGGCTGGTTAGCTAACACCCTCAAGTTAAAAATCTGCCGCCAAGCACTTGACAGTATGTTCCCGTAGCCCCACTAGAGAGACAGTTCCATTCTAAGCTAGTGTGTACCATCTTCGATCATACCATTGCTTTAACATCAGATGAGCTGTGGTCAAATAATAGATCATTTATTTCGTACCAGGTACATATATTATTTACATTTTTTTAACACGTATGAGTCCACGTTTGGCCACTAACTCGCCAGATGGTAAGCGACGATGTCGCCGAAAATGAAGCACGTAGACTTAGGAAACATAGGACTTACATACTAATGGAAAATTCAACATAAAATAAAATTAGACATACAGTGCGACCTCGATATAACAAGGCTGAAGGGAATTAGAAAATATTGGTTATACCAAGTAGTTTGTTACAATGAGGTTATGTTGCTCTAAGATTAGTTTTAACAAGATCAGAAAACTTGCTTATTAACCTCAACATTACGTACCCTTCTACCTACCTTGTTATAGAGAACGGTAGGATATTATATCTAAATGTAATAAGTTGACAAAAATCGTTTAATAGAGGTAAATTATCACACATCACATCACATCATCAGCCATAGGACGTCCACTGCTGGACATAGGCCTCCACCTGAAGGGGGGTTTTGCCAATACTCGCCACGCTTGGCAGGCGGGTTGGCGAAAGTATACTCTATATAAATAGAGAGTATTCTGCAATTATTCAAAATTTGTTGTAATAAGGTTTTTGACAAGAAGTTTTCGTTATATAAATGTGTGTTTTCAACTAGCCAGCCGCCCTGGCTTCGCACGATTTTACACGGAGCTTTTCATCTATCTCAAAGGGATTAGGCAGCGTTTTCGATGATTTCTCCGACACATCCAACAATTATAATCATATTTCAAACAATTTACACAACATCCTGACAAATTATATACTTAAACCTTCCTTATGAATCACGCTATCTATTGATGAACCTCATAATAAACCGTTCAGTAGTTTTTAAGTATATCGCGAACAGACGTTGTGGACGACTTTGTTTTATAATATCTAGTGATAATTCTTACGGGCAGCTCTAGGGGATTTCGAAGAATTTGTTGAATCGAGGAAATCGTTATATTGAGGTCCGTCATATTAAGGTTAAATGTCAGTAATAAGCAAATCTAAAACAAAATATAATCTAGATCACATGATATTAAAAATACCTTCAAATAATATAAAATCAAAGCCTGCTAATAACAAAAAAGCTCCTAAATAAGTGTACATAGCAAATTTACGGTATTTTACCATAAAATAGCATCCACGGCTGCCTCAGTGAAGAGAAGTGCGCAAAGTGAGGAAATGTGCCATCGATTAGCATATTAGTGCAAGTTCGATGCCTGGCCTTTGAACGACCGTCGAGCGGGTATTTTTACGTATAAGTATAAGTATGGGTTTATGAAAATCAATCATTGGGAATGGTGGGTGTACGGCTTCCCGATACGCTTCGAATAATATCCGAATATTGCGTCGGAGGCTTTGGAATGTTTTTTCGTGACACGATTTTCTAATTTTCCTTAAGTTTTTCCTGCATGATAAATTTTTATTTTCTTCCGATCCAAAAAAGGATGAGGTTCTCTTTAACTTGGTTTTTATGTTTTTACCTCAGAACCAAGTCATTTATAAACGTAAAGCATAAGTGAAGCAAAAATTTATGGAGTTGAATTGAGTGTCTTAGTGTACCTATATGCAGCGGTGAGCTAGGCTGACCATGATGATGACCAGTTCCAGGATCTACGGATAAGTACCTGAAAAAAAGAACACATATTAACTTCTTACAGTACTAGCTGAACTTCATATCTGATGTATGATAAAATATCTGTCTAGAAGAGCGCTAGTATCTTTTTTTAAGGTCGATAAGATTAGTGTTTGACCATAGCTCGCCTTATGTTAAGTGACGGTGTGGTCAAAGATGATAAAGCACACCTAGCGTGGAAGCAAATCCGTGATAATCTGTATAATCCTTTTATCTAAAAGGAAATCCGTGATAATCTGTATAATCCTTTTATCTAAAAGGAAATCCGTGATAATCTGTATAGTCCTTTTATCTAAAAGTAAATCCGTGATAATCTGTATAATACTTTTATCTAAAAGTTAATCTGTGATAATCTGTATAATCCTTTTATCTAAAAGGAAATCCGTGAAAATCTGTATAATCCTTTTATCTAGAAGTAAATCCGTGATAATCTATATAATACTTTTATCTAAAAGTAAATCTGTGATAATCTGTATAATCCTTTTATCTAAAAGTAAATCCGTGATATTGTATCCGAATCAGCCCTGTGTTTTCATAAAATGTCCCACTGCTGGGCGTGGGCCTCGTCTCATTGTAAGAAGGGTAAGGCTATAGTCCACCTGGCCAAGTGCAGGTTGGCAGATTTCGCACATATTTGAAAACTCTTTAATTTTTTTTAAAGAACTCTCTTACATGTAGGTTTCCTCACAATGTTTGAAGTCATCGGCAATACGTACATGACATAGAAATAACAAAGGTTTGTGCCGTAGAACTCGAACTCAGGACCTCCAGATTGGAAACCAGACGGTATCTCAACTAAACTCCCGAAACTTCGTTGGATATCGTATACCACAAAAGAAATAACAGAAAGACATAACAACAATAATGTCGGGTCGAAAGTTGGTATCGCGTGTGAAGTTAACCACAAATTCTACTTTGACGCAAGCTGAAGTGATCAAAGGATCGTCCAACCGCAGACGATTGCAATCCATCACAAAGGAGATTAATTTTTGAGAGCTCTTCGCTTTTGCAGAGAGAATTCTGTGCCTATTAGCAATGTCATAGCACTGTTCTTGTTTCCGTAGGAGACAAACAGATATTTTATTAAAACAACTTTTTTTAACTATAGAAACTGACGTGGTTTTGACTTATTTTTATTTTACTTATGCGGGATTACTCACTCGCTTACGCATCAACCGCTATCTTCACGTGCGAGGCGCGCGGCAGCCCGCAGTGGGAAACAAGATGAGGCCGCGCGCGCGTTGTACTCAGCTTTGACTCCATGAAGAAGGCCACCGGATGTGGCTGACACTATAGTTTGAGTATCCGATGAAATTAAACGTGAGTTATCCCGCATAAGTGACACAAATTTTTTAGTAATTTATAAAAGTACAAATTATTTGAATAGTAGTTAGTATTTCCCAAACTGATTGTTGGTAGTGTCTGATAGTAGTAACATTGTATTGTTTCTAGACTCTCATTAAACTTTAACTTTACATATTATTCTGTACTAGGGTTCTTACAGATGGCAAACGTACAATTGTAGCAACGATAGCTCAGTGGTTATCGCAGTCGGTTGACACGCTGGAAGGCGTGGGCTCGAACCCCTAATAATAAGCTTGAGCTGTCGGTAAAGGACGACATCGAAAGGAAACCATAGCATGGTGGTAGAGTATTTTCAAGTACTCGTCTGGCTAGCTGCCAACTCAAGTTGAAAATCTGCAAGCACCTAACGGTATGTTCCGGTAGCCTTACTTGAGAGCCAGTTTTATTCCAGGCTAGGTCTATTTTACCATCTTCGACGACACCTTCACCAAGTCAGTATAAAATTATGTCACGTCCATGTACGTTTCTTCACGTAGTTTCTCTAAACTATCCGTTCTAAACGCTCTTCCAAAAGTGATACGTACATTATGTTTGTAAAGCCGGCTTGGATCGCTATGAGAATGTAATAAAAAGGAATAAAACATTCCGCAGTGGTTACACCGATTGGAATAGTTACAGCGCACGACACGGGACCGACACGTATCCGGGGCGGGCGTGCGACCAGCCTGCAGCTGGATATAAATCTCTTTTATAGGCCCGGGAATACACGGAGGCATAGCGGTGCCTGGATAGAATAACGTTACTTTAGGGAAGACAACCATAAAATCGTACAACTTAATCCGGGCAAACTTTAGACGGATGTTGTTAGAACGCAAAGCAATGCTGTCATGGCTGACATGTTACATTATAAATTCTAATAAAAATTGTTTATTTCCTAAAACGTGGAACATTAAAGCTTATAAGTAAACATTTTTATGTATATTTGATAATGCGAAGAGTGTGTGCGTGTGTGCATATGTGTGTCTTTGTGTATGATTGATTGATTAACTCTAGGTGACAATTTTTAGTAAGTTCTCAGTTATTTTTATAGGTAAGGTAATACTTGAAAACTATGTGTTTACTGGTCTACTAGTCACTGGAAAATTTGTTATAGATATAAGGGTACCTGAGGTCTGGGAGAGGTTGCGCAAAGGCTGTTTTATCTAGATTTCTAGAGCACGTGGAGGTCTTCGCTTAGCTAAAAAAACTTCGAGAAGAATTAACTAAAATAAAAGCTTTTTTTTATGTCATAAATACATATGTCAACAACTTGCAAGTTTTGGCGTGGATGCAGAAAAATCATGTCACTAAATTATATTATTTACTAAATTTTGATGTTTCTAACCGACTTCAAAGAAAGGAGGTTTCCGATTCGACTCGCTTGTATGTATGTATGGCCGCGATTTTCTCAATAAATACTGATTCAATTTGGATGGGGTTTTCGTTATTAAATGCATTTTTTTTAGGGAATGTTTTGGTCTATAATAATATTAGAATTTGTAGAAGTTGTTTTTTTTTTTAAATGGTTATTTCTTGAGGGTATATTTAAAAATAGTAGTGCTTCATACATAATTTATCGAAACACACACGCGGGTACGAGCAAGTGATTTATTGCAGTGCAAACTTTTCGTGTTTGTTACAAAACTTTTTATAAATTATAGTAATTTCATCCCAACTTTTTCAGGGATAACTTTGTCTTGACCGTGACTTTGGCTTCGTTTTACACGATTTATCAACATTTTGGGACAATTTAGGACGCTATAGTCCTTTTTTAAAGTAAGAAAATGCATTACCCAATCTCACAACCATCAGATTTTTTTAATGTTGACATGTTTTTTTTTTATACATATATAATAGGTTCACGATTGACCACAGCTTGCCTGATGTCAAGCAATAGTGTGTTCTAACACGCTTACCTGGAAGAAACCTATTTACTCTAGATTTGAAGACACCCATATTGTATTTTTCGAGAACCCAGTTTCCAGCAAAGTGTTCCACATCGTGGCTGTGCGGCAAGGTGTTTTACCACAGCTTACCTGATGATAGTAACGGTATAGTTGAAGACGATAAAGCACAACTAGCCTGGAATCTAGAACTGTAAATTTACAATAAAAAAAACCCTACCTACTTTTACGTGATCCCCATGCCAATGAACTGTAATATATACGGCAACAGTCATTGTTCTAACGTAATACAACTTTGAATTCAGGAAAAACGCAAAAGAGAGATAAGAGTTATCTGCGAACGTGGTTTTATGGGCCGAAATGCGCTAAGAAGGGGAATCTATGGCGAACATTTAAATGACTTCGTTTTGTGCATTTTGTTTTGTTTACGGAAGGAATTGGAAAAGTATAAATAGATTGAGGATTCTGTGGAGGAAAATGTTGTTTTGTCAAAATTCGGGTTAGTAGAGCAAGGATTTGAAATGGAAGGAACTCTCGTTTAAGGAACAAGAGTTCCTTTCATTTCAAATTCCATTTCTACCTCAAAATCAAAAGTCATTTATTAAGTTTAGGCCCTGGTAAGGCACTTATGAACGTTAAGTTACATGTTTGAATCTACCACCGGCTCGTAATTACACTTCAACTGAGAAGGCTCCGGCAAGAAACTCAGCAAGGCATTTTTTGTGGATCTTTCTTCCATATTAGGTTACAATTTACAGTTATAAATATTAATACATACATTATGCTTACTACAAATGTCACTTAGCCAGGGGGATGCAAGTGCAGAGAGAAGCTACAACAACCATATATTCCTGTCTTCCACGTAATGAGCCACCTTATAGTAGGCTTTGTCAATTAACCTCTGCTTTATAAAATCTTTGAATTTATTATAGGACATTTTAGTTACCTCGATGATGACTGGGCCATATAACACAATACCGGATTTTACTAACCCAAACTAGTACTTATAATTTTATGAATGAAGCATTTTAACGGATTTCAAAAAAGGAGGAGGTTCTCAATACGACTCGTATTTTTTAAATGTTTGTTACTTCAGAACTTTCGGCTGGGTGAATCGATTTTGATGATTCTTTTTTTTATTCGAAAGCTCGTGCTTCCCGTGTGGTCCCACTTGGTCCAGTTCTGACAATGGCATTCATGAGAGAACCATATGAAGTAGTTTTTTTTGTTAAAATTTTATTATACATAAACACAATAAACACAAGTTTTGTGCTACATGATTTTTTCCGCGTTCCCACTAAAACATTGAACATTTTTATTTATCGATTAAATATTAAAAATTATCTTCAAGTTAGATAATTAAAATTATATTCAAATAAATCAATCAAATTAATAACCTAGTTGTTAGTCAAATACATTAATCGATTGATTGATTAAATTAAACTTTATAATGTATAACACAGTTACACACACATACGTAATATTAGTTTTAGGCAATTGTTTAATTTAATTGTTGTTCAAAGTCCTTTTTTTATGGCTGACAGGCTAGTTGTTTGACCGCAGCTCACCTGATGTTAAGTGACGATGTGGTCGAAGATGGTAAAGCACACCTAGCCTGGAATGGAACTGGCTCTCAAGTGAGGCTGCCGGAACACACCGTTAGTTGCTTGGCGGCAGATTTTCAACTTGAAGGTGGTAGCTAGCCAGCCGAGTACTAGAAAGTACCCTACCACCACGCTATGGTTTTCTCACGATGTTTTCCTTCACCGGCAGCTCAACGGTAAACGTACGGTGTTCTTGTTTTACTTGTAGGTATAATATAAAAATTGTAGCTGTCTCTACGTGATTCTCTTGTGTTTTACGTGTCACATAATTATAACTTTCTTTATTTATGAAAATTTACCATTAAGTAAGAACCTAACCTGTCAGCCATAAAAAAAAATCTAGCATTATTCCATTTCTGACGGCAAACATTTTTGTTTTCAAAGTGCAATGACATCAGTTAAGAAATAACGCAATTTTTCTTACTCTGGCAGTTTTTTACTCTTTTCTCAAGGAAACTAGTAAAAGAATGTTCATTTAAGTCGTGCCTACCGTCAGCTGACGAGTGGGCGTGTCTCCAACGACACCAACTTGTAACGGAACTGTGACGTATAGCTACCTACTAGTACTCTATAAATAAAGACAGCGTGTCGCGCGACGCGGCAACTTACCAGGGCTGTCACGCGTTAAAAACAAGACGACTATCTAGCGATGATAGCACATTGGTTAGCGCGGTCAGTTCACACGCCGAAGGGCCAGAGTTCAAATTCCAACAAGCTTGAGCTGTCGATGAATGAAAAACGTCGTGAGAAAACCACAGCGATAGTGGTAGCGCACTATCTAGTTTTCGACTAGCTAGATAATACTCTCAAGTTGAAAATCTGGCACTAAGCACCTAACGGTGTATTCCGGCAGCCTCACTTGAGAGCCAGTTCCATTCCAGTGTAGGTGTATTTATCATCTTTCACTATACCGTAATTTAACAACAGGTGAGCTGTGGTCGAACACAAAGCCTGTCAACAGTATAAAAATACATTGTTTTCTTAATGTTACGTCCCAAAGAGAAAAAAATAGCTCATAATATAAAAATTATGTACTACACATACAATATCTGAAGCTAATATAGGAAAGAATAAGGTTGAGATAAAACTATTATTTATTTAGAGCACCAATGCCCTGGACATTGTTTTGGTACCCAAACTTCTGCGTATCGTTACAATAATCATGAACAGGCGGTAACTTTTACCATCAGGAGAGAGTCTCGCTTATCTCATTACTTTTACATAGAAAAATCACTTGATATCGTTCTCTTAAAGCTAAATGCCAAAAATAAATAAATAAATATGTAGTTAATAAATTACTTTACACCGCCATCTATTAGAATTTTATGGAATTCACAAATAATTATACCTCTTTGTCGTATAATAAACAACTAATTTCATTTACATTAAATTAATTATTATTTTTATCCATGCAGCATTATGTATGTGTTTATTTATCCACGCAATATAATATATATAAGAAAGAAATATGAAATCAAGTTATAAATAAAACATGATAAAATTCACCAACATCATTTGTTCCCATTTAAAACACCACAACGTCGTTCCAAATCAACAAAAGTTCAAAGACATCAAACGCGACAGCCCTACAAACCATCGAGCGATAAAAGCGAAGCGAGAAGAACCGTTTAAGTCCCCATTTATTACTAGCAGCTACTCTGTAATTTGTGTGTTCTTTTACTGAATTAAACTTTACAAGTCGAGCGATTTTATGCATAAACACTCGAAAGTGTTTGTTTTGCAAATTGGAAACGTGTCGGAAGTTAATTTTAGAGGTTTCTGAATTATGAAAGCTACTATTGTGGTTTCTGCCTAATAATGTGTGTCGATGACCCTAATTTTTTTTTCCGATTTTTTACTTATTACGTTCCACAGGTTTGTACCAAATTATAATTAAAATTTTTGACTGGCTAGTTATTTGACTACAGTTCGCCTGATTCGATCCGATGCCTGAGAGACGGTATGATAGTAAACTCACTTTACCTGGAATGAAATGGCTCTTAAGTGAGGATATCGAAACGCACTGTTAAGTGCTTAGCAAAAGTTTATCAACTTGAAGGTTGTAGCTAGCCAGCCAAGTACTAGGTACCCACCATACTATTGTTTCCTCGCGTTTTTTTCCCTTTACTAGCAGCTCTAGTTCATTGTTGGAATTCGAACCCACGATCTTCAGCCTGCTATAAACAACCACGCTAACCGCTGAGCTATCATCGCTAAATATTGTAAAATTATGAGACATAAGCTCTCCTGTTGGTAAAATTAAATAAATAAAATGACCGTTGCAGTAATACACAGAGCTTGACAAACAAAAAGTCCAGGGCATAGCTGCTTTGACGCTCATTACTTCAAGACTTTCAATGGTTGGTCTCAACAGTCCTGTAATATCGCTAACTGCAGCCTGTCATATCGGAACACAGTAATGTTTACACACTACGCTTGGCGCCAGAATACTTGATACTACGGTGGCAGCTACTTAGATGACCTCCTGCTAAGGTTGCTCCAGTTTGCTATATTACTTGGTGGCCGCGTTAACACAAGTAAATGAAGATCAAACTTGGCCTTCAGACCTAGCTAGAGCAAAGAGCGCGTTAGATTATTATTGTCAGTTGACGAATTCTCGAATTATCTGTAAAAATTCTGTTTGAAATAAAATTAACAATTTAAAAAAAAACGACTCTGTGACCCTTAGGCCAATGAAACAGTATCCGGTGAGATGGCGATCAAACGCAAGGCTATTCATCATTAAAAAAAAACATCGAGGTTTCGGAGTAAACGAAAAATATCATCGACATAATCTTTTTTTAATTTTTGTCGATTTTTTGAAAACCGCTTGACCGATTTTGGTAAAATTTGAATGGAACAATCTGAAAAGTATCCAATTTAAAAAAAAAAAAACAAATCGGTTCAGGCGTAATCGTATCATACAAAAGATCCGTTAAATAAAAAAGATTTCGATGAATTGAGAACCTACTCCTTTTCAGAAGTCGGTTAAAAATAAAATAGGCATTCACGGCGATTGTCGACAGAAGTGAAATGTTAAAATACGTCACATTAACATGTCGGTGATGCGAACCCATAAGTTTAGTGCATATACGCTATTAAATTAATACCTTATCCCTGTTATTTTGGAATTTGAAATTCAAAGAATAGTTTCCTTTGTTAATTAATTGTGGGTAAACCTGCTGGGTAAAGCTAGTTTCATATTAATCCAGTCACTTCACTCACGGCAGCCGACAGACAGCCAAGAAATTATTTAAATTGAAACGCCTTTCATCACTTCCATATTTCATTTATTTAATATCGACCATTCTTCGCCCGCTCTTTGTATTCCTGACTCCAAAAGACAGCTTTTCTTAAAGGATTATTAGATAAATTTTATTGGCTCTGACAGGCCATGTTTCAATGACCTCTCCGTTGAACAATTTTCGGATCCCTTAGGGATTCAACCCTTAGATACCATCCCTCGTAATTGCTAAGGATTTCGCCCATAAAAACCGTACTTAGCTAGAGCGAGTCCATAAGAATTTCATCTCGTCAAAACACTTGCATCGTGTAAAGAGATCCTTAGATATCGAACGGTAGTAAAGTGCTGAGTAAGTGACGATGAGAAGGTTCCACATACTTGCCAGAAGGGGTCTCTGCTCAGGAATATCTCGCTTCAGCATCGTAAAATTTAATATCATTCGAGAAAAGTTAAGCCTCCTGTTTTATGTCAATTTTTTGTAAACAACAGCTAAGAAACAAAGCAACCAATGGCTTCAAAAGTGAGGATACGTCTTCTAACTATTTGAACTCTGGATAGAAACGCTTCCAAGTGAAATATCCATTGCTTTCTTTAGTACGATTATTTACTTACGGTGTACCGGGATTGTGTATGAACAATTTTTACTACTTTTCCACATAAAAAAACATAATCTCCCTTTAATTTTATCGATGTTGGGTATTCTAAACAGAATACCAAAATAGAAGCGAACCTAGCAGACTTATCGGATTGAGTGGCATTTTGGGAGCTCGTGAGTGACTTCCCATTTAAATCTAGTGACATTTTAATCTGTTAAGGGCATGGCATGTCCATTTAGGTACCAAACCCCAAAGTCTAGATTTATTAAGCTTAGGAGTAGGCGCTGTCAACCATGAAACGTTACTGGGGTCTCGAATATTGCGACAACATTGCAAAAGTATATATCGTAAAGTTATATTATTAAAAGTTGAAATTTATTGAGGTATGTGTATTCTATCACGTGTAAATCTATCTATAGCCCCAAATATTTCTTTCTTTTTGTAGTAAGTCCGACAATAAAATATAATATAAGCAAATTTTTTATGCAAAAGTAATGAGATGAATACGACTCTACTGATTTTAAGAGATAACGCCTGTCCATGATCATTGTAGTGATACATAGAACTTTGAGTAGCAAAACAAAGTCCAGGGCATCACTGCTTTGGCGCTCATTACTTTGAGACCTTTGATGATTAGTCTCAAGAGCCTTTTAATTTCGCTAGCTGCAGCCCTTCAAACTGGAACACAGTAATGTTTGAAACACACTACTGCTTGACGGCAGAATATTTGATGCGGTGATACCTGTCCAGACGACATCCTGGAAGTCAACCAACAAGTAATTTTCGTGATAAGTGATAACACCTATTCCACAAATTCAATACGCTGGACTTGAACTAAATGTACAAAATTTTTGCATTTCACATGTTTTAAAATGTACCTATACTAATCCGTCACAAAGCGTTAATTCTCAAACCGTGGATTTTGGGCCCGGCGACAAAATACCTCGGAAAGTGGGGCGGGCCCTCGATTTGTCAAAGGATTATGAAATTAGGTTATTGATGATAATTTGTACAGCCTTTTTGGCTACTTCTGGGTTTTCAAAAGGGACGTTTAACGCTCGGGGAAACAATGACGGGTTTTGACTAGAGACGTGATTTTTATATTTCAATATTTTTTACAAAAAATAGCACAATTTCTACTAATATTTCTAAGAGATGAAGTTCATTTGAGTGCAGGAAGTAATATTATTGTTACACGACTGCTCAAAAAAGAAGTGTAATGTTTTCAGGGTTCATGTATGTATGTGAGTTTCTTTATTCCAGGATATATTTTAAACACCTAAACAATTTTAGATGTATATGGTATCATTAGAATTTTTACATCAACCCAAAAAACACTGTCCATATGTTTAAAAAAATGTTGGCATTCGTGTTTATTTAATATTTTTTAACGATGTGTTTTATATCCAATTTGTATAATACTTGCAAAACTGCAAATTAAATCTATTTTTTACTAAGATACTTATTCCACTGATAAAATTGATATGAAAAATCTTTATTATTATACTAAATATAATAGTTAAATGAAAACCAAAGTTTTTTAATACCACAAAGCAATTTAGTCATTGTTATTCTCAAACACACAAAGTAAACACAATTTCGTCTCAAAATTTCTATATAAAAACAGCTGAATTACTAAAATTTCGTTAAAAATACAGCAATGCCACAAATTTCTCTTAAACTCCGCAACACAGCAGAAAAATGTCATTAATTCAAAGAATTACCCGAAAGTACTACCCAAGCATTCTAGTCAGGTGGTCACCGTACTGGAAACGGGATATAAAAGATATTAAAACCACCCAGGACTGCTGCCCGCGGCGAAATGGACGAATAATAAAAATTACGATTCACTGGCCTGACAGAAATTGTCTTTTTACCTCTCGTCTGGGTATTGGCAATTATGTAGCATATTGGTGACACACCTTAGGAATAACGGATGTGGAATTAAAATGCGCTCTCTTCTGTTGAGTGACGTTGTGGTTGTTCATATTTTTGTAGCGATAATACCTGTGGCTAGCGGTCGGTTCATCGGTTCGTAAATGGCAGACAAAAGGGGGTAAATTCACTCATAAATCTAGTGGATGAACCCATGCGTAATAACTTGTTGACAAAGATTTTTAAATATATACAACAGACCTTCAAAAAGTATAAATTGTTTAAAAAAATAATATTTTCAAAAGACTCTTTACTTTTCGATAATTTTACAAAAACAAATTTCCCCGTACTTTGGCGGCAAAAACATTAATGTTACTTAAAAGTAGCTAAAATAGCCCTAGACCAATAGCCGAGGCCAAAATAGCACGAATTATATTCGAGTGCGATGATAACTCAATGGTTAGTGCGATAGGCTCACACGCCGACGGGACTGGGCTCAAACCCCGACTAAAGCTTGAAATACCGGTGAAAGAAAAACATCGTGAGGAAACCACATGGTGGTAGGGTACTTTATGGTACTTGGCTGGCTAACTACTGCCCTTAAGTTGAAAATCTGACGCCAAGCACACACCTGATACACCTGAGTTGTGGTCAATACCCAAAAATTGTTGGGGTTTGAATCTGCACCCTTTGGCGTGTGAACTGACCTAATCACTAAGCAAATCATTCCTACAACAAATACTCTGAGTGACATGTCTTGTCCTACGTCTAGTGAACTATACCAGCCAATGATGATGATGATGTCTAATTAGAAGCAGAAGTGATTGTCTATTTTTTATTGTTCTGTATTGAAGGGGTAGCAGCCGTCTGTCCTACTGGTAATACATCTTATGTAGTGTCGAGTAAGCGACATTAATCAATTGAAAACAATAAGGAAGTTAAAATCCATTTTCATAATGGTTTTGACATAATTATTTTTGTTTTAACTATTACTCAGGTTCAATTAAGCTGCACACTCCAAGTATAGGTCCATTTTTTATGGTTTACAGGCTAGATGTCTGACCACAGCTCGTCTGATGCTAAGTGACGGTGGTCGAAGATGCTAACACAACTAGCCTGGAAAAAATTGGCTCTCAAGTGTAGTTGCCGGAACACAGTCAATTTTTTTACACGATTTCCCAAAAAAAAGGATTATGATGTTTTTATTCGTGTATGAATGTGGGTTCCTTTATTCCACCATAACTTATGCCTGAACAGATTTGGATGTATAGGGTATCGTTAGAATCCTTGCATCATCCCGAGGAATATAAGCTATAAAGATTTTTAAAAGACAAGTATACATTTACAATTTAAAAAAACCGACTTGATGCCTCTAAGTCTGAACACGGTTTTAAAGGTTTAGGTATTTTGGTTTAAAAATCAAAATACTAAAACGATTTTCATGAAACGTCTATGGGACCACCTGGGAAGTAGGTTTCCCTTTTTAAACAAAAAATATATCTTATATAACGTATCGTACCAGGCGTCTTCGAGTAATAGGGGAAAATACATAAAAAAAATATAATTAAAATTACGACCAATTGATAACCTGCTCCGTTTTTGAAAGCCGGTTAATAATCCATGATTCGTGTTTTTCAAATTTTCTTAATTATGCTTGTTTTAAGTAACATTCTATCTGTACTTTCTTCTAATCTGTGGAAACACTCCTACCCCATTAACTTAATTACTTTAATAGACCTCCATTTAGCGTCCTCTCTCTTAATGTTTAGCAAGGATACCATTCGTTTCTTACCTAAAAACATGTTCAATTTCCGCGGAATAAAATAACGAAGGCAAACAAGACCGGACCGCATTGCCAGTGCCGAGGTAATGTATAAATCTGCCCGCTTGATTTACTGTACAAGTCGGTCCGTTCGCGGGGATCTATGGCGATAGTTGGGGCTGTTTTCATTTGCTTTTATCGCTTAGACACGATAAATAAGTCCCAGGTGCGAACTTGCGTTTGATGCAAACTTTAACGATATGGCAACTTTTTCAAAAACATGTTTTGTATGTTGACAGCTTTATTGTGTTTATTTTGTGAGAAGACCAACTTTGTAGGTATGATCTGATTCTGTTTTGTTCATGTCATTGTTCTGAAGTCGAGCTCTTAAATGGCTTTTGCTCTTTTTCTTTAAATTCAAATGTATGTAATTTTCCATGTTTTGTTTAAATATATTTTAACAAAACATGGAAAATGACGTGTTTTTTTGAGACATTTTTGTTTTACTTTTTTTTTTTTTTTTTATAGCTGACAGGCTTGATACACAACTCACCTGATGTTAAGTGACGGTGTGGTCGAAGGTGGTAAAGCACACCTAGCCTAGAATGGAACTGGAGACGAACGAGATGCTCCCGATGGTAATAGATTACGCATGGCCATGACCATTGCAGCGATACACAGAGCTGCCAGTGTCCTGGGAGTTTAACCGCTCGGTAGACATACAGGAGTTCTTGTGTTATGGTAGGGAAAATTAAATTCAAAATGTATTCAATTGTAAATTATTCGAAACATACTTGAACAGTTTTTCCCTAACTTTTATTAGAACAATCATATAAAGCACTCAAAGAGCTCCATCAAAACTCTTAAACAAAAAACTTATTATCTAAAACTTTAAAACATATCTAAAACTACAATAATTGAAGATTCTCCCGAAGATTTTCCATTAAGAATTTACAAGGCAGACAGCTTTTCTAACAAATCTGAAATCGGTTTTAGAATTGTCTGTAAAAGTTTTTAAGGACTTAACCTCCCTGAAGGTTGTTTCGTGATTTTTTTATGATTTGGTCAATTATATCTTAGAAAAGACCGTCCAGTTTAAGAAGTGAATGGACTTTCCAAGAAATCCTTTATGCGCCATCTCGCAATTGTCAACTTTTCCCTTATATTATAAAATTTTGGAACGAATTAGCATTTTGAATTTTAAACAAAATTAAGTTTCAGAAAAGTTATAGATAAGGGGTAAATGAAATAACAAAAGTCTCGGAATGTCTCTTCGATTAATCTATTTCTCTTATGTATGTCTTTATTTGTGTAGCATAATTTATCGAGCCAGCTACTATATTATACTACTATTATTACTTATTTTATACTATAATAATGAAACGTGCAAAATGCTCTTTTCATGGGTATATACAAGCTGCCCCCCGCGGTTTTACCCGCGTGGTGTTGGATATATTATTAAAATTTAATTTATATTATTAAAATTTAATTTATATTATTTAAATTTAATTTATATTATTTAAATTTAATTTATATTATTTAAATTTAATTTATATTATTTAAATTTAATTTGTATTATTTAGTTTGACTTAAAAATAAACTTCACATATT
This sequence comes from Biston stratarius, assembly GCA_950106695.1. NCBI lineage: Eukaryota > Metazoa > Arthropoda > Insecta > Lepidoptera > Geometridae > Biston > Biston stratarius. Next base: position 27,362,073 of record OX467106.1, read on the forward strand.
TACTTATCAATTACGTAACATTGACATTTCCAAATCTTTAATAATAAATAATTTTTTATCTTTATATTTTTATGCATGTCGTCGTCACCTGTAATTGCTACAACATTTAGTTTTCTTCTTTCCTATGTTGATGACCTTTATTAATGTTGTGACGTGTATAGTGTTGGTGATCCAAATAAATAAAATACACAATTGTACATTTCAGAATCGCAGCCTCCAGGCAAGGAATTTTACATCCTCGTTCCACAAATAATAATTTTGATGTTATCTATATAATATAAAAGTTTTGTATTGTATAATTATTTAAAAACATTAAACCAAATCACATTAAAACTATGATCCCTAAAAGCTAGACCCTGTAAAGTTTGTCTTATACAAACAGGGGTCATTACGTGGGTTCTAATTGGGCTCTGACCCTCCCTTGACCCCTACTCGCAGACAGCACTAGCCCACGTCTTTCGTATATTGCCGAACATATTTTGATATTGTGATATAACTGTCAGGCACAAACAATGAAGTTTATGACATCGTGCAATATTATTTTGTATTGTTTTTATTTTGTAATATATATATTAATGTATTCGTTTTATTTAAATACATTATTATTTTTGTATAATGAGACGAACGATACGCTCTCCTGATGGTGAGAGATAACGCATGTCCATGACCATTGCAGCTATACACAGAAATTTAAGTAGCAAAACAAAGTCCAGGGCATCGCTGCTTTGGCGCTCATTACTTTGTGACTTTCAATGGTTAGTCTCAACACCCCTGTAATTTCGCTATCTGCAGTACCCTTGAAGCCGAAACACAGTAATGTTTACACTCTACTGCTTGGCGGTAGAATATCTATTACAGCGGCGGTAAACAATCTCCTGCTAAGGTAATCTACAACCGAGTACCATCAATTTATGGTCGACGTAACAAAAACTCGATTTGATTCCACGTTCATTGTGCAAACTGTAAGACAGTGGAATGCGCTGCCTAAGTGGGTGTTCCAATGGATATAACCTGGGTGTCTTCAAGTTGCGAGTGAATCGGTATTTTTTAGACAAGCGTGTTCCACTTGAGACCACATCATCACTTAACAGGTGAGATGGCTGTTAATCGTAAGCCTACCTATTATTTAAAAAAAAGTAAATCAATAAGTATATCAGTTATCTGGCTTATATATTACTAGCTGCGGCCCACGGTATTACCCGCTGTTACACTACACTTAATTTTTTTGTAATACTATATTTTTTATAAAAGTACCCTATATGTTAATCCAGGATGTCAGCTGCCTCCATACCAAATTTTATCAAACTCGGTCCAGCCGTTTGAGTGTGAAGAAGTAACAAACACACCAACACACACTAACAAACTTTCGCCTTTACAATATTAGTGTTAGCTTTCCCTTTTTGTGGCTACATGGCGCTGTATAAAGTACCCTACGCTTTTATTTTACATCACATAGGTAAGACTTCGGAACGCAACTAGTTTAAACAGACCTTGTGATTAAATACAATTCAAAGTTACATATCCCGGTCTGCACTCCACTTCACGGAAAGAGCCAGTTCCCCTATGACCTGAATAAATCGGGTCAACGGTTCCATCGACAGGTCTCCATAATCAAGTGAATGGCGTGAATTCGTACGAGTGGTGTCAGCTTTGCATTCCACGACTAGTGGAATCATGGGAGAGCTATAGAGCTAAAGTAATGAAACTTCCACTAAGGGCCGTTCTCTATAACTCACTAACATGTGACTAAAGATCCCAGATAACCGGTAAAAGTTATGGTAACTATTACAGATATTTCAAAAACAAAAATGTCGATTACTATCTGAGATAAAAGATAGACAGCATATCTTTAGTAAGTACGTCCCTACCAAGACTTTTGTTTTCTCAACGAGTAAGGCTACATTCGTACGAGCACTTTTTCTACGTTTTAACACATCTCACCTGCTGTTAAGTGACGGTGTGGTCGAAGATAGTAAACACACCTAGCCTGGAATGGGACTGGCTCTCAACATTAACGACAAAACATTTTAAACAGTTTTTTTTTGTAGCGATAATAGGTCAGTTGTTAGCGCGGTCGATTCACACGTCGGAGGGCGTGGGTTTAAGCCCCAACAATGAGCTTGAGCTGTCGGTGAAGGAAAACATCGTGAGAAAACCATAGCGTGGTGGTAGGGTACTTTCTAGTACTCAGCTGGCTAGTTAGCACCCTCAAGTTAAAAAGCACCTAACGATGTGTTCCGGCAGCCTAGCTTGATAGCCTGTTCTATTCCAGGCTAGGTGTGCTTTACCATCTTCGACCACACCGTCATTTAATATCAAGTGAGCAGTGGTAAAACACCTAGCTTATCAACTATACATAAAAACAGTTTTCCATTTAAAAGTTGTTAGCCAATGTCACTTTTCAAAATATATTATCCCATTTAATGATTCGTTCACTAAAGGTAGAACCAATATAGGCACTGATCCCGTATAATTTAGTGGCCATAACCTGGACTTACGGAGGCTTCGGTTATCAATAGAGTTTCACAAGCACGCACGTTCACTTTAACTCTTCCATTTACGACTAACTGAAATTATTATAGGGTAGGTTAAAATAACTGCCGGTAGCGATTCTTTCATACTTAATTTAAAAAAAAAAAAAGTATTCTTTAAGTTATCTGATTCCCATAGTATAAGCTTTGCTTAGTTTTGGGGCTAGATAGAACTATAAGCTTTTTTGACTTTGATGCGAACATTCTGGTCACGTGACGCCTCATCTAAACATTTGTTACTAACAGCTCGTTACTGTTCATACCAGAAATGATATGTTTTTCCTTTCTTTTTGTCCTTTGTTTAATTATTTTTTATCTGTTTGCTTTTTTTTTGTATGTATTGTTAATGTAATAGAAAATTGTTTTATAGCATAAATAAAGTGTTGTTTGTCTTTCTAAATAGAATCGACATCAAAAACAGCTTAATAATAGTGCAACAATTGGCAATTTGTCGCTTAAAGCGATTTCCAGGCAAGGTTGCGAAAACTATAAAATACTTGAAACATTACAATAATACAGGGCTGTTGAGACTAACCATCGAAAGTATCAAGGTAATGCACGCCAATGTAGCGACGCCCTGGCCTTTGTTTTGCTACTCAAAGTTCTCTGTATCACTGCAATGGTCATGGACAGGCGTAATTTCATACCATCAGGAGAGCGTCTCGTTCGTCTAATTACCTTTATAAAAATAAAACCTACTGTACTGTGGTTAGGAAATCGTAACGCGCGACCTGTTTTACAGTATTGTAACATAATACAGTAATGTTTACACACTACTTCTTGGCAACAGAATATCTGGTACTGCGGTGGTACCTACCTAAATGACCTCCTGCTAGTCACCTATAACATATTTATGTCATAAAACGTGTAAAGCCGGCTTTATTCCTATGTAATTGAACAAGGGCACGTCTCGCGTCTGTAAATCAATTAATCAACAAAAACCTGAACCGTTCCGGAAATAATTGCATCGTAATTCCGTGCTCCGCATTCTGTATGAATGGGCGCGGCACTCTCTCCGAGCTTTAAGTTGAAAAAATTCAATTTTTTTTATGGTCGACAGGTTAGGTGTTTGACCACAGCTCGCCTGATATTAAGTGGTCAAAGATTGTGAAGACATTTAGCCTGGAATGGAACTGGCTCTCAAGTAAGGCTGTCGGAACACACCGTTAGTATTTGGCGGAGTTTTCAACTTGAGGGTGATAGCCAGCCTGTCGAGTACTATAAAGTACCCTACCACCATGCTATGGCTTCCTCACAATTATTTTCTTCACAAGTTCGAGCTCGTTATTGGAGTTTGAAATTACGCCATTTCGCGTATGAATCGACCGCGCTAACCACTGAACTATCATCGCTACAAAATAACTTACTTGTACAAAAAATCAAATCAATTTATTTAGCATAAATCTTTGATATATTAATATGAACCTATTAGCTCCGAGCTAGTGAATATTAAATTTTCTTATTCTAGAAATAAATGCCATAAATAGAAAAGTTCTAGAGATATTCTGCGAATAAATAAAAAGAGATTCAGAGCAAAAGAAAAATGATTTAAGTAATTAAGTATATATATTTTTTAATGTAAAAGTAATGAGACGAACGATCCTTTCTCCAGATGGTACGAGATAGCGCATGTCCATGACCATTGAAGCGATACACAGAACTTTGAGTAACAAAACAAAATCCAGCGCATCGTGCTTTAGTGCTCATTACTTTGAGATATGTAATTTTGCTAGCTGCAGTGCCATTTAAACCGGAACACAGTAATGTTTACACACTACTGCTTGGCGGCAGAGCATCTGGTACTGCTGTGGTACCTACTTAGAAGACCTCTTGTTAAGGAGATATGCCACAAAATAAAAGTTAATTTACAAGCGACTTCTGCCAATTATTTATATCTCATTGTTTGTGAGAACCATTGTTGAATTATGAATTTTCGTCGGCAATGTTGAGTTTCGTTAAATTATTAACACTACCTACTGTTGCTTGTTTACCTTTATTCATGCCAATCATTGATTAAACTTCCGATGGATGAGCAAAGGTTTCCTCAATGACATATAGGCTCTGTGGACACGACACGCAAATAGATTTTTCACTAGAGACATGCTAGGTGTTTGAGTACAGCTCGTGTGATGTCAAATCACGTCACGCTTGCACCACTCGGGCCTATCATTGTGACAAAACTAAAAGTAAAAATAAAACAAGAACTTTGCTTTCGTGCACTTTGTACACGACAGCCCAAAATAAGAGTATAATGTTTTAAAGAAATCAAAATAAATTTATTTGCCACAAATTTTTGGCACATTAAAAGGAACCCATTGACTCCGAACTAGTAATAACCGTATTTCGGAAATAAATGGCTTCTTCCAAAATTGTATATATTATCCCGATATTTATTATATTTATCCCGAGTTTTATGTATGTGAGTTTCTTTATTCCACCATAACTTTTAAGCACCTGAACAGTTTTGTAAATGTTAAAAAAATTGATAATTTTTTCTCAGTTAAAAATTTTTTTTAGCTATCCTGTTTTCTGTTCTATTTAATAATCAGTACCTGGATCACCGAGCTTTTCTCGATTGAAAACACGGATAAAACGACGTTTTCTAAAAATGAAACCTAGCTAGATCGATTTATCGCCCCCGAAACCCCTTGTATACTAAATTTCATGAAAATCGTTGGAGCCGTTTCCGAGATTCAAATTATATGTATATATACATATATACGAGAATTGCTCGTTAAATGGTATTAGATAAATTAATTATAGATAGATAGATAGATTAGATATATCGTAGAACATTACACACAGTGCCATCTGACCCCAAACTAAGCAAAGCTTGTGCTATGGAAGTCAGATAATTAATAGAATACTTAAATACTTTTTTTTTGTAAATGCATACTTATAATATTCACAGAACACCCAGACACAGAACAAACATTTATGATTATACCACAAAATGCTTGTCCTGAGTAAGATTCGAACCCACGCCCACCAATATACTACATCACATACTACCAATGAGCCAACTGGGCAGTCACTACTAGTATGTAGTTACTGTCACTATGTTTTGGAGATTATGTGTGTTTACCACCACAGTAAACACAGACTCTGCCGCCAAGCAGTAGTGTGTAAACTGTGTTCCGGTTTAAAGGGTACTGCAGCTAGCGAAATTATAAGGCTGTTGAGATTAATCATCGAAAGTCTCAAAGTAATGTGCGCCAAAGTAGCGATGCCCTAGACTTTTTATTGTTTATCAATGCTCTGTGTATCGTTGTAATGGTCATGGACATGAGTTGTCTGTTACCATTAGGAGAACGTCTCGGTCCAATCATTATACCTTAGTTCATATTATTAAATATCGTGCGTTTCATGTCTCGGACATAATACACTTATGACTGCAACACTTCCAATCCGACCTACGGCTATCAAATTAATTCAAATCGTGACAAATTCAATAAATTCCCCTCCGATGCGTATTGGGAGAGCGATCTTTGATTACGAGAGTATCCCTTTTGTTCGTCAAATATCAATTTGGAGCTAGTTTAATTTTGTGAGATTTGAGAATTGGGATAGGATGGCAGCTGTAACGCAGATTTCAGCGCGAGAAAGGGGAAAAGATTTCCTGACAGACGTCATGTCATATCTGACAAGTAAGGAAAGCTATGGTATATAGGTATAGCTTTTTGTGTATAAGAAATGGCACGAATTTGATTTCATTAGTTATTACTATTAATTATATTTGATTTGATTACATTTTGTGAGTATTTATTTTATTTATAATAATATTGACATTGGGCAAGTGGCAGCAAGAAGAGGATATAAAGACTTGTGATTATTTTGACAATTTTTTTTTTGTTTTAGCTTTTAAATATATGTAAAAATTTAGTTTTAGATATTAAGTACTATTTCGGAAAAGTTTTTTTTTTTAAATTGTCGTCTAATTGAACAACTGTGGCCAAATTGAGCACACACGTGTAACGTGAAATAAATTGACGATCTACCACCTAGACGATCTGCAACTAAGGAGATCTGCCACCAAGTTAAACTGCCTTTGACTTCTGTATATCGCTATAGGCAACCAAGAAAATTCAGTTTCACATTCAAGGAAAACACGATCGCACTATTTCTGTCACCACACAGTTCTTTATCGCACAAATGAGGCGGAATCGCGGTAATAATACTAGTCGTGATCGCTCGGAAACGACTCAGATGTACGCAATGATACGGCATCTCATAAATACCGAGTCGAGGGTAGAATGTGGATATGTCGTACAATGCCGTGGGTACGGAACCCACGAAAGAAATTGCTAGCAAGTTTTTACCGCAGTTAATGTAATATTCTAGATGTTGCTTTATGTAAAAGTAATAAAACGAACGAGACGCTCTCCTGATGGTAAGAGATAACTTCTGTCCGTGATCATTTACAGCGGTAGCCAGGACTTTTTGTAATGAAATATGTACATTTACGTTTGGCCACCGACTTGACTGATGGAAAGCTGAGAATGAAGCACATTGATCTAGAAGAATAATATTCAGCTAGCTAGTAAACAGAAGCTGGCAGTGAGTTCAATTCATGGGTGCATAAAGAAAGTAAAGCCGAATCGTTGCGTAAGAATACTGGGAACGCCCACGAGGATCTGGCGGTAGTGTGCTTCTACTTGTCCTGCAGTGAAACGTAGAGGATAAAATAAGTTTTGGGTGTCTTGCGCATACTCCTAGAAATGTATTCGGTAAAAAATAGACAGACATGCAAACCGAAACAGAAAAAAATTATAATAAGAAAACTATGTCCAGTGCTTTGATGCTAGGTATTTTGAGACATTGGATGGTTATTCTTAACAGCCCTGTAATTTCGCTAGCTGCAGGAAAAGAAACCGAACGTCAAACCGAAACAGTAAACTGTACACACAAGGCGGCAGGATATCTAGTAATGCGGTGGTACCTACCTACACATAGAAATCGTTTTATTTGCTAAACTTTTCTAACAACGACCCATTGCTACCAAACTGTTTATTTTAAACTAATCGTAATGTTCGGCAAAGTCGATATGAATCCCCGAGTTCTGTAAACATCCCTTTCTGGTTTGGATATTTGGATAATAGAAAATTGGGACTTTACTCATAGGAATTCGTAAAACGTGGCACACGACTTGACGTTTCAATAAATATTTATTTTTAGAATGTAGCACTATTGTTATGTAGTAGCCTAGAATAGGACTTTCAAGCAAGGCTCTTGGAATAGACCGTTACGTGCTTGGTGGCAGATTTTCAACTTGAGGATGGTAGCTAGTCAGCCGAGTACTAGAAAATACCTTCCCACAACGCTCAAGTTTCTTAATAGTACACGTATACAAAAGCAAACCCCACATCCAATAAGCAGCAGGTAATTATGTACTTTTTCAACCCTTAACCGTCCAATCGTCCCGCCGTGGGCCTCGGAGACCCGGATTAAACAACTAGGTATTATGTTCTGTAGATTAAACGTTACTGTATTTGAGAATAAACAGGTCTATTTGACGAGGACGGAGTGGCTGGAGTTCGCTTGCACGATGTTTTACTTTAAGTCGATAGAGTGTTTCGCTGTTCGGATTTTGACGTACAATGTGTGCTAAGCCTTTACTTCACATCATCATCAGCCATAGGACGTCCACTGCTGGACATAGGCCTTCTCCTGGAGGGGTTTTGCCAATACTCGCCACGCTTGGCAGGCGGGTTGGCAAGCACAGTTAGGTGTGATTGTTCAAGGAAGACGCTGCTGCCCATCTTCCGGATTACATCCCTTAGCCGACTCTTACGGCAACCACGGGTAGAGAGGGTGGGGTACTATTCTTACGCCGGCACCACCACGACACAGATCTTCAGATCTGCATGATCTAATTCCCCTGCACAGTTTACTACCGGACAGTACGGAGCTCTAAAATGTGGCACCATTGTTTGGTGACAATTCGATGACAATTTTGGTGATATTCCGAAAACTCGTAATAAGCGGTCCGATTCCACCTTCATCGTACGAACCGCTAAACATTGGAATTTGTGTGTGGCTATTCCCCGCTAGAAACAAGCTGGGTGTCTTCATGTCGCGAGTGAATCGGTTTCTTCTAGGCAAGCGTGCTCCATCGTAGACCGCATCTTTGCTTAACATCAGGCGAGATGGCGGTCAAACGCAAGCATATAAGTAAAAAATAAATAAATGAAACATCTTAAGTTTTTTTGGTTGGCAAAACTTATGGGTTCGCATCATTGTGTTTTAAATTTTCATTTCTGTAAGCAGTCCCCATTACTGCCTGTTTTTATAAAACAAATATGTTTGATAGGCTAGGTATTTGACCATGGCTCATCAGTTAAGTGATGTTTTGATTGTAGATGTTAAACACACTTAACATGGAATGGAACTGGCTGTCAAGTGAGGCTGCCGGAACTCACTGGCGCTTGAAGATAGTGTCTCAACCTGAGGATAGCTAGCTAAGGTTTCCTTTGCAGAAATTATTCCACTAGCTTCCAGCCTCACTCCGAATCTTACGCGTTAAGATGTCACAAACATTATCCCGACTGTAAGTGAGGTGTGTCAGGGCCATGTTCAGTGGCCCGAGCGCTCGTTTGATCTCAATATGCTTTCATGCCATGACTTTAGCGAACCGTTTGGAACAGGCTTTAGTTTGTGTACTTTACAAACAAAGCTAAGATGGGGCAGGTAACTTATAGAACCCAGTCCGCTTAGTGCGTAAGCTATAATAAAAGTCTTTCTACTCGCGAAAACGAAACAGATGTATGTTTATATTTTAGACGCACGGCTCTTGATAGATTAGGTGTTCGTGGTAGCTTTGGCGATGATAGCTCAGTGGTTAGCGTGATCATTCATCGAAGGGCGTTGGTTCATACCCAGCTCCGGTGAAGAAAAACGCCGCGAGGAAATCATAGCATGGTGGTAGGGTACTTTTTAGTACTCAGCTGACTGGCTACCACCCTTAAGTTGCAAATCTGCGGCCAAGCACCTAACGGTGTGTTCCAACAGCTTTACTTGAGAGCCAGTTCCATTCCAGGTTAAATGTATTTACCATCTTCGATCACATTGTCATTTCCAATCCGATGAGCTGTAGGCAAACAATTTATAGCGATGATAGCTCAGTGGTTGGCGTGGTCGGTTCGCATGCCGAAGGGCGTGGGTTCAAACCCCAACAATGAGCTTGAGCTGTCGGTGAAGGAAAACATCGTGAGGAAACCATAGCGTGGTGGTAGAGTACTTTGTAGTACTCGGCTGGCTAGCTACCACCCTCAAGTTGAAAAATCTGCCGCCAAGTATCTAACGGTGTGTTCCGGCAGCCTCACTTGAGAGCCAGTTCCATTCCAGGCTAGGTGTGCTTTACCATCTTCGACCACACCGTCACTTAAAATCAGGTGAGTTGTGGTCAAACACCAAGCCTGTCAGCTATAAAAAAAAAAAAAAAAAAACAAGTCTGTCAAACATTTATTATTCAATAACTGGTAGAAACGCATACAAAAACTTTCAACGTTTGTGAAGTTACTTATTTTACTTCCTGATAGATAAAAGCTGATTCCCATACCAAAACAGATAAATGAATAGCGAATAAACACGTTAAACTCGATATTTGGTCCGAGGGTTGATATAGAGGGAGGCTGCGTCATATTCAATGTAATGGGCCCCAAAAGCCAAGGACGGCGTTTATGGCAAGATACTTTTATATAGCTATTATATGTATGTACCACATAGATTTAGCAAAGACAAATTATTCATCTCTAAATAGTACAAAAAAAGTCGCTGTCAACGTTTGTCTGTTTTTCCGCTTTTGTGTTTGACCACAGCTCACCTGGTGTTAAGTAACGGTGTGTTGGAATATAGTAAGCACACCTACCCCGGAATAGAACTGTCCCTCAAGTGAGGCTACTGGAACACACTGTTAGGTGCTTGGCGGCAGATTTTCAACTTGAGGGTGGTAGCTAGCCAGCCGAGTACTAGAAAGTACCCTACCACCATGCTATGGTTTCCTCACGATGTTGCCAGCACAAGTTCATTATTGGGGATTAAACCGACCACGCTAACCACTAAGCTATCATCGCTACAAACTTACTTGTTATTACTTACTAACTTGTTCTACACCGCGCTTGAATTTTAATACGGTTCTCGGTGTCATTGGAAGACTTTTTCGAAAGGATTTTTTTACTTGATGGTAGATCTCCTTAGCAGTGGATCGTTTAGGTAGATACTACCGCAGTACCAGATTTTCTGCTGCCAAGCTATCAACGCAATAAAATTCCGCCAAATATTTTTTTCCAAACTATGTTACGCCCATTGGCGCTAGATTCAAACGGTGAAGGAAAAAATGTGAGGATACCAAATAATAACTCTTTATGTTCTTTTAGACGTGGGAAGTTTGCCGACGCGCAATTTGGCCAGCGTAGTAGACTGAGGTCTTACTCTTTTCACAATTAAAAGATGTCTGTTCCCAGCAAGGACAGACTGTAATAACAGGTCTGACCCGGACTTATTACACGGCTGCCCAGAAACTGGGTAATGTTTTCAGGATTCATGTATGCGAGTTTCTTTATTCCACGGATTCCACCATAACTTTTAAATGCCTGTAGAGATTTGGATGTATGGGGTATCGTTAGAATCCTTAAATCATCCTAAGTAACACTGGCTATTTTTTTTTTATTAATTCATTAATAAGTGGGTTATCAGTCCACGTTTGTCACATGTCGATCGACCGCTGCGCGCTGGGCAGATGTCATCATACTTTGGACCCAAAAATTTAAGCGACCTCAGGGGCGATCCAGATGAAAGTGGTGTGACGAATTAAATCGTCACAATCGTCATTGGACCACCAAAGCCGAAGACCGCACAGTTTGAAAAAAGGAAAGGGAGGCTTTTATCCTGCAGGATACACGGGACACTACAGGCTGAAAAAAAGTGGGCAGTATTTTTTAATTATTCTTACTTAATTTTGTTCACTAGTAGATACTTACGTATACTTGTATAGTAATTAACTAGTTACAAATAAAAGTAGCGCTAAAAATTATAGGCGTGTAAGAAGCCTTTTGTCTGTGGCTGACTTTATTTAATACCCAAAAGCTGAGCAAAAAGCCAAGTGTCCGTATCGGCAATGAACTCAGCGAATTGTTCCCGGCGACTCTTCAATACTCCACATTGCCAAACTTTGGGTTATTTCGGGAACAAAATGGTCCTTCTTTAGAAAGGGTAGAAACAACCCGGTTGAGCGTATCTCCGTCTGTCCTTGAAACTTAAATATTGAACGACGTTAAGTAATTTTCGAATTGTTGCCGAGCAATATTTGGATCAATCTATACTTAACAGGCACCTAAGCATTCAGATTTGTTTTAGTACAATGGTATGACATAATAAGATTTTGACATTTTAAGTGTAATTTTTAAATGTGAATGGAAAAATGACATGTAGGTAACTTTAGTGTTATCAATAAAATATTTGTATTATTTATTTGTACGTTATCACGATGTTTGTAATCTGTTACTCTCACTGATGTCTCTACGGCGTCAGATTAATGGTACTTGGGACTCCTCACAGCACGTCGTGGACGTTCTTTCGGTTCTGAACAGATCTTCATACATTATAGTTAAGAAACGTAAGACGCGATCGAGACGCGATCACGTTAACTTTCAAACAAAAAAACCCGCATCAAAATCTTTCCATTTGTTTAGGAGCTACGATGCCACGTACAGACACACAGATAAACAAACAGAAGCGTTAAACTTATAACATTCCTCTTTCTACGTCGGAGGTTAAGAACATATTTAAACTCAATCATATCGTTATTATTTTTTCTCTTACATTAAATCAAAATAAACTTTTTACATCGCGTTCTAGGACGATCAAATTGTCTCGTCTATGAATTTTCCGTCAATATCAAAAATTAATAAAGAAAATTCCATACGAACCTTCATATTTCAAACCCTTAGGGAGGCTTATTTATCATAATCAAGGGGCGTTCGCATCCTATAGTATTATCATTAAGGGCTTGACGTACAATTTTCTCGAAGAATACCCTTTTGTGAAGCTCTCAGCTCAAGGGCTAGAAAGGAGAACGAATAAAAATGATACATTCGAATGATGTTTAAATTATTCGATTTCTTACGGATAACATTTTATATACCAAAACTTAACTGATTTAAGTGTTGTGTTGACAAGTTTTTTTATTAAGTGTTGTGTTATATTTATTTATTTATATTACACAAAACAGGATGCAGTCATACTTAGTAATAGAAGTAGAAATATTTAAGTTTTGTTCTAAGCTACATCTCGAAATATGTTAAACAACATGGTAAAGCAGTAGTTTTTAAGAAGAATTACATAAAATCCAATTTTTTTTTTTTTTTAAGATGTTTCTAAATGTAACTAAATGTAACTTATGGAAATTCTTTTTTTTATAACATTCAATAAGTAGATAATAAACACACAATCCTTATTTCTATTTACATCTATTTAACATCAATATTCAAACCTACTCAGCGATCTACACTGAAATAACACGAGTGCACGTTAGAAAAAAAAAGTATGTTGATCCTAGTCTAATCGAAAGATTATCTAAAAATTTCATCAAAATCCACACCGTTTTGAATCATAGACATTTGCATCATAGATTTGGCGAAGGTTAGTAATCTTGATTAAATAACTGTTTATTAAAATATATAATAGAATACCCTTTTTTTAAACGAACGTTTAATCAATTTTATTCGAATAATTTTACTCCATCCCATCCCTAGAAACCCTTACGGGACTCGCATAATGAAGGCGAAAAGTGCGTAAATTAAAATTTATTGTGTACTCAACCGATTGTCGCGCTACCTCCCTTCCCTCCCCTCATTCTCGCAGGTAGATTTAGGACCGTGGAATTATAAAGCGGAAGCAATTTTCACCTTATTAAAAATTCATCTAAAAGCCAACTTTAAAGCTTGAATTTAGAGTTTAATTTCTATTCTTCAGACTCTATTATTATCGCTATAACCACAGTTCACGACTTTTTATAAGTTATGTTTATGCTTTTCTAGCAAATATGTGGAGGTTCACTGCTGGGCAAAGGTCTCAAAAGGCGATATCAATAAAAGTATTTTGAAATTCGCCAGGCACAGTAATTGCATTGCCGGATTGGTGGCTGCAATCTGGTAAACGGAGCGTTGGTCGTCCACCAGCTCGTTAGGTAGACGACATAATAAAAAATCGCGGGTCGAACCTGGACAAAATTGGCTCAGGACCGAGACGAGTAGTGTACAAGAAGGGAGGTGTGCTCAGCAGTGGCCGATTACTGGCGAAGATGATTATAATGAATCTGAAATTAATCCAGCTGATTGCAGCCCACAACTTGTTGTCGTATATTTTCAAAATTATATTTTTTCTTTCTACAATCCATTCTGCATCACACGTTAGCTCCGAGTTTTTAATTAAAGTTAACCAAAAATTGCATTCAGTTTTCTTCTAGATTTCCTGTAAATAATATTTTTCGAAGTAAATAGCGTATTACCAAAATAATTTTGGTATAATGGTACTACGGTGGTACTCACTTAGACGACCTCCTGCTAAGAAGAATAATAAACATGAAATATTTATTTTTTAATATTTTTTCGTGTAGGTAAGCAGGCTTCGTCTTTACCCAAATTAGCAAATTAATTAGGTACTTAGTGATAAAATTAAACATAGAAGCAGAACTGGGGACGCATTAAAACCATACTCCACAGATAATTGTAAGAGCAATATCGCAAACGGGCCAAAATGAAAGTGTACTAATTAAACGAGTAACGAAGTCCCGACATCACGAAAACGTTAATTATGATATTACACAGAAAGGTGTGGCCACAGTGCTAGCGAGGAGCCGGTTGCGGATGCAGATCCCAAAATATCGTAATAATAATAATAACATCAACATCGTGTCTTGCTAACGGCGAGTATTTGCACATGCACAACCAAGATCATCTATCAGCAACTTGCTTCTCAATACAGTCTTGTCGAGTCTGAGGTGCCGTACTATAAGTACGCACCAGGGCCAGTTCTCGAAGATAATCGTGCTTTATTTTATTGGTATTGGTCAATTCATTATCACGGACAGGGACTATTGTCGCCAATAAGTCTGATATCAATGGCAAATAATCGATACAAAGGACACATAGGACAAACTGTAATTATTCATGTTATAAAATGTTATTCTCTTGTTGTACATTGTAACTTATGGTTATTGTAGCAAACTCGTAAGTCAAAAAATAATTTAAAATAGGGAAAAGCAAGTTTTGCTTCCTCAATAGATTATGTTATTTTATTTACAAGATTGTAGATTTATTTTGCAAATTTAATACCGCAGATTTTTTTTTATGATTGTCAGGCAAGATGATTGACTACAACCTACCTGAGGTTAAGTGACGATGTGTGGTGACTGGCTTTTAAGCGAGACTGAAATACCGTCAAGTGTTTCACAGCAAATTTTCGACATGAGGGTTAGTTTGCCACCCGAGTTCTAGAAAATTATCTACCACAATGCTATGGTTTCCTCACGATATTATCCTTCACTGGCAGCTCAAGCTCATTGTTGGGGTTTGAAAGCACGCCTTTCGACGTGTGGACCGACCATGCTAGCCACTGAGCTACCATCGCTACATAATCTCCATGAAGATGAACGTGAAGGTCAACCAAAAATAGCCGTTACACTGACACTAACATCGATACCGTGTACCAACTAGTTATGATTAACAACAAAATGACTCGAGACAAATTCGTAGTCATTTTCGCTTTCAAACGCACCACACCTCAAAGTAAACATTGTAAGTCGCTTTCTATGTAAGAGAGCATTTTCTCATACACTTATTTTACTTACTTATGTATTATATACTCACTTATATATACTCGCATTACAGGAGCAGTAATGTGATTAACTTTGGTTTATATGGGTAGGAATGTCATTTATTACCACAAAAATGTCACATTATTCAGAGTTAATAATAAATACTGGTATGATAGCTTGTAACTTATACTTATTCATGTCCAATGCCCATTCTACTATCGAACAGCCAGGATCTCTAAAAAGCACCATTTGATGGTCGAACTTGAACTAAGTTTCGTTTCTACCTTAATTGTACGAACTGCTAAACATTGAGAAGTAATGAACATCAAAACAAACTTTGCTACAAAAAGTTCTGTGTACCGCAGCAATGATCTTGTAAGTGCGTTTTCTGGTACCATCAGGAGAGCGGATCGTCGGTTCAAGACTTTTACTGCATAACCACTTCTATTCAGGATGCACCTTCCATCGCGTGCTTCAGAAACAAGCTTAGAAGATCTTGTCTTTATGAGACCTTGATCTATGACTTTGACGATTATTTAAAAATAAGAGATTATTATATTACTTGTAAGTAATTATAATTTTTTTTTATCGACATTTTATCATATTGACATATTTTATATGCTAAATAAATTTTAGCTAAAGAGTTTAAAAAATCTATAACCCGATTGCGATCAAAATGGCTATAATTAAAGGAAAAATACTTTTTAATCAAATTTATTAATCCGAATTAAATTTAAACATACAACTTAAATATATTTTTGTAATCCTCTTTTAATTTCCTTTATTTTGATACCCTACTCGATAGGTTTTGGTTATTGTTTTTAATTAACTTAACTATTATATACTTCGCGCCAACTTTTTAATGTACGAGTATATAATAATTTTCAATCACCCTTCTAAGAACACTTGGGTTTTTATGACGAATATAACGATACGTTAACTGTCGAAATCCATCCAGCCGCTATACGAGGTCCCTAATAAATAAATTTACATACATACAAGATACGCGCGATAAACATAGCCCTTCCTTGGCAGTCGGGTAAAGAGTCTAAAAGTCCAAACAAATTAAACGTAATATTAATTTATGTTCTTGCGTAAATAAAACACGAATATATCATGAGACACGAATTTCAGAAGCAGAATCTACGTTAATATTTGAGTGTATGTTGTAATGTTCAACTTTATTATCTTCTGAGGTACAATACGAAAACACAAATCATGTCTTGCGTATGTTACAATCTTAATTAAAGATTTGTAAACATAAATGTTATTGAGACAGATAAATAAGGCCGCAACAAAACTCGATTACAACAGAATGTTTACTAAGTTCGATTCGATAAAGGTTGTTTGGAACAAGAAAAAGTTTTCGTAGCAATATCGTTATTTTCAAAGTCGTTATCATACAATATATGCAATAATGCAATTTGAAGTTGACAACTAGATTTTTTTACTCTTTACAGGTTAGATAAATCACTACATCTATATCTTTAAACGAGCAATTCTTGTATATATATATTATAATCTGGATCTCGGAAACGGCTCCAACGATTTTCATGAAATTTAGTATGCAGAGGGTTCCGGGGGCGATAAATCGATAGGTTTCATTTTTAGAAAACGTCGTTTTATCCGTGCTTTCACCCGAGCAAAGTTCGGTCATCCAGGTACTATTATTAAACAAAGACGTCCGCCGCGTCTGTCAGTCTGTTCACGATAAACTTACAAACTACTGCACGGATTATGATGCGAGTTTCACCAATAGATAGACTGATTCATGAGGAAGGTTTAGGTATTGTGTAATTTAACATGCACTTGACCAATTATTTTTCAAACCGTAACTTTAAGTGACATCGTGACAAAATTCTCAGATTGTTAATGGATTCTGCTAGAAACCTTGTTTTATGACATTAAAGAGTATTTTAAACTAAAAGATCGTTAAATTACTGTTTTTTATCGACACTTTATTGTATTGACTATATTTTTATATTGTCATACCTACTTTATATTGGCTTTATTTTTCACTAGCTGGCCCCGCGATTTTACCCGCGTGGTGATGGATGATGATGAAAAGTATCCTATGTTTTATTCCAGGGCCTAAAGTATCTACATGCAAAATTTCATCCAGATCCGTTCAGCCGTTCTAGCGTGATTGAGTAACAAACATCCATCCAAACTTTCACATTTATAATATTAGTGGGATTGACATGTAATCAGTGTTTTTGATATATTTGAAATGATATTACGGAATTTGATTTGTAACTTTGATGTTATCAATAAAACATTTTTGTATTTGATATACGTAATGTAGTAAAAATCAATCAAATAACGTTGGAGACATTTCATCAGGAGGCTGTGAGAGCGAGTTATGAAGAAGCCCATTCATTACCTATTCTAAATAGAACATAAATCTCGCCTCCTCATTTCCTTCCCCGCGTAGTATGGAATGAATAATGTGTACCATAACATCTGATGTCTTTTTCAAAATGAGTTTGAAAATATTACGTAACGACAATTTCAAAATTATTAAACAATAATTGTCTGTACAAAAAAACTTGCTCATTAATATGTTTAGGTATGCAATCCAAGGTGTACGATGATCTCAAAAATTTAGACAGATTTATTTGACGATTTTTTTTGCATTTTTGTGCTTTCAATATTCGTGCAAAAGATTTTTTTTTTCTTTTTACTATGGGTAGTGATTTTATTTAAAGTAATGAGACGAACTGGACGCTTTCCCGGTGGTAAGAGATAACACATGTTTATGACCATTGCAGCGATACACAGAACTTTAAGTAGCTCGGCTGGCTAGCTACCACCCTCAAGTTGAAAATTTGCCGCCAGGTATATAACGATGTGTTCCGGCAGCCTCACTTGAGAGCCAGTTCCATTCCAGGCTAGGTGTGCTTTACCATCTTCGACCACACCGTTACTTAACATCAGGTGAGTTGTGTTCAAACATCTAGCCTGTCAAAGATTAAAAAAAAGCTAAACAAAGTCCAGGGCTTCACTGCTTTAGCGCTCATTACTTTGAGATTTTCGATGGTTAGTCTCAACAGCCCTGTAATTTCACTAGCTGCCTAGTAACCTTCAAACCGGAACACAGTAATGTTCACACACTACTGCTTAGCGGCAAAATATCTGGTACCGCAGTGGTACCTGCGTAGGTGACCTTGACAGCCCTGTTGGCTCATTGGGAGTATGTCTGCCTGAGCTGTAGGGCGTGGGTTCGATTCCCGCTAAGGACAAATGTTTGTTTGGTATAAACAAATGTTCGTTCTGTGTCTGGGTGTTCTGTGTATATTATAAATATATATTTACAAAAAAAAAGTATTTATGTATCCTATCAGTTATCTGACTTCCATCACACAAGCTCTGCTTAGTTTGGGGTCATATGGCGCTGTGTGTAATGTGTCCTAAAATATTAAATATATATTTCCTGCTAAAGAGATCTACCATCAAGTAAAAAGTTATTTATAAATGTTACAATAATAGTTTGAATATTAGATTCGGACCTAAGTTGTTTCGCCTTGTCCGTTTGTATTCTAGTCGTACAAGTTTCGTTCGTCAGCGGGTCGCAGGAGGTAGATAAAATGTATGTAATAAGCAAAAAGGTTCAGTTATGGCAGGTAGATATTTAATTTACGGACCGAACGATATTGGTAGAAATACATGTGTAAATATAATAAATATTGATTCATTCTCGTTGTGAAATAGGTCAGTTAGAAATTGAAATGTTATTTTGTAGAAATTTATTTTTAAACCGAATACTATAGTTTTACGTCGTTTTATAATGTTTCGTGTATTTAGTCAATCAATATGATCTTATTCCTCTTGCCCATTCTAATATCGGATAGCCAGAAGCTCTATAATGCGACATGGCCGCTTCATGGTCGATATTCTAAAAATTCAAACAAACGGTTCGATTCTACCTTCATTGAACGAACCGCTAGACAATGGAATTTGCTGCCCGAGTTGGTGTTCCCCGATAGATGCAATCTGGGTGCCTTCATGTCGCGCCTTCATGTCGCCAGTGAATCATTTTCCTCTAGGCAAGCATGCTCCATCGTAGACCGCATGTTCGCTTGATGATTTTTTATGAGAATTAAGCTTACGTTTGACCCCCATCTCACCTGATGTTAAGTGATGATGCGGTCTAAGATGGAGCACGATTAACTAGAAGATACTGATTCACTCTTATTATATCCAACGGGGAATACCCACTCTGGTAGCGCATTCCCCTGTCTAGCAGTCTGTCTGAAGTTCAAGTTATTAATCAAGCGTCTAGTTTGGTCAATAGCTTATCATATTTTTATTTAGCATGAATCTATTCTAATCTGTGTCTCTCAACTATTTTCTCTCCAATAATTAAAAATAATATGAAAGGACTCCGGAAGCTCTGGTCATAACATTTAGTATGACCAGCATTATGCTGAGGTGAGCCTCTATTTTCTGTCTGTCTCTGTTTGTTTGTCTTTGTGTTTGGTTTTGTGTTATAAAATAAAATATATTTTTTTCTTTTTTAAAAAATATAATATACTTTTACTAACAAAAGGATGTAAAAGAAAACATATTTTTATTACGTTTTCAAGATTGTAGAGTATAATATATTTTTAATTATTTATAAAGTATATTACTTTGCGATTAATTAAAATACCATTAAATGAATTTTATTTACTTTTAATTCGTTTTTGTTATTTAAGTTATACGCTGCACAGACAAAGGTCCGTGGACTTCGTCAGCTTTTTAATTACCTTTTTTTTTTAAATATTTTTGTAACGACATATAGTACAGGGAGTTGGAAGTTAATTTAATTCAACAAATATTAAGCTATCTTGTATATTTGGTACCGTAATAAAGTTATGGCGGTAGTTGTGTCGAGAAGTTTTGCGTTAGATAGTAAACATGCTTATACGCTTCCAGCTATCTGCTTAGTCTCATGTAGTTAGGGATCTACAAGTTTACCCATACCAAAATTTATAGATAAGGCTATGTTAACGTCTACCGTTCCGTGTAACCCTGTACAATTACATCATACATTAAAACTAAAAATAAAATTTAAATAAATATTTTTCGTTTAAAAATCTGTCCCTCTGTAATCTTTCCAAAGCTTCATCGCTCATAAACCGTTTTATTCGCTTAAAGCGCTTTATTCGCTTACATCGCTTAATTACTGTAATAAACATGTTACATGTGGAGTAATTATTGTACTTACATTTATTAACGATGGTAATTATGAACGCCTGCTAGAAGTAACAGATGGGAAAAGTTTTGAGGCCAGATACGTGAAGGTAACGATGACAAATATTTAAAAAAAAAACGCGTAAATGGCATATGATTATGGCATATAAATGGCATAATTATTATTATTGTACAAAAATAAAATATCTTCATACTTTGGCGGCAAAAATATGTACTACATTAATATCACGTAAAAGTAGCTAACGTAACCCCAAAATAGCCCGCGGGCTATAGCCGAGGCCAAAATAGCACGAATTATATCCGAGTGCACACTATCTTCAAACGAAGTGTAAAGAGTTTTCCGTAGCGATGATAGCTCAGTGGTAAGTGTGGTCAGTACACTCGCCAAAGGGCGCGGGTTCAAACTCCAAGTTTGAACACGCTCCGAACAGTTTGAGCTGACGGTGATGGAAATCAGCTTGAAAAAACCATAGCATGGTGGTAGATTACTTTCTAGTATTAAGCTGGCTAGCTACCATCCTTAAGTTGAAAATCTGCCGCCAAGCATCCAACTATGTGTTACGGCAGTCTCATTTTACAGCTAGTTCCATTCCAGGCTACATGTGTTTTATATCTTCGACCACACCATCACTCAACATCAGATGAATAGTGGTAAAACATCTAGCCTGCCAAATATAAAAAAAAAAGTCATCTATCTATCTATCTGTATCTTTAAACGAGCAATTCTTGTATATATATATTCTGAATCTCGGAAACGGCTTCAACGATTTTCATGAAATTTTTTATCCAGGGGGCTTCGGGGGCGAAAAATCGATCTAGCTACGTTTCATTTTCAGAAAACGTCGTTTTATCCATGTTTTCAGCCGAGCAATGCTCGGTCAACCAGGTACTTATTACTTAAGTGTACCATGTATATACCTACAATGAACTGTAGTATTAATGGTATATAACCAAATGTAGTATAATATTATCTGTGATCAAGGTATAGAACAATACAGATGAAAAAAATCAAAATGATCGACTTTTAGATCAGTGCTAAAGTCGTCAAAAATCAACGCCATTCGGGTCGTTCATGAGTGCACTTTTCAAATAGAGGATGCAACCTTAAACTTATTTTTAAATGTAAAGGTAATGAGACGAATGATACACTCTCCTGATGGTAAGAGATAACACATGTTCATGACCATTGCAGCGATATACAGAAATTTGAGTAACAAAACAAAGTCCAAAGCATCGCTGCTTTAGCGCTCATTACTTTGAGACTGGATGGTTAGTCTCAACAGCCTTGTAATTCCACTAGCTGCAGTACCCTTCAAACCGGAACATAGCTTACACACGGCACTTGACAGCAGAATATCTGTTACTCTGGTACTGTAGAAAGACGGCCCACTACCACCCCATACATAGTGGAATTTTCTTGGGTACGTAAACAACATTTTGACTCTACGTGTCTCATCCGTACGGCCAAGGAATGGAACAAGCTGGCTTCCTTGTTTCCTGAGATATATAATCTAGATCTTTTCAAGGCCAGAGTGAATAGGTGTCTTCTAAGTCTGCGTTCTTCATCTTCGACCACATCATCGCTTACCATCAGGCGAGTTGGTGGACAAACGCGGACTTACCCGTTATATATGAACATTCACCATATGTGCTGCAAAAGTGTGGAACTCGTTACCTTAGATTACACGCAGCGTTATATCTGAC
Organism: Biston stratarius; assembly: GCA_950106695.1. NCBI lineage: Eukaryota > Metazoa > Arthropoda > Insecta > Lepidoptera > Geometridae > Biston > Biston stratarius. The sequence continues at coordinate 27,384,318 of OX467106.1, forward strand.
CGCACACTATTTTCAAACTAAAAGTGATAGGTGTTGGAAAGTCATACATAAAAAAAAACCAAGGATACATTACATCCGCAAGTCCAAGTGTCGGTACGCGGCCGACAGATGGCTCTGCCGACACGGTTGGATGCCCCAACCCTTTGATTTTCCACATGGTGCGCTACTGAAATAGACTAGACGACTGACAACGATCGGGACACTGACTCGAGTAGGCAGAAGTATAACTACAAACAACACGCCCAGCTTCCTTTACAGATGCCGGGGACAATGTTGTTAAGTTGTATTATTTTAATAAAGACCGCAGGAACGCACTTTTTGGAGCTGCTTCCAACCGGTCTTTATGGAAGCCTATGTCCAGTAGTGGACGTTTTACGGCTGAGATGATGATGATGACCTTGACACAGAAGCAGATATTCTACCAAATGTGCTAACAGGGCAGTCTGTCTAGGTAGGTGTCGCCGCAGTAAATATTCTGCCACCAAGCAGTAGTGTGTAAATATTACTGTGTTCGGGTTTGAAGGGTACTCTGCAGCTAGCGAAATTACAAGACTGTTGAGACTAACCATCGAATAGAAATAAAAATTATTAGAGCCAGATAGCAGAACAAAGTCCAGTGATGCTCTGTGCTATGTTAACTGACTTTAAAAAAGGAGGAGGTTCTCAAATCGTCGGTTTTTTTTAAAACTATGTACCCCGATTACTCGAAGACACCCGGACCGATTCGAGAATTCTTTTTTTCGTTTAGAAGGGTATACTGCCCAGGTTGTCCCATTGCCACCAACTCAGGATCTGATGATGGAAAAAAAAACGAGGGTAACCCTCAAATTTTATAGGAACGTATAATGTGCGTTTATACATTTTAATTTTAAAGGATATAGGTACTTTCAGATTGTTCCCATAGAAATTACAAAAAAATCGGTTGAGTAGTTTGATTTTTTAACCATAATACGTAAAATCTAGCCGTATTCGAGCTTAGGGGCATGGAGTTAGATTTTTGTAAATTTATAGATAATAGACAACACTTTATTTGTGATACAAAAAGAAATAACAACATAAATACAAAACATAAAAAACAAAAAGAAAGAAATAATTTTTATGTCACATACCGGCCTCAAGTCAGCATAATGCCGACTGCAGCCGACGCTGGTCTTCCGTCGACTAGGCCGACAGGTGACGTCACGCACGAGTGTGCCGAGCGGTAAGTAAAAACGATAAATATACTTACTCTTATACTTGTTTTGTTACTCAAAGTTCTGTGTATCGCTGCAATGGTCTCGACATGCGTTACCTCTTCCTAGCAGGAGAGCGTCTTAACATTCTTATTAGATTTATTATTTTATCGGTTTGTCTGTAGTTTTTTTTTCTTTCTTCTTGGCATCGCACTCTGTGCATTCTGCCAGTTTCAATGTTTCTATATTTTGTGAGTAGTCTTCATTTTTCAGCTTCTTTATCATCTATAGTTACAGTCAAAGTCTAGTCTTGATCAAGTCCAGTCGATCCCAGTCAAAACAAGTCATGCCTTAGTAAAGTAGGTGGCGACTTTACTATAAGCTTCTGGATGGAGTTTTGGAAGCAACACGAAAAGTCATGTTTAACCACATTATATCATTCTTCCACACTAGCGCTTGTAATTCGGCACTTTATAAATAAAACACCACTATTTTTATGCACAAAAACTCGAAAAATCACTAGTTTTAGAAAAAAAAACAATGGGGCGACACACGCTCACCGCGTTCCTGCCAAAACTCCTTGTCTGTAGTTGTATCTCTGTGATGTCGTTATTCAGTGTTGCCCTATAGTAAAGGTAGGCTGAAAGTCGCTTTTAGAGATTATGTTGCCTACATACGTTCGGAGTTTAGTTTAATTACTAGTCCTGTTATTTGATGGATTGAGGCGTTAATTTGAATGTATACATTACATAGATTTGAATGAAAAGGGGATAATTTAGTCCGTTACCAAATATTCGTACGTTCCAGGATTTAGACCTAGTTATAAATAATAGCCCATTAAGAGAAGACGTACTTAAGAATCGTGAGATGTGAGTTCGATTCCGGGCTCGTATTTTGATCCACGGGATGAAACAGAGTTCACGGCTGTGGGGAATTCTTTAAATTTTTTGGGTTTTTTAAACTATGGAAATCTAATAGCTTGGTATTGGTATAGAATAATGTATATGCAGATATGGAGGGCCAATAAGCAAAAGGTAGCAAAAAATCAATTGGCCGCCTGATGGTAAGTGGTCACTGCTGTCTCTATCGAGTCCGGTCATGCCGTAGTAAAGTTTGTACGAACTTTTACTACGATGGAGGTCTCAAACCAACACGGAATGAAATTTTTAACCATATCAAACTCTTTTCCATGAATAAAACACTACTATTTTAAACATAAACACTAGGAAAACACAAGTCTTACAAAATAAGATAATGCAGCGGCGACACCGCCGATTCTCCAAATTTTACGTCAAAAAACGTCAAAAACAATTGAGAAATTAAAAAAAAAATGTCGTTTAATATACTAATTTAAGTTACAATATAGTGCATATTTTCAGGAGATTAACAGTGGTACCAACCCTAAGCAAAGGCTTGTATCGCAAGGAACCAACAGCACGTTTACAACCCATAAGTATATAGAGGAAGCGTCAGGTAACCATAATTAGGTTTTATAAGTAAAAATTCACGTATAAGTAGGTCAATAGATTCATGAAAATAATTACGATGTATTTCATGGCCTACAACCTAGTCTATAAAAGCAACAAAAGCAGTAAGTTATAGGTGAGTGTGTATGTAAAAGAAAGGGTGTTGGGGGTATGAGTGGATGTGTGTGGGGGTGTGTATGTTGGTATGTGGGGGTGCGTGTGTGCGTGAACGTGCTAACGACTCAAAGAGTGTGGTATAATATTTTCAGTTTGTGTACGAGTATAGTCAAGACTGAGTAAATATTACTCTAGATGAGATTTTATTCAGCCATTAAGTAGCACAGGTAATAATAAATAATAACATATCCGATATTACCAAAATAAGCATTTACCTATCTCTAATACCGGGTATTATTATATTTGCCGAAGATTAATATCTCATGTCGGAGCAAACATTTTCATGACATACCTAAACAAAATAAACGGAAAACGACAAATTCGTCATTGTGAGCATTTCGAGTAAGATACCGACACAATGGGTATTGAATTCTGTACTTTTTCAGCGCAAACAATGAGGCCGACAAAACATTTTCGTCCTTACGACCCCTGGACGTAAAGCGAGACAGGTAAAGCGTAGTATATACAAATTAGTAAATTTATGTAAATTATAATCTTTATTAATAACGCACTAGACTCTAAAAACAAATGGAATGCATCTTGACTCGATGATTACCTTCATGGTACAAATACTCAGCAAAGTCACATATTGAGAATACAGGGTTATAAACTTAAGGAACAATAGTCAGTAACAACTTTTGCTTAAAACTTGTATAGCCTTGTTAAGATTTTTTTTGCCCTTTTACTTTGTTTGCCTTTGACTGTGACTAAGTCTTGTTTAATCATAAGAATCTTTTATTGTTCAAACACACACAAAGAATACATATTACTTGTCTAGCCGTGACCATGACTTGCTTTATTTGACTTTGACTAAGACGTGCTAAATTCGATTTATCTTTATACGTTGGAAATATTTATTACTTAATACTATCAAGATGTCAAAAACGTAGAAAAAAAGGAGATTGTTCAAGTCCTTTAATGTAATGCTTTTTTTAAATTACAAATAGGCTTGCATTTGAGCGCCAACTCGCCTGATGTTAAGTGAAGATGCGGTCTAAGGTGAAGCACGCTCGCATAGAAGAAATCGATTCGAAGCGGCTTGAAGGACCCAGATTGTATCTATCAGGGAACACCCACTCGGGCAGCAAATTCCATTGTTTAGCGGTTCGTACAATGAAGATGGAATCGAACTGTTTTGTTCCTGTGTTTGGAATATCTATAATGAAGCGGTGTCACTTTTTAGAGCTCTTGGCTGGCCGATAGTGGTATAGGTGGAGTTAGATCGTGCAAATCTGAAGCGCTCTCTCCGAATGGTTTCCAATTTTTGAAACTAGTACCTATTATATAAACTAAGCATCGTGGCGCTCGATGTATATTATACTAGCGGCCCGCTCCGGCTTCGCACAAGTATAAACTTCAAAAATAACAGTATTTCTCCACTATTTAATGGATGTTATTATACATATAAACCTTCCTCTTCAATCACTCTATCTATTTTAAAAAGCCGCATCAAAATCCGTTGTGTAGTTTTAAAGATAGTGAAGATAGAGATGGCAAGCTAGTCCAGCTAATTCGATCTATTTCAAAGTAGCGCCACAGCTTTATCCAGCTAACTGTACACAAGAGATAGAATTTAGGCGTAAAAGCTAGGGCGTCCCAACAAATGCCTTTCAGAGGATTGTACTAAGCATTTGTAAATAACACTTGACGGTCATATGATATCTGAACTGAGTAATAATTCTTTTGGATTATTACATTTGAAATATTTACAAAAAATAAAAAGTATTTGTTTTTATCATGTCAAATTAATTAATGAACATGATTAGCCATGTCATAAAATATGCACAAATCTTATTTTTACACGACTGTCCATAAAGAAGTGTAATGTTTTCAGGGAACGAGTATGTGTGTTTGTTTATTCCACCATAACTTTTTAAATCCTGAACAGATTTGAATGTATGGGTAGAATCCTAACATCATCGTCCCGAGTGACACAGACACATTAAAAAAAAAATTGTAGGCGTTCGTGTTTTTTTAAATAAATATTTTGTTAATTAAGCTTGTTTATTGTAATACTTTCAACTCTTTCGTATGAGTATTACCTTTTTTTGTGGTTAACAGCTCCTCTTGTTAAGAGGTGGTGTGGTCAAAGATGGTAAACACGCCTAGCCTGGAATGGAACTGGCTTTCAAATGAGGCTGTCGGAATATACTGTTAGGTGCTTGGCGACAGATTGTCAACTTGAGGATGATAGCTAGTCAGTACTAGAGAGTACCTTACCATGCTATGGTTGCCTCACGATGTTTTCCCTCACCGGCAGCTCAAGCTCATTGTTGGAGTTTGAATCTTTGCCCATCGACATGTGAACCAACCGCGCTAATCACTGAGCTATCGCTACAAATTAGCTATATTTTCAAATATTGGTCACATTTCAGCTTGGCAAATGTCTCTTATTTAGGAAGGGTAAAATGGGGCTCTGAATTACCCGGTTGGGTAATTCACCCAGATGAGGGGTCGGGAGGACAATGATAAAAAAGCTTCGACTTTGCCGCTTATTTGACTTTTTTTTTAAATTAATTTTGTTTACTGTCCAGTATGCAAATTTTACGAGGTGTAAGGGAAACTCTTCTCAAAACTAAGAGAAATTATACTAATTACAGATACAATATAGTAAAATAATTGGAATAGAAAATATCTTTATTATATTGTAGCGATGATAACTCAGTGGTTAGCGCGGTCGAATAACACGTTGAAGGGTGTGGGTTCAAACCCCAACAATGAGCTTGAGTTGCTGGTAATAGGAAGAAGAAAACATCAGGAGGAAATGGCGGATAGCTACAATTTTCAAATTAACAACCTGCCGCCGATCAACTAACATTTTGTTCTGGGGCCAGTTCCATTGCCGACTAGGTGTGCTAATGTGCTTACCATCTTTCACCATATTGTCGCTTAACATCAGATGAGTAGTGGTCAAATACCTAGCTTATTAAAACAACTTTTTAATTTAAATCATATCACACACATCATCAGCCATAGGACATCCACTGCTGGAAATAGGACTCCTCCTGGGGAGGGGTTTTGCCAATACTCGCCACGCTTGGCAGGCGGGTTAGCGAGCGCAGTTAGGTGTGATTGTTCAAGGAAGACGCTGCTGCCCATCTTCCAGATTACATCCCTTAGGCGACTCTTACAGCAACCACGGGTAGAGAAGATGGGGTACAATTTTTACGCTGGCACCACCACAGCAAATTAAATTAATTTATATAAATATCATAAACTTTAAATAATTTAACGATATATGTATGTATATTGTTTTATTATTTTGTCATAAATTGGTTTCTTCTAGCGTGCTACGTCGTAGATTGTATCTTCTCTTGATATCAGACGAGATGGTCTGACGTGAGCATGTATGTTGTAATTGCTTGTCTTTTTTTTGGGAGGTTTTTTTTTTTTTTTCAATTTGTTGATATAATATGATAACTAGTATATCTTGTTAATGAACTATTACATTTCTTCTTTCTTCGAAATGTCTGTTCACAGGAATGTTTCCCTTACACCCTGTATATGTGAGCTATATTTACATTACCAAAGTATTCGTCACCACTTAAACATAACTCAGTCTGGGGTAAATCTGTCAGTATAATCACTTATCTCCCGCGTGTAAACACGGTCCGATTTACTTGAAACCTACTATGTAGTTCCAATATTTACAACGCTCTATACTCAATCTCTCGAGTACGAAGTATTTGCATGTACTATTTAGAAGACAAGCCAAATATAGACTTGTAAGTATTCTAGTTATACAGTTCTTGAGCAGCATGGCTCCGCTTGCTT